>CM066034.1:814860676-816110676 GCA_033557465.1 Ichthyophis bannanicus | reverse complement strand
CATGGGTGGCTGTGCCGCTGGCCCCCTAGATGCTGCCGATTCTGTTTGGGGGGGGGGGGAAGGCAGCGGCAGCACTTCCAAAAGCTGTTGCTTTTTGCTGCCACTTTTGGAAATACTGCTGCTGCCCACCTCCCCCTCCCGAGAAGGAATCGGTAGCAGCAGGGGAGGGGGGGGCGGTGGCAGCTGCTGGGGGTGGAGTGGCGAGGCCAGGGTTTCTGCCCCTAGAACGGCAGAAATTCTTGGATCGACCCTGGTCCCACCAACTACACCTGCCAGGCAGTCTGCTCCCCCCTTTTTGCTCTTATCAGTATTACCCTATTCAGTGAAAACTGGTGGCCAAATTACATTTAGAAGGCAACCTGCTCCCCCTCTATTGCTGGTGTCGATCTAAGTCATTAATTGGAAATGTCTGGCATATGAAAATGTGAGTCTTTCCATTTCTGACTATACTTTCACTAATCTTTGCCACCAATTTCCCCAGACAGCAGTCTGTTCATGGTGCCGCTTCTAACCTGCTCTTCATAGACTCGAAAGAGGCTACACATATTCACCTCCCAATGGAGTCTAAGAAGGAGCACAAAGCTGAAATAGACTGGATACAGTGGGAACCAAGGAACCAAACCTCGAGATCAGGCAGTGAAGGCAAGGCCCACATGGCAGAGCGGCAGCCCAGGAAATATGGTCTAAAAATGCAGTGGAATTTCAGGCAGGTCTGATACATGAGCCCTAGACACACATCCTGCCTCATTTACGAGGTAGTGGAATAAAACATGCAATATCCTGACAGCCTTGGCCTTTTCTTTCTGTATTAAAAGAAGGTTAATGAGCTCATTAATTAACTAATACGATGTGAAATGTGTATATAAAGAAAGCCATAAAAATCAACGGATTTTACCAATGTTTTACATGATCACAAAGCAATATATATGACTTATTTAATGCTACTAATAAGTTTGTTGTGTTTTCATTTCTATACAAATAGTCAGTGATAAAGGAAGAGAAAAGCACAAAGGGGAAACGCGAGAAAAGCCCCCAAAGACTAGAAAGAGAAGAAAACGAGGGCTAAGGGGTGGTGGAGAGAGTTATATAAGGAGGTAAACCCGCTTCTCTTTCATGTATTCAAGAACTTCAGTTTATCATGTCCTTGATCTTTTCTAGGCCTGAATCCACTCATGAAAGTCAGCTGAAGACAGGAGACTGTTACAAAGCCTGCACTAGTCCCATGCAAACCACAGGACAAGAGCCAGCCAAGGAAACACATGGTGTAATTTTAAAATTAGGTGCCTACTTTCCTTTATAGGATAGTAGCGTAAGTGGTAGAAAACATGCACTAATGTAAGGCACCATCACTTATATCAGTCCTTGGCCCAGATTTGCAAAGAGCATGCATAAGGATAAATTAGTCCTTAGCAGCTAATTGTCTTTCCTTGAGTTCCCTCCAGACCAGTACAGGTATGCATGGGTTGTCACCGCCCTCCAGCAGCTGAGAACTGAGCATCCATCCTTCAGTTCTTGACTCCAGTTTCCTATTGATAAAGCAGCTTCTTAACTGTTCCCAAGTGCCTCCCAAGAGACACCCCCCCCCCTTCGAAGCCATAGGAAACAGAACATAAGAACATAAGATATGCAATACTGGGTCAGACCAAGATCCATCAAGCCCAGTATTCTGTTTCCAACAGTGGCCAATCTAGGTCATACGTACCTAGCAGTTTCCCCAAAAGACACAGGTTCCACAATGCTTGATAAAAACATAAAATATGCCATACTGGGTCAGACCAGAAGAGATATGGTACTGCGAAAATGCCTTAAAAAATTCCTAAAAGAAGAACTATGAACTGTATACACCCTGCCAGGCAAGGACAAATTATGGAAGCAGGACCATTCCCCGAAGGACTCCCACCTCTGAACCAGAACACACCAGAGTGGGAGAGCTGTACTTCCGTACCAAAGTCCTTATCCCCCACTGTATGTCACCAATCTCACTGGGCTCGCTCCAGTTCCGAACCAAATGCCGTAGAACCAGGGAGGTCCCTGAACTGACCTGGAGGGGACTCAAGTAAAGACAATTAGCAGATAAGGCTTAATTTTTCCTTCCTAATCGTCCCTCCAGGCCAGTCCAGGTATGCATGGAATGTATCAAAGCCGTACTTAAAAATGGGAGGGACCCACGAGACCAGCCTGAAGCACCATGGCTGCAAAACAAGCATCCCCCCGCCGCCTGGACATCAAGCCTATAATGTCTAGTGAATGTATGGAGTGAAGACCATGTTGTCACCTTGTAAATCTCCGCTGGCAGCACCAGACTGTTCTCTACCCATGATGCCGCTTGTGCCCTAGTCGAATTGGCCCTATGACCCACCTTTCCACAGATCGTATAGGCTGAGCACACAGCATCCTTCACCCAACAGGCAATCAAGGCCTTAGAAGCCACCTCCCCTTTACGGGGGCCACCAAACAGCACAAACAAGTGGCCTTGCCCGCCGAAGGTGCTCCGTCACCTCAGGTATCTCCTTAGTACTCTACAAACATGTAGATGTAGATGACGGTGGTCTTCCGACTCTGGTAGTGCGGGAAACGCAGGTAAAGATACTGCCTGATTCAGATGGAATTGAGAGACCACTTTCGGAAGATGGAACCAGTCTCAACACCACCTTCTCCTTAGAGATCAACAAACAAGGCTCCCTGCACAACAGAGCCTGAAGCTCTGAAATCTTCCGAACAGAGCAATGCGCTACCAACAATACTATCTTCAAGGTGAGATCCTTTAATGACGCCTACGTAAAAAGCTCAAAAGGTGCCCCATTCAAAACCGACAGTACCAGGTTTAGATCCCAAGGCGGGACCATAGGCCTTACCGGTGGCCAAATGAGTTTTACCGCCCGAAGAAAGCTAACCACATCCGGGTGCGCCACCAAGAAATGCCCTTGCAGCTGTCCTCTATAACAGGTGAGGGCTGCCACCTGCACCTTCAAGGAATTGAGAGCCAATCCCTTCTCCAGCCCCTGCTGTAAGAACTGCAAATTATCAGGGGGAGGATGTTCCACCCTGCACACCATTCCTCAAACACTTGCCACACTCTTATGTAAGCCAACATGGTGTAGTATTGTCTGGACCCTAGCATCATAGCGATTACCAATGAAGCGTAAACTCGATTTCACAACCATACCCTTTCAAGAGCCAAGCTGTAAACAAGAACCGACCCACCTGAGGCATCAATATGAGACCTTGGGACAACAGATTGATCCTGTTCAGTAGTCTCCAGAGTGGCACCACAAGCAGGCGTGTGAGATCTGCAATTGTGAGTATATACTTCTGGGAATTTTCTGAAAGGAATTCTTTGTATTAAAGCTAATTAATCTGTGAACCCACTATTTTTTGTTAAATCAGTCAGGGCCTAGTAGCAGCAGTTTAAGTTTAAATTTAAAACACAGAAGAGAACTTTCTGGTTACATTTCATACGCAGCAGAGAGCTTGTAGTTTAAATTTAATAGTCACTCAGGGCCTAGTATCAGCAAAGTACTTTTAGTTTAAATTTAAAACACAGAAGAGAGCTTTCTGATTAAATCTGGAACCCAGCAGAGAGCTTGTAGTTTAAATTTCATAGTAAGTTAGAGCCTAGCAACAGCAAAGAGCTATAATTTAAATCAAATCAGAATATAGCTTACCTCAGCAGCACAGGACAGGGTACTGTGTAGCAGCCCTCTTTTAATAAGCGGAAGCAAAAACGCGAAATTAAGACTTTTTCAAGTACATTCGTAGCAAAAAACCTGAGAGAGAGTGAGTTGGTTCATTAGATGATAGAGGGATTAAAGGGGCACTAAGAGGCGACAAGGCGATAGCGGAGAGACTGAATGAATTCTTTGCTTCAGTCTTTACTGAGGAAGATGTAGGGATGTTACCCATGACTGAAGTGGTATTTAAAGGTGCGGAAGAATTGAAGGAAATATCGATACATCGGGAAGATGTATTAAAACTATTAGATAAACTGAAGAGTAGCAAATCACCTGGGCCAGATGGTATACATCCAAGGGTGTTGAAAGAACTGAAATATGAGATTGCAGACCTGCTATTAGTAATCTGTGAACTATCATTAAAATCATCTCTAATACCTTAAGATTGGAGGATCGCCAATGTAACACCAATTTTTAAAAAGGGTTCCAGGGGTGATATGGGAAACTACAGACCGGTGAGCCTGACATCAGTACCGGGAAAAATGGTAGAAACCATCATAAAGAATAAAATTACTCAGCATGTAGATAGTCATGGCCTAATGGGAGACAGCCAACATGGCTTTAGACAAGGAAGATCTTGTCTTACTAATCTGTTATGTTTTTTTGAAGGTGTGAATAAACAGGTGGACAAAGGTGAGTCGGTTGATACAGTGTATCTGGACTTTCAAAAAGCCTTTGACAAGGTCCTCATCAGAGACTTTTGGCAAAACTAAAGAGTCATGGGATAGGAAGCAGTGTACTACTGTGGATCAGGAACTGGTTAAAAGATAGAAAGCAGAGGGTAGGGCTAAATGGCCAATTTTCCCAATGGAGAAAGGTGAATAGTGGTGTACCCCAGGGATCTGTGCTGGGTCCGCTGCTTTTTGACATATTCATAAATGACCTGGAAAGTGGAATAACGAGTGAGGTTATCAAATTTGCAAATGACACAAAACTATTTAAAGTTGTTAAAACCCAAGAGGATTGTGGAAAATTGCAAGAGGATTTTGATAAATTGGAAGACTGGGCATCAAAATGGCAGATGAAATTTAATGTGGACAAGTGCAAAGTTATGCACCCAGGGAAGAACAACCCAAACTATGGTCACACGATGCAAGGTTCCACATTAGGAACCACCACCCAGGAAAAGGATTTAGACGTCATTGTGGATAACATGTTAAAACCCTCGGCCCAGTGTGTAGCGGCGGCCAAGAAAGCAAATAGAATGCTAGGTATCATAAGGAAAGGAATGGAAAATAAAACAAAAGATATTATAATGCCTCTATATCGTTCCATGGTGAGACCGCACCTTGAATATTGTGTGCAATTCTGGTCGCCGTATTTTAAAAAGGATATAGCGTTATTAGAAAAGGTTCAGAGAAGAGCCACCAAAATGGTAAAGGGGATGGAAGGATACTCCTATGAAGAAAGGCTAAAAAGGTTAGGGCTCTTTAACCTGGAAAAGAGACGACTGAGGGGAATTATGATAGAAGTCTATAAATTAATGAATGGAGTGGAACAGGTAAACGTAGATCGATTGTTTACGTTAGCAGAATATAGAAAGACTAGGGACATGCAATGAAGCTACAGGGCAAACTATAAGACTAATAAAAGAAAATATTTTTTCACTCAACGTGTAATCAAACTCTGGAATTTGTTACCGGAGGATGTAGTAAAGGCTGTTAGTGTAGCTGGGTTTAAAAAAGGTTTGAACAAGTTCCTGGAGGAAAGGTCCATAAACCATTATTAAGAAGGGACCCAGGATATCAATGCTTGACCCAGTACAAGCATTGTGGAACCTGTGTCCCTTGGGGAAACTGCTAGGTACGTATGACCTAGATTGGCCACTGTTGGAAACAGAATACTGGGCTTGATGGACCTTGGTCTGACCCAGTATGGCATATCTTATGTTCTTATGTTCACGGTCTCAGGCCAATCCAGTGCAATGAGAAGCACCAGTCCCCCTCTGAGCTTTTATTCGGTGCAGCAGGTTCCCTATCAACAGCCATGGAGGGAACACATACAGCAGCCCCTGCAACAGCCATTCCTGTGCTAGGGCGTCGAGCCACTCTGACATGCACTTCCTGCACCTGCTGTAGAAGCAGCCATGAGGTCCATAATGGACACCCCCAATGCACTGTGAGATTGTGAAACACTGTCATGTTCAGTTCCCACTTGCCCAGATCCAAACAGTGTTGGCTGAGATAATCTGCCTGCACACTCTTCTTGTCCACTACATGGGTCATTGAAAGGTAAGATTCTTTTCCGCCCACAGCAGCAAGACACTGCCTGTGCCCCCCCTGCCAGTTGATATACACATGCAAACTGCCTTCTGGGCTGTCAAAGGACGGAAGGACTGCAAGGCCATGAACACTGCTCTCATCTCCAGATGGTTGATAGTCCACAAGGACTGCTCCACTGTCCACCTGCCCTGTGCAAACTGGGACTGGCAATACACCCCCCCCAGCCTGATAGGCTGGAATCCGTCATAACCAGAATCCAGTGTGGCTAACTCCAGCGGCATCCCCGCTGTGAGGTTGGCAGGTTGAAACCACCACTCTAGATTGCCCCTCGCGTTGTCCGTACATTCCAGTTTCTGCGACAATGGTTGGGCCTGCGGAGACCACCGGTACAGTAGCATATGTTGAAAAGTTCTCATGTGGACCCGAGCCCATGAAGCCTAGCAACTGCAGATAGTACCACGCAGCCGGCGTTTTCATCTGTAAGAAGCGCCTCACTTGCGCCTGAAGCTTCCATACCCTCTTTTCAGGTAGGGAGACCAAGCCCACCTGCAGATAGACTAGGTGCTGAACCGACTGGAACCGACTCTTGGCCAGGTTAACCACCCAGCCTTAAACTCTGAAGGAACACCATGACCCGTGTTGTAGCTGCAACAGCCTCAGCCTCCGACTTTGCTCTAATGAGCTAAACATCGAGATATAGGTGCATCAGGAATGCCTTCTGTCTGCAGCACTGAGGCCACTAACACCATGATCTTGGTAAAGGTGCACGGTGTGGTCGCAAGGACAAATGGTAGTGCCTTGACCTGAAAATGTCCCATGGGCACTGCAAACTGCTAATGATCTGGCCCAATTGTTCTCCGCCTTACTAGAAGAATAACCGATCGCAAGGTCTCCATGCGGAAATGCGGCACACACAAAGCCTGATTCACATACTTGAGATCTGAAATGGGCCGAAACGTTCCTTCCTTCTTTGGCACCACAAAATATATGGAGTATCAAGCGGATCCACACTGGTCTGGAGGCACCGGAACGACCACCTCAAGCTGCAACAACCGCTGCAGTGTATCTCGTACGGCTCACTCTTTTCTTAGAGCCTTGCAGAGAGAGAGAATGAAGGCCTCAGAGAGAGGACGGGCAAACTGCAGTGCATATCCCTCCTAAATGATCTCCAGTACCCGCTAGTCAGTCGTATTGGCAGCCCAGATGGGGTAAAATTTATTTATGTATATCTGTAAATGAACTCCCCCATAGCTAAGAAGTGTTAACTCTGTATGATGTGCTTTTCTGACAATCTGTATGTAAACAAAATTTGTACCTGCCTTGATTCGGCAGTTTCACAATAGTAATCCTACCCGCTTCTGATCGCTGGAAGGAGCGGGCTACAAATGCTTGCTAAATAAAATAAAAAATAAAAATAAAATTGTTGTAAACCAACCCCCTATCACCTCCACCTGGGTTTCACTGGCTTTATTGCGGTTTCTTATTTGGGCCCATAGAGGCTGAGAAATAGCCCTGGCTGGGCCCTCGGGAGCCAAGAAAGGGCTGTCCTCTCACCCCAAAGTGCACCCACTAATACGGGACAAAGCGAGGACCTTAGAATCTGCGGAGGTCCCTGGATTGGATTGTCCCCACTGTCAAACATCCAGTTTGGGGCCGTTAGGTTTATCTTCAGGCAAACGGCCTCCCTTAGAATCTCCCAAGTTCTTAACTATCTTCTTCAATGATTCCCCAAACAGGAGCTTACCTTTATAGGGAAGCTTACTAAGCTTGGACTTGGAGGAGGCATCCGTTGCCCAGCTACGCGGCCAGATAAAACACTGGGCCGCCACAAATCGAGGCCATAGTCTTGGAGGCCACCTGGACCAGATTGTAAAAAGTGTCTGCCAGGTACGCAGTGACCAACTACAACCGACTGTCTTCGAAGTCAGGAGGGCTCCAATTCTGTAGCCAGCAAATGGAAGCCCTTGAAACATAGGCCCCGCAAATAGAAGCGTGTAGCGCCAGTGCACTTGAATCAAAGGCCTGCTTAAGCAAGGACTCCAGCTTCCAATTCTGGAGATCCTTCAGTGTAGCCCCACCTTCCATGGGAATAGTGGCCTTCTTGGTCACTGCCGAGACCAAAGCATCCACTTTTGGCATTCGCAATAGATCTTGTTCCTCCTGTGGAATGGGATACAGAAGATTCATAGTCCTGCTACCCCTCAAGGTAGCCTTAGAAAATTCCAATTCTGAGTCGATCATCTTCATGATGACCCTATGCACCAGAAAGCACACCTGCTCCCATTTGAACCCCTGTAACAAGGTGTCCTCTAAGGGCTCCTCCACCAAGGCTGGAGGAGGAACAATGTTTAGTGCAGAAAGCGAACAGTCAATAAGAATCGAGAGTTCCTCCCTGTGGAACACCCGGAAAACACTGGAGTCTTCTCCTGCATAGATCTCACCCTCTTCATGCTCAGGGGCTGCCGGCTCCCCACCAGAGATCTGAGGGTCCTTCCCCCGAGGTCCTCTGAGGTCAGTGAGAAAGGGGAATCCTGACCCAGTCAGGCATCTAGCTCCCGTTTACTTCTCTTCTATTCTCTGGAGGAATCCTTTCTAAAAGGGTATCTTTCTGCAGAGCAACAACATCTACCAGAGCAGGCATTTTATGAAGACAGACCTGAGCCCACGCCTTGTGAAGACAGAATAAATTCTGGAGAAAAAAACAGACTCTGGTAAAGCAGCAACTACCTTGGGCTCTGATCGCAGTGGTGGAGATGATTTTCATTTACTTTTACTTTTCCCACGCTTCACTGATGCTTCTGGGGAAATGGCCGCTGTTGCCAAAATGGTTGTGCTTTTGGCGGGAACCTCCAGCCCAGGAGGATCTATAGAGGAATGTCCACACTCAGCATCCATGCTTGCCATGGCCAGAATGTGAAGCCAAGACCTAAAGCGCCTCAAACAAAGCCAGCAAAACCTCGAAGGGAAAACACCACAGCAGACTGCACACAGAACGCAAGACTGAAAAACCGGCTGCATGCACTTCTCCAAACCTCATGCTCGCAACAGCCAGCCGATCAAGAACATGCCGCGGGGGAACAGGCAGGGAATTACTAACACTCACTGAGCCGTCCCCCTAAAAAGGCCCGACCCCCCTCTAGAACCTACCATGCAAAAGCCAGTCCTCTGATCCTACTGAGCCCCAGTGAGAAAACTGCTCCAGCGGAAGACTGAATGTCCCGGCTATGAAGTACAGAGCTCCTCTTTGCTGCCCAGGGAACCTCACATCCTGTAGCTAACAGGCTCGTGGGAACCCAGCTAAGGTGGAAAAAGTGACGCTTCTGTCTCCCCTGTGCTTAGAGCTTGTCTCCCTGTAAAGCACAGTTACTCACCTGTAACAGGTGATCTCCGGGAACAGCAGGAATTTAGTCTTCACATATGGGTATCGTCGGTACCGACGGAGCCTGCACGGGAACGCTCCCCAGCGTCCAATAGGAAAGCTTTTGGGAGCATCCCACAGCGCCTGCGTGTTGCCTTCCCGCCTTTCCCAACCGTCCCTCTCCAGTTGATTTTAAAGCTGAGACAAAGAGAGAGAGAAAGAGAGAGAGATAGACAGATACAACTCCTAGGGGAGGTGGGTGGGTTGTGAAGACTAAATTCCTGCTGTTCCCGGAGATCACCTGTTACAGGTGAGTAACTATGCTATCTCCAGGAACAAGCAGGAATGTAGTCTTCACATATGGGGACTCCCTAGCTGCAGATGCCAGGGAGAGACCCTAGAAGTTGTGTGCCCTTGTGAAAGGGCTCCACTTCCACCCATGGATCTCTGGCATCCTACCAGGGATGGTGGGTAGGAGTTAATTAAGTATGGAACAGGTGTTGAAGAACAGCCTGACCAAACAAGGCATCCCAGTGGGAGTCCTTGTCTAAGCAGTAATGGGCTGTGAAGGCATGAACCGAGGCCCAAGTGGCTGCTCGACAGATGTCACCGATAGACAGAGTGAAGATGAGCCATAGAGGCTGCCATGGCTCTCACATTGTGAGCTGTGACATGGCCTTCAAGAGGAAGGTTTTTACTCTCATAGGCAAAAGATATACACTGTGCAATCCAGCTGGACAGTGTTCTTTTGGAGACTGGAAGTCCCAAATGACTAGGATCAAAAGCAACAGAGTTGAGAGGACTTTCTATGTTGCTGTGTCCTTTGCAAGTAAAAGGCAAAAGCCCTTTTACAGTCCAAAGTATGAAGATTCCTTTCTGCATTTGAGGCGTGAGGCCTTGGGAAGAATACAGGAAGGTAAACCGCTTGGTTTAAATGAAAAGGTGACACCACCTTTGGCATAAAGTGTGGATGAGTCCTAAGGACTACCTTGTCATGATGGAACCTTGTATAAGGAGAATCAGTCACCAACGCTTGCAATTCACTGATGCGACGTGCTGATGTGGTTGCAATAAGAAAGATGACCTTCCAGGAAAGGAATTTCAAAGAGGTAGTGGCTAATGGTTCAAAGGGCGGCTTCATGAGCTGCCCAAGAACCAGATTTAAGTCCCATGCTACCGGTGGTGGCTTAATGGGAGGCTTAGTTAAAAGAAGGCCTCTCAAAAATCTCACTATGAGAGGATGAGAGGAAATAGGTTGTCCATTTAGAGGCTTGAAAGAAGCTGCAATAGCACTCAAATGAACTCTCACTGGATTGGTCTTAAGCCCTGCATTTGATAAAAGAAGGAGATACTCCAGTAATGATTCCAGAGGTATCGCAAGAGGGTTAAGACCCTTCTGTGAGCACCATATGGTAAACCTTTTCCACTTAAATGCATAAGAGCGTCTTGTGGAAGGCTTCCTGGAAGCATAAAGGATATCCTTTACCTGCTGAGAAAGGTTAAGACCGTGAAGTTCTAGGCTTTCAGCAACCAGGCCCTGAGATGTAGAGACTGGGGATTGGGATGCCACAGCATCCCGTCCTCTTGAGAAAGAAGATCTGGAGCAGATCCTAACTCCAGAGGCGGAGCTTGAGAGAGATGTAGGAGCAGAGGGTACCACATTTGCCATGACCAACGTGGAGCTATGAGAATCATTTGACCTCTGTCTCTCTAAAGCTTGAACAGGGTTTTGGGAATTAGGGGAATGGGTGGAAAGGCATACAGAAAGTCCTGGCCCCAATGGAGGAGGAAAGCATCCCTGGCCTGACAACCCTGAGCCGGAATTCTGGAACAGAACCGGGGAAGTTTGGCATTCAGCAGACTTGCAAAGAGGTCTATGTCCGGGGTTCCCCAAATTTGAAAAACATTTTGGCCACCTGGTCTGCATGGAGAGACCATTCGTGTGGAAGCAGAACTCGACTAAGTCTGTCTGCCCCTGAGTTTTGAATGCCTGGAAGATACACCGCAAGGAGATGAATCTGATGCTCTCTGGCGAGGGCCCATAGTCGCAAAGCTTCATTGCAGAGCACCGGAGAGCCTGTTCTGCCCTGCTTGTTCACAAAGAACATGGCTACTTGATTGTCCATTTGAACTAGGACTGTCTTGTAGCTGAGCTGGGTGTGGAATACTCGAAGAGCAAGGAAGATTGCCCTGAGTTCCAGGAGACTGATGTGTAGATAGGTCTCCTGTGGAGTCCAGGTACCCTGGGTAGAGAGGCCTTGCAGGTGGGCTCCCCAACCCACCTGTGAACCATCTGTTGTTAGAGTGGCTTGGGGTGGGGGTTGCTGAAAAGGAGACCCCACCAAAAGGTTTTGGGGTGCCTGCCACCATTGGAAGGACAAAATAAGGCGATCTGAGTTTGCTATTTTGTCTGACAGGCAACCTGACGCCTGAGTCCATTGAGTGGATAAAGTCCACTGGGCTGCCCTCATATGGAGGCGAGCATAAGGAACCACATGCACGGTGGATGCCATGTGGCCTAGCAACTGTAACATTTCCCGAGCAGTGAGGTGAGGTTTTAGCACTGCTTGGGAAGCTAACTGCACAATGCGAAGGCAGCGGGGCTGTGGAAAGAAGGCCCTTGTCTGTCTGGTATCCAGCAGAGCTCCTATAAACTGTAGGGACTGAGTGGGAGCAAGGTTGGATTTTGAGAAGTTTATGACAAGTCCCAAATACTGAAGGATGCGCATTGTGCGAGAGAGAGCAACCCTGGCCTCTGGCTCTGAAGGGGCTCGAATGAGCCAGTCTAAGTAATGGAAGACGAATATTCCCAGGGTGTGGAGAAATGCTGCCACCACAGCCATGCATTTTGTGAACACCCTTGGTGCCGAGGCCAGGCCAAAAGGAAGAACCCTGTATTGGTAGTGCTTCCCTTGAAACAGAAAGCGAAGGAACTTTCGGTGAGTTGGATGGATGAGAACATGAGTGTACGCATCCTTGAGATCTAGAGAACAAAGCTAATCCTGACTCCGAAGGTATGGCAGCAGAGTTCCTAGAGAAATCATTCTGAACTTCTCTTTGAACAGGAATTTGTTCAATTCTCTGAGGTCTAAAATGGGTCTGTGTCCTCCTGTTTTCTTTGGAATAAGGAAATAGGGGGAGTAAAACCCTGTACCCCGTTGGGGAATGGATACCACTTCTATTGCCCCTTGAGCAAGGAGCACAGTGACCTCTTGACCTAATTGGTCATTGAGAGAGGTCTGAGAATTTAACTGTCTTACCATTGTAGGAGGGGGCATGCTGAGGAAATGAAGCTTGTAACCCTCTCTTACAATAGACAGAGTCCAATTTTCTGCTGTTATCTGACCCCATCTGGGGGCAAAATGACATAACCTTCCTGGGATGGTAGAGGGTTCTGGGCCATTCAGGGCCAGGAAGGCAAAGTTCTCTAGACAGAAGTCAAAGCCCCTGTGGAGGGTGAGTCTGCCGAGCCGGTTGAGGCTTAGCTGCTTTTGTCTTTCTTTGCCTAGGTTGTTGCTGCTGTCCCTTTTGGGCAGACTGACCTAAACGATGCCCCTGTTGGGTATAGGAGGGATAAAACGTCTTCTTACTGAAGAATGGTTTCTTAGAGGATTTTTTCCTCGCAGGATCAGCTGTAGATTTAGACTAATCTATCCAAAGTGATATTGTCAGCATCTATCTCATTAGCTTTTTCCTGCCAACTCTTGCCAAAGAGATTCTCTCCTGTGCAAGGAATATTCCCTAGTTTATGCTGTACCCAAATTTCCAAGTCAGATGCCTGGAGCCAGGCAATCCTACGTGCAACTATGGCAATGGCAGAGGTTCTGCTTATACACTCAAAGCAGTCAAAGGCTGCACAATTCACAAACTTGGAAACATCCTGAGCATGTTTGACAAGAGCGAGATAATCTTGCCTTTTATCATCAGGAAGGAGAGGGCTCATAAGCTCTAAATCTCCTGTGACCTCCTTAGGGAACATTCCCATATACAAGATATAGGAACTGATCCTTGCAGAAGGCATGGAAGCCTGGAAGGTTCGATGTCCAAAGGCGTCAAGAGTCCTACACTCACGTCCTGGAGGATTAGATGCATGCCTTTTTGCACTCTTCATCCGTCTCATGGCTGATTCCACCACCATGGAAAGGTGTGGTAATTGAGTCTTCTGAAATCCAGGACAAGGAGGAACTCTATACATGGTGTCGAGTCTTCAAGAGTGAGGAGATGTGGCCAGAGGTGTTTCCCACATCCTTAACATAAGATCATGCAAGATCTCCTGAATAGGTAAGGTAGCTGCCTCCTTGGGAGCTTTAGGGTATTGCAGGATTTCCAATTCCTTTGCCCTAGGCTCTTTATCAGAAGCCACTGTGATGGAAAGACCTCGAGCCACATCTCGGATAAAATCCTGAAAGGACATATCCTCTGGAGGAGACATCCTACACTGAGGAGAAGAGGAATCCTCAGGAAGAAGTACTCTGGTATCGGCAGAGCTTTCAGAGTCTTCAGACTCATCCGAGGATTCGAGGTATCTCCAATCCGGGTGATCGTGCAAGGCACAGTACCGGTACCGATCGAGGTCGGCATCGGAGTGGTCCGGTACCGACCTATCAATATCAGATGGATACGCATGCCTTGGTCCCGGAAAAATACCTGTCGATGTCGTCGGTGCCAGTACAGGTTGAATTGTTTGAAGCGGTTTCAGGGGCATCAAGGCCGTGAGAAGAGCCGCCAGACTGCGTTTAATAGCGAAGAATCTCTGGTCTATCGACGCTGCCGATGCTTGGGTATCGGTGCCGGATGAAGCAGCCGGTACCCCAGAGCATTGCACCAGTAGTTCTGTCAAGGTTGAGGCCTCGAGAACATCCTGTAGCCCCGTTAGTGCTTTGGAAGCCGAAGCCTCCCGCTGGTGCAATTTTGCCGGTGAAAATCCCTCAAGGGCAACGCCAGAGGCATCTCGATGTTTAGAAGGAGATCTATCCTTTGAGGACCAGCTATATTTATGTTTAGTTACCTGAGATCCATGGGAGGAAGACGAAGCCCTGGAAGACGTCGATGCCACGGAGGCTGCATCGGAGGGAAAAAGGGTGCTCAGCTTAGCAGCTCGGTTTTGCCGGCTCCTTTTCGACATCATCCCAGAGGCAACACACTCTGAGATAGAGTGGTCAGGACCTAAACATTTCAGGCACCACTCATGGGTGTCGGTGACGGAAATGGTACCGCCACACTTAGAACACTTTTTAAAACCCGAAGCGGGTTTTTCCATTTTGAGGGAAAACAATTGGGCCTAGTGCCCACAATGGCGCGAGAATTAATTCAATGGAGAAAGACTCCAGAAACAAAGGTTTTTTGCTTTGTTTTTAGAAAAAAAGAAAAGAAGAACCGTCGGTACCGGTATAGTGTCGAGGGAAGGCAGACGCGACCACAAAAAAGAAGTATAAGAAGGGAAATTTTCTGCGGTGACAGGATGTGCGACCTGTCGGCTCTGCAGAAAACAAAGAACTGGAGAGGGACAGTTGGGAAAGGCGGGAAGGCAGCACGCAGGTGCTGTGGGATGCTCCCAAAAGCTTTCCTTTTTGACGTTGGGGAGCGTTCCCATGCAGTCTCCGTCGGTACCGATGATACCCATATGTGAAGACTACATTCCTGCTTGTTCCTGGAGATCACCTTTTTATTTATTTTTATCTGTTTATTTTATTTATTTATTTAAACCAATTCTAAACCTCTCTCTAGAAGTCCACGATGCAAGAGCTCTTCCCCAGCTGCTGAGAACAGAGACTGGAGTCAGGAGCTGAAAGGGGAGCTCTTAGGCTGGATTCTCAGAATTCTGACATGCTCAGTTCTCAGCTGCTAGTGGATGGTGACAACCCATGTGTACCTGGATTGGCCCAGAGAGGCGATTAGGAAATGATAGTATCTTGTAATTTGCATGCATGTGTCTACGTTCCGCCCACACTCCAGTCATGCACACGTCCCCAATGAAAGCGCATGCCATCAGGCTGTATGCATTCTTCAGAATTGCACTCAAGAGTACATGCATAAATGTCCAATGCCAGGATTCACAAGCGTAGACAGTGCATAACTTTACATAGCCTCTTATAAAATTAGCCCCAAAACATTAATAATGAATCAGCCACATAAAACTAAGTATTGCAAAGTGTCTCCCACGCTTCCTGTACAACTACCAAAAATGGGGAGACACTTCTAAGCACTAACATGGGCTCACTGGATTTTATCACAGAAAGGTTTAATTTAGTTTATTCAGAGCTTGACTGACCATTTTTAAGCCCAAGGGATGTTTCAAAAACGGTTTACAATACAAAAACTATGGGAAAGCGAATAGAAAACAAAAAGGTGAAATATCATATAAACAGGAGGAAAGAAAAGCAGACAAATGCAGTAGAGGTGCTCAGGACGTCAGTAATTAGAAAGGTTTTTAAGCACTCTAATCAGATAAAGAACCAAAGGCCAGTGTAAAAAAAATGTTTTTAAAGTGGATTTAAATTTAACATAATTCATTTCTCCTCTTGAGACGGAAGAGAATTCCATAAAACAGGCATTAAAATGATATAAAGCCAGGGTGAGGCAGCATAATAGGAAATCCCACCACTCTCAGAATGCTTAAAAGGTAGCAAGTGTCATCCATCACTTTGTCCAGCTATGATTTACCCCTTAAAACAGCCAGAAGGTCAATCAAAATCATCCCAGTGCTCAATGTCTTCTTCAGATTTTATATTTACATTTAGGGAGGTATCAGTGCACCGACAGGGTAATCATGATCAGACTGCACACGGATACCCATCAAATTCAAACAAGAAAATAAGAAGTGCACCCTTCCCCTCCCTCAAAGCAGCTATGAAAGACTAGGAATGAAAGATGAATCAGGAATCAGGCTGAAAGGGAACGCATAAAATTTGGAAATAAGAGATACTATAGCCTTCAGATCTACCTTTTCAGCCAGCTTTGCTCTCTGGAAGTCTGCCATTACCTCATTGATGCCAGGTGCCTCATGGCAACATCCAAAGCCTGAACGGAGTCCAGTGGGACTAGTATCCGCCCACTCACCAGCGCCTCATGCAGCATCCGCCAGCTGACTATTGCCATCCATTTAATGGAGACCTTAAATATTCTGTCTTTTCCCTCTCCGGGAATGGTCACCTCAAAATCAACCTGCGAAAGAGCGAGATCTTCAATCTGAGGTCAGTCAGAAGGGGAGGGGGACATGAGAAATACAATCACTGAGGGGTGAACCATTAAATCCCTGATTTTCAAACAAATGGATTGATGCAGAACATAAGAAAACCTGTGACGTTCACACAACCAATACCCCACTCCTCCCATGGTAACATCAAGGCGTGCTCATGGAACTCCAGCACTGTTAACCAGTTGCAGGAGGGAGATTTTTGGGCTAGTCTTGGTCTTGACCTTATTTACCAAATCAATGTGATGGTTCCATAATTTATCATCAACAATCTGGGACTAGCCTGAAATCTTGCTCCTGGAACATAGTAGATTGGCAACTGTGCAACTCAACGTGACATCTGCAAAGCTGAAATACTGGCCATTCTTACAGGGTCATTTCTTGTGCCTAAATATTTTTAATTAACACCCATTTCATTAGGGTTACATTTCCACCCTACTGAAGATCCTCCCAGGAAATGATCACAACATATTTAGTATGCTGGGTTAGACCAATGATCCATTGAGCCTGGCATCCAGGCGGCTTAGAAGTACCAGACAGATCCTAATGGGATGATCCATTTCCTGTTTACATCTAGCCATTCCTCAAGCCCACCTAATAGTTGTTAACATATCTGTCCCCCAGAAACTTATCCAAATCTTTTTCAGACCTTGGTACACTACTGGTCTTGACCTCATCCTCCAGGAGAACCTTCAATTTCTTTCATTTCATGGGCCAAACCTGTATACCAGTAGTTCCCAAACAGTGGGTTGTGATCCCAAATTAGCCATTTGGGTTATGGGTGGATCCTGATTAAAGTTTTCAGTCAACCACACAGCCTCTTCTGCAAGGCTAGCTTTTGAGGTTTGCAACCTGGTGGGAATAAGTCATCCTAACGAATGAAGTAGCTGGGCTGGAGGGCAACAAATTAAACACTCAGCAGTTTTTCAGGGCTACCGATCAGGAGGAGGACTGTTCTTGGCGGGAAATGAGGGTTGCGAGATTTGCTTGCCAGCACCAGATCTGCACAGATCATACAGTTCGGGTCACTGATCCCACAAGGATACTGCATAGAGACTGCGGGCCAAGCCCTTCCCCATACAGGAGTTACAGAGTGCACTCAAGTTGGGTCCGTTCCTGTACAGGAGGTGCTAAGCTGTACCCCTCCTCCCCCCTTGGAGCAGGGGTTCAAAATCTGCATCTGCCCCTCTCACTTGCCTGGTGCAGTGCTCGGTGGGGTAAGAACATAAAGGAAAAGGGCTGGGACAAGGTATTAACACAGGAATGCACTAGTAGGTCAAAAGGAACCGAGCCATCAACAGATGTAAGGGCCAATGCACCAGTCTGAATCCTGCTGCTCGCAGCTGGCCAGCAATGTGTTTGGATAGGGAGATTCAGGACAGAGAGAGGAGATTGACTGCAGATTTGGGGATAGGCTGAAAAGAGGAGATGGGCTGAAGAGAGGAAGGAGGCTGAAAGAGAAAAGAGGTGAAAAGAAGTGATCAGCTGGTAGAGAAAGGAGCTTTCAGATAAATAAATCTGTTTTTAAGTAATTCTGTTATTGCACGATTCCACTAGTTAAAAGAAAAAGAAAATAACATAGCACATCAAATAAATCTTCAGTTGGTGAAGGGATCTGAGGGAAGGCGGGCTGTCAGGAGAGTTACTGCTCGTAAATTGCCTCAGGTTGATTAATAGATGTTGTGAATAAATTAATTTAATATTCTGCCTGGCATGTAATCTCAAAGACAATAACACTAGGTAAGCACTCTACAACAGTAAATCTTACGTTGAAGTCACATCTTGGAAAGCTGCAACCCCCCCACCCCCCAAAAGATCATTCTCCGGGATTTGAAGATGGTCGTGGAAATTGTCTGGGGTCATGTGCGTTCTCAGGTGGTAAAATGGGGTCACACCCTCTAAGAGTTTTGAAGCAGCGATTTATACATCAAATCCTATAGGATCCCTTATCCTTCACTGGCCAGTGCTAGAGGAGCTTCAAGCACTGCTCATGGTCCAAGAGGCATGACCCCGAGGGTAGGAGTGGAACCAGGTTTCTCCGATGAGCAGAGCCAGCACTGATCACTGGGCCATTCAGCTGCCTTTCACTGGGATGCGTGCATTTTCATGGTGCTGTTAAATACCAAGGATTGTGATGAAGAACTTCTTTGGTATTGTCCAAATGAACATGACTGCAGAGTATCCCCTCCGTCCTGAAGCACTGCCTGTCCCTAAACTCCCTATTCAAGTCCAATACACATTCTTTTTATCAGGAGCTCAGAACCCCCAGGAAGAAAAGACCAGTTTGGTTCAAGCAGTTTAATCCTTACCCGCTCATGACCGATGGGAAGGGCGGTGACTGTATATATGTTCTTCTTCCCATCATACACTGGTTTTCTGTCACCAAAGATCTGCGGCTTGAAATGCTGTACCATGTATTCCACGACCTCCCTAAATACAAGAGAAGAAAAAGGTGATAGACAACCATGTTGCTTGCTACTTAATCTTCCAAGGCTGGATACAGCTCACTCTACAGTGACCTCGATGTAATCTGGACATGCAGAAAATGTTAACTATGATCCTAGTGTTTAGCAGGCAATGTCATGCAAACTTTTTCCAAGTATGGCATAAACCTCCATGATGGGAACTGCAACCCGGGTCTTCCCCCAGTGCAAGTGTGGCATTTTTCTCATAGTCTGTCTAGTGTGAATGTCGGAGGAATAAACTGGGGTAATAAGTGACCAATTTTCATCATTATGTAAGTCCGCATCATGTGGCAGCCAGCCAGTAAATTAAAAAAGGAAAAAAAAAAAACACGAAACAGCAGTTGGCACTCACTCACCTTTCTCAGTGTATGATGCAAGTCTGCATGAGTGTGAGCAGGCAGGCATGCAGTGCACCAAGACAGAGCAGAAAATAATTGGGCCAGAAGCAGCAATCCCTTTCTGCTTTCTCCCTCAACACCTCCTGCTGTTGCTATGACAACAGATACCGCTCCAAGGCAGTGATTCCACAACGAGGGAGGGAGATGGTACTGTCCAAATGAACAAAATGTGTGTCTAACTCCTAATTTTGAGCAGACCTAGCCAGGCCTTACAGTCCCCGTCTGTCAGCATATTCTGGGTATCTAACTATGTATGTTTTCAAATCACCCAAGCTGGCATCTCTCCGTAGAAGTAGGCTTACAGTAACCCATAGAAGCTGCCTGCAACATCCCCACCTCACACCCCCTACAGTATCTTCAGAATTAGCAGGCAGGTGAAGGTGAAGAAACTACAGAAGAGAAATATTTTTAGTTTAACAGCAGGAGAGAAACTGGTGGAGAAATTAAAAAAAAAAAAAAGAACAAACAAAAACAAACACAGCAACAATCTTGTTTTCAAGATCTGTTGTCAATGCAGGGTTTTGCAGTTCTGATCCCATTCATCAGTGTCACCCAGAAGCTTTCAGGAAACATGAGATTGAGCATCTAAAAAACAAAACCCCCTCAACTACCTACAAATTCACATATGAACACAATACTGGGCAATGCCACATTCAGACGTCAGTGTCGTGATACATGCAACTGTCACAAGCTTACAAAGAGGAAACAAAATTCCAATATGGATATTGTACGACATGCCACATTAGGGGGGGGGGGCTTACCTGTTGACCCTGCGTGGACACTTGTCTGGCTTGATGTCCACTTCATAATGATACACATCAACTTTGGGAATGTCTACTTCAAAGTAATTGGCGAGAAGCTTGATGGGCTTGCCAACTGTTCCTATCCCAGGCCGACGTGGGGCCTGGAAAACCTGCTGCAGGGGTGGCAGGTAAGTGCTGGTGGCTGAGGCAGGGGAGAGAACAACCAAATGTCAGGAGTGTCACCAACACACAGGCTTGCTTGAGCACATTCTCATCCTTTCCTAATGCTACTATAACATGTTAAAACTGCATGAAAAAAGATCGGTGGATAGATAGATAGATATAGCAAACCTTATGCCCAACGTCACAAAAACAGATGAAGAACCAGGACATAACTCACTTCTCAGCACCAATTACAGTCTCCTTCCCACCACAACTTCTGTATCCGTCATATGGCATCGAATGCTATTTGGCTCTAATACCTTGCACAGCATAGCACACACTGACAGAGCCCAATTAAAAAAATTTCAATTACAGTTACCAAACACTGAAGCAGCATGACATGCTCTGTCCTCATCTTTCCTTCAAATGGGAATGTTGTCCGGGGAGAGTTCAACATTCAGTGCTCTTAAGAAGTCCCTTATTTCAATCCATTTTTTACATTCCAACAGTCATGCACTGTGTTCTCTCAGCTTACTTTTCACAGACACAAGGAGTTTACAAGCAGCCACTGTACATATAAATCTCTTTCCCTGGGCAGCTAGTCTCAGGGAATTCATTCAGGGTTTGTCATGAGGAACAGAAGCATACCTGAAAGTTACGAAAGACAGAATGTCATAGGTTATGAGTAATGCAAACCCCCAATACGGAAAAACGTTTCACTACAGGGAAATATATGGTCAAACACCATACTGGTGCCAGATAGAATTTGACTATAGAAAGATGCTGTAGAACATGAGCTTTGGAGAGCTCCAAAGGGTCCCTTCTTCAGCTTTTCTTGATGGTGCAATAGAAAGTGTCACAGCTTAGATTAAATGGAGAAGGAAGGGGAGAGAGTAGACAAATGGCCAATTTGTAGAATTAAAAAAAAACCCAAACCATTGCTTGCTCAGAAACAGAGGGGATCTGAAACACAACTTTGGCAGATGCTGGAGGCTGCCATATGTCCTTCCCTAACATGACATTGGAAGGCTGGTGTCAATGAGGGCAAAAGAGCCAGTAAGCAAAGGGGGATTTTTCATGCTGCCTGGAAACAGGGGACCCACATACCTCTGCTCTCCATGGCAAAGCTTCATAAATTCCTACTTTGTCATGTAAATGTGACCAGCTGGGCAGAAGGGCTGGAGAGGCCCATGGTTTGGTGGAGCACAATGTATCCAGTGAGCAGTGTAAAATCCAGCTGCTATTATAAATTCAGCCGGCTGGTGCAGGAAAGCACAGACCTTACACACAAAAGCCATCGGGCCTGGGGCACATTAGCACAGAAGTGACACAACACAAAAACTTCTCTGACACTGCCTAACAGAAGACAGACATCTGAAGAAGGGGTCCATGGGATCTGGAAAGTTTGTGTAGTACAACAGTATCTTCTGCATTATTCCTATGTTGGTCCAATAAATGGAAATCATAGCCCACAAAGGATCTGAGACAGAGAAAGGGCCAAGAGCAGGAATAGGGAAAGCAGCACGACGAGGCACCTTCATTCTGAGAAATCCAAGACTGCATTAGCTTTGTCGTGACACCACAAACTGGCATGACTGATCATATTCAGGAACACTTTACTGGGCGATTTTGACTATGCATGGTTATCTCCACTAACAACTTCTGTCAGAAATATTAACTGATGATGCATATCCATGTTTTCATAGGTAAAGAACTCTTGTACCAAAGATAACACTACTGGTATCGAAAGCCCACGTGCAGAATCCTGGCTGATAATTCCTATATTCATCTGATAAAATGGTACCGAAACCAGCAAAGAATAATGTTTTCTGGTATGTTCATTTATACAGAACATGCAGCATTCTGTTCCACAATTCTCCCCCATCTGGGTAATTCTATTTTTTTTTTACATTTTCCTCTCTCTAGGATATCAGGCTACAAACATTTATCCATAAAAAAAATCTCAGACCTTAACTTTGTTGCAAACTTTTCAAGATGAAATAATTACCTATTGTGTTTTAGATAAAACAGTGACAGATAATTGAATATTTCTTAAAACAAAATAATTTCCCAGACACATTATGACCAAAATCAGACATACTGGAGGAGTTGCCTAGCAGTTAGACCAGCAGGTTGAGAACCAGAGAAGCCAGGGTTCAAATTCTGTTCCTCCCACTGATGCTCCTTCTGAACCCAATGGGTAAATCACTTCACCCTCCATTGCCCAAGCCCTATGAGACTGGAAAATACTTACTTCACCTGAAATGGAATTTTACTTATATGCCACTACTGCAAGGTAAGTAATAAAATAAAACATCTAACTTTTACATGCATTCTTTTCTTCTAGTCCGTTGGTATGTTTTTTATGTTTTCATATATTCCCTGTACATATACAAATACTTCACAACAACTTCAACCCCAAAGGGGATTGGATTAGCACATTTCAACCTACCATGTGTTCAATAAACATGAATATATTGTTCAGTTTAGTTCATTATAATTACATTTCAGCCATTTAAATGCAATACTCTGTAAATTCAGTTGCCAAGACATTGGAATACACATAAAACTACTGATCAGTGCAGTCTGCCCAATTCTTATACCAATTAATTTTAACAGGATCAAAACCAACACACACATTTGATTTATGCTGCAAAAAAAAAAAATAAAACCCAAAAACTTAATTCTGAATGATCCTTTCTGGATACCTTTCAGTCACATTCCAACATGTTTTCTCATTATTCTGTACAGTTTTACAGTATAGTATTTGTATTGGTATCAGCTCTGAACCATGGACACTGCTCCTAAGTCTTACTGAATTTGCTAGGCAAAAAAAAAAAGAAAAGGTCATTGGGCTGAAGTTTTCCTTTATTTTTGAGTGAATCCAAATATCAAATCATATCACACGATTTCTCTAGGCACCCTCCAGTACTTGTAGTCTACCAGCTATAACTGGCTTTAAAGAGGTTGAAAAACATCACTACAAAAGCAGAGTCAAGTGGCCAGGCATTTCTCATTTTAAGGCCTGAACCCACCGCTTCTCTCATATGGCCAATGATTTCTACTGCAAATTTTTAACAAAGTTAACTTCAGCAATTAACAAATTAGAATGCATGTCCACAAGGACAACAAAATAACTCATGTATCTGACTGCAACACACTTTCAACTCAGATCAGATTTGGAAACAGTGAGTTAAATCAAAACATCCAAATCCAATGATTTTCTGATTTTTTTTTTTATTGGCCTGGAAGCATCCAGTTTAGCTGCTGCAGAATAAGGAGCCGTTTAGCAGCCTCTTAATGGCCCTGGCAGCCAGCACTATAAATGGGGAAGCTATAGCAGACATTCTTATTCACACAGGAAGAAGTCAGTCCAAAACACAGCTTTAAAATATGGCATGCAAATCAATAACACTGGCCAGTGTACGCACAGCTATGTTGTCAACTAGTGTGACTGTTAAACATATGCCATAGTTAGTAAGCAAAGAACTTTAACAGGGACAAAGAAGCACCTCTGATCAGCACAATGAAGACCCTTCCCAAACTCTTCCCTATACCTCAAGACAGACTTCTGGTCTTCACACTTTGAAGCTTATAAATATAAGAATCTAAGGTCTGACATATTTGGCTGAACTTAAAATATCTTTTTAACAAACTACTGGATCAATGCAATCCACCTAATCTAGACAACAGCATAACACAAGAAAATCCGTACACTCCTGTTTGGAAAGAGCAAAGCTGTCACGCCAAGAAAAACTCCACTGCAGTTTCTGACATAAAACCAAAACAAAGTGTAGAGAGAGTCAATGTTCTGCTTCTGCAAGGATGCTGAGAAGGATTAACCCTTCCTCCGATAGGGATTACATCCATGGTTTTACAACTTGCATACATCGGATTCTAAAATGAGCCCAGCAGGGCCACTTGCAATGAAGAGAGAGAGAGAGATTCCGAATAAACGAGACGCTTTTGGTATCCAGGCAGCTGTTTAATGCAGCAACGCTGGGCAGAGAGACGGTAAAACCCGTTTGCTCGCATCCATCTGCCCTTCTCACTGGCGCTGAAGTCAAAGCATCACCTGGCGCCTGAGGAGCTCGAGCGGCCAGAGAGCCCTGCGCGCGCTCCCTCCCTCGCGCCCCTGCTCCTACCTGCTGCGGAGGCTCCCGCTTCCATCCCATAGACGCGGAGCTGCGGAGAGCGCTCGTGCTGCCAGCGGGCTTCCCTTGCTGGGCTCGGCGCAGAGCCCCGCGCGGCCAATCAACAGCTAGAGAGGCGCCAGCCAGGCTGCCAGGAGCGTGAAGAGCGGCGGCCGGGACCGCCGCCGTGTGGGCCTCCCGCGACAGCGCCTCTAGCTCCCAGCGGCGCAGCTGCGTTCTCCCCTCCAGAGCTGTGGCTTAAACCATGTTACCTTTCCGGAATCGAGCTAAGCCACAATTTAATGCATCTCAGCTCGCAACCAGGACAGGGATTGCAGGAGCTTCTTTCCCATCATTAAAAGGAAAGTCTGCCCCCTGTTCCATTAGAAAATACCGCTGCTATGGCACACAGCTCTGGCTTTCCTGTACCTGGGCAGGCAAATAAAACAAATCCAAGTCTAAATATGGGCTTTATAAATTACTATAGACATGGAGGTTGCAAGGGTAGGAGCTGCGCCTCCAGTCCCAAACCTTGCACTCTCTAAATTTAATTCTAAACTTTAATAATCATGATTCTTCTATAACCGCCCGCCCGACCCCAAGCATGATCCCCTCCAACTACATATCAAAATACAGACCCATCTACGTTTATATATATATAGGGATAATATCTGAAAACTGCACACTCTTAAATATATGCAGTCGAGGGGCTATTCTTTTTTTTTTCCTTTTTACTTTGCCATTTGCTGCCACAGATGGGTAGTGCCTATGCTGTCTAATATTTAAGCTACTTAAGCAAGTGCAGGACCAAAATCTTCTTTGCAAGTACAGTGTGCCTTTTTGTTGGTTGTTTTTCATCATGAATATGTGCTTTATCTGCCATGAAGCCCATTTGGATAAAATAGGCCATGTAGCAGATAGCTTGAGTTAAGGTTTAAAGGGACCTTCACCCTAAGTATAGTCTTGTACCAAATGCAGCTCGGGGATATGTCTACTTTTACCTACAAGCTGAAAAACGGGGTTTTAAATGTCGAGTGTCACAAGTACGATACTTTCTTTTCTTTCCTTTTTTAGAAAGGGGGGCTGATAAGTCTTTCACTTTATAAACACTTCTGTTCCAGTTGTCCAAATGCCCGCTGCACTTTTGCTTTATTTGATACCAAACAAAATAAAACTACAGCAAGATCAGTCAGACAATCAGAACTTAAGTGGGCCCGTAGCTTTCTGTTTCGTTACAAGGCCAGACATTTATAACCCACCCCCAACCTTAGCTAGTGGAACAGACTGGATAAGCCATATAGTCTTATATACCATAATGTTGCTGTTCACGTTTACTTCTGAGGACTAAAAAATGCTTTATATGCAACTGGCTACAAACTGAAACAGGGCACCCACTTCCAATCTTTATGCAAACTACAGAAACACTTAATTCCCCACAGCTAGAAAGTAACCTGACCATCTTTTCTATTCAATCAAGCCAGGGGGTAGAAATATAAGAAGAATGAGGTAAAGTAGGAGAAGGCTATTGCAGACTGAGAAAAAGAACTGGTAGCAAATGCAAAAAAAAAAGTGTGGCATTGAAGTAGAAGAGGGCAGAAGCAGTAGAGACAGAATCTAGTGTGCATGTGGGTACCTGATTTCAAGGACGGGAGATTAATGCACATGTTTTACTGAAGTACAACCAAGTGCATGCATATGTATACAGTCAAACCCCAGTTTTCATAAGCGTCAGTTTTCGACATCTTTTTTCATTGAGATTTTGTCCCGGTTCTCATACATCTGCTTGGTTTTCGTACAATTTTAAAATGGTCCGTTCCAGGGGGGGTCGTTCAGTAAAGTACAGTACTTAGCTTGTTTTTGCGATCCAGACCTCTTTGCTTTCAGCGATCCTTTGAGAAATACAGTAGCAAGAATCAATGAGTGAGAGTGTGGCTGATCTGATGCTTCCGACACGCTCAATTAGAGGACTCCCTGCTGACAGCAAAACTTTGATGGGTCTTCCAAACATGCCACTCCTGATGGGTCTTCCAAACTTGCTGCTGAGCATTTCTTCCAGCTTGCGATTTGCTTTTGAGATGGAATCGGAGGCGGGTGAGAGAGTCGGCGATCAGATTACAATACTGTGTGTGTGTGTGTGTGTGTGTGTGTGTTGTCCTGTGACAATCGGGCAGGTGAGAGATGTGACAGGAGCTGTTCTACTGCCTGGCTAAGACTTCAGGGACCCGTGCTGCTGCAGCCATTGCCATATGGCTCTGGAACGCATGCTCAGCTCTGCGTTCCAGGTTGCCTAAGCAGAAGAGTGCTGTTTCCAGAGGCTGTGGCTGGTGCCTTTACTGGAGGCTTTTTTTTTTTGTGGATCCTTTTTTTTTTTTAATTCCTGTGCCCAATCTCCTCTCTGGGTGTCTGGCTGAAGATCTGCATCTTGATGGTTGTGCTGTTAATCTTTCTCCCTTCTCAGCAGTTTAAACAATCTGTCTGCCAAAAATACCTCTGGAGCACCATCTTGTGGCCAGAAGTGGATTGATTCTCTTCCTGACTGACTGCAAATTGCTAAAAGTTCTCATTGTGCCTTGACACAGACTTTGAGGGGAGCAGTGATCTGAAAATGGTCCGTACCAAACTCATCCGCCTGCCCGCATGACTCGGCCACTCATTTCCCAGAATTGAGCGCCCATACAAAGCATCCCATATGTTCGTGACTCAGTCTGCCTTTGTTTCTCCTTGAGTGAGCATCACCCCACGCATTCATTGAGTGCGACTGCTAAATAAGCCACCATGGGGCCAAAGAAAGTTCCAAGTGCCAGCCCTTTATTTATTTATTTTATTATTTATTTATTTAACAAACATTTATATACCACATCTTCCTGAGATCAGTTGCGGTTCACAATAAACAACAATTAACAAAGTAGCGTTTGTTTTACATGTAACATCTTATAACCAAGAATATTATAAGTAAACAGCAAATGTTAAGATTGAACAGAACAAAACAGTGAAAACTATATACATTATATACAGATACACATTATGTAGGGCTTTACCATTGTGGATAGTACAGTTTCAGCTGGGTGGCATTGTCTGTTTAGGTCGTTGGATCACCTCAGATAAATACTGGTTAGCCATTATCTAAAATGATGATAAGGCGAGAAACACAATTGCTACAAGTTCTTTCTTGAATTCTAAGTATGAAAGTGGCGTACGCGTGGTCGATCTCGCCAGGATGTACAGGAAGTCCGCATCAACGATCAGTTCCATCCTGGTGAAGAAAAACAAAATCAAGGAAACTGATGTTGCGAAAGGAGTAAATGCGCTAACGAAACAGAGATTGCAAACAATCGAAGATGAGAAGTTGTTGTTGGTGTGGACCAACGAAAAACAGTTAGCAGGAGATAGTGTTTTGGAGGCAATAATTTGTGAAAAGGCAAGGCTGTTGCATGCGGATCTCGCAAAGAAAATGCCTGGAATGAGTGCTGATGTTACTGAATTTAAGGCCAGCAGAGGCTGGTTTGACAAATTTAAGAAGCGAACTGGCATACACAATGTGGTAAAGCATGGCGAGGCTGCAAGTTCGGACAAACTTGGGGCCGCAGAATTAGTTGATGAATTCAAGGAGTACGTAGAGGCTGAAGGATTCCTCCCCCAACAAGTCTTCAATTGTGATGAAACAGGCCTCTTTTGGAAGAAAATGCCAAAGAGGACCTACATCATGCAGGAGGAAAAGGCACTGCCAGGACACAAGCCTATGAAGGATAGGCTAACTCTTTTGTTGTGTGGTAACGCTAGTGGGGATTTCAAAGCGAAGCCTTTACTGGTGTATCACTCTGAAAATCCCCGAGTGTTCAAGAAAAACAATGTCATCAAGAGTAGATTGTGTGTGATGTGGAAGGCTAACAATAAGGCATGGGTCACGAGGCAAATTTTCATTGAGTGGGTCAATGAAGTGTTTGGCCCGAGTGTGAAGAAATACCTCCTGAAAAATCAATTGCCACTCAAGTGCCTCCTGATAATGGACAATGCTCCTGCTCATCCTCCAGGCTTGGAAGACCAATTGTTGGAGGAGTTTAGTTTCATCACAATGAAGTTCTTGCCCCCTAATACCACTCCTCTCATCCAGCCCATGGATCAGCAGGTCATTTCAAACTTCAAAAAAACTCTACACCAAAGCACTGTTTCAAAGGTGTTTTGAAGTGACCTCAGACACTGAATTGACCCTAAGGGAGAGTTCTGGAGGGATCACTTCGATATCCTCAATTGCATAAGCCTTATAGATAAGGCTTGGCAAGGAATAACTTCCAGGACATTGAACTCTGCTTGGAGAAAATTGTGGCCAGAATGTGTCCTCAAGAAGAATTTTGAAGGGTTTGAGGCTCACCCTGACGACCCTACGCCTGTTGTGCAATCTATTGTGTCTTTGGCGAAGTCGAGGGGGTTGGATGTGAGTGGCCAGGATGTGGAAGAGTTGGAGGAGGACCACAGGGAAGAGCTAACCACTGAAGAGATGCAAGACCTTCAACTGGAACAGCAACAGACGGTAGCTGAGGAAATTGCTTCAGAGGAGGAGAGAGAAGAGAAGGTGCCTTCTTCAGTGATTAAGGACATGTGTGCAAAGTGGAGTGAATTGCAAAGTTTTGTTGAGAAATTTCACCCTAACAAAGCTGTTGCAAGCCATGTCTGCAACATGTTCAATGACAATGCCTTGTTCCATTTTAGGCAAATCTTAAGGAGACGCCAGAAACAGACCTCTCTGGACAGATTTTTTGTGCGACAGGGGTCCAGTGACTCTCAAGCTGGTCCTAGTGCCAGTAAAAGACAAAGAAGGGAAGTAACCCCAGATAGGGCCTTGATACCTGAGGTCCTTATGGAGGGGGATTCCCCTTCCAAACAATAACCTCGCCCCTCCTCACCATCTTCCATATGCCAACAAGAGTCTTCAATAAAGGTACAAGTGATGTTAAATGTTCATTTATCCATTTCATTAGTCATTTATATTTATTTCTCATTGTTTTCTGTATGAAAACTATAGTTATTCTCTATAAAATATATTTTTTGTGAATATTTTTGGGTGTCTGGAACAGATTAATTGGATTTACATTATTTCTTATGGGAAATATTGCTTCAGTTGTCATATATTTCGGTTTTAGTCAGACTTTTTTTGAACGGATTAATCATGAAAACTGAGGTTTGACTGTATGCTTCTGTGTCTCTGATGGAACTAGTCTTATATAAATAGCTTCCCTTTGAACATTTCAGCTGGAGTGTAGAAGTCCGCTGGTACAAAGGTGGAAGAGTGGGACACGTATTTTAAAAGAGGGAGCATTTAGGCATACCGTACGATTCCAGGGACAAATCCATATAATATGGGACAGTTGGTCACTTTCTAGAAAAGCAACAGCAGACTGTGTGCGCTTATACATTTCCTCTACTGCTGGCACAGCTGGGAGGCCAGGCACTTCTGTGGCTAATGCCAAAATCTAGGAAAAGCTGAAAATAGGGGCATGAAATGCAGCCTAGATTAGAGAATATTGCTTTCCATGTGGTCTGAGCCAATGCCATGCAAAAGTGATTTTGTCTCTTAAACTGACCCTAGTGGAAGCAGAGAGAAACAAGAACTGCAGCAAAAAGGGGAAGTGGGGATTTTTTTTCAAATATACACAATGAAGTATTTATTAATAGGAATATGACTTGGCTTGGGCGGAGACTTCATCGATAGAGCATATCTGCATCACCCCTGCTTGTCTCCAGAGAATACGCCGAGTGTGTTCCTTGGGTCCCTAGCAGTAACCTACCTATGCTGACCAGACCAAACCAAACTCCCCCTTACCTTTAATGAAAATATGAATTTCTATCCCCTCTGTCCTTATTGCTGGAATCAGAGAACAGGTGGGAGTCAGGGACACATTCTAAAATCAGGATAACCTTACGTAAACAGCTTTTGGAAACTAGCCTAAGGAATGGGTTGAGAACCAGGCTTAGAAAGAACATTCCTCAGATATTCTGCCATGAAAAAAAACAATAAGTCTTATAAATTCGAAAGAGGACCAACAAAACCAGGTAGAGAGCAATACATTTTCATGCCATAGTTTCATCGGTCCATATAAAACTTCTTACATAAATTCATCCATGAATAGATTTTATAAAAAACAAATGCACATAACTCAGAGGAGCAGGCAGACCTGAAATCGCATGGAGGAAAATCTTCTGCATTAGGGGTTCACTCACTTAAAGGTGCAAATAACAGCATAACAATGTCTTCAAAAGATCCACTAACATTTATCCATACATCTGAAAGCGTAGTTATTCACCTGTAACAGGTGATCTCTGGGAACAGCAGGAATTTGGTCTTCACATATAGGTGATGTAGGTACCGATGGAGCCCACACAGGAACGCTCCCCAGTGTCCAATAGGAAAGCTTTTGGGAGCATCCCACTGTGCCTGAATTGCTGCCTTCCCAACTCTCTCAACTCAGTTGACTTTGTAGCTGAGAGAAAAGGAGAGAAAGAAAACCTACAACTTCCTAGGGGAGGAGGGTGGGTTGTGAAGACTAAATTCTTGCTGTTCCCAGAGATCACCAGTTATAGGTGAGTAACTACGCTATCTCCAGGAGCAAGCAGGAATGTAGTCTTCACATATGGGACTCCCTAGCTCTCAGATGCCAGAGAAAATGACCTCAGAACCGGTAGGTTTGCCTCAGGATAGGTTTCAAGAAGTCATGAATCCTCCATAGATGTCTTGTATCATTCTGGGATGGAGGGTAGGAGTTGTCCTTAAGTCTGAAAGAAGTGCTGGAGAACAGCTTGACCAAACATGGCATCCCGGCAGAAGTCTTTGCCCAGACAGTAATGAGCTGCAAAGGTATGGATGGAAGACCAAGTTGCTGCTTTGCAGATTTCGTCAATGGCTACAGAATGTAGATTTGCAATCGAGGTGGCCATGGCACAAACATTATGGGCAGTGACTACTACTACTACTATTCTGCACTTATAAAGCGCCACGCACAGCTAGCCTACAGGAGGTAGCCAACATACAAGAGACAGTACCTGCCTGTCAGAGTCATGCTCATCGGAGCTTACAATCTAGTTAGAACAGTACATTAATTAGAACAGTACAGAGCATTAGTCAGTTTGCGCAAGGTACAGTGTGGTACAGATTGGTCTATAGTTTGGTCATAAACGTTGATGGGGGTTAGGGTAAGATGAGGAGGGAGTCAGGATCTGAATGCAACAGTGAAGAGGTAGGTCTTCAACCTGGATTTGAAGAGGGTCAGGGAGGATGCCTGGCGCACAGACGCAGGTAGGCTGTTCCAGGCGTAAGGTGCAGCAAGGTAAAAGGAGCACAGTCGGGAGTGTGCGGTACAGGTGAAAGGCATTGATAGAAGTAGTTTGTTAGCGGAGCGCAAATTTCGAGAGGGGACATAGGGAGAGATAAGAGGTATTGAGGGGCCATAGATTGAATGCATTTATAGGTCAGCAGGAGAAGCTTGAATTGGATGCGGAGTTGAAAAGGGAGCCAGTGAAGCGACTTGAGAAGAGGAGTGATGTGGGCATAGCGAGTCTGGCAGAAGATTAGTCGAGCAGCATGATTTTGTATAGATTGGAGGGGAAGGAGGTGGCTCACAGGGAGACCAGCGAGGAGTAGGTTGCAGTAGTCAAGGCGAGAGGAGATTAAGGAGTGGATAAGTGTTTTGGTAGTGTGTTCAGAGAAGAGGGGGCAGATTTTGCTGATGTTGTATAGAAAGAAGCAACAGGTCTTAGCTACAAGCTGGATATGAGCGGAGAAGGAGAGAGGTGTCAAAGATAGATTGCGGGCCGAGGGAACAGGAAGGATAGTAGATCCATCCACATAGATTGAGAGAGGGGGAAGTGGGGGGGGGGGGGGGGGAGGAGTTAGGTGGGAAGACAAGGAGTTCAGTCTTGGCCATGTTCAATTCCAATCGGCGATAAGACATCCAAGCGGCGATGTCCGAAAGACAGGCAGAGATCTTGGACTGGGTTGCCGGAGAGATATTAGGTGTAGAGAGGTAGATTTCGGAGTCGTCGGCATAGAGATGGTACTGAAAGCCATGGGAGGAGATAAGCATGCCAAGGCCTTGGGTATAGAGAGAGAAGAAGAGGGGGCCCAAGACGGATCCCTGGGGTACACCTACGTGGAGTAGGGTAGGGGAGGAGAAGGAGACACCAGAGCATACACTGAATGAGCGATGGGAAAGGTAGGAGGAGAACCAGGATAGTATGGAGTCCTTGAAGCCAAACGAGGAGAGGGTGATGAGGAGGAGGTCATGATCAACAGTGTCAAAGGCAGCAGAAAGGTCAAGAAGGATGAGGACAGAATAGAGGCCCTTGGATTTAGCCAGGAACAGGTCGTTTGTGACGTTTGTGAGTGCCGTTTCAGTGGAGTAGGGGACAGAAGCCGGATTGAAGTGGGTCCAGGAAGGCCTGGGGGGGTGAGGAAGTCAAGGCAGCGGCAGTGGACTGCTTGTTCTAATAGTTTGGATATGAAGGGAAGGAGGGAGATGGGTCAATAGTTAGAGGGGCATGTGGGATCAAGTGAGGGTTTCTTGAGGAGGGGTGTGACAACAGCATGTTTGAAGTCAAGGGGGACAGTTGCAGTGGAGAATGAAAGGTTGAGGATATGAGTGATGGAGGGGACAATGGTGAGGGGGATGGAATGTAGGAGATGGGTGGGGATAGAGTCTGATGAACAGGTGGTGGGTTTGGAGGAGGACAGAAGGAGTGTGGTTTCTTCTTCAGAGATTGGGCGGAAGGAGGAGAGGGTGGCAGAGGGAGTAGGGATGGGGGAGGAGAGCCGGGAGGAGGGGAGGTAGATGGGGGGGGGGGTAGGGAATTGGAGGGTAATCTTGTGGATTTTGTCGTGGAAGTAGTTGCTAGGGTGTGGGCAGAAAGGGAGGGTGGGATCGGGGCAGGGGGACCTTGAGGAGAGAATTGAGGGTATTAAAGAGACGACGAGGATCAGAGGCCAGGGAGTTGGTCAGATGGATGAAGTAATCTTGTTTGGCAAGTGCTAGGGCTGACTGAAAGGAGCCAAGCATGAATTTGAAGTGTAGAAGGTCTTCCTGGGAGCGGGATTTGGACCAAGCTCACTCAGCAGAATGGGCGCAGATGCGTAGGTAATGGATTGTGGGAGAAAGCCAAGGTTGGGAAGTAGATCGTTTGACAGGACGTGGGGTGGGAGGGGCAAGAGTGTCAAGGGCTGAGGATAATGTAGCATTGTATGAAGATAATGCTTCGTCGACAGACTTGGAGGATAAAATGGATGAAAGAGATGGAGAGATGGTGGAGGAAAGAGTCAGGGGATCAATGTGAAGGTTTCTAAATAGGTCGTCGGAGACTGGACGAGGTTGGGACGGCAGAAGCTGAAGGGTAAAGCACAGTTACTTACCTGTAACAGGTGATCTCTGGGAACAGCAGGAATTAGTCCTCACATATGGGTACGTCGGTACCGACGGAGCCCGTGCGGGAAAGCTCCCCAGCTTCTTAGAATAGAAGCTTTTGGGACCTCCCACTGCACATGCGCACTGCCTTCCCGCCTTCCTGAACAGCTCTCCTCAGTTTCGAGTTTATAGCTGAGTCAACAGAGAGAGGACAGGAAGATAGATAGATAAAAGATACAACTCCTAGGGGAGGTGGGTGGGTTGTGAGGACTAATTCCTGCTGTTCCCAGAGATCACCTGTTACAGGTAAGTAACTGTGCTATCTCCAGGAACAAGCAGGAATAAGTCCTCACATATGGGGACTCCCTAGCTTAGATGCATGGGATCCCCTGTAAAGGTTCGCCATCTTCGTATGGATCTCAGGCATCCATTCTGGGAAGGTGGGCAGGAGTTGTTTAGGAATGGAACAGGTGCTTGAGGACAGCCTGGCCAAACAAGGCATCCCGGCGGGAGTCCTTGTCCAAACAGTAATGGGCTGTGAAGGTATGAACCGAGGCCCAGGTAGCGGCTCGACAGATCTTATCTATGGAAACAGAGTGCAGATGAGCCATAGAAGTTGCCATGGCCCTCACATTGTGAGCAGTGACATGGCCTTCCAGAGAAATGTTTTTGCTCTGGTAAGCAAAAGAAATACACTGAGCAATCCAATTGGAAAGTGTACGCTTGGAGACTGGAAGTCCCAAATGGGAAGGATCAAAGGCCACAAAAAGTTGAGAAGACTTTCGATGTGGCTGAGTCCTATTAAGATAAAAAGCGAGAGCTCTTTTACAATCCAGAGTATGAAGGTTCCTCTCTGCATTGGATGCATGAGGAGCTGGAAAAAAGACAGGTAGATATACCTCTTGATTAAGATGAAAAGGCGAGACCACTTTAGGCATAAAGTGGGGATTCGTCCTAAGGACCACCTTATCATGATGAAATCTTGTGTAAGGTGGATTAGCCACTAAAGCCTGCAGCTCACTGATGCGGCGAGCCGAAGTGACTGCAATGAGGAAGATGACCTTCCAGGAAAGAAATTTCAAGGAGGTGGAAAACATTGGCTCAAAAGGTGGCTTCATAAGTTGACCGAGCACTAGATTCAAATCCCATGCGACCGGGGGTGGTCTGATGGGAGGTTTAGTGAGAGTCAGGCCTCTCATGAATCTTGCAACAAGAGGATGAGAGGAGATAGGTTGTCCATTTATATGTTTCAAGGATGCTGCAATAGCACTTAAATGGACTCTTACCGAATTCGTCTTGAGGCCTGCATTGGATAGATGCAGGAGATAATCAAGAAGAGAATTCAAAGGAAGTGCCAGAGGGTCAAGACCCTGCTGAGCACACCAAATGGAAAAACGTTTCCATTTGAAAGCATAGGAACGCCTGGTAGAGGGTTTCCTAGAGGCAGAAAGGATATCTTTCACTGGTTGGGAAAGATGAAAGTCTTGAAGGCTTAAGCCTTCAGTAACCAAGCACTGAGGTGAAGGGATTTGGGGTTTGGGTGCCACAAAGTCCCCTCCTCCTGAGACAGGAGGTCTGGCGCAGCTCCCAGATCCAAGTAGGATCCCTGGGAGAGCTGTAGAAGTAGAGGGAACCACACTTGGCGTGGCCAGCGTGGAGCTATGAGGATCATAGTTCCATGATCCCTCTGGAGTTTGAACAGAGTCTGGGGAATCAAAGGAATGGGTGGAAAGGCATATAGGAATGCCTGACTCCAATTCAGGAGAAAGGCGTCCGTAGCCTGAGCTCCCTGACACGGAGTTCTGGAACAGAACCGGGGAAGTTTGGCATTCCACGGACTTGCAAAGAGGTCTATGTCCGGGGTCCCCCATTCCTGAAAGATTCGGTTTATTTGGTCCAAATGTAGGGACCATTCGTGTGGCAGCAGAACTCGACTGAGCCTGTCTGCCCGAGAGTTTTGAACTCCTGGGAGATACACTGCTAGCAGGTGAATCTGATGCTCTCTGGCGAAGGCCCATAGTCTTAGAGCTTCGTTGCAAAGCGACAGAGAGCCCGTCCCTCCTTGTTTGTTTATGTAAAACATGGCCACCTGATTGTCCGTCTGAACTAGGACAGTGAGGTTGGCTAGGAGGGAGTGGAAGACCTTGAGGGCAAGGTAAATTGCTCGCAGTTCCAGAAGATTGATATGAAGGGTGGTCTCCTGTAGAGACCAAGTGCCCTGAGTGGAGAGAGTTTGCAGATGGGCTCCCCACCCTGTTTGGGAGGCATCTGTTGTGAGGGTTGCTTGGGGTAGCAATGGTTGAAATGGAGCCCCCAACAACAGATTCTTGGTGGAAGTCCACCAGTGGAGGGACCAAAACAGACGATCGGAGGTTTGTATTTGGTCTGAGAGCGCTCCTGACGCCTGAGTCCACTGAGTGGCCAGGGTCCATTGAGCTGCTCTCATATGAAGACGAGCATAGGGCACCACATGCACTGTGGAGGCCATATGACCCAGTAGGCGTAGCATTTCCCTGGCTGTCAAGTGAGTGCTGGACTGAGCTTGGGAGGCCAAACTCAGGAGGCGCTGGCCTCGAACATGTGGAAGGTAGGCCCTTGCAGTGATGGTGTCCAACTGGGCCCCTATGAATTCTAGAGATTGAGTAGGGATGAGTTGGGACTTGGGAAGGTTTACTACCAGTCCCAGATACTGCAAAAGGCTCCTTGTGTGGTCCAGGGAAATCTGGGCCTGTGACTGAGTTGGAGCTCGGATGAGCCAGTCGTCCAGATATGGGAAGACAAAGATTCCCATGCCTCTTAGAAATGCGGCTACGACTGCCATGCATTTTGTGAATACTCTTGGAGCAGAGGCTAGACCGAAGGGGAGTACTCTGTATTGGAAATGTTTTCCCTGAAACAGAAAGCGAAGATACTTTCTGTGGGATGGATGGATGAGTATATGTGTATACGCATCCTGTAGGTCTAGAGAACAAAGCCAGTCCTGACCCTGGAGGTAAGGAAGGAGAATGCCGAGAGACAGCATTTTGAATTTCTCCTTGAAGAGAAATTTGTTCAATTCTCTCAGATCTAGGATTGGTCTGAATCCCCCTGTCTTCTTTGGAATGAGAAAATAAGGGGAGTAGAAACCGGACCCTTGTTGAGGAAGAGGAACCTCTTCTATGGCCCCTTGGGCAAGAAGAGAGGAAACCTCTTGACCCAACAGGGTTAGGAGAGATGGGGGAGAATTGAATGGTCTCACCATATGATGGGGAGGAAGGCTGGAGAAATGAAGTTTGTAACCCTCTCGAATGATAGAGAGGGTCCATTGTTCTGTTGTGATTTGTTCCCATCTGGGAGCAAAGTGAACCAACCTTCCGGGTATGGTGAGAGGTTCTGGTTGTGTTAGAACCAGAAGTGGCAAGTTCCCTAGGAGCAAGTCAAAACCCCTGAGGGGTTGGAGCCTGCTGAGCTACAGTAGCTGCTGCAGGCTTAGCTCGTGCTTGTTTGGATTGCTGACGCTTAGCAGTATAGCGAGGTTGAGAAGACTGCTGGCCAGTATTTGAAGCAACTCTGGCCTTCTTATAGTAAGGCCTTTTAAAAGACTTTTTCTTAGTAGGAATTGAAGTGGACTTTGAAAGTCTTTCCAAGGTGGCATTTTCAGCATCCATCTGGGTGGCTTTGATTTGCCACTCTTCCCCAAATAAGTTCTCACCTGTACAGGGCAGATTCCGTAAGCCATCTAGAACCCAAGGTTCCAGATCAGAGGCCTGGAGCCAAGCAAGACGTCGGGCTGCAATAGCAATGCCCGAAGCCCTACTGGCTCCCTCAAAGGAATCATATGCTGCCCTATTAGAGAACTTAGAAACCTCTAAGAGTTGTTTCACTAGGGAAAGGAATCCCTGCTTTTTATCCTCAGGGATAAAGGGGGCAAAATGCCGCACCTTTTTGGCAAGTTCCTCCAGGAACATGCCCATATAGAGACTGTAGGAATTAATTCTGGCTATAAGCATACTAGCCTGGAAAATTTTCCTACCAAAAGAGTCCAAAGTCTTACATTCCCGTCCTGGAGGGGTGGAAGAGTGCCTTTTGGTACTCCTAATCTTCTTCATTGCAGACTTCACCACAATAGAGTGGTGGGGCAATTGAGTCTTTTGGAAACCAGGAGAAGGAGGGACCCTATACATGGTGTCCAACCTACGGGAATAAGGAGACAAAGTCAAAGGATTTTCCCAGAAATCCATCAGTTGTTCTTGAAGGATTTCATGGATAGGCAGGGTAACTGCCTCCTTAGGGGCCTTTGAGTATCCCAAAATATCCAGTTTTTTGGATCTGGGTTCCTTTTCAGAGGATGTGGTAATAGAAAGGGCTGTAGCCATATCTAAAACAAAGTCCTGGAAGGACAAATCCTCTGGAGGGGACATTCTCCTTTTAGGAGAAGAGGGCTCCTCAGGTAAGTTGAGTGAAAACTCAGCAGAATCATCAGAGGAGTGAAAATCCTCAGAGGAATCGGTGCTTTCCTCTAACGCACGATACGCGTACCGATCGGTATCGATATCGGGCGTATCGGGTATGGAACCGGTATGGAGCGAAAGCCCATACGGTACCGACTTGCGTTTAGAGGTGGACGGCCTCGATACCGGCATGGCGGACGATACCGGTATCGGGCCCGGAACCGCTGAAAGCGGAACCGATGGCGTTGCAGCTTTAATGAAAGCCATGACGGCCTGCTGCATGGACTGTACAGTATCGCCCATGGACGCCATAGCTGCCTGGATGTCGGTACCGGAGTGACCCGGTACCCCAGAGCAGGCTAACAGGTGATCTGTCGAGGCCGTAGCATCGATATCAACCTGAGACCCCTGAATTGGCGTTTTTGGAAGTTGGACTTCCCGCCGGGGTTGTTTGGCTGGGGCAGGGTCCTCAAGTTCTAAGCTAAGAGCCTCTCGATGCTTTGAAGGAGATTTGCTCTTTGAGGACTTGCCCACAGAAGGTTTGGTTACCTGAGATCCATCCGGAGAAGAAGACCTGGATGACTGTGATGCTGTATTCTCTGAAGCAAACAGCACATGGAATTTGTTGGCCCGGTTCTGCAGCCCACGTTTGGACATGTGGGAGCAAGATGGGCAGTCCGGTATGGAATGGTCAGGCCCCAAACATTTCAGACACCATTCATGGGTGTCTGTGACTGAAATAACAGCATTACATTTGGTACACTTCTTAAATCCAGGGGCTGGCTTCTCCATGAGGAGAAATTGAGTAGGCCGAGAGGCCTCTCAGAAGTGACCAAAAAGCTAAAAAATAAGAAAAAAGAATTATAATTTTTAAAGAAAGAAAGAAAAGACCGGCGATACCGGTATCGGTATGGGGAAGGCAGGTACGCGGTCTAAAGAAACAAATAAAATAACAATTTCTTCAGCGGTGACAGGAACACGACCTGCTGGCTCCGCGGAAAAAGAGAAACTGAGGAGAGCTGTTCAGGAAGGCGGGAAGGCAGTGCGCATGTGCAGTGGGAGGTCCCAAAAGCTTCTATTCTAAGAAGCTGGGGAGCTTTCCCGCACGGGCTCCGTCGGTACCGACGTACCCATATGTGAGGACTTATTCCTGCTTGTTCCTGGAGATATGTTAAGATGAGGGAAGGATTGATTTGCGGAGGTTTGAAGGAGAAGAGTTGGAGAAGAGTATTAGGTCAAGGCAGTAGCCGTGTAGATGTATGGGGGCAGTGGAGCAAGGTTGGAGGTCGAACAAGGAGGTAAGAGACATTTGGGATTTGGGATAAATCTTCCAAAATTTTATCTCACTCCTATTCAAACACTAGAGTTCATAGGAGCTCTCAAACACTCAGCAGTCAAGGGCATTTCTACCCCAGCCCTGCTGTTCTCGTTTCATTCAACTGGCATCTCAGGTACGTCTCAAAGACCACCTAACTGCTCAATAACTGCTACAGCTTCTAGGTCATATGGCCTCAACAGTACATGTAGCATCATATGTCCGTCTGCATATGTGCACAGCCCAGTGGACTCTAGCCTCCCAGTGGAAACAAGCCTCAGGCCGTCTCGGCAGCAAAATTCAAGTCTCTGCCCCCCTGGCCATATCCCTTCAGTGATAGCGTTCCCTTGAAAATCTCATCGGGTCACCTTTTCAGATGTCTCCACATCAATATACCTTGACGATAGATGCCTCCAAACTGGGGGGGGGGGGGGCCCATCTAGGGACTCTCTCCACTCAGGGCCTTTGGACAGAACAGGAGTCGCAACTCCAGATAAATCTACTGGAACCTCAGGCTATCTTCAACACCCTCAAGATCTTTCAGGGACATCTACGATCCCACAGAGTCCTGGTCCAGATGGACAATCAGGTAGCCATGTTTTATGTGAACAAGCAGGGAGGAACAGGATCTTGGCCCCTCTGCAGGGAGGCTCTCCATCTTTGGTCCTTCGCAATTGCTCATCAGATACGCCTCCGAGCAGTGTATTTCCCAGGGGAGAAAAATGTTTTGGCAGACAAACTGAGTCAGATCCTTCTTCCCCACGAATAATCTCTCCACATGGAGATAGCATCCTTCATCTTTCAGACCTAGAGTCCAGAGATAGATCTGTTTGCCACTCCGCAGAATGCCAAGCTTCCTTGCTTCTGCACCAGGACTCCCATGTTGGGCAACCAGCAAGTGGATGCTTTTCACCTCCACTGGGGTCGAGGGCTCCTGTATGCCTTCCCTCCCATTCCCCTAATTCCCAAGATGCTTTTCAAGCTCCAGGCAGACAGGGGCTGCATGATACTCATAGCCCCCCACTGGCCACGTCAACCATGGTTTCCTCTTCTGCTACATCTGTCTCAAACTCAAACCCTAGATCTCAAAGCTGCTCCAGTTCTCATCTCTCAGGAGGAGGGGATGCTGCTCCATCCCAAACCTCAGTCTCTCCATCACATGGCATGGCTGCTGAAAGCATTGCATTGCAAGATCTTAACCTTATTCAGGAAGTAAAAGAGATCCTGTTAGCCTCTAGAAAGTTATCCACCAGACATTCATACACTTTCAAATGGCTTAGATTTTCTCACTGGTGTTCCCAGAAGGATCTTAATCCCTTCTTGGCTCCAGTGGAGGCACTCTTCCAGTATCTCCTCATCTGGACTCAAGACCAACTCAGTAAGAGTTTACCTAAGTGCAATTGCAGCCTCTCATTATACCTTGGACGGACAGCCCCATTTCCTCACAGCCGCTCGTAGCATGCTTCAGGAGAGGCCTTTTGCTAACCAAGCCTCCCATCAGACCACCACCAGTGACATGGGATCTCAATGTTGTTCTAGGGCAACTTCTCAAGCCGCCTTTTGAACCCTTGGCCACGACCTCACTAAAGTTTCTAACACAGGTGGTCATCTTCCTTATTGCCCTCACTTCAGCTAGACGCATTAGTGAGCTTCAAGTTTTGGTGGCAGACACACCCTACACACGGTTCCACCATGACAAGATCATGCTTAGGAGCTGCCCCCACTTCATGCCAAAAGAGGTGTTTCCTTTTCATTTGAATCAGTCTGTTTACCTTCCTGTCTTTTCCTAGACCACATTCATCTAGGCAGAGGCAACCCTCCATATTCCTGACTGCAAACATGCCTTAGCATTGTATCTTCAAAGGACTCAAGAGCACCGCAAGGCATCTCAGGTGTTCATCACCTTTAATCCTAGTCACCTCAGGTTGCCAGTATCCAAACATACTCTCTCTAGATGGATAGCAGATTGTTTCTCCCATACATGCATGTAGTAAAGGCTGTTAGTGTATGTAGTAAAGGCTGTTAGTGTAGCTGGGTTTAAAAAAGGTTTGGACAAGTTCCTGGAGGAAAGGTCCATAAACCATTATTAAGAAGGGACCCAGGATATCAATGCTTGAACCAATACAAGCATTGTGGAACCTGTGTCCCTTGGGGAAACTGCTAGGTACGTATGACCTAGATTGGCCACTGTTGGAAACAGAATACTGGGCTTGATGGACCTTGGTCTGACCCAGTATGGCATATCTTATGTTCTTATGTTATGACAGGCAGATCTCCTCGGAGGTGCCTGCCTTTAAAAGCCAGTCATCTATGGGAAGACAAATATCCCTAGAGATCTTAGAAATGTGGCTACGACTGCCATGCACTTTGTAAATACTCTCGGGGCAGAGGTGAGTCCGAAAAGAAGGACTCTGTATTTATGGTGTCTTCCCTGAAACACGAAGCGTAGATATTTCTAGCGAACAGAGCCAGTCTTGACTCTGGAGATAGGGTAGGAGGGCCCCCAGCGAGACCATCTTGAACGTCTCGTGGATGAGAAACTTGCTCAGGATTCTGAGGTCCAGGATGGGTCTGTATCCTCTGGTTTTTTTTGGGATGAGAAAGTACGGAGAGTAAAAACCCATTCCCTACTGAGATGTTGGAACCTCCTCTATGGAACTTTACAATAGAAGAGAAGTCACCTCCTGCAGCAGATGAACAGTGAGAGGGGGCTGAAGAAGATATTCGCCTATTAGGGTGGAGGGGGCAGATTTTTAGATGAAGTCTGTACCCTTCTTTCACTATGGTCAGTGTCCACTGCTCTGAAGTGATGAGATGCCACCTGTGGGCATAATGACAGAGTCTGTCAGCAATGTGGAGGAGATGGGGGTTCTCCAGAGCAGGGTGGCTATGTTCTCTAGGAAAAAGAAAAAACCAGGAGCAGATTGAGCCTGCGGAGCTGGTTGAGTCTTAGGAGCTTGTGTCTTCTTCTGTTTGGGAGGCTGTTGCCTCTTCTGAGCACCCTGAGGTTGGTATTGAGAAGCAGGAATGTAAGAAGGGTAAAACTACTTCTTACTAAAGAAACTGTTCTTTGCAGCTGCTTTCTTCTTAGCAAGGTTGGTAGTAGTCATAGAAAGCCTATTCAAAGTGGCATTCTCTGATTCTAATTGAGAAGCTTTATCTTGCCAATCCTTTCCAAAAAGTTTTTCACCTGTGCAAGGAATATTACCCAGTTTATCCTGAACCCATTGTTCAAGATTTGATGCCTGGAGCCAAGCAAGCCTGCATGCTCCGATGCAGATTGATGTGGCTCTACTGGTGCACTCAAAGCAGTCAAACATTGCTCTATTGACAGACGTTGAGACATTCTGGGCATGTCTGACCAGGGTAAGATAGTCAGCTCTCTTATCAGGGAAGAGAGGGGACAAGGACTCAAGATCCCTAGAAACCTCTTTGAGGAACATACCCATATAGCGTATGTATGAGTTTATTCTGGCTGACAGCATGGAAGCCTGAAAACACAGACACCAATTTTCTACCCAGAGGGTCAGAAAAATATGCCTTAGAACTTTAAATTCGATGCATTGCTGATTCCACTACTAATGAGTGGTGCGGCAGCTGCGTCTTTTGGAAGCCAGAACACTCTAGTACTCAATACATGGTATTAAGTCATCGAGAATGCAGAGAAATAGTAAGGGGTGTTTCCCACATCTGGAGCATGAGATCACTTAGAATGTGGTGAATTGGAAGTGTGGCCGCCTCCTTAGGAGCTGTAGGGTATTGGAGAATCTCCAATTCCTCTGCTCTAGGTTCTCTCTCGGATGTCATTGTTATGGAAAGGCCCCTAGGTAAGTCTCAAATTCTTGAAAAGACAGATCCTCAGGAGGGGACATGCATCGTTCTGGAGAAGAATCCTCCGGTATATTCTGAGACCTTCAGGAATCAGGCGAGTCATCACCGGAAGAATCAGAATTGGAAGACTCGAAGCATCGACATGCCCGATGTCCCTGCTCCATTAAGACTCCATACCGATTGAAGTCTGTATCGGAGCGAGGGAGCTGCCTGGACAATCCCCCATACCGGGGATGGATTCAAGAGCAAGCATGTGCGCTAGTGCATCGAGTGGCATATAAGCAGATGTGGTTTGCATCGGTACTGTAGATTGTACCAGTGTTGGTGGTACCGCCGGTAAAGATTTGACCAGAACCGAAGCTGCCAATAGAGCTGCTAAGCTCCGCTCAATGGCCAGGATACGTTGATCCATAGAGTCCGCCAATGCTTGGATATTAGTACCGGAAATGCGGGCTACATCCCAGAGCATGGCACCAGCAGCTTTCCAGAGGTGGAGGCCTCAGGAGCATCCTGGGACCCCTCAATGGTTTTGGAGGAAAGGTCAACCCGCTGGGGTTGTTTGGCTGGCCAATCCACCTCCAGGGCAACACTCAAGGCATCTCTATGCTTAGAAAGAGATTTACCCTTGGGGGAACTGTTTACCTTTGAAGACTACTAATGTTTCGATACCTGAGATCCATGAGAGGAAGACGATGCCCTCGATGCCAAAGGAACTGCGCCTGTAGGCCTCTTTTGTCATCTTTTTACTAGAGGACACTGAAGGCTGGTGGTTGGAACCAAGGCATTTGAGACATCAGTTGTGGGTATCAGTAGCTAAAATAGTACTGCCACACTTAAAACATTTTTTGAAACCACTAGCTGGTTTTTCCATAGTGTCGGTAGACAAAATGGTAGGCTTAAGGCCTAAAATGGCGTCAATGCGCCCAAGAAAAAATTCTACTTTTTAAAAATTTTTTAAGAGGAAAGAACTAGAGAAAAGGAAAAAAACCTACCAAAGCCGGTGCCAATGGGAAGACAGACACAAACCACAAGAAACAAAAAAACCCCAAATTTAACTAATTTTCTGCGGTGACAGGATTTGCTTCCTGTTGGTTCTGTGGAAAACAAAGAACAGAGGAGGGAGAGTTGGAAAGGCAGCAATGCAGGCACAGTGGGATGCTCCCAAAAGCTTTCCTATTGGACGCTGGGGAGCATTCCCGCACGGGCTCCGTCAGTACCTATGTCACCCATATGTGCTTGTTCCTGGAGATAACATATTATAGTGGATCTTTTGAAGAGATGGTGAAATACAAAATGGCACTAAAATCATATTAATTCAAAAAATATCATTCAAAAAATAACCATGTGCGCTCACCTGTGGTACCCATTTTAGTATCCAACTCTTTTCCACAATTCATCCCCCTCCCCCCGAACTTGCCCAAAATTCCTCTCTAAAATGTATATTCCTACTTTTCTACAAATATTTTTTATCAGGATGAATACCCCAACATGAACAAATACATCTAACATTTTCTGAAAATGAAAAAAATTCTGTTCTTGTCTATAGCTGGTGTAAACGAATACATGTAAAGGTTCACAAATATGCACATAAATTAAAGCATTTTATACTTTAACACGTGCACTTACGAGCCCATAACCTGTAGCTCCCCCTATTGCACATTCACACCAACACACATGCACTTTTACTCCAGTCAGTATGCACATATGGGACCACATGCCAACGAAAATGACCCTCTTCAGGTCTGGCTAGAGATAAAGCACAGTTACTTACCTGTAACAGGTGATCTCTGGGAACAGCAGGAATAAGTCTTCACATATGGGTATCGTCAGTACCGACGGAGCCTGCGCAGGAACGCTCCCCAGCGTCCAGTAAGAAAGCTTTTGGGAGCATCCCACAGCGCTTGTGTGCTGCCTTCCCGCCTTTCCCAACCGCCTCTCTCCAGTTCGAGTTTTAAAGCTGAGACAAAGAGAGAGAGAGGAAAGGAAAGATAGATAGAGAGATACAACTCCTAGGGGAGGTGGGTGGGTTGTGAAGACTTATTCCTGCTGTTCCCCGAGATCACCTGTTACAGGTAAGTAACTGTGCTATCTCCAGGAACAAGCAGGAATGAGTCTTCACATATGGGGACTCCCTAGCTGCAGATGCCAGGGGAAGACCCCAGGTTGTGTGTCCTTGAAAAGGACTCTACCTCCCTCCATGGATCTCTGGCATCCAACCAGGGTAGGTGGGTAGGAGTTGATTAGGAATGGAACAGGTGTTTGAGAAAAGCCTGACCAAACAAGGCATCCCAGCGGGAGTCCTTGTCCAAGCAGTAATGGGCTGTGAAGGTATGAACCGAGGCCCAGGTGGCCGCTCGACAGATCTGGTCGATGGACACAGAGTTCAGATGAGTCATCCAGGCTGCCATGGCTCTCACATTGTGAGCTGTGACATGGCGCTCCAAAGAAAGGTTTCTACTCTGGTAGGCGAAAGAAATACACTGAGCAATCCAGTTGGACAGTGTTCTTTTAGAGACTGGAAGTCCTAAATGAGAAGGATCAAAAGCAACAAAGAGTTGAGAAGACTTTCTATGTTGCTGTGTTCTTTTTAAGTAAAAAGCGAGAGCTCTCTTACAATCCAAGGTATGAAGATTCCTCTCTGCACTTGATGCATGAGGTCCTGGAAAAAAGACAGGTAAATATACCTCTTGGTTCAGATGAAAAGGTGAGACCACTTTAGGCATAAAGTGTGGATTGGTCCTGAGGACTACCTTATCATGATGAAACCTTGTATAAGGTGGATTGGCCACCAAAGCTTGCAACTCACTGATGCGGTGTGCTGAGGTGACTGCAATGAGAAAAATAACCTTCCAAGAAAGAAATTTCAAGGAGGTGGTAGCTAAAGGTTCAAAGGGTGGCTTCATAAGCTGGCCAAGAATCAGGTTTAAGTCCCATGCCACTGGAGGTGGTCTAATGGGAGGTTTAGTTAAAAGAAGGCCTCTCATGAATCTTGCTATGAGGATGAGAGGAAATAGGTTGTCCATTGAGAGGCTTGAGGGACGCTGCAATAGCACTAAGATGGACTCTTGCTGAATTCGTTTTCAGAACTGCATGGGATAGATGCAGAAGATACTCTAGTAGAGAATTCAGAGGTATTGCAAGAGTGTTTAGACCCTTCCCTGAACACCAAATGGTAAATCTTTTCCATTTGAAAGCATAGGAACGTCTAGTAGAAGGCTTTCTAGAGGCATGAACAACATCTCTGACTTGCTGGGAGAGATGAAAATCTTGAAGGTCTAGGACCTCAGCAACCAAGCCCTGAGATTGAGAGACTGGGGGTTTGGGTGCCACAACGTTCCTTCTTCCTGGGATAGAAGGTCTGGAGCAGAGCCCAAGTCCAGGGAGGGAGCTTGAGAGAGATGCAGAAGTAGAGGGTACCACACTTGGCGTGGCCAATGTGGTGCTATGAGGATCATGGTCCCTTGATCTCTCTGAAGCTTGAATAGTGTCTTGGGAATTAGGGGAATTGGTGGAAAGGCATAAAAGAAGTCCTGAACCCAGTGAAGGAGGAAGGCATCCTTGGCCTGAACTCCCTGACATGGAATTCTGGAACAGAACCGGGGAAGCTTGGCATTCCACGGACTTGCAAAGAGGTCTATGTCCGGGGTTCCACAAATTCGAAATATCCTGGCTACCTGGTCCATGTGGAGGGACCACTCGTGTGGAAGCAGAACTCGACTGAGTCTGTCCGCCCAAGAGTTTTGAACGCCTGGAAGATATACTGCCAGAAGATGGATGTGAAGCTCTCTGGCGAAGGCCCACAGTCGCAAAGCTTTGTTGCAAAGCGACAGAGAGCCAGTCCCTCCCTGCTTGTTTACATAGAACATGGCTACTTGGTTGTCCGTATGGATGAGGACTGTCCTGTAGCTGAGCAGGGAATGGAACACTCTGAGAGCTAAGAAAATTGCTCTGAGTTCCAAGAGATTGATATGCAGAGAAGTCTCCTGTGGAGACCAGATACCCTGGGTGGAGAGATCCTGCAGATGAGCTCCCCAACCCCTTGGAGAAGCATCTGTTGTGAGAGTTGCTTGGGGTAGCGGTTGCTGAAAAGGGGACCCCAGCAACAGGTTTTGAGAGGACTTCCACCACTGGAGAGACCAAAAAAGGCAACTGGAGTTTGCTATTTTGTCTGATAGGCAACCTGATGCCTGAATCCATTGGGTGGACAAAGTCCATTGAGCTGCCCTCATGTGAAGGCGAGCATATGGAACCACATGCACAGTGGATGCCATGTGGCCTAATAGTTGTAACATCTCCGAAGCAGTTAACTGGGACTTTAACTGTATCTGGGAGGCTAACTGCACCTGACGTAGGCAACGGGCCTGAGGAAGATAGGCCCTTGCAGTTGTGGTATCCAGCAAGGCCCCTATGAACTCCAGAGACTGAGGAGGGGTGAGATTGGATTTTGAGATGTTTATTACTAGTCCCAAATACTGAAGGATATGCATTGTGCAGGTTAGACAAGTCTGGGCCTCTGACTGGGATGGGGCTCGAATGAGCCAGTCGTCCAGATATGGGAATACAAATATTCCTAGAGTGCGGAGAAATGCAGCTACTACTGCATTTCGTGAACACCCTTGGTGCAGAGGCCAGACCGAAAGGAAGCACCCTGTATTGGTAGTGTTTTCCTTAAAAAAGGAACCGAAGGAACCTTCTGTGTGTTGGATGGATGAGGACATGGGTGTACGCATCCTTGAGATCTAGAGAACAAAGCCAGTCCTGACTCTGAAGGTATGGAAGCAGAGCCCCTAGAGAAATCATTTTGAATTTCTCCTTGAATAGAAACTTGTTCAATTCTCTGAGATCTAATATGGGTCTGTAGCCCCCTGTTTTCTTTGGGATAAGAAAATAAGGGGAGTAGAACCCTGAGCCCTGTTGAAGAAGAGGTACTTCTTCTATTTCCCCTTGGGCAAGAAGGGTAGAAATCTCCTGACCTAGAAGGTTGAGGAGAGATGTTGGAGAATTGAACTGTTTCACCATGGTGTGAGGAGGAAGACTCAAGAAATAAAGCTTGTACCCTTCCTTTATGATGGAGAGGGTCCATTGCTCTGCTGTGATTTGCTCCCATCTGGGAGCAAAGTAAGTCAACCTTCCTGGAATGGTGAGGGGCTCTGGTTTTTCCAGAGCTAGAAAGGCTAGGTTCTCTAGTTGCAAGTCAAAGGACCTGAGGAGGTTGAGGCTGCTGGGCTGTGGTAGGCCTGGCAGCCTTTGACTTGGCCTGTTTAGGTGGTTGCTGACGCTTTGCAGCAAAACAACCTGCAGAAGATGTCTGCCCATGAGCAGGATAATATCTTCCCTTTTTAGAAAAAGATGTCTTTTTAAACAATCTTTTCTTAACAGGGGCAGAGGTAGACTTTGAAAGTCGATCCAAAGCAGAGTTCTCAGCATCCATCTGAGTGGCCTTTGCTTGCCAATCCCTGCCAAACAGGTTTTCACCTGTACAAGGAAGGTTTCCCAACTCATCTTGGACCCAGAGTTCCAAATCAGAGGCTTGTAACCAAGCAATTCTGCGTGCACCTATGGCAATAGCTGTGGCTCTGCTTACACACTCAAAAGAGTCAAAGGCTGCACGGTTGGAGAATTTGTAAACATCTTGGGCATGTTTGAGCCAAGTGAGAAATTCCTGCCTTTTATCTTCTGAAATAAGAGGAGCTAAAGTCTGCAGATGATCTGTGACTTCTTTTAGAAACATCCCCATATAGAGACTATAGGAGTTGATTCTGGCAGCAAGCATATTGGCCTGGAAAATCCTTCGGCCAAAAGCATCTAGAGTCCTACATTCACGTCCTGAAGGGTTAGATAAGTGTCTCTTTGCACTCTTTATTTTCTTCATAGCAGACTCAACCACAATAGAGTGGTGAGGAAGCTGAATCTTATGAAAACCAGGACAGGGAGGGACACGGTACATGGTGTCCAACCTACGAGAATGAGGAGAGGTGGTGAGAGGAGTCTCCCACATGCCCAACATGAGATCATAAAGAATCTCATGAATAGGTAAGGTAGCTGCTTCCTTAGGATATTGCAAAATATCTAATTGCTTGGCTCTAGGCTCTGACTCAGAGGCCACTGTAATAGAGAGGCCTCTAGCCACTTCCCTAATGAAGTCTTGAAAAGACAAGTCCTCTGGAGGAGACATTCTTCGTTTTGGAGAAGCAGACTCCTGAGGAAGTAGTACCGGTGCATCGACAGAAGCCTACAACTCAGAGTCTTCGGAGGAATCGAAGTATCGCCTGTCTGGATGCTCCTGTAAAGCCCGATACGCGTACCGAGTGGGATCGACATTGGGAGTAAGCGGTACCGGTTCGGTACCGATGGGCATCATAGGACAGGGTACCGTTGCAGTCGACACCGAAGCCGATGTTGATGCAATCGGTACCGGCACCGGGAACGGTGCCGATGCCGGAGTCAGTACCGGCAACGGGGATTGTTGCGGTACCGAAGGCGTCGAAGCCTGCATGAATGCCGTAAGGGTGCGCTGCATGGATAGAATTTTCTGATCCATCGATGCCACCAAAGTCTGGATGTCGGTACCAGTGGAGGCCACCGGTACCCCAGAACACGGCAACAGGTGATAGGTCGAGGCCAAGCCATCGATGTCAACCTGTGACCCCATAGAAAATGCTTTGGAAGCCGGAACTTCCCGCTGGGGTAATTTTGCCGGAGCGGAATCCTCGAGGACAAGCCCGGAGGCATCGCGATGCTTAGAGCGAGATTTGCCCTTCGAGGACCGGCTAGATTTATGTTTGGTTACCTGAGATCCATGGGAGGAAGAAGCAGCCCTGGAAGACGTCGATGCCACCGAGGCTGCATCCGAGGGAAAAAAGGTTACTGAGCTTGGCTGCTCGGTTCTGACGACCTTTTTTAGACATCATGGTGCAGGACACACAATCCGTGATGGAATGGTCAGGACCCAAACATTTTAGACACCAATCATGGGTGTCGGTGACAGAAACAGTACCGCCACATTTTGTGCACTTTTTAAACCCGGAAGCGGGCTTCTCCATGAGGAGAAAATATTTAGGCCTAAGGCCCAAACTGAAAATGCACAGTTGAAGAAATAAAAAAGTTTTGGTTTTTTTTGAAGAAAGAAAGAAAAGAAAAGACCGGCGGTACCGGTCTGACTTCGAAGGCAGACACAGAAAAATAAAGAAAAAAATTAAGATCTTCTTCTGCGGTGACAGGAACACGACCTGCTGGCTCCGCGGAAAAGAAGAACTGGAGAGAGGCGGTTGGGAAAGGCGGGAAGGCAGTGCGCAGGCGCTGTGGGATGCTCCCAAAAGCTTTCTTACTGGACGCTGGGGAGCGTTCCCGCGCAGGCTCCGTCGGTACCGACGATACCCATATGTGAAGACTCATATGTGAAGACTCATTCCTGCTTGTTCCTGGAGATAATCTGTTCAACTGTCTCAAAAAAGGCTTTTAAAAAGGCTTGTTACACACTCCCAACTGCCAGCATCATGGAAACAGATTATATTGAGACTATCCCTTCACGAGTGTGTATTTGCTAGTGTTTCACTGGCCAGTAAAATCATTGTTCAGCTCCTATTTGATTAGTCAGGTTGTACACTGCATTTTATGAAATAAAGTACCTCTTTTGCATAATAATGCCAAGAACGCATTTATTTTTATGTTTTTTTTTATACAGACATGAACACAATTTCCCTGCAGGCTAAGGAAAACACACATAAAAAAAGATTTACAATCAGCATCTCATCCTGTCAACATCAGGGTGCTAAGTCATCTTTAAATAGCTTAGAAAAAGTGTTGGGGTGATGGGGAAGTAGATGGGTAAAAGGAGATGTGTACCTCGTATTGCTCTAGACATGTGTCCAGTCCATAGTTAATAAAATACTATTTATAAACATTACACAGCTAACAGTATAGGAACAAACAAAAAAGTTACATCAAAAGTCGAACAAATGCATTTAAAAATTTTAAACACCCAGGAACTCTGATTTTCTAGACATAGCAATTACTATGGAAATATTGATAGGAAAAGGTAGAATTATAACATGATGATACAAGATCTTTCCATCCTCCAATGTCACAAGGAACAAACAAACAAAAAAGACAAACATCTCAAAAAGTTTGACCTACACTGATATATTGCCCCCCCCCCCACAAATCTTTCTGAAAATAAAAGCAGGGCTGCAGTCTCTGAGGCAAGAGTAGGAAAAACAGATAGGCAAGAGATCTCTATTGGAATAAGCTCCTTGCAGGCCATTAATAACGACCTTAAAATAGAATCTGATAACTGCTCAAAAAAGATGCAAGATAAGGGGGGAGCATGCTATGTTTCTATTGTCTTTCCTCCCTCAGCCCTTCTCCTTTTTTGAAAATCAGCGCTTGGGGCGAGCTGAAATGCATCTTGGTGCTTCTGCCCAAAATGGAGGACAACTGGTTAAAACATGGAGGGGTGATTACGTTATAGGGCATGCTAACACTGTTGTTGTTAAGTGCCGTCGAATCAATGTTGACTCATGGCAACCCTATGGATGGTTGTCCTAAATTGTGTTTGGTCTTCAGTCAGGCAGTGTAAGTGTTGGTAGAGTGGCATTCACAGCATGCATCAGTGATGTAGAAAGCTATGCTACTGGCAACGTAAGTACTGCCAGGTTCTCCCAAGTGGGCGTATCTTAGCTGAGGTGCCAGACTAAAACAAACCACCTATCTGGGCAGCAGCAGTAAGGGAGGGTGCTGGTGGTGGCAGGTCACATTTCTGTGACAACAGCAACCGTACTGGCATGGCCGCAAAAGAAAGGCTTGGCAATCTACTTCCATATCTCGCCACAAAGCCAGTGGATAGTCAGAACGCTAACACTATTAAACATGTTAATGCCTATGGGCCCTGCCGTAGGTAGCATTAATGGCATTAGCATAGGCTAACTTACTAAATGATCTCCAAGATATACACAAAAGCACAGTTACTTACCTGTAACAGGTGATCTCTGGGAACAGCAGGAATAAGTCTTCACATATGAGTCTTCACATATGGGTATCGTCGGTACCGACGGAGCCTGCGCGGGAACGCTCCCCAGCGTCCAGTAAGCTTTTGGGAGCATCCCACAGCGCCTGCATGCTGCCCTCCCGCCTTTTCCAACCGCCTCTCTCCAGTTTGAGTTTTAAAGCTGAGACAAAGAGAGAGATCAAAGGAAAGATAGAGAGATACAACTCCTATGGGAGGTGGGTGGGTTGTGAAGACTTATTCCTGCTGTTCCCAGAGATCACCTGTTACAGGTAAGTAACTATGCTATCTCCAGGAACAAGCAGGAATGAGTCTTCACATATGGGGACTCCCTAGCTGTAGATGCCAGGGAGAAACCCAGGTTGTGTGTCCTTGAAAAGGACTCTACCTCCTCCCATGGATTTCTGGCATCAGACCAGGGTAGGCGGGTAGGAGTTGATTAAGAATGGAACAGGTGTTTGAGAACAGCCTGACCAAACGAGGCATCCCGGCGGGAGTCCTTGTCCAAACAGTAATGGGCTATGAAGGTATGAACCGAGGCCCAGGTGGCCGCTCGACAGATTTGGTCGATGGACACAGAGTTTAGATGAGCCATTGAGGCTGCCATGGCTCTCACATTGTGAGCTGTGACATGGCCCTCCAGAGAAATGTTCCTACTCTGGTAGGCAAAAGAAATACACTGAGCAATCCAGTTGGACAGTGTTCTCTTAGAGACTGGAAGTCCTAAATGAGAAGGATCAAAAGCAACAAAGAGTTGAGAAGACTTTCTATGTTGCTGTGTTCTTTGTAAGTAAAAAGCGAGAGCTCTCTTACAATCCAAGGTATGAAGATTCCTCTCTGCATTTGATGCATGAGGTCCTGGAAAAAAGACAGGTAAATATACCTCTTGGTTCAGATGAAAAGGTGAGACCACTTTAGGCATAAAGTGTGGATTGGTCCTGAGGACTACCTTATAATGATGGAACCTTGTATAAGGAGGATTAGCCACCAAAGCTTGCAACTCACTGATGCGGCGTGCTGAGGTGACTGCAATGAGAAAAATAACTTTCCAAGAAAGGAATTTCAAGGAGGTGGTGGCTAATGGTTCAAAGGGTGGCTTCATAAGCTGGCCAAGAACCAGGTTTAAGTCCCATGCCACTGGAGGTGGTCTAATGGGAGGTTTAGTTAAAAGAAGGCCTCTCATGAATCTTGCTATAAGAGGATGAGAGGAAACAGGTTGTCCATTGAGAGGCTTGAGGGACGCTGCAATGGCACTCAAATGGACTCTTACTGAATTTGTCTTCAGACCTGCATGGGATAGATGAAGGAGATACTCTAGTAGAGAATTCAGAGGTATTGCAAGAGGGTTTAGACCTTTCCCTGAACACCAAATGGTAAATCTTTTCCATTTGAAAGCATAGGAACGTCTAGTAGAAGGCTTTCTAGAGGCATGAATATCATCTCTGACTTGCTGAGAGAGATGAAAATCTTGAAGGTCTAGGCCCTCAGCAACCAAGCCCTGAGATGGAGCGACTGGGGGTTTGGGTGCCACAAAGTTCCCTCTTCCTGGGACAGAAGGTCTGGTGCAGAGCCCAAGTCCAGGGAAGGAGCTTGAGAGAGATGCAGAAGTAGAGGGTACCACACTTGGCATGGCCAATGTGGTGCTATGAGGATCACGGTCCCTTGATCTCTCTGAAGCTTGAATAGTGTTTTGGGAATTAGGGGAATTGGTGGAAAGGCATAAAGGAAGTCTTGACCCCAGTGAAGGAGGACAGCATCCTTGGCCTGAACAGAACAGAACAGAACCGGGGAAGTTTGGCATTCCACGGACTTGCAAAGAGGTCTATGTCCGGGGTTCCCCAAATTCGAAAAATCCTGGCTACCTGGTCCATGTGGAGGGACCACTCGTGTGGAAGCAGAACTCGACTGAGTCTGTCCGCCCAAGAGTTTTGAATGCCTGGAAGATATACTGCCAGAAGATGGATGTGATGCTCTCTGGCGAAGGCCCACAGTCGCAAAGCTTCGTTGCAAAGCGACAGAGAGCCAGTCCCTCCCTGCTTGTTTACATAGAACATGGCTACTTGGTTGTCCGTATGGATGAGGACTATCCTGTAGCTGAGCAGGGAATGGAACACTCTGAGAGCTAAGAAAATTGCTCTGAGTTCCAAGAGATTGATATGCAGAGAAGTCTCCTGTGGACACTGTTCCCTCTAAGCTGTGCGCGCGCGCACACACCTCGCCGAGTGAGCGCACATACTTTACAACAGAGCGCACAAAAATTATGCCTCTGATTCTGATAGAAAACAACACAGATGTCTTTAAAATTTAAAAGTTATGATTGTAATTACTAGAAATTTCCCGCTTCATTTAGTAATCGTCTATTTTCATTTAATTTGATTAAAATCAATGTGGTGTACATACTGTATTCTGACGTGTAGTCAAATTTTAAAGTATATAACTCCGAGTGTCGTTATGTGGCGCACAAAAATTTAACCTTCCTTCAAAAGCTGCACACAGCTGATATTTTATGCGCGCACACAGCCTACAGAAAATTAGAGGGAACATTGCCTGTGGAGACCAGATGCCCTGGGTGGAGAGATCCTGCAGATGAGCTCCCCAACCCATTGGAGAAGCATCTGTTGTCAGAGTTGCTTGGGGTAGCGACTGCTGAAAAGGGGACCCCAGCAACAGATTTGGAGGGGACTTCTACCACTGGAGAGACCAAAATAGGCGACCGGAGTTTGCTATTTTGTCTGACAGGCAACCTGATGCCTGAGTCCATTGGGTGGACGAAGTCCATTGAGCTGCCCTCATGTGAAGGCGAGCATATGGAACCACATGCACGGTGGATGCCATGTGGCCTAAGAGTTGTAACATCTCTCGAGCAGTTAAATGGGACTTTAAACTGTATCTGGGAGGCTAACTGCACCAAGTGTAGGCAACGGGCCTGAGGAAGATAGGCCCTTGCAGTTGTGGTATCCAGCAAGGCCCCTATAAACTCCAGAGACTGAGTATGGGTGAGATGGGATTTTGGGATGTTTATTACCAGTCCCAAATACTGAAGGACACGCATTGTGCAGGTTAGAGAAATCTGAGCCTCTGACTGGGATGAAGCTCGAATGAGCCAGTCTTCCAGATATGGGAAAACGAATATTCCTAGAGTGCGTAGAAATGCAGCTACTACTGCCATGCATTTCGTGAACACCCTTGGTGCAGAGGCCAGACCGAAAGGAAGCACCCTGTATTGGTAGTGCTTTCCTTGAAAAAGGAACCGAAGGAACCTCCTGTGTGCTGGATGGATGAGGACATGGGTGTACGCATCCTTAAGATCTAGAGAACAAAGCCAGTCCTGACTCTGAAGGTATGGCAGCAGAGTACCGAGAGAAATCATCTTGAATTTCTCTTTGAATAGAAACTTGTTCAATTCTCTGAGATCTAATATGGGTCTGTAGCCCCCTGTTTTCTTTGGAATAAGAAAATAAGGGGAGTAGAACCCTGAGCCCTGTTGAAGAAGGGGTACTTCTTCTATTGCCCCTTGGGCAAGAAGGGTAGCAATCTCCTAACCCAGAAGGTTGAGGAGAGATGTTGGAGAATTGAACTGTCTCACCATGGTGTGGGGAGGAAGGTTCAAGAAATGAAGCTTGTACCCTTCCCTTACAATGGAGAGGGTCCATTGCTCTGCTGTCATTTGCTCCCATCTGGGAGCAAAGTAAGCCAACCTTCCTGGAATGGTGAGGGGCTCTGGTTCTTCCAGAGCCAGAAAGGCTAAGTTCTCTAGTTGCAAGTCAAAGGCCCTGGGGAGGCTGAGGCTGCTGAGTCGTGGAAGGCCTGGCAGCCTTTGACTTGGCCTGTTTAGGTGGTTGCTGACGCTTTGCAGCAAAACGACCTGCAGATGATGCCTGCTGACCATAAGCAGGATAGTATATTCCCTTTTTAGAAAAAGTTGTCTTTTTGAACAACCTTTTCTTAACAGGAGCAGAGGTAGACTTTGAAAGTCGATCCAAAGCAGAGTTCTCAGCATCCGAGTGGCCTTTGCTTTCCAATCCCTGCCAAAAAGGTTTTCACCTGTACAAGGAAGATTTCCCAGTTCATCTTGGATCCAAAGTTCCAAATCAGAGGCTTGTAACCAAGCAATTCTGCGTGCACCTATGACAATAGCCAAGGCTCTGCTTACACACTCCAAAGAGTCAAAGGCTGCACGGTTGGAAAATTTGGAAACATCTTGGGCATGTTTAAGCCAAGTGAGAAATTCCTGCCTTTTATCTTCTGAAATAAAAGGGGCTAAAGTCTGCAGATGATCTGTGACTTCTTTTAGAAATATCCCCATATGGAGACTATAGGAATTGATTCTGGCAGCAAGCATATTAGCTTGGAAAACCCTTCGGCCAAAAGCATCAAGGGTCCTGCATTCACGTCCTGGAGAATTAGATGATTGTCTCTTTGCACTCTTTATTTTCCTCATGGCAGACTCAACCACAATAGAGTGGTGAGGAAGCTGAGACTTATGAAAGCCAGGACAAGGAGGGACACGGTACATGGTGTCTAATCTACGAGAATGAGGAGAGGTGGTAAGAGGAGTCTCTCACATGCTCAACATGAGATCATAGAGAATCTCATGAATATGTAAAGTAGCTGCTTCTTTAGGAGCCTTAGGATATTGGAAAATATCTAGTTGCTTGGCTCTAGGCTCTGACTCAGGGGCCACTGTAATGGAGAGGCCCCTAGCCACTTCCCTAATGAAGTCCTGAAAAGACAGGTCTTCTGGAGGAGACATTCTTCGTTTTGGAGAATCAGACTCCTGAGGAAGATGTACCGGTGCATCGACAGAAACCTCCGTCTCATCAGAGTCTTCGGAGGAATCGAAGTATCGCCTGTCTGGATGCTCCTGTAAAGCCCGATACGCGTACCGAGTAGGATCGACATCGGGAGTAAGCGGTACCGGTTCGGTACCGATGGGCATCATAGGACAGGGTACCGTTGCAGTCGACGTCGATGCAATCGGTACCGGCACTGGGAACGATGCCGGTGCCGGAGTTGGTACCGGCAACTGAGACTGTTGCGGTACCGGAGGTGTCGAAGCCTGCATAAACGCCGTTAGGGTGCGCTGCATGGACAGAATCTTCTGATCCATCGACGCCACCAGAGTCTGGGTGTCGGTACCAGTGGAGGCCACCGGTACCCCAGAACACGGCAACAGGTGATCGGTCGAGGCCGAGCCATCGATGAGGAAGCCGGAACTTCCCGCTGGGGTAATTTTGCCGGTGCGGAATCCTCGAGGACAAGCCCGGAGGTATCTCGATGCTTAGAGGGAGATTTGCCCTTCGAGGACTGGCTAGATTTATGTTTGGTTACCTGAGATCCATGGGAGGAAGAAGCAGCCCTGGAAGACGTCGATGCCACCGAGGCTGCATCAGAGGGAAACAGGGTACTGAGCTTGGCTGCTCGGTTCTGCCGACCTCTTTTAGACATCATGGTACAGGACACACAATCCGTGATGGAATGGTCAGGACCCAAACATTTTAGACACCAGTCATGGGTGTCGGTGACAGAAATAGTACCGCCACACTTCGTGCACTTTTTGAACCCGGAAGCGGGCTTCTCCATGAGGAGAAAAAATGTTCAGGCCTAAGACCCAAACCGAAAATGCACATTGAAGAAAGGTTGTTTTTTTTTTTGAGAAAGAAAAGAAAAGACCGGCGGTACCGGTCTGACGTCGAAGAAGGCAGATGCGACACAGAAAAATAAAGAAAAAAATAAAGAATTCTTCTGCGATAACAGGAACACGACCTGCTGGCTCCGCGGAAAAGAAGAACTGGAGAGAGGCGGTTGGAAAAGGCAGGAAGGCAGCGCGCAGGCGCTGTGGGATGCTCCCAAAAGCTTTCTTACTGGACGCTGAGGAGCGTTCCCACGCAGACTCCGTTGGTACCAACGATACCCATATGTGAAGACTCATTCCTGCTTGTTCCTGGAGATACCATAAGAAGGATCTGGGGGAAAAGTCCTCCACCTAACCCCCAGCGCCTCCCACCTTACTCTGACATATAAGCAAGAAATTACACCACAGGACACAAAGAGGAATATTCAGGAGGCAAATTCTACCAAACACTGGCTGGTCTTGGGGCTGAAAAGGAGCCAAAAGACTTCTAACTCAACATCTGCTAGTGACAAAAACATGCAGAGGCTTGAATTTTTTTTTTAATTGGTGACCTCCAGGATCCAACTATTTCCCTCTCATATATGTGAAAATGATACATAAGCCTTCCCTGATATGAACATCGAGTGAATCTGTACACTGTACTCTTATTACATATCCTTTGGCTGTAGCTACAGCTGTTACATTAAAATGTTTTAATTAAAAAAAAAAAAAAAACACGCCTATCAGAGTTTATACCTAACCGAGGTTAAACTCGGAGCTCGTTTCCCCATTATTGACAGAAAAGCCAGAAGGGAAAGACCTGGAGTTTTAGGATACCACACCCATAAACTATTCCCCCTTATGATCACAGAGTATTCAGGAGGGAAAAGTCACCAACCCTTTGCTACATATACTTCCATCACAAAATACATTTCAACAGCGCTCGACTGTCTTCCTAATAAAAACAAAGACATTTATACAATGCACATCATCCCGTTGATTGACACGTGCATGACGTTTCAGCCAGGGATGCTTTCAAAATAAAGCTTGACAACTTAACAGTACTGCTGCAGTCTACGCTCAAGGCAACATTTTAGAACTCCACACTTCTAGTTTTGCTTGCCTTATCACTCCAGCTCTTCACAAAACTGAACCCTTAAAGAGTATTACACTCCTATGAAAGAAATTTGGAATACTCCCTTCCGACAGACACATGGACAAGGAAAATGCCTGCAATGCTTTCTCCCACACACTGCAAAGGCAGGTGATCAGGTAACATGCAGGGGGTGTCTGCCCTGGTCTGCTGATAGTCTGCATTAGAAGCTCTTGGCACTAAGTGACCATCCATTGGTTAGACATACCATGGATAATCCAGGTGGCACTTACTGTGTGACACAGCATTTTGCCCAATGAAAACACTGACCAAACCGCTAGGACAACACAGAAATCCAAAACTGAAGTTCTACGCATCAGGTCAGTCACAAGCAAGGCTTAATATCATCTGTCTTAACTTTACAAAATGGTTCCTTGAACGTTTTATCCCTGAACAAATATTTAATACAAGCAGCACTCAAGTAGCTCTACCCAGATATCTCCACTAACCAAATGAGGTATATATAGATTTGTTTAAAATTGTACAATCTACAAAAAAAAATCCATTGCTTATTTTTAACCACAAAGGTGGCAAAATTAGACCATACCATTAGTTCTTCCAGTCCAGTTCAGACTCCTGGGTTTTGTCCCTCTTCCAGCAGATCGGGGATGGAGCATGCTAGCCTTTGGTGATATCACAGTACAAGGAACCTGTACTCCTCCCACCAAGCCAGCATTCCCCTGACAAAACAGCTAAACAAGAACACCATCTCTATAAGACACAGTGTCATTCTACAACTATGGTACACTGCTACCTAACAGTAATGTGGTGAAGAGATACAGCCTGTGAGAGCCAAGGCCATAGCTGGTCGCGACTTCTTGGAATTATATCCTTGTCCCAGACCAGCCTCTCTGAACACTGTGGAGGAACCCGAGTAAGCCTCTTAGAAATTCTGACATCTTGAACCGGGCTTGCTATCATATCACACAAGAACGGGCGGAGACTGGACTGGAGGGACTAAAGGAAAGAAAATTAGCAGGTAAGGTCTAATTACGCCTTCCATAGCATCCCTCTAGTCCAGTCCAGACTCCAGGGATGTACCAGAGCAGTACTTAGAACCAGGTGGGAGCGGCAAGTCCAGCCTGCAGATCCAACTGATAATGATGGGCAAAGAAATACAATGATGCCCACCTAGCCTCTCTACAGATATCCATTGGTGGAACTAGACTACACTCTGCCCAGGATTCCACCTGCGCCCTGGTCAAGTGGGCTCACAGCCTTACTGGTACCAGTCTATCACACAAGATGTAAGCTGAACCTGTTTCCTTCAACCAATGGGCAATAGATGCCTTGGAGACTGCCACGCCCTTACTCAGATCTCTGAACAAAACGAAAAGTCGATCTGTTGTTCTAAACAGAGCAGTCTACTTCAGATAATGGCGTAGCGTCCTGTGCCTATCCAGTCGATGGAGCAGACCATCGGCCTCTGCTGGAAAGGTTGGTAAGACAACCGTCTGGTTGATGTGGAACTCTGAAATCACCTTAGGCAGAAAGGACAGAACAGTCCAAAGAACCACTTTATTGTTGAAGATGACTAAATAGGGTTCACAGCAAGAAAACACCTGCAGCTCGGACAGCCAGTACGCTGAGCAAATGGCTACCAGAAAAAACATCTTCAAGGTGAGATCCTTCAACAAAGCTGAGCCCAAAAGCTTAAAAGGAGTCTCCGTCAAGGCCAACACTACATTCAAGTCCCATGAAGGCACTGGTGGCCTGTGCAGCAGACGCAACTGCTTAACCACTCAGAGGAAATATACCACATCTGGATGAAAAGTCAGCGAGATTCCTTGCACATGACCCCAGTAAAAAAGCCAAGGCAGTGGATCTGCACTCTCAGAGAATTCAGGGACAGGCTCTTATCCATTCCGGCCTATAGGAAGGCCAAGATATCTGGCACAGCTACCTACCTTCAAGGGACAGAGCTCATGCTCTGCACATCAGGCCTCAAAGATGCACCAGCGAGGTGGACCACCGCCTCACCTTCAGCAATGTGAGAATTACCGGAGCAGAATAACCCTGTTTAGTCAGGCGTGTCCTATCAAGAGCCAAGCCATAAGCAAGGATCAATCTACCTGGGGTATTAGAATTGGACCCTGTGACAGCAAGTCGGGTCTGGTCAGCAGTAGCCACGGTTTGTCCACTGCTAGCCAAACCAGATCCGCATACTATGGCTTCAGAGGCCAATCTGGAGCTATAAGCACCACGATCCCTCGGTGCATCTCTATGTGCTGCACTATGCGCCCTATCAGAGGCCACGGCGGGAAGACAGAGAAGCCCTCTCTCAGCCATGCCTGGGCTAATGCATTGAGCCCTTCAGACATCCACTCTCTTCGGTGACTGAAAAACCATGCCACCGTGGCATTCCCTGCCATCGCCATGAAGTCCATCACGAGTAGTCCCCACCGCCGGACCAGACTGTGGAAGACTGACTGCTCCAGAGACCACTCCCCTGGATCCAGCCGATGGCGACTAAGAAAATCCTTGCCTTTCCTGCCATGTGCACCACCAACAACTGAAGATCGCTCTGCTTCTTCAGTGGACAGAAGAAAATCTCTTCCGCCAGGAGCACACTGCCCGTGCTGCTCTGACGATTGATATATGCCAACGTGATCACATTTAAAGGACTCTCACTGCTCGATAATGTATCAGAGGTCAAAACTTCTGGAAGAACCACCAAACGGCCCACATTTCCAGGCAATTGATGGATCATTGTGCTTGCTCTTGCAACCAGTGTCCCTGCACCAGGCAATGAGCTCCCCAACCGGAGAGATTGGCATCCGTTGCCACTAACATCCACTCCGGTGGCTCCAGGGGCATCCCTCTCAAAAGACTGGAGTCGTCCAGCCACAAAGCCAGACTGCTGCGGACTTCTACTGGGCCAAAAGAGCCTTCAGAACAGGGAATACCTCTGTAGTGACCATCGCGATAACAATGCCCTCTAAAGCGGTCACATGTGTGCTCTCACCCATGGTACTAAGTCCAGCGATGACGCCATGGACCCTAATACTTACAAATAAGACCACATGGACTGAGCGAGCAGCTGCAAAAACCTGCAAATCTGCCCCTGAAGCTTCATCTTTCACTACTCTGGAAGAAACACCATTCCCAGTGCCATGCTGAAGCGAGCTCCGAGACAGAAGAGGTCCTGAGAGGGTGTGAGGTGACTCTTGGCTAAATTCACTCCCCAGCCTAGGCCCCAAAGAGTGTTGAGGATCTGCTGCATAGCTCGCACGCTCTCTGCTTGCGACTTTGCCAGTATCAGTCAGTCATCCAGATAGGGGATGAACCAACACTCTGACTTCACAGAGAGACTAATCATCACCATTATCTTTGGGAAAGTGCGAGAAGCCGTGGCCAACCCGAACGGAAGGACCTGAAACTGGAAATGGCCACTGGCACGGCAAAATCTGAGGTATCTGATGGTCTGGTCGAATGGGAACATGCATATACACCTCTGTGAGGTCTATGGTGCTCAAAACATCTCCCGACGCAACGCCACTATGACTGATCACAACGTTTCCATCCAAAAGTGCAATACGCGAAGCACCCGACTGACATACTTAAGATAGAGGATGGGCTGGAAGGACCCTTCCTTTTTGGGAACCACGAAGTATATAGACTATCTACCTTGACCTAACTGGTCTACTGGGACAGGCACCACTGCCTGCAGTCTTAACAGCTGAAGCAGAGTCTCCCTGATCGCCTGCCTCTTGGTGACTGATATGCAGGGCAATACAAGAAAAGCCTCCAGAAGGGATCAAGCGAACTCCAATGCATACTCCTCCCGAATGACCTCCAAGACCCATTGGTCGGTGGTGATCTGGACCCAGGCGGATTAAAATTGCCAAAGCTGACTTCTCACCAGCATGATCCCCATCTAGGCCCCCCATGATTCATTGCGACGTCTTAGAGTTGGCCCAGAACCAGAGAAGAAACCTTGACCAGAACCTCTGCACCTCAAAAGAGCTGCCCTTTTGAGGAGTATCGTGGTTTTTGGTAGGGGGCAAAACGCGTTGCCTTAAATTGGCAGAAGCCTCTGCTCTGACCCCTAGAGGCTGGTACCACCTTAGGAGTTTTATGCTTGTCCTCTGGTAGTTCGACCAGCTTAGACTCTCTCAACTCCTTAAACAACTTCTCAAGATCTGCACCAACCAACAGTTTACCCCTAAAGGGAAGCTTGGTCAGATGATGTTTGGAGGAGACATCTGCCAACCAGTTGTGAAGCCAGAGCAGCCAATGGGCTACAACCACTGACGCCATACCCTGGGCGGAGGCTCGCAGCAAATTATACATAGATGGCCATCTGCCAAGTAGGCTGCCTCCGACTCAAGCCAAGCCATCTCTGGTAGCATCGGAACAGCCTCTAACTCCATGTGCCCCAGGGTTTGCGATCACCGCATATAAGCTTGAGCCTCGTAAGCTTCGCAGACCAAGGCCTGGAGCGCCAAAGCGTTGACTTCAAAGACCTGCTTCAATAAGGTCTCCAACCTTTCATCCTGCATTTCTTTTAAGACCGCCTCACCTTCTACAGGGATAGTAGTCTTTTTGGTCACAGCTGTGACCAATGCATCGACCTTAGGCAACTTTATCAGATGTCTCTCACTAGTCAAGACTGGATAAAGGCACTTCCTGACCTGACTCCCACTCAAGGTCAATCATCTGCTTCAAGACTTTATGGACTGGAAAGGCCACTTTGGAGACCCTAATGCCCTGCAGGACCATGTTCTCCAAGGGTGGTTCCTCAGATGAGGTTTCCACCAGCAGGTTAAGAGCTGCCAAGGAATGTGTAAATAAGCGCCATGAGCTCTTCTCGATGGAAGACCCTGACAGTGCTAGTGTCTTCCCCCATGGGGAGTTGTTCCACCTGCCCCTCCAATGCCTCGTCATCCAGAGGTTTGGCTGGGCCCTCCAAGGGGTCGTCTGACCCAAATGAGTGATCGGAACCTCCTCCAAAGAGTCCAGAAAATGGGAAGAATGATCCCTCACTGCCCCAAGGAGAGCTGAAAGGCCTCCCGACTGCTTTCCCTGGGGAGGAAGAGCAGAACTGACCTTCGCAGCTTCCCCCAGGCTCTGCTTGCTGCAGTAAGCCTGGTGCATCATTAGAATGAATTCTGTGGAAAAGGGTGCATTAGCCAGAGCCCCCAAAGCCTCTGAGGCGGCCTGTGTCATTTAAAACTCGCCCCTCTCTCTGGTCGTGGGCTCTGAAATGGCTGTACATGATGGCGACAAAATGGTGGTGGTTCCCACCAAAACTACGGGTTCTGTTGCCGGAGATAAGATCAAAGGCTATTGAGCAGCAGTTTCTGATGCTGCTGAAGACCCTGCCGCCTCTCCAGGTGAAGTCCTAAATGTGCTCCTGGCTTTTCTGTCCTCAGCCTCAAGCCTGTGGCTAAGAGATGACTGCGCTTCAGGCCACGTGCCAAACAGATCTCCTCAGAGGAGGGCACAGCAAGCGCGGAAAGCTCTAAGCTGCATCTGCAGCTCTCACAGAGACTGCCAGTAAAGAGGAGACCAAAGTGTCCCTTAATGCCAAGAAGGCTGAACACTCTCCCAGAAGAACTGCGCCATCAATGTCAAACTAGGGAAAGAAATTAAACGTGCAGCTTCCTGGTCTACATACCACTGAAGGTGTGAGAGGCTGCAGGAAAGTGCACCCATATAAAAGAGGTCGGACCTCCGGGCCCCAACCCCCTCCCGAGGTCCTGTAGCTGATTAAACAGCATTGGACCCTTGGGGCAGGCACTTTCACTATAACCGTCCAGTTAAGCCCTAACGGCTAGGCTTACCAGAGAAATACCAGCTCTAGGATAGCCTCAAATCCAATCTTTTTTTTTAAAGAACGCTCCCTCATTGTAGCCCAGATCACACATTCTGCCCCATCTGCTGGAGACTAAGGATACTGGCTTGGTTGGAGGAAAGCAGGCTCCTTGTACTGTGACATCACCAAAAGCTAGCATGCTCAGTCTCTATCTGATGGAAGAGACACAAAACCCAGGAGTCTCAAATGGACTGGAAGGACACTATGGAATCACAATTTCCTTCCACCAACAAAAAAAGTACTTGAGATCAAGTTCTTTGAAACTTGCTGCTCTAATGAGGACTTTACATTATAGCCTGAAAGCAGTCCTAGCTTTGTTAGTATCCGAATCCTCAGCATATATACACATTTTTTCTCTTTTGTTTTCTTCTGATAGAGAATGGAGGGTTCTAATATTGCTAAGTGACTTGGGGATGTATTTTAATTTAAGTTTTGGATCTGCCATGGCGTTTTGAGGGGACTCCCTCATCCCACACTCCCAAGAAAGGAGAGGACACCTGATCAGACCTGCTAATATTATCAAACGTATAAAAGAGAAGTGACCAGAATTTAAGGACCATGGATTAAAACTTGTGTGTTAAACACTACAAAATCCAGTCTCAATGCACCAGAGTAGGCACATCTAAATCTACCATTGTTTTTGAAGCTCAAACCTTCAATAACAAAAAAAAAAAAAGAAAACAAAACGTAGCTGGGACCAGGATTACCTCTAATGTTCTGTAAGGTAGCTGTAGAATAACCCATATTCCAAGGAGAAAAAAAAAACATTTGCAAGTTTATCAAATTGCTGGTACAAGGTTTAAGATTACTGTTACCACAAAGCACAACAAATATATATTTATATTTTATATATATAAAGATGGGTATGTTTTCTTCCTACATAACGCCCACTTTCTAAGTATCAATACATCTTTCAGTCTTAAATGCTTTTATTGCTCAAGCCACAAAACTCATATTTATGAGTAAGAAGTTCATATTCAAATAGATTATCAAAATCACAGCAGCATTCAATGGGCAAAATGGTTTGTCGTCTTCTAAGCTTGGAAAAATACTCAAAAAGTCTGTTTTGTTCTACAGAAGGTACAGGATGAATTTCATTTTTCAATAGTCATGGCAGTATTACTCTTCTGGCTACTAGTTAATTTAAAAACCTGTTTGTTATCAGTAAGCAGTTTGCGTTGAACACAATTTCACAGAAAAAAAAATAATAAAAAATATAAAAAAGTTACAACTACATAACCCTTTTAAGAATCTGCAGTTTAGTGCAATCACATCGCAGTCTGGTCACAGCCACACAAGCCTGCAGACATCCAGGGAACAGCCGCAATAGCTTGGAAAAGGATCAGCCGTGGCGAAAGGTATTTACAGTAACAAAGTCTAAAACCGCCATTAAAAACCATGGCCCCACACCAACAGAACAGATGAATTCTACTTATATATATTTTCAATCAAGATTAGGGTCTGGAGAGCAGGGAAAGAATATAAAATATACAGCTAACAGAACAATTCCTGCCAAGCTGTTCTCTGTAGGTACCTTCAGCCTTTGCATTTTGAGGTAAAAATTCAGTAGTCACGCTGCCAGGAAACCAGTCTTTATGATAGTCTTTCAATTCCGTATTACACAGCAGAAAAAAAAATGGCTCATTTGAGTTGAACACAAAGATGCGTACGTTCAGTCCCACTGTCCAAGAACTGCTGGTAGGGGCACTGATGAGAGCTCAGCCCCAAGTAACATTTTGTCTTTTAAAAAACAAAATAAAAGAAAACCCCCAAAAACAAAAACAAATGCACAATTCAGGCTCACAGGGTATAAAAATTCTGCCCTTTTGTATTTAGATGCCAGTCTGCATTTTGCTACTGTCTCAGGCAAAATACATAGTGTGCTGGGTGTCGTGGTGAATCTGCACAGCCTTAGCGAGAGCTTGAGGGTCCCGACCGTTGCTCTGGCCAGAGACATGGCTACCTTCAGCGCTAGAAGAGACAGATAGAGTTAGACCATGGACACCTCTCTGTAGTTGGAACAGTGATAAGCTTGGTTGGATCTGGGAGTGTTTACATTTTTTGTTCATTTTGTTCCTCTTCAAGTAGTTCAGACTTGCTCCCTAGCAGAAGTAGCAGGAACAGTAAGGTACACCACCTCAACACTACCTTACTGCTTGCCGGTTAAGGGCTGCCTAACCAGATTAGACCACTGTCAGAAAGAGGAAGCTAGACTACGGGATGCATAGAGAATGTGCACAATTGCTTAGTATGTACGGTGTGGCCCATCCTCACTCCTATTTCTGCCCCACCTCCCAGTTTTCAGCAATCATTGCCGAGGGACACACTAAACTCAAGGTGACATCCCTAATATTCACAAAATGTTGAAATTTGTTTTAGAGGCCTGGTACTAAAATGCACTAGAGGAAAAGGCAGGCTAAAAGCACTAATGGGAAGATAAGCAGGATGTGGCATATCTTACCTATCATGATCCTTGTCCACCAAATGATAGCGAGCTCTGAAGGCCACCAGCCTGGCATAATATGCAGGGGCTGGGATAGAAACAGAGCGCGTACAACGAACATACGTGTGACACAATTGGTAGGTCAGTAACTGGAGCTCATCTGCTGTGAAACAGTTGTCATCCCATAAGACCTGATAGTGAGAGGGTCGGCTGGTCCCCTGCATGAAAAGATTTGAGGTTCCTCAGGTTAAGAAGCTGCTTACAAAATAAAATGCACTTACAGGAACAAAACGATACAACAGGCCTCCCAATTCAGCTTCTTTGGTGCAAAATATGCAGTGCCCTCCATGTTATAATCTCTCTCCGAAGCTGAACAGCTTTCTGCACGTTCTCTGAAATGTTTACATGGTGGTGCCAAGCGCCACCTTATTTTCTAAGATACATCTGCAGTATGCACATTACCTGAATCCCCGCATGGCTGCAGAGGTAAAAATCAAACTCCGATGGATGGGTAATTGTGCTGTCCACTGTGGTCCCTGCAGGTACATTTCCACTCTTTCCCACCTGTACGTTCACACACAGGGAGTAAAGTTACTGCAGCTCATCAATGGGTTGATCTGAACACATCCGTGAAGCCCAGCAACTACTTCCAAACCCGTCAACATTACTCAGGCTCTTACCACAAAGCCTGTCTTTTAACTATTCCCCGTTTCTGACTTTGTATTGTAGCATGTAGCCCAGTACTGCTGTTCCCTACTGGGCCCTCAAGCATGCGGCAGCACGTTTAAACTGTGCACACATATTCTGTCAATCTGATTCAGCTTATCCTGCTATGTCTCTTCTTTCTAAGCAGGTATTTAATGTGCACACACTGGGCCCTTTGAAAATCTGCATGGAGCACAAATTCTTCTGCTGTTCCTATGTGAATCAGTATTCCACTGGGAACTCTCCACACACACACAACTTCTAGTTTGTGATTAGACAAACTGAATGCTTACCCTCTCCGTTTTGTCAGCACAGAAGAGTCTGGTGTGATGTCTTTTCTGTACAACAATGTAAGTTATTCCTGGTCTGTAATCCTCTTCCAAACTGATACAGGCTTTCCGAATTGCCATTAATTCAGGCCAAGCTACCTAAAGAGTACAGTTACAAAATCAGTTATTACCAGTTCAACTCAAAATTACTGTACATTTGCTTACCTATGGTATGCTTTTTGATCCTGCAACTGAAGTGTCAAATAATTAAAAAGTTTGAAATTCTATTTACCTGTTTCATCTGCCCCTCTGACACTCCACCTCTATAGTAGATGATGCGTGTGGGCTTGAAGCGTGTGGACTTGTAGAACTGGATCAACAGCTCTCGTACCATGTTGGTAAGGTCCTGGATAACTTCCTGACTGTACAGAAGTTCCTGGGTAGTGTCCTGCCGTGATGTCTGCACACGCACTGTGGCACAGTAGCGGCTTGGGTGCCCATCCATGCTGCCTACCACAGCAGCAATGGACGGCTTCTTCCCATCCCCTGCAGGTGGGTGCGTGACATCTGCTCCAAGGAAGATCACTGGCTGCTGGAACACAGAAGGCCTGTGTGGCAAGGAAAAGTGGGGAAGAAATTAGTTCATAACAAGCGTAAGTGGACATTTAAGCATCTTCTTCATTCTGAAATATAAGAAAGAAGTTACTTACCTGTAACAGTGGTTCTCCTTCATGGTCGGCAGAATAAATCAGTCACATATATGGGTGAAGTCATCCCCGACAGTGCCAGGGTCTGATCTACTCTCCCAAAGCCAAAAAGACGAGTCTAGAAAAGCTCCAGGAATATGAGAGTACTCCCTCCTTCATGACCACTGCTCACTCCCTTCAGTCTGTTCCATAGCTTAGCAAATGTATAAAAAACTTCAACCACAAGGGGTGATGGGTGGGTTTGTGTGGCTGATTTATCCTGCTATCCACGGAGAACCACCGTTACAGGCACGTAACCTCTCCTTTCTCCACAAGCAGGATATCTTTTCAGCCACACAAAAGGGTGATCCCAAGGGTAGAAAAAGTCAGACTAGTACAAAATAGCCCTTGCAACCCAAGTGACGGTGCAGTGGTAGGTTGAACAAATTATGATTTCAAATGCAAAAGAGGAAGTGAGCAGACTGACTATTCCAGCAATGGGCATCTCAGTTGAATGCATTTTTAGAAATATATTTTCTTTTTTTAATGGTGGCTACGGAAAGAAATCATTGGTCATCTCTGATAGGTGTTTCCCCCCCCCCCCCCCGATATGAAACCATGGGGAGGAGAAATCAGTCTTCACATACGGGTAATGTTGGCACTGATGGAGCCCATATGGTAATCACCATGCCTAAGGGTGCCATCTTGCTTCAGTATGATGATATAGCACAGGATGGCAAAAAACAGCAAGAAACAACTCCACGGAGAGGAGGGAGGATTGTGAGGACGGATTCCTGCTTTCCCGGAGAACATCTGTTACAGGTGAGTAACTAGGCTTTCTCTGGAAAAAAGCAGGAAGTCAACCCTCACATATGGGACTCCCCAGCTACAGGCTACCAAAATAACCTATAAAAAGCCACGAGTGACCAGAAAAGGTGAGCTGTGAGCAGCAGCAACTGAGTCGGAAGACAACAGACCACAAACGACCCAAGTGTCCAGCGAGAAACCAGTTCACCGGTAGCCCGAATACAACAAGGCCCAGAGGGCAGGAGTTGCCTACACCCCGAACAAATGACGGAGTACTACCTAGCCGAAGGCACTGTTCTGACAAGACTCCCTCTCCAGGAAGTAATGAGCTGTGAAGGTATGGACCGAGGACCAGGTGGCGGCCTGGCAGATTTGCTACTGAGGCTGCCATGGCCCAGATGCTGTGTGCCGTGATGTGGTGCTCCAGCAAGAGACCAGCCTGCTCATAGGCAAAGGCGATGCAGTCCGTTACCCAGATGGACAGGGTGCATTTTGAGACTGCCACCCCCATTTGACTTTGGTCAAAGAAGACAAAGAGCTGAGCAACTTGGCGGTGGCCCTGGGTGCGCTGCAGGTAAAAGGAAAGCGCCCACTTACAGTCCAGTGTATGAAGGATGGTTTCTGCCCTGCTGGTATGGCGCCACGGAATGAAGGTAGGTAGCACCACCTGCTGGTTAAGATGGAACAGGGACACCACCTTGGGCAGGAACTTGGGGTGTGTGCGGAGCATGACTCTGTTCCTATAAAACCTAGTGTACGGTGGGTCCGCCACCAACGCTTGGAGCTTGCTAACTCGGCAAGCAGACCACGAGGAACACCACCTTCCAAGTGAGATACTTAAGGTGGCAGGAGCAGAGATGCTCAAATGGTGGTGTGGTCAGCTTTGAAAGTACCACGTTCAAGTCCCATTCTGCCACCGGGGGAGGCTTCGAGAGACGAGACCTCTTAGGAAGTGAGCCACTACTGGCTGAGCGGAGAGGTGTTTGCCCTCAATTAGATGAGGGTGCACCACCAGCATGCTGAGGTGCACCCTGAGTTAGACTTCAAGACTGTCTGAGACAGGTGAAACAGATACTGCAGCACCAGCTGGATGGAGCAGGAGAAGGGGTTGATCCACCTCTCCGCGCACCAGACTGAGAACCTCTGCCACCTGAAGGCGTACGCCCGGCATGTGGAGGTCTTACAGGATGTTACAAGTACCTCCTCTACCTCAGTAGAGAGGCTGATAGGGGCCAGAGCTACCTGGTTCAGCAGCCAGGTCATAAGCGTCAAGGACCCCAGGTTGTGGTGCAGGAGAGAGCCCTCTTCCTGCGTCAGTAGGCCTGAGTCACACCCCAGGGGAACCAGGGGCGTCGTGGACAGGCGGAGAAGCAATGGAAACCATGGCTGTTTGGCCCACTGTAGAGCTATCAGGATCACTGTGGCCCTGTCACGTTGGACCTTGAAGAGGGTCTTGGCGATCAGGGGCATGGGCTGGAAGGCGTAAAGGAAGCTCTCCGCCCATATGATCAGAAAGGCATCCGTCGCCACCCTGGCAGTATGCAGTTGCCGAGAACAGAAATGGGACAGCTGGGCATTGGCTAGACTGGCAAAGAGATCCATTTGTGGGAGCCCCCAGTGCTAGAATAATCGGTGGGCAACTCTGGGGTCCAGCTTCCACTCGTGCAGCTGGAGGACCTGGCTGAGCCTGTCCGCCAGGGCACTGTCCTGGCCTGGGAGGTATACTGCCCGCAGGAGCATCCCATTATTGCTGGCATAAAAAACAGATGCTCACTGCTTCCTGGCAAAGGAGGGATGACCCCGTGCCCCCTTGCTTTTTATATAGAACACTGCCACCTGATTTTCAGTCTGGACCAGAACCGGTTAGTCCCACAGGTGGTGGTGAAAAGCCCAGAGGGCTAAGGCAACAGCCCTGAGCGCCAGGAGGTTGATTTGCTGGAGGATCTCCACCGGTGACCAACTGCCCTGAGTGCCGAGGTCGCTGCAGTGGGTTCCCCACCTCAATTTTGAGGCATTCATCGTGAGGATCCTCTGTGGTGTGGGGCTCTGGAAAGGCCTCCCTGCCAGCAGGTGCGGGAGGTGTTGCCACCAGCTGAGTCACCCTGCAGGTACCCCGTGCCCTCTGACAGCGGAGTGCCCACTGGGCCACCCACATCTGCAAGCAGGCATCTGGGGTGACAAGCACCGTGGATGCCATTTGTCCTAGTAGGCAGAGCATATGTTGGGCAGATGCCAAGTAGCGGTGCTGGGTGCCCTCTGCAAGTGCCTGGAGGCACAGGGCCTTGTTCCTTGGAAGAAAAGCCCTGGCCTGGACCGGACCGTCCAGCTGCGCCCCTATGAACTCCAGCTTTTGAACTGCCTGGAGATGAGACTGAGTAGCTGACTACGAACTCCAAGTGCTCTAGGAGAAGGATTGTGTGACCCATGGCCTGATGTACTTTGGCAGTGGTGCTGCCCTTTACCAACCAGTCATCCAGACAGGGGAAGAGAAAGACCCCTTGGAGCCTGGAGGTGGGCTGTGACGATCGCCAGGCACTTGGTGAATACCCGTGGGGTGGTGGCCAGCCCAAAGGGGAGCACTCTGTACTGGTAATGACTTCAGCTCACTACGAAGCAAAGGTATTGTCTGTGGAGAGGGTGGATAAGGATATGCGTGTACGCATCCTTTAAATCCAAGGAGTATAACCAGTCTCTCTGCTGGAGGTATGGCAGCAATGTTCCAAGGGACAGCATCTTGAACTTTTCCCTCACCAGGAACAGGTTGAGGTCCCGCAGGGCTAGAATGGGACGAAACCCTCTGGTCCTTTTGGGGATCAGGAAATGGAAAGAGTAGAACCCCTTGACCCCAAGATGGACGGGGACAGGTTCCACTGCCTTGCTTTCTAGGAGGCCTGCGAGTTCCCACTGGAGCAGGGCCTTGTGAAGTGAAGTCCTGAGGGGGCATCTGTTGGAGGTGGAGGAGGTAACCCTCCCTGACCCCGGGGAGGGCCCATGCATCAATGGTGATGGTCGGCCACCTGTGGGCATAATGTAGCAGATGACCCCCCCCCCCTCTGCCTCCCGGAGGAAAAGCAGCTATGCCCAAGGAGTCAAAAAAACCTCGCTCACGCGGTCTAGAGCTTGGAGGACTTTGGCTTAGGCAGGCCATACCCCTGTCCATTGGCCTGCTGGCCCTGTTGGGGAGCTGGGAAGGCCGGGTACTGGGGATAGTTTCTGTAAGCCTCTCTCTCCTTTGGGAATGAGGTCTTTCTGCCCAAACCTTCCTTCAGGAAGGATGAGCGGTCTTTTAGGAGAGCCTGGTCCTTGTCAGGTACTCCGACTCCAACTTGGCTGCCTCGTCAGTCATAGGTTTGCCAAAGAGGTTCTCTCCCTGGTTGGAGTAATAAACTTGGAGCATTCTCTGACTGCCGAAGACAGGGTCTGGAACTGCTGGAGGGATTCCTCCGAGAGTCCAGCCGAGAACCCGGTGAGCTCCTTCGCCAGGTCCTGCAGGTACATGCCCATATACAGCTGGTAAGTCTGGATTCCAGCTGACAATCATTGAGCCCTGGAAGCACTTCCTGCCTATAGCATCCATGGCCCAAGGAGTGTGTCTTCTGGCTCTTAAGCCTACGCATGGCTGACTCCACAATCATGAGGTTATGAGGCAGTTGGGCTTTTTGGAAGCCAGGGCTCTGGTGGATCTAGTACATCGAGTCCAGCCATCTGCTTACAATGGGCACAGAGGATGGCATCTCCCACATGCAGAGAAGCAGCTGTTCCAGGATGGGGGGGAGGGGAGGGGGAGGAGGCACTGCGAGTGCCTCCTTTGGTGAAGCCTTGTACTGGAGAATCTCGAGGACCTCCATATGAGGGTCCTCCTCCAATACTGTGTTGAAGGTGAGGGCCTTCGCCATATCCCTCACAAAGTTGAGGAAGGCCATGTCCTCAGGAAGGAATCGGCACCACGTCTCTGGGAGAGAGGGGTCTGAGGGTACATCCTGGTAGTGGTGGGTGTCCAGGGGGCTCATCATCCTCGGTCTCCGAATCCAATTCAGAGGTGGTGGAGTCATCAAGGTTTCCCCGGTCTCAGGGTTGTGCCTCAGTCCCAATGACTCTGGCGCCCTGGCCACCTGCCACTCGGAGCTGAGGGCACTGACGGAGAAGACTGCAGCCCCGAGGACCAGGATCAAGACTGTAACTGATGGCAAGGGTTTTCTTGAGGCTGGTGGAGCTTGAGGATTAGCTCAACCTCTGTCGAGTCCCTCAACATGGAGGACCCTGTGGTTGGGAGTGATGACCCAAAGAAACTGGGCATCAGAGCCCGCGGCTAGGCCAAGGAGGCAAACTGCGCTCCAGAGCCCCCATCCTGACCTCGAGACCAGATGGCTCCACAACCTTCAGCGTGGGCAACAATGACTTTGAGCCCAGTGCCAGCTCCATTGAGGGGGGGGGGGGGGGGAGTCCTTTATGGGAAAGGCCTTGGAGGTCCAAGGCCAATCCCACGATGTCGACAGCTCCCATCGGGGCAACTTAAAAGGCCTCTCCCGGCCTCGTGTCAAGGGCTACGGGGTCCTGGGCCCGTGAGATTTCCCCAGTGCCCCCAATTCATCTCCTGACATGGTCTTTTAGGATTTCCGGCTCTTCTGGCAGCCCTCGTTGCTCAGTCCCCATGAGGATCCAAGGGCCTGGAGGAGGACTTGGAGCGAGGTCTCGCGGATGACTCTGGGATAGAGTCAGCTTTATGAAAGATGGACTCACATTGCTGCTGACGGCTCTTAAGGGCCTTGGGAGTCATCTGCTTAAAGAGACTGCAGACCAAGGGATTCATGATCCAGCCGAAGGTAGCAGTCGTGCGGGTCTGTGCACGACATGTGGGCGCAGCTGTCACACAGCTTGAAGCCACTGATCAAGACCATGGCGGGGAAGATGGCCCCTGCGAGGTCAAATTTAAAAAAAAAAAGAAAAGGAACCTGAGAAAACATGATGCTGAGGCATGCAGACTCTAGGGCAAGAAGGGTACGTGACCGTAGAAAAGCAAATTTTAAGTCAGAAACTAATCAACTTTTTCCCAAGGTGAACAGACACATGCCTGATGGGCTCCATGGAAAAAAGGAGGCAATATGGCACACTTAGGCAGGAAGGGGGGCCACGTATGCATGGTATATCTCCCAAAGGCTTTCTTTGAAAGCTGGGGAGAGATTACCGCATGGGCTACATCGGCACAGACATAACCCATATGCGAAGACCGACTTCCTGCTTGTTCCCAGAGAAATCAGGACCATTCATGTCGCCAGAGGCAAAAGGAATCTAAGGAATCAGAGGCAATAGGAGTGGAGGAGTAGCCTAATGTTTAGAGCACTAGCTTGGGATCCAAGAGACCGGCGTTTGATTTCCACTAGCACTCTTTGTGGCCTTAGACAAGTCACTTAACCCTCCATTGCCTCAGAAAAATCCAAGTTATCAATGTCCTGTTAGTGAGCAAAATATAAATTTTTAAAAAAATAAGTAAATGTACATAACCAAGTTTAAATTACAATGTAAGCCACTTTGACTGAAGTGATAAAGCGGTATAAAAAAACCTGTTAAATAAATAAGGTAGACAGCGTGTTTATCTAGGATAGAGAATGATTATAAACACTACTGTGTTTTTCTCTCTATTTTGTTAACCTATACCTTCAAAGATGGTCAGCAAGAAGGCCTTTGGGCTGTTTTCTTTCCTAAAGCAGGAGAGCAGGTGCTCTAAAGAGGGTACTTTTGTTGGTGAAACACTGAAGTTTAAAGATTGATTAATATGGTGGTAGAAGGCTCTGGAAAGCCATCCCAGTGGAAGAATACAGACTAAAGTCCAAGAAGCAATTTGTGGGCAAGGCTCATGGGAGCCTAGTCTGGAATGGCAAATCGACTTGATGAAGTGGAAGAAAAAAGTCAAGGTGGAATTAAATCAACTTCTTTCAGTGCCATACACTCGGGTAGATTTAGAACAGGCCTATGCTGTAAGACACAGTCCATGTATAGTTCAGAGAAACCTTTGCGTTTGTTTGGAAAAGGTCAACAAACCTTTTAAAGGAGTTGTGTTTCTGCCTGATCCACTACAACACATATGAAAGCTGCCTGGCTGGTTGAGAGAGTCTGCACTCAGGCCTTTGGAGAGCAAACTGAGCAAGTTGGCAGCCTAGTTAAAAGAAAATAAATTGGTTTATAGTTTAATGTAATACTTTATGTACCATCTCTTTTATAAAATTCAAAGCAGTTTACAATCTTTAAAACAAGTAAAATCAAATTTCGAATTAAAGGAAAAAGAACACCATTTTTAAAACTGGAAAGAAAGAACACAGATAAAGTCACATAAAATAAATGATTCATACATACTAGAGATACAGACTATTTTAAACAGCAAAAAGAAACACCATCAACTATTAGTTCAGAACCTGTGCTAGACATGTTGGTCGCAAGGTAGAAATCCGGGAGGGACCACATAGCTCACCAGTAGGACACACTTTTTTTTTTAGCCTCAAAACAGGCTGGGGATCCCTCTGCGGCCTAAGGATTAGGACATTTGCCCTGCTCACATCCCTCCAACATTGGCCTTGGTTGCCCAAATAGGATGCGATAACATGTAAGTATTATAACTGTGCCATTAGCAGCACATAAGACAGAAGGAGAAATGAGACCTTACCTACTAATTAATTTATTTAACAAGTTTTTTTTTATACCGCCTTATTAAATCAATTTGGTTTACATTATAACTCAAGCCATTACAGAAAACTTATATTGGAAACATAGGGAGGGGTGACATGCGGGGAGACGCTCAGAAGCAAAATTATTTACAGTGAAAATTTACTTTCCTTGAGTCCCTCCAGTCCAATCGTGTGGGTTCTCTTACCTCACCAGCAGCTGGAGACTGAGCATGACAGTTTTTGGTAATGTCATGCTAGAAGAGACACTGTGCACCAATCCTAAAAACCAATATACTAATGACAAAGCAAACTCCTAAACAGCAAGGTTAGATTAATGACATTTTTTTTCTTTTATGCAAGCCTATCTAAGGCAGCGATACCACAACAGCTCAACAGAAACCAAGAAAATATACCAACAGATCTCCCCACCAGAACCAGTAGCGGGATCCTCATCACCTTTGAGCCCCTCCTCCCTCCCCCAAACTCTAGAGAGCGAAAATGTAACCAAATCCCAACTCCATTCACCTGATACTCTTCTGGAGACGGGTTCGCTCCCAACTGAAGACTGATAGACCAAGGGACAGGTCCTGGACTGGAGGGATTCAAGAAAAGTAAATTAGTAGGTAAGGTCTAATTTCTCCTTCCATATCATCCCACCAATGCAGTCCAGACGTGTGGGATGTACCACAGCAGCAATCAAACTGGGGCAGGACCTGCAAGCCCGGCCTGTAAAACCTGGCCCCAAAATGAGCATCATTTCTGGCTTGCACATCCAAGCGGTAATGGCATACAAATGTATGGAGCAACGCCCAAGTCCCACCTTGCAAATGTCCAATGGAGGCACCAAGCTGATCTCCGCCCAAGAGGCCGCTTGTGTTCTGGTCGAATGCACATGAAGGCTCGGTAGTGGCACTCTACGCTTCACAAAGTACACCAAGACGCCTCTTTCAACCACTGGGCTTCTGATGTCTTAGACACCACTTCCCTTTTGTGCAGTCCAAACACCAAAGATGATCAAACCTACAAAAGTCCTCTTCAAATATCGGTGCAGGACCTTGCACACATCCTGAGACTGAGAATAGGCCTCTGTGACAGAAGATTGCGTTTGGCTGGAAGGCGCCACGGGGCAGCTACTAGTAGACAAATCAGGTCCACATACCATGGCCATCAAGGCCAGTCTGGCACAATCAAGATCACCGGCCTCCCATGGACTGCTATTACTAGAGAAGGTGTCCTATTAGCGCCTAGGAAGGAAAAACAGGAGGCCCTCCCTCAGCCACAGTTGCACCAGAGCATCCAGCCCTTCAGAAAACTGTTCTCTGTGCCTGCTGAAAAATCAGTTAGCCTTTACATTGCTGGTGAAAGCCATCAGATCCATCACCAGTTCGTCCCAGTGCCATACTATGCTGCGGTAAACTGCTGTGTCCAGAGCCCACTCTCTCCTGGCTCCAACAGATGATGGTTGAGGAAGTCGGCTTGTATGTTCTCCTTCCTGGCCACATGCGCTGTGGAGAGGGCCAGGAATTTGCCTCCACCCAGATGAGCAGCGGCTCCATCTAGTCTGCGAGAAGCACACTGCCTGTTTCCCCTTGACAACTAATGTAAGCTACTGTCGTGACATTGTTGGAGAAGACTCAGCCTTACTGTGCAGCAGGGGCTAAAAGAACTGCAGAGCCAGAACCACCACCTGCATCTCCAGGCAATTGATGGATCAAGTGGTCTCCTCTGGGGACCACTGCCCCTGGGCTACCTGTGCGCTGTAATGCGCATCCCACCCGGAGAGGCTGGCATCAGTGGTCACTACCACCCAAGTTGGGACGTTCCAGCAGCATCCCTGCCAGAAGCTTCTCCATTACTAACCACCACTTCAGCAACACTTGGGTGTGAAAGGGGGACAAAGCAAATGTCTCAATAGCAGATGCCTTTGCAGCAACCAAGACAGGAGAGCTCTCTGCAAAGGACACATATGGGCCCTGGCCTATAGGACCAGATCCAATGTGGTGGCTATGGACAATAGAAGCTGTAGATCATGCAACTCCAATGGCACCGTCTTCCTGAGGAACCACCGTATTGTAACTTCTGCGCCTGCTCCAAGGGAAGTGACACCAAGGGCTTGTCGCTGGTCAGGGGATCTTATGGGTTATTCAAAGCTACTAGTGAATGGGCAATGAGCGCCATCAATTCCTCTCAGCGGAACACTCGGACAATGTTAGAGTCCTCCCCTTCCTCAAGCTCTGGTGCTGACAGATCAGCCCAGAGACCCAAGGGTTCCTCCAAGGGGTCCTCAGAACCCTCCAAGTGCAGAGATGCCTGATCTTACCAGGACTTCCACATCTAGACGGCATCTCCTGGATGGGGGGGGGGGGGGGAGGGGAGGGTCTGCCAGATCAGGTACTGTGCCCTGAAAGCCAAGGACAGTGTCATTCCTTCTCCTGGGTCCCCCCGGGCCTCTGCACTGCCCCCCCAGCCCTTGTTTTAAACAGGCTTGGTGAAGAAGCAGCACAAAAACTGATGAAAAGGGGGCCCAAAGGGACAGCAGCATTGTCCAAAACCAGAAAGTCACACTGTCAGCAACAGGAGCTATGAGATCCTGACTGCCTCCCATGATCTGAAATAGCGTGCCTGGCTTACTCAAAATGGCAGTGTTTTCCACCAAAATTATAGTGTCTGAGAATAAAACTAAAGGCTGCACTGAAGAAGAAAGGTAATCTCCTGCCTGTGGAATAGTCTCTCTTTGGTGGGAAGGGTGGACCATGTGGCTTTAGGGAGAGATAAGGAGCAGTATAAATTCAAGGGAAAAATCCCCCAAAGAGCCAGAACCCATAAGCAACTCTCCCCCTTGAGTGCTGGAACCCCCCCCCCCCAACTCCTCTCTGCCCAGCCCCTCAGGCTGTCTCTGAGAAAATGGCAACATGGCCTCCTTTAGTGCCAAATTTGTGGGACTCTGGTCAACGCCACTGGCCTGTGTCAGGCCCTGGGGACTCACTCCCTGCACCAGGCTACCTCCTGATAAGGCATCTTCCGCCAATCTCGTTTCCCCGCTTACAGTATTGGCAGACCTATAAGCGCATTCATTCTGCAGCTCCACATTACCTTTCATCTCTTATCTCTCCCTACACCCCTCCTCGGGAACTCCGCTCTTCTGGCAAATTGCTTCTATCTGTGCCCTTCTCTTCTACTGCTAACTCCAGACTTCGCTCCTTTCACCTTGCTGCTCCTTATGTCTGGAACACACTACCTTAGTCTGTATGTCAGGCGCCTTCTCTAACCCTTTTCAAATCCAGGTTGAAAATTCATCTCTTCACTGCCACTTTTGGATCTTGATTCACCTGATCTCCCTCATGTTTCCTTACCCATTCCCCTTAGATGTATCCCATGTTTACAACTACTGTGTTGTCTGTCTTGACTAGATTGTAAGCTCTGATGAGCAGGGATCATCTTTTACATGTGTCTGTGCAGCGTTGTGCCTTGTAGCGCTATACAAATGCTCAGCAGTAGCAGTAGACCCCGGTTGCCGAGACACTGAAGCAGCACGAACCACATGCTGTGCACGTAAACTTGCCCCATCAGCATGGTAATGCACAGACAGCAAAAGCCAGCCCAACACCTCCAGAGCAGCACCATATCTGATGCAACTCCCCAGCATTCACCGCGCAGAAGGCCCCAAAGTCACATGGTCCACCCTTCCCACCAAAGAAGCAGAACCTGCGCTGAGGTTCACGTCTTGGGATCCCTGCACTGCCACGCCTCCAAATCCCTCCCCACCAGCTCCTGCTAAACCAGCCCAACGGGCGAGTGCTGGCATACCTAAAACATCTCCGGGAGGACAGAAAGCCTTACCCGCAGCACTCCCTCCAAGCCAAAATGGACCGATGAATGGCTCCAGCCTCTCGGGACACCTGCCCCTGGCTGGCCCTCAGCATTCCCCACTCCCAAACCACCCACTTAAGGGGTTTAGCCTCCAAGGCAGAATGAAACCTCCATTCAACCTTTTTTTTATTTTTTTGCTGTTTGCTGGGCAGTCCAAATCCTAAGCACTATTCATTAAGATCCGCTTGGAGCCCAACTAGACCAGACCGTGATGGACACTACTCACCAGCTGCTGGAAACTGAGTTACTGGCTCTAGTGGGTATTCATAGACTGACATCACAAAGTTTTGGACATGCTCAGTTTCCAGCTGCTGGTGGGGAATGTCAACCTGTTGGTCTGGGGTGGACTGGAGAGATAGCACAGTTACTTACCTGTAACAGGTGATCTCTGGGAACAGCAGGAATAAGTCTTCACATATGGGTACATCGGTACCGACGGAGTCTGCGCGGGAACGCTTCCCAGCGTCCAATCAGAAAGCTTTTGGAAACATCCCAACACGCCTGCATGCTGCCTTCCCGCCTTCCCAACTGCCTCTCCTCAGTTAAGTTTTAAAGCTGAGACAAAGAGAGAGAGAGAGAGAGAGAGCAAGGAGGGAAAGATAGAGATAGAGAAATGCAACTCTTGGGGTGGTGGGTGGGTTGTGAAGACTTATTCCTGCTGTTCCCAGAGATCACCTGTTACAGGTAAGTAACTGTGCTATCTCCAGGAACAAGCAGGAATGAGTCTTCACATATGGGGACTCCCAAGCTCAGATGCCCAGAGGGAGTCCTAACATGTTGCAAGTCTAGAACGAGCCATGCTATTCCTCAGGACCTCAGGCATCCTGGGGATGGAGGGTAGGAGCTGAATACAGCACAGGAGCTGTGGAACAGCTGGCTACAACAGGGCTTCAGAGGGGAAGACCCTGTATAGAGGGCATTTGGTAGCAAAATATTGAAATCTGGGCCTCCCTTGTTGGCATTGCACAAGTGCACGGAGCTACATATGGATCTGATGGAAGAGGCAGAGAATGTGCTCAAGGGGTACCTCATTGAGGAGTAGAGGTAATAAAGTAGAACAAACAAGTGGAGGTCAGAATCCTTCAGGGTTTGAAATAGCCCCAGGGGAAAACAGGGGTAGTATAAGAGGTAGAACTTCAGCGGAGACACAGAAGGTACTATTAAAGAAAAGCTTAAGCTGTTTTGGTCCAAAAACAATACAATTCTAGGACCAAGAGAAAAAATGAGTCTGACCCAACTGGACTGGGGTTGGAAGCAGTCCACGTAGGGGAGAAAGGGTATGGAGACCCTTGTATCAGATAAGAAAGTAAGGACAGACTCAGGAGAGCTAAGCTTTAGAGCAACTGAAGCTCCTCAATGTCTTTCCTAATTGGGGTCAATTAGGAAAGAAAAAGGTACATGGAGAGCTTCAGGAGTAGGTAACCTGAAAAGGTTATGGTAAGGAAAAAGTTTGTTAATTACCACAGGAAGTGGTTATAGGTGTGGCCCCCTAAGTATGCTGACACAGCATTGATATAGTAACATCACCCACAGTCTAATATTGATATCATGACAAAGCGCATATATGAGACACTCAGAAGTCTAGCTTGTACATCTTGTAATCTGATGTAAATAGTTACCCCATGTTATATTTCCTGCTACCTGTAAACACTGTTTCATTATTTGCAACGTGTATGTTTGATGTTCTATGTAAACCGCACTGATGTTGAATAGCACGGTATAAAAGAAATGTAAATAAATAAATAAATTGATAGGGGTAGTGCCCATCTGTCAGGATCATATAGGAATGTAAGAATATCTGAACCTAACAGACAGATAGATAAGTAGACGGATACAGATCTATCTAAAAATATATCCCATTATATCAATGAATATATATATATATATATATTTTTTTTAAATGTATACACATATAAAGTATATATGCATATGTCTATAAAGAGATATGTATGGGCAGAAGACACACAGATAGATATAGATCAGTATAAATCTGTATCTATATATACCTATATGAATAGGTAGGCATATAGACATGGCTCCAGGTATATGGATGGAGAGATGTCCATAGAACTCCATCCCCCCTAGGGATATGGGGAGAGAGGAAGATTCATCTGATAGCAAGAAGGTTGATACCTGCTTGAATAGATAAATAGAGAATCCTCTTTTCCTGGTTATGACTGGCAGAGTCAGAGGAAAGGTCTCCCTGACAATAAGAAGGCTGAATTCTTTGCAGAATTCGAGCTCTTGAATAACCAGGCTGGCCAACGTGAAAATGGCAGAGGATAACGTTAGTCTGCAGACAGGAAGTCCAGATATCTCCAGGATTGCAGTATGGAGATTGGATAGAGGAGGCCTCTGAAGGAAGATACCCTAGTGATCCACCTATGAGGGCAAGATGGGTATTAGGCGTCCTCTAGCTGCCATTGGAGAAAGTTATCTCTGACGAGAAGACTCAAGGAGATATGGGCCAAGCCAGGGAATTGGCCCTCCCTTAGGCTTTCACATAATGAAAGGCCTGAGGCTTATGCCTCAAAAAAGATTTAGGATAAGATGGAAAGGGCAGGGAATACCCCCCAGACCTGACTGGGGGAACCCCCTTCCTCTAACCATCTGGGGTTATCTGCTAGGCAAGATACTGATGCTCTCTAGAAAAGGCCCATAGTGCAAAGCTACTCTGTAGAGATGCAGAGAGCATGCTGCAGGTTGGTGGAAGCAAAGCTGACAGTGGAAAGCCCTTAGGTAAGCAGCTATTCTGCCAAGGCAAAGAATAGAAGTTAACCAACCAGAATGTGATAATAGGGGTTCCCAACAAGGTTAATAACCTGTTTGGGACTTAGCACTGAGGCTATGAAGATTGCTAGTGGAGGGGAAGCCCTGGTTGCGTAGAGAACACAACCAGTGGCTTAACCACTAGGAATTGCTGTATCTGCAGCAAGTACGAGGGCAGCATAGAAAATTTATTTTCCCTCTTCCTTTCTTTAGATTGGGAAAAAGAAACAGGAGTCCTGATAGGACTTCCTATTGTCTGAGGAGCTGCCCTAAGGTAACAAGGGGAAAAAGAACTCCAGAAGGGAGAATCCCCTAGTAAAACCGGTAGAGGACTATAGGAGCTTACCGGTGTAAAAGAACCACTCTTACAACCCAATGTAGAAAGAGGGAGGTAAGACAGAGTTGCAAGAGACCGACTATGGAGGAAGTCTCTGACAGGTGAGATGATACATGCTAGTACAGGGAAACAACTGTCCATTGATAGTTGTTACCTCTCTTTTCCCTCAAGAGGAAGAGGAAAACTGTTAAGTATGGGCATGATCATCATAAGACTCTTAGAAAAAAAGATATCTCATGAAGAGATATCTAGGTAGGTTAGGATAATTTAGTGCAGATACTGCCAGTGAAAGAAGCAGACTGCCACCCTAACCACCAACCAAGAGGGACTGCTGGGTTTGTTGACCCTGTTGAGGTTGTGGATTCTTCAGACCAGGGCGATGTTTCCCCTGTTTGAGAACATCTGTATGATGGGCAGATGATGGGTAAAACCTTCTCCCCCTAGGGGAAGAAAGTTTGGTAGGACATTTCCTACCTACTGGGAAAGAAGGCGGCGTAGAACAGCCTCTGGAAAAAGGAAAGTCAGTGGATAACTGAGTGACCTGGAGTAAAGGCTCCTTGTTGAAGAGATTTTCTCCAGTACAAGGAGTATTTCCCAGTCTTTCCTGTGCCCATTTGTCCAAGTCTGAAGCTTGAAGCCAGGCTCTACGTCGTGCCCCTATAGCTATAGCAGAAGTCCTGCTAACAGACTCAAAGGAGTCTAAGGTAGCACGAGTAAGAAAGCTAGAGATATTTTGAGTATGACTAACCAGTGAGGAATAGTCTTTACTCTTGGGCTTTTGAAGAAAAGGAGTCAAAAGATGTAGTTTCTTTGTGACCTCCTCAAGAGATAGACCCATATAAAAAATATATGAGAGAATTCTTGCTGAAAGCATGGATGTCTGGAAGGTTTGACGTCCAAAGGCATCTAGTCTAGTGCCTTAGGCTCACGACCTGGCGGACAAGAAGAGTGCTTTTTATTACTCTTCACTCGCCTCATCGCTGATTCTACCACAATGGAATGATGAGGCAGTTGAGTCCTTTGAAACCCTGGAGAGGGGGCACCTGATATAGGAGATCAGTTGCCCTGGAAGGTAGGGGTACCTTTAAAGGAGTTTCCCACATTCGTAGAAGGAGATCCTGCAAAGAATGATGTAAAGGAAGCATTATATTCTCCTTTGCTTTGCTAGGAACAGAGAGGTATTCTGTATTCCCTTGTGTAGGATCTTGTCCAGGAATAGGAATGGCAAGTGATTTTGCCATATCCAGGAGGAAAGTCTGGAAAGAAGGATCCCCAGAGGGAATTTCCCTTGGATAGGCTAGATCTGATGAAGAACTAGCGTTGGCACCGAGGGATCTATTCAAGTATATAGGAATAGAAGATCCTGAATGGTGCAGTATGGGATCCTTAGATGGTGGTCCCTGGTACTGCAGGTCAGAACCAGCGACAGTTGGTAACCAATCGTCCATGCTAGGGATCGATTCCAAACTTGGCATCGAGGGAAGCGAGCCTGAGAAGCATGGAAGGTACCGACAGCAATGGTACTGTGGATATCGGTACCGACCTCGGTACCGTATCTGATATATATTTCAAGCCTTAACCCTACCCCACCTTGACTATGCTAATGCCATTCTCCAAGGCCACCCACACTCCACATTAAACCCTTTGCAACTCGCCATGAATACCGCTGCTAGAGTCCTCTATGGAGTATCAAGAAGGGACCATGTAACACCCATCCTAAAACAACTCCACTGGCTCCCCATACATGGCAGACTATTGTTCAAAACATTATTACTCACCTTCAAGGCCACTAAAAGCATCACCTCCTCCTCTCTAATAGACCTCATTCAGGCCGTTCCACCCAACAGATCTAGGAGAACGATATCAACTAATGTTCTAATTATCCCTAAAGCAGCGACAAAATGCCTATCAGCGACATCTAACAGGGCCTTCAGCTTCTATGCCCCTAAGTGCTGGAACGCCCTACCTCCAGAGATTCGGGCTATCACCGATCTATCTCTTTTCAGAAAGGCACTCAAATCCCACCTTTTCCCTCAATATTACTAGACCAGCCAACCAATCTCGATCACTACCCAAACTAAGAATAAATCCTGTTATGTATATACATGTAAATACTCATGTAAATAGTTGCAGTAATGACTTCCCCGTTTTTATCCAAGTTCTCTGACCTGTTCTCTGTAAAACCAAACAGTTTGTTGTTCTGGTCTGTTATATTGTGAACTGCGCTGATGCTGAATAGCGCGGTATATAAGAGCCTGTAATAAATAAATAAATAAATAAAATACCGGTGGATGAAGACCAGCCGGTGGCAACTCTAAAGGTATCGAAGGAACCGAGAGTTGCGGATCCGAATTATCGGAACCGAGCCTTCGGTACCGACGGGAGTCGGTACCCAGTCCTCCAGAATGGAGATCGATTCCAGACTCGGCATCGAAGAAAGCGAGTCTATCGATGCACGTGTGGAGGGTACCGACATCGGTACTAGTATCGGTGTCGGTACTGATACTGGAAGGTCGATCTGGAGCATATCCACCGGCCCCGCAAGTACCGAGGACGCCAGACGACGATCCTTGGTGAGGAATGTTTCATCCAACACCAGTGCCGATGTCGGGGTATCGGTACCGCTCGAAGCGGATGCCACCACCGGGCATGGCTCAGGTATGTTCTGTGAGGGGTGAACCTCAGGAACAACCTGAAACCCCACACAGGTTTTGGAGGCCGAAGACTCCCACCGGGGTTTTGAAACCAGTGGATTCCCGAGGACAAGGCCATAGGCATCTCTATGCTGTGCATGAGAACTGTCGCTTGAGGACTGGCTAGTCTTAACAGACTGTTTTTGGGTTACCTGATCTTGTGTAGAAGAAGATATGGACGGTGCCCTGAAGCTGGAGGGGGACCGCGTGTCGAGGGGAACTCGATGTTGAAAACTTCTTCTCACAATACTATTGCCCGAGGGCTCCGGAGGGAAATGGTCAGGAGCCAAGCAGGTTAGACACCAATTGTGAATGTCTAAAAATAAAGTTGTACCGCCAGTTTGTACATTTCCTGGGGAAAGTGGCTGGCAGTTCCATGAAGGAAAATGGAGAGGCCTAGAAGGCCTGAGAACCGTGAGACACTAAGGAAGAAAAAATATATTCCTTAGAAAGGAAAAATTTTACAAGAAAGAAAAAAGAAACACCGGCGGTACCGGTGGCGTCGGGGAAGGCAGCCGCAACCACAAGAAAACTAAAAAATAAAAGAAGAATTTTCTGCGGTGACAGGAGGACGTCCTGTCGGCTCTGCGGAAAAACGAAAAATGAGGAGAGGCAATTGGGAAGGCGGGAAGGCAGCACGCAGGCGTGTTGGGATGCTTCCAAAAGCTTTCTGATTGGACGCTGGGAAGCGTTCCCGCGCAGACTCCGTCGGTACCGACGTACCCATATGTGAAGACTCATTCCTGCTTGTTCCTGGAGATGAAGAGGAAGCTGTATTTTCTCCAAGCGATTTCTGTACTGTCAGAAGCCTTGTGCTGCGAGTTAGCACCAGAAACAAAGGAGTGCAGGTGAATTCTCTAGGGACTAAAGGTTTGGAAGGTAGTACAAGTTGAGATGAAAACATGTTAGAGGCGAAATCCCTCATCTTCCTTTCTTCTTGTGCATGCCGCAACAGACCGCTACCTTGGGTGCAAGTCTTGTATTGAAGCTAAATAGTGATGTCGTCCTGAACCGGTAACCTTTTTGTGCAATGTACATTCAAGCATAGATATAGTGATATCAAGGCTCAGTTGAAGATGTCTGCAGCCTGAAATCAGTGAAGTTAGTGATCCTAGAGGAGAAAACGTTAGCAGACTATTGTCATGGAAAAATATACTTTTTTGTTCTTTTTAACCAAATGTTCATCACGAAGGAGGGCTGCCTTGCTACAGCAGGATTTGAAATCATGTTTAAGGACGTATTTGGACAAAGGTAAGATACCATTGATCTGAAGGTCTCTGAAACCAAAGAGCAGGCAATGAAAGTCTTGAAATGGTGTTTGTATTCATAAGCAACTCCTGATAGATACGAGGGGACATGTTACTTTCCTGCTAGCAAATGTTTGGAAAGCAGCTAGCACTTTTTTTTTTTTGTACAAAGCAGAGGCTAAAAATTCCAGGCATCATTCAGTTGCTGAAACGATGGAAGATCCTCCAGCGCATGTTCTTTCAAGGGAACTAGAGCAGCTCAGGTGGGAGTTGGTTCCAGAGTGTGGGTGCAGTGTAGGAGTATGCTCTGTTGCTTGTGGCGGTTTTAACTGATCTAATACTTATTGGTACATGTAGGTTATTTAGGTTGGTGGTTCTCCTGTTCCTGTTAGCAGGTTGCATGTCGATTAGGTTAGTGAGGAAAGTTGGTGCCAGGTTGTGGATGAGTTTATAAGTGGTTACTAGGGTTTTGTATTTTATGCGAGCTACGATGGGGAGCCAGTGTAGTTCGACTAGCACTGGTGTGATGTGTTCAGCAAAGCCTGTTTTCATGATGATTCTGGCTGCGACGTTCTGTGCCATTTGGAGTATGTTTAGGGTTTTCTTTGGAAGGCCCTGTAGAATTGCGTTGCAGTAATCGAAATGAGCTATGATGAGGGCTTGAGCTACTGTCCTAAAATCGGTAGCTTCAATGATGTTCCTTAGAGGCTGTATAACACTGAGCTTGTGGAAAATGGCCCTGTTTACTAAGCGGAGGTGTTTTACCATCTTTAGTTCACTATCAAGTGTTATTCCAAAGGTACTTTATTTCATTCTTTGTGTGATAGGTATTCTTGCATAGGGAGATTGTTGCTGGCGGGTTGAACTCCGGTTTTCTTGAGATGAACATGACTTCGGTTTTTTAAGGTTTATGGCCATGTTGTTTCGTTGAAGCCATGTTTGCATCTCTTTTATGCATTCTTCTAGCTGGGAGTAGTTTGGGTTGTTTGTGTCAAGTTGAGTATACAGCATAATATCGTCAGCGTATATGTGGTAGTTGATTTTATGCTTTTTGAATATTTCACAGATTGGTTTCATGTACACGTTGAAAAGAAGCGAGTCTGTTCCCTGTAAGTATTAGTGTATGTGTCTCATATCCCCTCATGTTAAATGTATCCCCCCAACCGCTTTGACCCGGTGAAAAGCAGGATATAAATGCAGCTAAATAAATAAATAAATAAAATGACAGGGCTGAGCCTTGTGGTATGCCCTGAGTTTGGGGGAATGCCTTTGCTTTTTCGTTGTTAAACTGTACCTGTTGCATTCTGTTGGTGATATACGATGAGAACCATTTTAGGGGGGTTCCCGATATTCCTATTGCTTCTATTCTGTTTAGGAGTGTTTGATGGTGAACTGTATCGAAAGCCGCTGAGATGTCAATGAATATGAGAATGAACATTTTCTTTTTGTTTTCAATGCCTTTGAGTAGGTTGTCCAGTAGTGCAATAAGCAGAGTTTCGACCCCATGGTGTGGCCTGAAGCCGTATTGGTGTTCGTCTAGTGTTCCATTGTTGTCCAGGTGGTCTTGTAGTTGCTGTAGGACTGCCTTTTCGATAATTTTTGCTAGTAGTGCTATGCTGGATATTGGGCGATAGGAAGCTGGGTCTTCCTTATTGAGTGTTTTGTTTTTTAGTATTGGTCTTATGATGGATTTCTTAAGTTGTGCTGGCATGGTTCCTTGTTGGAGTGATTGGTTTACTATATGAGAGATTTGGTGGGCGGTTTCTGCTTTCGTTGCTTTAACTCATGCAGCGGGGCAGGGGTCTAGTGGAGAGGCTGTGGTGTTAATGCTGGCAATTATATTCATGACGTGCTTGTCTCCAATGCTGCAAAAGTTGTTCCAGTGGGTGATGTGGGTTTCATTCGTCATCGTGCTAAGTTGTGGCGCGGGGGGGGGGGGGGTTTCGTCCAGGGGTTGTGTGGGTTTAGTGCCCATCTGTGGGTTTAGTTTGCTAGCGGAGTGATCTGCTAGGGCTTGGGCCTTGATTTTGTCATTGTAGTGATCCTCTTGCGCGGTTTTGGTGATGGATTTAACCAGGGCGAACAGTTCTTTGGGCTTGTTTAATGCTTTGTTTAGCAAGTTTGTGTGATGCGTTCACTTTGACAGGTTGACTTTGTTTTTGTATTTCGAGAGTAGGGTGAGGTATTCTGTTTTATGTTCGTCGGTTTTGCTTTGTCGCCATTTTCTCTCTATTCTTCGTAATTCTCTCTTTAGTCTGGTCAGAGTTTCTGTGTACCATGGTTCGGTTTTGGACTTGGGTTTGTTACTTGTGGCTTTCCATTTTGGTTCTGACGTCTCTTGAATTCCTGAGTTCCAGCTGGTTATTAGACTGTCGAGGTCAGTGCTTTCCAGATCTGTGTGTGATGTGATGGAGCTTATGAGGGCTTCACTGTTGTATTTGTTAAAGCTTCTGCGTGTGTGTGTTGGTTGTTCAGATTTTGGGTTTTTAGGTAGCGTGGGTAGGTACATCCTGATCTCAATTTGGTAATGGTCAGACCACGGGACTTGAGTTATTTTTGCTACAGGATTTCTTCCTCTGTCGAGTTGTTGTTCTGTGGGTGTGAATACCATATCCAGGGGTGTTTCCTTTGTTATGGGTAGCATCATTTATTATTTGTTTGTAACCAAGTTGTTCCATGGCTTCAAGGAAAGTGTTGGCTTGACAATGTGGTAGTGATGGTAGGTTTAGGTCTCCCAGGATAATTTGGTATTTCCTGATTGCTGTGGTTGAGACACTTTCTAGTGCTGTAGCCAGTGTCTCATGATGTGATGATGGGGGTCTGTAGATTAGACAGATTGCTATAGCGTTGTTTTCCACTTTGAGTATGTCGATGTCCTTGGTTGGGCTGTGGGAGGTGCCAGTAAGTGATAAGGAGGATTTGGCTACAATTAGGACTCCTCCTCCCCTTTTAGTTGCCTGAGGGCAGTTGAATATCTTGTATCCGGGAGTGATTATTTGGTTTGTTATTGCGGCGTCGGCATCGGTGATCCATGTCTCTGTGATGCATAGGATGTCAGGCTGGTCATCTGTGATGATATTGTGGATGATGTGTGTTTTGTTCCTTATGGATCTGGTGTTAATCAGGGTGATAGTGTAGAAGTCTTGCATCGGCTGGTCTGTCTGTTTGCGTTTGTTTTGTCTTGCTATGTGTTTGGTAAGGCTTGTTCTTTGTGGTTTGGGGTTTTGGGGATTTCGTGATGTTGTCTGGTTCACGAAGGGAGGTCTTAGATTTGGTTGTGGTGTGAGATTTTGGTGGGTAGGGTGGTATGGAAAATATTTATTGTATTGATTCCGCTGTGGCAGTGTTGTTATTAAAAGGGGGTGGTAGATGTAGTAGATTGGTCTCATGGTGTAGGACAAATTGAGGTTGAGAGTGAGTGTTGGTATAATTAAATACATAGTGTGATACAGTGGAGCCAATGGAGGTTAGTGAAAATACAGAACTCACCTCAAAATGGGCTAGGCAGAGAGATCCAGCATGGCTAAAAGGGGCTGAGCACCCGGTGCCATCAGCACAGGTAGGAAAGAAAGGGTTAGAACGGAACTTTCCTGTTTGCAACAGTGACGCAGTTAGAATCCAGGATTCTAATTACCAGCACCTGCCCCCAGGAGCAGACGTTACGTGCAGAGAGGGGAGGTACAAAGGGACCTGGTTAGAACCAGGAAGTCAGAACAGCCCTGAGAACAGCCCTCAGAACAACTTCAGGAATAAGGCTGAGAACAACTACGAGAGAAAGTCTGGGAGACAGAACAAATACCTGAGAGCAAGTAAGCAGGACTCTGCAGGGGAAGGTGACACTCCGATGCAGCTAGAGTTTCAGCAGCAATCAGGCAAGTCACGGAAGCAGAGAGGGTTCCAAAGCTCCAGGAGAAGTTTTAATCCCAGGGAAAGCATTGAAGGTCTGGGAGGTCCAAAAGCTCTCAGAGAAAGCTCCAGGCAATTACCAAGGAGCGTTAGAGAAGCGTACCACTGGCAAGACAGCCCCCAGGAGGATTTCCTGGAAGGCAGGAAGTGGAACACTAGCCCCGAGAGTTTTTACAAACCTCGGAGGAACTTGCTACACGAGGCTAGAACTTTGCCACGCGAGAAAAACCCCACAGCTGATGCCTGCAACCTAGATAAGGTAAAGATGATAAAACCTTACATTGGGGAAGGAAGTGAAACTGGGTGTTTTTATAATCCTTATTGGCAGCAAGGTTTTAACCTGGGAAAGGGTTCCAACTTCCAAGTGAGAGAGCCAAGAGAGACTGGCTATAAGAGAACTGATTACAGAAGAGGTTTTTACAATCCCGAGTTAGAGCAGTGCCTGGGAGAGGGGAAAGTTTACCCTCCCCCGACCAGTGAAGCTACCACTTGTTTTATGAGTGAGCCTGGCTGCGTCAGCTACCAGCCAAGTATAAACCAAGATACAAGCAGTAACAATTACATTGACCAGGAGCCAATGGATTGTACAATTTGTCTGAATGATGAAATAACCTCTTTGCGTTAAACCTCTCTGTGCAAGGAACAAGAGAGAAGAAATATGCTCAAGCTGTGTTTTGTTTAAGTTCTGCATTTTTGTATTCCAAGCATTGATATTCGCCGGGGAACGGGAATAAACCCCACTTTACTTTATCACCTTGACTGTCTGACTCTCTGTCTTAAAAAGAAGTAGCAACAAGGTGACTCAAAACACCCTAGGCGACCGCCTAGGGCACGCACTGAGTCTCTCCCTACGAGGCTTGGTGACAATAGATAGTAACAGCAAATATCTGAGGAGCTCCATTTTTGCCTGTTATGTCAGTTGTTACTATGTTGAGAAATTTTACTCGCTGAGTTTTGAAATAGATGGATCCAGTATAACAGATACAGTATGTTAGATCATGCAGCTTTTTCCTTAATACAGTGGGTCAGAATATCAGGCGGTGGCCCTGTATTTTCTGTTTGCAATTCTCACATAACAAGTAGAACTGAAATCATTTGCAATACTTACATACCAAGTGGAACTTAAATCATTTGCAATACTCACATAGCAATTAGAATTTAAATCGTTTGCAATTTTCACTATAACAAGTAGAAACTTAACTCATCGAGATATTATCTACATGCTAAGTTTCATAGGTCAAAACATTTAATGTAATTTGCTAACTGTATAGACACCCTGCCTTCATGCAAAATTCCAGTGGGTTGTCTTAACAGGATATCTGTCAAAGCGCTGTGCTTAGAAATATCAATACAATACAATCATTTGGGGAGTTTTAGTCGCTTTTTTGCTTTTTGGAAACAGCAAGGGGTTAGCAAAGGATTGCTACAGAGTTTTACCTCTATAGATTTGTTTGGTGTCTCCGGGCTTTGAATTCACATGTGGCGGTTGGACCGTGTGGGTCAGTCGGGGTGTCGATGGTAGGGCATGATAGTCTGGCTTCTGAGCTGTCTGCGTCGTCTGCGGTGAAGTTATTGCTCTGTAGATGTTCTTAGGTTTCTTGCCTTGGGGTCCAAACGCCTAAGGGCCACGCCAAAGGGTCCTCTGGCGAGGCCCTCAGGTGCGGGCGCGCCCGAATGGCGCTCCCTTTTATGCAGGCACGTTGCTGCCCCGATTGGGCAGAGCGAAGAAGGCGGTCGGACGGGGCTGCTCTATCCCGTGGAGGGAGAGCAGCCTTAGCGGCAGCGTGGCGGTCCGGTCTCCTACGCCCGAATGGCGCTCCCCTTTATGCAGGCACGTTGCTGCCCCGATTGGGCAGAGCGAAGAAGGTGGTCGGACAGGGCTGCTCTATCCTGTGGAGGGAGAGCAGCCTTAGCAGCAGCGTGGCGGTCCGGTCTCCTGCGCCTGAATGGCGCTCCCCTTTATGCAGGCACGTTGCTGCCCCGATTGGGCAGAGCGAAGAAGGCGGTCGGACGGGGCTGCTCTATCCCGTGGAGGGAGAGCAGCCTTAGCGGCAGCGTGCTTGTCCATGGAGGAGAGAACTTTTTCAACATCAAGAAAGTGAAGGATTTATTTTTATAACCTGCATGAAAAGTGTAGTTACTCACCTGTAAAAGGTGTTCTCCGGGGACAGCAGGAATCAGTTCTCACATATGGGTGACGTCAGTGCCAATGGAGCCTGCGCAGATCCACTCCCCAGCTTTCACAAAAAGTCTTTGGGAGTTACACCGCGCATGCACGGTCAACTTCCTGCCCAAGGGTGCCATCTTACCTCAGTATGATGATATAGCTCAATCAAGCATGAAAAAAAGAAAATACAACTCCACAGGAAGGAGGGAAGGCTGTAAGTACTGATTCTGTTGTTATCTCATAAGAACATAAGATATGCCATACTGGGTCAGACCAAGCTCCATCAAGCCCAGTATTCTGTTTCCAACAGTGGCCAATCTAGGTCATATGTACCTAGCAGTTTCCCCAAGGGACACAGGTTCCACAATGGTTGTATTGGTTCAAGCATTGATATCCTGGGTCCCTTCTTAATAATGGTTTATGGACCTTTCCTCTAGGAACTTGTCCAAACCTTTTTTAAACCCAGCTACACTAACAGCCTTTACTACATCCTCCGGTAACAAATTCCAGAGTTTGATTACACGTTGAGTGAAAAAATATTTTCTTTTATTAGTCTTAAATAGTTTACCCTGTAGCTTCATTGCATGTCCCCTAGCCTTTCTATATTCTGATAAGGTAAACAATCGATCTACGTTTACCCGTTCCACTCCGTTCATTAATTTATAGACTTCTATCATATCTCCCCTCAGCCGTCTCTTTTCCAGGTTAAAGAGCCCTAACCCTTTTAGCCTTTCTTCATAGGAGTATCCTTCCATCCCCTTTACCATTTTGGTGGCTCTTCTCTGAACCTTTTCTAAAATCGCTATATCCTTTTTAAGATACGACGACCAGAATTGCACACAATATTCAAGGTGCGGTCTCACCATGGAACGATATAGAGGCATTATAATATCTTTTGTTTTATTTTCCATTCCTTTCCTTATCATACCTAGCATTCTATTTGCTCTCTTGGCTGCTGCTGCACACTGGGCCGAGGGCTTTAACATGGTATCCACAATGACGTCTAAATCTTTTTCCTGGGTGGTGGTTCCTAATGTGGAACCTTGCATCGTGTAACCATAGTTTGGGTTTTTCTTCCCTAGGTGCATAACCTTGCACTTGTCCACATTAAATTTTATCTGCCATTTTGATGCCCAGTCTTCCAATTTATCAAGATCCTCTTGCAATTTTCCACAATCCTCTTGGGTTTTAACAACTTTAGTTTTGTGTCATCTGCAAATTTGATAACCTCACTCGTTATTCCACTTTCCAGGTCATTTATGAATATGTCAAAAAGCAGCGGACCCAGCACAGATCCCTGGGGTACACCACTATTCACCTTTCTCCATTGGGAAAATTGGCCATTTAGCCCTACCCTCTGCTTTCTATCTTTTTTTTTTTTTTTTTTTATTGAAAGGCTTCCAAAAGATACATATAAGCAAGAACCACAAAGAACTTTAAGAAAATGCAACAGTAACAGCATGACTTCAGGTCACAATAGTATTCTACAATATGCCTTCATTTTTACAGTTTTAGAGTAAGGAATCGGGAAACAACCACTCCCCCAACCTCCCTTCCCCCCCCTCTCCGGAACCTCCCTAGCCCCAGACCCCCCCCCCCCCAACCTCCCAGTACCCCCGACTATGGCTAATCATTTGTGGAGCACGGAAAGACGGTGAGCAAAAATAAAAGGGGGAAAAAACACACAAAGGGGCAGACTCCCAGTAAAGAACGCATATGCCCCCCTCCTGTCCAGAGCAGTCACGCACCACAACGAGAGACAAAAGGTGCCCACACCAACTCAAAGCGCGCCAAGCGCATCCTACTGACAGCCACCCCCCGCTCCATGGTATACATATCCCACATCCGTTCCAACCAAGTCCGAAAGGAGGGGGCTAAAGCACACTTCCAGGCTGCCGCAAGAGATAAGCAGGCCGCATTCAGGCCATGGCGTAGTAAAGCTAGTTGCAGTGTCCGCGCACCTGGCACCAAAGCCCCGAAGAGGAAGATCCCTGGATCCCAAGGTATGCTCACTCCCAGAAGCAATTGTAGCCGGAATTGCACACCCCTCCAAAAAGCGCGGATGCGGGGGCAAGACCACCAAATGTGCCCCAGGGTACCCTGTTGCCCACAATTACGCCAACAAAGATCCCCCAGGATATATACGTGCGATCCGCGCTGGGGTCATGTACCAACGGTACAGTATTTTATAATTAGTTTCACGAGCATTAATAGCTACCGAGCTCGTCCACAAGTGCGTTTCCGCCGTCTCCCACTGTTGCTCGGTATAGGGAAGATTCAAATCAGAGTTCCAGAGCTCCCTATGCCTCGCAGAGCGCGATTGAGATCCCTGTAGGTGGGCATAGAGGGTGGCCACAAGTCCCCTAGTAGTAGTACACCCCTCACAGTAGCGTTCCAAGTCGGTTAGGTCCCGAGCAACCTGGGGGTGAACCAGCCGCGATCGAACCCAATGCGTCACTTGCGTATATTGATAGAGATGTCCATCCGGAATGTCAAATTCATCTTGTAGCGCGCGGAAAGACCGTATCCGGCCGCCCTCAAAGAGTTGTCCGACTCGGCTAAGGCCTAGATGTCCCCACTGCCGAAAGACTGTAGCACTCTGCCCCGGCGGGAAAGAAGCATTACCCACTATAGGGGCCAACGGAGTTAAATCCGCATCTCGGGACCGAAAGTGCCGGTCCCAGCATCGGAGGGTATGAAGAACATAGGGATTATTGGTGCGTTTACCACACCGAAGTTTGGGACCAAGCCACAGCCAGTCTCCCAGTCCCGCTCCCCCCGCCAAGCTCATTTCCAGCTGTACCCATCGCTTGGTACTGTCCGCAATCATCCACTCCACCCCCGCCCGACACTGGGCCGCCGCATAATACCAGTGCAAATTGGGCATTCCCATACCTCCAGAGCGCGTACGGGCATAGAGAACATGTCGCGCCAAGCGCGGACGGCGGTAATGCCATATGAACTTCATAAGCAGCCGCTGCCAGGTCGCCAAAATGGCTCGGGTAAGGGGAATCGGTAAAACTTGAAAAAGATAAAGAAAGTGGGGGACAACCACCATCTTGACTACGGCTATACGCCCGAACCAGGAAAGGAGCAGGCCATTCCAAATCTCTAAATCCCGCCGAACCTGACGAAGCAGGGGATCATAGTTGGCTTTAAAAAGGTCTGCCCGCTCCACAGTCAGGTGCAACCCCTAAGTAACGCAAGGCTCCGGAGACCCAACGAAGAGGATAAGCCTCTTGGAGTTCCGCACAGATCGCCCCAGGAACCCCAACATTCAAGATCTCCGATTTAGCATAATTAATCTTAAAACCAGATACCCGAGAGTAGTCCTCAAACAGCTGCATCGCAATTGGAAAGGAAGCAGACGGATCCACCAGGGACAGGATGATATCATCCGCAAAGAGCGCAATCCGATAATCCGCAAGACCGATTTGGACCCCCTGCAAGCCTGAATGTGCACGAAAATTCTGAGCCAGGGGTTCCATCGCGAGTGCGAAAAGCAGAGGCGAAAGGGGGCAACCCTGTCGCGTGCCCCTCCCCAGGGAAAAATGTCGCAAGTGTCCCCCATTAATCCGAACGCACGCCTGGGGCAACTGATAAAGGCTACGAACCCAACGGATATAGTTAGGGCCAAAGCCCATAGTCTCCAGGACGCTCCAAAGGTATTCCCAATCAACCCGGTCGAAGGCCTTCTCTGCGTCAATCCCCACCAGCAAAGCTGGTTGCGGTTCCCGCTGGGCCACGTGTATGATCTGCAACATACGCCTAATGTTATCCGCAGCCTGGCGACCCGGCACAAAGCCAACCTGATACGGATGAACCAGGCCCGGAAGGACCCGGTTCAGACGCGCAGCCAGCACAGTAGCAAATATTTTAACATCAACGTTTAACAGAGAAATGGGGCGATAGGACGCCGCATCATGCAAAGGCTTGCCAGGTTTGGGTATCATCACTATCAAGGCCTCACATTGGGACGGAGGGAGAGAACCCCCCCCCAAGACCTCGTTGAACAGGACGGTCAAGGTGGGCGCTAAATGTGTCCGAAACTTCTTATAATATTCCGCTGGGAAGCCGTCACTACCCGGTGCACTGCCTGTTTTCAGCCGCCGGATCGCACTCTCCACTTCATCTACCGTTAATTCAGAATCTAACTGAGCTCGATCAGGATCCGAGAGACGTGGCAGCGCGGTCCTCTGCAGATAGTCCTGCACACGATCCCGATCAAAGGGCTCTGCTTTGTAGAGCCGCTCCAGGTAGTCAGCAAAAAGATCGCGTATCTCCCGAGAAATAACCCTCTTTCGACCCCCAGAGTCACGTAGCTCACGAACCACTCGCGCGGACTGCTGCTGCCGAAGACGCAAAGCTAGGAAGCGGCCGGTTTTATTCCCATGCTCATAAAAAGTTTGCCGTAGTTTCCGGCGCTTATTATCTAATTCTTTCTGCAAACACGCATCCAAATTGGCTCGAACAGTCCGCCATTGACGCAGAATCTGCCGCGAGCCGGTTCGGGCGTGCTCCAAACCTAGACGGGAAGACTCTTGCATCAACCGGTCACGGTCATGCGTCCACATTTTGCGCGTGCGGGCCGCCTCAGCCATGAGTTGGCCTCGAGTCGTCGCCTTGTAAGCATCCCACACCGTGGGGAGGGGAACATCCCCAGAGCCATTAAGCTCAAAAAATTCAGTGATAAAGCGGACATGATCCTGCACGGCAGCCTGCCGCCGTAGAAACCTCACATCTAAGCGCCACAGACGTTGAGGTTCGCTATACAATCCGGCTGGAAGGGCAAGCCAGCACGGGGCATGATCCGACCAAGTCAACGCTCCATGTCCAGCCTTCACTCTCCCATCCATCAGGCGCTGATTCCAATAGAAAATAGTCAATGCGGGTATGAACCTGATGGACCGGAGAGTAGTACGTGTAACCTCTCTCTCCCTCATGAGTGTCCCTCCAAACATCCCGTAAACCCAAATCTAGCATAAAACGTTGAAGGGCTCTTGCTGACCCCCCCCCACTCCCCCCCCAGCACGGCCTGTGGAATCCAAATGGGGTACCAGAGGGGTGTTACAGTCCCCGCCCAAAACAATGGGACCCCGTGCAAAATCCACCAGTAGAGCCTTCAATCGCGTAAAGAAGGACCCCTGACCCGTGTTGGGCGCATAGACATTAGCTAAAGTTGGCAAGTGCCCTTCCAGACGAATATTCAGAAAAAGCCACCTCCCCAGGGGATCCCGTTGTATCTCCTCGATCTTTAGAGGGAGGCTCTGATGAAATAGTAAGGCTACTCCCCGTTTCTTCCGTCCCTGCGTATCTGAGGCCACCCGCACCTCAGTATATGGGGACCTCTTTAGCCAACCGTGTTTGCAAGCCTGTAAATGAGTTTCCTGCAGATAAACAATGTCCCCCTGCAACGTGCGCAATTCTGAAAACAGCAGTGATCTCTTCCTTGGGGAGTTAAGTCCCTTAACATTTAAAGAGATAAAGCGCACCATGGGTAGTTACAATCTAAGCCCTCTCCTCCTCCAGCAACCCGGGGCATCCCAGGGACCTCTTCCCCTCAGCAAACCCATGAATTTAGCTATCCAGGTCCACCCTTTCCACCCTCCAGAAGCACAGGCCATAGACCCGCCCCCCCAAGCCCAAACACGCCCTCCAGATCCATATAACCCCCCCCAACCCAGACCCCCCCTTCCCATCAATACCACCTGCCTGTCAAGTTTAACACAGGACACGGTAAATTGACCACAAACCCCGTTTCCCCCAAAACCCCATTAAGCAGAAAATCAACTTAAACATATAGAAAACATTCCCCGCACTACTCCCCCACCCATCTCGGGTCAATACTCTCCCCATGCCTCCCCCTCAGGACAATATCCGCATCAAAACATTTGCAAAGCATCCGCCGCCCCCTACATGTAGGGTAGTGTGGGCCCAGGTCAAACCCTATCGGTGGCCAATAACACAATAAGAAATATTACTTCCATCAGTTATCCAAAATGTGAAAGACCTACCCAGTAAGGCTCCCTAAAGGGTAGGGAAAACTCCTCACGTGTACACAAAGGTCAGAAATCAGGAGAACTTGCCCACCCGAGTCCACCTGGAGTGCTGGGACTTAGGAGGCGGCGGATGAGGTTGAGCATTATCATCAACTAGTCCCGCCTGGCGTAGGGCTCGCCAAGCTTCAGTATGGTCCTTTGTGGAAATTTTTTTGTTGCCCAAAATGAAGTTCATCCGAAATGGAAAGGACCAGGAGTAACGAATCCCCTTGCTGTTCAGGACCGTGGTCACTGGTTTCATCTCTCTCCGGCGCGCCAAGGTGAACATCGAGAGGTCTTGGTAGATGGACACTGTTGCATCCTGGAAGCGGACAGCTTTTTTCTCCCGGCCTCGTCGTATGAGAAGCTCCGCATCAGCATATCTCAGAAATCTTGCAATGACATCACGAGGCTGATTGTTGGGAGGTTTCCCCAAGGCCCGATGGACTCACTCAATCTCCATCCCGGAGGCCCGCGCAGCCAGTTCCTCCGCCGGAAGCAACTCCGCTATCAGCAGTTTAAGCACCGTTGGCAAATCTTCTCCGCCCCCTACCGCTTCCGGTATTCCACAAAAACGCACATTATTGCGGCGGGAGCGGTTTTCAATGTCGTCAATTTTATAAGTCAGTTCCATTGCTTGCGCCTGCTGCCGGTCCAATGCACATTGTAAATCCATCAGGGTCCCATCATGATCAACCATTTTGGTCTCCACATCCTCTACTCGGGCTCCCAACTCTTTTATGTCAGTCCGTAGATCTGCAACATCTTTCAACAGCTCCTCGCGGAGCGAACGAAACTCATTGGCTAGCTCCGCAAAACCTCTACGGAGTTCTTGCTTGATTTGAGCAGAGGAGAGTTGCTTATGGGAGTCCAATTCCTCTTCACTTACAGTCTCATCATCAGAGCCTGACGGAGGAGGAGAGTGCTCACATGGGCTACTCGGGGCCCCAGCCTTACGCTGCAGTCGCTGGGATGAACGCACTCCTTCCCGAGTTTCAGAACCCTTAGCTGTAGCCGCCATCCCCCAGGGCCACTTGGGTCACACAGTGTTAGGAGAGAATTACAGTCAATGTCAGCAAAAGCAGAGATGTCAGGGAGAGAGCGGTGCACGAAGCCTCACAGTCCCGCAAAGCAATCACTTCCACACAGTGTTAGGAGTTAGATAGAATCAATGTCAGCAAGGCCCTGGGGACCGGAGAAAAAGCAGGGCCCTGAGATAGAGGCTGCCTCTGGCCTTCTTGAAGTAATAAGCTGTTGAAGGTAGTGCTCGCGGCGTTCTGCAGGGCTATGAAAGAGCAGAGCACACAAAGTCCACAACCGCCAGTGATTAGGCTCCGATAGGAGATCTGAAGTCCTATACAACTCTGAAGCACTCTAACAGGGCGCCCACAATCCACACCGCAGAGCCAATGCTTCAGCAGAGCACCAGTGTGGGAAGAAGTGCTGCAGACTCCAGCACCATTCAGCCGATCAGAGGCACGAGGGCACAAAAGGAGAGGGTTCAGCCTCTATGCTTACCCCCCTCGGGGGAAAGTCACACTTTCTAGAGGAAGGAGCGGGCACCAACGAGAGCCACGGGGATTCCAGGCCCTCTCCCCAGAGCCAGAAACCAGACCTGCACCGGTGCTCCAGCAGTGGGGGCAACGCTCCACCAGTCAGCGAATTATTGCACAGCCTCCGGTCCAGCAACAGGGGCCCGACAGCGCAGCCCGCGGGAAAACCCCGCAAGTGTCGTCCGGGCCGCACGAGCCGCCGAAAGCAGCGAGGAAGTCAGTCGGGCCCAGAGCCGGCCGCGAGAGGAGACACGTGGCAGCAGGCCGCACTTCACAATGGAGCTCCGCGGCGTCCCAGCTTCGTAGAATCGTTCAGCCCGACTCCGGAAGGCACCGCTCGTTGAGGCAGACCCAGGGCAGGTAGGGAGGGATTAAATGTGCAGCCGTTAGCGCATATTAGCTAGTATTTCAGGGTAGTGGGGACGGAACTCACTCACAATGCGGCCATCTTTCAGCGGGCTCACGAGCGCCCCCCCTGCTTTCTATCTTTTAACCAGTTCCTGATCCACAATAGTACACTGCCTCCTATCCCATGACTCTTTAGTTTTGCCAAAAGTCTCTCATGAGGGACCTTGTCAAAGGCTTTCTGAAAGTCCAGATACACAATATCAACCTACTCACCTTTGTCCACCTGATTATTCACTCCTTCAAAAAAACATAACAGATTAGTAAGACAAGATCTTCCTTGTCTAAAGCCATGTTGGCTGTCTCCCATTAGGTCATGACTATCTACATGCTGAGTAATTTTATTCTTTATGATGGTTTCTACCATTTTTCCCGGTACTGATGTCAGGCTCACCGGTCTGTAGTTTCCCAGATCACCCTGGAACCCTTTTTAAAAATTGGTGTTACATTGGCGATCCTCCAATCTTCAGGTATTAGAGATGATTTTAATGATAGTTCACAGATTACTAATAGCAGGTCTGCAGTCTCATATTTCAGTTCTTTCAACACCCTTGGATGTTATACCATCCGGCCCAGGTGATTTGCTACTCTTCAGCTTATCTAATAGTTGTAATACATCTTCCCGATGTATCAATATTTCCTTCAATTCTTCCGCACCTTTAAATACCACTTCAGTCATGGGTAACATCCCTACATCTTCCTCAGTAAAGATTGAAGCAAAGAAATCATTCAGTCTATCGCCTTGTCGTGCTCCTTTAACCCCTTTATCATCTAATGGACCAACTGACTCTCACAGGTTTTTTGCTACGAATGTACTTGAAAAGGTCTTTACTTCGCGTTTTTGCTTCCGCAGCAAGTTTCTTCTCAAATTCTCCCTTTGCCTGCCTTATCAATGCCTTGCATTTGACTTGCCAGTGCTTGTGCTGTTTTCAGGTTTCGTCGTTTGGCTCTTTTTTCCATTTCCTGAAAGATGCTTTTTTGGCAACAGCCTCTCTGACCTCACCTTTAAACCATGCTGGCAGTTTTTTGGACTTCCTTCCACTTTTCTTAAAGCGTGGAATACAGCTGGTCTGGGCTTCCAAGATAGTATTTTTCAACAACACCCAAGCTTGATGTACGTCTTTAACCTTTGCAACTGCTCCTTTTAGTTTTTTCTTAACTGTTTTCCTCATTTTATCATAGTCTCCCTTTCGAAAGTTAAAAGGTAGTACTGTCGATTTCCTTACTATCTCCAGAGAACATTTGCTACAGGTGAATAACTACACTTTCTCCAGGAACAAACAGGAAGTCAGTCCTCACATATGGAACTCCCAAGCTACAGGCTACTGAAAAATCACATAGAAGCCACGGGCAACACAAAAAGTAGACCATAAAGGACAGCAAGGAGCACTGGTTGGCTGGAAGTCTAGCGATGCAGCACCAACATCCAAGATGGAGTCACCTCTCCGGTAGCCTGGACACAGAGGTCTGGAGGGAAAGAGTTGCACTATTCCCCAAAGAAGTGACGAAGTAGTGCCTGGTTGAAGGCACTATCATGCCACGAGTTCTCCTCCAAGCACTAATGCACTGCAAAGGCATGGACAGAGGACCAGGTGGTGGCCCAGTAGATGTCCAGCGAGGGCACCGAGCGCAGACTGGCCATAGAGCATGGAGCTTGGAGACCTGGTAACACTTTTTGCCAAGGGCATCCATAGTGAATGCCTCCCTATCAGGGGGCATAGAGGAGTGCGTCTTCCGACTCTTTATTTCGATGCATGGCCGACTCCACCATATGAAGTTATGAGGCAGCTGTATCTTTTGCAGCCAGGGCTCCGGCCAACTCAATACTGGAAATCAAATTGACGGTTCACAATCGGCGCCATCAATGGGCTCTCCCACATCCTGAACAGCCGCTCAAGGATGGGGGGGGAGGGGGGGGGAATGGGTACCACCAGTGCCTTCTTTGGGGGAGCTTCATACTTGAGAATCTTCAGATCCTCAGTATGAGGCTCGTCCTCTGGCTCTGCCACAAAGGCGAGGGCCTGAGGAATTTCCCTCACGAAGTCTAGAAAGGCAAGATCTTCTGGGGGAAAACCTCCAACGCTGGTGAAATGGAGATGGGTCAGAAGGAACATCTCGGTGGAGGATGGTGTCGGGAGACTCCTCATCCATCTCCCTACCTGACTCTGAGTCGGAGGAGTCACCGGGACTTGGGCGATCCTCAAGTCAACTCAGCGTCTATGCCCAGCAGCAAATTGTGCCTCGAGTCAGAAACCAATGTAATCTGCACTGACCGGAATAACTTTTCCAGGACAGGCTGTACATCCTCTGAGGAAAAACTTGTTGAGGAGGGCCCAGAGGTTGGCGCTGATGATCCAAAGATTCTGAGCATCGGGCCCCTCGAGGAAGGCAGCAAAGCTGCGTTCCAAGGCCACCATCCTGGCCTTGATGCCAGTTGGCTCTGCAGCAATTGGCAAGGGTCTCAAGGTCATCGAGCTCAGAGTAGAGGAAATCACGGATGGTGATGGTGTCAGGGGACCTAACTCGATCCCTCGATGCAGTGGGAGTCTCCTCCCACCGGGGCTGCTTGGAAGGCCACTCCTGGCTGTTGCTGTTGGCTCGAGGAGTCAGAGGCCAGATGCCTGAGGTCTTACCTGCCAATCCAGGATTGGACCTCGCTTTCGGCAATGTCCTGGACCCATGGGGAAGGTCATCAGAGAATGAATCCTGGTCCAGGGCTTGGACTGAGCCCTGGCGCTCGGTGAAGTCTCACTGGACGCCAGCTCTGAGGGCAGGGATTCTACCTCTGATGCCGGTCTCAAGACAGATTTTGATCCAAACAGCTCTCCCTGCTGCTTTTTACAGTCCTTCCAGGTCTTTGCCGACATGTGTTGGCAGAGCAAGCAGGTAGACACATCGTGGTCCGCCCCGAGGTATTTATACAGCAACTGTGGTGGGTCCATGATGGACATAGTGCAGAGGCACTTAGCCACATTGCTTGAAACCACTGATCGAGGCCATAACAAGAAAGACAGCATCCATGAGGTCAAACCTGAACGTCTTGATCAGCTAGGGCACGAACAAAGACCCGTGTGCTGAAAAAGAAAAAAAAAAAAAAAGAGGAACCCGAGAAAAACACAATGCCAAGGCAGTGGGGGCAGGGGAAAGGTGATCGGAACCGATAGAGTAAAAATCATGAAGGAAAAGGCCATAGAAAAAAAAAAATCGAATCTACTTTGCCTGGGGGCACAGATGGTATGCCTGCAGGGCTCCGCGGAAAAAAGAAGACTGAGGTAAGATGGTAGCCTTGGGTGGGAAGGTGACCGCGCATGCATGGTGTATCTCCCAGAGGCTTTCTGTGAAAGCTGGGGAGTGGATCCGTGCAGGCTCCGTCGGCACAGACGTCATCCATATGTGGACAGACTTCCTGCTTGTTCCTGGAGAATAGGCTATTATAATAAGGGGCAAGGACAACAAAGCAGAAGTCTCCATTTTCTAATGGCACCTGATCATGCCAGTCCTATTAAATGTCGCAGATCACCAAGATACCCTTTTAGGATCTAAACTTGTTGATCTGTAAGTCCTGAGCACCCAGAGTCCATCTTCCATGCAGAAGAACCCTCCGCCCAATGTGCAGTGGTGGCCAAGAAAGCAAATAGAATGCTAGGGCTCACAAGGAAAGGAACGGAGAATAAATTATAATGCCTCTGTATCATTCCATAATACGACTGCACCTTGAATACTGTGTGCAGTTTTGGTCACCATATCTTAAAAAGGATATAGCTGAATTAGAAAAGGTACAAAGAAGAGCGTCAAAAATGGTAAAGAGAGTGGAAGGATACCCCTATGAAGAGAGGCTTAAAAGGATGGGGTTCTTCAACTTGGAAAAAAAAAGACTGCTGAGAGGGAATATGATAGAGGTCTATAAATTAATGAATGAAATGAAACAGGTAAATATAGATTAGTTTGTTTGTTTTTTTAGTGCCATCAAGTCAGTGCTGACTCCTGGTGACCCAGCTGCCTCTGGGTTTCCTTAGCAATGTATCACCGGACACAATGAAGCTACAATGCAACCCATTTAAGACAAGAAACAGCAACATGATGGCAGAAATAGACCACATGGCCTATCTAGTCTATCCTTTCATATCAACTACAGTAGTCCCCTTTTTACCTTTAGAGATCCTCGGTGTTTCTCCAATGCTTTGTTGAATTCAGATACTGCCCTCGTGTCCACCACCTCCACTGGAAGACTATTCCATGCATCTACCACTCTTTCCGTAATGAAATATTTTTGCATATTACTCCTGAGTCTATCCCCTTTCACTCTCATCCTATGTCCCCTCGTAGCAGAGCTTGCCTTCAATTGAGAGAGACCCTCCTGTGCATTTATGCCACGGAAGTATTTAAATGTCGTTATCAAATCGCCCCTATCCCGCCTTTCCTCTAAAGTATACATATTAAAATCTTTAAGTCTGTCCTTATATGTTTCATAACGAAGACCACTAATCATTTTAGTAGCCACCCTCTCTACACTGACTCCAAACTGCCTATATCCTTCTGAAGGTGCGGTCTCCAGAATGGCATACAATACTCCAAATGAGGTTGCACCAGAGACTTATACAGAGGCATTATCACCTCCTTTTTTCTGCTGGCCATTCCTCTCCCTATACACCCAAACATCCTTCTGGATTTTGCAGTTCCTTTTCTACCTGTTTAGCTACTTTAAGACTGTCAACACGATTATGCCCAGGTCCCGCTCCTTTGTGGACAGAAGTACCTCACCCCCTACACTGTACAGCTTTTCTTTGGATTTCTGCAGCCTAAATGCATGACCCTGCATTTTTTTGCATTAAATTTCAGCTGCCATATTCTAGACCATTCTTCAAGTTTAGCTAGATGCCTCCTCATGTTGTCGACTCCTTCCTGTGTGTCTACTCTACTGCAGATTTTGGTATCGTCTGCAAACAAGTAAATCTTACCCGACAGTCCTTCCGCAATAGGAGCACAGAGCAGCAGGAATTAAGTCCCCCACTCCTCCCAGGGCTCTACTGCCAACCCACTGCTATCCCAACTACTACTAATTTAACACAGGAAACTATTTTGGTTAGCTGTCCAATATTACCCAAAACTTTTTTTTTTTTTTTTAATTGAAAGGACTCCCAATCAGCCCAGGTTACCAGGGTTCTGTCTCATCTGTTGGAGACTGAGTATACTGGCTTGGTGGGAGGAGCGCTGGCTCCTTATGTAGTGACATCACCAAAAGCTAGTGTGCTCAATCTCCATCTGCTGGAAGAGGGATACAACCGATGAGTCTGGATTGGCCTGTAGGGATGCCATGGAAACAAACCTTACCCGACAAAGATGTTAAACAGAATTGGACTAAGGGCAGATCCCTGCAGCACACCACTGGTAACCTCCTTCTTCTCAGAGTGAGCTCCATTTTATTTGTCGCCTCCCACACAACCAATTTCTAACCCAATCAGTAACTTTAGGGTCCATCCCTAGGATGCTCAATTTGTTTATAAATTGCCTGTGTGGAAAGGTGTTAAAGGCTTTACTAAAATCTAAAATACACCACATCTACGTAGTCAAACTCTGGAATTCGTTACCAGAGGATGTAGTAAAAGCTGTTTATGTAGTTGGGTTTAAAAAAAGGTTTGCAGAAGTTTCCGGAGGAAAGGTCCATAAAACATTATTAAAGAGGACCCGGGAAATCCACTGCTTGCCTGGGGACAAGCATCATGGAACCTGTGTGGGAACCTGTCAAGTACATGTGGCCTGGATTGGCCACAGTTGAAACAGGATATTGGCCTTGATGGATCTTGGTCTGACCCAGTAAGGCATTTCTTATGTTCTTATATATCTTACCCAAAAAGCTTGACTGAAGCAACACTGCACATTAAGGGGCTCATTTAATAAGGGAGTTGTGTAGCATTAGTAATAGTGATAATGTCACTGAAAGTTTCTAGTTTTCTCTCTGTCTCCACATCTGCTGGTAGGGGAACACAACCTACTTGTCTGGACTGGTCTAGCTGGACGATCTGGAACATGCCATGCATGCACTTCTCTATTTTCAAGGACTTACGCCAGCACTTTAGCCAATCACTATTATGCACGTACACACAAAAGACAGATTACGCATATTTTCACTGTGGGCAAGGGTGTTGAAAGAACTGAAATATGAGATTGCAGACCTGCTATTAATAATCTGTGATCATTAAAATCATCTCTAATACCTGAAGATTGGAGGATCGCCAACGTAACACCAATTTTTAAAAAGGGTTCCAGGGGTGATCCGGGAAACTACAGACCGGTGAGCCTCATGTCAGTAACAGGAAAAATGGTAGAAACCATCATAAAGAATAAAATTATTCAGCATGTAGATAGTCATGGCCTAATGGGAGACAGCCAACATGGCTTTAGACAAGGAAGATCTTGTCTTACTAATCTGTTATGTTTTTTTGAAGGAGTGAATAAACAGGTGGACAAAGGTGAGTCGGCTGATATAGTGTATCTGGACTTTCAGAAAGCCTTTGACAAGGTCCCTCATGAGAGACATTTGGCAAAACTAAAGAGTCATGAGATAGGAGGCAGTGTACTACTGTGGATCAGGAACTGGTTAAAAGATAGAAAGCAGAGGGTAGGGCTAAATGGCCAATTTTCCCAATGGAGAAAGGTGAATAGTGGTGTACCCCAGGGATCTGTGCTGGATCTGCTGCTTTTTGACATATTCATAAATGATCTGGACAGTGGAATAATGAGTGAGGTTATCAAATTTGCAGATGACAGAAAACTATTTAAAGTTGTTAAAACCCAAGAGTATTAGTGGTAAATTGCAAGAGGATCTTGATAAATTGGAAGACTGGGCATCAAAATGGCAGATGAAATTTAATGTGGACAAGTGCAAAGTTATGCACCTAGGGAAGAACAACCCAAACTATGGTTACACGATGCAAGGTTCCACATTAGGAACCACCACCCAGGAAAAAGATTTAGGCGTCATTGTGGATAACATGTTAAAACCCTCCTCCCAGTGTGCAGTGGTGGCCAAGAGAGCAAATAGAATGCTAGGCATGATAAGGAAAGGAATGGAAAATAAAACAAAAGATATTATAATGCCTCTATATCGTTCCATAGTGAGACCGCACACCTTGAATAGTGTGCGCAATTCTGGTCGCCGTATCTTAAAAAGGATAGAGTAGTTACTCACCTGTAACGGGTGTTCTCCAGGAGCAGCAGGAATCAGTCCTCACTTATGGGTGACGTCGGCGCCGACGGAGCCCTCGCGGAGCAATTCTCCCCAGCTTTCGCAGAAAGCCTTTGGGAATTGCAGCGCGCATGCGCGGTCCCCTTCCCACCCAGGGATGCCATCTTGCTCAGTCTGATGACATAGCGGAAAGACAGCGAAAAATTTGCAAGATATGCAATAAGATTGACTGCAACTCCCAGGGGAGAAGGGAGGGTAGTGAGGACTGATTCCTGCTGCTCCTGGAGAACACCTGTTACAGGTGAGTAACTACTCTTTCTCCAGGACCAAGCAGGAAGTCAGTCCTCACTTATGGGACTCCCAAGCTTAAGGCTACCGGAGGCCTCAAGCCGAAAATGAGCTCCCTCAAGCTCAGCAGTACAGAAGGAAGGAATCGTCTCTGAATACGCATCCGGCTGGTAGCCAACACCGGGGCCGGAGGGTAGGAGTTGCCTAAACCTCAAAGAGATGGTGGAGGACTGCCTGACCGAAAGCACTGTCCCTGCAGGACTCCCTTTCCAGGCAGTAGTGAGCCGCAAAAGTCTGACTTAAAGACCAAGTAGCGGCCCGGCAGATGTCTGCCAACGGAACAGAGCGGAGGTGAGCCACGGACGCGGCCTTCACCCTGACCCGATGAGCCGTGACGCAAATTTCCAAGGAGAGGCCGGCCGTCCCGTAAGTCCAGGCGATACAGTCGGCCACCCAGGTGGACAGAGTGCACTTAGAGACAGGCACCCCCAACCGATTGGGATCAAAAGACACGAAAAGCTGAACCGCTTTTCTATGCTCCCGCGTACGGTCAAGGTAGAAGGACAAGGCTCTTCTACAATCCAGGGTGTGCAGGACAGTCTCAGCTCGGCTGGCATGCGGCCTGGGGAAGAAGGTCGGAAGAACCACCTCTTGATTATGTGAAAGTGGGAGACCACCTTTGGAAGGAACTTAGGGTGGGTCCGCAGGACCACCCTATTCCTGTAGAACCTAGTGTACGGAGGCTCCGACACTAGGGCCTACAGCTCACTTCCGCGAGGGCTACCAAGAAGAGAGTTGTCCAGGAGAGGAAACGAAGAGGGCAGGTAGCCATGGGTTCAAAAGGCGGGCAGGTAAGCCTTTGCAGAACCACGTTGAGGTCCCAGTCAGGAGCTGGAGGGCGCAACGGAGGTTTAAGCAGAAGGAGGCCTCTGAGGAAACGCGCCACCAAGGGGTGTGAAGAGAGAGGCTGGCCTTCAACCGGTGAATGATGTGCAGAGAGAGCACTGAGGTGGACTCTGACAGAATTGGATTTGAGACCTAGGTCGGAGAGGTGAAGCAAATATTGCAGTACCACCGATACTAGACAGGCGAAGGGGTCCTCAGATCGCTGAGAACACCAGACCGAGAAGCGACGCCATTTGAGGGCGTAAGACTTCCGGGTGGAAGGTCGCCGAGATGCTAGGACGACAGCTTCCACCTCCGGGGGTAGCAGCAGTGGGGCTAGGACTACCCTTTCAGCAGCCAGGCCATCAGGTGCAGGGCCCTGAGGTTGGGGTGCAGAAGAGTACCCTGATCCTGGGTCAGGAGATCGGGCTGAAACCCCAGGGGAAGAGGGGTGTCCACCGCTAGCTGTAGAAGCAGAGGGAACCACGGGTGTCTCGGCCACCGGGGTGCTACCAGGATCACGGAGGCCCTGTCCTGGGCAACTTTGAACAAGGTCCGGGACACCAGTGGTGTGGAAGAGAAGGCATACAGCAGACTCGTGGACCACGGGATGAGGAAAGCATCCGGCGCCACTCGAAGAGGGTGAGGGTGCCGGGAGCAGAATCTGGGGAGCTGCCTGTTCAGGGGACTGGCAAAGAGATCCACAGTGGGAGAGCCCCACCGGCGGAAGATCTGCTGGACCACTGCGGGGTTCAACTTCCATTCTTGCGGCAGCAGAATCCGGCTCAGTTTGTCTGCCAGGCAATTGTCCTGCCCTGGCAGGTAAACCGCTTTGAGGAGGATGTCGTGACCGACAGCTCAAGAGCACAGCCTCCGGGCTTCCTGACATAGAAGAAGGGAGCCCGTGCCCGCTTGTTTGTTCACATAGAACATGGCAACCTGATTGTCCGTCTGCACCAGTACGGACTGACTGAACGTCAGGTGAGAGAAGGCCCGCAGAGCTAGGCGGATCGCCCGTAGCTCTAGAAAGTTTATCTGCTGGGCGGCCTCCCAAGGTGTCCAAAGGCCTTGAGTGCATGTCCCCCGACAATGCGCCCCCCAGCCCAGGAGGGAGGCATCTGTCGTGAGCACCCGGGACGGTGGGGGCGACTGAAAGGACATGCCGAGCACTAGGTTGGGCAGGTGAAGCCACCATTGCAGGGAGGAGACCAGACGGTCGGAAATCTGTATCAGGTCCGACAGTCTCCCTGTGGACTGATGCCACTGAGTGCGAAGGCTCCACTGAGCAGGTCTCATATGTAGACGGGCATTCGGAGTGACATGGACCGTGGAGGCCATGTGTCCGAGCAGTTGCAGGAACTGTCTGGCAGGGGCCGGCGACTCGCTGTTGAACCTGCCGGCTAGAGCCATAAGCCTGTTGGCCCGTTCCAGAGGCAAGAAGGCACGAGCCTGCCGAGTGTCCAGCCGTGCCCCTATGAACTCGAGGTCCTGAGAGGGAAGCAAAGCGGACTTCTCGAAGTTTATGACGAAGCCCAAGTGCTGAAGCAGAGCCACCGTACGCTGGGTGGCCTGGGCGACCTCTGGAGCAGACGATGCTCAGATGAGCCAGTTGTCCAGGTATGGGAAGACGAAGAGGCCTTGAAGCCTTAGGAAGGCTGCCACCACAGCCAGGCACTTCGTGAACACCCTGAGAGCGGAGGATAGGCCAAAGGGCAGTACTCGGTACTGATAATGGTTCCCTGCCACCACAAACCTTAGGTATTGTCGGTGGTCCGGGTGAATAAGGATGTGGGTATAAGCATCCCTTAGATCCAAGGAGCATAGCCAATCTCCCTGCTGGAGGTAGGGCAGTAGGGTTCCAAGGGTAAGCATCTTGAACTTTTCCCGCTGCAGGAACTTGTTGAGGTTGCGTAAGTCCAGAATGGGTCTGAGGCCTCCTGTTCTCTTTGGCACCAGGAAGTACCTCGAGTAGAAACCGTGACCGCACAGATGCTGGGGCACTGGCTCCACCGCCCGCTCCTGAAGCAGACTTTGCAGCTCCTGAAGGAGTACGTCCTTGTGCAGCGGGGGTCTGGGAGGCTCCCCCGGGAAGTAGGGGGGGGGGCACCTGGTGAAAATGTAGGAGGTAGCCCTTTTGAACCACCCGCAACACCCAGGCATCGGATGTTACGGCTGACCACCTGTGAGCAAAGTGGGTCAGCCGGCCCCCCGTGCTGAGCGAGGGCCCCTGGGGGGGAGAGGCTATGCTGGCATAGTCAAAAACCCCCACCCTGCTGGGCCGGGGCCTGCATGGTGGGCTTGGGGGCTTTCTGCCTCCGGGATCCGTTACCCTGCCCCTTAGGCAGCTGCCCCTGATGAGGGGTTGTCGAGGCCTGATAGTGTGGGTGGTGCTGCTTATAAGCGAACACCTTCCTCGGGTAAAAAGGCTTTTTTCCCGAGCCCTTCTTCCTCTGAGAAGGAGCAGAGGTTTTCCTGGAAAGGCTAGTCCTGGTGAGAGTCTCTGACTCGAGCTCCGCCGCCTTGTCGACCATGGGCTTGCCGAAGAGGTTTTCCCCTCTGCAAGGGACATCGACCAACTTGTCCTGCACCCACGGCTCGAGGTCGGAGGACTGAAGCCAAGCTTGGCGGCGAGCGCCGATGCCGGCTCTGGCTACTCGAGCTGATGCTTCGAAGCCATCATAGGCCGCTCGAGAAATGAACTTCGAACACTCTCGAATCCCTGTGGACAGGGCTTGGAACCGCTGCAAGGGTTCCTCGGAGAGACCGGCGGAAAAACCCGCCATTTCTTTCGCCAGGTCGCGGAGATACATACCCATATACAACTGATATGTCTGGACCCGACAAGCAAGCATAGAGCCCTGGAAGCACTTCCTACCAAGGGCATCCAGATTCCGGGCCTCCTTACCCGGAGGCACCGAGGAGTGCATCTTTTGACTTTTAAGTCGATGCATGGCCGATTCCACCACCATGGAGTGGTGCAGTAGTTGCACCTTCTGGAACCCGGGGCTCTTGCGGACTCGATACATGGAATCGACCCGCTTGCTCAACACCGGCGTCGAGGCCGGGCTTTCCCACATGCGGAAGAGAAGCCGCTCCAGCATCGGGGGAACCGGTACAGTAAAGGCCTCCCTAGGGGGGGAGTCATATTGAAGGGCCTCGAGCTCTTTGGCTCGGGGTTCCTCCTCCGGATCCGCGGGAAAAGCCAAGGCCTTGGCCATATCCCTCACGAAATCGGAGAACCGGGTATCCTCCGGGGGGGGGGGGGGGGACCGCCTCCGAGGCTCCGACTCGGGTGAGTCGGAGGGGACGCACCGGGTCTGAAAGGAACCGGGTGACTCGTCCTCCTCCGTGTCCCAGCCCGACTCCTCCGAGGAGTAGTCGAGCGGCTCCGTGCGCGTGGGGCCCGGAGACCTCCTCCCCGACGCCGAGGCCGGCGTCGAGGACCTCGGTCCCGAACGGGAAGCCGAGGGAGACCTAGGTCGAGGATCGACTCGAGCTCGTATGAACTCGAGGATCGACTCGGCCTCCGGGGTCGACTTGGGCGTCGACTTCCCGGTGGTCGGGGCAGATGCACTGGTGAGGCCGGTGATCAATGCCCGCTGCTGGTCCATGAAGGCAGAGATACTGCGCTTCAAGGTCGTCAGTCTGAAACCAAGCTCAGAAGACCCAGCATCCGCCGACTCGGGTCCGACGCCGTCGGATCATCCGTGGGGGAGTCCAGGAGGACTATAATCACTCAAGTGTCCAGGAGTCTCCACTTCGAGACGAGGAAGCTTCGAAGGCCTCTCCCCCTCCGAGGGCCCGGGGAGTCGGGCCGGGCTGAGCGACCTGGCCCTCGAGGAATCAGGATTGCCGTCCGGCTCCACCCTCGCGGGCCTCTTCTCCCGCCGGTGTTCCCGGCCGGGGGAGCCCCGTTCAGAAGAACTCGGAGCCACGAGACGTCGAAGCCTCTGACGAGGTCTGCGCGGAGTCAGAGAAGAAACGATCCCTTTGCGACTGCCGACTCCTCAGGGCCTTCGAGGACATCCTGCTGCACGGGCCGCAACTCATAGTGTCATGCTCGGCCCCTAGGCAGCGGAGGCAGCAGTCATGCGTGTCAGTAAGAGACATGAGTCTGACACAACGATCACACTTTTTAAACCCGCTGGCAGCCATCGGGGGAAAAAGGACCCCTGCAAGGTCGAAAGACCACGCTGCCAGGGAAGAAGGAAAAAGTGGCGGGGACGCCAGTTGGAATAAAATGAAATAAAATAAAAAACGTGAACGGGCTCAAAAGCCCGGCGGGAAGAGGACATACGAACCGAGAAAAAATTTAACGAGAAATCAAACTAAAGAAATCAACTTTTTCAGCAGTGGTAACAAACTACGTCTGTAGGGCTCCGCAGAAAAAAGAAGACTGAGAAAGATGGCATCCCTGGGCGGGAAGGGGACCGCGCATGCGCGCTGCAATTCCCAAAGGCTTTCTGCGAAAGCTGGGGAAAATTGCTCCGCAAGGGCTCCGTCGGCGCCGACGTCACCCATAAGTGAGGACTGACTTCCTGCTTGGTCCTGGAGAAATAGCGTTATTAGAAAAGGTTCAGAGAAGAGCCACCAAAATGGTAAAGGGGATGGAAGGTTACTCCTATGAAGAAAGGCTAAAAAGGTTAGGGCTCTTTAACCTGGAAAAGAGACGGCTGAGGAGAGATATGATAGAAGTCTATAAATTAATGAACAGAGTGGAACGGGTAAAAGTAGATCGTTTGTTTACGTTAGCAGAATATAGAAAGACTAGGGCACATGAAATGAAGCTACAGGGTAAACTATTTAAGACTAATAAAAGAAAATATTTTTTCACTCAATGTGTAATCAAACTCTGGAATTTGTTAGCGGAGGATGTAGTAAAGCACAGTTACTTACCTGTAACAGGTGATCTCTGGGAACAGCAGGAATTAGTCCTCACATATGGGTACGTCGGTACCGACGGAGCCTGCGCGGGAAAGCTCCCCAGCTTCCCAGAAGGAAGCTTTTGGGGCCTCCGACTGCACATGCGCGCTGCCTTCCCGCCTTCCTGACCAGCTCTCCTCAGTTCGAGTTTATAGCTGAGACAATAAAGAGAGGAAAGGAAGATAGAGGATACAACTCCTAGGGGAGGTGGGTGGGTTGTGAGGACTAATTCCTGCTGTTCCCAGAGATCACCTGTTACAGGTAAGTAACTGTGCTATCTCCAGGAACAAGCAGGAATAAGTCCTCACATATGGGGACTCCCTAGCTAAGATGCCTGGGAGATCCCGTTCCAAGGGTTCGCCATCTTCGTATGGATCTCAGGCATCCATTCTGGGAAGGTGGGCAGGAGTTGTTCAAGTATGGAACAGGTGTTTGAGGACAGCCTGACCAAACAAGGCATCCCGGCGGGAGTCCTTGTCCAAACAGTAATGGGCTGTGAAGGTATGAACCGAGGCCCATGTGGCGGCTCGACAGATCTGATCTATGGATACAGAGTGAAGATGAGCCATAGAAGTGGCCATGGCTCTCACATTGTGAGCTGTGACATGGCCTTCCAGAGAAATATTTTTACTCTGGTAAGCAAAGGAAATACACTGAGCAATCCAATTGGAAAGTGTACGTTTGGAGACTGGAAGTCCCAAATGAGAAGGATCAAAAGCCACGAAAAGCTGGGAAGACTTTCGATGTGGCTGAGTCCTGTTGAGGTAAAAGGCAAGAGCTCTTTTACAATCTAAAGTATGAAGGTTCCTCTCTGCACTGGATGCATGAGGAGCTGGAAAAAAGACAGGTAGATATACCTCCTGATTAAGATGAAAAGGCGAGACCACTTTGGGCATAAAGTGGGGATTCGTCCTAAGGACCACCTTATCATGATGAAACCTGGTATAAGGTGGATAAGCCACTAAGGCCTGTAGTTCACTGATGCGGCGAGCCAAAGTGACTGCAATAAGGAAAAGGACCTTCCAGGAAAGAAATTTCAAGGAGGTAGAAACCAACGGTTCAAAAGGTGGCTTCATAAGCTGACCCAGAACTAGGTTCAAGTCCCATGCTACCGGAGGAGGTCGGATGGGAGGCTTAGTTAGAGTCAGGCCTCTCATGAACCTTGCAACAAGCGGATGAGAGGAGACAGGTTGTCCATTTATAGGTTTTAAGGATGCTGCAATAGCACTCAAATGGACTCTTACTGAATTCGTCTTAAGGTCTGCATTAGAAAGATGCAGGAGATAGTCTAGTAGAGAATTCAAAGGAAGTGCTAGAGGGTCAAGACTCTGTTGAGCACACCAAATGGAAAAGCGTTTCCATTTGAAAGCATAGGAACGCCTCTTGGAGGGTTTCCTAGAGGCATGAAGGATATCTTTCACTGGTTGAGAAAGATTGAAGTCATGAAGGCTTAGGCCTTCAGTAACCAAGCTCTGAGGTGTAGGGACTTGGGGTTGGGTGCCACAAAGTCCCTTCCTCCTGAGAGAGGAGGTCTGGCGCAGCTCCCAGGTCCAGGGAGGGTCCCTGGGAGAGATGCAGAAGTAGAGGGAACCACACTTGGCGTGGCCAGCGTGGAGCTATGAGGATCATCGATCCGTGATCCCTCTGTAGTTTGAACAGAGTCTTGGGAATCAAAGGAATGGGTGGAAAGGCATATAGGAATTCCTGACCTCAATGTAGGAGAAAGGCATCGTTGGCCTGAGCTGTCTGACACGGAGTCCTGGAACAGAACCGGGGAAGTTTGGCATTCCACGGACTTGCAAAGAGGTCTATGTCCGGGGTTCCCCATTCCTGAAAGATTCTGTTTATCTGGTCCATATGTAGGAACCATTCGTGTGGAAGCAGAACTCGACTGAGTCTGTCTGCCCGAGAATTTTGAACCCCTGGAAGATAGACTGCCAGAAGATGAATTTGATGCTCTCTGGCGAAGGCCCATAATCTGAGAGCTTTGTTGTAAAGCGACAGAGAGCCTGTCCCTCCTTGTTTGTTTATGTAGAACATGGCCACCTGATTGTCTGTCTGGACTAGGATGGTCAGGTTGACTAGGAGGGTATGGAAGACTTTGAGGGCAAAGAAGATTGCTCGCAGTTCCAGGAGGTTGATGTGAAGGGTGGTCTCTTGTGGAGACCAAGTACCCTGAGTGGAGAGGTGTTGAAGATGGGCTCCCCACCCTGTTTGGGAGGCATCTGTTGTGAGGGTTGCTTGGGGCAACAAAGGTTGGAAGGGGGTCCCCAACAACAGATTCTTGGAGGATATCCACCATTGGAGGGACCAAAACAGACGCTTTGAGGTGAGTATTTGGTCGGAGAGCACTCCTGATGCTTGAGTCCACTGGGTGGCCAAGGTCCATTGAGCTGCTCTCATATGAAGACGAGCGTAGGGCACCACATGTACCGTGGAGGCCATGTGGCCCAGAAGTCGTAGCATTTCTCTGGCTGTCAAGTGACTGCTGGACTGAGCTTGGGAGGCCAAGCACATCAGACGTTGGCCCCGGACTTGAGGTAGGTAGGCCCTTGCAGTGGTGGTGTCCAACTGGGCCCCTTTGAATTCTAGAGACTGAGTAGGGGTAAGTTGAGACTTGGGAAGGTTTACCACCAGTCCCAGATACTGCAGAAGGTGCCTTGTGCGGTCCAGGGAAATCTGGGCCCCTGACTGAGATGGAGCTCGGATGAGCCAGTCGTCCAGATATGGGAATACAAAAATTCCCAGACCTCTTAGAAATGCAGCCACCACTGCCATGCATTTGGTGAACACTCTTGGAGCAGAGGCTAGACCGAAGGGAAGTACTCTGTACTGGAAATGTTTTCCCTGAAACAGAAATCTTAGATATTTTCTGTGGGATGGGTGGATGAGTATATGTGTGTACGCATCCTTGAGATCTAGAGAACAAAGCCAATCCTGACTCTGAAGGTATGGAAGGAGAAGGCCTAGAGAAAGCATTTTGAATTTCTCCTTGTATAGAAATTTGTTCAATTCTCTCAGATCTAGGATAGGTCTGAATCCCCCTGTCTTCTTTGTTATGAGAAAATAAGGGGAGTAGAATCCTGTCCCTTGTTGAAGAGGAGGAACCTCTTCTATTGCCCCTTGGGCAAGGACAGAAGAGACTTCCTGATCCAACAGGCCCAGGAGAGATGGGGGAGAATTGAAGTGCCTCACCATGGTATATGGAGGAAGGTTGGAAAAATGAAGTTTGTAGCCCTCTCTGATGATAGAGAGGGTCCAGTGCTCTGATGTAATTTGCCCCCATCTGGGAGCAAAGTGAGCTAACCTTCCGGGAATGGTGAGGGGCTCTGGTTGTTCTAGAGCCAGAAATGTTAAGTTCTCTAGGGGCAAGTCAAAACCCCTGAGGGGGTTGAGCCTGCTGAGGAGTGGCAGACGCTGCAGGCTTTGACCTTGCCTGTTTAGGTTGCTGACGTTTAGCAGCAAAGCGAGGCTGAGAAGATTGTTGGCCAGCATTTGTGGAAAATCTGGCCTTCTTGTAGTAAGGCCTCTTGAAAGACTTTTTCTTGGCAGGAGTAGAGGTAGACTTAGAAAGTCTATCTAATGTAGCATTTTCTGCGTCCATTTGAGTGGCTTTAATTTGCCAGTCCTTACCAAATAAGTTCTCACCTGTACAGGGCAGATTCCGTAAGCCATCCAGGACCCAGGGTTCTAAGTCAGAGGCCTGGAGCCAAGCAAGTCGTCGGGCTGCAATAGCAATGCCCGAAGCTCTACTGGCACCCTCAAAGGAATCAAAAGCTGCTCTGTTGGAGAACTTAGAAACATCTAGAAGCTGTTTCACCAGAGAAATGAACTCCTCCTTTCTATCCTCAGGGATAAAGGAGGCAAAATGCCGTATCTTTAGGGCAAGTTCCCTGAGAAACATGCCCATATACAGACTGTAAGAATTAATCCTGGCTATAAGCATACTAGCCTGGAAATTTTTCTGCCAAAAGAGTCTAGGGTCTTACATTCTCGCCCTGGAGGGGTAGAAGAGTGCCTTTTGGTGCTCTTAATCTTTTTCAGCGCAGACTTCACCACAATGGAATGGTGAGGCAGCTGAGTCTTTTGAAATCCAGGAGAAGGAGGGACCCGGTACATGGTGTCCAACCTACGAGAGTAAGGAGACAACGTTAGAGGAGCCTCCCATAAGTCCATCAAGTGTTCTTGAAGGATTTCATGGATAGGCAGGGTGACTGCCTCTTTAGGAACCTTAGGGTATCCTAAAATATCCAGTTTCTTTTTCAGAGGATGTGGTAATAGAAAGTCCTTTAGCCAGTTCTATAATGAAGTCTTGAAAGGACAAATCCTCAGGTGGAGACATTCTCCTCTTTGGGGAAGAGGGGTCTTCACGAAGAACTAGAGACAGCTCATCAGAGGAGTCAAAATCCTCAGAAGAATCAGAGTATTCTCTATTTGCTTCCAAAGCACGATACGCATACCGATCGGTATCGACATCGGGCGTACCGGGTATGGGATCGGTATCGGGTGAAAACCCGGATCCGGCATGCGGAACCGATCTGCGTTTGGAAGTTGATGGTCTCGGTTCCGGTATGGGAGACGATACCGGAACCGGTACCGCTGAACGTGGTACCGAGGGCGTCGCAGCATTAATAAAAGCCAGCATGGCCTGCTGCATGGTCTGAACAGTATTGCTCATAGACACCACTGCTGCCTGGATGTCGGTACCGGTATGGGCCGGTACCCCAGAGCAGTCTAACAGGTGATCAGTCGAGGCCGTGCCATCGATGTCAACCTGTAACCCCATAGATGGTGCTTTGGAAGCCAGAGCTTCCCGCCGGGGTTGTTTGGCTGGGGCATGGTCCTCAGATTCAAAAGTGAGAGCCTCTCGATGCTTTGAAGGAGATTTGCTCTTTGAGGACCTGCCCGAAGAAGGTTTGGTTACCTGAGATCCATCCGGAGAGGAAGACCTGGATGACTGTGATGCTGGATTATCTGAAGCAAACAGCATATGGAATTTGTTGGCCCGGTTCTGCAAACCACGTTTAGACATCTGGGAGCAGGATGGGCAGTCCGGAATGGAGTGGTCAGGTCCCAAACATTTAAGACACCATTCATGGGTGTCTGTGACAGAAATAACAGCACTACACTTGGTACACTTCTTGAAACCAGGGGCTGGTTTCTCCATGAGGAGAATTTGTGTAGGCCTGAGGCCTAACCAAAGTCACCAAGTTGTGCAAAGTTTTTTTTGTTTTTTTTTTAAAGAAAAGAGAGACCGGCGGTACCGGTTTCGGTATGGGGAAGGCAGGTACGCGGTCTAAAGAAACTAACTAAAACAATAATTTCTTCAGCGGTGACAGGAACACGACCTGCTGGCTCCGCGGAAAAAGAGAAACTGAGGAGAGCTGGTCAGGAAGGTGGGAAGGCAGCGCGCATGTGCAGTGGGAGGCCCCAAAAGCTTCCTTCTGGGAAGCTGGGGAGCTTTCCCGCACAGGCTCCGTCGGTACCGACGTACCCATATGTGAGGACTTATTCCTGCTTGTTCCTGGAGATAGGCTGTTAGTGTAGCTGGGTTTAAAAAAGGTTTGGACAAGTTCCTGGAGGAAAGGTCCATAAACCTTTATTGAGAAGGGACCCAGGATATCAATGCTTGACCCAGTAAGCATTGTGGAACCTGTGCCTTTTGGGGAAACTGCTAGGTATGTATGACCTAGATTGGCCACTGTTGGAAACAGGATACTGGGCTTGATGGACCTTGGTCTGACCCAGTATGGCATATCTTATGTTCTTATGGGCATGTGGGAGAGTTTGGATGGAGTGCATATTTACATGCCTAAGTTATAAAAAAAGAATAACTTAAGTGTGTTCTGGAAATATCTAGGCACAGGGCAGACGTAAGTGTTCATGTCTAATTTGTGTTTTATATATTCCTTAAGAGCCTGATTTTATAGCATAAAGCACGCGTAATTCACTTTATATAACAGGTTGAAAATACGAACGTAAACTCTATGGAGGTTTATAATATGCCCTCCTAGAGGGTATTTTTATAAACTTCTGCATAGTTAACATGTATTTTTCTGAATGTCACTAGCATTTTGCTTAAGTGATAGCGCATACTGTCAAGGGTCCAGTCTATGTCTGTGTTTGTTTGTCTGTCTGTCAGTCAGCACTCATTTTTTTGTAGATGTGCAAACAGATGTGTAAGGCGTCGTTCCAGCCTACAAAGAGCAGCAGAGCTGAGGAGTTGGAATCCTGCCAGCACAGGTTTAAAGAATCAGAGGAAGTCCCACCAGCACAGACGACCAGAGTAATGCAGAGAAGGGACAAGGATAGAAAGGACAAGAGGTAGTTGGGTAGGGAGGAAAGCAGTGGAACATAAGGGGAAGGGGCAGGGTTACAGAGGAGAAAGCGAGACAGAGCATAACAGAAGAGGCAGGGTTAGAAGAGACATGAGGCAGCGGAGGCACCGGTTCTTGTTGCAGGGGCGGGGGGGGAGACAGGGCGACAAGCAATGCTCTTGGCCAGCTGAATTCAATGAGGCTGCAATCGCCAGCCTTCAACTCCTGTCTGCACACAGAGGCCCAATCTCCCGTGGGCAGACAGGAGGGGTCTTTGCAAAAATCGCCACCCAGGATACAACGGGCTGCCCACGGGAATCCCGCCCCCCCCCCCCCCACCGGCAGATGAGCCCTACGATCGTGGGAAAGGCCCCTTCTGTCTGCCCTACTGCCCGACAGGAGGGGGGAGGCTGGCAAACATGGCAGCGAGGCTTTGGTGGAGCCAGGGCCCGTGTGATGTACCCCTTTCCGATGCCTCCGAGGAGCAGGGCTAGAGAAGAAACTGAGAAGAACGGGGGATGCAGGACGTGCAAGGCTGGGTAACAGGCAAAAGAGAGGGAAGGGAGAATGCACGGGTGGGTGAAAGGGAAAGAGGGAGACTGCAAGAGAGGGTCGGAGGGACAAAGAGTGGGAAGAGGAGAAAGCCCAAGGTGAGAGAAGCATATATGCTGCAGCTGCAGACAGAAACCCCCTCCCCCAAAGACCTTTACGCAGACTTGCAAAACATACACACAGCCATTGCAGCTCTGACAACCATCATGTACTGTAGGCAGTCGCCTAGGGCAGCAGCTTCTATGGAGGCGGGAAAATGCAGCTGTAGTCAAAGCAAAACAATAGATCCCGACAGCTGCACAAACTCAAAGGGGCATGTTTACCAAAGAGCGCTGCTACTGCATGGCATGTGTCAAAACGCCTGCAGCACTGTCTGATGATCCTCCCATGCTGCCTGCTGATGCAGGGATTGCAGGATCAAGGGCAGGAGAAAGGGAGTTGTTCTGTCCTCCCCCATCACAGTGGCACCCTTCCAATACCCCCCTTGCCTTGGCTCCATACCCCTAGCAAAAGGGTGCCTACTGATTTGGGGCACAAGCACCAGAGATGAGATTCCTGCTTACCTCCTTCAGCACCCCTCCCCCCCCGGCAGCATCCACCCCCTTAAGTGTGGCCATCTGGGGAGGGGGAGGGCCTTGGCGCACCCCACTTCCCCTCCACCTTAAACATCCTAGCTAGTCAGTCAGTAGACTGACCCTTAACCCCCCATCAGCCCTTATCTCAACCTTTTCTGGTGGTCCAGCAGCGAGGGTGTAGGAGTCTCCCCCTTCTGCTTCTACACCCATCTCTGGCACTAGAAAAAAATGCCACTGGTCTCAAGGTTTGATTGAAGGATAAGGCGGTATACAAAACTGTCTAAATAAAATAAATAAATAAAATAAATAAGGTGCTCCTTCTAGCAAGATGATGTTGATGTTGATTTAAGTGCTAAGGGGTAGGGGTTAGAGTTCTGACTAACTGATTAGCTGAGATTGTTTTTTTAAGGTGGGGGGTCAGACTGAGTAGACTAGATGTCTGTTTAAGATGGGGGAAGGGAAGGTGCACTTAAGACCCCCCTCCCCCCGATGGATGCACTATGGAGTTGGGTGCTATCCCAGGTGAAAGGGTGGGGGGGAGGCCAGAATCACATCACTGCTGCTGATGCCCCAGATCAGCGAATCTGGAGCACTGGCACACATCTGCTAGGGGTACTGGGCCCTGGTTGGGGGGGGAAACTGGATGGATGCCATTGCTGACTGGTGCCATGCGGTGGTTGCCTCTGATGACCAGGTATCTCCAAATAGTTTTATAAAGGGCCCGTTTCTGTGTGTAACACATGTTATACACACACACAATCTTTTTTTTACAAACATGAACCCCTAAAGGCTGTACTGCCCGCAAAGCACTAGCTCTAACAATGAAAGCCGGCCATCTCATTCCTCTCTCTCACGTAAGGAACTGGTTAGTTGTAGTAAGGCTCCATAGCAAGCACGTGGCACTCTGGTATCAGTACCTGCTGCCCGACTTCAGAACAGAAGTGAAAAGCAGTAGCAACAATATGCCAAGAGGTAGATTTAAAAAAAAAAAAAAAAAAAAAGTATAGTTGGGAAACAGCAGTAGAATGGTAAGTCCTTGTGAAAGTAATGGTCTCCCCAAAGCTTTGTAACAGTAGATCACTTCCTCAAAACAGTTACAGAAAGGAATTATTACCTGATCTTGACAAGTGTATAAAAGAATAAAGGCGAGCAGTTGGTCCAGCCTTACCTCTGGTGGGGTACAAGGACATTGTTGATTCCTCCAAGCTTGGCATTGATCTTCAGACAGAGGTTGGAGAGAGTCTGGGGGGAGGTTTTTACTACGTTCTTCACCTGAACACACTGTGTGGCCATTCCCAAGAGCGTATCACCTACACGCTTCACCTCCGCTGCAAAGGAAATCAGTGGCTTAAGACAAAACTCAGGCATTGTCTCTTCTTGTCCAATCCCCACCTCCTGCCCCCTTCACTAAAACCAATATATTCAGTTTGATGGCAAGGCTGAAACTAGAAGAATTCTGCTAGTGGTATAATAGTACAATGCTAGAAAGCTCTCACATTCAGGCTAAAACAGCAGGCTGGCTTCCAGCAGGACCCTACCAAGCTAGAAATGCGCCCTGTGTGACTAAAGAATTTGACGCCCCCCCCTCCACCCTAGCCATGTGCAATCACACTCTCTTTTTTGAGCTTCCTGGAAGCCCGGTGATATCTGTGCCCTATGCGGCTGCACCGCTCGCACAGCCCTTGGTACGGCCCTGACTTCCAGTATTCTTTATATAGGCTCACATGTTACCATCACCACCCCCTATTCTCCAGTGCCATCACTAAATATAGGCTGCAATATGCAATGCTCGTAATGGTATAGATACAGTTCATGCAAGATATTCACTCCCAAGATAGAAGCCCAAGGGGCTCCAACTTTATCAAATTCATTTGACTACACCATCAAATATTTTCTTCCCAATGTTTCCTGTTCTCTGGAAGATAGGTATTCAAGCATGGAGTTGTGCTTCCTGCATGTCTCCTCACTGTACAATAAATGCAAGACTAAGGTGTTTTCATAGTTTTATGGCCTCTCTCGTAAAATACAGCCTGGAAGAGACTAGTCTTATCTGGCAAAAATAAATCACTAATTATATTTAAAATTTTATTGGGAATCAAATAAGAAACTATAAAAGCAACTGACTATAAGCCATCTATCTTCTCCTTATCAGAGTGTTATATGTACATACAGGATGGCAGAAGCTATTCTCTGCTAATAGGGTCCCAGGAAATTATTCTTTTCTCATAACCAACATATAGATGTGTCTCCCACAACTGGTGTTTTTTTCAGTAAGTCTCATAACTAAATGAAGAGAGTACCGGGAGTAGGGGGGGGGGGGAGGGATGAGAGGGGCACTGTTTGATGTTTCTTTTTAAATATGAAAACAGCACTTGTATATCAGATCTTTGATGCAGTTAATACAATTAGGAGCATATTAACTAACCGTTTATGTGCATTAAGAGCTTTCACAGCCCTCTTCTTTCTATGGATGCAGTGGCATTTAACACTCATTAAACCTTTGGGCTTTGCTAAATATATGTATTTTTTAAAAATAGAATATTGGTCATCTCAGCAAATTTACTTAAACTGTTGGTGTACATCTTATGGCTGCTGGATTGTTACTCTGATCAGTGCCCATTTAAGCTGGAGCAATATACCCACTAACAAATCTTTCTTCCCCATCAAGAATTATGAAGGCTGCTCCGATTCAATTGCAAGAGTATCATCTAGCTGTTAATGGCCTGCAAACATGCACCCAAAAAACCTGACTGTCCCTTTCTTTATTGAAAGAGACATAACTGGATATCAGTCAAATTCTGGAACTTTACTCCAAAACTCTCATTCAAGGTCAACAAGTTAAAAAGAAGGGGGTGATAATAGTGCTCCATGTGATTTCCCATATTGAAGCAGGCAAGCACTAGATTTATCACTATCCATTGCTACTCTTTTGTTTACTTTCTGATTTTAAAACACAAACATTGCTATCAAGCCAAATTGTTTCAAAGAAAAAAGTGTCTACTCTCTTATCTGAATACCCCCAAAGATTATTCATAATTGACAGAACCGTTTCTGGCCTGTGATTTCTCTTTTTTTCCTAAACCATGATAGATAAGGTTAGAGTAATTGCTGACTATCCAGTTGTTGCTGATGTTGACTCGTGGCAACCCTGTGGATAGCTATCCTCAATTGAGTTTGGTCTTTAGTTAGGTGAGCGACTGACAGAGCAGTATCCATTAGCTGCTCTCTCTGTATCACAGTGTTTCTCAACCTATTTTGTGGCACATTTTGGAGTTTGTTTAGTCCTCAAAGCACACAAACCAAATTTTGCATGCAGGGTCGGTGCAAGGGTATTAGGTACCCTAAGCAAACCTTCAGACTTGCACCCCTTGCAATTAGCTTTTAGACCCCTAGCATCCCCCTAAGATTTTGATTATTAAATTCAGTTGTAACCATCTCAACACCATCCCTCTCAGAACAATCCTAGAAAAATGCATATTTGGACATTATGCTTTTAAATATTTAAACTTGTTTTGTAAATATATGTAAAATTAAGGAGATTTTCACTGCTTGGTCCCTCCCACCATCAGAAAAAGAGCAGATTTTTTAACCTGTGAGTGCCTCATTTTGCCAGATTCAATCTCACTTCTGAACATATGAGGCCTGCAGGTCATCTGAGATGGCAGGGCTCTATGCATTCAGACACCAGACTGAAGCCAGCAGAGGAGGGGCACATACCATGGCTTAGGAGTGAAGTTCATTATTGCTACGGTATGTGCAATACTAACCACCCCTAAGAAGGGCTGCTGTCCATACAATGGGAGGGAGGAGTGCTAGTAGTAAGTGAGCAGTATAATTTGGTGGAGAGGATGAGGGGAGTCCAGTAGACTCTCTCCATGAAAAATTCTAATCTACTCTCAAACTATACCTAAAAACGCATTCTTTCAGTTTTACTACTACAAAATATTTTTGGTTTCAATACAAAATCCTCAGAGTTGGTGGGTATGTCGTGCCTACAAGACAATTAGTTATACACCAGAAAAAAGGCTGATCAGCTAACACAATCAAACTATTCCCAACATGTAAATTCTGTGTACGAGATAGGTTCCAGTTTACTCCAGGAAGCTTACAGCTACTAGATCACACATTACGATTGCTAACCTGAAAATAAAAATTGCTGTCCTACATCTAGGATAGAAAAGAAAGAGGCTAGAGCAGGACGCAGATGGCTATTTTTAGGGGCACTGTTCAACCGAGATGGGGCAATTACCTCATAAGCCACTGCCTAGCTACATCTCTGGCAGTCAGTACTAAAGCACACCAAGGACTTTCCCAAGGCAGACCAGTGTACCCTGGCACACTGATTGAGAAGCACTGCTGTATGGATCCACTGCATTGCTGGTTTTCCTCTTTTGCGTTGACCTTCAATCATGCCAAGCATGATGATCCTTTCTAACCATCTTTCACACTTTGGACACATCATATAAAGAGAAAGTTCAAGTCTTGCCACTTGAACTTCTAAGGAAAGCTTAGATATGATCTCCTCTAGTACCAATTGATTTCTTCTTTGAGCAGTCCATGGTATACATAGTATTCTTCTCCATCACCATAATTTGATGCATCAATTTTTTTCTGTCTTTCTTCATCACCGTCTAGCGTTTGCATCTGACATTATTGAAAACATCACGGCTTGGACAAGTCTAATCTTTTTAGGCAGAGATACATCTCTGCACTTGAAAATCTTCTCTAGATCCTTCATAGATGTTCTGCCAAGAGCAAAGCATCGTCAGATTTCTTGATTGCTTGTCATTTCATTATTGATCCAAGCAAGTTAAAAGTTGTCTACTATTTCTATTTCTCCTCCATCAAGGATGAAAAATGACATTACCCTTACCAGCAACAGAATTCAAAATAGCATGGGACAGATATAGTGGATCCCTTTATAGAAACAAAATAAAATCAAAATAAACTTAATTGTCTCTGATATCTTAACAAGTTGAGGTGACCTACATGGAGCGCGGTGGGTAGACCCCTAAACAAAGGCATGGAGAGGTGTGAACTGCACGGAGCGACAGGCGCACCTACACTTGCCACCTTGCTGGGCAGACTAGATGGATCATGCTGTCTTTATCTGCCATCACATACTATGTTACTAAGTTAATGCCCTTTCCTCGAGTCATGCTAGACTAGTAGGTTGTGTTCCCCTACCAGCACATTGGTGGAGTTAAAGAACCAATGAAAAGCCAGTAATTCAATGACCGAACTCTTAAGCCTTTATTCGCTTCAGCCACCAGAGGTCCCGTCAGTATTTGTTCCAAAGCATATGGGAGAAACATGGCAAGCCTCACACAACTTCAATCGGGAACAACAAGGAGTAATCAACAGTAAAGAACTACGTAAAGGAAGGCATAAACAGAAAGCTGTATGAAGATGAACGTGCAGAACAGGGGGGTTCTGCAGCAGAAGAACAGAGCAAATACAGTTTTAGGGGCAGGCCCTGGACGGGTCTAGCAGGACTCAAGAAAAGGACATTAACTGGTAAGTAAAATGTCACCTTCCATATCATCCTGCTAGACCAGTCCAGACAAGTGGGATGTACCAAAGTTACAACTCCACTGGGTGGGAAGAAGACACAAGCAGATTGCAAAACCCTTGAACCAAAGGTCGTGTCTGCCCACGCATGGACATCCAAGTAGTAATGCTTGACAAAAGTGGAAAGTGATGCCCATGTTGCTGCCCAACAAATGTCAGCAGGGGCTACTGAGCTCCGCTCTGCCCACGACAATGCTGGTGCTTGGGTAGAATGGGTGCACACACCCTCCAGAACTGTCTGGCTCTGCAACAGATACGCCATGGCAATGGTCTCCTTAATCCAGCATCCCAAAGTCAACTTGGCTGCCACATCACCCTCGAGTGGGCCAGCAAACAGTTCAAAAAGATGGTCAGACTTACAAAAGGAATTCATAACCTCCAAGTACTGGTGAAGCACCCTCCAGATCCTTATCCTTCCCACGACACTGCTCCTTCGAGAGGGAGAGCAGGCAGACCACCTGGTTCACGTGAAAGAGAGAAGGCACCTTAGGCAAGAAGGCAGGCACAGGCCAAATGGAAACAGCTTCCTTTGAAAAAGACAGATAAGAATCTCGCCAAGACAGAGCCTGCAGCTCAGAAATCTGCCTTGCAGAAAAAGAAGACATTCTTGAGTGTCAAATCCTTGAAAGTAGCATGCTTCAATGGCTCAAAGAGTGCCGACATCACAGTCCTGAGCACCAAACACAGATCCTAGGAAGGGATCACAGACTGAAGGGGGAGGACACAGACACCAAAGCCCCTGGAGAAAGCGCGAGGTGTCTGGATGCAAGGTCAGAGACTTAGCAGTCACCGGACCTCAGAAACAGGACCAAGCTACCATCTGAACTTTCAGGGAGATAAGGGAAGGCCCTTCAGGATGATCGATCCCTGTTGCAATAGGCCCCAAGACTGAGGCAACTGAAGAGAAGGCTCCTGCAGGAGCCACATCGGGTATCTGAACCATACCCTCCTCTGTCAATCCAGCACCAACAGAACAATTCTGCACAGGAGGAATTTTATGCACCGAAGCACACATCCCACCAGGGGGCCATGCAAGGAGGAAACACATACAGCAGGTGCTGACTTGGCCAAGGCTCGGTCAGGGCGACGATGCCCTCAGACCCCATCTCCGTGTGGCAACTGAAGAAGCGGAGTGGGTCACAATCAGATCCATTTCAGGGCAATTCCAGCGGCACAAAATCAACTGAAACGCCTCCTGACTCAACTCCCACTCTCCATGATTGATTTTGCTAGTTGTCAGGATCTTTGTCTTCTTCATGTTAAAGTGTGGATCCATTTTAAGACTACATGTGTGGTCAACATTATTGGCACCCTTGCATTTTAGATATGTTATGTATAGTATCTTGAGAAATAACTGGAAATATTCCAACTGTATGTCATAATATTTTAATAGCATGTTCAAAGGTATACAACAACAAAAAAAGATGTCTGTACAACTCAGACATAATAATTTCTGAGAAAAAAAACAAACACAAAATATATTATATCGTGGAGGAGATTTTTGAATGACATTTTCTTCATTTGGACTGGTTCTTTGCCAGCTTTAGTAGCATTTTTTGATTGGATCAATTCCATCAACATTAATATACCGTTTACGCCAAAATATCACAGTGATCGTACTGAATTTTTAGATCTTTTGATTTATGAGGAGGGTTTGGTTCTACATACTACTTTGCACAGAAAACCAGTGCAACGAAATGTTTTACTCCAATACTCCAGCTATCATCCTAGTTCTTTACGGAGAGGACTTCCTTTTGCACAATTTTTGCAAATTCGGAGATTATGTTCAACTATTTCTGAGTTTCACAAACATGCTAGAGATCTGAGCAAGCGACTTCTGGATAGGGGATATCCTCAGACATTAATACAAAGAGCACATAAGAGGGCTTTATACAATCATCCTATTTGGTGGCAGACCAGAGAGGAACAGAGAAATACATCAGCAGATAAGATAATAGGAATATTTCCCTATATGCCTAATATAACGAAGATCACCAACATTTTGAAATGTCATTGGCCGATGTTATCATTACATCGATGTTTTCAGAAATCTTTGATGATAGCATATCATCGGTTCTCTAATATTGGGGACTTAATTGTTCAAACATCAGTAAATAAGGATAATATTTTGTTGACACAACAACCGGGACACTTTGCTTGTGGTGCATGTGATTTTTGTGAGACTACTTTACAGGGTGATGTTTGGACTGATTTGCATACTGGACTTATTGTTTATTACATGCCACTTACTGCTTATCTTCATTTGTCATATATTTAATAATTTGCCCGTGTCATTTAAAGTATGTTGGAAGAACATCACGTCCAGTAAAAAAATGTTTGTTAGAACATTGTTCCTGCATTAATATGACATTAATGAAAGCCCCAATGGTTCCTCATTGTCAGATGTTTGGACATCGGTTTGAGGATTTAAAATGGTTGGTGCTTGATCAGATCCTGCCTTATCCGAGGGGAGGTGATCGTAATTCATAATGGCTCCACAGAGAACAGCAGTGGATTTTTAAACTACAATCAGTGACTCCTCATGGAATGAATGCTGAAATGGATTGGTAGTCATTGCATGTTTGATAGCCTGATTGAGGGTTTTCATGAGGATTTAAAGGATCAGTGTAAGGTATCTGATGTCATCACTTTGTATAAACAGGAACCGAATGTGACAAGGTTCATTTACCTGAAGAAGAGCTTAGAAGCTACATGGCTTGAAACATTACGTGGTTCCTGTCTCTTCCCACATGTGCCTAGTTCTGTTTGCCTCTCTGTGCCCTGGGAAGAGCAGTGCCCTCGCAAGTGCTCTGCTAGAGAGGTGAATTTTTAGCTCCTGTGAGCGAATTTGCTGTGAGTTCTGTCTGTCTGCATACTATTTATTTATTTGTTTGTCTTTATTGGTGTGCTCCCTCATCTCTCTGTCCCCTTTATTTTTGCACTTCAGCTTTCTCAGCTGTATAACTTATATCCCCCACCCCCCTCCCCACCCTGTGGCTCGCTATCTCTTATTGCTGTCATCTGCTCATTACCTACCTCATATAACCAGATGCTGCCAATCTCTGACTCTCCCACCTTCTATATCCTCTTGCCTTTGTTCTCCTCTCTATTCCTCCTCTATGGCTCCTCATCACATTGTCTTTCTCTTCTTTATACGCCCTATCTCCCCCTCCCACCAGTACCCTTCACTCCTCCCCTCCTTTTCTCCCGTTTACCATCCCCACTTCCCCCTCCATTCTGTCTTCTACCCTATCATCGACTCTTGAGCTGCACCGCTTTCTCCCTCTAATTCATCCATCTGCCCTCTCTCTAAGGCAGCCTCACCCTAGTTTCCGCCGTACCGTCTCCTCTCTGCCCCGTACTCTGCTATTCCTTCTTCTCTCATCTGGAGATATCAACCCCAACCCTGGCCCCCCCTAGACTTCTGTCACACTCTGACAAGAGATCTTCACGCAACACATCTAATCTCATTCATAACCCTCTCCTTTCCCTTTCCACTCTCTCTTTCTCATGTGCCTTGTGGAATGCACACTCTCTAAAAAACTTGTTTTTACTCATGATCTCTTTATCTCTAATGCTCTTCATCTTCTTGCTCTGAGACCTGGCTCCTCCCAGATAATACTGCATCTATTGCTGCTCTCTGTCATGGGGGCTATCAGTTCTCCCACTTGCCTCATCCCATTGGCTGTGGTGGTGGTGGTGTGGTGCTTCTACTTGCTCCCTCCTGCCAATTCCAACCCCTCCTGCTGCCTCAGTCTCATTCCTTTCCCTCTTATGAAGTTCACTCCATCCGCCTTTCCACTCCACTTCCTCTCTGGGTAGCTGTTATTTATCGACCTCCTGACAAGTCTGCTTCTACCTTTCTCTCTGACTGACTCGTGGCTTTCCTTCTTTCTGGCTTCCTCTTCCTCCGCTCTTATTCTCAGGGATTTTAACATTCATGCTGATAACCCCTCTGATCCCTATGCTTTAAAGCTCCTCTCCCTTACCTCCTCATTTGACCTCCAGCTTTGCTCCACTGCTCCCACTCACCAGCATGGCCATTGCCTTGACCTGGTATTTTCCTCTAGTTGCTTACCCACCAACCTCTGTAGCTCAGTTCTTCCCTTATCTGACCATCACCTTTTAAGCTTCAATCTTCATCACCCCCTACCTCAACCTCGTCCTGTCTCCTACAACCTATTTAGAAATCTTCATGCTATTGATCCTTTGGTTCTCTCTTCCACTGTTTCTTCATCTCTTTCTTCCATTATGTCATCTAAGTCTGTTGACGAAGCAGTAGCTTCCTATAACACCGCACTCTCCTCTGCTCTGGATACTCTTGCTCTGACCATGCCACGTCCTGTGAGGCGTTCTGCACCCAAGCCCTGGCTTTCATCCACTACCTGCTATCTACATTCCTGTGCTCGCTCTACTGAGCGTGCTTGGCTCAAATCCCGCTCCTTTGCTGACTTTCTTCTACACTTCAAATTCATGCTTGTCTCGTTCCAGTCAGCCATAGCTCTTGCCAAACAAGCCTATTATGTCTATCTGACTAACTCTCATACTTCTGATCCCCGCCGTCTCTTTACTACTCTCAGCTGTCTCCTCAAAGTGCCTCCGCCTCTGATCCCTCCCTCCCTTTCTGCCCAAACCCTGGCTGACTATTTCCATGACAAAATCCACAAGATCACCCTCCAAATCCCCACAAAGTCAGCTACTTCCCCTCCTCCCCCCTCTTAACTCCCAACTTTCCTCCCCTACCTCTGCTACCCTCTCTTCCTTTCCCATGATCTCTGAAGAGGAAACTGCCCACCTTTTTTCTTCCTCCAAACTCACCAGCTGCTCCTATCCCCACCCGCTTCCTAAGCCCCATCTCCTCCACTCTTGTCCCTTCCATCTCTTATATTCTCAACTTTTCGCTCTCCACTGCAACTGTCCCTGCAGCCTTCAAGCATGCATTGGTCACACCTCTCCTCAAGAAACCCTCACTTGACCCCACCTGTCCTAATTATCGACCCATCTCCCTCCTTCCTTTCATTTCGTTTCAAAACTACTTGAATGTGCTGTTCACTACCGCTGCCTCGACTTCCTCTCCTCTCATGCCCTCCTGGATCCTTTACAGTCTGGCTTTCGTCCTTTACACTCTACTGAAAACGGCTCTTGCCAAAGTCTCCAGTGACTTGTTCCTGGCAAAATCCAAGGGCCTTTACTCTGTCCTCATCCTTCTTGACCTCTCTGCTGCTTTTGACCACAACCTTTTCCTCGATACCCTGTCCTTGCTTGGTTTTAAGGGCTCTGTACTATCCTGGTTGTCCTCCTTTCTCTCCCATCGCTCTTTCAGTGTGTGTTCTGGTGGCTCCTCCTGCTCTGCTATCTCACTCCCAGTTGGTGTACCCCAAGGATCTGTCTTGGGTCCGCTCCTTTTCTCTCTCTATACCCAGTCCCTTGGTGCGCTTATCTTGTCCCATGGTTTTCAGTACCATGTTTATGCTGGTGACTCCCAGATCTACCTCTCTACGCCTGAAATCTCTCCAGCTATCCAGACCTGGATCTCTGCCTGCCTTTCTGACATTGCGGTCTGGATATCTCACCACCGTTTGAAATTGAACATGGCCAAGACTGAACAACTTATCTTTCTCCCTAAAACCTCCCCTCCTCTTCCTCCTTTCTCAGTTTCTGTGAATAACTCTGTACTCCTTCCTGTTTCCTCGGCTTGCAATCTTTGGGTTGTCTTTGACTCTTCTCTCTCCTTCTCCACACACATTCGTCTGATAGCTAAGAACTGCCGTTTCTTTCTCTATAACATCAGCAAAATCCATCCTTTCCTTTTTGAACACACTACTAAGATGCTTATCCACTTAATCACCTCCCATCTTGACTACTGTAACCTACTCCTTTCTGGTCTCCCTTTGAATCATCTCTCCTCTTCAATCTGTTCAGCACTCTGTTGCGCGGTTAATCTTCTGCCAGCCTCGTCATGCCCACATTACTCCTCTTCTCAAGTCACTTCACTGGCTCCCTATCCGTTTCCGCATCCAGTTCAAACTTCTCCTACTGACCTATAAATGCATTTACTCTGCAACTCTTCACTACCTTTCTTCTCTTCTCTCTCCTTACAACCCCTCTCAGGAACTCTGCTCTTCTGGCAAACTCCTTCTATCTGTGTCCTTCTCTTCTATTTTTAACTCCACACTTCGCTCCTTTCACCTTGCTGCACCTTACACCTGGAACAAACTACCTGTGTCTGTATGCCAGGCACCTTCTCTGACCCTCTTCAAATCCAGGCTGAAAACTCACCTCTTCGCTGCTGCTTTTGGATCTTGACTCACCTGATCTCCTTTTTCTTTCCTTTCCCCCTTGTTTTAGCCCAGCCTACACCTTCTGTGTTGTCTGTCTTGACTAGATTGCAAGCTCTATTAGCAGGGACTTCTCTTACATGTCTGTGCAGTGCTGTGTATGACTTGTAGCGCTATACAAATGCTCAGTAGTAGTAGTAACTTAAGCCATCGGCTGTCCCTTTGATTGATACGGCTCTGAAGTTGGTGTTTGCCGTTTGTTCGGGACGGCGATGAGCTGTGCTATCACCATTGGAGGTTTTCCCCTGATCAACAAGCTAAGTTTTGTGTACTTGAATGGTCTGCTTAATGAGTAATACTCATTGATTGAGTTTTTGGACATATGTTTGTTCTTTTTGGGTTTTTTTGCGAGACATTACTGCCCTTATTGCTATAATAATAATATGGAACGGCATACGTTTATGCGGTCAGTTCTGTGGTTATAGGCCTATTTAGGTCTTTATAAAATTGATTAAAAAGGAGGACACACTACAAGAGGGGAGTTCCACTCATGGTGGTTGATCCGACAAAAAAATGTCTAGTTTTGGTTTTGTTCATGAAGAAGTTCTCTTTAAGAAATCATTTTTAGATGAGGATGACATCATCACTGGCATAAAACCCGTTGCAGCTAGGGGCACCCTCAAATATTTCATAACAAGCAGAGGGAACTCGGGAAAACTCTCTGAAGGGGCAACCAAAACAACCAAAAGGTCAACAGTAAACAAACTATATACATAAGCTCTGCATAGATGGAACTTCATCTGGTAAGGCACAAGGCTGAACGTGGGCGGGTCCTGGACTGGTCTAGCAGGACTCCAGGAAAGGAAATTAATGGTAAGTAAAATTTCATCTTCCAGATCTTCCTGCTAGACCAGTCCAGATGAATAGAAAGTACCAAAGCTACACCACTACTAGGTGGGAAGAAAGTGCAGCTGTGAGCACACATGATCCAAAATGTGCTACTGCCATAGTTTGGATATCTAAATGGTAATGTCTTGCAAACAAACAGACAAGGAGGGCCACCTGGCTGTCCTACAGATACCTAAGAAAAACACAGAAGATTCCACCAGGAAGTGGCTTAAGTCCAAGTTGATCGGGCCTTCAAACCAACGGGAACTGGCATACCCACAAGTAAGCTAAAGCAATTGCCTCTTTAATCTAGCAGCCCAGGGTAGCTTTAGATGCTGCCTGGACTTCTACGAGGCCCCACAAAGAGGATAAAGAAATGATCCAAAAGACAAAAGGAATTAGTCACCCCAAGGTAACGCAAAAGCACTTTGTGGTTATCCACACGGCTGAGGTCCTTATCTTTATCAGAGCACTGTTCCTGAGAAAATGCACTGTTCCAGAGGAATAGCTGGATTGACATGAAAGAGCAAGAACACCTTGAGCAAAAAGGAAGGCACCGGATACAGGGTCACGACAGTAAAGTGCCTGCAATTCTGAGATCCACTGGGCCAAGGTAACAGCCACCAAAAAGACCGCCTTCAAGGCGAGATTTTTCACAGTAACCCTTTTAAGAGGTTCAAAGGGGGAATGCATGAGTTCTCAGCAGAACAAGCCCCAAATCCAAAGGCAGCACAGCAGGACAGACTGGAGGATGCAACTCTCAAAACTCCAGGAGAAAACACACAACATCTCATTGCGCCAGAGAATGACCTGCTATTGGACGCAAAAGCAGGAAAGAATGGCCACCTGATCCTTCAATGAGTTCCACGCCAAACCCATCTTCAGGCCATCCTGGGGGATGCCAGGATCAAAGATATTAAGGCGTGCCATGGAGAGATGCAGCGCTGATGACACCAGCTCTCAAAGAGATATCAACATGGAGAGTAGAGAGAGAGGTGGAATGCCATTTGGCCCTCAGCAATGTGGCAACCACAGCAGTGGAATAACCCTTACACGCTTAATGCCTTTTTTTAAGGGCCAAGTCATAAGCAAGACGGGAGCTGGATCAAAATATAAGAATGGGCCCCTGGCACACCAAACCCACTGAACTCCAAAATTTCAACACCAGCAGGTAAATGATGTCTGCATACCAAGGGTGACACGGGGGGGGGGGGGGGGGGGGGGGTAGTGTGATCTGAGTGGGTGGAGTGCGTGAGAATCTATGCTGCCATGTTTTGGAAGAGCTGAAGGCGCTGGAGTTGAAAGAGGGGAAGACTGGCCAGGGCAACGTTGCAGTAATCAAATCAAGTAATGACTAAGGACAACGTGTGGGTTGTGAGTGAAGGAAGGGAGAGGAATGGGGCATACCGCATGGATCTGTCAAAGAGAGGCAAACATTGGACAAAGGTAGAAATGTGCTCATAAAAAGAGACGGAGGAGTCCATGGTTACACCAAAATAATGGATTAAAGTGGTGAGGGGTATGGTAAGGTTAGTGAACTAAGGGGCCGGGGGGGGGGGGGGAGAAGTGGACCTGAAAATAAACGAAATGGCAGTGGATTTAGCAGTGTTAAGATGGAGAAAGTTGTAACCAATAGCCAAACCAACATTTCGAGCGACATTCCCTGTAGCATCCTATCAGGAGAAGCCCACCAAGAGAGACTGCACCACACAGATGGAGCGTGCTCCTGCCCCCCCCTGCTGACACAGGCAGAAGGCCTTGTGCAGAAGCAAAACGAACTCCGGCGAGAAGGCTCCCCCCCGCCCCACTCCTCCACCCCTTGAGAAGTGGAGGGCCTAGGGGGCGCCTGGGGGTTGAAGGATACCCCTATCTCCAGGGGCGGAGGGCTCCCTGTACAGCTCTCTCTCTGCTCCTGAGATAAAGAAAGAGAATGTTCTTGACTCGCACTCGCCTGGAGATCCTGTTCTAGCGAGGTAGCCTCCAAGGCGCACCACCCCCTGCACACACCAGTGTCGGACACTGTCCCTCGATGGGTGCCGCATGCTAAACATTGAGGTCTGGCAGGCATGATGCCACAGGGGCCTCAGAACTCCGTTAACTGTACCCCCCCCAGGAGGATGAGTCCAAGGACAAGCCCAGAAAAAACACCTACTTCTTATATATTTAATATATTTAGCTCCCTCTATGCACCAATGCCTAAATACATAAACAAATCATAACTAATTTTTTTTTCTTGGAAGCTAAAAGAAACAGTCCTACAAGAAAAGAAAGAGTCCGCTGGCACCCCTGCCGAGCGAAAGCAACCCAAAAGGAAAAAGGAGCCAGTCCCCGAAGCTGCGAACTGCGCGAAAAATACCGGCCCAAGCTCCCAACCTCAGGATTCCCTTGCAAACCGACAAAAGCAAGAAATAGTCCTGCTCACCACATGGTCGGCAGCCGCATGGCTCTCTTACCTTCCCACGCGGGAAAGTGGCAGCAGTGCTCCTGCAGCTTCGGACCTCTGCTGGCGAGGGCCTGCTTTCCTGCCCACGCACTCAGCTACAGAGGAGCTTCGGGGGCGAGGGGGAAGGGCCTGCAGCACACTGCTTGTTTGCGTGGGTTTCCTCCAGCAGCGGCTCCTCACCCGATTACGGGTTCGGGAGCCGCTCTAAGACCCAGGCTGTCTTTGTTCAATCTTCTCCCCGAAGTCTCCTTCTCACCTGGCCCAACAGGAGATGGACAGGGGGGGGGGGCATCCCTTCCCATGCCCCAAGTACTTCCAGCGACTCACTCAAAGAAAAGGAGGGCCGGGTGGAAGGCACCGAGAAAGGAAACTAAGAAAAGGGATAAACAAAGGAAGCTAAGAAAAAAATAAAAAAAACCTGCCCCTTTTCCTGTCTCTCCAGGAAGCCTACACTCTGGCTTACTGCTCCTTCCAGCTGCTTGGAGACTGAGCATACTGGATCTGGTAGGAGGTACCAGGGGGTATATATAATTGGAGTCATCAAAGTGATGACATGCTCGGTCTCCAAGCTTCTGGAAGGGGAGCACAATCCAGAGGTGAGGGACTGGACTGGAGGGATGATTAGGAATGGTAGGCGCACTGAGCGGTTGCCCATACACAGGGATCAACGCGAGAGCAATGCCTGCTGTAGGGGGCCACATATATGTCCACACCCAGGGCACCAACTCCAGGGTCACTGCGATTGTTCCCAGAAGCTTTAGATAATCCCACACTTTGGGGGCTGAAATGGCCAGGAACTCGCAGAGCTGTAAGCTGAACTTGGCCTAGCGCTCTGTGGTCAGAAACACTCTTCCCCCCCAGCTGTGTATCGAAGCAAGCCCTGAGACATTCCAGGCTCTGAGACAGTGTCAGGCAGCTCTTGCTTTGATTGATCACCCAACACAGCTCCACGAGGAGCTGGATCACATGTTGCACTGACTGAAGGACCTCTGTCTGGAATTTTGGCCCATATGAGCCAGTCATCCAAATAGGGATGTACCTGTGCTCCCTCGTGCCTCACAGCTGTTGTGACCACTATCATAACCTTGGAAAAGATTCTGGTTGATGCCAATCCGAACGGCAGTGCGCAAAACTGGAAATGCATGCCCAGTGTCACAAATCTCAAGCAGCACTACTGATCCTCCCAGATGGAAACATGAAAGCAGGCTTCCGCCAGATCCAAGGAAGCGAGGAATTCGCCCTGCTGCGCTGAGAAAATGACTGACCGCAGTGTCTCCATACGGAAATGAGGAACTCGCAGATGGCGGCTGACCCCCTCGAGATACAAAACAGGACAAAAGGAGCCTTCCTTTTTGAGACTGATGAAGTAGATGGAGTATCTTCCCAGGCCCCTTTCCAAGGGAGGCACCAGAAGGACAGCCGGAAGGGTAGCACATACAGTTTCTCTTCTGTCGTCTCTCCCTGCAGTTCCGGACTCAAAGTTATCTATGCTGGGGCTCATGCACTCCAACACATAGCCTGTGTCGCCGTGGCTGTGGAATCAAGAGGAGAGATCTCCCTCCTGGGGAAACTGTCGCTGCTGCCTGAGAAGGAGCAGCACCCAACTACACTGAAACCGGAGCCATGGCAGCACAAGTGGCACAGAGTCTATCAACCAGAAATCGCAGTTGCTTGCTGCAGCCGAGACACTAAGGGAGCGAAGAAGCAGACATGTCAGTGGAGGCTGCTAAAATAGTGCATCGGGCAGGAAATCACGCGGGAAGGAGGCTGCAGAGACTGAGCACTGGAAAGGAACCCCAGACTGTACTCACAGTTTGGAGATGTTCACGTCGATAGAAAGACAATAGATGCAGATAAACTCTCTGGCTGAGGATTCCATCGGGGGGGAGGGGAGGATTCAGTTAGCTATGTACCTTACTTCTGAACTTTTTTTTTTTGTAAGAAAAGAACTTTAAAGAAATGGGAATCAAAGAAATGAATTTTAAACATAAAATAAGAACATAAGATATGCCATACTGGGTCAGACCAAGGACCATCAAGCCCAGTTTCCTGTTTCCAACAGTGGCCAATCTAGTTCTTGTGACCTAGCAGTTTCCCCAAAAAAGACACAGGTTCCATAATGTTTGTATTGGGACAAGCAATGGATATCCCGGGTCCTCTTTAATAATGATCCATGGACCTTTCCTCCAGGAACTCATCCAAACCTTTTTTAAACCCAGCTACAACAACAGCTTTTATTACATCCTCCGGTAACGAATTCCAGAGTTTGATTACATGTTGAGTGAAAAAATATTTTCTCTTATTAGCCTTAAAGTTTACCCTGTAGCTTCATTGCATGGCCCCTAGTCTTTCTACTTTTTGATGGCGTAAACAATCGATCTACGTTTAACAGTTCCACTCCATTCATTAATTTATAGACCTCTATCATATCTCCCTTCAGCTGTCTCTTTTCCAGGTTGAAGAGTCCTAACCATTTTAGCCTCTCTTCATGGGGGTCTTCTTCCATCCCCTTTACCATTTTGAAGGTTCTTCTCTGTACCTTTTCTAATAATGCTATATCCTTTTCAAGATACGGCGACCAGAATTGCACACAATATTCAAGATGCGGTCGTACCATGGAACGATACAGAGGCATTATAATATCCTTTGTTTTATTCTCCATTCCTTTCCTTATGATATACCTAGCATTCTATTTGCTCTTTTGGCCGCCGCTGCACACTGGGTGGAGGGTTTCAACATGTTATCCACGATGATGCCTAAATCTTTTTCCTGGGTGGTGCAAGGTGATGTAAGGTTCCCAATGTGGAACCTTGCATCGTGTAACCATAGTTTGGGTTGTTCTTCCCTAGGTGCATAACTTTGCACTTGTCCACATTAAATTTCATCTGCCATTTTGATGCCCAGTCTTCCAATTTATCAAGGTCCTCTTGCAATTTTTCACAATCTTCATGGGTTTTAACAACTTTGAATAATTTTGTGTCATCTGCAAATTTGATTACCTAACTCGTTATTCCCATTTCCAGGTCATTTACGAATATATTAAAAAGCAGCGGACACAGCACAAATCCCTGGGGTACTCCACTATTCATCTTTCTCCATAGGGAAAATTTGCCATTTAGCCCTACCCTCTGCTTTCTATCTTTTAACCAGTTCCTGATCCACAATAGTACACTGCCTCCTATCCCATGACTTTTTAATGTCGTCAAAAGTCTCTCATGAGGGACCTTATGGTGATTAGTGGGGTGCCCCAAGGTTCAGTCCTGAGACCTGTACTGTTCCAGGTATTTGTGAGTGATATTGATGAAGGACTGAATGGAAAAGTCTGTCTTTTTGCAGATGACACAAAAATTTGTGGACACCCCTGAGGGAGTGGATAACATTCATGAGGAAAGATCTACAAAAGCTGGAAGAATAAAATCTTAACTGCCAAGCATTAGACCAGCGTAAAAAAGTGCAGTGTCATGCACTTGGTAAGCAGAAACCCAAGGGTACTGCATGCGATAGGGAGCGAGAGGTTGGTGTGCACAGACCAGAAGGACCTCAGAGTGATTGTTTCAGAGGATTTCAAAGTGGCGAAACAGTGTGACAAGGAAGTAGCAAAAGCCAGAAGGATGCTGGGTTGCATACAGAGAGGAATTATCAGCATAAAGGAAGACGTACTAATGCCACTGTACAAGTCGCTGGTGAGGCCTCACTTGGAATACTGTGTTCAGTTTTGGAGACCATATCTCGCAAAGAATATAAAAAGACTGGAAATGGTTCAGAGGAAGGTGACCAAAATGATTTGGAGCTTGTGTCAGAAGACATACGAGAAGAGACTTGAAGACCAAAATATGTACACTCTGGAGGAGAGGAGGAAGAGGGAAGATAGGACTCAGGCCTTTAAATACTTTAGGAGTATTTACGAACAAATAAACCTCTTCCAAAGACGGGGAAGCTATAAAACTAGAGGGCATTACATGAAGCTGCAAGGGAGTAAACTGAAAGGCAATGTCAGGAAATACTTTTTCACTGAAAGGGTGGTGGATGCTTGGAATGCCCTCCCGATGGAAATGGTGGGGGCAAATACAGTGACGGAATTCAAAATGGCTTGGGACAGACACAATGGATCCATTTATAGTAACAGGATAAATCAAAATAATCATAATTCTCTTATATCTCAACAATAGGGGTTATCTACATGGAGCGGTGGGTACACCCCTAAACAAAGGCATGGTGAAGGGTGACCTGCACGGAGCGGCAGGGGCATCTACTCTTACCGCCTGGCTGGGCAGATTAGATGGATCATACTGGCCTTTATCTGCCGTCATAAACTACGATACTATGTCAAAGGTTTTCTGAAAATCCAGATACACTATATCAACCGACTCACCTTTGTCTACCTGTTCATTCACATCTTCAAAAAAACCATAACAGATTATTAAGACAAGACCTTCCTTGGCTAAAGCCATATTGGCTGTCTCCCATTAAGTCATGACTATCTACATGTTCAGTAATTTTGTTCTTTATAATGGTTTCTACCATTTTCCTGGTACTGACATCAGGCTCACCGGCCTGTAGTTTCTCAGATCACCCCTGGAACCCTTTATAAAAATTGGTGTTACATTGGCGATCCTCCAATCTTCAGGTATTACAGATGATTTTTTTAAAATATTTTATTTATGATAGTTTCTTGAATACATTATACATGAGAAGAAAAAAAAGATAAAGCATTACAACAAGCCAAAAAAAAAGATTAAATCCACATAAAAAGAAACACATCAAGGAAGAGGAGCCAACCAATATCAAAGAAATAAACAAGGAAAATAGGAGTTAAACAAACTCCATAATAGGGAGCAAATTAAATATCCATACCCCCCACTAAATCCCAACTACTCCCCTTTCATTCAGGAACTTTAACAATGATGATACATCCGTATATACAAAGGTTTGTCCCCCTAACATTATTATATGACGACATGGAAACTTAAAAAAGAAAGTAGTCCCCAAAGCCACTACCCGAGCTTTCAAACCCAGAAACTGCTTACGCCGAATCTGGGTACTGCGGCCAACACCCGGAAATACCTGGAGTTTAAAACCACAAAAGAGAACCTCTCTATATTTAAAGTAGGTCCTCAATACACGCAATTTAGTAGACTCAGAACCAAACTGCACCACAAGAGTGCTGCGTTTGGGAATGACATCTGCTGAATCCTCCAGGAAAGCTGTAAGGTTCTGACCAACTGACCCAGCCGAGGGAACAGAAACCCCTTCAGCCGGCAATGGGAGACCAGAGCCACCAGGCAGGTAATACATAAGGTGAATATCATAAATCCCATCTAAGTGCAGTACTTCAGAAAAATACTTTTCAAGCAAAATATTTGAAGATAGAAGGTGTGTTATAGGAAAATTAAGGAAACGTAAGTTACACGTTCAAAACTGATTCTCCAGCACTTCAAATTGATAAAATAGTGTTAAGGAGTCACGAATTAAAGCAACATTACTATCTCGAGAAGACTGAAGCTGGGAGTCAGTTTGAGCGACCAACTTAACCAAAGATCCTAATTGTTGATCTACACTTTTCAATTTACTGATAGTATCTTGAGAAAATTTACAAAAAGAGATGAGACAGTAGTGGTCAAATGAGTATCAATACTTTGAATAGCAGTCCATATGTCTGTTAAAGTCACTTCCCCCGAAGGAAGAGCAACAATCAAAACTTCGGAAGTTGCCAGATAAACTGGGAGTGGTAGCAGAGGAGAAACGTCAGGCGGGGGCTTTCCAATAATGTAGATGAAAAGGGAGCCTGCGGGAGAGGAGGAGGGGACCGGGATTCAGGGCTCAACGAGACCCCTTCTGGTGACGGAATACCAGGCAGCGAGGAAGTCAGATGCTTGTCCATAGGGCCCATTATCTTACCTCCTTTAGCAGTCTCTCCCGTCTTAACACCGACTTTTCCTTTCCGCTTGCCCATTTCACACAGACAAACACCCAGACTCCACGGCACCGATATACACTCATCACGTGCGCCGAAGGGGTGCAAAAGGGGCGTGTCCTGCCCCTTGGTTCACGCCTCTTAGACCGCTACACGTGGCTGCGTGTAGGTACCGCTGGGCTTTGTAGAGCAGGTGGGGGGGGTCCTCCAGCCCTGGGAACGTCCTCCAAGATGCCTGCTAGCTGTTCCACGCCTCCAGACAGCCCGCTGCACTGCTCCGCGAGACGGACAAACGCGGCAGCTTCCTCGTGCAACGGCTCACTCTCCCGATGATTTTTAATGATAGTTCACAGATTACTAATTGCAGACCTACTATCTAATATTTCAGTTCTTTCAACACCCTTGGATGTATACCATCCGGTCCAGGTGGTTTGCTACTCTTCAGTTTATCAAATAGTTGTAATACATCTTCCCAGTGTATCGATATTTCTTTCAGTTCTTCTGTGGCATCACCTTTAAATACCATTTCAGTCATGGATAACATCCCTACATTTTCCTCAGTAAAGACCAAAGCAAAGAATTAATTCAGTCTCTTCGCTATGGCCTTATCCCCTCTTAGAACCCCTTTTACCCCTCTATCATCTAATGTTCCAACTGACTCTCAGAGGTTTTTTTGCTATGAATGTCCTTGAAAAAGTTTTTACTACGCGTTTTTGGCTTCCACAGCAAGCTTCTTCTCAAATTCTCTCTTTGCCTGCCTTTTCAATGCCTTGCCTCTAACTTGCCAGTGCTTATGTTTCCAGTTTTCGTCATTTGGCTTCTTTTTCCATTTCCTGAAAGATACTTTTTGATAACAGTAGCCTCTTTGACCTCACCTTTAAACCATGCTGGCAATTTTTTGGACTTCCTTCCACTTTTCTTAAAGTGTGGAATACATCTGGTCTGGGCTTCCTAGTATTTTTAAACATCCATGCTTTTAGTTTTTTCTCAACTATTTTCCATATTTTATCATAGTCTCCCTTTTGAAAGTTAAAAGGTAGTATTGTGTATTTCATTACTTCCTACCTCCACTTATTAAATCAAGCGTGATCATGCTTTGAAGGAATTCAAAATGCAACCCCCTTGAAGGATCCTCCTGATCTTGGGATAACCCTGAGCTACTCCGGCTCTCAGAGCCAGGAGCTCGCCCTCCTGAAAGGAAGTTGATGAGACCAGCCAGAGGGGTATCTCTTATACGCCTTGGGTCCCCCAAAAGACCAAGCTCAACTAGCCCTCAAACCCACCAGGAATTCCAGGTCTGAACTGCAAAGAAAAGCAACTACCATCTACTGGAGACAGAGAAAGTACTGGAGGGTGCCCCTCATAGCACCAGGTTTTATGCCAGTGATATCACAAAAAAATAACTAAAAAGCACTCTATTAGCACAAATACTAAAATTTATAAATAGACCCTCAGACTGGGCGGCAACAGTGTATCCAATACTTAAGCCATTGCCCATAGCGCCGTCACTGGTCTCGATAAAGTTGTGCAGTTTATTAGAAACTTATCAAAATCTTTCTATAAAACCATTTTTTCAATTTTTTTTTTTTAAAAAGCATATACACTGTAATTACTGAATTTACAAAAATCACAAAATACTTATCTGCCCAAAAGAAGCACTGGACATGAAGTCATGTTTTAGGCTCCTAAACAAGCCTTGCTTCAGGGGAAAAGCTTATCAAAACCTCCAAACCACCATTTGTTCAAACTGTCTTCAAGGTCGCTGAGGAACAGGAAACAGCAGCAGAAATTATAATTATAATTATAATTTAAATCAGAGGGAGCACAATCACAAGATCACTGACCACTCAGTCTCTTGATTAAGTCCATTACTGTAGGTTAAACTAATTTAAGACAGTAAATCCATTGTTGGCCACGAAGATTTAAGAGTTGCTCATGATTACCACCTTTCCAAATGTCTGATTGTTATTTCAAAGTACTCTTACAAGATATTTTTGGTAATTGAGTGATATCATGACAGAGAAAAAAACTCAAACTGTCTCCATCTGCTGGCTGGGGAAGATAATCCACTCGTCTGGACTGGTCTAGCAGGAAGATCTGGAAGAGTGAATTATTGCATGTGACTGAGATAGAGTGGGTGCCAGATTCATTAGTCACAGAGCGCATTTCTAGCTTGGTACAGTCCTGTCTCATTTGGATTTATTTATTTATTTGCTTTTATACACCGCGCTCTTTGAAATCAGTGCGGTTTACATATAACGTGAACAGTAAAACAGTTTACATAGAACATTGCAATTCATTTTACTCTAGCATAACCTGAAAAAGTTTTGAATCAACTGTAGCATATACAAGTTGTGTTGTTATCTGTCATTGACATTTTTAGCCCAAGAGATCATGTGTCCACCATAACACTTCATTACATTGGCTTCCCACAGCAAAAGGGCTTAAGTTTAAGAATCTGGTTTTGCCATTTAATTCATCTTGTCTCTCTAGCTGCGAACTTTGCTGGCAGAGGGGGCCTCAGCCAGCCATATGCCTTTCCTCCTGGGCCCACGGAACGCTGCGAGAGCCGTCACTTGTATTTGCAAGTTCCAAGCCAGTCCCTTCTGCAACCCACCCTGCAAGGAGGAAAGAACAGAAGGAAGCTGAACCGTCCAAGGTGACATCCGCCGCTCGCAGCACCAGCGCTCAAAAAGTCACCAGATACAGACAAATGCCAACGACGTTGACTATCGTCGGGCCTGCAAAAGCGTGCTCAGCACTACCACCTAATAACCCTTATGCATCAGGTGGTGCCTCTCAAGAGCCAAGCCGTAAGCGAGAAGGAAGCCAGATCTTCCATTGGAACGGGGCCCTGCCGCAACAGACCCTTGGAGCCTCCCAATGGCAGGGGAGATACTACCTGGAGTCGAACTAGATCTGCATTCCATGGCCGCGGTGGTCAATATGGTGCCACCAAGACCACCAGCCGTGGGTGCTACTCCATCTACCAGAGCACTCTAGGAATCAGAAGCCCTGATGGGAAGACATACAGGAGACTGCTCAGTGGCCACAATGGATGAACGCATCCAACCTGGACATCCTATTTGCTCTCCTCTGACTGAAGAAGGTGGAAACCTTCTTGTTCCCCAGCATCGCCATGGGGTCCATCTCCGGAAGGCCCCAGTGCTGCACGATGCGGTCAAAAGCCCATGGCATCAGCTCCCACTCACTGGGATCAAGAAGATGCCAACTGAGATAATCCGCTTGGACATTCTCCTCCCCCCGCTATATGCTGGGCCGAGATGGCCAGAAATTGTTCTCCGCCCAGGGAAACAGCAGGTGCATCTCGTGGGCCACACCTGGGCATTTCCTGCCCCCCCCTGGCAGTTCACATACACCACAGCTGTCACAATGTCTGAAAGGACTGATGGCCTATCCCCACATCAGGGGAAGCAAATGTGCCAGCCGAATGGCCCGTACTTCCAACTGGTTGATAGCCCATTTGGTCTTTGTCAGTGACCAAGAGCCCTGGGCAAATTGTCCAAGGCAGTAGGCCCCTCACCTGGATAGGCTGGCAACGGTGGTCACCCAGGCCAGCACCCCCAGCAGGACTCCCTAGAGGAGGTTGTTGGGGGAATCTCACAACCTGAGACCAACTCACACGCTGTGAGGAAGCAGCAGTCACACTGAGTAATCCTGCAAACAAGGGGACCAATGCAACAGAAGGGACCTCTGGAGCAGGTGCATGTGTGCTCAGGCTCAAGGCACCACGTCTAGCATGGCAGCTGTCACCCCAAGGAGCTGCAAGTGCTCCCAAGTCTGGGGGGACAGGGATGCTAGAAACCCCCGGAGCAGAGTGTGAAATGTGCGCCATCAAGCCTGCAAGAGAAACACCTTGCCTTGGGTGGTGTCAAAACAGGCCCCGGGATGAAGTCAGACAGTTCTTGTTGCAGTTGACTATCCGGCCCAGCAGCTCCAAAAGGCGAACCACCTTCCGGACTAAGCACTCTGTCATGGTTAGCAACTGGCCCCAAATCAGTCTGTCGTTCAGGTAAGGGTGGACGCAGATCCCGTTGCACTAGAGCACCGCAGCCACCACAAACTTTAAAAAGGTGTGGACAGTGGTGAGCCCAAAATGGTAGCGCACAGAACTGGAAATGCTCCCCCAAGCACAGCTAACTGGAGGAATATGCAGATATGTGTCCATGATATTTAGAGTGGCCAGAAACACCCTGGCCACACGGACTGGATAATGGAACACAAGAATTCCTACCGAAATAGAGGCACCTGCAAACAGCAGCTGATGCCATGGAGATACAAAATGGGACGAAAGGACCCATCCTTTCTAGCAACCACGAAGATGACTGAATACAAACCTGCAGTCCTGTGCCATGCTCGGCGGAGGGTACCAGCTCTGTGGCCTGCAGACCTAAGAGCCTCTGAAGTGTGATGCGGATGTTCTCACATTTGTCTGCAGAGCCACAGGGGGATACCAGGAATCTATCCCAAACAGGCTTTGCAAGATCCAAGGAATAGAGCGAGTGATAATGTCCGACTGCTTGGTTTTAGACGTTATGTGGGCCCATTCCCACTGAAACAGCTGCAAACGCCCTATCGAACAGCAGCACCTTGGGACGAGCCCCCTCGCCCATCGGTGAGGGGAATGGGAAGAGAAAGTAGGTTTTTTAGACAAGCCAAAAGCCCCCCTGGGCCTGGCGAGCTCCATGAAAGGACCGGTTGCGACTCCCAGAGCCAGAAGACAACATGGAGGGCCTCCCCTGTTGGTAGCAACGAGAGTCGCAGAACTCCAAATGCAAGGAGCCAGAGCTAGAAGAGGAGAAGTGCTTGAGAGAAGCTTTCGGCTTAAACTCCAGGCGCTGTAGCCTGATGAGTTCTCCAAATCTTCCCCAAAGAGAAGTGTCCCCTTGAAGGGAAAGCTGGCCAATTGCATTTTGGATGCCGCATCGGCCAACCAATTTCACAACCATAGCCATCAACATGCCACATTAGCTGCCGCCACACAACATGCTACCAGCTGTAGTAAATCATAGAAGGCATTGGCCAGAAAAGCTGCCACGGACTCTAAACACACTGTGTTAGAATCTTCTGGCAGCAGCTGGATCCAGCGTAGCAGAGCCTGGGCTGCTAGACCCCTGCAGGCAGATGTCTGCACCATCAAAGATGACACCGAAAAGGCCATCTTCAGCAAGCCCTCCACCTTGTGGTCATGGGAATCCCAAAGAGCCACACCCCTTCCATCAGTATGGTCGTGTGCTTAGTCACTGTCATGACCAGGGAATAGACCTTAAGGTATGCAGCAACCAGAGCAGGTCCTCCTGCGACCAAGGATAAATCCTACTCAGCTGCCCAGAAAGTGGTGTCTGGTTTCTCCCACTCCTCGATACCATTTGCTTGAGCAGGTAAGAGAAGGCCCAGGAGGGGGCCTAATTCCCTAGAAGATGGGGTCCAAGAAGGATTGTGCGGCCATCACTGAAGGATGTGGAATGCGGAGTAGCCTGAGCACACATGATTCACCATCCTCCACAGGAAGGAGACATCCCCATCCTCCTGGCTGGAGTCTTCTGCTGATGAGTTGTCTGGGGCCCCCAACCCCTGGCCGCCATCGTCCTCATCAGGCGAGTCCAGGTCCCCCAGTGCCCAAGCCAGCGATTTTTGCGTGAGCGGGAGGCACCCAGATCCGTATCTGCCCCCCACCCCGAGAGCATTTCCTGCTGTCCTTAGAGCTGGAAGAGGGCACCGACTGAACAGCAGGAGCCAACGGAGTGGAGCCCAAGCTGCCTTTCCACAAGCCTCACGCCTGATGAAAACTGGCAGCAAATTCCATGGCCTTAGACCATGGCACGGGTGTCTGCTGCAGTTGTGACTGCTTTTCTGTCCCCCTGAGGTTCCAGTGCAGGGGGTAGGGTTCCCTCTGCCCCACAGGCCTGACTGGAGTATCAGGCGGGAGCTGGGAGCCACTGAGGCTTCCGGAGACTGAGAGGATTCCCCAGGAGATCTGGTGGCCACAAGCGGCATGAGAGCAGTAGAGGACTCCCCTGGATTGGCAGCACAAGCGGCACACAGCTGAAGCAGCAAATAGCAGCTCTACTTGCCACAGCCGAAGCAACAGAGGAGCGAAGCCAGCATTGCTGTGATCCACACACGCATGTGCAGGTCTCAGAACAGGCTGCGTTTGGCGGGAACCAGAAGAAGCTGTGTTTGGCGGGAACCAGACCACACACCCAGACGTCAAAATCTTCCCTGAGCCATGAGGCTGACAGAAATATGCTCTGGATTGAAGAGTCTGCAGCACGGATACCAAGAAGCTGTGTTTGGCGGGAACCAGACCACACACCCAGACGTCAAAATCTTCCCTGAGCCATGAGGCTGACAGAAATATGCTCTGGATTGAAGAGACTGCAGCACGGATACCAAGGAGTACTCACATTTGATGGCTGCTGCCTCGGGCCTGGTCTCCATGCTGTCAATCGGGAGGGGGGAGCGGGACACCACCTGAACTGCCTTAAAGGGCTGGCTGTTAAGAATGACTGCAGACTTAAAAAACAGTAAAAATACAGGGACAAGAAAAGAAATAGAGATACTAGGGAAAAAGACCAGGCAACCCTCTAAAGGATTCTCGAGCAACTGAACTGGACCTTGTGGCCAGAAGTTATCCACTCCCCCTCCCCTCGGGTAAGATCAGTCCATCCAGAGGGGTATCTCGTATACTGCCTGGGGGCTGGGATTCAGCTGAACTTCCTCGAATCCTTCTGATGGTCAGCAGCTGTACTGAAGCTCAACTGCCATCTGCTGAGACAGAAAACATACTGGGGAGTGTGCCCCTAGCTGCACTGGGTATTAGGCTAGTGATGTTGTCACAGCACTTCTGGTTTTTTTCTCTGTCTCATCTGCTGGCAGGGGGAGATAACCCACTGGTCTGGATTGGTCTAGCAGGATGAACTGGAAAAGAAATTTAAAGGATCATCCAGGCACTCCTCGAAGGGTCCTCCTGATCCTGGAATATCACAGAGTTACATTGGCTCTCATAGCTAGGAGCTCAACTCCATGGAAGAAAGTCAATGAGACCAGCCAGAGGGGTATCTCATATATTCCCTGGGGCCCCCAAATGACCAAGCTCAACTGGCCCTTGAACCCACCAGGAGCTCCAGGTCTCAGCTGCGGAGAACAGCAACAACCATCTGCTGGAGACAGAAAACATACTGGAGAGTGCACCCCTAGCTGCACCGTGTTTTATACCAGTGATGTCACAGCATAATTTGATTTTTTTTCTGTCTCCATCTGCTGGCAGGGGGATATAACCCATTCATCTGGACTGGCCCAGCAGGAAGATCTAGAATGGATGATTTGAACTAATTTAGGAAAGCTTTGCAAACCTCCATTTACTACTGATTAATCAATATTGAAGAAGTGATTATTTTAGGGGGTTAATATGTGAGCTGTTTAGGGTTAGGCTGCAGCTGCCTCAGATTGGTAGTAATGGGAAGATGAATGGTGTGTGTTTGTTTTCAAAAAGATTTTATGAATACTTTTATGTAACTTGCTGACAGGCCAAATAACAAAATAAATTAAATGAAAGAAGTGAAGCTTGTGACAAGGCTGATCCATACCATACACCGGAGTCTTCCCTGGCAGGATAACCACTATCAGCTGTAGGCCAACATAGGTCAGCTTCAAGTGCTTGAACATGGGCTCCACACTGTCTGCTCCCTGTGCATATTTACAGAAGCACGGCTGGCCCTGGATTGGCATCCCTGCATCCTTAGAGATCTTACGCAGCTGGTCTGTGAAGCTTCTGAAAATTACATAATAAAACCAGCATAAAAAAAAGTAATGGGTATAGTCATGCATCTTACTCTGCACTGTAATTTTACCTGTTAGAAAAATATGCACTTGTGGAGGGTACCGAGGCTGTGAAGGCACAGACATATGCAAACTTACCCCAGGGAAAGCAGGTCCATGTTTACACCTGCACCAAGGCAGATGTAATTGTGTGTGTTTTATGTGCCATTAAGATTTGTTATTTTATAATATATGTGCATAATTGCCAATCCCAACCCTGCTCCGCCTATGTTCGCCCTCACAAATACTTAACTGTATAGCACATAAAAGTGGGCACTATGATGTCCGTACTCGTTGTCTTACACATATATCCCAGGCAATTTTATAAGAGTTGGTAGAACACAGTTCTTCATGCTCAAGACCCTTATAAAATTATTTCCTAAGTTTCTCCATTTATACATGGCTGTTTACGAGAAGCCAGAACCAGTGGTGAGACGTTTTCAACCAATTTTTTTTTTTTGCTGCTTTTTTTTTTTTTTTTAAACAGATGAATTGCCTTGCCTTAACTACAGAGCACAGAGCTGCACAGATTTACTTAACAGATGAAGTTCTAACCTCAGAAACATGGCTTGTAATCTCCATATGCTGAGCCTCCAATACCTGCTTTAGACTGTTAGATTTGAAAGTGTTAAGGGTGATGTAACTCCATAGGAAACACTGCCTCAATGTCCAGAAGAAATTTTGACTCTTGAATTATAAACCCAAACGTTACCTGAAGCAAAGCAACAGGTAAATAGCACGAGGGGCCTGTCAGTACATAAATACTCACTTTAACAAGTCTTCTCTGCATTGTTTTTGGGGGGCAAAGCAGGCAACTGCCCAGACTTTGATCTCAATGCCAGCATAAAACTGTTTCCCTCGCATGTCCCAAACACCTTGGTTTGGCGTAGCTACAGTCTTGTTCTAGTGATAGGAAAAAAAAGATAATCAAACTTTTGAAAAAATTACTACATTCCCAAAAAGGACAAAAGAGTGGGCTACGATATTCACATAGTATGAAATTGCCCAATAGTGGGAAATCCAAAAGGCATGATTTTCAAGCTGGTTTGAAAGGCAGGGAAAGGTCAGTTCAGCATGCTCTACAGTCAGCTATCACAAACTACAACCATTTGCTTAAATAAGCAGAGGATAGAACAAAATTCTTATCCACTGCATGTGAAACAGCATTTAGCACACCAGCAGCTGGGATTCAATATATGGCAAAAACAAAAGAGGGCGGTGAAGCTCAGGCATGCATGCTAGGAAGGAAGCCAGCTCCATAGGATTTCATGCTACTATAGAGAAGAGGAGCATCTAAGAACTCACCCTGCCACCGTACTGTAACATGGGGGCTGGCAGCACTCTGCCCGTCAGCTCTGTCATTTCATTATGTACAACAATGCCAAATTCTTTCAGATATGGGTCTGGACCTCCTACCATGCTGTTACTTTTTACCTGCACAGAAAAAACACCCCACAAATTTAACAAAGAAACACAGAAAATGATGGCAGATAAAGGCCATTTGGCCTATCCAGCTTGCCCATCCATGCCAACCACTAAGCTCTATAATCCCTTCCTCTTGTTCCAAGATACTCTGTGCTTGTTCCATGCTTTTTTTTTAAGTCAGGGACAATCCTAGTCTCCACCATCCTTTCTATAAAGACATTTTGCTCCCGAGTACCTCCTTTCATTCTCAAGCTATGATCCCTCATTCCAGAGCTTCCTTTCCACTGAAAGAGGTTTGCCTCCTGTGCATTTCTACATAGGAATCTCCTCTCTCATTCCTTTCTTCCAAAATATGTGCACTGAGATCTTTACATCTGTCCCCATATGTTTTGTGAGGACGACCATGGACCATTTTCATAGCTGTAACATTCTTCATCAAGTTTATATCCTTTTGGAGGTGTGATGGCCAGAATTATGCACCAAACCCCAAATGAGGCCTCAGATATACAAGCACTATCACCTCAAGGTAAGATTTCACTTACCGTTAATTTCCTTTCCTGGAATCCTGTTAGACCAGTCCAGAAAAGTGGATTATATCCCCCTGCCAGAAGATGATGGAGATAAAGAAGCAATCAGAAGCTTCACTGACATCATCGCTGGCACATATCGGTGCTCCCCAAGGGGATAGATTCAGTATGACACTGGCAAAGCAGGAGGACTTCAGAACAGAACTGAGAAAAAAAGAGAACCTCCTAAACAGGCTAAACAAAATAAACTACAGCACAAACAAATATACAAGGCAGCAGAGTCGCCAGATTCAGTAGAAGCAGAAGAACCGCCAAACAGCCGAGCTAAAGACAAGGTTGATTCTGATGTCGGCAAGGCTGATTCTCAAAGAGAGAGCTGGTGGGTCCTGGACTGGTCTAGCAGGATTCCAGGCAAGGAAATTAATGGTAAGGAAAATTTCACCTTCCAAATCATCCTGCTAGATCAGTCCAGACTAATGGGAAGTACTGTAGCTACACCACTCGAAGGAAGGAAGAGCCAGTCGCCGCCAAAACAGTGGTTCCAAAACAGGCCAACTCACATGCTTCGAGATCCAAGCGATAATGTCAGGCAATGAGCGACAAAGATAACCAAGTCGCTGTCCAGCAAATGTCAACTGGAGTGACCCGAGAGTAGCTGCCTGCACTCGCATAGAATGAGCTTTAAGACCTGCAGAACAGGCATATCCTGTAAGATATAAGCAGACTCAATGGACTGTTTGATCCACCATGCGACGATATGCTTAGAAGCAGCAGCCCTTTTACAGGGGCCAGAAAAGAGGACAAACAAGTGATCCGAGAGCCAAAAGGAATGAGTGACCTTCAGATAATGGTGCAAGGACCATGAGACATTCAACAAGCGAAGGATCAGTAGGGCCTGTAGAAGACAGCCCCTACGGGAAGGATGGGAGCAAGATGGACTTATTTACATGAAGTCAGACAGAACCTTTGGTAAAAAGGAAGGAACTGGCTTGAGCATTACCCCTTCTGCAGAGAAGGATAAGAAGGGGTCCCAGCAGGAAAGCACCTGCAGCTCAGAAACACAGAGGACCGATGTAATGGCTATCAAAAAGACAGTCTTGAGAGCCAAGTCCTTGAGAGTGGCCCTCTTCAAAGGTTCAAAGGGTGGCCACTTGAGTGCCCAGAGAACCAAGGACAAGCTCCAAGAAGGGACAAGATGCATACTCCACGCAAAACATGCCCAATATCTGAATGAGAGGCAAGTGAGCAAACCCCAAAAAGGACCACGAAAAATAGGTGAGAATCCCCACTTGTACTTTCAAAGAATTCAAGATGAGGCTCTTGTCAAAGCCAACCTGCAGAAAGGACAAGAGATCAGATATTTGAGCTCGCCATGGCAAAACCGCATGGGTGGAGCACCAGGACTTGAATAAATGCCAAAACTTGAGCATAAGCTAGAGATGTAGAAGAAGGGCACCGTGCTTTAAGCAAGGTAGCCAAAACTTGAGGCAAGTATCCTTTATGAGCTAGATGGCGCCTTTCAAGAGCCAAGCCATAGGAGAGTAGTGAGCAGGATCGTCCATGATGATCGGCACCTGCGAGAGCCAAGCTTCAGCGGCTATGCCACTAGATGGTGAACCAGGACTGCATACCATGGGCAACGAGGTCAATCTGGCGCAACCAGAATCACCCAACCTGGATCAAGGCCCACAGAGGAAAGACATAAAGCATCTGCAACCGAGGCCAGGGCTGGACCAGCACATCTAGACACTGAGATTTCGACTCCCTCCAATGACTGAAAAAAGGCAGGGGACCTTGGCATTGGCAGAGGTGGCCATCAAGTCCAGAACGGAACACCACCACCAGTTCACAATGTGTCTGAAAATCCACTGAGCAACTGTCCACTCACCCAGGTTGAGGTGGTGACGACTAAGAAAATCTGCCTGCACATTGTCTATCCTGGCAATGTGTTGTGCAGATAATGCTTGCAAATGACGCTTGGCCCATGGAAACAGGAGATGCATCTCCAAGGCAACCCCCCTGGGCACTTGATCATCCCTTGTCTGTTGAGATATGCCACTGTCATGGCATTGCTGGGCAAGACCCAAACTGCCTGCACGTGAAGAAGAGGTAGAAAATGGCAGAGTGCCAAGCAGACTGCCTGTGCCTCCAACAGGTTGATGGACCAACCAAACTCCTGCCGGGACCACATTCCTTGCACCATTTGTTACAGACAATGGACGCCCCAACTGGAAAGACTGGCATCGGTGGTCAGAGCAATTCAACGTGACTCTCCAGGGGCATCCCTTGCATCAAGTGATTGCAACATAGCCACCAGCGAAGACTGCAATGAACAGCGGGAGGGAGAAGATGGATGTTGTAATCCTGCGAGCAAAGGGACCAACAGGACAGTAAGGAAAGCTGAAGCGAACACATGCGTGCTCGAGTCCAGAGGACCACGTCCAAGGTAGCCTCCAAAGTTCCTAAGATCTGCAGATAGTTAATCCCACACCTAAGGAGCCGGGTGAAGCTGGAAGGAATGAAGCAGACTGTAGAACTTCTGACATCTGTCCTGAGTTAGAAACACTAGACCTACCTGAGTATCGAAGAGGGCCTCGAAAAACTCGAGGATCTGAGACGGGCGTAAGGAACCCTTGGTGTGGTTGATCACCCAACTGAGGCTTTCCAAGAAGGAGAGGACCCATGACATTGCTTCCTGTGCAAGACTTTGCTCGAATGAGCTAATTGTCCAGGTAAATACACAAGGTGGCTGTGACCACTACCATGACCTTTGAGAAGGTGCAAGGAGCTATGGCAAGACCAAATGGCAGGGCTCGAAACTGGAAGTGACGTCCCAGTATCACAAAGTGCAGGAAATGCTTCTGGTCCTCTTGGATGGGAATATGGAAGTAGGCATCCGCAAGGTCCAGGGAAGTTCAGAACTCACCTGCGCAGACCACTTGAAGCATAGATTTCAAGGTCTCCCTGCTAAAACATGGCATGCAGAGACAGCAATTGACCCCTCAGTGATCTAGTATGAGTCAGAAAGAACAGTCCTTCTTGGGCATGAAGTAGATGGAATAGCAGCTGGATCTGACCTCGGGAGAACCAGACAAACTGACCAAAGCTGCAGAAGCTACTGAAGAGTTGCTTGCACCGCAGCCCTCTTGCAAGTCGACCACCAAGGCATCCCTGACGGGTCTGGCACAGTCAAGAACGTAACCCTGGGATATTATGTTGAGCACCCATCTGTCTATGGTAACCTGGGACCAATCAGGGAAAAAGGCGCAACCGCCTGCTGACTTGCAGCACCCCAGAACAGATCCTGGGCCCATCAGCGGGAGGTGTGCGTGGCACTAGAGAACTTGTTGAAAGAAGAGTAATTGTTCCGAGGTCTATAGACCCTTCGAAAGGGCTGCGACTTGCCACTCAATTTGGGCACTGAATAAAACAACTTGCTGGGCCAATAGCGGTGCGAATCTCAAAAGCAAATTCTGGAGAAAACTGGTGCCCAGCTGACGTGATGCCCCTTTGCCATTGTCTTCAGGCAAACACGGAGGTTTAACCTCACCCAAAACCTTGACAAGCTTTTCCAAATCCTCCACGAACAGGAGCCTGCCCTTGAACGGCAGCTTGGCCAGGCGGGCTTTGGAGGCCTCATCAACATGCCAATGATGAAGCCACAACACCTCACCACTGTAACAGCTGTGACTGATCGTGCCGCCAACCGGAGGTCGTCATAGAGGACATCGGCCAAAAAGGCAGTCACAGAGTCCTGTGGTAGAAGTTGAATCCATCTAAGCAGGGCACGTGTCGCTAAACCCCCAGTTTTCAAAAGGCCTTCAACCTTCCTATCCTGCTGATCCCAGAATTCCGCTCCTCCTTCCACCGAGATGGTGGTGTGCTTAGTAACCGTTGCCACCAGGGCATCCACCTTAGGAAAGCGGAGCCACTTATCAAGGTCCGCATGTGACCAGACATAAAAACGGCCCAGACGCCTAGTTGAGCACAAGGAAACATCAGAAGAGTCCCACTCCAGGGAAACCATCTACTTTAGCTCTAAAAGAAAATGGAAGGCTCTAGACAGCTCACAAATGCCTCTAAGAATGGGATCCACTTGGACAGGGTGGAATCCTACTTTTCCAAAGGGTCAGCAATATGGAAGGACTTCACAATTTGAAAAATGAGAGCTGGCAGCTCCTCCTTATGAAAGAGACATACATCCGAGAGTCATCCTGAAGATCAGCGTCCTCTTCTGGAGGCGACAGCTCCCCGTCTTCACAGTCAAGCTCACTGACCAAACTGTCATCCTCAGAAAATGGCTCTTCTGAAGGATTCACTCTCCAGGAGCCCAGGAGACCTCCTTGGAGGGCCACTCCTTCTGAGCAGGCATAGCAGAGCTCACTCGCATTCTGGATAACAGGTTCTTGGCTGCCGTCAGACCAGAAGGCCCTAGAGAGGGGGGGCTTTGGAGGGAATGACCACAGAGCCAGAACGCCAAAAGATCCTAGGCCCGACGGAACAAGAACAAACTGGGAAGAATCTGGCTCCCCGGGAGTTTGCACTTGTTTTGGCAAAAGAAAAGAAGGAAGGGAGACATCCCTCAAAGAGGCTGGGCTGGTGCGAGAGGGGCTGAAGGAGAAACCACAGCTGAACTTTCCATGTCGTCCCCTGAATCAGAAGCGCAGGAAGTGCAGAGGCTGTCTATCAAAACCCGGTGCTTGTGGCCACAGCCAAGGTAGCATTGGAGGGCCTTTGTTCAGAAAATAAATGTGATACACTGTTTCATTGAGAAAAAACAAGAGCAGTGACAGCTGTCTATGTACTCGCAGCGCAAGAAACGTAATGCGGTACAAAACCAGTGAAAATAGGGCTTTCCATGGTGAAAAAATTTATCTGGGAAACAAACCGTGCATGAAAGCAGCTAAAAATAGATGGCCTGCAGGAAAAAAAAGTCAAGAAAAAAACACGTTAAAAGGCTGAAGAGAAAAATAACGCAGCCAGCTAAGAGAAATAAAAGTGAAGAGAGGGGAGGGAAGGAGTATAGTAGTATTCACAGTTACCAGTGATACTGGCTGAGGTAAACTGCTTCACTGACACAAACTGAGCTGCTCTTCCTTTTTTTTTCATTAAAGTTTAAAAAAGAAAAACAAAGGAGGAAATAAAAGCCAGACAGAAAAGCTTCTCTCAGAAGGCAGTAGCTCGGGTTCACCCTCGAGGGTTGCTCTGCTCCTCTGAAGCAGCCCTCCCCCCCCAGGCAGCTCACACTGATCCACCTGATCAGGAACACACTGGTGAAATCCCAGGAAGCTCCAGAGGGGCACCCTGGAGATGTCTTGTAACAAAAAAGAGCTACACTGGACTGTCACTCTCAAAGTGAACACCAAGAGCAGAGTAGCCGAAGTCCACCATCTGCCGAAACATATGTGCCAATGAGGTCACTGAAGCTTCTGATTGGTGTTCTCTCTATCTCCATCATCTGCTGGCAGGGGGATATAACCCACTAGTCTGGACTGGTCTAGCAGGATGATTTGGAATTCCTCTAGCCATTCCTCTCCCTATGCATGCAAGGATCCTTCTGGCTTTTGCAGTTGCCTTTTCTACCTCTTTGGTAGCCTTAAGATCATCAGATACATCACCCCAGGTCCTGGTCTTCTTTGGTGCTCAAAGTACTTCCCTTCCCCCTTCCCCCAATATTGTACCACCCTCTTGGGGTTTTGCTGCCCAAATATATGACCCTGAATTTCATTGCATTAAATCTTAGCAATTAATTCTAGACCCTTCCACAAGCTTTGCTAAATCCCTCATCACCTTTTCCACACCTTCCAGGATGGCTACTCTGTTGCAGATTTTGATATTAACCATAAAGAGGCAAATGTTTCCTGGCAACCCTTTCACAATAAAGACATAGAAATCAAGGGCAGATAAAGACCATTTAGCCCATCCAGTCTGCCTATTCGTTATAAAATTTTTTGAAAATAAACAGATCAAGGTTTCAAATTTGTAGCTAGATTACAAAATGTTTAAACTAGTATAATCTGATTTGGGATGGGGTTTGGTATAGGAGGATCTGGGTTTGAGATTGCAGAGCCTGGTTTCTGCATCTTGAGCTAGCTGGATTTGGGGAGACAGCATTGGGCAGAGATGGTATCTGCTCCAGTACAACAGCAAGACCTGGTGGCCACATTCATAGAGCACATTTATCCCAAATAGCTAAGAATTAAGACAAATGGCACCATAGCCGCTGAAGCATCCTGCTCGGATTGAAACAGAAGCACAAGAGGAGAAAACTAGACATTTTTTAAAGTATAATACAACCTAAGATTCTGGCCAGATACATGATGCAGATGTTACCAAAACTGGCATCTGCACCTACAATAGATGTATGTGTATATATATATACACACACATACACATATATACCAGCTTATATACACACACACATATATATATATACATATACATACCAGCTCAGTCTGCTGTGACACAGCAGCTCAACCCAGGAAAGGTTACAGGCAAGGAGGATGGCCTAGCCTAACCCAGGCTTGGTGGATGGACTGAATTTAAAGCTTGATGCAAAAAAATGTACCTTGCCCTTCAATGGATGAACAGCATGTTGGGCAAAGTTTTCTGGTAATTTGTAGGGTACAGATCTGCTGAATTTTGGCAACTAACCTGCTTACGCCAGTCTTTATTTAAATGACGTTAACAAATCCTAAATGTTAATGTATGCTCATTAAGGTTTTCCTGTGGGAAAACACTACCATTTGCAGAAAAGATACAAAATTTGGATCTTTGCTTACTCACCAACCTACTGATCTCTTCCTGTCTGTCTGGGGCAGATCTTGCAGTTGCTTTTATCATGGTGGACGTCTGATTGTCCGTCAGCTTCTTGATACATCGCTGGCCTGCTACAATGTTACATACCTAGTAAAAAGGATTAAGAGAATATTTTGCAATTTTAACATTTTAGTTTTGTTAGTCCTTTTCTTTGTACATTTTCATTTGAAGAAACAGTCATCTTGCAAATGTCCACTTGAAAAGATATTTGGTGTCCTCTATATTCAGTTTAGGCCAGGTTTTACTAAAATTCTCATCCCATTAAACCCAATCCCCTCAAGTTTACACCACTTAAAGATACAATGCATCTCATTAAGCATCTCCCAAAACGACCACACCAATGCTCCCAAACTCAAGTTATATGACAAAGCTGATCCTGATAAGTTATTGGTCAAAAAATGTCAATACTGCTGACCATGCTACCACTGATTAGGACGTTCCACTTTATATGTTGCTTAAGTTAGTTTGTAAGTCTTGGAGGTAGCTAGCCTTAGAGTGAAAAATAGAAAATCACTGCTTGAGTACCACAACACATTACCTCAAGTGGCAAGTAAGTGTGTTTTTGTTCCTGTCCCACTTGTAGACAAGGGAGGTGGGGATATTTCAACTGCAGGCTATACTTCTGTTTAAAATATTGGGCTACTGTGCACTCCATGGCTTGGCCATTCTCCAACTGCAAAGGAAACCTACAGAAAAAAAATTAGGAGTAAATTATTGTTTATTTCACATTTACTATACCGCCTCCCATTACATCGAGGCGGTTTACAAATAAAATCAATGGTTAAAGAGAAAAGAAATTACAATAATTGAGAGCAAAGAGGAGAGTAAAGGCAAGAGAAATATAATTAGAAAACAGAAAAAGAAATCTTCAGGGGGGAAAGGCTAGTGAGAAAAGATGAGTTTTAAGAAGGGAACGGAATTTGGGGTAGGATTCTTCTGTGCGGAGGTGGGTAGGGAGGGAATTCCAAAGAGAGGGTCCTAGGTAGTAAAAAGCAGATTTTCTGGTGGATTGCAAATGAGCCTTGGAGGGCGCTGGAAGGTGAAGACGATTAATGTGGATGGACCGGAGACTGCGGGAGGGGTTATGGTAAGTTAATAAGTCAGACAGGTAGGCAGGTGTTGAGTGATAAATAGCTTTGTGAATTAAAGTGAGAAACTTAAATGATATTCGGTAATCAATTGGCAACCAGTGGAGATGATAGAGCAGAGGGGTGATATGGTCGCGTGGGGAAGCATGGAGAATCATGCGAGCAGCTGTATTTTGGATTAATTGAAGACGATGTTTTTGAGATTTAGGGAGACCAGCAAAAATAGTATTACAAAAGTCTAATCTAGTGATAACCAAAGAAAGCAGGAGAGTAGTGAGGGCCTGAGTGGACAGAAAGGGACGGACGGCATGAATGTGTCGAAGACATAGAAAAGAACACAGAGAGATGTGAGAGATATGGTCTTGAAAACTGAGAGCACTGTCAAGAAATACCCCAAGGTAGCGAAGTTTAGATACTACAATGATGGTGGAGCCTGCAAGGGCTGGAGCAAGAGACGGGACAGGAGAAGTGTGAGGGAACCAGATTGCAGCAGTCTTACTAACATTGAGCACCAGGCAGTTAGAGGAAAGCCAAGAGGAAATAGTGGACAGACAATTTTCCAGAGGGGATAAATCGGGGTGGGATGATGAAGTGTGATGCAGCAGAAATATGTCGTCCGCATAGAAATAGCTGGAGATCCCGGCTTGTTGTATAATTAGCGCCAAAGGGGCAAGGAAGATGTTAAACAATAAAGGAGCCAGAATGGAACCCTGAGGGACACCGCACGGGAGTGAGAAATGGTTGGAACGTGAGCGAGAAGAGGAGACAGCAAAGGACCGATGGCAGAGGAACGAGTGAAACCAGTGATAGACTAATCCACGAATACCCGCATCCCAAAGACGAGAAAGAAGGAGGGCGTGATCCACCAGGTCGAAAGCTGCTGAGAGGTCGAGTGATACTGCTAGCGTGATGTTGCCCTGATCATGAGAGGTATGAATTTCATTTACTACAGCAGTGATTGTGGACTCAACACTGAAACCAGGTCTGAAACCAGACTGTCTGGGGTGCAGAAACAGTGTAGAGGCAAGATAGTGAGAGAGTTGAAAGAAGACTACCTTTTCCAGAAGTTTAGAAGGGAAGGAAAGATTAGATACAGGGCGATAATGGGCAGGGACAGAGGGATCAAGGGCAGGTTGCTTTAGGAGAGGACGAACTGTGGCATGCTTCCAAGGAGTGGGGAAGAAACCTGAGGACAAACTAGAATTAATGATGGTCAGCAGAGGTTGAAGTAGTGAGACAGGGGGTTCAGAGAACCAAGAGGAAGGAATGGGGTCCAAGTCACAGGTTGTTTTTCGAGTAGTAGACAGTAAGTGAAGCAGTTCAGACGAGGAAATAAGTGAGAAAGTAGACCAGGTGTGGGAAAGGGATGGGGAAAATGGGGGAGAGACAGGAGGAGGAGAAGGCAGAGCTTGGGGGCAGTGAGGGAGAGAGGAACGAAGCTTCTGGATTTTATCAGAAAAGAAGGTCGCCAGCGTGGTAGGACTAGGACCCGTGTCAAGATGTGAAGGGCCCGTAGCAGTGGGGGACTGTAAACGAGAGAGAGTGGTCAAGGTGGCAAAGAGCTGACGAGATCTGTTAGGGGCTGCTAGGATTGAAGATGAGTAAAAAGAGCATTTTGCCTGATGAATCGCGGAGCGGTAGTGAACGTGACAAGATTTAAATTTGTGATACGAGGAGGCAGAGGGGGCCTTGCGCCAAAGACGCTCAGCTCTGCGTAAATGAGAGCGGAGTAGAAAGAGCCCGGCATGGTACCATGACTGGTGAGTGCGGGGTTGGGGTTTGATAAGTCTAGTAGGAGCAACTTGGTCAAGGGTGTTTGACAGCTCGGTGTTCCATGTTGTAACTTGGGAAGATGGTGAAAGGGAAGAAAAATCAGATGGGAGAGGAGGAAGAGTTGTAGAAAAAGCCTGCATAATAGACGAGTTGAGGCGTCGAGAAAGAATGGCAGGTGGAGAGGGGGGGAGGGGAGCCAGGGGAGGGGGTTGAAAAGTGAACAGAAGGTAGTAATGATCTGACCAGGGTATGGCGACGGCTGAAGGAGCCGAGATAATGTATGGAGAGGACTCTGCAGAAATGATTAGATCTAAAGTGTGACCTGCAACATGAGTGGGTGAAGAAACCAGCTGAACTAAGGAGAGGTCGCGGAGTAGAGAGGAGAAGGCAACGTCCCTGGCTGAGGTAGGAGAATCAAAATGGATGTTGAAGTCACCTAGCAAGTGAAGTCGAGGAAATTGAAGAACCAGGTCAGAGATAGAGGCTAGGAAGGAATCCCAGGTAGGAGAAGATGAGGAAGGAGGAAGATAGATAAGGAGAAATTGAAGAGCGGGTAGACTGTTCAGCTGCAGTAGAAGAGACTCAGGATACGTTAATGATGGAGAGGAAATCTTAGAGAGGGGTAGCGAGGAGCGATAGATTACCGCAACCCCGCCGCCTGACCGGGTGATACGTGGGACGGATATAGCATCGAAACCAGGTGGGAGACAACGGTGAAGGAGAGACTCTTCTCCCTCCTTGAGCAGGTCTCGACCAAGAAAAGAACATCGATGTGTTCTCGCTCAATAAGGTCATAGATCAGAGCGGACTTTGACCGCAGGGACTGACAATTAAGCAAGCTGAAACGGAGGGGCACTGGTGAAGTGGACCTAGAAGGCAGCGAGTGGGGGGGACTGAACAGAACTCCTAAAGGGAGGGGCCAGAACCACCGGGTGGAGATGGGCACGAGAAGGGGCCTCAGGGTGGGAAAATGGCGCAGAAAAGGGCAGAGGGCGATGACCCCAAAGTACTGGGATGGTTGACATAACCGACAAAGATAGTAATAGGAACCAAAACGGGAAGTAAGCAGTAGAGCAAGTAGATAAATACTTACGGCGGAGTGCAGCAAAGAAGAACATAGAGAAAGCTGAGAAGACTGCGTCAAGGACTAGAAAGAATGGGGTGAAGGCACTACGTAGTGAGGGAGCTCCGTCACCCGCGTCGTTGCCCCAAGGAGCACGTCCTGCTCCTTGGGCGCGCGCCGCCACGGCGCGGGACGCCGCGGACAGCGTCTTAATGTAGGAGAGTCTGGCTGTTGCGCAATCGCGTTGTACGCGATTGCGTGGTCTCCAGGGGTGGAGCTGTGAAGCAGGAGGCAGCACACTAGAAGAAGAAAGACAGATCAAAGGAGGGAAATACAAGGAGGGAAATACAAGCACACGTAAACAAATACAAAGCAAAAAAAGGGGATGGCCAATAACTAAGAATTTATAGGGGAACAAACGGAGCAAGAGACGAAAGTAGGTTTGGACCAGACTGCTTTATTGAAGAATATCCCTACGCGTTTCGGCTTACGCCTTCTTCGGGGGACATACAGCTACCATGGATAAAACAAAAAATGTTATAATAATGGACATATATAACATCAAATCCAATAAATAATGTGAGGTATAAATAAGAACAAATAAATAAATATATATATATAGAAAATATATTAAGACAATAAAATGACTAATATATTATGTGTGAAAAAATGTAACATTTAAACCAACCAGAGGAACAAACAGAGGGTGAAAAATCAATAAAACAAAATATATAATGACAATAAAGTTAAAAACAAATGAACTACATCTTACTGAATAAATTAAAATAAAAACAACGAGGGCCGAGACAGAGGACTAAGATATTGTGAAAAGCAAATTAAATTAGAACTAGTTGATAATCCACATGAATACAATTCTGTACATGTATACATATAAATAACAGAAGTAAAAATATGTATTGAACAAATAAATAAAAATAAAAATAATAATAATGATGAACAATTAAATAAATATATAAAATATATAAAAATATATATATATATACATAAATAAATATAATAAAATAAATGGTGACATACCAGTGTTGTACAGGTTGAGATGTCTCATAAAGACAATTGGGTAAAAAAGCACTATGTATTGATAGCGCCGTAATTGATGAGGTTGTCTCTTAAGGACAATTGAGTCGTAGCACTATGTAATAGCTATAAAAGGAAAAACTATATAATCACTCATTAGACCAAATAATACATGAAAAGCCAAACATCAAATGTACCAAAAATAATAAATAATTAAGTAATCCATAAAAATGGATAAAATGGGTGATAAAATTAATAATGATAAAAATATTGATAATAATAATAAATATATCTATAAATAAGATAATGTTGGAATGCTTGATTCTAAGTTTGTGAATCGTGAGATGTTGGATAAACTTAAGACGTACCATCAAAATAAAATACTTGTATAACAATAATATATTAAAAATATATTTAAAAATATACTTAAAAATATGTATTATAAAAAAATATACAACAATGAATACAGAGAAATAAAATGATAATAAATATATATATATTAATATTAAATGTAAAATGAAAAGAAAGAGAAGAACTCTACATGAATGAATCTATAAACAGAACATGTATTCTGCAAAGAGGACCAAGATAATGGTATAATCAGCTGCGAATATATGGTGAATATAAGTCTTGTGTTAACACTAGGGAGGAAGGAGGGATTGCAATGATCAAAATGGAAGTATCATCATGAGAGGGAAGCACGGAGGGGAAATATATTCTGTCAAAGGGTAAAAGTGCTGAATGTGGGAAATGAGTTTAAAGCAGTAAATTACCATAGCGACATATTCTATTATTGTATGTGCTTGTGAGTTAAAGGGTATGCATGAGGAAGTGTTCTATATGCTAGTTACATCAATATAGGTTGAATTGATTCTACGCGTATTTATTAAATGCAGTTGACATTTAACCAAAAAGCTTTATTGAAGAATATCCCTACCTAACAAGATTATAGTCTCATAATGAACTAAGTAAAAATGTTGTATGTAATATAATAATAAATTAGAGTGGACTATGAAATAATAAAAACATGAATAAATGAAAACAATATTAATCAAAGAGAACTATAAATAAACCGATCCATAAAAAGCATTCATATATTATGTCGATTGAAGCTGCAAGGGAAACTACAGAGCATAATGAAATAAACTGCTAAAATGTAGTGAGTCAACAACTTTATAATTCGTAAAAGGACAGGGGAAGTTAGATGGTATCAATGCGCTTTCACTGCGGAGGGGAAAATCCTGAGGAAGAAGAGATTATCGCGAAATAATTAAACCATACAAGATGTCATTGAAATGCTGAATATTTAGTATAAGTTGGAACAGTAAACTAGCATAATGACATATATTGCCGTGGTGTATACATTGGCAAACAAAGGAATGTGCACATGGAGGTCTTCTATATGCTAATGCATAAAATTTAATCGCCAAACTGATTTTCACGAATAGATATAAAGAAAAGTATTGGCGTGGGTAGTGGATAGTGAGTGAATGATTTACCTCGTGTTGTAAGCACATGAGTGAAGAACATGACCTGATAAATAGGACAGAGTGAATCGGAGTATACGGGACGGAGTGAAAGCATTGAGCTAAAAGATAAGGATAATATAAGCGAAATGAAAGATGACTCAGCAGGACCCGAACTGAAACCAAACCAAAGATATAAATATGTATCGTACTTACTGTTGAGGCGGGCAAATGTAAACATAGAATATAGCCAAATGGGAAGATTCCAAAAGACCAACGTGTCGAATCTTGTACACAATAGCATCAGGAGCTAGCACTGTGTGACAGTTATTTTATAGACGCCAAGTTTCACGCCTTTTTTTTAGGAAAGACGTCACAATTGGGCGGAGCTTAGAGAGAGTTAGTGCAATAACTATATAAAAAAGAAATTTTGTATGTTTTGGGAAATTGTATCATCAACTAATGTGTGTTATAGAGTATCAGTTTTTGCTGTGTGTGTAAGAATGAACTATAAAAAAATAGTCAAGGCTGTTATCACCCAATAACTAAGAATTTATAACCAGGCCCATCACTTTAAATCTTCTCAGGTTACAGATCATCACCGTTAGACTACAGCTCTTGCCCACACCTCCTTAAAAAGTTTTGAGTGCCCACAGCATCCTACACTTACATTTAAATAAGAATATGAAGCTAACCCAGGGAGACTGACACTTGGGCACCTAAGGATGGGGTGAAGGCCTGTTGCAGAGGATGAGTGCCATAGGGTAGTGGTAAGAAGCAAAGCAGTATCTGTCACAAGAGAAACCCTCAGGCAGGTATTTAAGAGATTCTTATTACTTTCTCAGGATCATATTTTTTATGATTTCAGATTCCAAAACCCAGTAATAAAATCAATTTTTCAGTTTAAGTATGCACTATAAAGTTGGAAGGTGGGGATGAAAAAGGAGGGGGGCAAGTAGCAAATGATAAGTGATGTGTATCCGGCAAGCCTAAGAGTCAAGTTTTTACCCGGTTCCTTTATAAAGAGAAGAGAGACAATCTTCCATGAAACACAACTGGAAAAATATCACGTTTAATAAAGCAAATCTTGCACATATTTGAAATCAAATGGAAACTGAAGAGCTGGATTAAAAAAACAAACAAACAAAAAAAAAACACCACCTCGAACTTCATCTCAGATTTATAACTACTATACACTGCCAATGCTAAAGAATGTTAGCCACAGATTGAGCGCGCTTACGTCTGGTGGCTGGCTGGGCGGCGGGTCACGTTACACACTCTGTACTTCCTCTTCATCTGTCCACAATGGGTCACCTCCACTTTTAAACCTATGAACCCCCAAGGAATACGCAACAGTTGATAAGCTTCAGTATTATTCAATAAGAGTTTCCAGCACTCCCTAGAATGTAAACAGTCTAGTGCCATTGCCGAGGTGTGCCAATACCTAGTCTTCAAACTAGATATTTCCATTGCCAAACCTTTTCCAATACAGCTGCAAAATTATACTTAAATTTTAACCCACCCCTGAACTGCTAAACCTCAGTGCCTGTCAATTAAAAAAAAATCTGAACACCAAGTGATAAAGTTTACATGGAAAAGTCTGTCATATAAGAAAGCATGCAGACATACATGCGTGTTATACTCCAGGAGTTGCAGAGAGTTACTAGTGAGCGTTTACCTCTTATTTCTTTGGTAAATTTGACACGCTGGGAATCTGTAAGGGGCTTAGTTTGCTCATTTATGTTCTGAATATCCAAAACTTCACACATAAACTCAATCACAGGCTGAGCTCGGTAGAAAGCAGTGGCTGACACTGAGAACAGAAACAGGAAGTCTTCAGGCAAAGATAACATTCTATCCTCCCTCCCGGCCAGGTTAAGATCCAATCATTTTAGCAGCCAGGAAGATACTAAAAGTTGTAGTAGGACATTTAAAAGTGACCCAATGGCCATCAGTTTAGACAAAAAAATACTTACATACCATCGATATTGAGCATCATGTTCCACATGGCTGGTCGAACGGATTGATGGAAGCCAAACCAAACTTCTCTGCCCCCACCCAGCGGATGGTAGTACCCCTCAGGGGGAGAGAAAAATGAACGGCCCACTGGTGTGTACCTGGACATAAAATTCATAGAACAGCCTCAAGAAAAGGCTTTATTACATAGAATATAGAAAGAGAAAGGCTTGAAAATAAGTACATATTAACATAAATGGATGACCAAGAATCCTTTATTTGCCAGTGAGGAATTTTTCCTCCTCCTCCTCCTAATATAATATATGTTCCCAGGGCCCTAGGAGGTGTGTGTGGGGGGAGAGAGGGGGGAATATAAGATCAGCACACAAGGCCAATTACCTGATCATTTAAAGAGGAATAAGCAAACATAAGAAAAATGTACATTTTAGTTTTGGTTTTAAATTTGTGTTTTTATGTGGAATTTTAATTCTGAAAACTGTTTAGATGTTACTATGTTTGTCATATATTAAATAAAAGCTAAGCTTGAACTTTTCTATTATAGATATAAATCTAATTCCTTTGATACCCTCTATCTAAACATACATCATGGCAGTAGTCACGGTACAACTTTTCAGTAAAATGCTGCTATTTGATGGACAGAAATATATTTTTTAATTAAGTCAAAAAAGAGAAAGGTGCCTACCTCATGGATGGAAGATGCCTTGTAATAACATCAAGAGCCTGAACAGAATCATCAGGAACTTCACTTAGGTGCCCTGACAGAGCTTCCAGGAGAAGCTGAAGACTGACCACCGACACCCACTGTATAGTTACCTTAAAGGTCTGGTCCTTACCCTCACCTGGAAGCGTCACCTCCAAGTCAACCTACAACAATAAGGAAGTCTTCACATCCAAATGCTATACAAGATAAGGGCTCTAAAAAAATACAAAATCAAAATCAGAGCCTTTGTAAAAAAAAAAAACAAAGTGCAGCCATGCTTCCCATACAGAAATCTGTAGAAGAGGTGTGATCATGCAGCACCAATGGCATGCATTACACTGGTTTAATTCAAGTTAGTCAAGGCTAGAGACTGTGTTCACAGCCAGCCCTGAAGAACATCGCTAAATGGCCACATCAGCTTAGATCAGAGGTTCTCAAATCAGTCCTCAGGACACACCCAACCAGTCAGGTTTTCAAGATAACCACAATTAATATGCATGAGAGATATTTGCATACAATGAAGGCAGTGCATGCAAATCTCTCATGTATATTCACTGTAGTTACCCTGAAAATGTGACTGGCTAAATATGTCCAAGGACTGGGTAAAGGTGGTGAAATTAGGCCTTTACTTGCTAAATGACATTCCCCGAGTGATTCCAGTCTACTCCCACACCTATGGGTAGTGCCACCTCATCAGCAGCTTGGAGACCGAGCATGGCATGATTGATGACATCAGGCTATACATGCTGGTGGCACTTCCTGCCAGAGCCAGTATTCTACTGACAAAGCAACAATTAAGAAACCAGATTCAACTGTCTACAATGTAACCCCCTCAGGCAGAAAACATCCCACCCCCCTGCCTGAGAGAGGGATCACTTATCACATGAATACAAGAGACAGTACCTGCCCATCAGAGTCATGCTCATCGGAGCTTACAATCTAGTCAGAACATTACAGAGCATTGGTCGGATTAGTGCAAGGCACAGTGTGGTCAATACAATATGGTCATGAGAGTTGACGGGGGTAAAGATAAGGATAGAAGTCAGGATCTAAAAGCAATGGTGAAGAGGTGAGTCTTCAACCTGGATTTGAAGAGGACCAGGGAGGGTGCTTGGCGTATAGACACAGGTAGGCTGTTCCAGGCCTGAGGTGCAGCAAGGTGAAAGGAGCGAAGTCGGGAGTTAGAGGTGCAGGTGAAAACCACAGATAGAAGTAATTTGCTAGCGGAGCGCAGGTTCCAAGAGGGGATGTAGGGAGAGATAAGAGATGAGAGGTATTGAGGAGCCGCAGAATGAATGCATTTAAAGGTCAGTAGGAGAAGTTTGAATTGGATGTGGAACTGGACAGGGAGCCAGTGAAGCGACTTGAGAAGAGGAGTAATGTGGGCGTGGTGAGCCTGGCGGAAGATTAGTCGAGCAGCGTGATTTTGTATAGATTGAAGGGGAAGGAGGTGGCTGATGGGGAGACCAGCAATGAGTAGGTTGCAATAATCGAGGCAAGAGGAGATTAAGGAGTGGATAAGCGTTTTGGTGGTGTGTTCAGAGAGGAAGGGGCAGATTTTGCCAATGCTGTAGAGGAAGAAACGGCAGGTCTTAGCTACATGCTGGATATGTGCGGAGGAGAGAGAGGTGTCAAAGATGACCCCTAGGTTGCGGGCCGAGGGAACAGGAAGCATAGTAGCTCCATCCACATAGACTGAGAAAGGGGGAAGAGGAGGGGAGGAGTTGGGGGAAAGACAAGGAGTTCAGTCTTAGCCATGTTCAGTTTCAATCGGCGATGAGACATCCAGGCAGTGATGTCAGAGAGGCATGCAGAGATCTTGGACTGGGTTGCTGGAGAAATATTAGGTGTAGAGAAGTAGATTGGGGAGTCATCGGCATAAAGATGGTACTGAAAGCAGTGGGAGGAGATAAGCGTGCCAAGGGCTTGGGTGTAGAGAGAGAAAAGGAGGGGGCCCAAGACGGACTCTGTCGAGTCATGCACCAAAAGGTTCCTTGTTGCGCCAGACATTCCGACTTATTCACCACAAGCTCACCCCTGGCCCAAAACCTCTGTGTTGACTTTCTTCAGGACCGGAGATATCTATTGTACAAAGGAAAAAAAACCCTAGGGTGGGATCGAGACTGGACTGGAGTCACTCAAGGTATGCAGATTAGCAGGTAAGGCCTAATTTCACCTTTCTTATTGTTTCTCCAGTCCAGTCCCACACCTATGGAATGTATCATATCAGTACTAAACTTGGGAGGGACCTGCAAGACCGGCCTGAAGAACTGCTGATTCAAAACACGCATTTCCTGTTGCTCGAACATCGAGCCTATAATGTTTGATGAAAGTGTGCAGGATGACCAGGTTGCCGCCCTACAAAATATCTTCTGGCGGAACTAACCTCAACACCGCCCAGGATGTGGCCTGCGCTCGAATTGAGTGCGTCCTCAAGCCATAGGTAACTGTTTGCAATGCAGCAAGTATGCCAAAGATATCACCTCCCTCACCCATTAGGAAATGGAGGCCTTTGAAGCTGCTTCTCCTTTGCGTGCTCCGCCATACAAAACAACCAATCTGACCTCTGAAATGACTTGGTTCTCTTCAAATAACGTCTTAACACGCCCAAACAGTGCAGAAGGGGATCCTTCTCCTTGCCCCCTACTCCCGAAAACACCAGGAGCATCACAGATTGATTCATGTGAAATACCAATAGAACCTTAGGCAGAAAGGGAGGAACCTGTTTGAGAACCAACTTCTCCTTTGCCAAGACCAGAAAAGGCTCCCTACACAATAGCGCCCTGCAGCTCTGATACCCATCTAGCCAAAAATTAGCCACCAGAAACAGTCTCCATGGTAAGATCTTTTAAAGTACAAGACCCTAGCGGTTTGAAAGGAGGCTCCGTTAGTACAGACAACACCAAATTGAGATCCCAAGGAGGCACCACTGTCCTCAGCGGTGGATGCTCTTGTTTCACTGCTCTGAGAAACCTAACCACTTCCGGGAGTGTTGCTACAGAAACTCCTTGGATTTTTCACCGGTAGCAAGAGATAGTTCCTACCTGTACCCGGAGGGTGCTATATGCTCAACCTTTTTCAAAGCCTGCCTGCAAGAAAGCAAGCATCTCCAGGACTGAAGCAGATGACTGTGGCAGAGCCCCAGTCCTCAAAAACTCTCCACACTCTAATGTAAACCAGCGACGTACAACGTCACCTGGCCTTCAACATTGAAATTACTGGTGCCGAATAACCCCGTCTTTGCAACCTTGCCCGCTCAATAGCTAAGCTGTAAGCGAGAATCGATCCACCTGCAGCTTCAGAATGGGTCCCTGAGTCAACAGATCTCGCCGAGCAAGCAGCCTCTACGGATAGTCCACCTTCAGGTGCACCAAATCGGCATACCACAGGCAACGAGTCCTATCGGGAGCTATCATCAGTACGAGGTCCTATCCTCTGTACCACTCACCCTATGGAGTGCCCAAGGAGGAAATACATAGAGCAGTCCCTTCCGTTGGCCACTTCTGGACTAGCGCGTCGTATCCCTCACATATTCGTTCTCTTCTTCTGCTGAAAAAGCATGTTGCTTTTGCCGATTCGTACAGCACCATAAGTACCATAACTGGTTGACCCCACCTCTGACCAGGTGAGCAAACACCATGTAATTGAGCGTCCATTCTCCCAGGCCTGTGTGTACCCGGCTGAGATAATCAACCACCACATTGTCCTTTCCTGCCACATGTGCTGCTGAGAGAGCCTGCAGATTCTCCTCTGCCCAGGCTAATAACGGGGCTGCTTCTTCCTTTACATTCACACTGCTTGTTCCTCCCTGTCGATTGACATACGCCACTGTTGTGGCATTATTCGAGAACACTCCACTGCCTTGCCTAGAAGCCGAGAGCAGAATTGTTGCAACGCCAAGAACACCGTTCTCAACTTGAGATGGTTGACTGACCAAGTCGACTCCTGTGCAAACCAAACACCCCTGTGTGATGTGTTCCTCGCAATGAGTTCCCCAGCCTGTAAGACTGGCATTTGTCATTAGGGGAATCCAGTTGGGACTCTCCAGAGGCATGCCCTCCCAAAGGTGGTCTCTTGTTAGCCACCAGTGGAGAGATCTTCAGGTGCTCACTGGGCAGAGTAAGGAAAGTGAGAGGGGATGACGCTGCGCAGACCGTCTTCGCAACAAGCTCCTTTGTAATGGGCGCATGTGAGCCTGTGCCCAAGCTCAAATGTCATCGCCATCGACCACAACACCTGAAGGTAGTGTCACGCCACTGTCACCTTCATGCTGTGAAATCTTCTGATCTGTCCCTGCAGCGTTTGTACTCTGTCCTCCAGCAAGGACATGTGCCCTGTCGCAGTTTGAAACCTGGCCCTCAGATACACCAAGTCCTGCAAGATCCGGAGCAGACTCTTTGCAAAATTTATCACCCATCCAAGACTCTGCAAGTACACGATCACTCCGGCCATGACCCGTTCATTTTCTTCCTTTGATTTTGACCAAAAATGAGCCAATCGTCCAGGCAAGGATGTACGAGAATCCCCTCCTGTCGTAATAGCAGGAGGAGCCAAACCTTCCCGCTCTCCACCAGCAGGCAAATCAGAGCCTTCAGCGGCAACCACCACTGGCTCAAAGAGGAGCGCTTCCCAGTGCGCCCGCGTATGAGGGCCTCGACAGAGGGCCCTTTGGCGGGAGCTCTGGTGCGGGAGCCGCTACGCTCCACAAGACGACTCCGATCTCCAAGCTATCCTTGACAGTTAGGACGGAGGAACGACTCATATGTAACCTTTCACATCGCCAATGAAGATTCCAGCACTACTGATTCAACTCTAAAACAAGACCTCACAAGTGGATCTCCTGAAGCTGCTGTCATCACCAGGCACATCGGGACTCCACTGAGAGGTACCATGGGGTAGAGCGGGAAGGACTGCTCCTCCCCGATCTGCACCGGAAAGCCAATCAGGTGCCCCTCTCCTCCTGGATGATTCTATGGATGGTATGATGGAATGACTACACAATGAACTACAACACCAAATAAAAGATCAAGGACAATAGGACCAAAAAGAAACAAGACAACTGGAAAACATAGCCCATCAGAACACTCTCTATTCAAGAAATCCACACTACTAAACATCAGGATTCACAGCGAACCTCACAAGAACAACCAGTCACTGCTACCTACAAACATATTGACAACAATGGCTCCACATAACATAATATACCACATGATCATCCTTCTTGCAACAGTTCTCATCACATCATCCACCCACATAAATAACTGGAATAGAAGCATACAGGTTCTACATAGAACAAATCTACTCCACTTCACATCTTACCATAAACTTCCACCCCCAAGCAAGCTCGGAGACTCATACATATCAACACAGAAGCACTAACGACGAACACAACAATCTCTAAACATCAGCAGCATCCAATCAAATGCTCCCTCATCAACGCTCGTTCAATCCGTAACAAAATTCAGCTTATCGCAGACTATATTCACAACAACAACGACACTGTTATGTGCATCATGGAAAGCTGGATCAATGACTAAGATAACGTCCTACTAAATCAACTACCTACATCACAATATACACTATTCAGCTGCCCCAGAGCACACCAGAGAGGGGGAGGAGTGCTCATACTTACAAAATAGCATCTGAACTTCACACTTACAAACTCTCAGTCTCTACAAACATTAGACGTCCTAACCATCTCTAACCCTGGACATACCATATCCGTAACATACAGAAAACCAACCCCCAACTCCGAAGTTCTAGCTGCAATAATAAATGAACCTATCAAAAAAATCCCTGAAACAATCCCCACCATGTGAATTGAAAATGTCTTTTTGTCGGACCACAATGAGGGAGGTTTAGATAGTCTTCAAAACCATGCCCGTCAATTGGGGTCCATTTTAATCAATAAACACCGTTCTTTAGTAAATGTTGAAATAAACTTATCTTAAAACTCCAAGAGAAGAAGCGCAAGTCATTGCATGAAATGTCCGAACTTAGAGAACACGACGTGCACGTTTCGGGAACCAGCCGTCCCTGTATCAAGTGCTCCTCATGCAGGCGGAGCACTTGATACAGGGACGGCTGGTTCCCGAAACGTGCACGTCGTGTTCTCTAAGTTCGGACATTTCATGCAATGACTTGCGCTTCTTCTCTTGGAGTTTTAAGATAAGTTTATTTCAACATTTACTAAAGAACGGTGTTTATTGATTAAAATGGACCCCAATTGACGGGCATGGTTTTGAAGACTATCTAAACCTCCCTCATTGTGGTCCGACAAAGACACATTTTCAATTCACATGGTGGGGATTGTTTCAGGGATTTTTTTGATAGGTTAATTTACATATCTCTGATAGCGGGATTTTTTTTTGTGCAATAATAAATGAGGCATGTACCCATACAGTCACAGGAAATCTCTACACCCTTATGGGCGACCTCAACCTCCCTTCAACCACAGACAAAACAAGTCAATACATTCCTGGATGCAATGGAAGCCCTCCAGCTAACCCAAATAATTGATACACCAACTCACTCCAAAGGATCCATTCTAGACCTCATCTTCGTATTCAACAAACTACACAAAGAAAACCTAGACGTATAAACTGACCCAGTATCGTGGTTAGATCATACCATGATATCCATCAATATACCAGCCAACACCACGCAAACGAAAACCAGTCAACAGCAACAATTCCAACGTTGTTTCAAGGCATTCAACGTACAACACTTCCTTGACCAGACATCCGCACTAATAGATGCAGACATAGCTGATCTAGATTAATTCATAGACGCGCGCACCATGGTTTTCCACAACACTGGACCAGATTCAAAGAGATCTTAGATGCCTTGAAAGGAAATGGAAAAGAACACAACAAAGACAACTGTGCATCTTACAAAAGAAATACAGTAATTTATGTAACAAGGCACAAAAGGAATACATCACAAACACACTAATGGAATCACTCAACTGCCGAAGAGAACTATTCTCCATTGTAACCCGAATGACAAAACGACCCCAACACAACTGATACGACTGAAAAAACGCAAAATTGACCCACAAATTATGGCCGACTTCTTACACAGCAAACAACGAACAACTACACAACAATGCCTTGTACTAAACCCCCAACAAAATAAAGATACAGAAAAGAAATACCTATAGCACAACGTCAACCTCATAAATAAAAGAGAAATACTTCACATCATTAACATTAATACAACAACCTCACCTCTAGACCCATGCCCTGTGACATGGCTGAAAAATCTATGCAACCAGTTCGCCCAAACCATCCTACAGATCGGTCACGCCTCTGACACTAGGATACCTACCTCATGTGCTCAAACAAGCATCTGTACGCCCTATCCTTAAAAAGGCCTCAATGGATAAGACCATCCCTAGCTCCTATCGTCCAATTGCGAGCATTCCATTTCTGGCGAAAATAATTGAGAAAACCATACAACTACAAGACCATGTAGATACACATGCACCACTAGACCAACACCAACATGGTATCCACCCACAACACGGTATAGACACCCTCCTTACAGATCTCTAATAGACTAATCACTGGTCTGGACAAGGCCCGACAGGGATTTGTGCTACTATTCCTCGACATAAGTGCTGCATTTGACTCATTGTCTCACCCCACCATGCTAAACAGGCTAAGAGATATTGGCCTAACAGATAACACACTAAAATGGTTTGAATCATACCTTTCTGACAGAACCATGCAAGTGAAGAGCAGCACAACCAACTCCAGACCATTCAAATCATCACAAGGTATCCCTCAAGGCTCAGTTCTTTCCGGTCTACTATTTAACCTAGAGTATATATTCAACCAATCTGCAACCTTCTACAGAAATGGAACATGCACTACCACCTCTATGCAGATGACATCATGTTCTATGCGACATTCAACACTAATAATCCAGACTTCGACTATAACAGATGTCTTCAATGCCATGACTAATTTCCTAGCTAATATCAACCTCACAGTAAACAGAAATAAAACAGAAGCACTACTCATCTTCAGAGACCAAGAATTCAAGGCACCAAAAAAGATAGTAACACAAGATACCGATATATCTATAAATCAAATACCTAGGTATAACCATCGACAGCAACCTCAACATGGAAACCCACATTAAGAACTCAGCGAAACTGGCATACTGGAAGCTAAAGTTAATCAAACCACTTCGACACATCTTACACGAGACTGACTTCAGATCAATACTACAAGCCATAGTCACAACACACCTCGACTATGGAATCATCATCTAGCAGGGCCTCACAAAATCTGCGCTATCACCACTACAACTAGTTCAAAACACCATTGCCAGAATCCTCACCGCCAGTACTTAAAAACTTGCATTGGCTCCCAATTGCATAACGAGCAAAATATAAAGCCATCATCACCACCTTCAAAATCATTCATAATCTATCGGTTCCCTGTCTCTCTGAAATGATCACATCGCACACAAAGAGCTGCCAGTCAGAATCTCCTGAACATCTCCCTACTCAAGACCAAAACCACCAGCAACAGAGCATTCTCCCTGCATGCTCCATCAATATGGAACACACTTCCGGACAACCTAAGATCAGCTAAATCCATCAACGATTTAAAAAACAAGTAAAAACGCATCTATTCAGGGAATACTACGGACTTGATGACAAAACATAAACCAAACACTAACATGCCACACAGAAGACCAGAAAAGATAAATCAACCATCACTACACAAAAAAGAAGTTATTTCTACATGTAAATAGTTCATTCCCCCATTTATCACCAAGTTACACACCCCTATTTAATGTAAAGCAATTCCTTTGTAATTGTTACGTTGTTTGATGGATAAAAGCGGCATAGAAAAGTTGTTAATTAAAATTAATAAATAAAATAAATAAATCTAGCCGCGACCACAATTATCTTTGTGAACATGCGTGGTGCGGTCGTCAACCCGAATGGAAGTGCCTGAAACTGTAAGTGGCCCATGGGCACCGTGAATCTTAGGAAGTGGATGATGCTCTGCCTGAATCGGTATGTGCAAGTAGGCTTCCGTCAGGTCGAATGAAGTCAAGAATGCTCCCTCCCTGACTGCCACAATAACCAACTGGAGTGTCTCCATGCGGAATCGAGGAACCCTGAGACATCGATTGACGTACTAGAAATTTAGAATGGGCCGGAAGGAGCCTTCTTTTTTGGGCATGATGAAATAAATCGAGTATTGACCGAAACCACACTGGTCGTCCGGCACAGTCTGACTGCTTGAAGGTCCATGAGCCTTTTTAAACGTGTCCCGGATGGTCTCTGCTTCCGAGGAGCCTTGCACAGAGAGAGGACAAAGGCATCCATGAGAGGGCTTTTTAACTCCAACACGTAGCCCTCCCTGACAACCTCTAATACCCAATGATTGGATGTAATCTGCGCCCACACTGAATAAAAGCCCTACCGCTGACCCCCTACGGGTACCACCCCTGTGTGGGCGCTCCTCACTTCATTGGGACTTCTTAGGAGCCGCGAGAGTGGAAGAGAAGAATCTTCTGCCTGTTCCCCTGAAAGGACTGTCTCCTGGAAGGGAACCTGCCCCTTTGATAAGGCACAAAGCGTACCACTCTAAAACTAGCGATAATTCGTTGATTGTCCCTGCTGCGTAACGGTGGACCAGATTGTCTTCTGTTTGTCCTCCAGAAGTCGGTCCCCTTTTGATTCTCCCAAGCCCTTCACCAATTTATCAAGGTCTTCTCCGAATAAGCGCTTCCCCCAGAATGGTAACTTGTTCAAACGTGACTTGGATGAGACATCAGCTGACCAACTTCACAGCCAGAGGTAGCGACGTGTTGCTACAAATGCCACCATACTCTTGGACAATCCTCTTATCAAATCATAAAATGAATCTGCCAAATAAGTTGTGCCTGACTAATTTGGCTGCCTCTGCTAGTAGCGGATAAGAACCTCTCATGGTCTCAATACTTCCCTGCATCCATCGTAAGCACGCTTGCGCTACAAAAGTGCCACATACCGACACCTGCAAAGATAGGGCATTGACATCAAATGCTTGTTTTAGCAGCGTTTCCACCTTCCTATCTTGTACATCTTTTAGCAGCAAACTACCTTCCACCGGAATGGTAGTTGTTTTCTTAGTCACTGCTGCGTCCACCTTCAGGGATAGCAATGGCTCTCTGTCCTTTTCTGGGAGTACAGATGTGCCATAGTTCGCATTCCCCTTAATGCGGCTTCTGGCACGTCCTATTCGTCCTGGATCATCTGTGTGATCATGCGGTGCATAGGAAACACTGTGTGTCTTCCTGATAGACTGGAAAAGGGGATCTTCCAGAAGTAGCTCCTCTAGCGAAGCCTCTGCGTCCATACTGAGGGCTTTCAAGGAGTGAATAATCAACGCCGCAAGCTCTTCTCTCCGAAATACATGCACTATCCGGGACTCCTTTGCTTGGGGAATCTCTCCTTCCTCAAGCGCCATCTCCTCTGCCCTCACTTCATCAACTTCTTCCTCATCGGATTGGAGGGAGCTCACCTCCCCCCAAGGGTCCACCTCCATCCTTCTCCTACTAGGCCCCAGTTCACTCTGCTCCCTGCCTTCTGAGAGCAGCCCTGACAAAGTCCGTTTTGGACCCTTTACATGCGAGTTGACAGGCGAGTTGACAGGCCCCTCTCCTCGCTGCCTCAAGCAAAAGGCCTTATGCATGAGGAGAACAAACTCTGGCAAACTGCTTCTATTTATGCCTTGCTCTCTTACTGCTAACTCCAGACTTCGCTCCTTTCACCTTGCTGCACCTTACGCCTGGAACAACCTACCTGTGTCTGTACGCCAGACACCTTCTCTAACCCTCTTCAAGTCCAGGTTGAAAGCTCACCTCTTTGCTGCTGCTTTTGGATCTTGACTCACCTGATCTCCTTTTCTCTCCCTTGCTCTACCCTTACCTACACCTCCCGTGTTTCGTGTGTTTTGTCTTGACTAGATTGTAAGCTCTGATCAGCAGGGACTGTCTCTTACATGTCTGTGCTGTACAGCGCTGCGTACGACTGGTAGTGCTATATAAATGCTGAGTAGTAGTAGTAGTAGAAAATGCATCCAGTATCTCCCCAGGCTGTTCCTTAACCGGAGAGCATTTTGAGGGCTTAGCTGACTTCCCCGACTTCTTCTTTGCACCCTCGCCATTTGAGTCGTGGTTTTGGAGCTCTCTTGCCCAGCCGTGGCTTGCTGTGCAACAACTTGCGTCCCAGACTTTCCCCACCTTTCTTCGAATAATCCTTCCTCCACCGACCTGGCTTCTGCTTCACAAGTACAGCAGACCCCAGAGCTGGAAATCGAGCCTCTGCATAAGCCATATGCCATGTTGTGCTCTTAGGGAGCATCCTGCTGGCAACCCTTTTCCTACTTTTTTAAAACAAAAAAATCAGCACTAAACCCTAAGCTAATAGCCTAATTGCCTTCTCCTTCCATTTGTCCTTTCTCTTCTACCCCCTCCCCCCCCCCCCATGCAGCTCGAGACAGATCAAAATAAAAAATGTGATTGTCGCTGTTCCGGAGTCCACCTAATGCCTTGTTGACTGCTCTTTCCACCCCCCCCAAACACAGCAACCAGCTTTTTGAAAACAAACCGGCCTTAAAAGAGAAAAATATAAACCGCGGTTCATAAAATGGTGGCTGTTCCTGCTCTGAGCGGGAAAACTACCAATAAATTCACAGCCTACTTTCGCGGCTCCAAAGCTGCCAACAAATTGTCACTCACCTCCCATACAGCTTGTACCTTGTTGCTGCCTGCACTCCCGACCCACTGCTGATAGAGCTTTGGCATCATTGGGAGTGCTCAGAAGATGAGGCCTGCTGTCAGCTGCCACCTGGCTGGCTCTCTGCAGGTTCAGCAGAAGCGATCCTCTATCCCCAGGAGTGCCTTCTGCTACGAGTCCACCCTAGCAGAATTTAGCCTCAAAGTTTATTTTTCCCCCTTCCTTTCTTTATCAACTTTATCCACAAACAAGCCCTATATTCAAAAAGGCTAAGAGCCCAGTAAACCAAATGGATTTTTTTTCTATCCTTATCTGTTCCTTTAGCGAGACCTTTCCAATGGAATCACCTCACCCCAGATGCTTGGAGACTGAGCTACTGGGAGATGTCACTGGTATGTATACCCTGATATCAACAATCATGACATGCTCAGACTCCAATCTGCTGGTGAGGTGACAGCACCCATATGTGTGGGACTGGACTGGAGGAACCCCTGGTTTAGATGTACTTATGATATTTATGACATTGGTATATATTTTGTGTACTGTATTATAATGTATTATTTTTAGGATGTATTTTTGTTTATTTAAGCATTTGTATACTGCTTTGGGCTGGACTGTTTCCAACGAAGGCAGCATAGAAAAGTAAAACACAACATGTACCTCTGCAAGTCAAAGACACTGGGTTCTAAAAAAGCTAACAGGACTCTATTTTCAAAGAGGCACCTAAATATTGGTTGGATATTCAGCAACAGCTTTCGCACAGGAGCTGCTATTGACTACCTGGGCTTAGCGGCGCAATTCAGAAAAAGCCAGCAGTTATCCAGTCAGTCTGATATTCAGTTGGCACTTATCTGGATTGCGCGGACACCCTTCTTCCCACCCCTGGACTAATCAGATAATGCCGGAGCAGTCTATGGAGATATTCAGCAGCAATATCCGGACAGTGCTGCCGAATACCTCCTGGCTGGCTTCCGACCGGGGGGGGGGGGGGGGGGGTGGGAGAAATGGAAGTAGCAGTTTGTGTCACTGCCTCAAAGAGCTTAAGAGGAGAACAAATATAGCAAGTGGCAGCAGCCATCCCCACCCTGAGACTAAGCAAAGGGGGAAAAAAAGACAAGAGGGCGAGATTTTATTTTATGGAAGCAGATTCCGCAAATGCATTCCCTCTCCCCCCCCCCAAGAGGAATCTTGCACAAACTACTATTCAGGGGAGGGAAGAACAGCAAATTTTATGACATTTGGACGGGCAAGAAAAGAAACTGGTCAGTATCAGACTAACTCTGTCTCGTCCAACAGGCAGCGGGTGTGCTGTATACATGTTCCTTTTTCCATCATAGCCAGGCTGTCGGTCTCCAAATATCTGCATCTTGAAATGACGCACCATTGTGTCAATCACCTCCCTGAATGCAGTTAAGAAAAACGAGTAAATTCAGGAGGATGACCTAAAAATAGATTACAAGACATTCAAAACTACTGAAGTCTCCCAGGGGCTCATGGCAATCATAAAACCCCTGAACACACATACCATTCAGCAGAGAACCAAGCCAGGATTCCCAGTTATACAAAGCAAAAGGAGCTTTATTCCATGAGCCAATATTTTGGTTCACTCACACATGCCTTTACACCAAAGCTTCTTTTAAGGTTGAAAGGTCTGGTCTGACCCTTTCTTCATCTGTCATATAACTATATGTTAAGCTTAGATGGTGGTAACTAGGAGTGAAATTTTAGAAAACTTAAGATGCCAGACAAAATTTTTAGAAGCCAGAAAAATAGTTCTCTCTCTTATGGGGGTAAGAAAAAAAAATATAAAAGCCCAAAATTTAAAAAAACAAAACCCCAACACACAGCTCAGTTCCTAAGTTAGGTGCCTAAATTTGTCCTCTATTTTCAGCCAAACCCTGGATCATAAACAGGGGTGGCCCAAGGGTGATGCAGAGCCACGTGTGGAGACTCACTGTGGGGCCTAATTTGCATAGCCACTGGACCCTATTTGCATAAATGTAATTTTAAATTGTATATGTTTCCTATCTAAAATTTTGGGTTTGCTGCACTTAGTACACATTAACATTTGTGAATGCGTATTAACTTTTAGTAAACATGCCTCTTAATGAGCATCTCAATATCATTTACATGGACAGTGAGGATAAAGCGACTACCAGATTTCTACATTACTATACTCCAGTGTCAACTAGCAGGCACATTAGGAAGTACTATACACCCTGCTCATTTAGAATCCATAGCAAACCTGCCGTATCATAACAGTGCTACCAGGACTCACAAAGCACCAGACACTTCCTATCACAAGGCAACACTGCAGATATTAAACCAATACATCTCAGAGAATACCAATACATCTCCTACTGGGGAAAGAGAACAAGTGGGACTGTCACATAGAAACTACATGAACAGAATACGGCAGTTCGGTTACACATGCAAAACATAGTCCATCACTAAACATAGAACAAGGGATCACAATTTAGAAATATGAAGACAACAATTAAACTGGAAACCCCAAAAGTCAAACTTGGAATGTATAACACTAGAGAAATAAAACTATAAATTAAATTTCCTCTTGTGCATGGCTAACATTTTGTGTTTTGTTTAGTACATTTTCCAGAGCTGACACATTCCAGTTAATAAATTAAAAATAAATAGTTTCTTTCTACCTTTTGTTGTTTGGGCATTTTATTTTTCAGTTCCAATTGCCCCAGTCGCTTTCTTCTGCTTTCTTTGTGACATCTGCTAACTCTCCATTGACTGCTGTCCATTTGTCCTTTTTTTTTTCTCTTCTAGTTCTTTCCCATTCTCTCTACATCTGCTTCTAACATATTGATTTTGCCCCCATTTCTTTCTTTATTGCTTTTTCATCCACTCAAATTTCACCCTTCCATCCTCAATCCCCACTTAATCTCCCAATACTCAGCCAATCATAGATTTTTCTTTCCTCCCTCACAAAATATCTCCCATCCTCACTCTCCCCAGCTTTTTTTTTTTCTCCTGCCAGTCCCAGCCCCCCCCATCCCCTTCTGGTCCTCCAGCAGCATCAGCTCCCTTCTAGTTCCAGCCCCTCCCAGCAATTTCCCCTTCCAGTCCTGCTCCCCCCCCCCCCCCGTTCTAACCCCTAGTCCATCCCCTGTTCCTATTCTCAATTTAGCCCCCCAGCCCCTCCCCCACGTTCCCGTTCTAGCCCCCAATGCCCCCCTAGCCATAGACCAGAAGGGAGTGCTGGGAGGTCAGGGCACGTTGGATGTGCTCCCTTTTGACCTCCCAGCACTCAGCACGCTCCTTTTTATCACAGCTGTGGGAGAGAAAGCAAACACCGCTCTTTACTCCCATAGTTGTTGAGGTCAGCCACAGCTTCGGGCCTCCCCAGCTCCCTCTGCAGCTGGTCAGGCTTGGGGCCCCTTAAGACCCGGGGCCATGTGCAGGCGATGTTCCCTCACAATGGCCGAGGCAGCCCTGATCATAAGTTGTCAGCTGAAAATTCACCTAAATTTAGGAGCCTTTCCAGTAGTAGCTCAAAGTGAGCTACATTCAGGTACAGAAGGTGCAAAGTGGACTTTGTGAAAATTTTCATAATCATAAAGAATAAAACATGCAAAGTTTTCCATGTGCAAACTCATATTCAAACTAATAATTGAGACACTACAATGCAAAATCACTTTGTGAAACTACACAGGAAATTGCATGCATATCCTGGTAGAAAATATTGCAAATGGTGTACAGAAATACATCTCCCTTGCAGTGAGTTAGTATTTAACTCACACCTTTCCAGTAGTAGCTCAAGGTGAATTACAATCAGGTACAGTAGGTATTTCCCTGTCAGGCTTACAACTTAGGTTTGTATCTATCTGAGGCAATGGAGGGCTAAGTGCCCAAGGCCACAAGGAGTGCAGGTTAGGTTACAAAAAAACCCAAAAACTGTTTGCAAGACAATCCTTTCCCCTCAAATAATGCTTCTGTAGTTAAATTCTACAAGAAATGCATACAGGTTGTTCTTGAACTAATTTACTGGAAACTAGTTCAGAAAAAATGACAAGGACTGTTCTGACATTTTTCTAGATTAAAAAAATGAAACATTACCTTGAATTTAAGATCATTTTCTAGCCTCCTGTTTCCTATGCTTGCATTATGTGACCATTTTCTTGTGCATTTAGAGTTTATTTGTTGCTATGTTGTCAAGAAAAATCTTTTCTTCGTATGGTCAATTTCAATTTTAACCTAACAAGAAGACTTCAATTATGTCTTTCGGAACCTTGATTAAATTTGATATTTTTAAAGAAAGCACTGCCCCTAAACACAGCCTCACCTGTTAACTCGTCTGGGCCGCTTCTCTGGCTTGATATCCACGTCATAGTGATAGACATCAATTTTTGGAATCTGCACCTGGAAGTGATTGGCCAGGAGACGGATTGGCTTTCCAAGAGTGCCTAAACCAGGCCGCCGCGGAGGTTGAAATAGGCTGGTAGGCGGCCCTGTGGAAACAGATACAGGCAGATTAACATTTGAAACCACAAGACCAAAACAGACCAGACCAAACTTCCTTCAGCATGTGACTCAAGCTTGCAAAGAGCCAAATCGTGGCAGAGAAAGTAGCAAGCAGCATGCTTTCTCCATCAGCTGCAAACAAGGCCAGGGCAATAGGTGGCAACCTCCAAAGCCATTAACAGAGGTCAGATGAAGACTGAAAAGGGGAAGAGGAGTAATGAAAGAGACCATGTGAAGGCTGAAGGGTGCCCAGGTCCTAGTAATATGTGAAGCAAAGAGGCAATTGCTTCTTTGCTTCACCAATAAGTGAATGCCATCACACAGCTGACAGCATGCTTGCAGAAGGGAAACTGCTGGCTTTTTCTAGTGATGTGCAGTTAACTCTTAACTCTTTGCCCATAGACACAGATTGGGGGAGTCATAGGGGTATGTTTACTAAAGAGTGTTAGACTTTTGCAGTTAACACAGGGCATTAGTGCAAAAAGCAATGTGGTAGCAGCAAACACCGTGCATTATCTGTTGCGGGTATGCCCAGCATTGTCCCAGCAGATAACAGGGTGAAACACAGGGACTGCGGTGTGGTAGCATTGCTGATGCAGCTGACGTCACCTATAGAGGTGACACTATCTGCACCTGCGAAGTCTGCAAAACATGTGGCTATCGTGCGCTGTCAATACCTGTGGTAACCGCATAGTACAGGCATGCCCATTCTTGCTAATGCACGATATGCAGCTATCGCATAAAACTGCCTGCAGTAGCTGCATTTTGCCTGTATTAGCTGTTACCGCAGAGCAATTTTCCAGTGTTAGCGCCACAATGACATTAAATCCGTTTCTAAAAAAAGGCAGCAGCTGATCTCTGAAGGGATTCCCCCCCATTGAACTTCATTGGGGACAGCATTGAAAGGGTCTCAGTTGCTGGCTCCTAAGTTCAATAAAAATTTGTAGAAGCCTGCACTAAACATTCTTAAGAATAATGCCCAGAAATCAGGAACTTAGAAAAAAGCATCCATATTTAAATTCTGCAAGGGAAAGGTACAGACCCTCAGAAAAGAAGAGTGTGTAGATACCACCAAAACTCCATAACTGACCAAAGCCATCGGTGGGGGGGGGGGGGGGGGGGGAGCGCAAGGAAAATGCACATGATGCTGCTAGCTTTGAAGTCCAAAACAGACAACATTCCACATGCACTGTTGGAATCATTTCAAAAACATGTTCCGGCCACCATAAGCAAAAACTAAGATAAATATGGTAACCACATCATATCCCATCCACCAAACCTTTTCTGTATTTTGCACAACAGTAGTAGTGTTAAATCTCCCTGATCACACATTTATCAATGGTACAGACAACGTTTTCCTTTATGAAAGTGATTCGCTGAGGCCTCCTTTCCTCATTATAATCATGAACTAATTTAGAAAAATGAATGATAGATAAGAGAAAGGCCATTTCTGATGGTTTCACATGCAAATGCTAAATAAACATCAGCTGTCCAGGTGTGGAGTTTTACATGCAGAAAAGCCAAAATTGGATGCCCCAGTGCATATAGCTCTATCCAGCATAGAGTATCAGTACATGAGCGGAAAGACACAAATCGCAGGAAAATTGGAATTCAAAAGTAGGATCATGAGATCAGGTAAATCTCAGCATTAGATCTGTTCATATGTGCAGCTAACTTGTCGACTCTCGGATACAAAATAATGCATCATAAATCTGACTGAAATTGCATCACAATTTAGTCTTGCAATATTATTTAAGGGCTGACCAAGAAATATTTGGAAAGAGTACCGTACAAATGATGTGAACTCAATATACACTGCTCTAGGATATGCTAGATGTGATAAATATAGCCTTTCGTTAACCTTCTGTTATTAGCCTATAAGCACCAGGAGGCATTCAACCAATGGTGATTTTCTGGCAGGTCACCTTGTATGTAGCAGGCAGGACATGTCATCTAGAAATGTACACAACAGGACGTTTTTGAACTTGCTGTCTTTTGACCATTACAGCTGGAGTGGAAGGATGAACCTCATATAGGCTCTGACCTAGTATTTTGTTTTGCTTTAAAGGCTAAGCTAAATAATACTAAAATTACTGCTTTCAGGCAGACAATCAAATTGCTACCACTACCTCATTCTGGGGGAGCAAGGGAAGAGACTATCACAGTTTTCTTAAATGAAAACCACAAGCACTTACTGCAGAGGTTTTTTAACGAAATCAGTTACTTCTTTATTTGTCAGGATCAAAATATATTTATGCTAAATAAAACCACCACAATAGAACACAACTGGAATTTATGCTGCATTGAAAAGCCTATATTAATTCTGCAGGTGTACTGTAAAAGGTAAATGTGGTCTGCAAGTTTAAACTTCCCAGCACTGTACAACAGAGAAAACTGAGACAAAGGTCTGAATACCTGGCAAGGGGCAGACAATGGGCTAAGGTTCCATTTCTTCCTCTTGCCACACTAATAAAAAAGTCTATTGTAATAGTGCATGATCGTTTAACGCTTTGCAATCCTGTTTGGAAGGCGGCATTCTAGTAAATAAAAAGAAATTGAATTTTGAGCTTTTGGGATGCGGTATAGGGGCAAAAGAGAAAGACGAGGGAAGCTCGGCAATGCAACGCCCAACCAGCGCCATAGGTGGGAGGGAGCCCCATGCAGCCCCCCAGCGGTCCTCCCGTTCCCAGGAGCTTGCTTGCTTGCTTGCTAGGAAGAAGAAGGGCCACAGTCAGAGGCTGAAGCCCAGCAGGAAGCGACTCGCTCATACACTTCCCAGCCACCCCCGATCGCGGGGCGGTCCCCCTGCCGCCTTTTCCCCTCCCTCCACCCACGGCGACAGCAAGTTGTTTTCTTATTAAAGAGCTGGGAGGGTCAGGTCAGTTCCACCCCCAGCGCTGGGCCGAACACGCGTCCCAGACCCTCGCACGTTTCAAAAGGCTCCCGTGGCTGTTCTGCCCGTGAGGCACAGGTGAGGCCCGTGTGTCCCCCAATCCCCTCCTCATCGCCTCACCTGGCCCGGGGCCGAGCGCCTCCATGCCCGCGGCGGTCCTCTCCGCGATTCCCTTTTTCTCCGGAATATTTGCTCCTTGGGGGGCTCCGAGCACACGGACGGGTGGGGGCGGCCTGAGCCGCCGGTGGCAGCAGAGAGAGGGGTGGGGGGGGGGCGAGCGGGAGCCGCGCGGCCTTCCTCCGAGGTCGCTGTCCGTCCGCTCGGCGGCAAAGAAACGGGAAGAAGAGTCCGAGCCGCCGCTACCGAGGAGACGCCAGTCACACACGGCGCGCGCGCGCAAGCAGCCAGGCGCGCGGCCCACACAGCGGAGGGAGCGTGACGCGCGAGCACACGTCACCCGTCACCTCGGAGGATGGACGGACGAGCGCGCGCGGCGGCGTCCCCTGGCGTACGTCATTGGACGGCACGCTGGGAACGTGGGCTGGCGCTCTTCCTGTGCACTGCACGGCACACACGTGCGCGCTCTGCTGCGTTTCCCGTGGTCGTTAGAGAGGAGCCTCCACGGGAACGTTGCCTCCTAACTCGGTTAAACTGTTTACAGGACGGTACGCGAAAAGAAGTACGATATTAAACAATGTATTGCAACCAACAGCCTGAGCTACTCGACTTCGTCGTTGCCAACAATTTTTCCCAAACATGGTCTCTGAACTACAGTCGCACGATACAAGGCTCCATTTAAGGATTTAACCACCCCCCAAAAAAGGTTTTAGGCGTCATCGTGGATGATATGTTGAAAACCTCTGCTCGGTATGCAGCGCGGCTAAAAAAAACTAATAGAATGTTAGGAATAATAAGGAGAATAAATCCAAGGCTGCCGCTATGGCTGTTTCGCTCATGGTGCACTACTCCTTGATTATTATGTACAGTTCTAGTTTCCCCATCTAAAAAATGGATATGGCATTAGAAAAGGTAGAGAGTGATCAAAATGATGAATTGATTTAACTGATTTTATAGACCGCTTTATGGAAGAATATCGCTACAGAAAACACTTAAAAGGCTCTTAAGCTTGGAAAAAAAGATGGCTAAGAGGAGACATGATAGAAGACTATAAAATGACGAGTGGAATAGAACAGGTAACGTTCATTGCTACAAAAGGTACAAGAAATAGGGTACATGCAATGAAGCTACAACATAGTACATTTAAGACTAACTGAGAAAATATTGTTTTCACTCTACATAATCAAACTCTGGATTTCGTTGCCAGGGGATGTCATTAATGCTGTTTTTTTTCAGCTGAGTTTAAAAGAGGTTTCAAAAAATTCCTGGAAGAAAAGTCCATAAACCATTATTATTAAAAAGGGAGAAACCCCTGCTTACCCCTAGGATAGAATAAATAAACCTCTTCCAAAGAAGGGGAAGCTGTAAAATTAGAGGGCATAACATGAAGCTGCAAAGGGGTAAACTTAAAGGTAATGTCAGGAAATAATTTTTCACTAAAAGGGAGGTGGATGCTTGGAATGCCCTCCCGATGGAAGTGGTGGTGACAAATTCAGTGACAGAATTCAAAATGGCATGGGACAGACACAGTGGATCCCTTTATAGCAACAGGATAAAATCAAAATAAACTTAACTATCTCTTATATCTCAACAAATAGGGGTGACCTACACAGAGCAGTGGGTATACCCCTAAACAAAGGCATGGGGAGGGGTGACCTGCACAGAGCAGCAGGTGCACCTTCTATTGCCACCTTGCTGGGCAGACTAGATGGACCATACTGGTCTTTATCTGCTATCATTTACTATGTTACTATATTACCAAACCTGGCCATGGAAGAAGTCTCTTTGGGAAGTAATTCTTTTGGTATATAGAAACATGATGACAGAAAAAGACCACATGGCCTATCTAGTCGGTCCTTCCACATCAACAATCAAACAGTCCACTTTTTACCTTTAGAGATCCTCTGTGTTGGTCCCATGCTTTTTTGAATTCAGTTATTGTCCTCATCTCTACCACCTCCACTTGGAGACTATTCCATGGATCCACTACTCTTTCCGTAAAGAAATATTTCGGCATATCACTCCTGAATCTATCTCCCTTCACCCTCATCCCATGTCCCCTCGTAGCAGAACTTGCTTTCAATTGAAAGAGGCTCTCTCCCTGAACATTTATGCCACGGAGGTATTTAAACATCTCAATCATATCACCTCTATCCCGCCTTTCCTCTTAAGGTGTACATATTAAGATCCTTAAGTCTGTCCTCATATGCTTTATAATGAAGCCCACTAATCATTTTAGTAGCCACCCTCCGCACCGACTCCATCCTGTTCACATCCTTTTGAAGGTGCGGTCTCCAGAATTGCACACTATACTCCAAATGAGGTCGCACCAAAGACTTATACAGAGGCATTATCACCTCCTTTTTTCTGCTAGCCATTCCTCTCCGTATGCACCCAAGCATCCTTCTAGCTTTTGCCGTCGCCTTTTCTACCTGTTTAGCTACTTTAAGATCATCAGACACAACCACGCCTAGGTCCCGCTCTTCTTTAGTGGACAAAAGTACTTCACCTCCTATACTGTATTGCTCCCTTGGATTGCTGCAGCCCAGATGCATGACCTTACATTTTTTAACATTAAATCCCAGCTGCCAAATTCTAGACCATTCTTCAAGCTTAGCTAGATCCCTCCTCATGTTATCTACACCTTCCTGGGTGTCTACTCTATTGCGGATTTTGGTATCATCCGCAAAGAGGCAAACCTTACCCGACAGCCCTTCCGCTATATCACTAACAAAGATGTTAAAAAGAATCAGACCAAGGACAGATCCCCGAGGCACACCACTGGTAACATCCTTCTCCTCACAGTGAGCTCCATTTACTTGTACTCTTTGTCGCCTCCCACCCAACCAATTTCTAACCCAAGCAGTAACTTTAGGGTCCATCCCTAGGGTGCTCAGTTTGTTTATAAGTCGCCTGTGAGGAACAGTGTCAAAGGCTTTACTGAAATCTAAATACACCACATCTAGAGCTCTCCCTCGGTCCAACTCCCTGGTCACCCAGTCAAAGAAATAAATCAGATTTGTCTGACAAGACCTGCCTCTGGTGAATCCATGCTGCTTCGGATCTTGTAATCCGCTGGACTCCAGAAACCTCACTATTTTCTCTTTCAGCAGCGTTTCCAATAATTTACTCACCACCGAAGTTAAACTAACCGGCCTGTAGTTTTCAACCACATCCTTACTTCCGCTTTTGTGTAAAGGCACCACATGAGCCTCTCTCCAGTCCTTTGGCACCACTCCCGACTCCAACGAGGCATTGAAAAGGTCAGTCAGTGGAGCTGCTAGAACGTCCCCAAGTTCCCTCAGTATTCTAGGGTGTATCCCATCCGGTCCCATCGCTTTGTCTACTTTAAGTTGAGCTAGTTTCTCACGAACACAGTCTTCTGAAAATTGTTAAAGATGTCCCTCGCTTCTGTTCCTATTTGTGGGTGTTTTCTGAGGTCCTGCTCCTGGTTCTTCATCTGTGAACACAGAACAAAAATATTTGTTAAGCAATTCCGCTTTATCCTTATCGGCTTCTACATATTCCCCCCCTGCACCCTTGAGTCTGACAGTACCACTCTTGCCCTTCCTCTTCTCACTAATATATCTGAAAAATGTCTTATCCCCCCATTTTATTGCATTGGCTATTTCCTCCTCCTTTTGAATCTTTGCCTTCTTGACTACTTTGCTAGCTTCTCTAAGTTTTTCCAAATACAGATGCCTGTCTTCCTCTCTCTGTGATCTCTTGTATTTCATGAAGGCCTCCCTCTTTTTCTTCACTTTTTCAACTACTTCCTTAGAAAACCATAGTGGTCTCCTTTTCCTTTTGCCTTTATTTACCATTTTAACAAAAAGGTTGGTTGCCCTTAAAATATCCCCTTTCAGTTTTTCCCACTGTTTTTCTACATCCCCAGCTGTTCCCATCCCACTAACGACTCTCTGAAGTATTGGCCCATCTTCGCAAAGTTAGTCTTCCTAAAGTCTAAGATCCTCACCTTGGAATGGATTCTAACAGCCCTAGTCCTAATACTGAACCACACCATCTGGTGATCACTGGATGCAAAATGATCTCCCACTACAACATCAGAAACACTTTCACCATTGGTAAGCACCAAGTCCAGTATGGTCCTTTCACGTGTGGGGTCTGTTACCAATTGCCTGAATAGTTCTCCCTGTAGAGAATCCAGGATCTCCTTCTAGATGATACTGCAGCAGGAATGTGCCAATCAACATCTGGCATATTGAAATCTCCTATCAGTAGCACTTCCCCTTTCCTAGCAATGCTGCGTATGTCTTCAATTAACTCTCTGTCCACCTCTTCCTCTTGTGAGGGAGGTCTGTATATCACACCAATGCAAATAGATTTCTCTTTCCCTTTTTCTAGTTTAAACCCACAATGCCTCCTCTCTCCCTTTTAAGCTCTGTAATTCCAAAGCTTTAATAGTAGTTTTTACATATAGTGCCACTCCTCCTCCCCTTCTTCCTACCCTGTCCTTTCTGAATAAAGTATAGCCAGGTATAGTTACATCCCAGTCATGGTTTTCTGTGAACCATGTTTCTGTAACTGCCACTAAATCCAAGTCAGCCACTCCCACCAAAGCTTCAACATCAGGGATCTTATTTCCCATGCTACGGGCATTTATACACACTGCTTTCCATATGTTGCCCCTGTTATCCATTTCCATAAAGGTATTTAATGTATCACCTACCTGGGGGCTTTCACTTACCTGGGAGCTTTCTTCACCTATCCCCAACGAATCTAGTTTAAAGCCCTCTTCAGTAGATTAGCCAGTCTACTACCGAAAATGCGTGGTAGTAGACTGGCGGGGAGGCCAGGGCTTGCCCCAAGAAGGAGTTGAGGGGGAGAAACGTAAGAAGGGAAGGGTAATAAATGATGCAAAGGGGAAAGAGTAGGCACAGGGCCAGCCCCAAAGTTGGTTAAAGGCTGCTAGTGCCCTAGGCAAACAGTAACCCTTATGCTCCCTCCTCACCCCTGGATGTCAGAATCCATTGTTTAGCTTTGACTACCCTGCTCTTTGCTGCCCCCCCTCATCCCCCCCCCGGAAGCTGTCTCACCAGGTGACTGCCTTGTTTGTCTAATGGGCTGACCCTGACTAGGAGGGGGGGGGGGGCAGGAGAGGTTTCCTGCCTGTGTGGAAGAGTTGCCAATTTTCAAGAAATCTATAAATATAATCAGATACATTCTACCGTTCTCCTTTGTTCCATAATCAGCATTTTTAATCATCAAAAATGCCAGACTCCCACTTAACATACTCCGAAGATAGGCATTCCTCCAAGCTCCACAAACTGCTATAGATGACCTACAGTATATGGCCCTTCCGTTGAAAACATTTGGGATCCCCATCTTAGGGTATTGTGTATTAGTGCTCATATAAAAATAATTGAATTTGAAAATTCTGCAGTTTAAGTAATGAAAGGTCTGAGCTAACCATAAATAAAGTTTAACAGAGATAGTGGATCAGAGGTACGTGCTCCTTGTAGAGCACACATAACAATTAGAATTAGCAAATAGAACTCTAGGAATCATAAGGAAAGGAATTGAGCACAAAACCAAGGATATTATAATGCCTCTGTATCGTTCAATGGTGTGACGGCACCTTGAATGTTGTGTGCAATTCTGGTCACTATATCTTAAAAAGCATATAGCGGAATTAGAAAAGGTACTAAGAGCCACCAAAATGGTAAAGGGGATGGAAGGATATCCCTATGAGAGGCTTAAAAGGTTAGGGCTCTTCAACCTGGAAAAGAGACAGTTGAGGGGAGATATGATAGAGGTCTATTAATTAATTAATGAATGGAATGGAACAGTAAATGTAGATCATTTGTTTACACCATCAAAAAATAGACTAGGGGACATGCAATGAAGCTACAATGTAACCCATTTAAGACTAATAAGAGAAAATATTTTTTCATTCAAGCTGTAATCAAACTCTGGAATTCGTTACTGGAGAATGTATCTAACAGTTTAATTGTTTTTTGTAAACCGCCCTTGATCTTTGGAAGGGGTGGTATAGAAAAAGTTTAAAATAAATAAATGTAGTAAAAGCTGTTAGCTGTTTGGACAAGTTCCTGGAGGAAAGGTCCATAACCCATTATTATGGTTTTGGCACTTGATATACCACCCTTTACATTGTTAAAGAGGACCCAGGACATCCACTGTTTGCCCCCAAACATTGTGGAACCTGGAAACAGAATACTGGGCTTGATGGACCTTGGTCTGACCCAGTATATGGCATTTCTTATGTTAATCTGACCATTTTTCTAAGTTCAAATACGGGATACTCAATCAAGCTGGAGGGGTTCAAAGTTAAGGAAAATAAAAAATATATTTATAATTACAATTTTAATTTTAACCAAAAATTTGAATCAAAAGGCTAGGTTTATAATTTTACTTACAAATGTGCCAATCAAGCCTATTTGTACTTCTCTAAAGAGTGAATTTTCTTCAAAATAGCAACATTCCCACTAAGATAATTAAAAACATTTGGGCAACTCAACTCCAAATTTGCACTCTACAATCATTAGACATTTGAGAGTCTCTACGTGGAGTTGTTATTTTTTTTTCTGTAGATCACACTTGGTTCATGTTTGAAAAGCACCTTTCAGTGGGAGCATTGGAACCTGGCAAACATAAAAACAAAATTCTGTATCCTAGCTATTGCTTCCACCTCCCCCTGCAAAAGCAAGAACTAGGGACGTTGAACAGGAGGGCAAAAGCAGCACTGCACCAGTAGACAGAGACAAAATATGTCTGAAAACGCTACTGTTCATATATTGGGGGGGGGGGGGGGGGGGGAGTGGCGTGGCGGGGTTGAATGGACGTGCATATATATATGTGTGGGTGGGTGTGACTGAAGTACAACCGAGTGCATGTATGTGTATATGTTTCTGTGTCTCTTTGGAAATAGTGTCATATAGTTTACCTTTGAAAATTTCAGCTGGAGTGAAGTCCCCTGGTACAAATGTGGAGGACAGGTGTTTTAAAATAGGGGACTTGTCCGCCTCCCATACGATTCCAGAAACAAATCCTTAAAACAGGAACTGTCTCTAATACGGGGTGGTTGGTCACTTTAGAACTATAAGAACAACTTGTTCTTAATCATCTCTTCAACCAACCTATCTACCTGCACTGCATCTTGATACACGCACGCTACAAATAGTGCTGCGGGCTCGTGCCAGTTTTAAATCTCCTCTGCCGGGTGCACGCGATCCCATGCGGGCTCATTCGAAAAAAACATTGGCCAGGGTCCTTGTTGTGCAACAAGAGATCTTCAACGAGAGGGGGCGGGGCGGGCTCGTGCACAAACCACGCAGCCGTCCAGTCCTGTAGGTTTGTTTGCCAGACGTTGTGACGTCACGGATGTAAACTGGAATTATTCAATCCGCCTCCCGGAAACCCCAATCTGGTGGGCAGGAATAGGTCGCAATTGGCCCAGTAAACGGTAGGCGGGGCTCTACCTTGCCAGAGCGCGAAAGCGGCGCGAGCCTTTGAGTCGGTTGGAGGATGCGGGCAGGAGGTTTTCAGTTTCTGGCGCTTTTGGGCAAAATTTTAACAGGTCGCCCAGGTGGAAGCGCGAGTTAGGTGGCTTTTGCCACCGCCGAGCAGCGGAGGTGACATAAGTTATTTTTTTCTTGCTCAGGCAGTTCCTTTGGTGGTGGTATGGCAGCTCCGACGCAGGCCCTGGTAAGCGCAGCTCCCGCGGATGTTATCGCCTGTCGTGACAGGTGTTTGCAGAAAGGCCGTTCTATAATCTGGAGCTGATCTTTTCTTTGAGCAGTGTTTGACTCCTCACCCCCCAACATCTGTTATTGCACACTATGCCTTGAACTCATTGGGGCTGAGCGGTATAAGTAAACGGGTTAATTTAAATTAAATTTGCAAACGTCTCTTATATCTACTAAACTGTTCAGCGAGAGAAATGTATTTGTTTGTTTAGCTACTTTTCTATACCGCTTTATCTGACAGTCAAAACGATGTATAAGAAATGAACTTAAAACATACATGGGAACATAGCGAACATAAGTTATCGCTATCTACTTAATATACACAATGCAAGGAACTTTAAACATAATTGAGAAAAAGCAGTATGAGAGTAATATGCCTATGATGAAAGAGAGATTGTTGGTCATCTTTATCAAAGTGTTCAAAGAATCAGGGCTGGCCTGTCCACTAGGTGGGCTAGGCAGCTGCCTAGGGTGGTGGACCTCCAGGGTCATCACAGCACACATGGCCTGCCACCCTTTTCCCCCCTCATGTTGAGCCATGCTGCTACCTCCTGCTGCTGCTGACTTCGACAGTGGGCTCAGCAGCAGAGCATGCTTTGGCATACATGGTCTGCTGCTTCTGACCCCCCCCCCAAAGTTTTGCTGGAGGGGTCAGAAGTGGTAGGCCATGTGTACCAAAGTACATGGCCTGCTGCCAATCCTCCCTGCTTTCAGAATCAGCAGCTGTGAAGGGTGGTGATTTGGCTCAGCACAGGGAGGGGAGTGTGGCATGGCCAGGGCTTCTGCCTAGGGCTGCAGAAACTCTTGGACCAGCCCTGCAAAGAAGAGATGGTGTTTTAGTTTCTTGTGGAATTCAGATAGATCATGAATGACAGGTAAGCTCTGAGGGAGTGCATTCCAGATCCTTGGTGCATAAAGAGAGAAGGCTTGATTAGAGGCATTTTGGCTACTCTTTACTCTTGTAGGAATAATGAATGTGTTCTGTGCATTGGCTCTTCTCTGACCCTTTTCAAATCCAGGCTGAAAACTCACCTCTTCGAGGCTGCTTTGGATCCTGGTCTGCGAGTCTCCTAGGCTTCCTTACCATTCTCCTAGATATAATCTTGTCCTCAGCTTTTGTGTTGCCTGTCTTGACTAGATTGTAAGCTCTGAGCAGGGACTGTTTTACATATGTCTGTACAGCGCTGTGTAAGCTTTGTAGTGCTATATAAATGACCAATTGAGAGGATGAGCAGGAAAGGTAAGCTTCTTCCTGCTTCCTACCAGCACAGCCAATAAGCCCGGCTCCAACCTCCAATTTAAAATCCAGCCACAATCGGGCAGGCCTGCGCGTGAGGGCCTGGCCCAACTCATTAGCACACATGGGACAGGACTTTCCTGCTCCCTTGAAGATCCATGCAGCACCCTCTGTCACCTATAATATACACAACAGATAACCCAGGAACTCTATAGCCCATAACACAGGAGAACACTTCCCATCATTCCACCCCAGTGCAGTCAACAACAGCTCACTTGCCACTTCGACCAGCAGGCGCTCCAAACTTCTAGGACGGCCTCAAAACGACCACACCATATTCTTCCTACTGCACACATCATCCTGCTCCTTGCCTGCCACACATTCATACAATCTTCAGGCCTTAGTACAACATCATACATTCCTATCATTCATCACTCATCCAACAGTAGGATCCAACCCTTCTTCCTCAAGTCTTGAACCAGGAGCACCCACTACCTTCTTCAGATACAGCCCTCCCACTGCTACAAATATACCTCTCATCATCCAACCTCTTAAATGTGTCCTCATAAACAGCAGATTCGTCTGAAACAAAATCCCCATCCTGACTGACTACATAAAGGAAAACCATATTGACATACTCTGTATAACAGAATCCTGGCTTGGTTTAATAGGACTGTCTCTCATCAACTTACCATCCCTTCTTACCATCTTTTCTGCCAACCAAGAGCACACACGAGGAGGAGGGGTACTCATAATAGCCAAGGAGGGCCTCAACTTCAAAATGGCAAGCTCTAGCTCTAATATCACCCTGATTATCGTAACCATAAGCAACCCCCATTTATCTCACTGCCTAACATACAGAGCACCAACAGCAGGACTGGGTGACCTCTCGCCGCTCATCGAGGTAGCATGCTCAGAGCATCATAAAAACAAGTTCATTCTTCTAGGGGCTCTCAGCCTCCCTATTTTACCTAATGAGCCACTCCTTTCCTCCAAGCACTTGAAGCACTCCATATCATCGTAACAACAATGCACAACAGGGGAGGTCCCCTTGAATTCATTTTCACACCAGCAAATTGGCCGCACCAAAAACTTACCACCATAACTTAAGTCTCATCAGTACTTTGGTCTGACCATAACCTAATTACATTCTACTTCCCAAGCTCCTCTAAAACAGACACCCTTAAATTTACCTCAATCAGTCCATGTGATTTAAAGCATTTGACAAGACTCATTTATTAGCAGTATCCTGCCTAAACTGCAGGATAACCCAAGCAACCTCAATGCTTTCATATCCGAATGGAACACAAGCATATACTTCCATGCCATCATGCAGGTCAACACCTCCATGATGAAGAGACCACACCATGCATCCTGGTTCACTCTTCGTTTTAATTCACTGAAAAACAAGCTCGGGGCAATTAGAGCGGAGATGGAGACAGCATAGGAATCCATTGAATCACGCAGCTTACACAAGCGCACTAGCGAACTACTGTGCATTCACCCTACTTAAGAAAAAGGAATCTCATTCCAATCTACTTAATACCTCTTAACTGCCCCAGAGAGCTATTCAGCATAGCCTTGAATCTGCTCAAAACCCCAAACAGTTCAAACTCCAAGCCCACTCTCACACCAAATGTTAAGGCACAATTTCTCCAATGTGCAACTTCAGACCCAGGACTTCATAGATACCTATGCCCCCCCTTGACTGTCATCAACACAGAAATGCTCCTTACCTCCTTCCTGGACACTTTGATCAAAGGCACACAGAAAATCACCCAGGAGTTCATTCTCCTCTTTCTCAATGACTCTGTCTCCCACGCCAATCTAATCTTGCGATTCCACTCGGTTGGTCTCCGAGGTACAACTCTACAGTGGTTCCACTCATACCTATCCTACCGGTCCCAACAAGTCAGATTGGAAACAAAACCCTCAGGGCTCTGCGTTATCATCACAGCCTTTTAACATCTTCATCCAGCCCCTATGTAAAATCATATAGGATCACAAAATCCTCTACCAACTATATGCAGGCGACATCCTAATCTACACCCCATTCTCCATTGCCAACCCTGACTACTACTCCTCCACTAGCCATTGCCTAGAATCAATAGTCCAATGGCTAAATAACCACTGCATGCACCCCAATAAAACAGAAGTCCTTCACATAATTAGACTCCCCTCCTTCACCCCATCTGCCATACTCAAACTGGCCAGTTTAACTCTACAAGTTAAATAACACGTTAAATATCTTGGTATAACCCTAGATCAACAAGTCTGCTTCCACCAACACATCAGACAAGTTACCAAGGCAGCTTACTTCCAGATGAGCACACTCTGACACACTCGCCCCCTATTGGATCACAATGACTTCAAAAGTGGCTGCCAAGCACTTATCACCCCTATCCTGGACTACTTAAACATAATTTACCAGGGGCTCCCAAAATCATCCTTATTCCCGTTACAGCTTGCTCAAAATGCAGCAGTCCATGACAGCATATTAGCCCCACTCTAAAACAGCTTCCCTGCTTCCCCATCCACATGAGGATTAAATACAAAGTCAACCTAACCATATTTAAGACCATTCACCACCTCTCGGCGTACGTTCTTTACACTCCTGCAACACCCTCTCAACAAGAAAGTAAGAAGATCAGCCAATCACAACCTCTTATCAGTCCCAAGTGCTTTCACCCACTCCACCACCACCAGCCGAGCCTCCTTCTATGTCCCCCACCAACTGGAACTCCTTCACATTGGAGCTACACCAACTCCTGGACACCATAGCTTCCATCAACCTCACCACTGCCCCTAACGATCCCTGCCCCGCAGGCTGGATCAAAAAACTACATCATGACCTCAGTCCAACTATCTGCAGAATCCTGAATCAGTCCCTATCTACAGGATCCTTCCCCCAAAGCTTAAAATACACGTCTATTTGACCCCTACTGAAAAATAACAAACTCGACACATCTAAAGTTGAATCCTATAGGCCAATTTCAAGCATTCCTTTGCTTGCTAAAATCATTGAGAAAGTGGTCCTGTGTCAAATTCAACACCACGTGGACACCGAAGCGCCCCTGGACTCCTCCCAACATGGTTTTAGAGCAGCCCACGGCATTGACACCATCCTCACAACCTTCTTCAACAATCTAATCACAGGCCTTGACAATATACACCAAGGATTTGTCCTTATATTCTTGGACATAGCGGCCGCCTTTGATTCAGTGAACCATGAGACACTTCTACTCCAACTTAAAGAAAAAGGGATACAAGGCTCAGCACTAGACTGGTGCAAATCTTATCTCTGCAACAGATGGCAACAAGTCAGAACAGGATCCACGACATCAGAGCCCTTCCCTCTGAAACAGGGTGTACCTCAAGGCTCATCCCTGTCTGCTCTGTTCAACATCTATATGCAGCCTATCTGTGCTTTAATCCGCTCCTTCAATGTCCAATGTCTTGCCTATGCTGACGATATCCTCATCTACACACTTTTAGGATTGACCAACCCGACTTCTCTCCAATATTGAGATGTTTTGAAGCAGTATCAGATTGGCTTCTAACTCAAAATCTCCGGATCAACAATAGCAAAACAGACGTCCTATTCGTCACAAGGAATCGTAGTTTCACGCCTCCTCCCTCACTTCAGATCAATAATATAGAATTGAAGTCAAAATCCACAATCCGATACCTAGGCATTACCCTCGATCAACGCCTTGATATGTCAGCCGATGCTACAAACACCACAAAAGCAATTTATCACAAAATCCGAACGCTAAGACACCTTCGCCCATTACTTGATTTCTCTGACTATTGATCAATATTCCAAGCTCTAATCATCCCGCATCTCGACTTTGCGAATGTCATTCTACATGGATTCCCACAGTCAACCTTAAACCCACTCCGACTTGCCATGAATTCAGCTGCAAGGGTTCTAGTCGGAGCACCAAGATCGGACCATATAACGCCTATCCTGATAAACCTACACTGGCTGCCACTACCTGCCAGAATCACCTACAAAATTCTAATACTAACCTTCAAAGCCCTCAAGAACCAGCCCCCCATGCCCATCAACGCACTTCTCCACCGTACCACAGTCAACAGAATCAGGAGAACTACACAGATGAACACAATTGAAGTCCCCAAGTTTCTAACAAAATGTACAAAGTCAACAGCCAACAGAGCATTTTCCATTTTTGCACCGATTGCCTGGAATGCCCTCCCAGCAGAACTCCGAGCCATCCCAAACCTGGTGGTGTTCTGAAAAGCCCTCAAACACCATCTGTTCATACAGCACTACCCGGTCTCCAAGTTTGAAAAGCACGCACCCACCTCCTTGAACCCCCACCTAACCCCCCCCCTATTGAACGTCCCCCCTCTGTTAACGGTTAATCAGCTTTCCCCTCTCTCTCCACCCTGACCCATGTGTACTAGTATTCGTTACAGACCCCTTACGTACCCATTGAGATTAATCATTATTTTAACATGTACATAATCTGTATATAGTTCCCCTCGTTCCTCCATGTTTTGAATATCCTGTTCTATGTAAGCTCAGTGTTCCTATTACATTGTAGTATGTTTGTTGCAACTGTAAACCGCACTGATTATAATAACGCGGTATATAAGAAATATAAATAAATCTAGGAGAATTCCGCTGTAAATTAAAAACCTTCCTTTTCCTAGAGCACTTTGGACCAAACTCTTAACTTTTAGTGCCATCAAATCAGTGTTGACTCATAACGACCCAGCTACCTCTGGGTTTTCTTGGCAGTGTATCACCGGAAGTAGATTGCCGGCTTTTTCTTCTGAGGCAATGGAGGGTAAAGTGACTTGCCCAAAGTCATAAGGAGTGCCAGTGGGACTCGAACCCTTGATCTTCTGGGTACTAGGCAGTTGCTCTAACCACTAGGTTACTCCTCCACTCTTATTCTTAACTCTTAACTATCCACCCACTATACCTGGACTATGTTCACACCGAACCCCTCCACTCTGCCATGTAAATAGTTCTTTTCACATTGTTTAGTTTCATTTACTGTTACGTATGTTCTATGTAATGTTCTTGTTTTGTTCCATGTACACCACTGTGACTTGTAGATACAGCGGTATAGAAAAGTTGCTAAATAAGTAAATAAAATTAAAATAGTAGTAGTATATATGTTTGCTATAAGGATTGCAAGAAACCGAGGAGAGGTTATGGGATATTTTGAAGATGGTTAGTAAGGCCTTGTATTTTGTGTGGCTTGAAACGGGAAGTCACGGTAACTGAGTATTGGAGTAATATGTGCGGATCTGGGCAGCAGTATTCAGAGTCATCTGTAAAGGATGGGATGCACTCTTCTTATTTACTCCCCATAGCTCTATGCCATGTTTGCATTTTCTCCCACCAAAAGGACCCCCCTCCCCCAAGTACAGTGGGAGAACATCATTCCGTGCTCTCCCCAATTCCCATTAGGTGCTTTTCATTGGTGTCACATGTGTGCAGTTAACTCTCTTAATGATGCATTCTTATTTGGATGAAAAGTTTTATATTTTCTCATATCCCTCCAAAATAGGAAGGTGCATTTTCCACAGGCAAATTCAAGGACCGGAGGTTATGATATAAGGAGGGAGAGGGTTTCAAATTACAGATGTTTGGAATGAAATAACTTACTTGCACAGTTATTGGAAATCAATTCTGTGACCTAATTTAAGCAGGATGGATCAAGGATAACAGAGTTGAGAAGTTGGACAACAGACCACAGAGTTAAGTGTATAGGAACTTGTATGCTCACCTACCCAGAATGGTGAAGAAAAAGAGGAAAGGCAATAAAACTGATTTGAATAAGGAGTGTTGTCCTGTAGATAGTCTGGCTTGTGCTGCTGCTGATTCTTATCTACTGTTAGGTAGATGGCAATTGGAAAAGCTGAGTGGGCTAAAGCGAGGTTACTTACCTGTAATGGGGGCTCTCCGTGGACAGCAGGATGTTAGCCACACCTGGTGACGTCCTCCAGGCGGCGCCACAGACGGAAGTGCTCTCCAGAGCTTAGAAACCTTCTGAGCATGTGTGAGTGGTCCCACTTCCCTGGCCTGCCCCTAGCCAGGCCAGTCTTTTTTTTTTCTTCCACCTTGCCTCAAGATGGATTTTCTAGCTCTCCAAACTTTCATCAATCTACAGAATGCCCAAGCCAGGATTTAAAAAGTGCCCACGATGTGGCAGGAAAATGAACACTACTGACACAATTGCTGTGTCCGATGTCTTGGAGCTAACCACAGAGTGGAGGACTGTTCCAGCTGCTCCAGGATGTCTCCCAGGGCATGGAAATCCAGGAGCCATGCTCTCAAGGACTTCCTGGCCTCCACGGGTGAACCAGCGCTGACTAAACAGGCCCCAGAGAGCAGTTGTCTTCCTTCCGGATCTCCTGCATCTTACCTGCCTGAGTCTGTTCTACTGGCACGGGATATGCCCTGCAGGGCCTCCATCCCCGGCCACCCAGCGGGATCCAAGATTTATTTCAGCCATCTGTAGAAAATGTTGCATTCCATAGAGCAGGCCTTGTGAAATTTTGCTTGGATTTAAGAGCCAGTAACTATGACTTCCTTGTATCCCTCCCTCCCTTCTTCTCCCCACCCCCATCCACTATTTGTCGCCATTCTCTGATGATCCTTTATTTGCAAACTCATGCATGTTTGGGGTGGGTGGAAGAGTTTGAAGAGCAATGATAGCGTGTCTCTTTAAAGTAGCAATGGCTGTATGAGGCATCTTTAAACAGAAACATATAGACAGCAAGTGTCTGTGTGTGTGGTGCATGAGATGTGGCCATGGATATTTTTCTGTGGGTGGGTGCAGGGCTGTGGTGCATTTGTGTGTGTGTGCTGCAGAGTTGGGAAGCATCTGTATGTTACGTGAAGATGGGATAATCCTCTGTGAGGGGTGGGGGTTGGGGGGACTGTATCATCTGGCATATACACATTGTGCCCATTTATCACTTCTTTTTCTCCAATACTCTTATTTCCTCCTCCAGTCCCTCTCTGCTCTGTTCCACGTCCAGACCTTTTCCCTCCCCCCAGCACACTCATCCCTCTGCCATGCATTCCCCCACCCTCCTTTTTTAAAGCTTCTGGCCCTTCAAGCTTTTGGCAGCTTTACATCCCTCCCTCTTGTCTGACCCTTTTTTTTTTTTTTTGGTAGACTCTGATCCAGCTGTTCTTCTGCCTGTGGGAGATGGGATCCCTGCGGGCAACCTGCTGCCTTCCCCTGCAGTTCTGCCTGTGGGAGATGGGATCTCTGTGGACATATAGAAGGGGTCTTTTGCCACGATAGAGGACATATTCTGCCCTGCGATGGCATTTTTTTTAAAGGGCGTGGGTGCAAGAAACTCCCAGGCTTCAGGTGCACATTTCTGGTTGCCATAGCAACCTGGCACCCGATATTTTGTCAAGCCCTGCCATAGTGCATTAATTATCACCTTTATGTTTCTGTTTATTAATTTTAAACTTATTGGATTAACTTTGCGCTTCTCTTGACTAGCTTTCAGGTGGTAACTCCTTTTCTCAAGTCCATACAGAAGAATAAAGAAGACCAAATGCAATGCAATATGTGCCTTTGAGTCAGTGCTGACTCCTGGTGATCCAGCAGCTCCTGGTTTTCTTGGCAGTGTGACTGGAAGTAGATTGCCAGACCTTTCTTCCGAGGCAATAGAGGGTTAAGTGATTTGCCTATGGCTCAAAAAAATGTTCTTCAGTGATGTAACACTGGTTTCCATTTGAAGCTTTGCTTTTTCCATAGTTGTTTGTGCTAGATGCTTATTGCCCCTCCTTTTAGTCTCTTCCTGTATAGAGATTTTCAGGTGTTTATAATATGACTTGGAGGGAAGAGATTTTGTATTTACTTGAGTCTCTTTATGGTTTATTTAGAACTTTATGTACTTCCTTTTAAGATGATTTAAAGCGGTTTACAATAAAATAAAAAAATAAAGAAAAACAAAAAAATTATTTCTGGCAATAAAGAGAGAGAGGAGAGATACAAAAGACAGGGGGGAGAGGGGGATGCAGGACTATTCTTGCGGTCTAGCTGGAATGGGTGAAGGCCAGTTGAAAGAGATGGGTTTTCTGAAACGGGAGTAAAAAGGTTCTAGACAAAGATCGGGAGGCAGATTATTCCAAGGTGGGGGGAGGGGCTGGAAATAGAAATCAGAAGACTGGGTAGAGTCATAGCAAGTATAGGAAGCAGAGGGGAGGTAAAGGTGGTTTGCATGGATGGTGCAAAGAGAATGAGAGGGGGCCAGTGGGATTAGCAGGGGCGAGAGGTAGCGTGTAAGACCAGAATCCAATATATTGTGAATGAGTAAGGACCTTGAAGTGCACGCGATAGGGTATAGGCATCCAGGAAAAAGATTTAGGTGTCATCATGGATAACATGTTAAAACCCTCCGCCCAGTGTGCAGCGGTGACCAAGAGAGTGTGATAGGCGATGGCCTAGTATGTAGCAGAGCTAGGTCTGAAAGCCCTTTTCCTCCTGCTTTAAAATGTTATTGCTGATTTTGGAAAATTACAGAATGCTGTTAGCTAGTTGTTAGAAAGAAATACTGTTCTATTCTAGTTTGATAACATGTTCTGCTCTCCTGGAGATAAGAGAATTAAATACTTTCTTACTGTTTATTGTTTAGATGTCTGATGTCTGTTTCAGTAGCATGCCGCGCCACTGTATCTTTGCTAGATGTGCACTGACCTCATAATTAGGATGAAAATATAGCAGAGAAACTGAACAGTGTAAGAATATTTTGTCTAGCATTATGAAGATTGTTTAGTGTTTTGAGCGAGGGCTAGAGATACATCTTAGCCTTGCTATGTTTGGCCTCGCTTTGTTTTGCTTTTGTTAAGAATGCTTCTGATATGCCTTCCACTATCTTTGTGGCTAACTGACCTTGCAAGAGTAGCGAAATATACTGTATACTTTAGCAGAAGTATTATGTTTAGTGTTATGTCTAGTTGCTGACCCGTGGTTAGTAAGACCCAAGCAGGGGGAGCGAGTCCTGGGCCTGGTCAGAGATGTCTATTGGATGAGAGTAAGTGGGCCACTGTGGCCGATGAGGAGTTTTGCCTGTATTAGACTGGAGAAGAAAAGTATATAAACTGTCATTTTTCTGAGCTCTGTGCTCAGACCATTTTGAATGCTACTGCAATCTGAGCCTGTGCACATTAAACCGGCTTGAATCTTTGCCTGACTCCGGGTATTATTTATTGCATTCTTATCAGCTGCTACAAGAGCAAATAGAATGCTAAATAATATAAGGAAAGGAATGGAGAATAAAACAAAAGATATTATAATGCCTCTGTATTCCATGGTACAACCGCACCTTGAATATTTTGTGTAATTCTGGTCGCCGTATCTTAAAAGGATATAGCAGAATTAGAAAAAGTACAGAGAAGAGCCACACACATGGTAAAGGGAATGGAAGGATACCCCTATGAAGAGAGGTTAAAAAAGGTTGGGGCTCTTCAACCTGGAAAAGAGACGGCTGAGGGGAAATATGATAGAGGTCTATAAATTAATGAATGGAGTGGAATGGGTAAACGTAGATCGATTGTTTACGCCATCAAAATATAGAAAGACTAGGGGGCATGCAATGAAGCTACAGAGTAACCTATTTAAGACTAATGAGAGAAAATATTTTTTCACTGAACACGTAATCAAACTCTGTAATTTGCTACTGGCGGATGTAGTAAAAGCTGTTAGCATAGCTAGGTTTAAAAAAGGTTTGGACAAGTTCCTGGAGGAAAGGTCCATAAACCATTATTGAAGGGGATCCATAATATCCACTGCTTGACCCAATACAAGCATTCTGGAACCTGTGTCTTTTGGGGAAACTGCTAGATGTTTGTGACCTAGATTAGCTACTGTTGGAAACAGGATACTGGGCTTGATGGACCTTGGTCTGACCCAGTATGGCATATGTTATGTTCTTATGCTCTTATATATGGTGAAAGAGGAGAGTGATGTGCTCATATTTTGGAAGCATGAGCAAGGAAACGAAGGGCGGTGTTTTCCTTATCCGTCCAGACTCCTGGGTTTTATCCCATTGCCAGCAGATGGAGACTGAGACTTCTAGGCGTTAATGATGTCATGGTATAAGGAACCTGAGTGAAATATCAAGCAAATACCAAGTAATAACTATATACAAATCAGCATGAAAGTTGGAAGAGAGGGAGCCATCACTCCTGAGATACAGAAGTCTCCATCAATGGGCAACTCTACACTGCGCCCTCCAGGCATTTGGATCACACCATCAGCAGGTATTAGCACGTTTTCCTTCTCCAGAGGATTTAAGGAGTGAGTGAATAGAGCGGATCTGACGAAGAGCAAAGAACAACATTTTGGCAATAGAATTAATGTGATGAAAAGTAAGTTTGGAATCCAGGATTACACCCAGGTACCCAAAGGAAGTGGATAGAGTGAGGAGAGGTAGAGTTTAGGCGTGGTAAGCAAGACTGAGAAGGAAGAGCCTGTAAACCAGAGTACCTCTGTTTTCTGAGAGTCGAGTTTAAGGAGATGTCTTTCACAGGTGGCTTACTGGTTGAGTGCCCAATTTTTAATGGAGGAAAGGTCCGGGGAGGATGAGCGTGCCATAGTAGAAGAATATCATCAGCATAATAATGGGCTGTGATACATGCCTCTTGAATTAGTGTATAACTAAACTCAAAACCTATTTGTTTCTCCCATACAGTATTACTTTCAAAAAGGAAAGAGAAACCAGTTAATCTACAAATTTTTGTTGGAACGCACGCCTTGAAGGAAGGAAGAAAACCTCCCCTTCTCGTAGCGTGTTCCGTTTTTATCTTTTATTAAGATTTAGGGATTTACCCTAATAAAGGATCGAGGGACCATAACCCTCAATACCAACCAATAATTAATGATTTTCAGAAATAGTGCTTTGTAGTATACATAATAATTTGTTCATGTTCTTTGATTTATGTGGGAAAGACATCTCGGAGTATGAAGAAGAGACTCCAGGAACATCGTTCTCGCATAAGTAGGGGGGTTAGCACAGCCCCATTAGTACCTCATTGTCAATAATACAATCATAGCTTTCAAGATTTAAGATGGCGAGTAATTGATTACATACCGTCCCATAGTAGGGGGGGCGATAGACAATCCCGACTAAGTCTCCGAGAACAATTTTGGATTTACTCATTAAGCTCCGTTACTCCTCAGGGTTTGAATTCTAATGTGGAATGGTGGACAACTATTTAGGTTAACATCTGAATTTACTCTGTCTATTGGTTACCAACCAGTCATGTGATTCTCATCCGTTTAAAAAAAAAAAAAAAAAAGGATTTGTATGTCCAGAAGCAACTATGAGCGACAGGGTTTGAGGAAGAGCCGGGAATAGCGGAGGCTCGAAACAATACAACGTTGGGTTACCAGTTCCGCCCATGTGAAGTTGTTCATTGGATGTTGTCTTGAGGGTTTTTCTTTCAACTAAAGGCTGCCGAGGTCTGTGTGAAGCAGATTATACTGGGCATCGGTTTGAGCGTCTCATTTGTGATTAATGACAAGAGAAGCAGAATGGTCTAACAGCCGGGCACGGAGTGTCTAGGCCCCGCAGTGGCTGCGAGTATGAACACTCAATTACAGCAGTGAAGACCTTTAGGAGTATGCCAGCGGTGAATACCTTTGGAAGTTTGCCAGAAAATAGACAACCTCAAGCTAAGTACTATTTCTGAAAATCATTAATTATTGGTTGGTATTGAGGGTTATGGTCCCTCGATCCTTTATTAGGGGTAAATCCCTAAATCTTAATAAAAGATAAAAAGGAACACCACGCTACGAGAAGGGGAGGTTTTCTTCCTTCCTTCAAGGCGTGCGTTCCAACAAAACTTTGTAGATTAACTGGTTTCTCTTTCCTTCTTAAATTAGTGTGGCAAGGGTGTGCAAGGAAAATGTTAAACAATAGTGGAGTGAGGACAGACCCCTGAGGAATGCCGAGGAGTGAGACTTGGAAAGAGCGACAAGCAACCAGTAAGAAAAGAGTAGAACCAGTGTAAAACAGTGCTGCATAAACCAAGGTCATGGAGACAGGTGCTAAGAAGAGTGTGATCATGAGGTCAAAAATTGAGGAGAGATCCAGTGAAACAGTGAGAATGAAATTACCCTGATCAGAGGAGTGATTGATTGAATGTCTGTCATTCAGGACCAAAGTAAGAATAGTTTTGGTGTTATGTGCAGGGTGAAATCCAGATTGATGTGGATGAAGTGTGTTAGTTTTGGAATGGTAATCTGCCAGTTGAGAGAAGAGCAATTTTTCCACAACCTTAGAAAGAAAGAATAGATTAGCCCTCAATTACCATACGGTCTCTAGAGTGGGATCCAGTTGATGGTTTCTAATTATAGGGCAAATAATGGCCTTTTTCAAGGGGAAGGGATAGTACCAGAAGCTAGGCTATTGATGACAATCTTAAGGCCAGAGGAAGGAAAGCCAAAGAGGGATCAGTGAGCCAAGAAGTAGGGAGGGGATTTAGAGAACAGGTCATCTACAGAAAGGCAGTGACTACCTTGATGAAATTGTGCATGTAGATGGGGTGAAAGTATGCCAGAGGTAGGTGAGAGAGCTAGATGGTTCAGGTGGCATGAGAAGGAAATTGGAATTGGTAAACTGATCTATGAACTGCGTTGCATTGAGGGGTGGGATAACTAGACAGGTGGTCCTGCCAAAGGTAGTTTATTTTGGAGCTGAAAAACTGAGCAAGTTGCTCTGTCGGAGCAAGGGATGAATTAGAAGACTGATGGGCATGGAGACTACAGCATAAAGCTGCTTGGTATGGTTGGAAGCAGAGAGGATATGCGAGGGGTAGAAATTATTTTTTTTAGCAGCAGTAATAGCAGCACGGTAGTGGGCTAGATGCTCGCAAAAGCGGTGAAGAGTATCCGAAAAAAGATGCAATGGTGAGTGGACCATGGAAGGACAAGGAAAGAGTGAGCTGAGGTGATGAGTAGATAAGGATATGGCCCGTGGTATTAGGAATTTGACATGCTTTTGTAAAGATAAATTGGTTAAGAGTGGAAATGAAAAATCTATCACAGAAGGATGTGGGAGCGTGATAATGAACACTAAAGTCACAAAGAAGCATTAAATGAGGGTAATGGATAGTTAGCTTAGATAGGCAGATTCCAGGTTGGAGAGGTGGTCGAAGGCAGAAAAGTACAGGGTGAGCCAGTCAAACCTGCATTTTTGAAATGACTGTAAAAAATAAACGGATGGATATTTCAAAATTTTATTGTTACTATCTTAATGTACATTAAAAAGCATTTAAGAAACAACATTCACTGTTTAAAAATAACGCCAGTAAGATGGTGTCCTTCCCGATTGAGACATTCTTGTAGGCGATTTCTGAAACTGCCCATCACATCACGGAGCATACGCTGAGGAATTCTCTCGATTTCCAACCGGATTCTCCTCTTGAGTTCCCCAAGCATTGGAGGTCGTTGTTCAAAGACTTTACTCTTCAGGTACCCCCACAAGAAAAAATCGCACACTGTGAGGTCGGGCAATCGGGGAGGCCAAGAAATTGCTCCATTTCGGGATATCACCCGATTTGGAAAAACATTGTTGAGAACATTCATGCTCACACGGGCTGTATGACTTGTGGCACCATCTTGCTGGAATAAGGTTTCATTGTTCATTCCATGTTGACGAAGCTGAGGAATGAAGAACGAATGCAACATTTCCGAATAGCGTTGTGCATTCACAGTAACTGCTTGCTCCCTGTCATTTTCAAAAACATACGAGCCTATGATTCCCAATGAGGACATTGGGCACCAAACTGTTACCTTGCTTGAATGGAGTGGTTTTTGATGGAGTTGTTGAGGGTTTTCATCACTCCAATATCGGAAATTTTGTTTATTCACAAAACCGGAGAGATGGAAATGTGCCTCATCGCTCATCCACAGGTTGTGAACAAGGTCCTCGTTTTCATCAAACATGTCCAACAACGTTTGACAAAAACGCCGTCGAGCTACAAAATCGTTTTCATTCATAGCCTGAACAACCTGAATTTTGTACGGGTGATGGTGTAAATCTAACCTCAAGATTCTTCGGACGCTCGTGTTTGCCATTGCCAAGCGCAGCACTCTGTCGACGCGCCGATCTCCGAGGGCTTCTTTCCACAGCAACTCTCACGCGGTCAATATTCGCGGGAGTTCGCACTGATCTTGCACTGCCACCCCTTCTGCTTCTCGTTTCAACACCAATTGCTTCAAAGTTTGTCACCCACAATTTGATTGAATTAACAGACGGCACTGGCTTATTTTGATTAATTTGAAATTCGTCCGGAAATGACGCTGAGCGGCTGCATAACTACCACTTTGGTAAAACGCTTTCACAGCGAATGAACGTTGTTGTTTAGACCACTGCTCCATGGCGACTGAAATGCTTAGTTGTGGGGGACACAATGGTAACCTTGCTAACTCGCTCCGCCCACTTTCACGGCTCTCCCGCCCTTTTCAAAAATGCAGGTTTGACTGGCTCACCCTTTAGAAAACAGCAATAAAAATGGGAGGATGGGGGGAGCACTAACTAGAATGGATTCATCAAAATGAAAGGAGGGAGCAGGGACTTCCACAATACGCAGGAAGGACTGATGAATCAGGGACACCCCCTGTCGTGCCTAGATAGGCATAGCACGGAAAGGGCAGAAAACTCAGGAAGAAGGCAGCAAGCCAGAATAGAATCCTTGAAGTCAGTAAGCCAGGTCTCAGTGAGATAGAGAATATCCAAAGAATGGGAGAGAATTAGGTTTGAGATAAGGCAGGATTTAGCATGTAGTGAATGACAATTAAGAAGGGCACCATGACAGGGAGTGGGAGGAGCCAGCGAAGGGTTAACCACAGCCAAGGAAGGGGGGGGGGGGCAGAGGGCAGAAGAAGACAATGGGCAAAGGTAGCATGAGGAAAAGACTTTGGAGGTCCATAAAGGGGCATCTGCCCCAGTGCCCCAATTGACTGATTCCTCCTTTCTTCCCACTTTGTAGTTCTGCTTAATTGCCTTTCATGTTTATCTTGAAGGTGTTTGGAAGAACTTTATTCTTCCAATGTTATGCGTGCAGTTTGGCTTGGAAATTGGATCTAATTAATAATCATGGGGCGATTGCCATTTGTTTGTTTTTATTTTTTAAATGTCTTATATATTAATGTGCTTCTGTCATATCCATAGTTGAAACTGATAAGGTAATTTTAATGGAAATGGTTTTACCTTTGTCAGCTGAAAGCTCTGGAGACTGAAGAACTGAAGCCAGTTTTGCAGGAGAATTCAGACAGTGATACAGATAGTGGACAAAGCAGCTGTGAAATAGATTCCCCAGGACATGTCAACCGATCTGTTGAGCCAGTGGGCACCAAAGGTTTGTAGTTCTTGTCTTATGTTTTTAATAATTTGATAGGCTGAAAGTGACATTATAGTAGGACTTGAATTGCAGGAGAGTGAAGATCTTCCCACATCAATGCTTAATCCTTGCTAAAAGTGAAAAAATAGAATCCAGAGAAAAGGAGAGCAATAAATACTTTCTTTCATATCAGCTAAAAAGCCCTCAGTACACTAGAACATTAATGTTCAGATGTGGGGTCCCTAAACCAACCAAGGAAGGAAACTGAAGGCTTAAAATTGGAATTAAGATAATTCTGTGGTGTGTGTGTGTTTTTTTTCTTTCTGCATAACATATATTTCATGATATGTAGAATTCTATGAAACTATGATTTACATATGATTTTGTTTTCAGAAATTAGTGTTTAGAATTTCCAGATTAATTCTACAGCTTAATCTGGTAGATAGAGGCAGTTCAGGGATTGAAGAAGTAAATACAATTTCTTGTGCTAATTTTAATTAATGTTAGTGTAATATCATGAAAGATTGCAACGAGGTTACATTTTGGTAAACTGAAGTTTTGAGACATTACAGTAACAGCTGAAACAAATATTTTCTTTGGTATAGTAACTATTGAATACAAATATGAAAACTGTACGATAAGAATTATTCATGTTTTGCTGACAGATTCAGATGATGAAATTTTAGTGAGTAGAAAATCTAAAGGAAGGATGGTGCTGCAAGAAAGTGCTAGTGAAGGAGAAGATGAAAGTGACTTGCACAGGAAGACCAGCAGCACTGAGGCAGAACTGCAAAATGATGAAGAAAATAAAGAAAATCTTTTTGTACCGAAAAACCGAAAACTCAATCGGATTCTGAGAGTACTGGAAGACAGTGACGAAAGTGATGGGGATGAATCTTCTAAGAAAGAGAATGCCAAAGCGATTATCACAAAACCTTGTTTGGATGAAGACAAGTTAGGTTTTCAAGGAGATAGGCCAGAACAAAGGAAGAAAGTCAAAAGTAAAGACATTAAGGAGAAAGTAGAGAAAATTAAATCAAAACAGTCCACGGAGAGAGAGAAGAAAGTAAAGACCAAACATTTAAAAAGAAAGGAAAAGTATCAGAAAATTAAGGTGTGTCTATTTGTTCTATACTTACTGAATTATATAAAGATTTGACAAGGGTTGGAGAAGCCAACTTCAAGAAGATGGTATGCTTACAGAACCTGTGGGTTGTATTGCGAAGTATCAAACAGATTAATGCAAGCGTACATTCATTATCATTCCTCCAGTTTAGTCCTCCACCTCTGGGTTGTGCACCTCCTCCTGCAGCTTGGAGACTGGACATGTCAAACTTGTGACATCCCTGGATATAGCCTGCTGGGATCTCCCATCATCCCCAGTGTGTCCAGTCTCCATGCAGCAGGACGACGTAGTGAGCCTACGTCTGGGTTCACTTGAGAAACTGATAAGGAGCTAGCTAGTTAGGGTCCGTACATCTATTTAAATTTTTGGGGTATTAATTTTCATTTAATTTGTTCTGTCCCTTTTATATATTTTTTTTCCTTTCTAGTGTGGGTTTATCTTTTTAAAAAAAAAAAAAAAAGGAAGCGGCACCTGAGAACTCCGGTTGCGTCTCCCTGCCGAGCCAAAAAACGTTTTCTCTCTGTCTGGATCTCTCCCCCTTGAAGGCATGGGGGAGAACTCCAGCAGCAGCGCAATTGCAGGCTGGCGTCCTCTGAGCACCAGCTCGCGGCTTCGGAGGCTGTCCCGCTCAACGGGCTAGTCGGCAGCTGTCATTTTAGCAGCGGACGTCGCTCCGATTAGCATGGAACGGTGCCGCGGTTTGCAGGAGCTGCGGGACCTGCTTCCCGGACCTGGTGGACGCAGCGTCCTGGATTCTCTCGTGGACTGCCGTCAAGTCTCGCCTGGGTGAGTTCTCTGCCGGGGGTGAGTTCCTTTCTGTGCGCCAAAATTTCTCCTCACGAACCGCAGCCATTTTGAACACGTGGTCTTCACTGCGTGTCAGCCGGCGGCCCTGCGGGCAGCAGAGTTTTGTTGGCAGCGGTAGTTTTAGACGTTTAGTGAAGTTTATTGTTGATTTCTTTGTTTTGGTTTTATCTATTTTTAATTGCTTTAGTTTAACCGCTTCTGTTTATGAGGGCTTCTCATCAGGGATCTAGCCTTGGGGGGGGATTTGCTCGCGCGGGTCGAGGGACCTCTGACAACAGTGGTCAGTCATTAGGTCTTATTTAAAAAAAAAAAAAAAAAGTTATTTACCAGCATACAAGTATAGGGTACTTTCCTCAACTTAATCTAGGGGGACTGCAAGAAGGCTGCCTAGGTCATGTCAGCGCGCCCACAGTGTGTCGTCTGCAGCAGCCATAGAGGCACAGACACCGGCATCTGTCGGGGCTGTGCAGCCGTGTCGGCCAGTGTGGAGCAGCAGATGGAAAGTCCCATTGCCCCCGCTTCTCAGGGGTCTGCAACGGGGTCAGAGGGGGAGGCGTGGTTGGCGGTTCCATCCACGTCCGGCCCAGAGGTGGCATCTGGGGGCCGTAATGCGTGTTTGGAACTTGGCCCCGAGGATCGGCTGGGGGACTTTTGTCCTGACTTTGTCTTGATCATGCATCATGCGTTCTGTTGCCAGCGCCAAGGTAAGTTGCCAGGGGCATTGCCTCTCCCATTGATGGTTACGTAATCCGGGGGGGCGGATGGTAAAAGACTTGCACTTAAACCCCTCAAGAGGCCTCGTCCACCAGATCACTCCCCTTCAGCATTGGGGTAGCAGGAAATGGAGGAGGCAGAGTTCGAAATGGAGGTGGATATCGATGACTTGGAGGAGGGGGAGATCCCGGAGCCGGTGGATCAAGCGAGGATCATCCGGGTGTTCCGGAAAGATGAGTTGACGGTTCTTATTACGGAGTCGCTACAGACGCTCAAACTGGCTACAGAGCAGCGGAGGAAGAGGATGGGGAACGTCCTATTATTCAGGTGGTGCGTCAGACGCAGGTGGTTTTCTCTGTCCACAAAGTGGTAGATCGGATGATCCAGGATGAGTGTGATCAACCTGAAGCAGGTCTCAGGGGATTAAGGGTATGAATAGGCTATATCCCCTGGCGGATAAGGACAAAGAAAAATTCCGCTGTCCAAGAGTGGACGCAGCGGTTACTAAGAAGACCACTATTCCAGTGGAAGGTAGTGCGGCATTGAAGTGTAATAGCGAAGGGCCCGCAACCCCAATAATACCCGGAGTCAATGGACGAGGATTCAACTCCCTTTTATTGTATATACAGTCTCAGCACTGGCATACAAAATGTCTGAGCCCAGAGCTCAGAAAAATGACAGTTTATATACCTTTCTTCTCCAGTCTAATACAGGCAAAACTTCTCATTGGTCCTGGTCTGGGTAGACATAACACTAAACATAATTCTTCTGCTAAAGTATACAGTATATTTCGCTACTCTTGCAAGGTCAGTTAGCTTGCAAAGATAGTGGAAGGCATATCAGAAGCATTCTCATCAAAAGCAAAACAAAGCAAGGCTAAGACGTATCTCTAGCCCTGGCTCAAAACACTAAACAATCTTCATAATGCTAGACAAAATATTCTTACACTGTTCAGCTTCTCTGCTATATTTTCATCCTAATTACAAGGTCAGTGTACATCTAGCAAAGATACAGTGGAGGACATTCCTACTAAAGCAGACATCTGGCTTACCTAAACAATAAACAAGAAAGTTTTAATTCTCTTATCTCCAGGAGAGCAGAACATGTTATCAAACCAGAATAGAACAGTATTTCTTTCTAACAGCTAACAGCATTCTGTAAGTTTCCAAAATCAGCAATAACATTTTAAAGCAGGAGAAAAAGGGCTTCAGACCTAGCTCTGCTACATGCTAGGCCATCGCCTATCACATTAGGATGCGCAAGATAGAAAGGTGGGCGGCTTGCTAAAACAATCCTTCGAGGCAGATGTGGTGTCCTTGCAGGCCTCCATCTGTGGGACCTGGGTGGCGAGGGCCTGTCTCCGTTGGACTCAGTGCTTACGGCAGTCGGCTTCATTGGAGCAGGACAGTGCAAGAGAGCTAGAGCGTTTAGAATCTGGGTTGGCGTATTTGGCGGATGTGCGCTATGACCTGATTAGGGCTTTAGCAAATTGTATGGCTTCGTTAGTGGCTGCCCGGTGTTCCCTGTGGCTACGGAATTGGGCGGCCGACAGTTCATCTAAGTCACGACTCAGTAAGCTCCCTTTCAAGGGAAAGCTATTGTTTGGAGAAGACCTTGACAAGCTGGTTAAGGATTTGGGAGAGTCCAAGGGCGGAAGACTTCCGGAGGACAAGCCCAAGCAAGGAAAGGTCTCGACGGCCTTTCGGGGTCAATTTAGGGATTTTCGTAGATTTCGATCTTCTCGTTTGTGGGGGTTCCCAAAGGGGAAGATTTGCTCCTCGGGGGCAAGGGTTTCGGGGGGTTTCGCGGAGCAAGTAGAGGATTCACAGCTGCGTCCGCAGGAACCGCTCGAAAGCCACAATGAAAGGAGGCGGGTCCTGGCAGCAAGTCAACCGATCGGAGGTCGTCTTCGCGGTTTCCTTTCTGCCTGGTCCCAAATAACGTTAGATCAATGGGTGCTGGAGATCATTCGCAAAGGTTATGCGCTGGATCTGGCAAGGCTGGTGCTCGACTCTTTTGTGATGTCCCCCTGCAGAGGTTAGTCAAAATCCCCGGCGGTGCAACAAACCCTGAATCGGCTCTTACAGCTCAGGGCCGTTGTACCAGTACTGGTGACAGATTACGGCGTGGGGAGGTACTCCATTTATTTCGTGGTGCCAAAGAAAGACGGGGCCCTTCCTCCAATACTGGATCTCAAAGGGGTAAATCGTTGTCTCCGGGTGCCACATTTCCAAATGGAAACCCTGCGGTCCGTCATTGTGGCAGTACGTTAGGGAGAATTTCTGACGTGTCTCGATCTCACGGAGGCGTATCTTCATGTCCTGATCAGAGCCTCTCATCAAAAGTTCTTACGATTCGCGCTTCCTTGGGGACATTACCAGTTTCAGGCGTTGCCCTTCGATTTTGCGACGGCCCCGTGAATTTTCACCAAGATCATGGTAGTGGTAGCGGCGGCCCTACAAAGGAAGGGGTGTTGGTTCATCCATACCTCGACGATTGGTTGATTCAGGCAAAGTCCAAGGCCGAGAGCGAACGAGTCACAGAAAAGGTAGTGTCCTTCCTACAGGAGCTTGGCTGGGTAGTCAATCCTGTCAAGAGCCAATTGGTACCGTCTCAACTCCTTGAGTATTTAGGAGTGCAGTTCGACACCCGAAAGGGGTCGGTCTTTCTGACGGAGCGGAGAGCCCGGGCGCTTCGAGGCCTCGTACGCAGCTTCAGGGCAATTCCAGTGCCTTCGGCGTGGAGTTACCTTCGGGTGCTGGGGACCATGGCAGCGACTCTGGAGGTCATTCTGTGGGCCAGGTTCCATATGAGACCTTTACAGCGCTCGTTGCTTCGCCGCTGGTCGCACCAGTCCGACTCATTGAGCAAACGTCTCCCTTGTCCGCTGCAGGTCAAGCAGTCCCTTTGGTGGTGGATGCTACCCGCGTCCCTATGAGTGGGAATGCCCCTGGAGCAGCCAGACTGGATACCGTTACTAACGGATGCAGGTCTCGCAGACTTGGGGAGCATTGCAGAGAGGACTTTGCGCAGGGCGTTTGGTCGGTGGAAGAGAGCAGATGGTCTATCAACCGGTTGGAGCTGAGAGCGGTGTTTTTGGCCCTGCAAAGCTTCGAAGCCATGGTGGTGGGGCGAGCGGTACGAGTACTCTCTGACAATGCTGCGACGGTGACCTACATAAATCAGCAAGGCGGTACCGGAAGCATGGCCATGGAGAAAGAGGCAGAAGTTCTGTTCACTTGGATAGAGACTCGTTTACAAGCAATATCGGCGGCCCACATTGTAGGAAAGGACAATGTGATGGCGGACTTTCTCAGCAGAGTCCAGGTAGATGTGGGGGAATGGGATCTGCATCCGGACGTATTCACGCAGATAGTTCACCGGTGGGGAGCTCCGATTATGGATCTGATGGCAACATTCCAGTCAGCGAAATCGAGTCGGTTCTTCAGCAAAGGGAGACCATGTCGGAAGGGATTGACGCCTTGATTCAGCCTTGGCCGTCGATGGGTCTCCTCTACTTCTTCCCTCTGTGGGCACTCATCAGTTGCGTGGTTCAGCGTATCGAAGCGCATTGGGGGCGTGTACTACTAGTGGCTCTGGACTGGCCCAGGCGCCCGTGGTACGCCAACCTAGTGAGGCTATTCGACGGGGTTCATGGATACTTCCAGTTTCGCAGGAGCTGTTGCAGGGTCCGCTTCGAATGCCTCGGGTGGATTGGTTCTCGCTTACGGTTTGGCCATTGAGAGGGCAAGGCTAAAGAAGGAAAGGTTACTCTAGGTCGGTAATAGCGACATTGCTTCAGGCACGGAAACGGTCCACATCGTTGGCTTTTGTGCGTATCTGGCGGATTTTTGAAGATTGGTGCTCAAGACATCAAGTCCGCGCTGCTACGGCATCTGTGTCTGTGGTATTGTTTTCTGCGGGATGGTTTCGAGAAAGGGCTGGCTGCCAGTTCATTGAAGGTTCAATTAGCGGCCCTAGCATGTTATCGAGATAAAGTCCAAGGTAGGTCTCTAGGGACTCACGCCGATGTGGTGCGTTACCTTAAAGCGGTTACCAGAATGCGTCCTGTGCGTAGAATTTCGATTCCTCCGTGGGACCTTAACTTGGTTTTAGGGACGGTCGTAAGGAGTCCTTTTGAGCCTTTGGGCCAAGCATCCGCAAAGGATTTAACCTTAAAAACTGTGTTTTTGGTAGCTATTTGCTCGGCACAGCGCATTTCTGAACTGCAGGCCCTATCATGTAGGGAGCCTTTCTTGTGCTTTTCCAGAGAAAAGGTGGTTCTGCGGCCAGTTCCATCATTTTTGCCAAAAGTGTCCTCTCCATTTCATTTGAATCCATTTCTCTTCCAGTTTTACAGGCGGAGATAGGACACGTTTCCAACTGAGGTTTGCGGCGCTTAGACGTAACGAGAGTGTTGCGTCGTTATTTTGCAATATCAGAGTCTTTTCCGCAAATCAGATCATCTGTTCGTGGTGTTTGGAGGTCCAAGGAAAGGGGAAGCGGCAGCGAAGGCTTCCATTTCCAGATGGATCAAGGAGGTGATTGTTTCCGCCTATATTTTGCAGGGGCGTCCGGCGCTGGTGGGCCCAAGAGCTCACTCCACTAGAGCGCAAGCGACTTCCTGGGCGGAACACAGCCTAGTTCCGCTGGTGGAGATCTGTAAAGCGGCCACCTGGTCCTCTCTTCATACCTTCAGTAAACATTATCGCCTTGATGTGCTAGTGGCGAAGGATGCCTGTTTCGGGTTGGCGGTGTTGCGTGCTGGCTGGAAAGGTCCCGCCCATTAGTACTGCTCTGTTACATCCCAGAGGTGGAGGACTAAACTGGAGGAATGATAAGTAAATTGAAATTACACTTACCTGGTAATTGTAGTTCCTTGAGTGACGACAGTTTAGTTCTCAATCCCACCCAGGGACTGTCTTATTAACAGGGCAATATTTTTGGAGCAAAATCCAGGTATACAGGTGAGTGTCGCATTAAGATGATTTGCTGTCATTCTCATTCTGACTTTATGGACCGCTCTCTTCTTCCTTTTTCTGTTTTTTGATTCGGCAGGGAAGAAAGCGATTAGAGGGGAGGTTCACGGTATGATAAGAGTTCAGTTATGCCTTTCATTTGAATTCAGATATTGTTAAAATGTTAGCTACTTGTTTGTTGCTCTTTTGAGTCTGCTTTGTCAATAGTTCACTGGGGATGATGGGAGATCCCGGTAGGCTATATCCAGTGAGTCACAAGTTTGACATGTCCAGTCTCCAAGCTGCAGGAGGAGGTGCACAACCCAGAGATGGAGGACTAAACTGTCGTCACTCAAGAAACTACATTTACCAGGTAAGTGTAATTTCAATTTCTTTTCTGCACTAGCTTTCCCAAAATATAATACTCTTTCTCCTTTTCAATCTAAAAATTAATGTTTTCTAAAATGTGGTTAAGTTTTGTTGATCAGTCTCTAATCTTTCTCCATAGTATGTATCTGAGAATTGTTATGATATTGAGAAAGGTGGTTGGGTAATATTCAACTTCTGAGAGTGTGTACAGTGACGCTCTGGGGTTGTGATAATTCAATTTTCGCACAGGGCCCCAGTTCATTTATAGCTGACACTTATCCTAGGTGAAAATAATAAATACTTGAAGGGATGAATGGGTAAATAAATACTCTTGATCATTTATTCCCAAATCTATCCCTTGGGACCCTTAGCCAGTTGGATATTTGTTATATCCACAGTGAATATGCAGGAGAGATTTGTATGCCCTGCTTCCATTGCATGTTTATCTATCTTAAGAATGTTTATTGTGGATATCCTGCAAACCTGACTGCCTGGAGGTCTGCCAGGACAGGTTTAGGAACTACTGCTCTAGAAGCTTAAAGATATATGCAATGCTGTAGGAACATTGTATCTGAACATGTTTCTCTTATCATGGTGCAGGATAGTGAAGAGGTGCCTCCTTTTAATGATAGTGGTTGTCTCCTTGCTGATAATGATCTCTTTGAGAATGAGATTGAAGGAAGCAATCATCTTGATGAGGAAGAGTCCTTGGATACAATTCGAGCCACTGTGAGAGGCAAAGTGAAAAAGCACAAGGTGAGCTAATACCTAGATGTCTGTAAGGTTTACTCTATTTCATTAGACTGGTCAAGTTCTCTGGAGATGAGCAGAGGGATGCAGGCATATTCCACTGGCGATGTCATTGACTTCTCTGAGCCTGCACATTTATTTATTTAAGTTTCTTTTTTTTTATACTGTTTTATCATTTCAGTTAAAGCATTGTAATTTAAACTTTGGTAATCCCAAAAAGTATGGTGGACTTTAACCTCAACCTTTGTATTCTCAATTCCTATATCAACAAGGAACAGTTCAAGATGAACTCACTGGGCACAGTGCTTCTCCTCTTGAACCAAGACAATTGTCTTGCCTCCATGTATCTCAAAGATGCCTGCTCTCACATTCCCATACATCCTCAACTCTGGAGATTCCTTATCGGTCCTCCAGTTTAGTCCTCCACCTCTGGGTGGTGCACCTCCTCCTGCAGCATGGAGACTGGACCAATCAGAATCTTGCTGTCCCTGGATGTATCCTGCTGGAGATCCCATCAGCCCCAATGTGTCCAATCTCCATGCAGCAGGAGGATGTAGTGAGCCTAGGTGCTGGGCTCACTAGAGGAACAATTAAGGAGTAGTTACTAGAGTAGTGTTTCAGATTTTATTTCATGACATATAATTTACATTTGTTTTCAGGGTGTACTTAAAGTCCTTACAAAAAAGAAAAAAAAGGGCTGGGGTCCAGGGGCGTCGAACAGGTGGCTCTCTGTTCAGGACTGCCCCGGTTATCCATGCTATTCTCCCCTCCTGGTTGGGATGGAGGGGAGTGGTACAGCAGCGCAGGGTCCAGCTTTTCAGCGCCAAGTGTGTCAGTGCGCCTCGTGGCAGACCCTGCAGGGCCACATTACTCTCTGCGGTGGCGGTTTGGCTTGATTACTAAGAGCCGCGCCGCAGATGTCAGGGCTACCGTTCGGAAAGATGCAAAGAAGTGAGTGGCCAATTTTAAGGCAAAGCAGGGTAAGTGAGAATAAGAAATCCAGGAGAATAAGAAATACAGCCCCTTGGTTCTCCCAAGAATTGAGAGCCTCTCTAACACAACTACGCAGACTAGAGAAAAAATGGCGCCAATCGCTCTCCACAGAAGATCTGACAGCCTACCAATTCCACCTAACAAGGCACAGAGAAGCAATCTCAATGAAAATGAAACAACACCACACTGACACTCTGAAAAGATCTCTGAACAAACCACGGGATCTTTTCAACTTGGTGCAAGCCCTCTCAAAGGAACCATCTCCTGAACAACACGTGGATATCCAACCACAAAAATTCACGGACTACCTCCAGTCAAAGATCATACAGACCGACAAAGTCTCAACTGACTCATGCCAAGACTTTACCGGCTAAACTCCCTTATGCAAGTTCTCCACACTATCTAGAAAAAGCATTGAAGATACAATAGCTTCCCTCAATACCTCCACAGCACAAACTGACCCGTGCCCTGCGTTCTGGATCAAGGAGCTACGCAAGGAATTCAGTCCATTCATCGCAAAACTGACAAACTATTCCTTCACTACTGGTTCCTTCCCCACAAACCTCAATCAGGCCTTTATTGAAGAACCCTAAACTTGATCCACAAAAGGTCGATTCTTACAGACCAATAGCTAGTATTCCCCTACTAGCAAAGATATTGGAGAAAGAGGTCCAAAGGCAAATTCAGGATCATGTAGACTCCACAGCTCCCTTAGACTACTGCCAACACGGGTTCAGAGAGTATCATGGAGTAGAGACACTTCTCACATTCTTATTCAATAACATATTCACAGGCATTGACAACATCCGACAAGGATTCGTGCTCATCTTTTTAGACATTGCTGCGGCCTTTGACTCGGTACATCATGAGATTCTCCTCGGGCGACTGAAAGAAAAGGGAATCTGCAATACCGCGCTCGAATGGTGCAGTTCCTATCTAAGTGGCCGATGGCAATATGTTAAATCTGGAGTAGAAGAATCGAAACAATTCCATCAAACACAAGGTGTGCCGCAAGGATCCTCATTGTCATCTCTACTGTTCAACATATATATGCAGCCCATCTGCAACATCATTAGATCATTTAATGTGAGCTGTCTATTATATGCGGATGACATCCTCATATATGCCGTTCTCGACCGTTCAAATGGACCTTACACCACTTATAGAGTGTTTCAATACCATATCAGATTGGCTACAATCACAAAACCTCCGCATCCAGCACAAGAAAACGGAAGTTCTCTTCATCTCTAGAGAACCAGACTTTACCCCACCATCCCATATAAGGGTCAAGGAAGCGGAATTACAAACCAAAGATACAATAAAATACCTGGGAGTCACCTTAGACCAACATCTGGACATGAAATGTCATATAGGCAACATTGTCAAAGCTGTCTATTTCAAAATCCGTTCACTCAGGCATCTGCGCTCCCTACTGGAGCCAGATGACTTCCGGACCATATACCAAGCACTGATCCTACCGCATTTTGACTTTGCCAATTCCATCTTACAAGGTCTCCCGCAATCCACGCTAAACCCGTTACAACTGGCCATGAATGCTGCTGCAAGGGTACTCCATGGAGCCTCCAGAAGTGACTCCTATTTTAAAACATGTGACTCCTATTTTAAAACAGATTCATTGGCTACCAATACACGGAAGGATTATCTTCAAAACGTTACTCCTCTCATTCAAGGCCATCAGGCGCCTATCCTCCACGGCACTTACTGAGCTCATCCATACAGTGCCCCCAACAGAGCCAGGAGGTCAACAGCCATAAATCTACTAATAATCCCGAAGACCTTGACTAAATGCAATAGCACAACGGCAAATAGGGCTTTCAGTCTTTACGTCCCCAAATGCTGGAATGTGCTCCCTCCAGACATTCGAGCTATTTCAGACCTGACCCAATTCAGGAAAGCAATTAAATTTCACCTCTTCCTCCAATACTACCCTGCCAGCGATGAATCTAGATAGCACCACCTAAGAAACACCGCATTCCTTCAGCTCATGCTCACAATATCTTAGGTATTCATGATACTACATATAGCTCAACGGACTCATTATTTATTGTATAGGCCAACCATGTTATAGGAATTATTACTTCATGTATATAGTTCAACCCTGTTATCCAAGTTTTTACCCCTGTTCAATGTAAAACCAAACAGACTGTGTGTTTTGGTCATTTTGTTCTGTAAACCGCGCTGATGCCGAATAGTGCGGTATATAAGCAACTGTAATAAATAAATAAGTGCTCCGGCGGCACGCCGGGTGCTGAGCAGCTGTGCAGGTCATAGTTTGGAGTTATCTGAGCGGTAAAGTGGGCCATTGGTTCCTGCGCTTGTGAGCACGAGCGCCGTCAGCGGTTTGCTTTCTTGACGTGAGCTCCGGCTGTTAAACCCTTTGGTTTAGGGTTCTTTACTTTTAATTGTTTAATTAGATTTCCTTTCAGCCCTGCTATGTTTTGGAACTGCCTTTATCTGTTTTGGTTTCCAAGGGGGGGGGGGGGAGTATTGCTGTTTAGTGCTTCTGCCACATAACCCTGGAGGGGAACAGTGATTTTTATACATGTCTGATGCCGTTGCGCCATCGGTGTTGGGGGGTGGGGGGCGGTGCAGGCAAGGGCGCCAGCTTCGGCGCCGGAATCACCATGCTTGCACAGCCACTTCTTAATATAGGGTGTGTAGAACCTAGCAAGTAGATTAATCATGCACAGGGAATGTTTTGGGTTCCCCTATTACTTAAGGACCTGTAGAGCGGCCAGAGCACAAGTCTCTTCGGACTATATTGTCTTATAGAGGGCACTTCCTCTTAACTAATCACTTGCCAATCAAGGTATTTCAGGCCGGAGGGCCGGGGGTTCAAGTCCCACCTGGGGACAGCAATCTCAGGCCGGAGGGACTGGGATTTCTAGTCCTATAGGCACTCCTTGTGGTCTTGGGCAAGCCACTTAACCCTCCATTGCCCATGTTCCCTGTAAGTATTAGCGTATGTGTGTCATATCCCCTCATGTTAAATGTATCCCCCAATTGACCGCTTTGACCCAGTGAAAAGCGGTATATAAATACAGCTAAATAAATAAATAAACCCTTAGTTTTTTTTTTTCTTGAGTTTTGTTAATGGCCTGTGTTTGAAGATTAGAGAGTAATGTCTCTAGGACGAGAGCGGAGATCTCGGTACCCTCGTGTATGAGGGATGTGACCGCGGAGCAGTGTCCTCTTCTTTGGTACTGGTCTGCCACGGGATATCTGTTGGGGCCTGGGGTCCTCGTGGTTGGGACGGGGTGTCTCAGGCCGGGGGGACATGGGTTCTAGTCCCTCTTGGGGAGGCCTGCCCCTTAACCCTCCGTTGCCCACCACGTTGATTGGTAAATAAGGCAGTATAGAAAACTGATTGATTGGATAAATAAGTGTATGGTTGATTTACCTTTTCCCCCTCTACCTTCCTCAATCTTTTTGGATCTTGTTAGCTAGTTTCTGTCTCTAGATATTTCTTCTTATTTAAGCCTTACGGGCATTTGCAGTTTCCTTCAGTACTTTTTAGGTTTTATTTTATTTTATTTTATTCATAGACTATGTGCCTGAGCTGGAGGAGGGGCACTGCGCTGGGGGTTCGGTTGCATGCCTGGAATCAGAGTGGGGGAGTTCCTGGGGAGTGTTTTCAGTCCTCCCACTATATTGGCCAAGCCTCAGTGCCTGAGATAGAAGGGTATCAAGAGGTGTGCCTACCACTTAGTCCTTGAGCATTCCTTGTGTTATACAGCTCAAAGCTTATTCTCTGCACAATGCCTTCATACAGATATGTAGAAAAGGGCCTAATCTGTTAGGTCATGGTAGTAGCAGCGCAGTCTTCAGAGTGCGGTGTACCTGGTCAGGCGACATGAAAGGTTGCTATTTTGTTACTTTCCCCCAAGAAGGATTTACTGGAAAGTCGGAGCCAGGAATAAATATGGTTTAAAAAAAATACCAATGAGATTTCTGCAAATAGGTTTGTAGCAGTTTCAGTCCTGTGAGAAAACAGCAAGGGAAGGCATACAAGAGATGTATGTACTTAGGAAGATAGTGGATGGGCAGTATATGAAATCGGCCCACCTGTCTAGGCTCAGTGAGTTTCCACTCGGTTTGGGGGGTAACCCAACAAGGTACTTTTGCTTCTAGAGCTCGAGGATTTTGAGGCGAGCGGAGAGCAGGAAGGGGATCTTCAGCTACCTCTTCTGCGTCGGCCCGACGTCCACAATGAAGCAAGGTGGACGGCAGTTCAGTTATTAGGAGGGGTTCTTCGGGAGTTTCTTTCCGTTGGAGCCCGGATGCTGCCAGAACAATGGCTGTTAGAGGCAGTTCGCGAAGGATATGCCCTAGATTGGGCTAGTTCGGTGTTTGATTCGTTAGTTCTGTTTCCTTGCAAAGGGCAACGGAGACCGTCTGCGATAAGGCAAATTTTTGGATCGGGTTGGGCAGTTAGCAGCATTGGTGCCGGGCCTGTAGGAATTTTTAGGCGTTGAGTGCTACTCCATTTCTAGCATAGATTGGGGGGGGGGGGAAGGCGGTCCTCACTGTTTTCTGGATCTCTAGGAAATGATTTGCTGTCGACGAGCATCTCGCCGTTGAAAGGAACCGTTGCTATAGGTACCGGTGGCAGTTCTGCAGGGGTAGTCCTGTGCATCCCTCATGTTTACAGAAGCATTCTTCCACAGGGCAATAAGGGCAACTCATCAGAAGTTTCTAAGGTTTGCCTTCCCGGAGCGGCAGCGCCACAGAAAGGAGAAGCTTTAGTTCGCCCTCGCCTCATCGCTTGGCTGATTCTACCAATGTCCAGGGCCGAGATTGTCCGGGTTACGAGCAGAATAGTAAAATTTCTTCGGGCTCTCGGCTGGGTCGTCCAGGCGGTCAGAAGCCGCGTAGTCCGTCTCAAATCCTAGAGCACTTGGGGGTGCTGTTCAACGGCAAGTGGGGGCCAGTGTTTCTAATGGAGCAGAGAGATCAGGCCCTTTTGACAACTAGTATGCAGGTCTCTGGCGGATCCGTTTTCTTTTCTTTCATTTATTCATCTTAAAAAAAAAAAAAAAAGACGATATGTGGCCATTACAAAGAGCATTGCTGCGCCGCTGGTCGAATCAAACGGACTCTGAACAAGCGTCTTTCCTGTTCAATGAGGGTCAGACAGACCCTGAAGTGGTGGCTGGCTCTGAGTCCGTTGCAGGCGGGCATGCCGCCGGAACAACCCCATTGGATTCCTCTGATGGCGGACGCGAGTCTCGCGGGTGGGGGAGCGCACTGCGAAAGTCGGTTTGTGTAGAGGATCTGGTCTGCACAGGAGGCCTCTTGGTCAATCAACCGACTCGAGCTGCGGCGGTGTTTCTGGCACTGCAGGCGTTCGTGAGCTTGGTGAAGGGTCGAGCGGTGAGAGTTCTCTCAGACAATGCGGCAACAGTGGTCTACATCAGTTGGCAAGGTGGGACAGGAAGTATGTCCATGGAAGAAGAGGTGGAAAATTTGTTCCGGTGGATGGAACCTCGTCTACAGACCATTTCGGCAGCACAGATCGTAGGAAAGGACAATGTGATGGCAGATTTTCTCAGCAGAGTGCAGGTGGGCACCGGAAAGTGGGAGCTTCATCTGCAACTGTTCGCGCTCATTGTTCGCAGATGGAGGCTGCCGATAATGGATCTCATGGTGACCTTTCAGTCCGCGAAGACGAGTCGCTTTTTCAGCAGACGGAGGGAAAGGATGTCTAAAGGCATCAACGCTCTCTTTCAACCCTGCCGGTGTCGGGTCTCCTGTATGTTTTTCCTCCGGGGGCATTCATAGGCCGAGTGGTGCAGTGCATCGAGGCACACCGGGGCAGAGTGCTGTTGGTGGCACCGGACGGGCCAAGACGCCCGTGGTATGCCGATCTAGTTCGTCTGCTTGACGGGGAGCCTTAGAGGCTACCGATATCTATCAGAAGATCTCCTGGTCGAGGGTCAGCTACGAATGCCTCAGGTGGATCGATTTTCGCTTACAGTATGGCCATTGAAAGGGCACGGTTAAAGGGGAAAGGTTATTCCGCGGCGGTCATTGCCACTTTGCTTCGGGCAAGGAAGCGATCCACATCTCTCACCTTTGTGTGCGTGTGGCGTATTTTTGAGGACTGGTGTTCCCGGCAGCTAATCCGGGCGGCGACTGTTTCCGTTCCGGGGGTGCTCAGTTTTTTGCAAGATGAGTTTCAGAAGGGATTGGCCACCAGTTCTTTAAAGGTCCAATTGGCGTCTCTCTGTTACAAGAGCAAGGTTCAGGGAAAGGCCCTGGGTGCGCACGCAGATGTGCAGCATTTTCTTAAAGCGGTGTACAAGCTTTGGCTCTCGCGTAGGTTGGTGGTTCCGCCGTGGGCTTTAAATCTGGTTTTGAAAGCTTTGACCAGAAGGCCCTTTCAGCCCCTGAGCCAGGCATCTGTTAAGGACTTGACCTTAAAGACGGCGTTTCTGATTGCCATCTGTTCAGCAAGGCGCATTTCGGAATTTCAGGCGTTGTCGTGCAGGGAGCCGTTCTTGTCTTTCTCTAGGGAAAAGGTTGTACTACGTACGGTTCCTTCCTTATTACCTAAAGTGGTCTCACCGTTTCATTGGAACCAGTCGGTTTCCCTGCCCGTGTTCAGTTCGGGGGCGGAGCACGCTACAGACCTTGGGTTGCATTGTCGGGATGTCCGAAGAGTATTGCGCCGGTATTTGAAGGTGTCGGAAGCCTTCTGTAAGTCTGATCATCTTTTCGTGGTGTTTGAAGGTCCACGCAGGGGGGAGGTGGCGGCAAAAGCTTCCATTTCTCGGTGGATTCGGGAGGCTATTATGTCGGCTTATCTTGCAGGGGCGTCCGGTTCTGCTGGGGTTGTGGGTGCACTCTACTAGAGCGCAGGCGACGTCCTGGGCAGAGCACAGCTTGGTACCGCCAGCAGAGATTTGCAGGGCGGCTACCTGGTCATCACTACATACTTTCAGTGAGCACTACCGTTTAGTCATTTTGGCAGCCGGTGATGCATGTTTCGGTTTGGCGGTGTTGCGGGCCGGCTGGAAGGGTCTTTCCCAATGATTACTGCTCTGATACATCCCAGAGGTGGAGGACTAAACTGGAGGAACGATAAGGAAATAGAAATTACACTTACCTGGTAATTGTTGTTCCTGAAGGGACTCCAGTTTAGTCCTCATTCCCACCCGGGAGTGAGTTTCTTTCAGATGTATGTCATCGGTTGAACAGGTAAAAGCATCCTGAATTCTGAATACAGTATGAGGCTGGTCTAGGGCTTTGGCTATGGCCAGGCTTTCTTGCTCTATTTTCGTCTCTTTTCCTCACCTTTCTACCTTCTGTCTTTTCTGTTATTCTGGGGGATGTGACAGAAGCAAGGTGGGGTATATGGGCCTCGGTCTCAGCTCGGGGGGGGGGGTCGGTTTGATAGTTTTAGATTTAAAGTTAATCATTACTAGTTTACGATTGATTTTGGATTGTTTCTTAGCCACTTATTTTTGGTTCCTTTGAGTCTGCTTTGTCAATAGTTCACTGGGGCTGATGGGATCTCCAGCAGGACACATCCAGATACAGCAAGATTCTGATTGGTCTAGTCTCCATGCTGCAGGAGGAGATGCACTACCCAGAGGTGGAGGACTAAACTGGAGTCTCTTCAGGAGCAACAATTACCAAGTAAGTGTAATTTCTATTTTCTGCACTTCATCTTCCAGACTCGGTACTTTCAATACAAAAATGCTCCCCTTTGGCATTGATTAGCAAAGACTACTATACGATTTGGAGTGGAGGAGTAGCCTAGTGGTTATAGCAACTGCCTAGTACCCAGAAGATCAAGGGTTCGATTCCCTCTGGCACTCCTTGTGACTTTGGGCAAGTCACTTTACCCTCCATTGCCTCTGAAGAAAAGGCTGGCAATCTGCTTCCGGTGATACATTGCCAAGAAAACCCAGAGGTAGCTGGGTTGCTATGAGTCAACACTGACGTTTCCACAGATGGCACTAAAAAAACCCCAAACAAACTATAAGATTTGGTGCTGAAGAAAGACCACAGTGTCCATTGTGTCTGTACCTGAAAGACGACTTGTCTCGGCCATCTCTGAGCAATGTGCTCTTCATATTCTACAAGAGACTTTCCTGATCCAGTCCAGTCCCGACAAGCGGGTTGTCACTCCCTTCCAACAGCTGGAGACTGAGCATGCTCAAGACTTTGATGTCAGCCTAAATATACCTCCTGCACCACCCACCAAAACCATAACTCAGTCTCCAGCAACTGGAAGGGAACTCCAGCCAGAAAAGGCTGGAGATGTTTCCTGAGTGAGTAGGTGTTTAGTTGGGGGAACTGTAATCCTCCCTGCCAAGCAGCGAACTAGCATCAGTGCTATTCAGTTTTAAATTTAAAAAAGAAAGAAAAAATAAAAAAAGAACCAATAGGGTAAGTCCTGAGCTGAGCCATTCAGTGGGTGGTTTATGTGGCAGTGCTGAGGTCATCGAGGGTTTGGGACCGTTGAAGCAGTCATGTCCTGCTTTGGGGGAGGGGGGTATACCATGGGGCACCAGGTCACTTTCCCCTGTGTGTACAATGGAACCAGCACTGCCGGCAGATGGCTCATCATCAGTGCAGGTGTAAGCGCAGTGTGGTTCGCAAGTGGTTTCTGTTCCCGGCACGAGGGAAAGGTTCGGTCATGTAGTGAAAGCAGCCACGTGGCAGTGACATCAGACCTGATTTTCTTGGTGTCGGGACTGTGTGCATGCCGACGGGAAAGCAGCGGCGGTATGTGGGGCATGTCGTTTGTCTTGCCTGCCAGCGTGTCGGGCGTGTGAGAATGAGACGTGCACGGTGAAGGCAGAATTTGAGTTTAATTTCCTCATGGAGCAGGAAGCAGCAGTCCAAGTGGCAGAGGGCGTGAACCACTTGCAGCCAAAAGAGGAAAAAACCCCCACAAAAGCGAGTAGTAAAGGTCACAGGTGCTTTAATATGATAAAATATAAAACCAAATAGATAATAAATAATCAAAATCAAAATTATAAAATAACCAATAAAACGAACAAAAAAAAAGAATAAATCATAAGTGTAAAAACAAATAAAAACAAAAGAAACAAGTGGAAAAATAAAAAAGATAAAAATAACACTGAGGACAATAACTAAGTGTAGAGAACACATTAATGCAGAACAGAAAGAGGAGATGAGGGGGACATACGTTCATGAATCCCAAACAGGGAGAGACCATACTTACAATAGCACACTGTATGTGTAAAAACTTGCAGAGTATGCATGAAATAAAACCAAACAGTAAAAATCAAATCATATGTTGTGTAATGTCAAAGCCATTTTATTTTTATTTATTTAGTATACATTTGTATACCGCTACTTCCAGCGATCAGCAGCGGTTTTTGATTACAGATTGCAGAGGATGGAGCAGAGCAGCGGTTAGTAGTGCTTGGATTTCTTGTCATCTGCTCCATCCTCTGCCAGTTACCCCCTGAAGAAACCTGTTCGGGTGAAACGCAATAACAGCGCGATTGAGAGCGTTGGGGCTCATGCAGGGATGAGATGATGGCAAAGCAGCTTTTCAAGCAATACTTTATGAGCTAAGTTATGCTACATATTCTCCTATATTAGCCTTAAAGAATTCGATAAGAGAAACAGTTCTTCTGTTTTATGCTAAAGGAGTTGATGGTAGCCCCCGTTTTCTATTGCAACATAATATCTAAGGTCGTTGATGCAAATAGGGCTATGCTCTGGCAGCTGTTGCTGTCTGGGGTGTTATGTCTAGCCCGTTAAGTCTGAGACCTTTTGTTGCTTTCAAACTTTGCTTGCTCACTATGCTTGAAGCTGTTTATTGAACTCTATATTCATTGCATGAAGTTTTGAATGTTATACTTTTTAGGGGGCTGCAGCAAAGGGAAGCGGCCACCAAGTCGCTGATGGCACGCTGGGTGCGTGAGGCCATTGAGTCCGCCTGTATTCTCAAGCGCCGTGCGGTGCCTCCAGGGGTTGCGAGCACTCTACTTGGGCTCAGGCTACTTTGTGGGCAGAGCATTCCCTGGTGCCTAAGGGTGACATCTGTAGAGCAGTGACCTGGTCCTCTTTGCATACGTTTGTTCGACATTATCGCCTGGACATGCAGGTGGCTAGGGATGCGGAGTTCAGGGCATCGGTGTTGCTTGCTGGTCTCGCTGGTCCTGCCCGGATGTAGTACTGCTTTGATACATCCTTCTTGTCTGGACTGGACTGGAGTGATGATCAGGAAGGCGAAATTTAGGTCTTGCCCGTTAATTTGCTTTCCTGGATTCACTCCAGTCCAGACCTGGACCTGCCCATTTCCTGTTAGGTGAGCCCGGTACGGAAAGAGTTCATCTTCAGTGGATTGGTCGGGTTCTGGGGGTGTTGGTCTCTGGTTTTCCTTCGAGGCTTTAGTCTCGAGGGCCTGGGGATTGACTCTCAGTGCACAGACAAAAGAATACAAAAAATAGAGAGAAAAGAATTTGACAGTCAGGTCAAATGTTTTAAGTGGTTAGTTTTTAGTGCTTCTCTGGAGAAGGTTTGTTAGGATTTTGAGATGTGCCCCCTGGTGGCTGGTTTCTGCTTGGGGCATCGGTTCATTTTCCAGAGGATTTAGACTACTTGGTCAGTAGGTTACTGGCTTTGGTGATGTCAGCCTACATATACCTCCTGCACCACCCACCAAAGTCTTGAGCTTGCTCAATCTCCAGCTGCTGGAAGTGAGTGACAAACCTGTTTGTTGAGACTGGACTGGAGCGAATCCAGGAAAGCAAGTTGGCAGGTAAGACCTAATTTTCCCATGTCTGTGCCCGAGGCATTACGTTTCCTCATCATTGACAACAAATCTGAAATGGTGCTTCTTCAAGTAACATTTCTAGGAGCTTGAATAGACACCAAATGGGCCAGAGCTCATCTGCCAGGGACAGAACCCAAGTATTCATCCAGATCAGTACCAGACTGAACAGAGAACTGTCAGAATTTGCTATACTATCCTCAAACTTCTCGGATACATGGTGGTTTCAGTCTACCTTATTCCACTCTCCAGACTGCATATGTGACCAGGCTGAATTGGGATCGGCACTGGTTGCCACAACACAAGAAAATTCCTCTTGTCAATTGTGATGTCTGCTTATAGCAATCCCTGTAATACCGGAGTAACAAAAGCAGCCTGAGAGCTGCCCTTTCCATATCGTCCCTCCAGTCCAGTCCAGTCCAGACACATGGGTTATTTCCTATTGCCAGCAGATGGAGACTGAGCATATCAGGTTTTGATGATGTCACAGTATTAGGACTCTGTGCAGAACATCTCAGACCAGTATTCTCAGTCTCCAGCAGTCTGGACTCCACTGAAGGGACTTTAATCCTCTGTTTGGTTTTGTTTTGTTTTGTTTTTTTTAATTTGGCATAGAGGATTGAGAAGTGGAGTTCTCCTCTAAATAACTTAGGCTGTTTGGTCAGCTATGATTTGCTGGGTTGTTAAATCTAGTGTTCTCCAGGAACTAGGAAGTCAGCCCTCACATATGGATGACGGCACTGACTGAGCCCCGCGCGGATCATTTCCCCAGTTTTCAAAGAAAGCCTTTGGGAATGCTACCACGCATGTGTGGTCCCCTTTCTGCCCAAGGGTGCCATCTTGTTCAGTGTCCTTTTTTTCCACTGAGCCCAACGGACGTAGTCCTCTACTTACTCGGAAAAAGTTTGTAAAATCCTTCAAATCTCTGGTGTGTGTACTGGTTCCCTTCCCCCCTCGAGCTGGCACCTTTGGTGCCATCCTTGGCTCTCCTTGCCCTTTTTTTTTCTTCTTTGACTGGCCCTTGTGCCATTTTTTGCCCAGGGGTCATCGACCCCAGCTGGGTGTTCTTCCACCATGACTCCCGGTGGGTTCAAGAAGTGCAACTGCTGCAGTCAAGACTATTTCAGTTACTGATAACCATGACTGCTGTCTTCACTGCCTGGGTCCAGACCTCGACAGCTTCACCTGTGACTGGTGTCAGGCCACGGTCTCCAAAACAAACAAAGCTGCTACTGCTTGGCTTGTTCCTCAGCATTTTGCAGACAATTCTACACAGTTTCTTTGCCCTCTAACTATCCCCACTGTCCTGACATTGCCACCACCCACAGCACTCCCAGGCCGCAAAAAAGAAATGTCTTTACATCAAGACCATTCCAGATAGGAGAATTTCACTGCAAACTAAAAACTTTCCTTTTCCTTTTCATCCCTCTAGTCCCGGAACCATAGAGTTTAGAATCTCCTCCAGCAGCTTTGGAGACTGAAAGACATCACCGCTTTGCTGGCACTGGTATATATAGGCAAGGACCACCCACTTCCTTCAGTACTTTCAGTCTTCAAGCAGCTGAAGGAGATTCTGAGCCTGGGTCTGGGCTCAGGCACAGCAAATAAGCAGAGCTATAATTACCTTTAGATTTTCAGGGTAGCTCCCTTTGTCTTTTAGTGATTTGTTCCTTTTTTGTTTTTGTCTTTCAGAGGCAGTGCTGTTGTGAGGGGGATTCTGCTTTCCTTTTGGCTTCTCCCTTCTTTCCTCTCCTACTTCTGCAGTTCCCGCTCCTCTTTCCTCCTCCCCCCCCCTTTCCTCCCTCTTTGTCTTTCTCTCTGCGGGAGTTTCCCCTTTGGGTTAACGAGCATTGCAGGGTGAAAGTTAGAGCTCTTAGCCTCCCTGCTCCCGAACCCGAGAAAAGGGGTGAGGAGCAGGTGGTAGGCTTGATCGCGACGCACAGCAGCCTGTAAGAGCGGCCTGTCTCGGCCAGAACGACTTTGACGGCGTCTGAGCTGAAGCCGCGATCCGGCTGAGCTCTGACGCGGCTGCATCTCCTCCCTAAATAAAGAACCGGGGAGCGGTGAGTGTAATCGCCAACAGCTTCGGCGAAGTTGGGGCTTTCTGGGGAGCTCTGTAGTGGAGGCAGTACGTGGTAACCCAATAGCGTGTGTCAGCGCGGGAAAATCGCTGCGGCCATTTTAGCAGCCGTTTATTTCATTACCTTAGGTTTTCTGAGGGGTTTTCTGTCCAAAGCTTCGTTTTGCCAAAGTGGTTAGCTTAACCTGTCTGGAGAGACACTAGAGCTTGTTCTGCCTGGTTCAAAAAACCCCCAGAATGCTGACAGACTTCCCTGGGGGGGTGCCTTGTGGTCTGCACAGATTAGATTGCCAGGGTTAGTTGGACTTTCCTTGGTGGCGTATAGTGTGCCTTGCGGGCCTTTGAGTGGTCCGGTCTGTAGAATGCCCGCCAAACCTCGGTGCTTAGTCTGTGGGGACAGGCGGACTGCGGTACATGATTCAGGAGTGTGTGGCTCTTGTACTCTGGAGGCAGCAGTGATGGATAAAGCTCCAGAGGGGTCCTCGGTAGGCGAGGAGGTCGTTGCGCCTGAGGGCGAGCGGGTTCTTCCTCCCTCCCTAAGTCCAGAAGCTCCAGTGCTGGGGACGTCCTCGGGGGAGGGTTTTTCTCTGTCTCGGGGGCTGAGTCAGGTTGGGCCGGTGCCAGCGTTCCCGCCGAATTTCTTTTCCCTCATGCAGCAGGCGTTTGCTCTTTTGCAGCTGGCAATGTCGACCTCCCCTCCGGAACCGCATGGGAGGAAACGGTAGGGAGCTCTGGACCGTCCGGCAGAGAGTGCTCCCTCAGCCAAGAGAAGCAGGGGGGCTGGGGATGATGGTTCGGGCTCTCTCCTCGGGGAAGACCTGGGGGTAGTAACCGAGGATTTGGACGAACTCTCGGGTGACGAGTTGGAGGAGGGAGAGTTGCCCGACACGGAGCAGCAGAGTAGGGTAGTCAGGGTGTTTCGGCGTGAAGAACTGCCGGCCTTGATTGCAGAAACTCTCAAGACGCTGAATATGCCCTCCGAGGTGGCGGTTGCGGAGGAGGCCTTGGAGGATCCGCTGTTGCAAGCGGTGCGGATGTCCCATAGGGTCTTTCCTGTGCATAGGGTTTTTCGAAGTATGATTCAGGAAGAGTGGGACTTGCTGGAGTCGGCCCTGAAGGGGTCCAAGGCTTTGGCTCGCCTTTATCCGTTGTCTGATCAGGATAGAGAACTGTTTCGCTCCCCCAAGGTGGATGTGGCGGTATCGGCGGTTACGAAAAAGACTACCATTCCCGTTGAGGGGGCCGCAGCGCTCAAGGATGTGCAAGACAGGAAGTTGGATACTCTGTTGAAGCAGGTGTTCGATGTTTGCGCTCTCTCGATGCAGGCCTCTATAGTGGGGGCATGGGTGGCGAGAGGCTGTTTGCGGTGGTCCCAGAGGCTGCAGGGGGATCACTTCGATGGTTAGGTGGAGGATGGGGCATGTCTGGAGTCCGGGACCGCATATTTGGTGGACATACATTATGACCTCATTCGTGGTCTGGCTAAGAGTATGGCCTCCGTGGTAGCGGCTCGGCCTTATCTCTGGTTGCGTAACTGGGCTGCGGACAGTTCCTCTAAGACACGCCTTAGCAAGCTCCCATTTCGGGGTAAGCTTTTGTTTGGTGAAGATTTGGAAAAGCTGGTTAAGGATCTCGGAGAGTCTAAGGGAGGTCGCCTTCCGGAAGATAAGCCGAAGCAGGGTCGGAGTAGTGCGGGCTCTCGAGGGGCTCCTAGGGACTTTCGTAGATTTCGCTCCTCGCGTTTTGCCCAGCCTCAGCGGGGCCGGTTTCTGGCGAGGAACCAAGGATTTCGGGGAGCAGGCAGAGGCTTTGCTCCTTTCCAGTCCTCCACACTTAAAAAGTCACAATGAGATAAGGCGGACTCAGGTGGGGTTGGTGCCTGTGGGAGGTCGGTTGCGGGAGTTTTACTCTGCCTGGGTCCAAATTACGTCCAATCAGTGGGTCTTAGAGGTCATCAGGGAAGGATATGTTCTCGAACTCCATCGACCCGTATTAGATTCCTTTGTCAGCTCCCCTTGCAGGGCGCCGCTGAAACTTCGGGCAGTCTCGGAAACTCTTCAGAGGCTGCTGCAGCTAAAAGCTGTCGTACCCGTTCCGGAGGAGGAGTGCGGGTGCGGTCGATACTCCCATTTATTTTGTGGTTCCAAAGAAGGACGGAGCGTTTCAGCCGATTTTGGATTTGAAAAGGGTGAATCGGTGTCTCCGAATAACTCATTTCCGAATGGAGACTCTGCGTTCCGTCATTGCGGCAGTCAGGGCCGGCGAGTATCTGACATCGCTCGATTTAACGGAAGCTTATCTCCATATCCCGGTTCGACAGGAACACCAATGGTTTCTCCGCTTTGCGGTTCCCATGGGGCTTTTTCAGTTTCAAGCGTTGCCTTTTGGCCTGGCGACAGCACCTTGAACGTTCACCAAGATTATGGTGGTAGTGGCGGTGGCGCTTCGCAAGGAGGGGGTGCTGGTGCACCTGTACTTGGACAATTGGTTAATTTGGGCGAAGTCCAGGGAAGAGAGTGTTGCGGCCACTGCCCGGGTAGTTCAGATGTTGGAAAGCCTGGGCTGGGTAGTCAACTTTGCAAAGAGCGGGTTGGTTCACTCGCAGTCACTGGAGTACTTAGGAGCCCGTTTCGAGACACAGCAAGCGACGGTGTTTCTTCCCGCTCAGTGGGCGCAGGGGTTGCGGCTGCTCGTATAGCAGTTCCTTTCGCATCTGGCTCTAGCGGCGTGGCAGTTTCTTCAAGTGCTTGGGACGATGGCGGCCACGATAGAAGTAGTGCCGTGGGCCAGGGCTCATATGCGGCCGTTGCAGAGCGCCCTTCTCCAGCGTTGGTCTCATCAGCGAGACGCGTTATCTCGGAGGTTGGTTAGTCCTCCGGAGGTGCGTCAGAACCTTCTATGGTGGTTAAGGCCGGAGAGTTTGGCAGCGGGCATGCCGCTAGAGCCTCCATCCTGGAGATTGCTAACAACGGATGCCAGTCTTCTGGGGTGGGGAGCGCATTGCGAGGGCAGGTTTGCCTAGGGGCAGTGGTCTCAGGAGGAGAAAGCTTGGTCCATCAACTGGTTGGAAATGAGAGCGGTGTGTTTGGCCCTGCGGGAGTTTCGGTCCCTTCTCAGTCAGCAGGCGGTACGGGTTCTCTCGGACAATGTGACGACAGCAGCCTACATCAATCGGCAGGGCGGCACCAGCAGTGCGCCTCTAGAAGCAGAGGCAGGTCAGCTTCTAGAGTGGGCTGAACAGCACCTACGAGGTCTGTTGGCGCAGCATGTGGCCGGAGTGGACAATGTCGAGGCGGATTTTCTCAGTCAGCGCAGGGTGGACCCGGGGGAGTGGGTTCTTCACCGGGACATGTTTGCTCTAGTGGTGTGGTGCTGGGGACTTCTGCTAATGGGTCTGATGGCGAGCTTCGAGTCCGCGCAGGTACCACGCTTTTTCAGCAGGCGGTGGGAGCGGATGTCGGAGGGGCTCGATGCTTGGCTCAGCATTGGTCGGAAGAGGGTCTTCTCTACGTGTTCCCGCCTTGGGCGCTCATAGGCCGGGTGGTGCAGCGCATAGAGCGACATTGCGGACTGGTGGTCCTGGTAGCACCCGATTGGCCCCGAAGACCTTGGTATGCGGATTTAGTACGGCTTCTGGCAGACAAGCCGTGGAGACTTCCGCAGCGCGCGGATCTCTTGAGGCAGGGACCGTTGCGCATGCCTCAGGTACTTCGATTCTCGCTTACGGCATGGCTTTTGAAAGGGCGAGGTTGACGGCCAGGGGTTACTCATCGGCGGTCGTCTCTACCTTGCTGAAGTCGCGGAGGAGATCCACCTTGCTGGCATACATTCGAATTTGGCGAATTTTTGAGGCCTGGTGTGAGGAGCGTCAGCTGCGTCCTTTGGGGGCCTCAGTGTCACAGATTTTGTTGTTTTTACAAGACGGGGTGGAAAAAGGACTGGCGGCAAACTCGTTGCGCGTTCAGTTGGCCGCTATCTCTTGTTTCTGCGGTAAGATTCACGGTCAATTGCTAGGGGCGCATGGCGACATTAGGCGGTTTTTACGGGCTGTGTTACTCATGCGGCCGCCGAGACGGTGCTCGGTGCCGGCGTGGGATTTGAATTTGGTGCTACGGGCTTTGATCGTTGCGCCGTTTAAACCCTTGGCCTCGGCCTCGCTAAAGGACCTTACGTTGAAGATGGTTTTTCTGGTGGCGATTTGTTCCGCGAGGAGAATTTTGGAGTTGCAAGCGCTTTCCTGTAAGGAACCCTATCTCTCCTTTTTTGATCATAAGGTGGTGCTGCGCACGGTTCCGGCCTTCTTGCCGAAGGTGGTTTCAGCTTTTCATATTAATCAAGTGGTGTCTCTCCCAGTGTTCTCTGGTCGGGAAAAGGTGGCGTCGGAGGGCAGGTTGCATAAGTTAGATGTGAGGCGAGTTCTTCAGCAGTACCTAAGCAGGACGGCGTCCTTCCGGAGGTCGGACAGATTGTTTGTGGCTTTTGGAGGTCCGAGAAAAGGAGAGGCGGCGGCAAAGGCCTCCGTTTCTCGTTGGTTGAAGGAGGCGATTGTGTCGGCATACTTGTTGGAAGGTAAGGTGGTGCCAGCGGGTCTCCGGGCTCATTCCACCAGGGCGCAAGCGGCGTCTTGGGCTGAGTTTTAGTTTGGTCCCAGTCGAAGACATTTGTAGGGTGGCGACGTGGTCGTCGTTGCATTCATTTGCGAAGCACTATCAGCTAGATGTGCAAGCGGCGGGAGATGGACAGTTTGGCTCAGCGGTACTTCAGGCTGGGCTTGCAGGTCCCTCCCGTTGATCTTCACTGCTCTGTTACATCCTCTATGGTTCCGGGACTGGACAAGAGGGACGAAAAGGAAGGTAAAATTAGACTTACCTGCTAATTGTTGTTCCTTAAGGAACTCTAGTCCAGTCCTGGATCCCACCCTGAGACGTCAGCCTAACGTTCCCTGGGGGCGGTGCAGTTTGGCCTCTGGGGGTAAGGGATGCCCAGGGTGGGTTAGGATGGGAGCCTTTCAATAGCACTGTCTGCTGTATATTCCAAATTTAAGTTTGCAATTTAGTTTTGCTGACTCCTTTAATGTCTGTGTTGTTACTATGTTCATCTACTTATTTGTTGCTCTGCTGAGTTGCTTTGTCAATAGGTACTGAAGGAAGTGGGTGGTCCTTGCCTATATATATATATATATATATATATATACCAGTGCCAGCAAAGCGGTGATGTCTTTCAGTCTCCAAAGCTGCTGGAGGTGATTCTAAACTCTATGGTTCTGGGACTGGACTAGAGTTCCTTAAGGAACAACAATTAGCAGGTAAGTCTAATTTCACCTTCTTGGTGCACTTTGGCTTGGACACCTAGCCGCCCTCTCACTAGCAGCTCACACCAAAGCTGCCTTGTTATCCTTACACACCCACTTGCTAAACCACAGGCCCTAGCCCAATGAATATATTTCAAGTTTTATATTGTGCATGGGTTAGCATCCAATTTTGTGTTAGTCACATTTTAGGCAATCTCCAGGAACCAAGCAGGAATGTAGTCTTCACATATGGGGCATCGTCGGTACCAACGGAGCCTGCGCGGGAACGCTCCCCAGCATCCAATAGGAACGCTTTTGGGAGCATCCCTCAGCACATGCGCGCACTGCCTTCCCGCCTTCCCACCTTTCCAACTGTCCCTCTTCAGTTCTTTGTTTTCTGTAGAGCCGACAGGTCACATACCCTGTCAGCGCAGAAAATTTCTTCTTTAAACTTGTTTTCTTGTGGTTGCGCCTGCCTCCGCTCGACGCCTACCGGCAATGTTCCCTTTAATTTTCTGTAGGCTGTGTGCGCATAAAATATCAGCTGTGCAGCTTTTGAAGGAAGGTTAAATTTTTGTGCGCCACATAACGACACTCGGAGTTATATACTTTAAAATTTGACTACACGTCAGAATACAGTATGTACACCATACTGATTGCACTAGAAAATATTGTAGAACTTGTGAAAACCATAAATACACAACAACTTTTCAATTTTAAGAACATCTGTGTTTTCTATCAGAATCAGAACCGTAATTTTTGTGCACTCTGTTGTAAAGTATGTGCGCTCACTCGGCGAGGTGTGTGCGCGCGCACAGCTTAGAGGGAACAGTGCCTACCGGTACCACCGGTTCTCTTTTTTCTTCTTTAAAAAAAAAATACTTCTGAAATGTTTCTCTTCAGAAACTTTTTCTTTTTGGTGCTAGGCGCCATTTTGGGCATTAGGCCCCATTTTGGGCATTAGGCCCCATTTTCCTGAAAAATGGAAAAACCAGCTACTGGTTTAAAAAAAAAAAAAAAAAGTACTAAGTGTGGCGGTACCATTTCCGTCACCAACACCCATGACTGGTGTCTCAAATGTTTAGGCCCTGACCATTCTCCATCGGAGTGTTACTCTTGTATGGGGATGACTAAAAGAGGAAGATCAGAACCGGGCTGCAAAGCTTGGTACCCTCTTTTCTTTAGATTTGATGTCCATTGCATCGACGTCTTCCAGAGCCTCGTCTTCCTCCCATGGATCTCAGGTAACTAAACATAAGAGCCGGTCCTCAAAGGGTAGATCTCCTTCCAAGCATCGAGAAGCCATTGGCATTGCCCTTGAGGAAACTATACCGGCAAAACAGCCCTGGCGGGAGGCTTCGGCCTCCAAAACACTAACGGGGCTCCAGGATGTTCTCGAGGCCTCGACCTCGGCAGAACTACTGGTGCCATGCTCAGGGATTCCGGCTGCTTCTACCGGTACCGACACCCAGGCATCGGTAGCGTCGATAGACCAGAGATTCCTTGCTATCGAATGCAGTCTTGTAGCTCTCCTTACAGCTGAGGTACCTTTGACACCGCTACCGACGGTTCAACGGGCACCGGTACTGATGCTGGTACCAGCACGACGGTACCGGCCCCGGTGGGAATTCTGCCCATGCCGACTTTTTCAGGCATCGACAGATCGGTACTGGACCAACTTGGTGCTGACTTCGATCGATACCGATACCGTGCTTTGCATGAACATCGGGATCAGAGATGCTTTGAATCTCCATAACTCGGTCGGTACCAGAGTACTACTTCTGGAAGACTCCTCTTCTCCTCAACGCAGAATGTCTCCTCTGGAGGACATGTCTTTTCAGGATTTTATTTGTGTTGTGGCCCGAGGCCTATCAATCACGGTAGCTCCTGAAAAAGAACCTAGAGCAAAGGAATTGGAAATACTCCAATACCCTAAGGCTCCCAAAGAGGCAGCTACCCTGCGCATTCACAAAATTCTTCATGATTTGATGCTCAGGATGTGGGAAACACCTCTGACCACATCTCCTCATTCTAGGAGACTCTACCATGTATCGAGTTCCACCATGTCCTGGTTTTCAAAAGACTCAGCTGCCACACCATTCAGTGGTAGTGGAATCAGCCATGTGTAGGATGAAAAGTGCAAAAAGACATGCATCCAATCCTCCAGGTCATGAATGCAGGACTCTTGACGCCTTTGGGCGTCAAACATTTCAGGCTTCCATGCTTTCAGCTAGGATCAGCTCATATATTTTATATATGGGAATGTTCCTCAAAGAAGTCACAGGAGACTTGGAGCTTATGAGCCCCCTTCTCCCTGATGACAAACGACAAGACTTCCTTACTCTTGTAAAGCATGCTCAAGATGTTTCCAAGTTTGTAAATCGTGCAGCCTTTGACTGCTTTGAATGCATCAGCAGAACTTCTGCTATTGCCATTGGTGCACGTCGGATTGCCTGGCTTCAGGCATCAGACTTGGAGACTTGGGTACAGGACAAATTAGGAAACATCCCTTGCACAGGAGAAAACCTCTTTGGCAAGAATTGGTAGGAAAAGGCTAATGAGATAGATACTGACAATCTCACTTTAGACAGATTGTCAATCTACAGCCACTCCAGCCAAAAAGAAGCCCTATAAAAAACCCTTTTTCAGCAAAAAGAGGACGTTTTATCCATCGTATACCCAACAAGGACAAGCTTAGGGTCAAGTTGCCCAAAAGGGACAACAGCAAAGATCCAGACAACAAAAGAAGCCAAAAGGCCCGAGAGCTCAACCAGCTCCACAGGCTCAGCCCCCTCAAGGGCTTTGACTCCTTCCTAGAGAGCTTAGCTTTCCTGCCTCTGAAGGGTCCAGAACCCCTAAACATTCCAGGCAGGTTGTGTTATTTTGTCAACAGATGGCACCAAATAACAACAGAAAATTGGACTCTGTCCATGGTAGGGGAGGGGTACAAGCTTCATTTTCACAGCATGCCCCCTCCTACAATCGTAAGACAGTTCAATTCCCAAACCTCTCCAGACAATCTACTGGATCAAGAGGTCTCAACACTCCTTGCTCAGGAAGCAATAGAGGAAGTGCCCATTCCCCAACAGGGTGTACAGGGTTCTACTCCCTATTTTCTTATTCCAAAGAAAACAGGAGGACACAGACCCATTCTAGACCTCAGAGAATTGAACAAATATCTGTTCCGAGAAAAGTTCAAAATGATTTCTCTGGGAACTCTTCTGCCATACCTTCAAAGTCAAGATTGGCTTTGCTCTCTAGATCTAAAGGATGCATATACTCATATTCTGATCCATCCAGATCACAGGAAATTCTTATGATTCCTTTTCAAGGGAAAACACCTCCAATACAGGGTTCTTCCTTTTGGTCTGGCTTCGGCACCAAGAGTATTCATGAAATGCATGGCAGTAGTAGCTGCATTCCTGTGAACCCTAAGGATATTAGTCTTCCCTTACTTGGACGACTGGCTCATTCGAGCCCCCACGATTCCAGAAGCCAGCTCTGCACTGTCTCGCACAATGCGAATTCTCCAATACTTGGGATTGGTCATAAACTTCCCAAAATCCCAACTTGTTCCTTCTCAGACCCTGGAGTTCATAGGAGCTTGTTTAGATACCAGACAGTCAAGGGCTTTCCTCCCACAGCCCCGCTGTCTTCGCATAATGCAACTAGCTTCTCAAGCAGCGGGAAAGTCCTCCCTAACTGCTCGAACTGCTGCAATTACTGGGACCAATGTTCCCTCTAATTTTCTGTAGGCTGTGTGCACATAAAATATCAGCTGTGCAGCTTTTGAAGGAAGGTTACATTTTTGTGCCCAACATAATGACACTCGGAGTTATATACTTTAAAATTTGACTACACGTCAGAATACAGTATGTACACCACAATGATTTTAATCAAATTAAATGAAAATAGATGATTACTAAATGAAGCAAAAAATTTGTAGTAATTACAATCACAACTTTTAAATTTTAAGACGTCTGTGTTTTCTGTCAGAATCAGAACCGTAATTTTTGTGCGCTCTGTTGTAAAGTATGTGCGCTCGCTCGGCGAGGTGTGCGCATGCACAAGCGCACAGCTTAGAGGGAACAGTGACTGGGACATACGGCATCCACAGTTCATGTAGTTCCCTATGCTCGCCTCCACATGCGAGCAGCCCAGTAGACACTATCCACACAGTGGACACAGGCCACAGGACGTCTGTCGGACAAGATATCAAACATTGACTGATCTTGTCCCTACAATAGTGGCAATCACTGGAGAATCTTTTAGTGGGGTCTCCTTTCCAACAACCCCCATTCCAGGCCACCCTAACAGATGCATCACAGGTGGGATGGGGAGCACACCTGCACCATCTCATAAACCACCTAGAACTCAGAGCAATCTATCTAGCTCTTCGAGTATTCCATGCCCAGCTCAGCTACAAGACAGTCCTAGTCCAAACGGACAATCAAGTAGCCATGTTCTACGTGAACAAGCAGGGTGGAACAGGCTGTCTGTCGTTATGCAACAAAGCTTTACGACTATGGGCCCTCGCCAGAGAGCATCAAATTCACCTTCTCGTGGTATATCTTCCAGGCATTCAAAACCTTTGTGCAGCCAAACTCAGCCAAGTACTGCTGCCTCAAGAATGGTCTCTCCACCTAGACCAGGTGATAGAGATTTCACGTCTGGGGAACCCCAGACATAGACCTCTTTGCAAGTCCACTGAATGCCAAACTTCCCTGGTTCTGTTCCAGAATTCCGGCTCGCAGTTGCCAGGCAAGGGATGCCTTCCTCCTTCACTGGGGTCAGGACTTCCTCTATGCCTTCCCACCCATTCCCCTCATCCCCAAAACACTCTTCAAGCTTCAGAGAGACAGAGGTCATATGATCCTCATAGTGCCACGGTGGCCATGACAAACGTGGTATCCCCCCTGCTTCTACATCTCTCTCAAGCTGCACCTCTGGAGTTAGGGTGTGCTCCAGACCTTCTCTCCCAAGAGAACGGGATGCTATGGCACCCGAATCCCCATTCCCTGCATCTCAGGTCCTGGTTGCTGAAAGCCTAGACCTGCAAGATCTTAACCTTACCCAACAGGTAAACGATGTCCTTCAGGCTTCCAGAAAACCCTTCCACAAGACGTTCTTACGCCTTCAAGTGGAAACGTTTTACTATATGGTGTTCTCAAAAGGGCTTAAACCCCCTTGTGATACCTTTGGAATCGGTACTAGAGTACCTACTTCATTTATCAAATTCTGGTCTAAAGACAAATTCAGTAAGAGTCCATCTTAGTGCAATTGCAGCTTCCTATAAGCCTTTAAATGGACAGCCAATTTCCTCTCATAGAAGACCTCTCATAAATCTTGCTATTAACAAAGCCTCCCATCAGGCCACCACTGGTAGCATGGGATTTAAATCTAGTTCTCGGACAGCTCATGAAACTGCCCTTTGAACCTTTAGCCACTACAACCCTAAAGTTTTTATCCTGGAAGGTCATCTTCGTAATTGCAATCACCTCCACACGTCACATTAGTGAATTGCAAGCTTTAGTGGCTGATCCCCCTTATACAAGGTTTCACCATGATAAGGTTGTTCTCAGAACTCATCCACATTTTATGCCAAAGGTGGTTTCGCCTTTTCATTTAAATCAATCGATTTACCTTCCTGTATTCTTTCCAAGGCCTCATGCCTCTAATGCAGAAAGGAACCTTCATACTTTGGACTGTAAAAGAGCTTTGGCTTTTTACCTACAAAGAACACAGCATCATAGAAAGTCTTCTCAACTTTTTGTTGCTTTTGATTCTAGTCATTTGGGACTTCCAGTCTCCAAAAGAACTCTAAATGGATTGCACAATGCATATCCTTTACTTATGAGAGTAAGAGTCTTCCTCTTCAAGGCCATGTCGCAGCACATAATGTGAGAGCCATGGCAGCCTCTATGGCTAACCTTCACTCTGTGTCTATCGATGACATCTGTCGAGCAGCCACCTGGGCTTTGGTGCACACCTTCACAGCCCACTACTGCCTAGATAAAGCCTCCTGTCGGGATGCCTTCTTTGGCCAGGCTGCTGTTCAACATTTCTTTCAGACTTAATTCAACTCCTACCCACCAATCCTAGTAGGATGCCAGAGATCCATGGGAGGAAGCATGGCCCACCTCACTATAGGTGGCAGCTTTCTGGGGCCATCTTCCTGGCATCTTCAGCTAGGGAGTCCCCATATGTGAAGACTATATTCCTGCTTGTTCCTGGAGATAGCGTAGTTACTCACCTGTAACAGATGATCTCCGGGAACAACAGGAATTTAGTCTTCACAACCCACCCACCTCCCCTAGAGGTTGTCTTTCTTTCTCTGTCTCTTTCCTCTCTCCCTCTATCCTTTCACTCAGCTACAAACTTAACTGAAGAGGGACAGTTGGAAAGGTGGGAAGGCAGCGCACATGTGCTGAGGGATGCTCCCAAAAGCATTCCTATTGGATGCTGGGGAGCGTTCCCGCGCAGGCTCCGTCGGTACCGACGATACCCTATATGTGAAGACTAAATTCCTGCTGTTCCCGGAGATCACCTGTTACAGGTGAGTAACTATGCTTTATCAGTATATTGCACTGTATACTTTGTTGCCTTTGTTCCATGCCGAGTTCTCGTTCTTCTAATTGATCTATTGGTTCCCTGCAAACCGCCGTGACTAGTAGATACAGTGGTATAGAAAAAATGTTAGTTAAATAGGTTATGCCCTTCTACCAATGGATGGGGATAGAGATTAAGAACTCCTCTTTCGCTTCACCAGTGGAATATGGCTGCATACCCCTGGTTGGAAAGCAAAGTTGCTTACCTGTAATGGGGTTTCTCTGTAGATAACCGGGGGATGCTGCCATACTCTCCCTCCTGCCATTCTCCCCACACACAAAAATAAAACTGCTATGGACCTATATATATGCTTCAACTCCAGCTATATTATGGGCTGGCCAATGATGTGGCATTGAAGTGAAGTGGGAACACCTGCAGGTTCAGAAGTCTGCTTTCGCTGAGCTAGGGGAGAACTGCTGCATACTGGCTCTGTTGATTTGATGTCACCAGTGGAGTGTGGCTGTACACCCCTGTTGTCTATGGAGAACCCTCCTTAAAGTAAGCAACTTCACTTTCTTGTCCAACTCCTCGGTATGATGTGCTCTGGATATTGTGAACTGTGCCATTCTATTCCCTCCAGTCCAGACAGGTGGGTTATGCTCTTTAGTAGCAGGTGGAGACTGAGAACATACTTGAAGCTATGCTATAAGTAGCCTGTGCTGGTCTACAGCAAGTGGTAAAGGATCATAGCCTGTGCTGTCTGGTGATCTCTTTGGCCACAGTCTGTTTCTTAGGCCTGGGTGCAGAACCTGGTGGTGCAGGGTTTCTCCCCCTTCTTCCCCAGTCGCTCCCTACCAGTAGGCTCCTTTTGTCGTCCTCCCCAACTCTTGTGAGGAGACCAGGAGTAGAGCAGACTCCTGTGACAAGGAAAAAAAAAAAAAAGCAGGCGGCTAGACCATCTCCCCCAACCAGCAGATGATTGAGACAAGAGTAATAAAAAACAGAACAGTGCTGTCATGTCATATTACTAGCATAAAACCAGTGAAGCTAGGGGTAGTCTCCAGTATTTTCTTTGTCTCCAGCAGATGATGGTTCTCTCAGTGCAGCTCAGGCCTTCGGCTCCTGCCAGCCATCTCAAGGGCCACCTGGAAGTTGAACTTGGTGGTTTAAGTTGCTAGGTTGTATTCAAAATACCCCTCTGGCCTGGCTGGTCTTCTTTGGGGGCAACTCCTGGTTGTACAAACTTTTTGTGTGGAACAAAATAATCTGAAAATAGACAGTTTTAGGACTGAGCATGATACACCCTTAAATAGGGGTGAGTAAACTACAACTTACAAGCCAACTATGGCCTGCCGGCATATAATGTTTGGTCTACTTTGCACCGCCAGTTTTTCAGTTAGTGGTTGCTTTACTGATGCCGTCATTCAGTGACTGGAATGTCCACCTTTAAGGACGTGCCAATATTTGCACATCATTAAAAGCAGACATTCTGGGATCTCTGAGTGATGACATTGGCAGAGCAATCATGTGGTGCACTAATACACTGCTGCTGCATCTATAAAAGTTTCAATACAGAAAAATACTACACAACTTTGATTCTGTGTAATGTATGCAGCTTTATTTAAAAAAAATCTGTGTTTGCCATTTAGTCACCCATGACATTGTAAAGAAACAGATCAGCAATAGAAATGTACCTAATTTTGCATAACGCAGGTTTAAGTGGTGGTTATTTGTTAAAGTAAATGCATACATTTTTATAGATGATTTGCACAGTTTAAATATTACATTCGGTTACTGGTTTCATAAGGGCATGTTTACTAAAGGTTAACTAATGTTAATGTGCCTTGCCCATCATTTTCTTTTTGCCACAAGGGCTAGTAATAAATATCAAATCCCATAGGTAACAGCTCTGTGGATGTAGTGGATGCTTGAGCATCCCCAATATTGAGCATACTCTACTTTGTACAGGGAGGTGTAATTTGAGATGAATTCAGCACCTCCAATCATTTTGAAAAGTTGGCTCCTTCCATAGCGTCCCTTCAGTCCAGACTACCAGGTTTTACCTCCCTTCCAGCAGATGGAGACCTAGAATTCTAGGCTTTTGGTGATGTCCTCACATAAAGGAGACTGAATTACTCCCACCTAGCCAGTTTCCTTAGTCTCCAGCAGATAAGGAAGGGGGTGGGGAAGCAAACATATCAGTTAATCAACTTGAAAGAAGGAGCCTCAGACAAGGGCTGCCAGAGGGCCCTGGATTCAGTGAGGGCCTGAACCAGCTGAGTCGGGGAAGGGCCGAGTCCAGGAAGCACATCCAGTGGGGCCGGGTTCTTGCCTTCCCTTTTTCTTCACAGCCGGCATTGGTCTCTGGCTTTAGTGAAAGAGCACTTGTTCGCAGCGGCTGGCCTTTTAAATGTTGCCTTACTTTCATCTTTGAGACAGTGGCTGTGGGGGCAGTCTCTCCGACGTGGCTCTGGACGTTGGCTGCATGCTTTGGGGGCACCATGCAATGTGAGTACTTTCAGCTCTGGGGGTGGATGATTCCGGCTTCGGGGCATTTATTTCGGTAGCGCGGCTTCCTTTCTACTGCCTTTGTTTTCATTTCAGGCACACTTCATTGCCAGCGGGAATTTTTCCCACTTTCGCGGAGATGTGCCGATGTCCCTCAGCAAGAGAGGCCACTGCCCATGCAAATGGCCTTCACTGGGGGCACCTTTCACCTGTGGGGCTGTGTCAGCTGTGTGAAAAGGCTGATAGGAAGGTGGGGGATCTTTTGTGGGTTTCTTTACTATCGGAGGTGGGGGGGTGAGTAGGTCTATTCTCACTGCAGTAGGGCCCTCAGGGCTGACTTAGGTGGCAGTTCTACGGCCATGTTGCCTACGGAAGATCTGCCTGCAGGAGAGGCTTCTGGGAAGTGGGATTTGGTCCCTACAGGCCAGGAATCTCCTCAGGGGTGCTCCTCTGAGGTGGGTGTGGTACCTCTCTTGCTGGTCTTAGGCCTGGTGCATCAACAGGACGATCTTATGAAACAGGGCTTGGTGGGATGGCATGACTTTCCAGGGGCTAACACATGGGCCCAGACAGGGCACAGTGAGATGTGCTGGTGCCTTGGGGGAACAGGAGCCCTGAGGTTTCAGAGTGTGACACTGTCTTGGAGTACTCTATGGATTCGGATGACCCATTGGAGGGTCCATCAAGACTACAGGCCGATGGATTCTACTTTAGACCTGGAAGAGGGAGAGTTTCCTTCTGTGGGAGGATCCTTGCATTATTCGGGTCTTCTGCCTGGAAGAGCTGGGAGTGCTCATCATGCACTCATTGGGAGCCCTCAGTATCCCGTTCAAACCCCAAGCCCTGGATCCTCCCTTAGATAACCCCTTGTTACAGGGCATCCGTAGTCTGAAACGGTGTTTCCAATCTACAGAGCTATCAAACAGATGATAGAAGCACAGTGGGAGGTTCCGGAGGCCTGGTTGCAAGGGGGCCGGGCGATGGCCTGTCTGAACCTCATTTCATCAGGGGGGGAGAAAGAGCTCCTTTGGTTACCTAAAGTGGATACCTTGGTTTCCGCCATCACCAGGAAGACACCATCCCAGTGGAAGTTGGGGTGGCATTGAAGGGGTTTTGAAAGGATGTTTAGGATAGGAAGCTCAAGAATTTGTTGAAGCAGGCCTTTGAGATGAAAACACTGACATTACAGGCTTCTGCTCATGGAGCTTACATGGCCAGAGCTTGTTTGCGCTGGGCAGAAGCGCTTTTGGACATGGCAGCCTCAGGATCACAGCAGCTTTCCGAGGTGGCAAGACTGGAGTCGAGAGCGTTGTATTTGGCAGATGTACACTATGATCTCGTCAGGGTGTCGGCCAAGAGTATAGCCTTCATAGTGGTGACTTGTCATCTGCTCTGGTTATGGAACTGGTCGGTGGTTGTGTTCTCAAATGAGGTTGAGTAAACTCCCCTTTTGGGGGAAGCTTCTCTTTGGGGGAGGTGTTGGAGAAGTTGGTGAAGAACTTGGGAGAGTCCAAGCTGGCTAGGCTACCAGAGGATAAGCCCAAGCCAAGATCGGGAAAGCACCAGCAGCACCCAGGAGTCAGCCACAGGATTTTTAGGTGCTTTCAGGTGACCTGCTTTGTGCTGTACTATGCATAAGATATCCCTCGAAAGGTCTGCCTTTTCGGGAGGGAGGGGATCTGGCTGTGGCTTCTTCTCTGGAGCTAGTGCCAAGAAAGCCCAGTGAGATGAGGCTCAGGCGGAGCTTGCGCCAGTTCTTCTCTGCATGGGTACAAAAAACATCCGACTAATGGGTTCTTGATATCGTTCGCAACTGGTATGCCTTGGGATTCATGCGGCTGCTTAAGGAGGCCTTCTTGCCTTCTCCTTGCCTTCTTCTTGCAAGGCCCCAGGCAAGCAGGAGGCGGTCAGGATGACCTTGCAATGGCTGCTTCAGCTCCAGGCAGTCGTGCCAGTATCCACAGGCCAATTAGGCTCCGGTCGATACTCCCATCTATTTCGTAGTTCCCTAGAAGGAAGGTTCTTTATGGCCTATCCCGAATCTCAAGTACGACAACTGAACATTGCGAGAACCACACTTTTGTATAGAGACGTTATGCTTGGTGATAACTGGTTTAGAGTTGAATTTCTAACCACCTTACAGAAGTGTATTTGCATGTCCGGATTCATGCAGAGCAACAGCATTATCTAAGGTTTATGGTCCCGATGGGACACTTACTGTTCCAAGCCTTGCCATTAGGGCTCACAACAGCACTGCGTACATTTACAAAGATCATAATGGTGGTGGCGGCAGCACTTCGACAGGAGGGAGTACTGGTGCATCCCTACCTGGACATCTGGCTAATCAGGGCAAAGTTTTACATCAGGAAAGCTAGTCAGCGACGAGCTGAATGCTCGATATGCTGCAAGATTTTGGCTGGGTGATCAACAGTCCAAGAGTCACTTGGTAGTGTCTCAGAATCTCATGTACTTGGGAGCGCAATCCGACAAAGATGGGGGTGGTTTCTCTGCCGTTGGAGGGAGCCCACAAGCTGCAGGGACAAACTTGTCACTTCTTGTGGCAACAGGTTCTGATGGCATGGTCATATCTGCAGGTGTTGGGGTCCATAGTGGCAACATTATACCTGGTCCTGTGAGTTTTGAGCACATATGTGTCCTCTCCAAAGGATGTTGCTCTCGCAGCAGAACCTCCCTGGCACGCAAGTTGATCTGTCCACCGGATGTGCGGGACAGCCTGACGTGGTGGCTGCAACCCAAGAATCTATTATCCAACATGCCTTTTGATTTGCTGGAGTGAACAATTAAGCTGGCATCTATCATCACATCAGGCTGGGAGGTGCATTGTCGGTCCGTCGCAGATTGCTTAGGGGCTCTGGTCACAGGAACAGCAGACATGGTCCATCAACCGGTTGGAGATGAGAGTGGTTTTCCTAGCGCTACAGGAGTTTTGGGTGCTTGTGGAATGGAAGGTGGTGCGTGTCTTCTCAGTGCAACCATGGTAGCGTACATCAATTGCCAGGGGAGCACAGGGAGTGTAACGCTGGTGATGGAGATTGCAAAGTTACTTCAGTGGGCAGAAATGCATCTCCTGATGATCTCTGTGGCACATGTGACGAGCAGAGAGAATGTGGAGGCTGACTTTCTCAGCTGAGTGAAGTTACTCATGACTGAAATGGTATTTAAGATGATACATTGGAAGAATTGAAATAAATATCAGTAAGCTGGAAATATGTATTACAAATATTTGATAAACTGAAGAGTAGCAAATCACATGGACTGGATGGTATACATCCGAGGGCATTGAAAGAACTGAAGTATGAGATTGCAGACCTACTATCATTCAAATCTGTAATGTCTAAAGATTGGCTAATGGCCAATGTAATGCCAGGGGTCATCCGGGAAACTACAGACTAGTGAGCCTGGCATCTGTACCAGGCAAAATGTTAGAAAACATTATAAAGATCAACATTACAACATGGCTTTAGCCGAGGAAGGTGGTGTTTTACTAATCTGTGTTATTTTTTTGAAGGTAAGAATAAACAGAGTAGGCAAAAGTGAACCGGTTGATATAGTGTATCTGGATTTTCAGAAAGCCTTTAACAAGGTCCCTCATGAGAGGCTCTTGGCGAAATTAAAAAGTCATGGGTTAGGAGGCAGTGTACTAGATAGAAAGCAGAGGGTAGGGCTAAATGGCTAATTTTCCCAATGGAGTAAGGTGAATAGTGGAGTACCCCAGGGATCTGTGCTGAGTCCACTGCTTTTTTTTACATATACGTAAATGACCTGGAAATGGGAATAACGAGTGCGGTAATCAAATTTGCAAATGACACAAAATTATTCAAAATGGTTAAAACCCGAGAGGATTGTGAAAAATTGTAAGAGGACCTTGATAAATTTGAAGACTGGACATTCAAATGGAAGACGAAATTTAATGTGGAGAAGTTCAAAGTTTATGCACCTAGGAAAGAAGAACTCAAACTATGGTTAAACGATGCAAGTTCCACATTAGGAACCACCCAAGAAAAAGATTTAGGCATCATTGTGGATAACACGTTAAAACCTTCCGCCAAGTGTGCAGTGGTGGCCAAGAATGCTAGGAATCATAAGGAAAGGATTAGGGAATAAAACAAAGAATATTATAATGCCTCTGTATCATTCCATGGTGCGACTGCACCTTGAAAATTGTGTGCAGTTATGGTCGCCATATCTTTAAAAGGATATAGCGTTATTAGAGAAGAGCCATCAAAATGATAAAGGAGATGGAATGATACCTCTGAGGAGAGGCTTAAAGGCTCTTCAATTTGGAAAAGACGGCTGAAGGGAGATATGATAGAAGTCTATAAAATAATGAATGGAGTGGAACGGGTAAACGTAGATCGATTATTTACACCATCAAAACGTAAAAAGACAAGGGGACATGCAATAAAGCTACAGTGTAACACGTTTAGAACTAATGAGAGAGAATATTTTTTTCACCTAATGTGTAATCAAACTCTGGAATTTATTACCGTAAGATGTAGAAAAAGCTGTTTAAAAAAGGTTTGGACAAGTTCCTGGAGGAAAGGTCCATAAAACATTATTAAAGAGAACCCAGGAAATCCACTGCTTGCCCCGGGACGAGTGTTGTGGAACCTGTGTGTGCCTTTTTGAGAGCCTGAAAGGTATTTGTGACCTGGATTGGTAACTGTTAGAAACAGGATACTGGGCTTAATGGACTTTGGTTTGAGCCAGTATGGCATTTATGTTCTTATGAGTGAATCCGGGAGAATGGACATTAGCGGACCCTCTTCCGTCGGATCATGCAGCGTTGATGGCAACCGATGTATCTGATGGCGACCACCCTCAATGCCAAAGCCGCTTGTTTCTTCAGTCATCAGCGAGAAAGGATGTCCGAGGGACTCGATGCGTTGTCTCAGGAATGGCTGGCAGAGGGACTCCTGTATGTGTTCCCTCGGTGGCCTCTCATTGGTTGATTAGTTCAATGGATAGAAGTGCACTGGGGACTGGTGGTCCTGATGGCGCCAAACTGTTTTTGGAGGCCCTGGTATCCGGATCTCTTCAGACTGTTTGTCAATGAGCCGTGGAGGTTACTGGACCAGGCCAACCTACTCTCACAGGGACCAGTGCACAAGCCTCAGGTGGATCAGTTCTTGCTTATGGCCTGGCTCTTGAAAGGATGCGGCTGAGAGAGAGGATATTCCACTTCAGTGATTTCTACCCTGTTGCGGGCATGGAAGCGTTCCACCTCTTTGGCCTATGTTCAATGTGGTGTTTAAAGACCAATGTGCGGAGAGAGCGAGGAACGCACTATGGCTTCCATACTGGATATTCTCATTTTTTCTGCAGGCAGATGTGGACAAAGGCCTGACACTGAATTTGCTTTGGATGCAGATAGTGGCATTAGCGTGCTACAGGGGTTCTTCTGGCTTACACCCTGATGTAGCCTGATTTCTTGGGGGTGCAGCACTGGTGCTGAGTTAAGCCTTAACTTGGTTCTTTCGGTGTTTACGGAAGCTAGATTTGAGCCATTGGTGGAGGCTTCCTTGAAGGACCTTACCCTGAAAGTAGTGTTCCTTGTGGCTATTTATTCGGTGCGGAGGATTTCGGAGCTGCATGCCTTGTCCTGTAGAGAACCCTTTCTGGTACTCTCCAAGGAGAAGGTGGTCCTAGGGCCGGTGTCATCCTTTCTGCCTAAGATGATCTTTGCTTTTCATTTGAATCAGACTGCAGTGTTGCTAGGGTTCTTGGATGAGGTGGATTCAAAGCTGTGCTGCTTAGACATGCGTCAGCTGCAGTAGCGGTATTTGAAGCGTGCAAAGCTGTTTGGAAAGTTGGAACAGCTATTTGTTTTGTTTGGAGATCCTCAAAGGGGGTGAAAGCTTCAAAGGCCTCCATCACAAGAAGGCCATCATGTTGGCATATCTGTTGCGGCAGAATCTTGCCATCGGAGCTGCACGCACGCTCAACCAGGGTGCAGGCAACATCTTGGGTGGCATCTAGTCTTATACCACCCGCGGAGATTTGCAGGGCAGCAACATGGGCGTCCCTACATAATTTTGTGAAGCATTATTGGTTGGATGTGCAGGTGAGATCAGATGCGTGGTTCGGTGCTCGAGTCTTGGAGGCTGGGTTTGCTGCTCCTGTCCACTCCTGAATACTGCTCTGGTACAACCCTATAGTCTGGACTGGAGGGATGCTGTGGAAGGTTAAATTTAAACCTTACCTGATGATTTACTTTCTTTTAGTTCATCCAATCCAGTGCAGAACCCACCCAATCTTTCTGTCCGTTCTGTTGTGCAAGCCCAGTGAAGGTGATAAGCCTGAGGGTTTGCCTTTGGTGGTGTTGCCATAGGAGGGCACTGCTCCCGCTTTGTGGGTCCCTGGGGCGAATTGTAGTTGCTCAGCGGTTGAGTTCTCACAGGGTGTAAATAGTTGCGGGTGTTGATTTCTGGGGGAGGAGTTCTGCAGGTGCTTATTGCATCTGCTTTGTCATTAGGATACTAGCTAGGAGGGAGGAGTTTGGTTTCCTTTATGTGATGATATCACCAAAATCTGTGTCTTTCTCCAATGATCTCTCTCTTCGCATGATGATACTTTGGACACATCATGCGAAGAGAGATCATGGGAGAAAGTCATAATGCTTGGCAACATAGGTCACCATAAAAGAGGAAGGCCGGCAATGAGATGGATCAATACAATAACAGTAGCTACAGATACCACTCTATCAACAATGAGCCGCTTGGCTGAAGACCGAATAGAGTTTAGGCCAACTGTCTAGAGGGTCGCCAGGAGTCGACAGACTCCACGGCACTTAACAAAAACATCACCAAAAGCCTGGGATTCTGTCCGGAAGGGAGTAAAACCCAGTAGATTGTCCTGGAGGGACTAAAGGAAAGAAAATTAGCAGATAAGGTCTAATTTTACCTTTTGCTGATTTCAAATGAGTATTTTGAAGAAATTGCTTCTTTTTTGCTGTTTTAGAAAAGAGATGTTCCTGAACATGTAGGTTATGAACATATGTTTGGTTGTGAGGATGAAGAAACTGTGGTTACAGGAGAGAAAAAGAAAGTAAGTGGCACATGTATACAGAATTTCCATAGATTGCCATTTATTTTGTTGTTGCCATCAAAGAATATGCTTTGTCCTAGACAGGCAGGGCTAATGCATCCACACTCTCTGGTGACATTCATCAGTGGAGCCAGTGAGTGTGAAGCCCTCTTCCAGCTGAAAAGAAGTGTCAAAAACTTCTGCTGCTCTTGCTTATTCCACGATAGCCAGTCCTTTCGGTCTCTCTTCTATGTGGACTGCTACAATTGGGTCCCTTCTCCATGTGTGCTAGTTCACTGTTTATTTTTTTTAAATGGTACAACTTCCATAATCATTGAGGCCCACCCTATAGAGCGAACACAATTTTAAATAGCTGTGGTGCTATGATCCTTTTACTGCTAAAAAATAAGCAACTATAAAAACCCTGCCAGTCCCAGTACAGACTCTGGCAAAGGATTTAAAAATAAATATGGCCATTACTGTGCTTTTGTTGGCAGTTTCTCCTCCAAACATTGACACACTCTTTTTATCAGGTCATTTCTCCATAATGAAGCTGCTGCTCGACCTCCAACACCAGCAGCAGTATAGGCAGGTGGTCTTTATGCCAAAAACACGCTTGACAAAGGTGAGTCAACTGATCCCACAGCAGCAGGTAAGACCAAGCCAAAAGAAAGGGTAGCCTCTTCATAGCCTGCCCAAGCAAACGTTAATATGGAAATATGGTGATGTGATGTCTTCCCTCAAAACACAAACAGAATGGAATGCAGATGGATCAGTCTCCTCAGAAATCTAATGGGGGAAAAAGGCAAGAACCACTTCTGATGCTGACTCAAGACCTCGCTACTAATCAGTCTGTCAGCCTCTCAAACCCCCTTCTTCCCTCTCCAGCATATTGGTTCTTGTACCAGAGTCACAGGTTCCACAGATGAAGAATATGTCACCTTATCTCATGTGGCTGTCTTTCAGCTCTTATCAAAATTTGTACAGGACACCACTGCTGTTCTCCAAATCACCACTCCCCCATCACCTCGGTCACTTAGGACACGGGTCTCCAAATCGAGTCCTGGAGGTGCCGCAAACCAGTTAGGTTTTTAGAATATCCCTAATGAATATGCATGAGATCAATTCAAATGCAATGGGTGCAGTGCAAGCAAATATCTCATGCCATATTCATTACAACAGAAAAAGCTACAAAAGACTAGTAGTCTGGAGAATTACCTAACATACAACACCACCCTTACACTCACAGACCCAAGATACTCCTATTAATAATAGTAATCCAAAATCAAGCAATTCAAAAATGGGATCCTTCTCCAAAACAGCTCTCAACAAGGCAGTTAGATGATCCACTTAACAAACAGTATCTAACACTGGAGAGAGAGCCTCAGGATAATAGATCATCCCTCTGTGACTACTGAAGGCCATAGGGGATTAACCAAGCTCCACATTACCAGCTTAAACTCACACCATTTATTTTATTAGCATAATAAATTAACCAGTTTCAAGTAGGAAAAATCATGGTTTAAAAATCAGGAAATACTCCGGTGCGCCTTGGCAGCGACCACCAACTGAACCTGGTCAAATAATGTTATAGACTATAAGAGTTCTATGTGACCATAAATAAATTGTAGTACCTGTGGAGGAAATACCAGAAATCAAATGGAAGCTCAAAGACAATTCCAATACTTGCCTAGCACAATTTACTTATCTGATGGCAGCCGGCTTCCAGCTTAACGTCCCTCCACTGTCTCAAAGCCCCTAAGGAAACGCCAACACTAAGATATGCCATACTGGGTCAGACCAAGGTCCATCAAGACCAGTATCCTGTTTCCAACAGTGGCCAATCTAAGTCATAAGTACCTAGCAGTTTCCACAAAAGACACAAGTTCCTCAATGCTTGTATTGAGTCAAGCAGTGATATCCTGGGTCCCTTTTAATAATGGTTTATGGACCTTTTCTCCAGGAACTTGTCCAAACCTTTTTTAAACCCAGCTACACTAACAGCTTTTACTACATCCTCCGGTAACAAATTCCAGAGTTTGATTACATGTTGAGGGAAAAAATATTTTCTCTTATTAGTCTTAAATAGGTTACCCTGTAGCTTCATTGCATGTCCCCTAGTCTTTTTATATTCTAATGACGTAAACAATCGATCTACGTTTACCCATTCCATTCTTTATCATATCTCCCCTCAGCCCTCTCTTTTCCAGTTTGAAGAGCCCTAACCTTTTTAGTCTCTCTTCATACGAGTATCCTTCCATCCCCTTTACCATTTTGGTGGCTCTTCTCTGTACCTTTTCTAATAACGCTATATCCTTTTTAAGATACGGCGACCAGAATTGCACACAATATTCAAGGTGCAGTTGCACCATGGAACGATACAGAGGCATTATAATATCCTTTATTTTCCATTCCTTTCCTTATGATACCTAGCATTTTATTTGCTCTCTTGGCCGCCGCTGCACACTGGGCTGAGGGTTTTAACATGTTATCCACAATGACGCCTAAATCTTTTTCCTGGGTGGTGGTTCCCAATGTGGAACCTTGCATCGTGTAACCATACTTTGGGTGGTTCTTTCCTAGGTGCATAACTTTGCACTTGTCCACATTAAATTTAATCTGCCATTTGGATGCCCAGTCTTCCAATTTATCAAGAGCCTCTTGCAATTTTCCACAATCCTCTTGGGTTTTAACAACTTCAAATAGTTTTGTGTCATCTGCAAATTTGATAACCTCACTCGTTATTCCTTTTCCAGGTCATTTATGGATATGTCAAATAGCAGGGGACCCAGCACAGATCCCTGGGGTACTCCACTATTCACCTTTTTTCATTGGGAAAATTGACCATTTAACCCTACCCTCTGCTTTCTGTCTTTCAACCAGTTCCTGATCCACAATAATACACTGCCGCCTATCCCATGACTTTTTAGTTTTGCCAAAAGTCTCTGATGAGGAACCTTGTCAAAGGCTTTCTGAAAGTCCAGATACACTATATCAACCGACTCACCTTTGTCTACCTGTTTATTCACACCTTCAAAAAAGCATAACAGATTAGTAAGACAAGATCTTCCTTGTCTAAAACCATGTTGGCTGTCTCCCATTAAGCCGTGACTATCTACATGTTGAGTAATTTTGTTCTTTATGATGGTTTCTACCATTTTTCCCGGTACTGACATCAGACTCACCGATCTGTAGTTCCCCGAATCTCCCCTGTAATCCTTTTTAAAAATTGGTGTTACATTGGCCATCCTCCAATCTTCAGGTATTAGAGATGATTTTAATGATTAGTTCACAAATTACTAATAGCAGGTCTGCAATCTCATATTTCAGTTCTTTCAACACCCTTGGATGTACACCATCCGGTCCAGGTGATTTGCTACTCTTCAGTTTATCAAATAGTTGTAATACTTCTTCCCGATGTATCGCTATTTCTTTCATTTCTTCTGAAGTATCACTTTTAAATACCACTCCAGTCATGGGTAACATCCCTACATCTTCCTCAGTAAAGGCCGAAGCAAAGAATTCATTCAGTCTCTCCACTTGGCCTTGTCCCCTCTTACTACCCGTTTTACCCCTCTGTCATCTAATGGTCCAACTGACACTCACAGGTTTTTTGCTACAAATGTACTTGGAAAAAGTCTTTATTACGCGTTTTTGCTTCCACAGCAAGTTTCTTCTCAAATTCTCTCTTTGCCTGCCTTATCTATGCCTTGCATTTAACTTGCCAGTGCTTGTGCTGTTAACCGTTTTCGTCATTTGATCTTTTCCATTTCGTGGAAAGATGCTTTTTTGGCAACAGCCTCCCTGACCTTACCTTTAAACCATGCTGGCAGTTTTTGGACTTCCTTCCACTTTTCTTAAAATGTGGAATACAGCTGGTCTGGGCTTCCAAGATAGTATTTTTCAACACCACCCAAACTTGATGTAAGTCTTTAACCTTTGCAACTGCTCCTTTTAGTGTTTTCTTAACTATTTTCCTCATTTTATCATAGTCTCCCTTTTGAAAGTTAAAAGGTAGTACTGTGGATTTCCTTACTATCCCTCCTCCATTAATTAAATCAAACAAGATCATGCTATGATCATTATTGCCAAGTGGCCCCAATACCCTTATCTCTTGCACCAGATTTGGTGTTCCACTAAGGACCAAGTCCCAAAATGGCTTCCCCTCTGGTTGGTTCATGAACTCAGCTGCTCCAAGAAGCAGTCATTTATTTTGTCTAGAAACCTTATCTCCCTAGCATGTCCTGCCGTGACACTGACCCAGACAATACTGTGGTAATTGAAATCACCCATTACTATTCTGTAACTTTTGTTAGCTTCCCTGATTTCTTTGAGCATTTCATCATCCATTTGTTCATTCTGGCCAGGCGGTCGATAGTACAACTCCACTGCCATTGCCTTTGTCTTTTTACATGGAATTTCAATCCATAGAGATTCTACAGCGAATTTTGTTTCCTGCAAAACTTTAATCTTTTGTGACTCAATGCCCTCTTTAACATAGAGCGCAACCCCTTCACCAATTTGATCAGCTCTATCATTACAATATAGTTTGTACCCAGGTATCAGTGTCCCACTGGTTGTCCTCCTTCCACCATGTCTCTGAGATACCAATCATATCTAACTTCTCATTTAGTGCTATATATTCTAACTCTCCCATTTTATTTTTTTAGACTTCTAGCATTTGCATACAAGCATTTTAAAGACTATATTTTATTCATATTGATCTAGTTATCAGTAGGCGGGGGTAATTTGGAATGTTTAGAAACATAGAAACATGACGACAGAAAAAGACCACATGGCCTATGTAGTCTGTCCTTCCATAACAACAACTACAACAGTCCACTTTTTACCTTTAGAGATCCTCTGTGTTGGTCCCATGCTTTCTTGAATTTAGTTACTGTCCTCATCTCTACCACCTCCACTGGGAGACTATTCCACGGATCCACTACTCTTTCCGTAAAGAAATATTTCCGCATATCACTCCTGAATCTATCTCCCTTCACCCTCATCCCATGTCCCCTCGTAGCAGAACTTGCTTTCAATTGAAAGAGGCTCTCTCCCTGAACATTTATGCCACGGAGGTATTTAAACATCTCAATCATATCACCTCTAACCCGCCTTTCCTCTAAGGTGTACATATTAAGATCCTTAAGTCTGTCCTCATATGCTTTATAATGAAGCCCATTAATCATTTTGGTAGCAACCCTCTGCACCGACTCCATCCTGTTCACATCCTTTTGAAGGTGCGGTCTCCAGAATTGCACACCATACTCCAAATGAGGTCGCACCAAAGACTTATACAGAGGCATTATTACCTCCTTTTTTCTGCTAGCCATTCCTCTCCGTATGCACCCAAGCATCATTCTAGCTTTTGCCGTCGCCTTTTCTACCTGTTTAGCTACTTTAAGATCATCAGACACAACCACGCCTAGGTCCCGCTCTTCTTTAGTGGACAAAAGTACTTCACCTCCTATACTGTATTGCTCCCTTGGATTGCTGCAGCCCAAATGCATGACCTTACATTTTTTAACATTAAATCCCAGCTGCCAAATTCTAGACCATTCTTCAAGCTTAGCTAGATCCCTCCTCATGTTATCTACCCCTTCCTGGGTGTCTACTCTATTGCAGATTTTGGTATCATCCGCAAAGAGGCAAACCTTACCCGACAGCCCTTCCGCTATATCACTAACAAAGATGTTAAAAATAATCGGACCAAGGACAGATCCCTGGGGCACACCACTGGTAACATCCTTCTCCTCAGAGTGAGCTCCATTTTTTTGTACTCTTTGTCGCCTCCCACCCAACCAATTTCTAACCCAAGCAGTAACTTTAGGGTCCATTCCTAGGGTGCTCAGTTTGTTTATAAGTCGCCTGTGAGGAACAGTGTCAAAGGCTTTACGGAAATCTAAATACACCACATCTAGAGCTCTCCCTCGGTCCAACTCCCTGGTCACCCAGTCAAAGAAATCAATCAGATTTGTCTGACAAGACCTGCCTCTGGTGAATCCATGCTGCCTCGGATCCTGTAATCCGCTGGACTCCAGAAACTTCACTATTTTCTCTTTCAGCAGCGTTTCCAATAATTTACTCACCACCCTTGAGTACTGCTCTGTACTCAAGGGCTGAGATTTGGTATGGTTTGTGAAAAATTTGGTGAACAGGAAGTGTTTAAGGGCCTTCCTGAATTGGTTCAGATTGGGGATTGCCCTGATGTGTCTCGGTAGGGTGTTCCAGAGTCTTGGGGCACAGAGTTTGAAAGCCTTGCTAGCTGTTGTCGCATTGTATCTCGTCATATCTTTTGGGACTGTCAGCATATTTAACTCTGCGGTTCTTCTGGGTCTGTTGGGTGCAGTTGGATGAGATCAGATAGGGAGGAGGAGGAGAGCCCCTTGACAGCTTTGAAGGTGATAAGCAGTGTCTTGAAAATAATTCTGGCTTGAATGGGAAGCCAGTGTAACTGTTTCAGGAGGGGTGTAACATGGTCTCTCCTGGATGATCCGAACAGCACCCTCGCTGCACTATTCATAGCGAGTTGCAGGGGGTTAAGAGTGGATTGGGGGAGCCCTTGCAGTATGGAGTTTGCGTAATCGAAGTGGGGAACGATCAGGGCTTGGTAAATGGTACGGAAATCATCTGGATCGAGCAACGGGCGTAGGTGTCTGAGAGATCTGATTTTGAAATAGATTGCTTTTACGGTGTTGGCTATGTGCTTCTTCATGTCGAGGTTTTGATACAGAGTCACTCCAAGGTATCGTATGGTGGGTTTTACTTGTAGTTCGGCCTCATTTACCTTTACACAGTTGGGTGGTATGAAGTTCAGATTCCTCGAGATAAAGAGGACCTCGGTCTTCCTGTGCTGAATTCGCAGATTCTGTGATAGTAGCCATTCCGATATGGCGTTGAAACAGTTGGTTAGAGGGGCGAGGTCCATTTTCTCCAAGGCTACTGGCATGTATAACAGGACATCATCAGCATATATCATAAAACTGACATTGAAAGATCTAATGATGTTACATAAGGGTTGGATGTATATGTTAAACATCAAGGATGATAGAGAGGATCCTTGCGGCACCCCTTGACTTTGCTGAAATGGTTCAGATTTAGTCCCGTCTGCCCGCACATGCTGCCATCTTCCGGACAAATATGATTTGCACCATTCGAGAGCCGTTCCACTGATACATTTCTCTCTTAGCCGGATGAGCAGTATCTCATGGCATACTGTGTGGAGGAGTGGCCTAGTGGTTGGGGCAAGGTACTTCAGGCCGGAAGGTCGGGGGTTCAAATCCCACTAGAGGACAGCAACCTTGGGCCAGAAGGACTGGGGTTTCTAGTCCCACAGGTGCTCCTTGTGGTCTTGGGCAAGCCACAACTATTTTACAGGGAACATGGGCTATGGAGGGTTATCTCCAAGTTATAATGCCCTGTTCAATGTAATTTCAGTTTGTTCAATGTAAACCGCACTGATGCAGAATAGCGCGGTATATAAGAGAATGTAAATAAATAAAAATAAATACTGAGTCGAAAGCTGATGCAATATCTAGAAAAATGAGCGCAAAACCATACCGGATGTTGTCAATCTCCAGGAACAAGCAGGAATAAGTCCTCACAAATGGGTACGTCGGAACCGACGGAGCCTGCGCGGGAAAGCTCCCCAGCTTCCCAGAAAGGAAGCTTTTGGGGCCTCCCACTGCACATGCGCGCTGCCTTCCCGCCTTCCTGACCAGCTCTCCTCAGTTTCTCTTTTTCCGCGGAGCCAGCAGGTCGTGTTCCTGTCACCGCTGAAGAAATTATTGTTTTAGTTTGTTTCTTTAGACCGCGTACCTGCCTTCCCCATACCGAAACCGGTACCGCCGGTCTCTTTCTTTTCTTTTAAAAAACAAACAAACAAACTTTATCTTGCACAACTTGGTGACTTCGGTTAGGCCTCAGGCCTACACAAATTCTCCTCATGGAGAAACCAGCCCCTGGTTTTAAGAAGTGTACCAAGTGTAGTGCTGTTATTTCTGTCACAGACACCCATGAATGGTGTCTTAAATGTTTGGGACCTGACCACTCCATTCCGGACTGCCCATCCTGCTCCCAGATGTTTGCAGAACCGGGCCAACAAATTCCATGTGCTGTTTGCTTCAGATAATCCAGCATCACAGTCATCCAGGTCTTCCTCTCCGGATGGATCTCAGGTAACCAAACCTTCGGGCAGGTCCTCAAAGAGCAAATCTCCTTCAAAGCATCGAGAGGCTCTCACTTTTGAATCTGAGGATCCTGCCCCAGCCAAACAACCCCGGCGGGAAGCTCTGGCTTCCAAAGCTCCATCTATGGGGTTACAGGTTGACATCGATGGCACGGCCTCGACCGATCACCTGTTAGACTGCTCTGGGGTACCGGCCCATACCGGTACCGACATCCAGGCAGCAGTGGCGTCTATGAGCAATACTGTTCAGACCATGCAGCAGGCCATGCTGGCTTTCATTAAAGCTGCGACGCCCTCGGTACCGCATCCAGCGGTTCCGGGTCCGGTTCCGGTATCGTTTCCCATATCGGAACTGAGACCATCGTCTTCCAAACGCAGATCGGTTCCGCATGCCGGATCTGGGTTTTCACCCGATACCGATCCCATACCCGGTACGCCCGATGTCGATACCGAACGGTATGCGTATCGTGCGTTGGAAGCAAATAGAGAATGCTCTGATTCTTCTGAGGATTTTGACTCCTCTGAGGACTCTGATGAGCTGTCTCTAGTTCTTCCTGAAGACCCTTCTTCCCCAAAGAGGAGAATGTCTCCACCAGAGGATTTGTCCTTTCAAGACTTCATTATAGAACTAGCTAAAGGACTTTCTATTACCACATCCTCTGAAAAAGAACCTAGATCAAAGAAACTGGATATTTTAGGATACCCTAAGGTTCCTAAAGAGGCAGTCACCCTGCCTATCCATGAAATCCTTCAAGAACACTTGATGGACTTATGGGAGGCTCCTCTAACGTTGTCTCCTTATTCTCGTAGGTTGGACACCATGTACCGGGTCCCTCCTTCTCCTGGTTTTCAAAAGACTCAGCTGCCTCACCATTCCATTGTGGTGAGGTCTGCACTGAAAAAGATTAAGAGTACCAAAAGGCACTCTTCTACCCCTCCAGGGCGAGAATGTAAGACCCTAGACTCTTTTGGTAGGAAAATCTTCCAGGCTAGTATGCTTATAGCCAGGATTAATTCATACAGTCTGTATATGGGCATGTTTCTCAGAGAGCTTGCCCTAAAGGTACGGCTTTTTGCCCCCTTTATCCCTGAGGATAAAAAGGAGGAGTTCCTTTCTATAGTGAAACAGCTTCTAGATGTTTCTAAGTTCTCCAACAGAGCAGCCTTTGATTCCTTTGAAGGTGCCGGTAGGGCTTCGGGCATTGCCATTGCAGCCCGACGACTTGCTTGGCTCCAGGCCTCTGACCTAGAACACTGGGTCCTGGATGGCTTACGGAATCTGCCCTGTACAGGTGAGAACTTATTTGGTAAAGACTGGCAAATTAAAGCCACTCAAATGGACGCAGAAAATGCCACCTTAGATAGACTTTCTAAGTCTACCTCTACTCCTGCCAAGAAAAAGTCTTTCAAGAGGCCTTACTACAAGAAGGCCAGATTTTCCACAAATACTGGCCAACAATCTTCTCAGCCTCGCTTTGCTGCTAAACGTCAGCAGCCTTAACAGGCAAGGTCAAAGCCTGCAGTGTCTGCCACTCCTCAGCAGGCTCAACCCCCTCAGGGGTTTTGACTTGCCCCTAGAGAACTTAACCTTTCTGGCTCTAGAACAACCAGAGCCCCTCACCATTCCCGGAAGGTTAGCTCACTTTGCTCCCAGATGGGAGCAAATTACATCAGAGCAATGGACCCTCTCTATCATCAGAGAGGGCTACAAACTTCATTTTTCCAACCTTCCTCCATATACCATGGTGAGGCACTTCAATTTTCCCCCATCTCTCCTGGGCCTGTTGGATCAGGAAGTCTCTTCTCTCCTTGCCCAAGGGGCAATAGAAGAGGTTCCTCTTCTTCAACAAGGGACAGGATTCTACTCCCCTTATTTTCTCATAACAAAGAAGACAGGGGGATTCAGACCTATCCTAGATCTGAGAGAATTGAACAAATTTCTGTACAAGGAGAAATTCAAAATGCTTTCTCTAGGCATTCTCCTTCCATACCTTCAGAGTCAGGATTGGCTTTGTTCTCTAGATCTCAAGGATGCGTACACACACATACTCATCCACCCATCCCACAGAAAATATCTAAGATTTCTGTTTCAGGGAAAACATTTCCAGTACAGAGTACTTCCCTTCGGTCTAGCCTCTGCTCCAAGAGTGTTCACCAAATGCATGGCAGTTGTTGCCGCATTTCTAAGAGGTCTGGGAATTTTTGTATTCCCATATCTGGACGACTGGCTCATCCGAGCTCCATCTCAGTCAGAGGCCCAGATTTCCCTGGACCGCACAAGGCACATTCTGCAGTATCTGGGACTGGTGGTAAACCTTCCCAAGACTCAACTTATCCCTACTCAGTCTCTGGAATTCATAGGGGCCCAGTTGGACACCACCACTGCAAGGGCCTACCTACCTCAAGTCCGGGGCCAACGTCTGGTGTGCTTGGCCTCCCAAGCTCAGTCCAGCGGTCACTTGACAGCCAGAGAAATGCTGCGACTTCTGGGCCACATGGCCTCCACGGTACACGTGGTGCCCTACGCTCGTCTTCATATGAGAGCAGCTCAATGGACCTTGGCCACCCAGTGGACTCAGGCATCAGGAGCGCTCTCCGACCAAATACTCACCTCAAAGCGTCTGTTTTGGTCCCTCCAATGGTGGATGTCCACCAAGAATCTGTTGTTGGGGGCCCCCTTCCAACCTTTGTTGCCCCAAACAACCCTCACAACAGATGCCTCCCAAACAGGGTGGGGAGCCCATCTTCAACACCTCTCCACTCAGGGTGCTTGGTCTCCACAAGAGACCACCCTTCACATCAACCTCCTGGAACTGCGAGCAATCTACTTTGCCCTCAAAGTCTTCCATATCCTCCTAGTCAACCTGACCGTCCAAGTCCATACCGACAATCAGGTGGCCATGTTCTACATCAACAAACAAGGAGGGACAGGCTCTCTGTCGCTTTGCAACAAAGCTCTCAGATTATGGGCCTTCGCCAGAGAGCATCAAATTCATCTTCTGGCAGTGTATCTTCCAGGGGTTCAAAACTCTCGGGCAGACAGACTCAGTCGAGTTCTGCTTCCACACGAATGGTCCCTACATATGGAACAGATACGCAGAATCTTTCAGGAATGGGGAACCCCAGACATAGACCTCTTTGCAAGTCCGTGGAATGCCAAACTTCCCCGGTTCTGTTCCAGGACTCCGTGTCAGGGAGCTCAGGCCAACGATGCCTTTCTCCTGCATTGGGGTCAGGAATTCCTATATGCCTTTCCACCCATTCCTTTGATTCCCAAGACTCTGTTCAAACTCCAGAGGGATCACGGATCGATGATCCTCATAGCTCCACGCTGGCCACGCCAAGTGTGGTTCCCTGTACTTCTGCATCTCTCCCAGGGACCCTCCCTGGACCTGGGAGCTGCGCCAGACCTTCTGTCTCAGGAGGACGGGACTTTGTGGCACCCAAACCCCAAGTCCCTACACCTCAGAGCTTGGTTACTGAAGGCCTAAGCCTTCATGACTTCAATCTTTCTCAACCAGTGAAAGATATCCTTCATGCCTCTAGGAAACCCTCCACGAGGCGTTCCTATGCTTTCAAATGGAAACGCTTTTCCATTTGGTGTGCTCAACAGGGTCTTGACCCTCTAGCACTTCCTTTGAATTCTCTATTAGACTATCTCCTGCATCTTTCCAATGCAGGCCTTAAGACGAATTCAGTAAGAGTCCATTTGAGTGCTATTGCAGCATCTTTACAACCTATAAATGGACAACCTGTCTCCTCTCATCCTCTTATCTCACGGTTCATGAGAGGCCTGACTAACTAAACCTCCCATCCGGCCTCCTCCGGTAGCATGGGATTTGAACCTAGTTCTAGGTCAGCTTATGAAGCCACCTTTTGAACCGTTGGTTTCTACCTCCTTGAAATTTCTTTCCTGGAAGGTCATTTTCTTTATTGCAGTCACTTCGGCTCGCCGCATCAGTGAACTACAGGCCTTAGTGGCTCATCCACCTTATACCAGGTTTGATCATGATAAGGTGGTCCTTAGGACAAATCCCCACTTTATGCCCAAAGTGGTCTCGCCTTTTCATCTTAATCAAGAGGTATATCTACCTGTCTTTTCCGGCTCCTCATGCATCCAGTGCAGAGAGGAACCTTCATACTTTAGATTGTAAAAGAGCTCTTGCCTTTTACCTCAACAGGACTCAGCCACATCGAAAGTCTTCCCAAGTTTTTGTGGCTTTTGATCCTTCTCATTTGGGACTTCCAGTCTCCAAACGTACACTTTCCAATTGGATTGCTTAGTGTATTTCCTTTGCTTACCAGAGTAAAAACATTTCTCTGGAAGGCCATGTCACAGCTCACAATGTGAGAGCCATGGCCACTTCTATGGCTCATCTTCACTCTGTATCCATAGATCAGATCTGTCGAGCCGCCACCTGGGCCTCGGTTCATACCTTCACAGCCCATTACTGTTTGGACAAGGACTCCCGCCGGGATGCCTTGTTTGGTCAGGCTGTCCTTAAACACCTGGTCCATACTTGAACAACTCCTGCCCACCATCCCAGGATGGATGCCTGAGGTCCATACGAAGATGGCGAACCCTTGGAAGGGGATCTCCCAGGCATCTTAGCTAGGGAGTCCCCATATGTGAGGACTTATTCCTGCTTGTTCCTGGAGATAGCACAGTTACTTACCTGTAACAGGTGATCTCTGGGAACAGCAGGAATTAGTCCTCACAACCCGCCCACCTCCCCTAGGAGTTGTATCTTCTATCTATCTTCCTTTCCTCTCTCTATTGTCTCAGCTATAAACTTGAACTGAGGAGAGCTGGTCAGGAAGGCGGGAAGGCAGCGGGCATGTGCAGTGGGAGGCCCCAAAAGCTTCCTTTCTGGGAAGCTGGGGAGCTTTCCCGCGCAGGCTCCGTCGGTTCCGACGTACCCATTTGTGAGGACTAATTCCTGCTGTTCCCAGAGATCACCTGTTACAGGTAAGTAACTGTGCTATGCCGGCAATTATGTTGTTGAAAAGGGTGGTGAGTAATGTTTCCACTCCATGTGACTACCTGAATCCATGTTGGCATGGATCTAGTGGGGCAGCAGAATCGATATGGTCCTGTAATTGCCTATGCACTATTTTCTCAATGATCTTTGCGAGCATAGGAATACTGGATATAGGCCTGTAAGACTCTACTTTCTGGGGGTCTAGTTTGTTGTTTTTTAGTAGAGGTCTGACGGAGGTCTGCTTGAGAGCAGAAGGGAAGGATCCAGTGTTGAAGGATCGGTTTATGATATTGGCTATTATCGGAGAGAGGTCACTTCGCAGATCTTTTATCCAGCATGCTGGACAAGGATCTGTGTGTGCAGTGGTGGTGTTGAGGGATGAGATGGTGTCTTCAATGAGTTTTTTTGAGGGAGTAGAGAAAGCTGTTAGGGCTGCTGGGGACCCTTGATTTTCGGTCGGGATCGGTATTACTATTTTATCCGTTTGGCACATCTTGGATTGCATGTAGACTGCATAGTCCTGCGGGTGAATATTGCACTGGTGCTCAAGGGTCAGTTCTTTAGCCAGTGTTTAGGTTAAACAAGCCGTGCGGTTTATTTAGTGAACGTCTCAAGGTGTCAGTATGAAATTGTCTCATCTTGTCCGTGATGGCTTTGCGGTGGGCAGTTAGCTTTTGGAAGTATGCTGCCTGGTCTCTGCTGGTGTGTGACTTCCTCCAGCACTTCTCAAGCCTCCGTAGACGCGTTAGTGATGTTCTCAGGTCGGCTGTGAACCATGGGGCTTATGCTCTTTTCCTTGGAGTCCTGTTGTTTGAGGATGGATCGCGATCGCACTGAGCTGCTTGTTCCAGGCGGTGATCAGGTCATCTAGGTTTAGGTCAGTCTCATCCATGAGTGCCCGGGTGTCGGCTTGGATGCGTTCTCTATTGAATGGGAGGAAACTTCTGGCAGCTGGACTAGAGTTCGTTTGTATTGACTTTGACTTTTGGTTGACTGTCGTTAATAGGCATCTGAAAGATAATGAGCTTATGATCAGACCATGGGACTGCTGTTACTGACAGCATGATGGTTTGTGGCTGATTGCAAACTGACTGAGGGGTGAATATAAGGTCTAGTATGTTACCCTTCATATGAGTAGGTTCTTGCACTACTTAGCTGATTCCTCAACTTTGACCCCAGCTAATAAAAAATAAATAAATAAAAATAAAGATTTTCAGTCCATCGTACAATCCTGTAGCTCACCAAAAGAAATAACACTGCCAATTCACCAAATTCTGCTAGATCTGCAGTTTTCCATTTGGAAGGCCCCATCTTCTGTTCAACCCACCTCATGGGGGCTGAAACTGAAATACAAGGTCTTGCTTTCATAGGGATATCATGTCACTACCTACCTCATCAGTTTATGGTTTCAGAAGGTGCAGTCAGAAATAATAAATTTGCTAGACTCCTTGCTCAGTTTCCTCCTGGGAAGGGACACAGAATATTTGACAAAATAGGAAAAACAGGTATATCTGAGTACCATGCTGGCCATGAAAATTGGAGCCCACTTGGCACTCAAGAAGACTCCCTATGTATTAATCTCCAGGAGTCCATGTATCTTATTCAACCAACCTATGATTCTGTTTCCAGAACAGCAGTTTTAGCCATGGCATGATGCTCCATGTTTGCGAGGCAGCCTGTTTGGCTCAAAGGTAAAATAAACTGTATCCCAGATGAAAGATGACCTCTCTATAGTGAAAGAACTTTCTGCAGTGTCTGACACCACCTCAAATTATTGTAGAAGCCAGCCACATTCTTACAGAAAGCCTTACTATTACCAATAGTTTCAGGTTTTTCCCAGGACATGGATATAAGCTCTACTCAGGCTCACCCCACCATGTGTGGCTTCTCAGAAATAGAGCCAGCATCGCTGTTCAAGAGTGTAAATGGACCACCCTTTAGCTCTTACAGGGAAGCCAAACTTCTATTTTTGACTATTTTCCAGTAGGAGGCAGAACCTTTCACTTTAGGGGTGTCCCTTAGAAAGGAATTAAGACTGATTATTGGGCCCTCTCCATTGTCACTCGTGGCTACAGAATACATTTTCTGATGTACCCTCTACCTTAATATCTACATGTTTCAATCACAATCTCTCTGGTCCTACAATTCAAGCACTTCTGTGCACCAGTTCTATCAAGTTGGCTCTGACCTATCAAAGAGGTCAGAGACTCTGTCAGATTCTTTCTCATGCCCAAGAAAATGGGTGGTCTAAGGCTGATTCTTGATCTCCGCAAGTTGAATCTATATGTAAAGAAAGACGTTCAAAATGAATTCTCTAGCAACAATATTACTTCAGTTTGACTGCAACAGTTCATTTGCCTCCCTGGATCTGAAAGATTCTTATTTGCACATACCAATCATAAATGGTATCTTCATTTCAGATTACATGACCAACATTTTCAGTACAAAGTGCTTTTCTTTGATCTTTCTTCAGTTCCTAGGGTTTTCATAAAATGTCTTAAAATAGTAGCAGCTCAGCTGTGTAAAATGAGGTCATTGTGTCTTCCTTTACCTCGCTTGATAGACTAATATTATTATCGACCAAACCAGCATTACATCTAGCCATTCAAAATACTATTTGCCTTCTCCAAAACTTTGGACATTTCTGATCAACAAAGAAAAGTCAGTGCTTGTCACAGCACAAACCATTGCATTCATAAGAGTTCACATCAACACAAACGGCAAGAAGGCATACCTGCCCAAAGAGCGGGCAGCAATGATCCTATAACTCTGCTTGCACCTCAGCCAAAATCCGTCACTGCTGGTCTTAAACTCTTGGGACATGTCAGAAGCAGTGCATGGTCTAACCCTCGCAAAACTCCACATGAGACCATTGCAATGGCATTTAAAGCTACACTGGGATCAGCAAAGGCGATCCTTCCAGAAAGGATGCACACAAACAATCTCCTCATTTCTTATTGTCCCTCCATTCCAATCCAGACACATGGGTTATGCCCTGTTACCAACAGATAGAGACTCTGCATCACAGATTTTGATGATGTCATGGTATAAGGGTCGTGTGCACCTCCTCTCACCAGTTTTCTCAGTCTCCAGCAGATGGTGATGAACCTCTGTACAGTCTGGACTCCCCTGAAAGGATTTTAAAAAAATGAAAGATGGAGTTGTTTCTCTTGGACAACCAAAGCTGTTTAGTCAGCTAGAGGTTCCTTTGTGGGTGTCAGACCTGGTAATCCAGGTCTCTCCCTTTTAAATAGTACTTCTCTTCAGACAGCAGAGCTTGCAGAAGTTTCTCTGTACCTCCTTTACAACGTTTGGGTAGAGGTATGGGCATTTTTCCATAAAGAGATATAGAGAGACAGTTTAAAACAAAAAAACGGGGAAGATACAATCAGCTGCAGCCGACAGCTTCTATGTAGTAGCAAAGGCCTGGGGTGAGTTGTTTTTCTTTTTGTTTACTTCAGCATTGGGGTTTCATTGTCTGCATCTATGCTGTTACTATGCCGTTGGGGAGAGCAGGTCGTATGACATGTGGGGCCATTGTCAATGGTGGGATTTTGCTGTAGATGTGAGGATGAAGGCCGGACTGTGGAGGATGTACTTAGAGTAGATAAATCCTCCTCGGGAGAAGCTCCAATTCAGGCAAAGAACACTGTGGGGCAGCGGTCTCGCAGTCTCGTCAGCCTTGGTTCCTGTGGTCTTGGTGGGAACTGCGGCCATTTTCTCAGTCTGATTTGCAATCGCACAGATGTGCAGGGAGGCAGGATTCGGTTCCCACCCCTTCAGGGGGTCTAATTGCGAGAAATTGATTCAGCAGGAAACTCTTTAGGTTTGCCTTTCTCGCCATATTTTGTTTTGCTTTTACACCGGATCTACTGCATGAAGCAGGACCTGGTGGATGGCTCTCTTAGTAAAAGCATTGCTATTAAGGATAGAGAGTCCTTATCTGGTACATCACATCCAGTAGAACCTGCAGCCAAGAGCTGGCGTTTGGAGTACAAAGCTTGGGAGGATCAAACTTCGGTCATTTCAGGAGCGTCAGAGCACCCTCTGGCCTTTGAGGTGAAGCCCCTTCCTCGAGATCTTCAGGAGAGGAGATTCTTCCAGGAGAGGACCCCAAAATTATTAGGGTTTTCCAACGGGAGGAGTTGGTTGGCATTCAATGCATGGTCATTGACGGCACTGAATATGCCACAGGATTCCCAAGCAAAGGAAATGCCACTCAAAGATCCTCTGTTGCCTGCCATAAGGAGCACTCAGACTTACTTTCCGGTGCATAGCGCCATAAAGGAGATGATTGAGGCAGACTAGGAGGTGCTGGAGGCCAGCTTGCAAGAAGAAAGATCTGTGTTGCTTGTATCGGATTCCACCAGTTGAGAAGGACCTTCTCAAGTTGCCCAAGGTGAATGCCCTTGTTTTGGCATTACCAAGAAGACAACCATTCTTGCCGAGGGAGGAGCAGCTCTGAAGGTTGCTCAGGATCGAAAATTGGAGACCCTATTGAAGCAGGCAATTGAGATCAATGCCTTGGCATTGCAGGCTTCCATTTGTGGAGCATGTAGCATGAGCCTGCTTAAAATGGGCCTAAGGCTTACCTGACTCTGAACCAGAGCCCCAACAGATGTCTGAGGTGGCTGGATTGGAGTCTGGCTTGGCTTACCTGGCAGATGCATTCTATGACTTGGTTAGAGCCTCTGCCAAGAGTATGGTATCAGTTGTCGCCGCCGCACAACGTTTTCTTTGGCTACTCAATTGGTCTGCAGATGTGTCTTCTAAAACTCATCTCAGCAAGCTTCCTTTTATTTATTTATTTAGCTGTATTTATATCCTGCTTTTCACTGGGTCAAAGCGGTCAATTGGGGGATACATTTAACACGAGGGGATATGAGACACATACGATAATACTTACAGGGAACATGGGCAATGGAGGGTTAAGTGGCTTGCCCAAGACCACAAGGAGTGCCTATAGGACTAGAAATCCCAGTCCCTCCGGCCTGAGATTGCTGTCCCCAGATGGGACTTGAACCTCCGGCCTGAAGTACCTTGTCCTAACCACTAGACCACTCCTCCCCTTTTGAAGATAAACTCCTCTTTGGGGAGGCATTAGACAACATTTTTACACCGCTTGGGTCCAGATTACTTCTGACCAGTGGGTTTTAGAAGCCATATGCAAAGGATATGCTCTGGAATTGGCTCTGCCTCTCTCCGAGGCCTTCATGTTGTTCCCCTGCAAGGCTCCATCCAAAGTAAAAGCAATAGTGGACATGCTCCAGAGACTAATTCAGCTGGAGGCAGTGGTGGAAGTTCCCTCAAACTAGTTTGGTCAAGGTTGATACTCCATTTATTTTGTGGTTCCCAAAAGGAGGGTTCTTTGCATACAATCTTAGATTTCAAGTACATCAACAGAGCTTTGCGAGTGCCTCATTTTCACATGAAAACGTTGCATTCAGTAATAGTAGCCATGCGAAAGGGCACCCTTTTAATTGCTCTGGATCTCTGAGGCATATCTACATATTTTCATTCACCCAGAGCATCAGCATTTCCTGCGGCTTGCAGTGCCGATGGGTCATTTTCAGTTTCAGGCTTGCTTTGCTCTAGCGACGACTCCCTAGACCTTTAAAAGGCTATAGTGGTAGTAGCGGCCGCCCTTTGCTGTGCTAGTACATACCTACCTAGATTGGTTGATCAGAGCAAAGTCGTCAGAGGAAAGTTGCAGTGTCACTCAATGAATAATAGGTTTTCTTCAGAGGCTTGGTTGGGTGATCAACTTCAGCAAGAGCAAATTGGGGTCATCTCAAGATCAGGTTTATCTCTGGGCACGATTTGACATAGGTCTAGTGTACCTTCTACTGGAATGAACTGGAAAGGTGCAGTCCCAGTTCCGGCAGTTCTTACAGATATATGCTGCTTCCGCATGGCACAACCATAGCTATTGAGCTCCATGATAGTGACTTTCAATCTAATGCCATGGGCCAGAACCCATATTTGTCCCTTGCATTAGTCTCCGCAAAAACATGCTCTCTGGAGGCAGTTACCATGCTCCCAGGAGATAAGGATGAGCGTACACTGGTGGTTAGACTCCACAAAACTGTTGGCAGGAATTTATTTATTTAGCTAGTCTTTTATACCGCTCATCTAAGAGTCTAGGTGGTTTACAGTAAACAAACATGCCAAGTAGGCTTTACGTAGAACAAAAAGAAAATGAGTTAATACATAAGTATAATACTATATAAAGGGGTAAAATTATTTAATTAGAAAAATGGTCTATAAAGAGATGAGCGTTTTAACTTCTTTTTAAAATCCAGGAGGTCATAGGTAGTGCGAAGATCATTTGGGAGTGAGATCCAAAGAGGAGGTGCAAAAAAAAAGAGAGCTCTTCTGGATGTAGTGAAGCATGTCTTGAGATATGCTAAAGTTATGTGTAATATATTAAGTGAGCTTGATCTCCTGTTCTTGTTACCTGGAATTTTCTGGATCAGAGATTGAAGATAAACAGCTGAAAGACTATGATAAACTTTAAATATTGTAAAAAGGGACTTGAATGTAATACGTCGAGAGACTGGTAGCCCAATGTAACTGCTTGAGAATTGGAATATGTACAGACCTTAAAAACATTGCAAAGGAGACGAGCAGCTGTATTCATAGTAAGCTGGAGAGGATGAGTGGCATAGCTATGTAGACCTTGGAGTATGAGGTTACAAAAGTCGAGGTGTGGGAAAATAAGTGCCTGTAATACAGAGGGAAAGTCATGATGATCCAAAAGTGTTTTTAGGTGCTGAATAGTCTTGAACTTATGGTGTGATTGATGTGAGATGTAAAAGAGAGATGTTGGTCCAATATAACACCAAGGTAGCGTATCTCAGATTTCGTCTGTAGTTGAATATTATCAATAGTGATAAATAGTGGCAGTGTAAACTGATATCCTTAAAGATATAGAGGACTTGGATCTTATTATAGTTAATAACAAAGTTATGTTCATTAAACCAATGTGTAACGGCACTAAAACATTTCATTAAAGATGAAATATCTGTGCTCTTAGTGTTAATAGGGGCATACAGCATAACATCAGCATAAAGGTGATAATATTATGTTTCATTATGATTGAACATATCGGTTGCTGGTACAGGTTGAAAAGAAAGGACAATGCAGAACCCTGAGGAACTCCTTGCTTTTGTACGTAGGTGGAAGATTTAATTGAACCAATTTTAACTTGCATTTGCTGATCAGTAAGAGAAGATTTAAATCGATTTAAAATGATATTCCTTAATCCTAGTGCTTGTAGACATTGTAATAGCAAGTTGTGAGGAACAGAGTCAAAGGCTACTTTAATATCTAGGAAGATGAGCACAAACCTGAGTTGGGTTTGTCCAAACCCCTGATAATGGTGTCAGTAAGGGCATTTAAGGTTCCCACTCTATGCTGTAGTCTAAACCCATATTGCTAAGGATCGGGGGAAGTGGCCGTCTATGTGATCTTGAAGTTGAATTAATATAACCTTTATTATTTTTGCCAAAAAATGTAAACTGGCATTAGGACGATAAGAGCAAGATTGAGTTGTGTCTAAAGTAGCACCCTTTTTGACCGGGCGAATAGATGCCTTCTTGTAATTTGATAGGCATATAGCCTTGAGAAAGTGAGAGATTGAGTCTAAGCAGGATATTAATTTATTACAAGCAGCCTTGATCCATCTGACTGGGCATGGATCTAAAGGGAAATTGATAGTATTGATTCCCATAATATTTTTTTCTAGATGACCTGTAGATACAGGTGAAAATGTATTCCATATACAGTAGCTTGAGGGTTAGTAATTGTATGATGTTGCTGAGGTGTAGAAGTATATATTTGTTGAGCCATGGGACATAGTAAGGTTTGAAAGTGATTGGCTAGTATTTGCGGAGTGATATCTATTTTTTCTTTCTGTTGTTGGGGGGTCTCTTGATAGTTTTGACAAGGCCAAAAAGTTCCCTTGGACGATTCAGAAAGGCTTGTAAGATCTTGGTGAAATAGTCCCTTTTTGCCTTACTGGTAGCCATTTAGTAGGCATGTAGATTAAACATATAAGTTCTATGGTTGTCTAATGACTTGGAATGCCTTCATTTTCTTTCATGAACTCTGAGGGTTTTTTTTTCATGATTTTTAAGTGTCTTATACCGTGGTGTTTTGTGTTTTCTGCAGCTAGTAGTTGATTGTGGTGAAAAAGTTGCTTTGCTGAATGCATCATTCCAGATTTGAATAATTACATCAAGATCATTAGAAGCATGTTGAATGGGTAGCAATACCTTACTCAAAAGCTGTTCTTCCTTTGCGTCCATCTAGTCCAGTCCTGGAACCATAGAGTTGTGAACCTCCACCAGCAGCTTTGGAGACTGAAAGATGTCATCGCTTTGATGTCACTGGTACTAATAGGCAAGAAACGCCCCCTTCCACCAGTACTTTCAGTCTATAAGCAGCTAGGAGGTTCTGAGCCTGGGACTGGGCTCAGGAGGAAACAAATAAGCAGAGCTTTATTTTGGAACATTTAACTTTTTCTTGTTAGTTTTTTTTTTTTTTTTTTTTAGTCTAATTCGGTGCTTTCTGGTTTTGATTTCAGGTCTGTTGCTGCTGCTAAAGGGTCTTACCTGATTCTCATGTGGACTTCTTTCTCACTGTCTTCCCTCCCTCTCTCCTTTCTCTCTCAGTAGAGTGCTTCTCCTCAGCGTCTAAACGAGCACAAGGGGAGGGGGTAGTGTGTGGTGCCTCCCTGCTCCCGAACCCGCAGTAAAGAAGGGTGAGGAGCAGGAGGTAGGCAGAGAGCGTGCTTCTTCCGGCAGCAGCACATAAAGGCCGGAGGGCAACCTCAAGGGACCGCTGCAGAGCGGCGCGTTGAAAGGCCTTGCTCTCTTCACAGGCACACGCCGGAGCTGAAGCCGCGTGCAGGCTGTGCTCCGGTGGTGGAGGTGAGCTTGCTCCTTCTCTCTCTCTCCCTCCTTCAACCCCGGAGCGTCTGGTAAGTCGGAGGGGGTTTTTCACGCGGTAGCGCTTAGAGCGCGGAGCAGAAGGAGGGTAGAGGAATCCCCGTGGCTACTCCCGAGGGCCTCAGGCTCTCTGCAGCCAGCCGCGTGTAGTTTGCGCAGGAGTCCTGCCGGTGGCCATTTTGAGGGCCGGGTTTTCAACGGCCCAACTTGCTCTGTAGAAACAAAAACAGTAAGCGGCAGATTCAACACCCAATACCTTTATTAGAACCAATTAAGTGGCCTAAGCCCAACACAGGCCGTGTTTCGTATGTCACTTCATCAGGGGCTATCAGGGCACACTAAAAAATAAATTATAAAATTACATTAATATAATCAAAATCAAAACAATAAATATGCAGAAAAAGGGGGTTAAAACAAAAATATATGACGTAAAAATACAATACTCATAAAACAAAGGCTAAAATGGACTATATCAGATAGATTAAGTCTCAAAGAAAACACATTGATAAAACCCAAAGGAAACCATCATAAATGTCTCAATTAAAATCATAAAAATACATACAAAATTACATATAAAATTAAAATTAATCCCAGCATATTGAATAAACAAACCGCTCTGTGAATAAAATGATATATATGAACTTATATACATACACATATAAATAAATATATAGATATTTAAATGATTAAATAATTAAAAGTATAAAAATGCATGTTGGAATACAAATAAAAATAAGAGATCAAAGACAATAAAATTACCAGAACATTTATAATTATAGGTACTTGTACAAACATATACAGAAAAACTGTAAAAACTACTATATATAACCAAGAGATAGGAAGGGATGAGGAGACTAAAGGAGTAAGTCCGATCAATGGCTAAATACACAAATACTAGATAAATTGCATAAGAGACACAGAAAGAAAACAAAGTACTCGATAAACAGCAAAGTAAAAAGAAAAGTAATTTTTTAAGTATGGACAGTCTGTGGAAGGGGGGTGGACGGAGTTCCTCCAGGACACGCCAACAGCAGCAACAGCCCCATTTTTCCCGGAACTCTTGGTTGGACAACGACCAGAGACAGTACAACCACTTCCCCGCGAGAGGCAGGGGACGGGGTCGGGGTCGCGGGAGGGGAGGATGGGCGAGAGACGACTCGTACGAGAGGAGGTATTAGATTACAATAATGTCATCAATATTTCAAATTATAATTTAACTACTGATGAAATTTCGGTCCTTGCTAAGGGGTTATCCTTTATACCTGTGCACCATTTTGATCCTTTTGAAACTGAGATCGACCTATATAAATTTTTCCGTCGGATCAGAATATGGGATTTTTTTAAAGACCCTAAGACCCCAGCAGTTGATCTATCTATCATTAGTAAGGCTTCAACTTGGTTGCCACCCCCGAAAACGGATCCCTTAATTGAGTCATTTGAAAAACTCGTTCTTAAACAGGTACATGATTTAAAAACTAATACTCATTTACCATTCAACAATTTGACCCTGGACGAAAGGAAAGCTATAAAATCTCTGCAAACTAATTCCAAGATTATCATTAAACCTGCGGACAAGGGGGGGGCGCGGTCGTTGTTCTTGACAAAGAAAAATACATTGCAGAAATTGATAGACAACTTCATGATAAAGCATTTTACTTCAGATTAAATGAAGATCCGACTGATGCTTTTAAAGGTAGTATTGATAATCTAGTTTCGATTGCTTACGAAACTGGACATCTGACAAGAAAAGAGAGATTTTCTTACAGTCAAAAATCCTATTATGCCCACCATATATGTAATACCTAAGATTCATAAGTCTTTAGATAACCCTCCTGGTAGACCCATAGTTTCGGCTATAGGGTCTTTGTTAGAACCCATCTCAAAGTTTTTGGATGTTATCCTTAGACCTTTTGTGCTGAAAATGGGGTCGTATGTTAGAGACTCAGCTCATGTAATTGAGATCCTCTCCGCTTTTGACAATTTGGGTCCCAACACGATTATGGTTACTTTAGATGTAGAATCATTGTATACCAACGTGCCACAAACAGAAGCTTTACGTATTGTTGAAAAGTGTTTTTTGAACAGGGAGTCCCATCAGCGTATTCCGACCGCTTTTTTGTTCGGCTTAGCTGAAATTGCACTTTGTAAAAAGTATTTTTGCTTCAGAGGGTTGGTTTACCAGCAAATCAAGGGTGTAGCCATGGGGTCCTCCTTTGCGCCGGATGTTGCAAATCTTTATGTGCATAATTTTGAAGAACTTTTTCTGAAGGATTTTTTGTATAAGGATAATGTCCGGTTGTGGATAAGATATATTGACGACATTTTTATCATATGGGAAGGTTCAGTTGAATTATTAGCAGAATTTAATGTATGGGTCAATAATTTAGATAGCAATTTACGGTTTCAAGTTACCTATGATATGGCTAAGATATCCTATTTGGATTTATGATAAAGAGAGAGGGGTCAGGATTTATCACTACACTTTACAGAAAACCAACCGATCGTAACACTTTACTTCATCATTCAAGTTTTCATAATCCCGCTTTTAAAAACAATTTACCAGTTGGACAATTTCTACGAGTCAGGAGGATTTGTACCTTGGATGAAGATTTTGAGAATCAATCTACTGCTTTACGAGAGAGATTTCAGGAGCGTAAATATCCACTTTGTGCTATTAATAAGGCATATGTTAGAGCCAGGGATTCATCAAGGGCTGGCTGACTTAGACCACGTGGCATGAAAAATGGCCAAGACAAAATTGTTTGTCCCTTAAATTATTCTTTGGTTTCCCATAAGATCATTGATATTCTGAAAAAAGAATGGCACTTGATACAAGCCGTTCCAGGTTTTGAAAAAATGGAATTAATGATAGCGCATAGAAGAAGTGCCAATCTCCGAGATCTCCTTGTATCCTCAGCCCTTACTGAGAGGAAACCCCTCTCAAATTATAAAGGTCAATACCAGTGTGGACACTGCTCTGTATGCACACATACTCTTCCGATTCGAAAGTTCTTTACACATCCCATCACACAAAAAAAATATTACATACATGATCACTCCAATTGTGACACTACAAATGTAATATATGTAATTATATGTCCATGTAAGATGCTTTATATTGGAAAAACTAAACGAACAATACGTGTCAGGATAGTTGAACATAAGAGTAGTATTAGAAGGAGGCTAGAGGACAAACCGCTGGTCCAACATTGGCTCGAGAAGAATCATACCCTATCTGATTTACGGTTCTTTGTGATAAAGAAGGTTATACCCAATTGGAGAGGCGGGGACAATGATAAAACATTATTAAGGCTTGAACAGAAATATATTTTTTCGATGGATACGCTAATTCCTCGGGGTTTGAATTTAGAAAAAGATCTATCCGTGTTTCTTTAGGATGGTTTTCTTTTATAAGTAATTTAATTATATATGTTTTAGCTGCAGTTTTCGCATGTTTGCACACAGCCCCTTTTTTTTCCCCCTTTCTCCTTCCCTTCCCCCACCTTTCCCCTTCCTTTCCCCTCCCTTGCCCCCTCCCTTCCCCCTCTTTCTTCTCCTCCCCCCCCTTCTCTTCTCTTTTTTTCTCTTCTTTTCTTCTCTCCCCCCTCCTCCCCCTTTCCCCCCCTTCCCTCTTCCCCTCTCCCTACCCCCTTCCTTTCTTCCCCCCCCCTTTCCTCCCCCTTCCTTCCCCTTTCCTCCCTTCCCCCCTGGGATCTCTAAGGTTAATTTATTAGGGTTTAAAATGCAACATTATATATTGTATTTATGGTTTTATATTTTGCATTTTTATCATTTCTGGTTGTTGGGTACATAATCTGAATGTGTTTGACTCGATCTTCATTTTATAGGCAGGTTTTTATCCCATGAAGTATTTTCATTGAAGCGATGGATAAAGATTTGTGATCCCTCTCTGGTTGAGTGAGGGTTTTTTATTAACAGTCTCTTGAGTTTTTAATGTGGTTTGTTTTTTAAGAATAAGGTTCATTAGGCAATATTTGTTTTTAATCCACATGAATTTCGGTATTTTTTTACATTTCCGGTTTGGCTCCTTTAAATGCGCATGTGTCGGTGTCCTTCAACACTTTGAGAAACTTCAAACGACTTTTTGCAGGTGGTATGCTGGTTCGGTCTCTTTTTAGTTGAAATATATAATGCAGTATGCCCTTTAGTTATAGACTTAGTATCATGGAGTGTGTTTGTCATTATTGCTTTAGTGCCTAAATAGGGTCTTTCTTATGCCTCAAGTTTTCAACGCTATAAAGATATAATACATGTTATTTTTAAGGTTTCACGGACATTGAGCCAGAAGCCCGGGAGTGGATAACGTGGTACAAAGCGTTCTTCGGGCTTTGTAAAGGCAAGAAAGATAATAGGGTTTATTTGCACTCTTTTTGGGCTTGTTCTGGCGTCCTTTTGAATTTTAATGTGATCCTTTAGCGTTTTATGGTGCCTAAAAAGTTTTGTCTCACAGGTGGTTCCGATTCTTCATTTGCCTACATAATCAATGTGGGGATCTTCCTCCCTTCGTTTATTCGTTGAATTAATGCAAGTCCTTTATATTGATCCTCAGAAGTACATTCTTTTACACCTCGGGATACCTTTTAGTCAGCCCGGGTCAAATCAGTTTGTGAATTTCTTCACCTTTCACACCCCTAACCCCCCACCCACCCCCCCTCTCCTTTTGGTTATTATATTTATAATTTTGATGAAATTTCTTGTATTCCACCTATTCATTCAATTATTTTATATTTTATTACTTCTTCGTTTTTAAGTTTATGAGATTTTAATCGGGGCAGTATCCAAAACCTTCTATATTTTAAAATTTTATTTATTATCCTTTTTTAAAGTGGTATACAAATTAAAAAAAATAACTTATGTAATTGAGTAATCATCTGATTTGGCGTATGTTTCATGTTTTTTTAGAAGCTTTTTAGATAATAGCGACTTCCATTGTCTCTGAGCCTGGTGAAGTCTATGCACATCACACCCTCAGGTAATATCCCCCCTTATCTTATGCAATTTATCTAGTATTTGTGTATTTAGCCATTGATCGGACTTACTCCTTTAGTCTCCTCATCCCTTCCAATCTCTTGGTTATATATAGTTGTTTTTACAGTTTTTTCTGTATATGTTTGTACAAGTACCTATAATTATAAATGTTCTGGTAATTTTATTGTCTTTGATCTCTTATTTTTATTTGTATTCCAACATGCATTTTTATACTTTTAATTATTTAATCATTTAAATATCTATATATTTATTTATATATGTGTATGTATATAAGTTCATATATATCATTTTATTCACAGAGCGGTTTGTTTATTCAATATGCTGGGATTAATTTTAATTTTATATGTAATTTTGTATGTATTTTTATGATTTTAATTGAGACATTTATGATGGTTTCCTTTGGGTTTTATCAATGTGTTTTCTTTGAGACTTAAGCTATCTGATATAGTCCATTTTAGCCTTTGTTTTATGAGTATTGTATTTTTACGTCATATTTATTTGTTTTAACCCCCTTTTTCTGCATATTTATTGTTTTGATTTTGATTATATTAATGTCATTTTATAATTTATTTTTTAGTGTGCCCTGATAGCCCCTGATGAAGTGACATACGAAACACGGCCTGTGTTGGGCTTAGGCCACTTAATTGGTTCTAATAAAGGTATTGGGTGTTGAATCTGCCGCTTCCTGTTTTTGTTTCTACTCGTTTGAGTGGCTAGCGCTGTTCTCTTTGTGGCCCCAACTTGCTCTGTGGCATAGCTGCTAAACGGAGCTTTGTTTTGGGGTCTGGTTTCCTCAATTTCGCTAGTTAGCTCGATCTCTTGAATTTCCTTAAAAAAACAAATAAAACCCCACCGCTGCAGATCTTAGCGCTCAGGGGGCCTGGAGCTTAGGGGTCTGCGGGACTGGTCAGTACTGTGGCTCTGGGTGAGATGCCGGCTAAATCTCGTTGTCTTGTCTGCGGGGTGCGTCGTAGCGAGGTCTTGGAGTCCGGGGTTTGTAAAAGGTGTTCCCTGGAAGCGGTGGTGACGGAGAGGACTCTGGGGGGATCCGCTGAGAAACAGGTGGCGGGCCCCTCGGAGGCCAGAAAGTTTGGGCCGCCTTCTTTGGTTCCTACGGAGCCGGTGGCGGGCCCTTCCTCAACAGAAGGTGGTTTGTTGGCGCCTGGAGGGATCCAGGGGGGTGGTGTTCCTGGGATTCCGCCGGATTTTTTCTCGCTGATGCAGAAGGCGTTGGCCTTCCTACAACCTGGAATGGTGGTTCCGGCTCCTAGCCCTACGGGGTTAAAGTGAGCAGGATGAGGAATCCTCCTGGAGGAGGATGAGTTGCCCCTCAAGAAGCGCAGCCATCTCGGTTGGAAGAGGAGGTGGGGGTGGCCCCCCCATCTGGACTTCTGCAACATAATCTACCATGGACTACCCGCCACACAAACCAACACCCTCCGAACTGCCTTAAATACTACGGCAAGGATTATTCAGAATGCGAAAAAACGGGATCACATCACCCCAATCCTAAGAGACCTCCACATCCTTCCACTTGAAGCAAGAATCTAGTACAAAGCTATCCTACTCGCCCACAAGACTATCCACCAAACACGGAACACCTCACTCCACACTCTACTGCCTCGCCCGACCCACAGCAGACCAACCAGACAATCCTCCAATAACTCCATCATCGTCCCCCACAAAAGAACCAAATCCACACAACGGACCTGCAACAGAGCCTTCGAACTTTATGCCCCATCCCTCTGGAACTCTCTGCCAAACCACATCAGGAACAACGCTGACATCACATCATTCAAGAAACAGCTGAGAACAGTCCTATTCCATGAACATCTCTGAACAGAAAAACCACCCTATCCTCAAGAACTAATGCTTAGATACTGCAGAAATGTACATGTCTATGTCCACCCCAAATCATTAATGTTACCCCCCTGGTGACAGCCCCACCCTAGAAAGTATTGACCCCCCCCCTTGTTATATGTTACACCGCTTTGACCCGGTGAAAAGCGATATATAAATACAATTAAATAAAATAAATAAATAATAATAATAAGAGGAGGTGGGGGTGGCCGATTTAGATATGGAGGAGGCCTCTGATGTGGACTTGGAGGAAGGAGAGTTCCCGGATTTGGAGCAACAGAGTAGAGTAGTCCGGGTGTTTCGTCGGGAAGAGTTACCAGCTTTGATTGCTGAGACTCTTAAGACGTTAAATATGCCCTCGGTGGCGCCGATGGCGGAGGAATCGTTGGAGGATCCGTTGTTGCAGGCGGTGCGAACTTCCCTGAAGGTGTTCCCGGTTCATAGAGTCTTTAGGAACATGATTCAAGAGGAATGGGACGTGCCGGAGTCGGCGCTGCGGGGTACTAGGACCTTGGCCCGGCTTTATCCGCTCTCCAAACAGGACAGGGAGATTTTCCGCTCTCCAAAGGTGGATGCGGCAGTGTCAGCGGTCACTAAGAAGACCACTATTCCGGTTGAGGGTGCCACGGCTTTGAAGGATGTACAGGACAGGAAGTTAGATACCTTATTGAAGCAGGTCTTCGATGTGTGTGCCCTTTCTCTGCAGGCCTCGATCGCGGGGGCGTGGGTGGCGCGAGGCTGCTTGAGATGGTCCCAGCGGTTGCAGGGGGAGCAGTTGGACGGTCACGCTGAGGAGCTGGCGCGGCTGGAGTCGGGCACGGCTTATTTGTCAGATATACATTACGATCTTATCCGTGGTTTGGCCAAGAGTATGCCGTCAGTGGTGGCGGCGCGCAGGTATCTGTGGTTGCGTAACTGGGTGGCGGACGGATTGTCAAAGGCGCATGCCTTAGTAAGCTTCCGTTTAGGGGGAAGCTGCTGTTTGGTGAAGATTTGGAGAGGTTGGTCAAGGATCTGGGGGAGACCAAGGGGGGTCGGCTCCCGGAAGAAAAGCCTAAGCAGGACCGCGGGGCCGTACCTTCTAGGGGGCTCTCTAGAGATTTTCGGAGATTTCGGTCCTCACGTTTTAGCCAGGCACAGAGGGGAAGGTTCCCCTATCGCGGACAAGGTTTTTGAGGTTTCCGGGGGGCCGGTAGGGGTTTTACTCCCTTTCAAACCTCGAACAACAAGAAGTCACAATGAGATACGGCGGACTCAGGTAGCGGTGGTGCCCATGGGAGGAAGGTTGCGGGAGTTTTACCCTGCCTGGGTCCAAATTACCTCGGATCAGTGGGTGTTGGAGGTCATTCGAGAGGGATATGCGCTAGAGCTCCATCAGCCCATGTTAGATTCCTTTGTCCTCTCCCCGTGCCGGGCGCCGGGAAAAAGGCGTGCTGTCGCAGAGACGCTTCAGCGGCTGCTGCAGCTCCAAGCGGTGGTGCCCGTCCCGGCGGACCAGTACGGGTGCGGTCGATACTCTATCTATTTTGTGGTTCCCAAGAAGGAAGGCACGTTTCACCCGATTCTGGACTTGAAAAGGGTGAATCGGTGTCTTCGCGTGACCCATTTTAGAATGGAATCTTTACGCTCCGTCATGGCAGCCGTCAGAGCAGGAGAATTTCTAACGTCATTGGATCTTACGGAAGCGTACCTCCATATCCCGGTGCGCCGTGAGCATCAAAAGTTCTTACGGTTTGCGGTACCAATGGGACATTTTATTTATTTTATTTTATTTATTTTATTTATTTTCAGTTTCAGGCGATGCCTTTCGGTCTTGCGACAGCGCCTCGGACGTTTACCAAAATCATGGTGGTCGTAGTGGCGGCGCTCCGCAAAGAGGGAATTCTAGTCCACCCTTACTTAGACGACTGGTTGATTCGAGCGAAGTCAAGAGAGGAAAGCGCGACAGCCACAGCTCGGGTGATACTGATGCTGGAGAGTCTTGGCTGGGTGGTCAACTTGGCGAAGAGCAAGTTGGTTCCCTCTCAGGTTCTGGAGTACTTGGGAGTGCGCTTCGAGACCAGGCAAGGGGCAGTGTTTCTCCCGGAGCAGAGAGCGCAGAAATTGAGGGCGCTCGTGCGCAGGTTTCTAGGGTGCAGGGCGCCGATGGCCTGGCAGTACTTGCAATTACTCGGCACAATGGCAGCCACGATCGATGTAGTTCAGTGGGCCCGCTCACATATGCGGCCGTTACAGAGTGCTCTCCTCCGGCGTTGGTCTCATCAGAGAGATGCGTTGTCACGCCGGTTAGTGTGTCCTCCGGAGGTGTGTCAGGAACTCCGGTTGGTGGTTGAAGCCCGAAAATCTGTCCGTGGGTGTGTCTCTACATCCTCCGGCCTGGAGACTAGTAACGACGGATGCCAGTCTCGTGGGTTGGGGAGCGCATTACAAAGGACGCTTTGCTCAGGGGTTATGGTCGTTCGAGGAGAAGCATGGTCCATAAACAGGTTGGAGAGGAGGGCAGTGTTTTTTGGCGCTTCGGGAGTTTCACGAGTGCCTGCGTCAGGAGCCAGTAAGGGTGCTCTCCGACAATGCGACTACGGTGGCCTATATCAATCGCCAGGGAGGCACGGGAAGTGCGTCGCTGGAGGCAGAGGCGACTCTACTTTTGTATTGGGCCGAGCAGAATTTACAGGCGTTGTCGGCGCAGCATGTGGCAGGCATAGACATGTCGAGGCAGATTTTTTAAGTCACTGCAGAGTGGATCCGGGGGAGTGGGCTGTACACCCGGACGTCTTTGCACTGTTGGGGTGGCGATGGGAGATCCCGGTCATGGATCTTATGGCGAGCTTCGAGTCGGCAAAAGTAGCTCGGTTCTTATCAGAGGGTCTCGATGCGTTAGCGCAGAGGTGGCCGGTAGAAGGGCTCCTCTGTGTTTCCGCCCTGGGCCCTCATAGGCAAGGTGGTTCAGCGCATAGGGCGGCATCAGGGTCGCGTGATACTGGTGGCGCCCGACTGGCCCCGCAGGCCTTGGTATGCGGATTTGGTACGGCTGTTGGTGGACAGGCCATGGAGACTCCCTCGGCGGAAGGATCTCTTGCTGCAGGGACCGTTGTGCATGCCTCAGGTGGATCGATTCTCGCTTACGGCATGGCTCTTGAAAGGGCTAGGTTGACTGCCAGGGGTTATTCGGCGATGGTTATTTCTACCTTATTGAAGGCGCGAAGACGGTCTACTTCGTTGGCATACATTCGAGTGTGGCGAGTATTCGAAGCTTGGTGCGCGGAGCGGAATCTGCATCCTTTGGGGGCCTCAGTGCCGCAGGTCCTTTCCTTTTTGCAAGATGGAGTGGAGAAGGGTCTGGCAGCCAGTTCTTTGCGAGTGCAGCTAGCGGCTATCTCCTGTTTCCAAGGGAAGATTCAAGGTCATCTATTAGGTTCTCACAATGATATTCGGCGTTTTCTGCGGGCGGCGCTGCTCCTACGGCCGCCGAGACGGTGTGCGGTTCCTTCGTGGGATTTGAATTTGGTACTGGAGACTTTGGTTGGGGCGTCGTTTGAGCCTCTGGGTAAAGCCTCCCTAAAGGATTTGACCTTGAAGACGGTTTTTCTGGTAGCTATTTGCTCTGCTAGACGAATTTCTGAATTGCAAGCGCTCTCTTGTAGGGAGCCCTATTTGTCTTTTTCTCGTCACAAGGTGGAGTTGCGTACAGTTCCAGCTTTCTTGCCAAAGGTAGTTTCCGTGTTTCACCTTAGCCAGGTGGTATCGCTTCCGGTGTGTTCGGAGGAGCAGATCGAGGAGTCGGGCGGCCGGTTGCATCTTCTGGATGTTCGTAGAGTCCTCAAAAGGTATCTCTGCGCAACGGAATCGTTCCGAAAGTTGGACAGGTTGTTTGTCTCGTTTGGCGGTCCGTGCAAAGGGGATGCGGCGGCGAAGTCTTCGGTTTTGCGGTGGTTGAAGGAGACGATCGCGTCAGCCTACCTTCTCAAGGGGAAGGTGGTTCCCTTGGGTCTTCGAGCGCATTCGACTCGAGCGCAGGCGGCGTCTTGGGCGGAGATCAGTTTAGTACCGGTGGCGGAGATTTGTAGGGCGGCCACGTGGTCCTCGCTGCATTCCTTTGCCAAGCACTACAGGCTAGATGTACAGGCGAGGGAGGACGGACATTTTGGTGCAGCAGTACTTCAGGCTGGTCTTGCGGGTCCCTCCCGTTGATATTCACTGCTCTGTTATATCCTCTATGGTTCCGGGACTGGACTAGAGGGACGCAAAAGAAGAATAAATTAGACTTACCTGCTAATTGTTGTTCCTTAAGGAACTCTAGTCCAGTCCCGGATCCCTCCCGGTGTGTTGCGCGAGTTTTCAGCCTGAAGTTTTTCAATTCACATGTAAGAAGATTAACAAGCACAAGGTGGATAGGAACTTCTGATTCTTTGGGGTTTTTCTCAGGGGAGACCCCTTTTTCTTGGCGCAGAAGTGCCTCATAGGCTCGGGAACTCAGCATTTTTTTCACGGTTCCCAGAGCTTGTTCCGTTTTTTTTCGGTAAGGTTCAGGTTTGAACTCTGTTTTTCAATAGTTGAGTTTATAACTTTATTATCTGCTTATTTGTTGCTCTGCTGAGTCTGCTTTGTCAATAGGTGCTGGTGGAAGGGGGCGTTTCTTGCCTATTAGTACCAGTGACATCAAAGCGATGACATCTTTCAGTCTCCAAAGCTGCTGGTGGAGGTTCACAACTCTATGGTTCCGGGACTGGACTAGAGTTCCTTAACCCTTTCCAGGCCGAGCCCAAAACTCTTGGGATCCAAAATTCTGACTAAATATTCCTATCAAATGGTATATAATACATGACCATAGCAGAAGGAAAATCACTATTAGAACATATTGAATAAGACGGGTACAATTTTCCTGAAATATGCAAAAATTAACCCGGCTGCAGAATGTGGATTAAAATTTTAAAGTAGGCCTTGAAAGGGTTAAGGAACAACAATTAGCAGGTAAGTCTAATTTACTCTTTATCCATGTTACAGAATTTGTGGGCAGTGGACTCTAATAGGGGCTGATTTTTGTTAAGCAAAGTAAGTGACAGATTGAAATGAATTTTGTTGTCTGACCATGGAATAGTGTGAGTGTGGAGAGGGGGCTTGCTTGAAAGAAAGTACTTTGGTATAAATAATAAATCAAGTATGTTAACTCTTATGTGTAGGGTGATTAATGATTGGCACAAATCCTAGGACTTCCATAGCATTCTCAAAGGTAGTACATTTTCTAGGTGGCAGCATGAGGTTGAGATGGCCCATTGGTAGGAGGGGAATTACAGGTGAGCTATAACATATTAATTCTAACAGGCGGTCTAGGTCATCCTAATTTTCAGTTGGAGATCTATAAATTAGAAGAATAGTGATAGAATTATTGGTGATTACAATAGTATCTAGCCCCTTGGTCGAAGAACATGTTAGGTACTTAAAGATTAGATTCTTTTTTGAAAGGGTAATGACACCACCACCTTTACGATTTGTTCTTGAGTATTTGGGAAAAAGTCGTAGTCTGATGCTGCAAGCTGATTAATTAAGATGATATTTGAATCCGTAAGCCAGGTTTCGATTATACAAAGGATGTCAAGTTCATTATCATGAAGATAATCAGAGAGGAGCTGGAATTTTTTTTTTTTAATTGATTTTTGATGAAATTACACCAAAGTGATAAGGAAAATCACAGTGAAGTATACTATATGAAAAAAAAAAAACAAATAAGAAAAAAAGGACAATGATAAAGTCCATATCACGGTATATGGTCAGAGCTTAATAGAAAGATAAGATAAATCAGAAAACAAGGCCAAAGGCCCACATATATTGGAGAACATACCTAACAATCAACCAGCATTAGTCTCACCACCTGCGCCTGCATGTTCTAACACAAATTTCTCTAACTGGGTTACATCCATAAAGAGATATGTAGCGCCCGCAAGGTTAACAACGCACTTACATGGGAAACGCAAAATGAACGTAGCTCCAATTGCTAAAACCTTGGGCTTTAATAATAAAAATTGCCTCCGTCGGAGCTGAGTCTCGCGGGAAACGTCAGGAAAAATGTTTATAGCCTGGCCACAAAATGTGGCAGACTTAACTTTGAAGAAAGCACGTAAAATACACTGCTTAACTTCGACTGAGGCAAACACAACCAGCAGAGTAGAACGAGTAGAGATATTATCCGTGGAGTCTTCCAGAAAAGCAGTCAAATTCGCAATAGCAGGTACTATTTCGTCAAGGGCACCCTCAGTAGGATTAACCTTTTTGGTACTAGAAAGAACATAATAAGCATTTAGAATCTGAACAGGTTCCTGTATATGCAAGACTTCCTTGAAATACTTCTCCAAGAGAATTCTAGGTGCAAGTAATGAAGTATGCGGAAAATTCAAGAATCTAAGGTTACAAGAACGAAATGAATTCTCAAGAGCCTCCACTCGAGAATATAGAATCAAGGAATCTTTAACGCCGGCAGCATGAGCAGCCGCAAGTGAAGGGACCTGAGAATTAATCTTAACAAGAGCCTTATCCACCGAACTAACTCTCACATCAAGCTGCTGAAAAGTCTTCAACTCTAAATGCTCTCTGTACTTTCTCTCAGGAAGCTGTTACATCTTCTTATCAATAACTACCAAAGCGGACCAAATATCCTTCAAGGTAATCTCATCACCTGAGAGTCCCGGCGAGATTTCAGTAATACTATTAAAGGAAACAGACTGCACAGGTATAGGAAACGTTATAGGAACTTTAGATATACTTGCAGATTCTGGAGACTCCACGGACATCCCAGGCAACAATAAAGGCACAGGAAGTGGGGGAGGTGATCTCCCACTGGAATTCAGGGAGACTCCTTCTGGTGAGGACTGCTTAATAGGAATAGGCGCAAAATGCTTATCCAAGGGACTGACCGGTTTGTCCCCGGGAATGGTCTCAGGATCCTTGCTTGCACCTTTTGCCTTCCGTTTCCCCATTGCTGCACAAGCAGAAGAGGAAATTCAGAAAAAGGAAACAAGCAGCCACAAGCGCCTCAATGTCGCCGAAGGGGCGCCAAAGGGGCAGATCTGCCCCTTTGACCACGCCCCTTTGATCCACGCTCCACGGTCACAGAACAAACCAAACTATATACAAAAGAAAATAAACAGGAGAAGACCCAAGCGGGTATGAAGGTGCCCCGGGCCCGCCTGCCCGATCTTCCAGGCACACACGCTGAGCACAGTACAGCGACGGCAGTCCAGGAGCTGCTGACCTGCTCCGAGTTCTCCGAGGAGCTGGATTTTATTTCTTGCAGAGCGTGCATTTGTAAAAGAGCATTTTCATTGAGTTTTGTCAGTAAAAGGATGTTGAGGAGACCGAGTAGAAACAAGTGGGAAGTTAAACTCTGAGGCAACGAAGAGGTTTAATGCTGCTTCCTTAGAGTGCAAAGAATTAGATTGTGTCATGAAAGCAATAGTGGGGGCAGACATAGTAGGAGTTATCACTAAAGAGAGACCATAGGAGAGTGAGAGCAAAAATGCTAAGAGCAGCATTGAGAATTAAGTAAAGTAAGGACCTCAAAGTCAAGAATATAGCCCAGATTGTATTTTCAAAATTAATCTGTATTATCCTCCGTTGGATTTTTGTGATTTGAAGCTGGCGCTTTTTGTGAGCATTATATTCTGTTAGACTTACTTCCTTTCAGTTCTTTATATATGCATTATTGTGGTAGTTTGAAATCTTCAATTTCATAGGAAGTAGTTGCTTGCAAGGGTTCTATGTGGCCCACGCCTAAGGGCCCTCATGCATGGGCTCGCCTGGCGCAGGCATGTTGGAATGTGCCCTGCTGAAAAGCTGGTTTGATGGGTGGTCTCGGAGGAGAGTGGGGAAGGACTTCTCCACCTGCTCTCTGGTGATGTTGCTGGTCAGACTGGTACAGTTTAAATGTCCTTCCAGTACCGGAATGTGCCCTGCCATTGGAACCTCCTGATAGAATAATGGTGACCGCCAATGCCAATCTCTTCGGCTGGAGAGAGCATTGTCTGTCCTAAGTAGCTCAGGGTTGTTGGTCTCAAGAAGAGGGCTCTTGGTCTATAAACTGCTTGGAGATGCAAGTGGTATTTCTAGATCTACAGTTCTTTCTTCCTCTGATATACAACAGAGCGATAAGGGTTCTCGGACAATGCCATTACGATAGTTTACATCAATCGCCAGGGATATATAGGAAGCGCAGTCTTGGCGGAAGAAATATCTCCACTACTGCATTGGACAGAGACTAATCTAGCGCTGTCAGTGGTGCGCATCACTGGAAAAGAACGTGCAGGCCGACTTCATCATCTGGCATCAGTTGGATCCGGGAGACTGGTCCCTGGAGGGCTCTGTATTTCACAGCATAATCTGCTGCTGGGGCACGTGGATCATGGATCTGATGGCATCCACCTCCAGTGCCAAAGTGGACCGCTTCTTCAGTGTCTGAAGAGGAAGAATGTCAGAGGGTATGGATGCGCTTGCGCAAACATGGGCAAAGAACAGTCGTCTGTCTGCTCCAGAGGATAGAAGCACATTGAGAACTAGTGATCATAGCGTCGGATTGGCCTTGGAGGCCTTGGTATGCCGTTCTAGTACGGTTAACTGTGGTGTGCAATGGCGCCTTCCGGTGATGAACAACCTCTTGTTGCAGAGTCCAATTCTCATGCCACAAGTGGGTTAATTCTCACTTACACTAGGCTCTTGAAAGGGCTAGGTTAAAAAGAAAGGGCTACTCGGCTCAGGTTTATATCTACCTTGCTGTGAGCTTGAAAGTATTCCACTTTGTCATATATTAGAGTGGTGAATCTTTGAGGCCTGGTGTATGAAAAATGGGTCCAGAGTATTGTCTGTCTCCATACCAGAGGTGCTAAACTTTTTGGAAATAGGGTTGGACAAAGGTATCATGTTGAATTCTTTGCTTGTGCAGGTGGCCACCTTAGCCTGTTTATCGTGGACAGATGCAAGGGGTTTCCCCTGCCTCCCATCCGGATGGGATGTGTGTTTCTCAGGGCTGTCAAGCGGGTTCATCTGCCTGGTGCCACCATGGGACTTCAATTTGGTCTTATCGGCTCTAACAGGGCTTCCTTTCGAACCACTTAAGGATCTTACATTGAAAGTGGTGTTTCTGGTGGCTATATGCTTGGCTTGGAGGGTAGGGAGCCTTTCCTTATGATTTCAAAAGACTATTATTACTTCTACTAATCATTTGTATAGCGCTATGAGGCATACACAGCATTGTACATATAGATGTAAGAGACAGTCCCTGCTTATCAGAGTTTACAATCTAATCAAAATGAAGAAAAAATTGGAAAACTGGGGACTTCAGTATGGCAAAATACCCATATTGTAAGTAGTGGGCAAGAGAATTAGGAGTATCGGGATCCAAAAGCAAACTCAGAGATGGATTTTCAGCCTGGACTTTGAATAGGGCCAGAAAAGAAGTTTGTTTCAAGCATATGGAGTAGCAAGGTGGAATGGATGGAGTTAGCAGTGGCAGAAGAGGACACAGATAGGTTCTGCCAGAAGAGTGGAGTTTCTGAGGAGTGTAGAGTGAGATAAAAGAGCGAAAGGTAGTGAGGAGCCACAGAATGAATGCACTTGTAGGCAAGTAGGAGAAATTTGAACTGGATGTGAAAATGGACAGGGAGTCAGTGAAGTGATTTGAGAAGAGGGGTTACATGAGCATAGCGACACTGGCGGAAGAGAAAGTAGTTTGTGGCTGGTTCCTTCCTTGTCGAAAGTCGTTTGTGCATTCCATCTTAATCAGGCTATGTCTCTCCCAATCTTCTCTGCCTCGTGAGAAAGCTTGGAGGATCGACAGCTGTACCTGTTGGACAGGCGTAGAGTCCTTCACTGTTATCTTAAGCAAGCTAAGGTTTTTTTTTGCAAATCGGAACACCTGCGCAAGGGTGAAGTGGAATCAAAGGCTTCTATTGTGTGAGGGTTGAAAGACGCTATTGTTTTTGCTCATTTGGTATTGCACACTCATTCTACCAGGGCACAAGCTGCTTCCTGGATGGAGTTCGGTCTCATTCCACTGATTTCTGTAAAACAGGGATGACGTTTTCCCTTCGTATCTATGTGCTTCACTATTGGCTAATGTCCAAGCCAGAAAGCATATGCAATTTGGGGCCTGAGTGTTGCAGGCTGGGCTCAAAGGTCCTGCCTTATCTGGAGTATTGCATGTGTCTGGGCTGGTGAAATTAGACCTTACCTGCTAATTTTCTTTCCTCGAGTCTTGCCAGTCCATTCCAGAACCCACCCGTTTTCAGCTTTTTTGGGGGGCGAACCTGGATATAGAAGAATATGTGACCCGTTTTGGGTGTCTGGGGCCTATTCTTTTTCTTTCTGTCTTATCTTTGTTCCATTGTTGAGAGAACCTACAAGATACACTTCTGGAGAGCTTCAGCAGTTTTGGTTCTCTTGGGAGTAGTAACTCTATTTCTCCAATTTCTCTATAGCACTGTATATAGTTATTACATGTTGCTGAAAAAAATATTTAATATTGCTCTTGTTGGAGTCTGTTTTGTTAGAATACTGGTGTGGGAGGAGGTGCACAGAACCCTTATACTGTGACATCAAAACCTGTGATGCTCAGTCTCCATCTGCTGGTGATAGGGCATAACCCATGTGACTGGACTGGAGAGAATCAAGGAATGAAAATTAGCATGTAAGGTCTAATTTCACCTTGGATACCCATTTGTAACATCAGAAATCATCCTCACCATAGACCATTGGTTGGGGAGCAGAGCTTCCACATATAAACACTCAAGGCTAAGAACATAAGATATGCCATACTGGGTCAGACCAAGGTCCATGAAGCCCAGTATCCTGTTTCCAGCAGTGGCCAATCTAGGTCACAAGTACCTAGCAGTTTCCCCAAAAGACACAGGTTCCACAATGCTTGTATTGGGGCAAGCAGTGGATATTCTGGGTCCACTTTAATAATGGTTTATGGACCTTTCCTCCAGGAACTTGTCCAACCCTTTTTTAAACCCGGATACACTAACAGCTTTTACTAAATTCTCCAGTAGCAAATTCCAGAGTTTGATTACATTTTGAGTGAAAAAATATTTTCTCTTATTAGCCTTAAATAGGTTACCTTGTAGCTTCATTGCATGTCCCCTAGTCTTTCTATATTTTGATGGCGTAAACAATCGATCTATGTTTACCCATTGCACTCCATTCATTAATTTATAGACCTCTATCATATCTCCCCTCAGCTGTCTTTTTTTCAAGATAGAAGAGCCCTAACCTCTTTAGCCTCTCTTCATAAGGGTATCCTTCCATCCCCTTTACCATTTTGGTGGCTCTTTTCTGTACCTTTTCTAATAACGCTATATCCTTTTTAAGATACTGCGACCAGAATTTCACTCAATATTCAAGGTGCCGTCGGACCATGGAACAATACAGAAGCGTTATAATATCCTTTTATTCTCCATTCCTTTCCTTATGAATCTCCAGGAACAAGCAGGAATGTAGTCCTCACATATGGGTATCGTCGGTACCGACGGAGCCCGCACGGGAACGCTCCCCAGCGTCCAATAGGAATGCTTTTGGGAGCATCCCACAGCGCATGCATGCTGCCTTCCCGCCTCTGTACTTCTCTCACTTCAGTTCTTTGTTTTCCGCGAAGCTGACAGGACGTGTCCCCTGTCACCGCAGAAAATTTCATTTTATTCTTTGTTTTTTGTGGTCGCGTCTGCCTTCATTCGACGCCTACTGTTACTGCCGGTTCTTCTTCCTTTCTTTCTTTAAAAAAACAAAACAAAAAAACTTGTATTTTCTTCAGGATTCTTTCCCCTGTTTCTGGTGCTAGGTGCCATTTTGGGCATTAGGCCCACTTTTCTTCAAACATGGAGAAAACAGCTAGTGGTTTAAAAAAAATGCTCAAAGTGTGGCGGTACCATTTCCGTCACCGACATCCATGATTGGTGTCTAAAATGTTTAGGTCCTGAACATTGTCCAACGGAGTGTCTCTCCTGCACAAGGATGACCAAAAGGGGCCTGCAGAATAGAGCTGCAAAACTCGGTACCCTTTTTGCTGCGGATACGATGTCATTTGCATCGACGTCTTCCAGGGCTTCATCTTCCGCCCATGGATCTCAGGTAACTAAACTTAAGTCTTCTAAGACTGGCCAGTCCTCGAAGGGTAAATCTCCTTCAAAGTATCGAGATGCCATTGGCGTTGCCCTCGAGACTAGTTCACCAGCAAAACAGCCTTGGCAGGAGTCTTCAGGCTCCAAAGCATTAATGGGGCTCCAGGATGTTCCAGAGGCTTCCACCTCTGCAGAACTACTGGTGCCATGTTCTGGGGTCGTAGCCGCTTCCACCGGTACTGACACCCAGGCATCGGCAGGAGCGATGGACAAGAGAATCCTTGCTATTGAACGCAGTCTAGCATTCCTCTTAGCAGCTTTGGGACTGCTACAGACAGTTCAACAGGTATCGGTATCGACATCGGTACCGGTACCGACAGTACCTGCTTCAACAGGACTGCTTCCCCCCCATGCCGAGCCTTGAGTCTATCTCGGGTATCGGGGATCAGGAACCGAGACATTTCAGTACCGACTTCGAGCGGTACCAATACCATGTGTTACAGGAGCACCCGGTACAAACTGCCTTTGAGTCTTCCGATTCCGATGACTCTCGATTCTACTGGTACCAGAGCGAACCTACTAGAACATTCAACTCCTCCTTCTCAACGCAGGATGTCTCCTCCAGAAGATATGTCCTTCCAGGATTTCATACATGATTTAGCAAAGGGTCTTGCAATCACTGTGATTCCAGAAAAGGAACCTAGGGCAGAAGAATTAAGAATTCTACAATACCCTATGGCTCCCAAGGAGGCAGCTATGCTTCCCATTCACAAGATCTTATATGAACTGATGTTGAGAATGTGGGAAATTCCTTTAACGATATCTTCACATTCCTGACGCCTTGACACTATGTACCGAGTGCCAAGTTGTTCTGGTTTTCAGAAAACTCAGTTACCACACCATTCAATGGTAGTGGAATTGGCCATGCGAAGAATCAAGAGTGCTAAAACACATTCTTCAAATCCTCCAGGCCGGGAATCCAGGACACTCGATGCCTTTGGGCGTCAATGCTTTCAATCCTCCATACTTTCAGCCAGGATCAGTTCCTACATTCTTTATATGGGAATGTTCCTGGAAGAAGTCACAAAAGACTTAGAGCTCATTAGCCCTTGTGTCTGAGGAAAAAAGAGCAGACTACCTTATTCTGGTCAAGCACGCCCAGAATGTCTCTAAAGTCATGAACCATGCTAACTTTGATTGCTTTGAATGTATTAGCAGAACCTCTGCTATATCCTTGGGAGCACGTTGTATTGCTTGGCTTCAAGCATCAGACTTAAAACAAGGGGTGCAAGAAAAGCTGGGAAACATTCTTCGTACAGGAGAAAATCTCTTTGGCAAAGACTGGCAAGACAAGGCTAGTCAACTTGAATCTGAGAATACTACCTTGAACAGACTATCAAAGTCTACAGTCAACCCAGCAAAGAAAGTCATTCAAGAGACCCCTTTTCAGTAAGAAAAAGAAGCCTTACCCATCTTACACACATCAAAGCCACTGTCTGCTTCATGTTCTCCAGAAGGGGCAACAAAAGAACAGCAAAGAAAGCCGCAAGCTCAAAGAGCTCAACTGGCCCAACATAGCCAGCCTCCTCAGGGTCTTTGACTTCTACCTAGAGAACTTAGTCATTCTGCCCCTGAAAGGTCCAGAACCCATTCCAGGAAGACTATGCTATTTTGCCAAATGATGGCAACAAATAACATCAGAAAATTGGACTCTGTCCATTGTACGACTGGGGTACAAGCTTCATTTTTTCAACTTGCCCCCACCTACAATAATAAAACAGTTCAATTCTTAGGCCCCTGCCACCAACCTTTTGTGGCAGGAAGTCACATCACTTCTCGCTCAAGGAGCAATCGAAGAAGTAACCATACCCCAACAGGGGACGGGGTTTTACTCCCCCTATTTTCTTATTCCAAAGAAGACAGGGGGACACAGGCCTATACTAGACCTCAGAAAATTAATCAAATATTTGTTCCGAGAAAACTTCAAAATGATCTCCCTCGGGACACTTCTACCATACCTTCAAAGTCAAGACTGGCTATGTTCTCTAGATCTAAGAGATGCGTACACGCATATTCTCATCCACTCAGATCACAGGAAGTTCATTCGATTCCTGGTCCAAGGAAGACACTTCCAGTACAGAGTTCTTCCTTTCAGACTGGCCTCTGCTCCAAGAGTCTTCACAAAATGCATGGAAGTGGTAGCAGCATTTATGAGGACTCTGGGAATATTCGTCTTCCCTTACTTAGACGAATTGAGGATTAGACAGGTTAACAGCAAAATTCTATGTTTATGTTTATTGACTTAATATACCGCTCTACAGAGTGATGCAGGAGGATGTTAGTGACTATTTAGCAAAGGTGTTTAATGGGGTATTAAAGGGAGAGGAGCTGCCTCGTTCTATGGCGGAGGCCGGAATAACTGTTATTCCTAAGCCGGGGAAGGACCACATGACCTGCGGAGCATACCGGCCGATATCCCTTATAAACTTAGATGCAAAGCTGCTCGCTAAAATTCTAGCTGCCAGGTTACAAAGGCTAATGCAGAAGTTGGTGTATTAAGGACCAGACAGGGTTTATTCAGGGGAGACAGGGAGGGGACAATATTTAGAAAGCTATTAAATGTGGTATGGGGGCTGCAAGATACGGGGAAGGAGATGTTTTTTTTAACGGTAGATGCGAGAAGGCATTTGATAGGGTGGAGTGGGGTTTTATGTGGCAGGTGCTGGAGAAAATGGGACTAAGAGGGCGGTTCCTTGGGTGGATAAAGGCACTGTATAATGGTCTGAGAGCCCGGATTCGGATAAATGGGGGGTATTCAGACAGTTTCTGTCTAGGCAGGGGGATGAGGCAGGGATGCCCACTGTCGCCTCTGCTGTTCGCGCTAGTTATTGAGCCTCTGGCGGCGTATATTAGGAAACAGATGGATATAGCAGGGGTGCGGGTGGGAGACCAGCTCAGCAAGGTGGCATTGTTTGCGGACGATGTGATCTTTACACTGAGTAAGCCATTTTGGAGTCTGCCAAACCTAATGAAAGCTCTTGGGAGGTATAGTGAGGTAGCGGGGTATAAGCTGAATGTGAGTAAGACAGAAATTTTGGGGTTCAACCTAGGGAAGGGGCTGGAACAGAGGTTAAGGGAGGCATTTCCCTTTAAATGGGTGAGGGGCAGTTTCAGGTACCTAGGAATACAACGGGGAGTTCCCTGAGAGGTCTTAGTGATTGGAATTACAAGCCCTTGTTAAAGAACCTAAGGCAGGATCTGGCGAGATGGCAGGGGTTGCACCTATCTTGGTTAGGGAGGATAGCCACCATCAAGATGAATGTCCTTCCGTGGATTCTGTTTTTATGGCGCTGCCGAGCAAAATCCCAGGGCGGGGCCTCAAAGATCTTCAGGATCTGCTCATGGGGTTTATATGGGCGGGAAAGGCCCCTCGAGTGAGCCGGGCGACGATGTTTAGAGCACAAGAGGACGGGGGACTAGGGGTTCCGAACTTAGCACATTACTATGCTGCAGCGCAGTTGAAGGCTGTGTTTGTGTGGCGAGACGGGGGAGACACCGCAATGGGTGTACATGGAAAGAGAGAGAGGGGAGAACTTAGAGGTGGAGGTCTGGGGCAGTTTACGGGTTAAAGGGGGGAAAAGAGCGAGGAATCCGTACAAAGACTTAACTTGGGCTATATGGGACAAATGGAAGAGATTATTGACGCAGGATAAGGGCTGGTTGCGGGAGATGTACTTGCAACGAATGCCTGGATTCGAGCCAGGAATGGGAGGGGGGGACCTTCAAAGCCTGGGCAGATAGGGGCCTGGTGAGAGTGGGCCAGGTGGTGGATAGAAGGGGGAGGATTGTACCCTTTCAGGAATTAAAGGACAAGTTTGGGGTACTAGACAAAGAGCATTATGCTTATATACAGTTGTGATACTTTCTGCAGCGGGGAGAGGTGAGAAGGGATCTAGCTAGGAGGAGTACTGAGTTTGAGGAGCTCATGGAAAAGACAGATAATCTTAAAGGCATGATCTCCAGGCTGTATAAACTTCTGAATAATAAAAAGGGAGGTAAAGTAGGGTGGCAGGAAAAATGGGAGGTGGAAATTGGAGGCTCGTGGGAGGAGGGAAGATGGCGGGATATATACGAAAGCGAGCGTAGACTGAGGTGGGGCACAACGCTGGTAGAGAACTGTTTAAAAATTTGGTTGAGAATGGTGTTGACGCTAGCCCGGCTTCAAGCCATTTGTAGTGATAGAGATGGCAATTGTTGGAGGGGGTGTGGGCAATGGGGTGACCTGGTGCATATGATTTGGGCATGCCCCAAAATACAGCGGGTGTGGAAGGAAGTAGGTAAGCTTTATCAGGGGATGAAGGGGGTGCGAATGAAGCTCGACAGGGGGAGTATTGGTCTGTTGGATGGGGAGGAAGGGGGACCTATGGGGCACATCAGGTTTTGGCATTATTGTGTGGTAGCGTGCCGACTGGCTGTATTACAAAGGTGGAAAGCCGTGTAGGGCCCTACGATGGGGGAAATAATGTGTAGAATAGAGTCTATGGCATATGAGTTTGGTGGGTGCACATAGGAGGGGGCAGAGAGTGAAACACTTGGAAATATGGCAAGCCTATGAGGAGTAGAGGGAGGAGGGGTGTAGTCAATTGGTGGTGGGATAGGGGGGCTGGGGTAGGAGGGGGAGGGAAGGGGGTGGCTAGGGGGAGGAGGGGTGGGGGACATTCCTGAAGAACTGTGCTGAGGACCAAGGGAGCAGGATAGGGTCTGAGAGTGTAGTAGTCCGGATAGGGGGCTAAACTAAGGGAGTCAGCGGGATAACTGGGCACGGTTAGGGTGGGCAGGGAGAGGGGGTTTTGGATTGGATGGTGGTTTTGATATAAGGTTACTAGATACTGTTTGTGAATTTTGTAGTGTTGGAATGTGGGGTAGGTGGGAGGGACAGTGCGAATTGTAACAAGGGGTGGGGGTGTAGACGCTGGTGTATGTTGTATGCTGTGTAAACTGGTTAAAAAGCTAATAAAATTTAAATCACAAAAAAAAAAAGTAGCCAGACAACTTTTCTGCGGTGATCTCTTCAGTGCTTGTAGCTCTCACTGGGCTTGTCACATGGTTGTGACGCTGTGCAGCTCTGCCCAGACTAGGTTCAATTGGAGACACCCAGGCTAACTGCGAGACCGGAGGAAAACCTCCCAGTGTTAGTCGTGACAGACTGCACTGAACCTGCAGACCCTCCCCACAGGCCAGTGCCACTTCTGGATCCCCTCCCCTTAGCTCCAAACTGCATGGATAAGACCCTCTGCCTGATGCAAGCCTGGGAGTTGGGGGTAGGGCAAAATTGAAGTCCAAACATGTCCACTTTGTAAAGAAGGGCAACAGACTCAATCTTTTAGATCTCCCTCCCAGCCATCCACTTATCAGCAGCGGATTGCTACCCCCTCAGCACATACCTATTCTGATGCAAGATGATCAGCGACCTCCTGAGTGCAGCCATTGAACCAGTACCCCCAGACCAGAAAAAGACAACATACACGGTGCAAGCCACTGCCCACATACTCCAAACCCTAGAATTCATCATAAACATTCAAAAATTGAAGCCCACTGCTCAGCAGTGCCTCCATTTCATCAGAACTCGAATGGACACCTTGGATGGTCTGGAGCTTGATCGAATGTGCTCTGCGTCCACCCACATGATTCGTCAGTTGCCGAGACATGGCAGCTTCGGCCCATGTATTACTGCTAGCGCACTTCTACGTGCACCCCCTGCAGTGGTACCTCAAGATATATTGGAATCAATACTGCCAATCCTTCCAAATGAAAGGTACTTATGACAGAACCAAATCCATGGAGGCTATACAACTCCCTAAAGTGGTGATCCATGCCAAGCAATCTGCTCAAAGGATGTCATCTGGGCTCCACCGCATCAGCTCATCCTCAGTTGATGTTTCCTCTGTAGATGGAGAGCACACCACTTATACTTAACAACAAAGGAAAGCTGATCCTCTCCCCCCACACCTGAATGAAAGTTTCACCTACGAGAAATCTTATGCCCTCACTGTGTTCAAGAAGTGGATCATTCTGAAGATTTTGCTTGTACGAAGCACACCACACCACCATTATCTGTATAATCGGGGAGGATCTGGATTTCTTAGACTCTGCTGGGAAACCATGCACCTGTGGTTCTCTGCTGAAACCATAGGAGGCCCTTAGTGTGGTGCCTATCTGCCAGGAGCCTAGAATCACTTGGCAAACACCCTCTGCCGATGTCTGTCTGGACCTGCATGAATGGTCCCTTAGTTTCCACAGTTCTGCAGGGGATTTTTCAAGCTCGGAGCACTCCAGAGGCAGATCTTTTTGCCTCTGCCAAAAATGCCAGATGTTCTCTCTTCTGTTCCATCAGACCAAGCAAATATCTGTTGGCACATAGTGCTTTTGCAATCTCCTGTATCCACCATCTGCTCTATGCCTTTCCTCTCTTCCTGCTAATCACTTGTCCTCTTCAAGATTTGACTGGGCCATGGTAATCCTCATTGCCCCACAATGCCTCAGACAAACCTTGTTCCCTCACCATCTGGTCCTGACAGAATAACTGGCGCTCCTGCTAGGCAATTGACCGTGTCTCCTCATATAGAACCATATCTTCTACTGATCCCAACCTTGGCAGTCTCTCCCTTGCTGCATGGTTGTCTGAGATGAAGAGGATTCCTTCTCCCTTGAAGATGAGTCTGAAGAAGGGGAGCTTCCACTCATGAAAGGCAAGGATCTTTGTTATCTATCCTGCTTGACAGGTAGAACCTCCCTGCCCTGATGCAGGATGCAATGGATGCTCCACATATAGCTGAGTTTGCTGAGGCACAAGCTTCACCGATGGACCCCATTTTGGAGAGTATCGGGTGCCCTTCAGCATTTAGTTCCTTTCCTGAAGTTACCCTTCAGTTCTTTGTCTCAGTGGGGAAACCCCTGAGCTTGGTCTTAGGGGCCCTAAGGTTTTGTCTTGGCTGTACTTTCTGCCTTAGGGCAAGTTGGATCAGCTTTATGGGCTTTTTCGGATGAGTGCCCTGGGCCTGGTGGTGACAAAGCACATGACCATTCTGGGGGAAGGGGGTGCTTGTTCAGTCTCATAATAGGAAGATGGAGGCCCTCCTCAAGAATGCTTTTGGCCTTTGCATTGAGCTGTCGGGCAGTGCTGTGTGTGGGACTGGTGGTTTGCATTCTTATGCTGGATCCAGCAATTGTCAGGCAGCTTGGAGGTTGCAAAACTGGTGCTGTATACATGGTGGATGACTTGTACAACTTAATTCGCACCTTCTCCAAGTTCCTGGCAGCGTTTGTTGCAGCCAGTTGGTGGCTGTGGCCCACATTTAGTTGGTGGATGCTGCATCTAAGCTTCATTTTTGAGTAAACTCCCCTTTCCTGGATTATACTACTAGACCAGTCCAGACAAATGGGTTATGTTCTCCTACCAGCAGATGATGGAGGCAGGGAAACACCCAGAAACTTCAGTGATATCACTGATACTAGTGGTGGTGCAGTTGGAGGCACCCTTCAGCATTTCTCTGTCTCCAACAAATGACGGACCCTAAAACGCCTTCCTCTACCCCTTGGCAAGAGAGCATAACCCACTCATTTGGACTGGTCTAGCAGGGTTCAAGGAAAGAAAATGATCAGGTATGTAAAATGTCTTCATATAGTGTGGTGTGTGTGGTGGGGGTTTTTTTGTTTTTGTTTTTTTAACTCTGCTAATTTCCCCTTCAGGAGCGCAAGGCAGCTAGGATAAGCAGAGAAGCTCTTAGACACCTTCACAGTGAAACTCAGAGAATCATAAGAGGTGAATATTTTGCCTTATTTTGTGAGGGAGTTAATACTTTGACTTTAGTAAAGAACTTCATTTACTTTTGCAAAATGTATCATGCACACAAGGAAACAGCAAAAGTTCTTAAGATGCTGGTTACCAAGTACAGAATCAAAATGATTACTGGAGTCTGTTCTGTGTGTGTGTGTTGTGTGCGCTTTTATTAAAAAACAAACAAAAACGAGTTACTAAAAAAGAATATTTTAAATTGTTCCAAAGTTTTACACGCACACTCTGTTCCTGACTTTGACAAGGATTTCACATATTGTTGGGGGGAGAACGGTCTGACAAATGCTAAATCACAGACCTAAAGACATAATTGTGAAAGTTATTTATTCCTAGGTATTTAAAGCATATTTTTGACACTGTGGGGCTTGTTTACAAAGCCGCGTTAGCGGCTTTGTAAACAAGCCCCTATAACTCTGGTGGTGGTGATGGTTTAATTGAGTTTTGGATCACTCATATACACAGGTATTTTTTTCACCTTTAGAAAGTCTTTTCAAATTTTAAAGTTAGCTTAACATAGTATATGATTCATTGTATTTGCTCACTATAGGAATGAAATTAGAAAAAATATTTTGATATTAATTATCAGCCTGATTACCCTCTTTTAAAAATCAAATCAAATGTGTGTGTTTTGCAGAATCCTCTCTCTCTCTTCCTTATCATCTTCCTGAACCCAAAACTATCCATGAATTTTACAAGCACCGTCCCAGGCCTGCATGTGAGGGAAATGCTATGGCTTTGCTTAAGTAAGAACCAATTTTGCTTTTATATCACTAGATCAGCTTTTGAAAGGATGCTTCAGTTCTTTTGTAATAGGTAATCTGTAAAGTCTAAGGTCCAGTTCATGAAGTAGGTTCTCATCCTGTACCTAAAAATATCAGATAAATTAGATGACTAGAAAGCAATACCATACGTAGAAAGGAAGGAAAACAAATACAATATATCTCTTCATTTCTGTGTCTATTAGCTATTTTTGAATGTTTGCTTTTTGTTCACATGGAAAGTTAGTTCCTATAAGTTCAGCTCTGTCTCTGACATCACTCAGCTTTGCCAAGGCCCCTCTCCCACCTGTTTTGGGCAGTTCCCCTTCTTGCTACTTAGAATAGAGAGCAGACCTGGGGATGTAAACACTACGTTTACTTTATTCTAACATTTAATGATGTTATGCTTGCTCTGGAAAAAAATAAGGGAAAACATGGTGTTTTTTCTAAACCATTCCATGTTGCTGAAAATCTTATTGAATGGGTTACTCATGATCTTTTTCTTGTTTCACCTGCAGATCAACCAAATATCAGCTTTGTACTGCCAAAGAGAACTGTGAGAAAGTAAATGCAAGTTGCAGTAATAACAAACCAGAAGGAACGGATAAGCTAATAGTTGAGGAGTTAAAAATGAAAATGAATCCTCCCGTTTTGGTTCTTGAGAGTCCTGACATTAGGATGGATGAACCATTGATAAATACTTGCTTTGGAGATTCCGAGGGAGGGAATGTTTATAATGAAAACAATGCTAGTGAACAGAATATTCTCCCTGAGGTTGATGAGAAACTAATCTCAGAAACCTGTAATCTGGAATGCAGTGAAAAATTGGAAACAGGAGTTTCATTGCAACAGGAAGCAACAGAGCCTGAGGAACCACCTTTTAAAAATCAAGAAGGTAGTGCTGAATGTCCAGAAACTGAGAGAGAGCACAGAGAACTGTTTCCACAGCTTATATCAACTGTTGCTGTTCCACAGGAAAACAAGAAGTCAAACCTGGAGAAATTATTGGCGTTGGGTGTCGACTTATCCGTCAAACCCCGCCTCTGCGCAGATAACAGCTCTTTTATTAACCTTGATGATCCCAAAGCAAATAAAGGTATACAATTCAATCATTCTACTCACCTTAGGTGAATGTAAGTGATTATTCCAGATTGTTCTGTTAGACCAGTCCAGACCCAGTGAGTGGTGCACCCCGCCAACAGATGTCTGTATTTCTCTCTTCAGCAGATGGTTTTTGGACTGGTGCAGCTTGAATTCTGGACCTGAGTTTTATGGCAGCTGTTCTGTGTGGGACCTCCCAGTAGAGCTTGGTGGACAAACCTCTCCAGAGCACATCTTTAGATACTCTGCTGGAGTTTCCTTCATGGAGGAGGGCAAGCCTGAGCTCCTTGTCAGTTGTTTCTGGACAGTTCAGCTGTTGGGCTGGTAGAGGTGCTGCCCTTGGTTTGCTCAGTGCAGCGCCCCCCCCCCCCTTTTTCTTTTTTGCTAATTGTCTCATTTGTCTTTCTTTCTTTCTCCTTCTTTCTTTTCCTATACCTTCTGTGCTTTCCTTAGTTGCCTATGGCTCTATTAAAGTCAGGAACAGCTGCCATCTTGCCCAGCCATGAGGTCTCTTGTCCCTTGGCTGATGATACCAGTGTCTTACTTTAAATAGTATCTGTTGGGGAGAGGAGAGTGTGGCACCCAGTGAAGTAGCAGGCCCTGAGGTGACTGCTTCCCACTCTGAGCCAGTTCCTTATCGGTCCTCCAGTTTAGTCCTCCACCTCTGGATTGTGCACCTCCTCCTGCAGCTTGGAGACTGGGCATGTCACAAAAATGTGACAACACTGTATCTATCTGCTGGCCTCTCCCATCATCCCCAGTGTGTCCAGTCTCCATGCAACAGGAGGACGTAGTGAGCCTAAGTGCTGGGCTCACTTGAGAACGGATAAGGATTAGTCAGAGTAGTGTTCTGCTAGTTTTGTTTTAATTTTGTCCCTAATTTGTATGCTTTGTTTAATTTGAGGGGCTATGTCTTTAAAAAAAAAAAATGCTAAGGAAAGGAGGAGCTGTTGCTTGTGCCTGGTCCTGATTGCCCTGTCACTCTTTATTTTTCTCTGTTCTGCTGTCCATTTCACTACCGGCACTGATCTCTCCCCCCTGATCTGTACGAGGGAGAGCTCGGCTGTAACTGGCAGGTCTGGCATCGGCAACGCGGGGCTGCCGCGTTTTGGCAGACTTGCTCATTTTCTGGCCGGAATTGGGTCCAGTGGCTCTCCGCTTGCTGGTTAAGTTGAGCGGAGCTGCATGGGCGGCTGCACAGAGGTAGCAGTAACGCCAATCTGAGCAATCTGGTGCCGCTGATGATATAAGTATGGGCAAAGCAGCTGGCTGAGAGCGGGGGGGGACATCTGCAGGTCTGCGAAGCTTTGATTAGTGATTTTGGCGCCTTTTTTCCGCTTCAGTCAGGCAGCGGCGACCATTTTGGAAGCGTTCTGCTGCATGCAGGCAGCTGAATCCCGCAGCTCTCCCTTCACTCCTTTTTGGATGCCATTTTTTCTTATTGAGCTCCTGAGATCTTGCTTATCTTTGTTTTTGATTTTATTTTGATTTGGCTTTCTCGCGATTGATAGTGGAGCACAGTATTGCTCTGGGAGCTAGAGATTAGGCAGATCAAGGGGGTTGCCTGTCTTCAGGGCAGAACTACTGCTTTGTGGTACAGTTTGGCATCCTTTTTCTTTTTTGGGGCAGTCGACTATTTTGAAGACATCTTTTAAAGTAAAAAAAAAAAAAAAAAGAAAATAATAAAATACTTGGAAAGAAGGCATTGGTTTACTTCTGCGCCGTAAGCGATGGCGGTGCAGCCTCAATATGTGGTTTGCGGTACCCGTAGAGGTGCTATCGCCGACTCTGGGATTTGCCGCGGCTGTACGCAAGTTTCTACTAGCATGGAGCAGCAAATGGAGGTGAAGGCCAGGCAGGAACTGCAGGGGTCCTCGGCTGGATTGGATGCAGAGGTACCACTGGCCACTTCGCCAGGGGCCGGGCTCGAGTCGCCGGTGGGTCTTTTGGGGGGGCCCTGACGGCTTCGGGTCTGCAATCAGGAGTCTTCTGCCCTGACTTTGTGTTAATTATGCATCAGGCATTTTGTTTAAGACGACAAGGGAAGATGCCGGAGTCTGAGTCTCTGTCACTGTCTGGAGTGCCACCACATCCAGGTCCGATGCAGGCGAGTACCAGTTCCTCCAGACCGCCTAAGCGGGCGAGGACTCTGGAGCCTTCCATTTCTGAGTTGGAAGGGCAGGAATCGGAGAACGTTGAGATCGACGTGGAAGGAGAAGAAGACTTGGAAGAAGGAGAGATTCCTGAACCGGAGGACTAGGCGAAAATTATTCGGGTATTCCGGAGGGATGAGTTGACAGTGCTTATCACGGAGTCCCTTCAGACACTTAAGCTCGCTACGGAACAACCTGTCGAAGACGACAATGAGGAGGACCCCATTATTCAGGCAGTGAGACAGACGCAGGTGGTGGTTCCCGTTCACAAGGTGGTGGACAGGATGATACAGGATGAGTGGGATCAGCCGGAGGCAGGGCTAAGAGGAATTTGGATTATGAATAGGCTGTATCCCTTAGCAGATAAGGACAAGGAGAGGTTTCGGTCTCCGAGGATTGATGCAGCGGTGTCAGCGGTGATCAAGAAAACCACTATTCTGGTTGAGGGCAGCTCAGCCCTGAAGGATGCACAGGATAGGGAATTAGATGGCTTGTTGAAACAATCCTTTGAAGCCAATGCGGTGTCATTGCAAGCATCCATTTGTGGGGCGTGGGTGACAAGAGCTTGTCTTCGATGGTTGCAGTGTTTGCGGCAGTCTGCTCAGCTGGAGCAGGAGGGTCTGAGAGAACTGGATCGCCTGGAGTCGGGGTCGGCTTATTTGTCAAATGTGCATTATGATCTGATCAGGGCCCTGGCTAATAGCATGGCATCGCTCGTTGCTGCTCGCAGATCCTTGTGGTTGTGAAATTTAGGCAGCAGACGGATCTTCTAAAGCACGGCTAGGCGAACTCCCCTTTAAAGGAAGGTGGTTGTTCGGGGAGGATCTCGATAAGTTGGTGAAGGAGTTAGGGGAGTCTAAAGGTGGTCGTCTGCCGGAGGATAAGCCAAAACAAGGGAAGTCCGCGGTGCCCTTTCGGGGCTCCTTTAGAGATTTTCGGAGTTTTCGGACTTCACGCTTGGGCGGACTCCAAAGAGGAAGATTTTCTCTTTGGGCCCAGGGGTTTCGGGGGTTTTTAGGAGCAGGTAGAGCTTTTGCGATGGCGGCTTCAACCTCCGGTCGCAAACTGCAATGAAGTGAGGGGGACCCCGGCAGGAGATTGTTTGATAGGCGGGCGACTTTGGAACTTTCTTCCTGCCTGGATCCGAATAACATCCGATCCGTGGGTGTTAGAGGTAATCCGGGAGGGCTATGCGCTAGAGTTCGCGCGGCCGGTCTGGGATTCGTTTTTACAGTCGCCCTGCAAAGGGCTACAGAAAACCCGAGCAGTTTGCTGCACTCTAAATCGACTGTTGCACTTGGGTGCAGTCGTCCCGGTACCCCAGGAAGATTGCGGCAGGGGCCGATACTCAATTTATTTCGTGGTACCAAAGGAGGACGGATCTTTTCGGCCCGTATTGGATCTAAAAGGGGTGAACCGCTGTTTCCGGGTCCCGCATTTCAGGATGGAAACCTTCCGGTCCGTCATTGTCACGGTACGCCAAGGGGAGTACTTGACATCCCTCGATCTCACGGAGGCCTATTTGCACATACCGATCAGAGTGGCTCACCAAAGGTTCCTGCGTTTCGCTCTTCTGTGGGTACACTATCAGTTCCAGGCCTTGCCTTTCGGTCTGGCAACAGCGCTGCGGACGTTCACCAAGATCATGGTGGTGGTGGTGGCATCGGCGGCGGCGTTACGAAAGGAGGGATGAACTAGGATTCCCTATCTCGACGATTGGTTAATTCGAGCAAAGTCCAAAGCCGAGAGCGAGCAAGTTAGACAAAGTGGTGAGATTCTTGGAGAGTCTCGGCTGGGTAGTCAATACGAACAAAAGTCGTCTGCTTCCGTCCCAGAGCCTCGAGTACCTCAGGGTGCAATTTGACACTCAGAGGAGCGGTGTTCCTACCGGATCTTCAGGTGCAGGCCCTACGACGAGTGATTCGCAAGTTCTGGTCCACGGCGGCTCCTTTGGCTTGGAATTATCTCCGGGTGTTGGGGTCAATGGCAGCAACCTTGGAAGCAGTTCCTTGGGCCAGAGTGCATATGCGGCCGTTGCAGCGATCATTGCTTCACCGTTGGTCCCATCAATCCGATCCGCTGAGCAGACGTCTGCCCTGTCCGCTGGGGGTCAGACGGGCGTTGGACTGGTGGCTACTTTCAGAATCCTTGACGGCCGGGATGCCCCTAGAGCAGCTGGAGTGGCTACCGTTGTTGACAGATGCCAGCCTTGCGGGTTGGGGAGCGCATTGCGAGGAGCTCTTCATGCAGGGTCTGTGGTCAGTTCAGGAGAGCACCTGGTCAATCAACAGGCTGGAACTCAGAGCGGTGGCATTGGCATTGCAGTCGTTCGAGGGGACGGTGTGGGGTCGGGCAGTCAGGGTTCTGTCGGACAACTCTGCAATGGTGGTCTACGTCAATCGGCAGGGCGGTACAAGAAGTACGGCCATGGAGGAGGAAGCAGAGGTGCTCTTTGCTTGGATCGAACCTCGACTAAAGTGATTTCGGCAGCGCACATTGCTGGGAAGGGCAATGTGATGGTGGATTTTCTTAGCAGAGTTCAAGTGGATGCCGGAGAGTGGGAATTGAATCCGGAGGTGTTCGCCAGTTCCTTAAGAGTACAGTTAGCCGCGCTAGCTTGTTATAGGGGCAAGGTGCAGGGGTTAGCGCTCAGTGCACATGCCGACGTGTTGCGTTTCCTAAAAGCAGTATCCTGGTTACGTCCCTCTCGTAGAATTGTGGTTCCTCCTTGAGATCTCAACTTGGTTTTAGGGGCTCTGGCTAGGGAGCCGTTTGAGCCTTTGCTTCAGGCATCCGTAAAAGATCTGACGTTGAAGACAGTGTTTCTGGTGGCCATTTGCTCAGCGAGGCGAATTTCTGAGTTGCAGGCGTTCTCTTGTAGAGAGCTGTTTCTGCCTTTTTCTAGAGAAAAGGTGGTGCTTTGCCCGGTTCCCTCATTTTTGCCCAAGTAGTTTCTCCGTTTCATGTAAATCAGACTGTTTCTCTTTCGGTGCTGTGTGTGTTAGAGCATAAAGCACTGGACCGGGGTCTGTGCCGCTTGGACTTAAAGCAGGTGTTATGTCAGTATTTGAAGGTTTCCGAGGGTTTTCGCAAATCCGACCGTCTGTTCGTGGTGGTCGGTGGATCCCGTAAAGGGGAGGCAGCGGCGAAAGCTTCCATTTCTCGATGGATCAGAGAGGTGATTGCTTCGGCATATCTGTTGTCGGGGCAACAGGTACCAGTTGGATTGTGGGCCCATTCTACCAGAGCGCAAGCGGCGTCATGGGCGGAACACAGTTTAGTGTCGCCTGTGGAAATTTGTAGGGTGACGACATGGTCGTCTCTTCACACTTTCAGTAAGCACTAGCGCCTGGATGTCTTGGCAGCAAAAGATGCTGTGTTTGAGGCGGCGGTGTTGCAAGCCAGCTGGAAGGGTCCCTCCCAATAAGTACTGCTCTGTTACATCCCAGAGGTGGAGGACTAAACTGGAGGACCGATAAGGAAATGGAAATTACACTTACCTGGTAATTGTTCTTCCTTGAGGGACGACAGTTTAGTCCTCATTCCCACCCGGGGTAGTATGCTACGCAGTGGGGAGTTCAGCCGGGAGACAGATGATATAACAGGTAGGTGGAGGCCTGGCGATACTTCTTTGTTTCTGGTTCGTGCTGGTCTACCTTTATGGCGGAGGGAAAAGGCACAAGGGAATAAGCCTAACTTCCGTCCAAATTTTCTTATATAAGCTAGTTATTTATTCACTTAAAATGTTTTTTATTAGTAATTTATTTGTTGCTCCTTTGAGTGTGCTTTGTCAATAGTTCACTGGGGATGATGGGAGAGGCCAGCAGACTACATCCAGTGATGTCACGTTTTTGTGACATGCCTAGTCTCCAAGCTGCAGGAGGAGGTGCACAACCCAGAGGTGGAGGACTAAACTGTCTTCCCTCAAGGAAGAACAATTACAAGGTAAGTGTAATTTCCATTTTTTTCTGATTTGATTTTTTTTTCTTCTATTTCTTTCCGAGGCATGGGCTTCTGGCAAGGGGGGCCAAGTGATTCTCAGGGCCCTCAAAGGAGATCTTGGCCGCCTCTAGTCAATGACTGGCAAGTCGCATAGTCACCATGGACTCTTCCTATTCGTCTCTCCGGACCAGTCCAGTTACCTTAGGGTAGTCAGTCTCCTCCAGCAGTTCAGGACTGAATACTGAAACTCTTTGCTGACAGCCTATCTAGCTCCCTCTGGCGTCAGAGAATCAGTCTTTCAGTCCTCAGCAGCTGAACAGGACGTGGGGCTGACAGGCTCCCAGGAGAGATAAATAGGAAATAGGCTGTTAAATGAATAGGTTAAAGTAAGAATGAAAAGCTAGGGGGAAAAAAAACAACCCTTGTTTGCTTGGTTGCCCTGGCAGGGCAATAGAGGCAGGGAAGTATCCTTTAAAGTTAGTTAAAAAAAAAAAAAAATTAAAAGGAGCAGATCGGAAGGTTCGCAGCTGCCAAAACCTTTAAGCAGCAAGGAGCAGAGCCTGCTCCAACTGAGGGTTCGTCGCTCCGGGGGAGTCGGGGAAGGAGCTGGGAGCCCCAGATTCCTCTTCCCTTCCTCCGATAGCTACCAGTTCCGTTGTCCGCTAGCAGCGGGGAGACGGAGAGCAAAAGCGCAAGCACGACTGGTCAGGTAGGAGCGTGGCAGGTGTTTGTTCACAGCGAGGGTGTTTGTCCGCCACCGCGAGTGTTAGACATCGCAGAGGCTTGTTTTAAGGTGGGTGTTGGTGTCGGCAACGTCTCTTTCAGTTTTGGATTGCCGCGGGCGTCGGGGATCGGGCTCCTCGGATCGGGGTGCTTCTTAGTTCTTGTTGATTCTTTTGGGTTCTGGTGTTGGTGGTTTTGGTGCACATAGAAAACAGAGTAGCATTGGAGGATGTTATAGAAAGGCCTCAGGGCTCCTCAGAAAAGGCGGGAACGGCAGGCATTTTGTCAGAGCCTGCCGTTTCTCCCGCTCTACAAGCTAAGTCTGGTAAGAGAAAGGCTAAGTCTAAAAATGTACCTCCTGCTGAGTTTTCAGTTCAGCCGCAGTTGCCAGAAGTGCAGGGAGCTTTGAACTCCTTATTTTCAGCTGATTTTATTCTGGCCATGCATAAGGCATATGTTTTAAACATGGCTCAGTCCTTGGGTAGTCAGGCTGCTTCCAGCCTGTTGGATTCACAGAAGGGGGAGTCCAAGGAGTTAGACCCTGGGGATGGGGTCTCAGCAAAGGGCAAAGAGTTAAAGACTGGCTTCGATGGCTTCGGGCCGCAGTTCTCTAATCCTCAGATAGCGGAGGAAGGTGAGGTTCTTTTTGAAACAGGGTTGTACTCCTGGCCAGTGGACTTGGAGGAAGGTGAGATTGGGCCAGGCGAAGACCCGAATGTATTCCGGGTGTTTCGCAAGGAAGAGCTGGGGGCTCTAATCGCTCAATCCCTTGCGGCGCTGAATATAGTGCTCCCAGCGGTGCAACAGGAGCCACTGGAAGATCCGTTGTTGCAGGGCTTTAAGGCTGAACAGCGCTGTTTCCCAGTGCATAGAGTGATTAAGCAGATGATAGAATCAGAGTGGGAATGCCCAGAGGCTACCCTGAGGGGGTCACGTCTTGGGGCGGCTTTACCTGGTTCCCCAGGAGGAGAAAGACTTGTTACGGATGCCTAAGGTGGATGCGCTAGTGGCAGCTGTCACCAAGAAGACGACAATTCCGGTAGAAGGAGGTGCAGCTCTTAAGGATCTTCAGGATCGTAGGTTAGAGGCGCTTTTGAAACAGGCCTTTGATTCCAGTGCCTTAGCTCTGCAAGCCTCTATTTGTGGGGTGTATGTGTCAAGGGCTTCTATCCGGTGGCTGCAGGGGGAGCCGGGGACGGATAAGGAGGATTATTCTTCCACAGAAGGGGCAAAGCTAGAGTCGGCAGCTGCCTATCTAGCTGATGCCTTCTATGATTTGGTGAGAATATCAGCGAAATCCATGGTGTCCGTGATTCCCGCTAGGCGTTTTCTCTGGTTAAGAAATTGGGCGGCAGATGCGTCTTCGAAGTCTCGCCTCAGTAAACTTCCCTACAAGGGCAAGCTACTTTTTGGAGAGGCATTGGAGAAAATTGTAAAGGATTTGGGTGATTCCAAGGGAGGCCTCCTGCCAGAGGACCATCCGAGAGCGGCAAAGTAGGGATCCATACCGAGAGGTCAAGGTAGAGAATTTCGCAGGTTCCGAGGACCTCGGTTTGTGCCTTATCAAAGAGGCCGTTTTGTAGCCAGGGGGCAGTCCTTTTGAGGAGCTAGAGGGTTCAGCAGGGGCTATTTTAGCTCCCAGCAGAACTCTGCTAAGAAACCACAATAAAGGACGGCTGGTCCAGGCGGATATTCCCGTAGGAGGACGTTTGCAGGAGTTTCTCTCCGCCTGGACCGCCATAACTATGGACCGGTGGGTGCTGGAGATTATCCGCGAAGGGTATGCGTTAGTTTGCACATCCGCTAGAGGAGGCTTTTTTATTGTCCCCCTGTGGGCCGCAGGCAAAGAGGACAGCGGTCAACAACACGCTGCAGCGCTTACTGCGACTTCAGGCGGTGGTGCCAGTGCCCCAAGACCAGTGCGGCTTAGGTCGATACGCTGTTTATTTTGTGGTCCCAAAGAAGGAAGGATCTTTTCGGCCAATTCTGGATCTCAAACAAGTGAACCGCTGCTTGCGGGTGCCTCATTTTCGGAAGGAAACCCTAAGATCGGTTATTCGAGCGGTGAAGCTGGGAGAAGTGCTTTGGTCCATAGATCTAACAGAGGCTTATTTACACATCCTGATCAGAAGAGATCATCAAAAGTTCTTGCGTTTTGCGGTTCCCAAGGGTCATTTTCAGTTTAGGGCATTGTCGTTCGGGCTGGTGACAGCGCTGCAAACTTTTTCACCAAGGTGATGGTAGTGGCTGCGGCGGCGCTGCGAAAGGAAGGGATTCGAGTACATCCCTACCTGGACGACTGGCTGATCCGAGCGGGATCTCTCAAGGACTCGATCGCAGCAACCTCTTGAGTAGTAGAATTCCTAGAACAGCTAGGTTGGGTCATCAACCATGCAAAGAGTCAGTTGCAACCGGTAACGTGGCTGATGTACCTCGGGGCTGTGTTTGACAAGGAGATAGGGTCGGTGTTCCTAGCGGCGGACAGGGTGCAGAAGATTTGCTCTCAGGAGCATTCTTCAGAGTAAAGGTGCCGACGGCATGGAGGTACTTGCAGTTGTTGGGTTCAATGGCGGGGGCCTTGGACCTTGTTCCGTGGGCAAGGGCGCATATGCGTCCGCTTCAACAAGCGGTACTGTCCAGATGGTCTCCACAGGATCACCCTCTCTCTCGGAGATTGGCGTGCCCAGAGGAGGTGCGCAGCAGTCTGCAGTGGTGGTTGGTTCCACAGCATCTTCAAGCTGGGGTGCCTCTGGAACATCCAGAGTGGGTGTTGGTAACGACGGACGCCAGTCTATCCGGTTGGGGAGCTCATTGTCTCAGGTAATGCAGGGAACATGGTCTGTGGAGGAGAGCAGTTGGTCGATAAATTGTTTGGAGCTGAGAGCAGTTTGCTTCGCCCTGCAGGAGTTTGTCAATCTGCTCGAAGGTCAAGCGGTTCGGGTGTTCTCCGACAATGCGGTGGCGGTTTCTTACATCAACAAGCAAGGAGGCATGGGCAATGTGATGTTGCTGGACGAGAGTCAACAGCTGTTGCAGTGGGCAGAGATCCATCTCGTAGCGCTTTCGGCGGCACATGTAGCAGGGAAGGACAACATTTCAAGCCGACTACCTCAGTTGTAATGTCCTGGATCCCGGAGAATGGGAGCTGAACATGGCGGTCTTTCATGAAATTACGGTGCGGTGGGGTCAGCCAGTCATGGATCTCATGGCGACCCTTGCCAATACCAAGGCGACCAGGTTTTACAGCAGGCGCAGAGAACACATGTCGGAAGGGCTTGACGGCCTGGTACAGCCCTGGCCGTCGGGCAAGCTGCTTTGTGTTTCCACCATGGCCGCTGATAGGACGAGTCATTCGGAGGGCAGCGGGCCACGCCGGAAGGGTTATTCTGATTGCTCCAGATTGGCCCAGATGTCCTTGGTATGCAGATCTGGTGCGGCTTCTAGTGGATTTGCCTTGGAGGCTGCCCGATCAAATCAACCTGCTGAGCCAAGGGCCTATGTTAATGCCGCAGGTGCTTACGGCTTGGCTCTTGAAAGGGAACGGTTGAGACGGTGAGGCTACTCGCGGTTGGTGATAGCCACTATGTTAAAGTCCAGGAAGAGGTCAACGTCCTTGGCTTATGTTAGAGTGTGGCACTTTTTTGAAGCATGGTGTGAAAACTGTTCCATTAAGCCGGGTTTGGCGGGGCTTCCCGAAATCCTGTCGTTTCTTCAAGGGGGCCTTGAAAAGGGGCTAGCCCTAAACACTCTTAAGGTTCAGTTGGCGGCGTTGGCTTGTTATAGAGGAAGAGTGCAGGGGGGCACTCTCTCATCACACCTAGATGTTCGCCGATTCCTTAGAGCAGCAAGGAATATTAGACCTCCGGTTAGGTAGATAGTACCTCCTTGGGACTTGAACTTGGTGCTGGAGGTGTTGACGCGCCCGCCTTTTGAGTCAACGACAGTGAATCTATCATGGAAAACGGCTGTCCTCGTGGCGTTGTGCTCCGCGAGAAGAGTTTCGGATCTGCAAGCGCTTTTGTGTCGAGAGCCATACATTCAGTTTACGGCGGAAAAAGTGGTGTTACGGCCGGTGCCATCCTTTCTTCCTAAGGTGGTGTCCGCGTTTCACATAAATCAATCAGTCTCGCTTCCCACCTTTCTGTGTAAGGAAGGGAATGCAATGGATCGCTTGCTTATGAAGTTAGATTTGGGTCGTGTGCTTAGGCAGTACCTCGGAGCAACGGAGCCGTTTCGGCGGCCCGATTGGGGGAACTCGTAAAGGGGAAGCAGCTACGAAGGCTTCTATCGCCCGTTGGGTGAAGCGGGCTATAGAGGCGGCTTATGAAGCGGAGGGGAGGTTGCCTCCGCAAGGACTCAGGGCGCATTCTACTCGGGGGCAGGCAGCGTCTTGGGCTGAGTTTGTGTTAGTTCCGCTGGTGGATATGTCGAGCGGCAACGTGGTCATCGCTTCATACTTTTGTGAAGCACTATAAGTTGGATGTTCAGGCTAGAGGGGATGTGAAGGTTGGGGCCTCGGCTATTGTGGCGGGGCTCGCAGGACCCTCCCGAATTTAGGTACTGCCATAAGGTACCTGGACTGGCCTGGAGAGACGAATAGGAAGGAGAAATTAGGCCTTACCTGCTAATTGTCTTTCCTTGAGTTCTCTCCGGGCCAGTCCAGGTCCCACCCAGTTCGTCTGCGAGTTATTGCCATGTCTGGAGGCGCGCAGTTGGAGTTTACAGGAGTTTGTTGACTGTAGTCGAAGGGGAATTTGGGGGTTCCTCTGGGAATAGGAGCAGTCTCTTTGTATTTCAAAAGAAGAAAAAATTCATATACAGAAGTAAAGGATTACAAAGGATGCTTCCTAAAGATATAGGGAATGATCATAGATAGCTAGGGTTATGGCTGGCTCTCAGGTCAAGTTTGTTATTTTTCAGAGTTATAGTATAAGTTTCCGCTGCTTGGACAATAGTAGACTGAGTCTCTGACGCCAGAGGGAGCTAGATAGGCTGTCAGCAGAGAGTTTCAGTATTCAGTCCTCAGCTGCTGGAGGAGGTTGACTACCCTAAGTACCTGGACTGGCCTGGAAAGAACTCAAGGAAAGACAATTAGCAGGTAAGGCCTAATTTCTCCTTCCAAGGGTGGGGTTTTGCTGCTGAAGCACGCTCTGTGTGAGTAACTTAAATTAGGAAGTTCAGCAAACCTCGAAGGTTCACACTTTGTCCAATGCTGGTCCTTTAGAGCCTCCTTATCTTCCCCCCAATCTAGTCTCGATCTCTGGGTTGTCATGCCTCACCAGCAGCTTGGAGACTGAGTATGTCATCTTTGACACCAGAATACATAGACAGCTAGCACCAGCCCCTGTAGCTCAGTCTCCAAGCAGCTGGAGAGACGTGAATCCTAGGGTTCTGGATTCACTGAAGGGACAACTAAGAACCCCCTTTTTCATTTATTTTTCTGGCAGATTGAACTGAGTTTTGGGAGGTCTTTGTCCTTTAATTCCAGCTTGGGGATTTGATCGGCATTTCCAAACGCATAAAACAAAACAAAAAAATTGAGAGCTTAGGCAATTGGGGTGAGAGGCCTTCCACTGTGAGGGGAGGAGGCTTGCCTGTCCTGCCTAGGGGAGATGCGGTGGCTCCCGAACACGCCATTGGCTGAGAAGCCGCTAGTGCTGTTGAGGCTGTCACTTGCACATCCCTTAAAGAGGACTCCTACTTCAGATGTCCAAGCCGGTGAGTAGGGCTGAGCGCGAGGGCAGGGGAGCATCCTGACTTCAGCTGCTGGAGCGAGCATAATTGTTTCCCTGCTCTGCCCAGTATGACAGTTCTACGTGGTAGTGTTTTGGGCTTTTCTCGTTGGCGATGGAGCCACGTGGTTGAGGGTTCTTTCCTTTTTCTGACCGCAGGAAACGGTGCCATATTTTTTCCTTCTCTCACTGCAGTTTTTCAGTAGGGATGGGGGGCGAGGCCTGCTCAGATGCTGTGGGGTGCTTTCTCCATGTTTTATTGTTTTGATTCAGGTGCATCTGGCTTTTGGTTGAAAGGGAAAAAAAAAGTGTGTGTTTTTTTTTTTTCTAGCCAGTGAGTTGTGCCTTCACAGAGAGCTCCAAACAGGTGTGTTGGAAGGGGCACTGGTATTCTTCCCTTCTCCTGTTTTCCATATGCCCTAGAAGGCCATGTGCCTTGCGTGCGGTTCCCTTCGGGGCTATATCTCAGCTGCTGGATTTTGTCGCGGCTGTGAGGCATAGTCCCGATCATCAGAAGAAAGTTTGCTGGAGGAGAGTTTAGCTAAGGCGGGGGGGGGGGGGGGAGGTGTCAGAGATTGGCTCCGCAGTCTGCAGGGGGCAGTGGTTTGCCCGCTGTTGCGGTGCTTCTGTCCATAATGGTGGGAGGTGATAATCCAGGCTTACCTGTGGTGGAGCATAGGGATAAGAAGGTAAGCTCTCCTGGGCCCTCTGCTCTGCGGATAGGGTCCAAGGGGGGTTTCCCCCCCGAGTTTGTCCTCATGCATAAAGCTTTCTGCATGAAGCAGTGGGAGGAGGCAGCTCCCTTCAGTGTGCCAGCGAGAGCCAAAAAGAGAGGGCTGCCCGAGGCCCTATCAGGTGCGTCAGAAGCCTGGTCCTAGCCGATAATGTTTGAACAGTGACCCTTGGGAAGATACGGGGTCCTTCCACTCGTAAGATCCGGTGGACCTGGATGCAAAGGCGGATCTTGGGGTCGAGCTGGTGGAAGGTGAGATCCCATTAGCGGAGGAATCTCACATTGTGCACGTATTCCGCCGAGTGGAGTTGGCAACTTTCATATCCCAGTCTCTGAAGACTCTTAACATGGCTGCAGGAGTTCCACAGGAGGATGAGTCACTGGAAGATCTGCTGTTCCAAGCCATCCGGCATTCTCGGATGATGATTCCACTGCATCAGGTGATTAAGCAGATGATTCAAGATGAATGGGACGTCCCTGAGGCTGATCTTGATTCCGACCATGGCGCTGCTCTATCCGCTGCTGGAACACGAGAGGGAGATCCTGTGCTCTCCTAAGGTGGATGCAGCTGTTTCAGCCGTTACCATGAAGACCTCTATTCCGATGGAAGGCAGTACCACTCTTAAGGATATACAGGAAAGGAAGTTGGAGACCTTACCGAAGCAAGCATTTGATATTAATGCTCTGTCCTTGCAGTGTCCGTCTGCAGCACATTTGTGGCAAGGGCATGTTTGTGCTGGGCACAGGGTATCTTAGACAGTGTTGGAGAGGTGCACACTCCACTGCTGGAGGCTGCTAAGCTGGAGTCCAGGGCAGCCTACTTAGCGGATGCTTTCTATGACCTCTTTAGGGTCTATCCAAGAGTATGGCCTCCAGTAGTAGTCATGCACTGCTATTTGTGGCTGCATAATTGGTCAGAGGATGTCTCCTCCAAATCCCAGTTAAGCAAGCTCCAGTTTAGGGGTAAGCTCCTGTTCGGCAAGGTGCTAGGGAAGTTGGTTAAGGATCTGGGGGAGTTTGAGTGATCGGCTCCCCGAGTATAAGCAGAAGCCGGTACATTCACCTGCGTCAGCGTGAGGCCAGCTGCAGGATTTCCGCCGTTTCTGCATAGTGCATTTCGTGCCTTACCAGAGAGGATGCTTTCTTTCACAAGGGCAGGCCTTTCAAGGCTTTAGGGGAGCAGGACAGGGGTTCTTTTCCTCCTCTGCTGCTACCATGAAGACACAAAGAAGCGAGGGAGGCCTGGTAGGGGGGAGGTTCTTGAAGGGGGTCAGCTGCAGGACTTCTACCCTGCCTGGGCCTCTTTCACCTCCGACCAGTGGGTCTAAAAATCATCAGAGGGGTACACACTAGAGTTGCCCGACTGCTTGCGCAGACCTTCGTCAGATCCCCCTGCAAGACTTCCAGCAAAGTCAAAGCTGTGCAGGACACCCTCAGGCAACTTTAGGAGTTGGAGGCCTTCGTGGATGTCCCCCAACAAGACCATTGCAGCTATGGTTGATACTCCATTTATTTCATGGTCCCAAAAAGGAAGACTATCTGATCCATTTTGGATCTCATGCACATGAATCAGTGTCTGAAGGTAGCCCGATTCCACATGGAGACCCTCAGGTCCGTCATTGTGGCTGACAAGGAAGGAGAATTTTAGTATCGTGTGTTGCTTTTCACTTGATGACTGCTCCTCATACGTTCACTAAGGTCATGGTTGTGGTGGTGGTGGTTCTTCATTGGGTTGGGATTCTGGTACCCCCACATGGATAATTGGCTTAACTGGGCAAAGTCCTAAGAGAAAAGCGAGCTACAGCAAGAGTCGTAGAGTTCCTGCAGAGCCTTGGCTGTGTTGTCAATTTTGCCAAGAGCAGTCTGGCACCGTTGCAAGACCTGGTGTACCTGGGGGCCTGGTTCCAGACAGAAATGGGCAGGGTGTTCCTTCTGGTAGAGAGAATGCATGCCCTGCAGGTTCAAGTGTGAAGATTTTCAATGGCATGGCGGCATCTACAGATCTTGGGCTCTATGGTGGTGACCATAAAGTTAGTGCCTTGGGCCCCGGGCCCATGAGACATTTGCAGAGGATACTGTTGCAGAGATGGTTGGCTCAACACCACCCTTTCACACAGTCATTACCCTGTCTGAAAGACACGCAGACTGCACTCCGGTGGTGGCAACATCCAGAGAGGCTCTTAGCTGGGATGCCCCTGGAGACACCAATTTAGATCCTGTTGACGACGGACGCCAGTCTCTCGGGCTGGGAAGCTCATTGCAAGGATCAGATAGCGCAGGGTTGTTGTCGTTGGGCCCTGGAGGAGAATACCTTGCCCATCAACCGGCTGGAGATGAGAGCAGTGTTCCTGGAGTTGTGCTCCTTTTTGCCCATAAAGGCGGTAAGAGTGTTCTCAGACAACGCCACCACTGTGGCTTACATCAACCAGCAGGGCAGCACAAGCAGCCCACAGCTGGAAAGCGAGAGAGGTCTGTTGTTGGAATGGGCGGAGATCCACATTCAGGTACTCTGGCTCATGTATCGGGGACCGAAAATGTAACAGCAGACACTCTGCTTCGCTGGACTCCAGGAAGTAGGCCCCTCAGCGAGGCAATATTTGCACAGGTGGTGAGATGGTGTGGTCTGCCAATCATGGACCCGATGGTGACCTTCACTTCTGACAAGGTGGCCTGTTCCTTCAGCAGGAGAAAAGAACACGTTGGAAGGGCTGGATGCCTTGGTGCAGCGCTGGCCCATGGGCGGGCTACTCTGTCTTCCCCCTATGGGTGCTCATTGGGCACGTGGTGCAACACATCAAGGCACACAGAGGGCTAGTCATTTTAATTGTGGAGACCGTGGTATTTGTATCTGGTCAGGCTGACAGTGGATCATTCGTAGTGTCTGCCCCTCTTGGTCCAACCTGCTATCGCAGGGACCTGTCGTGATGCTTCAAGTGGATCGATTCTCGCTTATGGCCTGGTTCTTCAAAGTGCTCAGTTGAGGAAACTAGGTTATTTGGCTCCTGTGATCTTAACTTCGTTGAAGACCTGCAAGCGTTCCACCTTGCTGTTTTATATCAGAGTGTGGAGGATAAATTCAAGGCCTGATACATGGAGTTTCATGGTCGCCCTCTGTCTGTGTCTGTGCCAGAGGTGTTGGCCTTTCTCTGGGAACAAGCAGAAAGTCAGTCCTCACATATGAGTGATGTCGGCACTGAGAGTCCGTGCGGATTCACTCCCCCCAGCTTTCAAAGAAAGCTTTTGGAAGCTACACCGCACATGCGCTGTCACCTTCCTGTTCGAAGCTGCCATCTTGCCTCAGGCTGTCTTTTTCTGTGGAGCCCTGCAGACATCCCATCTGTACACCCCAGTAAAAAGTAGATTTTTTGACCCTTAATCATTTGTTTTCTTTTTCTAGTGCTTGATTCAATCATCTTCCCTGCACGAGTTCTCACCTCTGTGCTCTGTTTTTTGCTTGGGTATCTTTTCTTTAATTTTTTCCTTGTTTGGCGCATGGGATTTTTTTCTCGCTGCCTACCTGGTCAAGACAGAGTTTGATCTCACGGGCTTCATTTTCCCCACTATGTCCTTGACCAGCGGTTTTAAGCAGTGTGCTAAGTGCAATCACACGATGTCCCCCACGGATTGTCATAGCACCTGCATTAAGTACTTTTGAGTAGACTACGATGGGTATTCCTGCCCGCTTTGCCTCCTCATTTCGGCCAGAATCTGAAGGGAACGTGAAAGGTGGCAGGGGGAGCTGTTTGTCAAATCTGGTTCCGGTTCAGCTTTGGGGGCGGAATCCCTTCCATCGATGCCAGGTTATGTGACGTTGCATGCCCAGGGGCATCAGGCATCAGTCATCCTCAGAGGACATCCCTTGTGCATCGGTGACCACCCTCAAAGTCGACGTTGAGGACCAACCCAGCATCGGGTGGCAAATCCACCTCAACTCTGCCTCGGAAACCTCAGCGCAACTCAGGGGATGACGGATGGGATCATCCATCGAAGCAACCCTTAAGGGACGGGTCCCCGGCGGCCCTGAAGGAGCAACAACCCGACTCCATCACGATTTGGGACTCCCTGTCCAGGGATTTGGCTCCGGCCCCAACATTCTGGTTCCAGCCTAGCTGCGGAGCCCTCTGGAATAGAGGACCGCATGGTGCCCTCGAGTGTAGCTTTAATGCATTCCTCGAGTTGCAGCAGGGCCTGACTCCAGGTCTCTGTGGGTCATTGGCACCCCACACAGAGACCTCCTTGCTGAGGACTTCCCTGGAGGAGATCCCTCCCATCCTTGAGCACCTCACTCAATCGGCATCGAGGTCCTCGATGACCGACATGATGCTGTCGGACTGGTGTCAGGAGGAGTCGGCGCAGAGTCAGTCTGGTGACTGAGAGGCGCTCGTCAACGACTCTGGTTCGATGTCTGACTGGGAGACCCATGAGGAGTTCCCCAACACTGTGTTCCATCGGGTTGTCCCCTCTGACGTCTCTCCGCCTCACCTTTGGTGGAGCTCCCCTCCGGATGATTTAGCCTTCCCAGAGTTCGTGAAGGAGATGTCCCAGGCACTCGCCTTATTGGTAGTGCTTTAGGATGAGCCTCGTACTAAGGACCTGGAGGCCATACTGTGTCAGACCAAGGTCCATCATCAGTCCACTGTTGGAGGCAGATCTAGGTTACAAGTACTTAGCAGTTTCCCCAAAAGACACAGGTTCCACAATACTTGTATTGGGTCAAGCAGTGATATTCCTTGATACCTAGCATTGTATTTGCTTTTGTGGCTGCCGCTGCACACTGGGTGGAGGGTTTTAACATGTTATCCACGATGACACCTAAATCTTTTTCCTGCGTGGTGGTCCCTAATTTTGCACATTGCATCGTGTAGCCATAGTTTGGCTTGTTCTTTCCTAGGTGCATAACTTTGCACTTGTCCACATTAAATTTCTTCTGTCATTTGGATGCCCAGTCTTCCAATTTATCAAGATCCTCTTGCAGTTTTCCACAATCCTCATGGGTTTTAGCAACTTTAAATAGTTTTGTCATCTGCAAATTTGATAGCCTCACTCATTATTCCCTTTTCCAGGTCATTTATGAATATGTCAAAGCAGCAGACCCAGCACAGATCTACTACTACTACTATTTAGCACTTGTAAAGCACCACGCACGCAGCACTGCACAGCTAACCTACAAGAGGTGGCTAAGATACAAGAGACAGTCCCTGCCCGTCAGTCGTGCTCATTGGAGCTTACAATCTAATTAGAACAGAGCATTAGTCAATTCTGCGGAAGGTACGGTGTGGTACAGTTTGGTATAGCTTGGTCTATAGTTGGGTCATAAACGTTGACGGGGGTTAGGGTAGGATGAGGATGGAAGTCAGGATCTGAATGCATCGGTGAAGAGGTGGGTCTTCAACCTGGATTTGAAGAGGGCCAGGGAGGAAGCCTGGTGCACAGACGCAGGTAGGCAGTTCAGGAGTGAGGCGCAGCAAGGTGAAAGGAGAGCAGTCGGGAGTTCGCGGTGCGGGTGAACGGCATTGAAAGAAGTGATTTGTTAGTGGAGCACAAATTTCGAGAGGTGACGTAAGGAGAGATAAGAGATATGAGGTATTGAGGGGCCATGGAGCGAATGCATTTATAAGTCAGCAGGAGAAGCTTGAATTAGATGCGGAATTGGACAGGGAGCCAGTGAAGTGACTTGAGGAGAGGAGTAATGTGGGCATGGCGAGGCTGGCAGAAGATTAGTCGAGCAGCATGATTTTGTATGGATTGAAGGGGAATGAGGAGGCTCACGGGGAGACCAGCGAGGAGTAGGTTGCAGTAATCAAGGCAAGAGGAGATTAAGGAGTGGATAAGCGTTTTGGTAGTGTGTTCAGAGAGGAAGGGGCAGATTTTACTGATGTAGAGGAAAAAACGGCAGGTCTTAGCTACAAGCTGGATATCAGTGGAGAAGAAGAGAGAGGTGTCAAAGATAACCCCTAGATTGCGGGCCGAGGGAACAGGAAGGATGATAGATCCATCCACATGGACTGAGAGAGGGGGAAGTGGGGGGGAGGAGTTGGGCAGAAAGACGAGGAGTTCAGTCTCGGCCATGTTCAGTTTCAATCGGCGATGAGACATCCAGGCAGCGATGTCCGAAAGACAAGCAGAGATCTTGGACTGGGTTGCCAGAGAAATATTAGGTGTAGAGAGAGAGATTTGAGAGTCATCGACATAGAGATGGTACTGAAAGCCATGGGAAGAGAACTGCGCCAAGGCCTTGGGTATAGAGAGAGCAAAGGAGGGGGCCCAGGACAGATCCCTGGGGTACACCTACATGGAGTGGGGTAGGGGGGGGAGGAGGAGAAGCCACCAGAGCATACACTGAATGAGCGATGGGAGAGATAGGAGGAGAACCCGGATAGTACGGAGTCCTTGAAGCCAAGCGAGGAGAGGGTGGTGAGGAGAAGGTCGTGGTCAACGGTGTCAAAGGCAGCAGAAAGGTCAAGAAGGATGAGGATAGAATAGAGGCCCTTAGATTTAGCCAGGAACAGGTCGTTGGTGACTTTTGTGAGTGCCGTTTCAGTGGAGTGTAGGGGACGGAAGCCTGATTGCAGTGGGTCCAGGAGGGCCTGGGAGGTGAGGAAGTCGAGGCAGCGGCGGTGGACTGCTCGTTCTAATAGTTTGGATATGAAGGGAAGGAGGGAGATGGGTCGATAGTTAGAAGGGCATGTGGGATCAAGTGAGGGTTTCTTGAGGGGGTGTGACAACAGCATATTTGAAGTCAACGGGGACAGTTGCAGTGGAGAGTGAAAGGTTGAGGATATGAGTGATGGAGGGGCCAATGGTGAGGGAGATGGAACGTAGGAGATGGGTGGGGATAGGGTCTGATGAACAGGTGGTGGGTTTGGAAGAGGAAAGAAGTGCGGTTTCTTCAGAAATTGGGGGGAAGGAGGAGAGGGTGGCAGGGGGAATATGGATGGGGGAGGAAAAATGAGGGGGAGGGGAATTGGAGGGTAATTTTGAGGATTTTGTCATGGAAGTAGTCTGCTAGGGTTTGGGCAGAGAGGGAGATCGGGGGCAGGGGGGACCTTGAGGAGAGTTTTGAGGGTGTTAGAGACGGCGAGGATCAGAGGCAAGGGAATTAGTCAGATGGATGTAGTAATCTTTGGCAAGTGTTAAGGCTGACGGGAAGGAGCCAAGCATGAATTTGAAGTGTAGAAGGTCTTCCATGGAGCGGGATTTGGACCAGGCTAGTTCGGCAGAACGGGCGAAGATGCATAGGTAATGGATTGTGGGTGAAAGCCAGGGTTGGGGAGTAGATCGTTTTAAAGGACGTGAGGTGGGAGGGGCAAGAGTGTCGAGGGCTGAGCATAGTGTAGCATTGTAAGGATAATGCTTCATCAACGGACTCGGAGTATAAAATGGAGGAAAGAAATGGAGAAATGGTGGCGGAGAGAGTCAGGGGATCAATATTATGAAGGTTTCTAAATAGGTCGGAGGAGACTGGACGAGGTTGGGATGGCGGAAGCTGAAGAGTAAATGTTAAGAGGTGATGGTCAGATGAGGGAAGGATTGATGTGTGGAAGTTTGAAGGAGAGGAATTGGAGAAGAGTATTAGGTCAAGGCAGTGGCCGTGTAGGTGTGTGGGGGCAGTGGAGCAAAGTTGGAGGTTGAACGAGGAGGTAAGAGCGAGGAACTTTGAGGCATGGGGGTCGGAGGGGTTGTCGATGTGAATGTTGAAATCGCCAAGAATAAGAGTGGGGGAGGAGGGATCCATAAAGGCAGAGAGCCGAGAGTCTAAGTCGGAGAGGAAGGTTGATTTGGAGTTGTTGGGTGGGCGATAAATAACAGCTACACGGAGGGGAAGTGGTGTGAGGAGGCGAATGGAGTGGACTTCAAAGGAGAGGGGGGAATGTGAATGGGGTGGCAGGAGGGGTTGGAATTTGGCAGGAGGGGGGAGAGTAGGAGGTCAACGCCACAACTGCGACCAGTAGATCGAGGTGTATGGGAGAATTGGTAGCCCCCATAGCGCAGAGAGGCAATGGATGCGGTGTCATCTGGGGGGAGCCAGGTCTTGGTCAGGGCAAGAAGGTGTAGGGCATTAGAGATGAAAAGATCGTGAATGAAAGTGTTTTTTTTAAATGACTGAGCAGGTATTCCATAGGGCGCAAGTAAACGGGAGAGCGGAAGGGGGGAGGAGAGGGATATGGATAAGGTTGGATAAGTTACGTGTGGATTTCTTATCAGAGTAGTGTGGGGGTCTATATCTAGGGTAGTACTGAGATTTAGAGGGAGTAAGTTGTGGGTTGGGTATGTCTGGGTGAATGTGCTCTCCACGAGGGACATGAGGGAGGGGAAGTGAGGGATAAATTGATGTTATCAGGTAGGTTATGTGAGGGGTTATTTTTGAGGATAGGGTTAGAGTTGATATCTATGGATGGGTGATTTTGGGATGAATGGGGGAGGGCGGAAGGAGGGAGGAGCGGGATGTGGATGAGATTAGATGGGGTACGTGAGGAACTTCCTTTAGTGTGGGAGAGAAATCGGGGGGGGGGGCAGGGTTTGGGTTGATATTACCTGATGAAAGAAGGAGAATGAGTATTAGAGAGCGAGGTAAAGTGGAGATAGTGCGACGGAAGCGAGGATGGGGTTGCCTTAGAGGGGGGTTGGTTGAATGCGGGGGATGGTGTGAAGAAGCTCAAGAGCAGGTGCTAGGCTAGGGGGCAGAATGGAGGGAGATGTGAGGAAGGTAGAAAGGGGGGCTGGATGAATGCGGGGGATGGTGTGGGGAGGCTTGAGCAGGTGCTAGGCTAGGGGGCAGAGTGGAGGGAGAAGTGAGGAAGGTAAGGGGAGGGTAGGGGGGAGAGGAGGGAGGATGTTGAAAGGAGGGGAGGAAGAGGAAGAGAAGGACAATGAGATGTGGGGCCATGGTAGTGGGCAGCAAGGTTTGAGCAAACAAAGGGTAGCAGTTCTATGCAACAGTGGGTAGCAGTTCTACGCAGGCAATGGATAACCGTTCAATGCGGGCAATGGGTAGCAGTTCTAAGCAACAATGGATGACAGTTCTGTGCAGGCAGTGGGTAGCAGTTCTAAGCAGATAATGGGTGGAGGAGCGATAGTGCTTACTCAATTCCAGGGAGCTGCGGTGAATTGGAGGAGCAGGTTAGATGGATCACGCCAGAGCGCCCCCGGACCTGCGCCTAAGGGCCCTCTGGCGAGGCCCTCAGGCGCAGGCCCGCCCGCTGGAGCACGCCACTTAAAGGGCCGATCGCCCTTTGATATCCTGGTGGCGGCGGTACTGAAAGCTCCTGCTGGAGCACGCCGCTTAAAGGGCCGATAGCCCTTTGATCTCCTGGTGGTGGCGGTACTGAAAGCTCCTGCTGGAGCATGCTGCTTAAAGGGCCGATCGCCCTTTGATCTCCTGGTGGCTGTGGTACTCCCTGGGGTACTCCACTATTCACCTTTCTCCATTGGAAAATTGGTTTTTTAGCTCTACTCTCTGCTTTCTATCTTTTAACCAGTTCCTGATCCACAATAGTACACTGCCTCCTATCCCATGACTTTTTAGTTTTGCCAAAAGTCTCTGATGAAGGACCTTGCCTGTGCCCCCCATCCTGGAACACCTGTTGCTCATAATGTCACTCGGTGACTGTGCTTATTGTGAACCGTCGACTCTATTTCCAGTATTGAGTCGGCAAGAGCCCAGGATTTCAGAAGGCACAGGTTTGACACAATTCCATGGTGGTGGAGTCTGTTATGCATTGAATTAAGAGCCAAAAGACTAACTCCACAGTACCTTCTGGCAGGAAGGCCCGTACCATGGATGCATTTGGTAGAAAGTGCTTCCAGGGCTCGATGCTCATGGCCTGGATCCAGGCCTACCAGCTGTACATGGGCATGTACTTGAGAGACCTGGTGAATGAGCTTGCCTGGTTTTCGGTTGGTCTATCATGAGAGCCCCTTGAATGCTTTCAGACCCTGATCTCCTCTGTTAAGGAATGCTCCAAATTTCGGACTCCAGCAGCCTTTGACGTCATGTGGCCACAGTGGACATTAGTGCCCACCGCCTTGCTTGGCTGCAGTTCTGCGACTTGGAACAATGGGTGCAGGACAAGCTAGCTGACATCCCCTGCCGATGCAATAACCTCTTCAGCAAGCCCATGACTGACCAGGCTGACGAGTTGGAGAAGGAATTTATGACAAGGACCAGGTTGTCCAAGAAAGTGTCAGATCCTGCCTGCTAGAAGGCTTCGGGGGAAAGAGTCCTTCCACCTGAAGACAAAGAAGGATTACGAAATATTCCCTAAGTTACAAGCCTACCCTGCTCTCCCCCCCCCCCCCCCCCCGGGGCAGCAGGCCAAGGGCATGGTCCCCGTAAGCCCAAAGCTCTCAAGCCCCAAACTGCAGCTCAGCCACAGCCTGGGGGGAGTTTTTGACTCCTTGGGTATAGTCTCTCCATCAGAAAGTCACAGGCGTATAGTTCATAGGGAGAAGGCTCATCCATGTCGCACACAGGTGGCCCACGATAACTGCAGGCACCTGGGTGCTGCGAGTTGTCATGGAGGGCTGTCTCCTTAAGAACATAAGATATGCCATAATGGGTCAGACCAAGGTCCATCAAGCCCAGTATCCTGTTTCCAACAGTGGCCAATCTAGGTCATACGTACCTAGCAGTATCCCCAAAAGACACAGGTTCCACAATGCTTGTATTGGGTCAAGCATTGATACCCTGTGTCCCTTTTTAATAATGGTTTATGGACCTTTCCTCCAGGAACTTGTCCAAACCTTTTTTAAACGCAGCTACGCTAACAGCTCTTACTACATCCTCCAGTAACAAATTCCAGAGTTTGATTACACGTTGAGTGAAAAAATATTTTCTCTTATTTGTCTTAAATAGTTTACCCTGTAGCTTCATTACATGTCCCCTAGTCTTTCTATATTCTGATAGCGTAAACAATTGATCTACGTTTACCCGTTCCACTCCATTCATTAATTTATAGACCTCTATCATATCTCCCCTCAGCCGTCTGTGTTTTTTTTTTTTGCAATTTAAATTTTTATTGACACACATCATATAATACATCGCAGTGTCATTAAACCACAAGCAAACTTTAAAGACACAAACTTCCCCACCCTTCAAACTGGCAATAATCCTTCCATTGAACAGAAAGAGAAAAACGAGAAAAGCAAAGAAGAGAAAATACTCTTCTGTCAATACATCCAGTGCAAACACCCGTGCACTTTCTTTCGTTACCCCCCTACACGAACTTAAAGAACTTTCTCTTCCCTCTCTTCAAGCTAACTTTGCAACGGTTACGGAACACAGCACAATAATACATTTTACATTTTAATTCCCTTCAAACTATGGCTGGGCTCCTATTTTCCTTCTACACAGCCCCCCCTACCCCATCCCCCCACCTCCCCCAACCCATCCCCCGCCACCGCTCATAGGCTTGCCAAGTCTCCCAATGCTTCTCTCTGATTTCTGTAGCAGGCCCCCACCCGACTCATGCTCCAGAAATGTTCTATTCTTCCCAGAATTTCCCCTACCGTGCGTCCCTCCATCCCCTTCCATCTCTGCAGCGTGGCTAGTCGACACGCCACCACACAATAATGCCAAAACCTAAAATACCCCCCACTGCCCCCCTCCTCCCCATCCAGCAGCCCATCACTACTCCACTCCAGCTTTATCTGCACCCCTGTCACCTCCTGGTAGAACTTCCCCACCTCTTTTCACACCCGCTGCATTTTAGGACAACCCCAGATCATATGCCTCAAATCCCCCCCCATTCCCCACACCCCCTCCAGCAATTACCCTTCCCATCTTTTCCCACCGCCTTAAGTCGTGCTGGGGTCCACACCATTCGTAAGCAAATTTTGAGACAATTCTCCACCAATGAAGCTCCCCACCCTAATCTACGCTCATTATCATAAATATCCCGCTATCTCTCCTCCTCCCATAGCCCCTCCCATAGCCCCTCCGTTTCGGCCTCCCATTCTGTTGCCACCCTGCTTTTCCCCCCCTCCCCCTTTACTATTCAGGATTTGATACAGCCATGTGACCAGGCCCTTAAGATCCTCCTTTTTCCCCATAAGCTCCTCAAACGCTGTACTTTTCCTTGCTAAGTCCCTTCTCACCTCCCCCCTCTGCAAATAGTGCCACAACTGTATATAAGCATAATATTCTCTGTCTAAGGCTCCAAACCTTACCTTTAACTCCGAAAAAGGCACCATCCTCCCCCCTCCATCCACCACTTGCCCCACCCGAATCAGTCCCCTCCCCTCCCACTCCTTAAATATCCCTCCAGTTACCCCTGGCTCAAACCCCGGCATACCCTGCAGGTGCATTTCCCGCGACCACCTCTTTTCCTGCAGCAAGAAGCTATTCCATTTTCACCATACCTCCCATGTTAACCCCCTCTGCGGGTTCTCCCCTCTCTTGCTCCCCATAACCCCTAAGCTACCCCAAACTTCCGCCTCTAAATTTTCACCCCTCCCCTTTTCCATAAACACCCATTGAGGAACCTCCCCCCCTCTCCCGCCATACAAATAGAGCCCGCAACTGCGCCGCCTCATAATAGTGTATTATATTGGGGACCCCCAACCCCCCATCCTCCCTTGCTCTATACATCATCGCCCGGCTCACTCTAGGGGCTTTCCTCCCCCATATGAATCGCATAATCAAATCCTGAAGTTCCTTCAACACCCTTCTCGGAACCTTACTCGGCAGCGCCATAAAAACAAACAAAATCCGCGGCAGGACATTCATCTTAATCGTGACTATCCTTCCCAACCAAGATAAGTGGATCCGCTGCCATCGAGCCATGTCTTGTCGGAGTTTTTTCAGAAGGGGCCTATAATTCCATTCATTGATACTACTCCAGGCCTGTCTGAGCTGGATACCCAGGTATCGGAAACACCCTTGCACCCACTTGAATGGAAACGCCTCCTTTAAACGGTGTTCCAACCCATCCGCTAAATTAAACCCCAATATTTCCATTTTACTAGCATTCATCTTGTACCCCGCCACTGTACTATATCTCTCAATAGCTTTGACTAAGTTAGGCAGACTCCAAAATGGTCTGCTCACCGTAAAGATCACATCATCCGCAAACAATGCCACCTTACTACACTGATCCCCCACCCGTATTCCCTCAATGTCCACCTGCTGTCGGATAAACGCCACTAGTGGCTCAATAACTAATGCGAATAACAGGGGCGACAGCGGGCATCCCTGCCTCGTCCCCCTACCAAGGCCAAAACTGTCCGAATATCCCCCATTTACCTTTATCCGGGCACTTGTACTCCTATACAGTGCCTGCGCCCACCCCATGAATCTCCCCCCCAGGCCCATTCTTTCCAATACCTGCCACATAAACCCCCATTCCACCCTATCGAACGCCTTTTCGGCATCCACCATGAGAAACATTGCTTCCCTTCCCGTGCGCTGCATCTCCCAGATCACATTGAGCAGTTTTCTAATGTTGTCCCCTCCCTGCCTACCCTTAATAAAGCCAGTCTGGTCTTTATGCACCAATTTTTGCATAACTTTTTGGAGCCTTGCTGCCAGTATCATAGCCAACAGCTTCGCATCCACATCGATGAGGGATATCGGCCTATACGCTCCACAGGTCGAAGCATCCTTCCCCGGCTTGGGGATGACAGTAATGCCCGCCTCCGACATGGATCGGGGCAACTCCTCCCCCCTCAACACCCCATTGAACACCCTTTTTAAGAATTCCTGAATCCCCTCCTGCATAACTTTATAAAATCTCCCAGTTAATCCATCTAACCCAGGTGCCTTCCCCACTTCCTCCCCCTCCACTGGGCGTCCCAGCTCCTCCCCCTCTACTACCGTTAGGCAGGGTAGCTGACACTCATCTAAGAATTCTACTCCCTTCTCCCCTCCACCCCGGATCTCACTACAATACAACCGCTCATAGTACTCCACGAACACCTTCCGAATCTCTTTAGATGTATGTACCATTACCCCCTGTTTGTTTCGTATTCCCCCAATAGTAGCTTGCACTTGCCTCGCCTTCAACCGCCTAGCCAATCTCCGCCCTATTTTATTCCTGCCCTCGAACCACGCCTGTTTCAACCTTGTCAAATTGTATGCCACTTCTTCCGCCCCCAACTGGCACAATTCCCCCCTTAATTTACGCAGCTGCACTAGTAGCATGGGATCCCCCCGTGCCTGATGCTCTCTCTCCAAATCCCCTATTTGCCGCATCAACTCTTTCTCCACTTGCTTCCTCTTCCTCTTAACCTGAGCGGCTAAGCCTATAAGATGACCCCTCACCCACCGCCTTCAATCCATCCCACGCAACCCCCACCGGCACTTCCCCCCCCTAAATTATATTCCATATACACCTGTATTACTCCCCTCAGACTCTCCACGTGCTTCGTCTCCTGTAAAAGCCCCTCGTTCAGCTTCCACAATTTAATGCCCGTATCCCTTTCCTTTAAATTAAACACAATATGCACCGGGGCATGGTCTGAACTCGTAATGGTGCCAATGTCCACTGCCCGTGTCCGGGCTTGCCAGTCCCCACTAATCCAAAGCATATCTAGCCTACTATATGTCCCGTGTGGGGCAGAATAAAAAGTGTATCCCTTCTCTCCATAGTGCCTTCTCCTCCATATGTCCACCAGCCCCAACTCCTCTGTTAGACGCATTAGGCTCCGCCTATCTAGCCCCCCACCTTCCCCTCCTCCTCCCGTATTATCCAGTTTGGGGTTTACTGTAATATTAAAATCCCCTCCTACCACCATAGGCACTAATCCCCACCCCTCCACCTCTGACCGGAATTATTCAAAAAACTCACCCCGTTGCGCATTAGGCGCATAAAGGCTCACAATCCACACTTGCTCCTCTTGCACCTTGATCCTAACCGCCATCTACCTTCCCTGCTTATCTCTCCTTTCCTCCAGTACTGCATCTTTATAGTCGTCCTCTATCATGATCCCCACCCCCCCTTTCCTTGGCTGTGCCCGTTGTCCAGCAAGCACCACCCGCGGATACAAGCACCGAACACAGCAAACCCTCCTGGCCCACCTTCAGATGCGTTTCCTGCACAAACAGGAAGTCTGCCTTCAATCTCCTCCTTTCTCTTTCCAGGAGGCGCCTCTTCCGCCATGTTTGCAAGCTCTTAACATTCATGGTACCCACCACCAACTGTTCCCCATCCACCATCCCACACACACACCCCTCTCCGCCCCCTCCCCCCTCCCCCAGCCCCCCCTTCCTCCCTCTCCCCCCTCATTCCTTCTTGAGGCCATCCTGGAGTCGTGCCGTCCCCACCACTCTCTGACCCCCCCTCCTTATCAGAACTCCACCGCCCACCCTTCTACCCCCCTCCACCTCCCCCCACCAACCTCATGTTCTAGCATCTCTCCCCCACCCCCCCCAACACCACCTCCCCTCATCTCTACCTCACCCCTCAAAGAACATCAGATCCCCAGCAAGACGCATATCTCCCCCTCCACTCCCCCTCCATAAACCCGTACAACCCCCCTTTCACCCTTTAAACCAAGAGCCACCCAACCTCAACCCTCCGGTTAATTACATGTCCACAGTCCTTTTCCTCCTGATCACCGCTTGGCCCCTCTCCTCTGCGGTCTCCGCTGATAACGTTCCAGCTCCTCCCTTCTGTCTCAGGGCACCATCTCCCGCTGCTGTCGCCGCTCACCCTCCTGGTCCTGCCGCTGGCCTTCCACCGGGTCCTCCTCCGCCGGGGTCCCCACCCCCGCCGCTGCCAACGCCGCATAGGCCTCTGCCAAGGAATGCACCTTCCAGGTCTTTTCCCTCTTAGTAAACGCCAAGCCAAATGGGTAAAGCCAGCGATGCCGCAGGTCCTTCTTCCTCAAATGCCTGGTGACCGGTACCATAGCCCTTCTCCGCTGCAAAGTCCCTATGGACAAGTCCGCATATATGGCCCCAGAGTATCCCTGCCACAAAAAAGGTATTCAGCCCCCTCATCTTTGCCGCAATCTTTTCTTTCAGCTTATAGTCCCGGAGGCATATGACAATATCTCTAGGCCGATTATTACGTATAGGGCCTAAGGCCCGGTGAGCTCTGTCCAATTGTATATCCACCTTCTCCATTTCCTCTCCTCCTTGCTTCAACGCCTCCCGGCACACTGCCACCGCCACTTTAGCACAGTCTCTAAACTCAAGTTCCTCTGGCACCCCTTTGATTCGCAAATTATTTCTCCTGGAGCGATTTTCTAAGTCCTCCAACTTCAGCTGTATTTGCTCCTTCCAGTCTTCTTCTCCTTTACTGCGCGACTCCCACTCCTCATGCTGCATTTCCAGTGTCTGCAGCCTGTTTTCATGATCCCCCATCCGTTGGGTTAATTCCCCCACTTCCTCTCTCAATCCGCTCATTAATTCGCCGAGCGCTTTCTTTGCTGACTGTACCTCCGCTTTCACCTCTGCAAACCACTCCTTCAGCTCATCTCTCGTCACCGCCGGAGCACCCGCATCTCCACTGCTCCCTGGACCTCTTTCCATGGCAGCACCCTGGTGCTCGGCCTGCTCACTCTGCGCTCGCTCTTCTCCCGCCATTTTGACTTCGGCGGTAGCCCCGCTCACACTTGCCGCTCCAAACGCATAATCCTGCAAATCTACGGTCTTTTTGCGCGTTGCCATGCCTCCTCCACCTGCACTGAACACCACACTCGCCTCCACAATCTTCCTCTCCGAGTTCGGGTAGGTTTTATGCACTTTTACTCGGGGTCGGGTCTGGAGCTCGCCTCTCACGCTGCCATACTGGCGGGTGACGTCACTTCCTCCCCCCTCAGCCGTCTCTTTTGCAGGTTGAAGAGCCCTAACCTTTGTAGCCTCTCTTCATAGGAGTATCCTTCCATCCCCTTTACCGTTTTGGTGGCTCTTCTCTGTACCTTTTCTAATAACGCTATATCCTTTTTAAGATACGGCGACCAGAATTGCACACAATATTGAAGGTGCGGTCTTACCATGGAACGATAGAGGCATTATAATATCCTTTGTTTTATTTTCCATTCCTTTCCTTATGATACCTAGCATTCTATTTGCTTTCTTGGCCGCCGCTGCACACTGGGCAGAGGGTTTTAACATGTTATCCACGATGACTCCTAAATCTTATGTTTAGTGAAGGAAATATCAGCACTAGTACCAGTGATGTTGATAGACGCTGCTAGTTTTCCCTATCTGCATCATCTGCTGGCAAGGGGACACTTCCCACTGGTCTAGCAGGATTCCAAGAAAGGAAATTATCAGGTAAGTACAGTTTCTCCTTATCACTGTGTGCTACTGTGCTTTGGAAAAAGCTCCTGAGAGCTTAAACTCATATCAGCTAGGGCAAGGAGCAGGATGATGGTAACTTCAAAGCCCCTGCAGGGTTGGGTGTAGTTTTTTCCACAACATACGCTGGGGCATGGTGAAAGGTGGTGGTACAGCCTGGAATCTGCTGGGGGGTTTTTTGGCTGTGAGAAGGTATAAAAACTCAGCCTATTGTATATGGGAGAAAAGGAAGAAACAGTCAGAGTCAGAATGGTGGTGGGGGCTGAGTGAAAACATTTGTAAATGCAGAATCCAACTTGGGCTTAGAGCATTAACCCATGCAAATGATGATTTGCAGTGTTTTGATAGTGTCTCACATTTGTGAGACACCAACCCTGAAAGGCCCTATATGATGTACAACAGCAAAGATAACACAGGTACACTAAAAAAATTTTTTTTTAAACTGCCTCTAATGTTTCGATTGATTTTTACGTTTTTTGGTGCGCTGAATCCAAATCTGGTAACCAGTTTGCTCCATCACGTACAGATTTTTTGCTACATTGGGTTAGCAGTTTGAGGTGAACATTTCAGATTGAGTGCGATCGAGATAAGTTTCTTGGATGAATTCTTTATACTGTTTAGTAGTTATTCAAATAAGAATAAAGAAAATTGTAACAAGGCAGCACATAAGAATAGAGTAATGTCAACAAAACACACTGTGATGGTAGCAAAATTGTCTGCACTTAAAACAGCCACATACATGTGCACAAACATTGAGCATATAAGAGCGAGGTTAGACACAAAGCAAAGCAAAGAAATGTGCAAAAAATGTTGTACAGGTATGTATGTAAGAATAGAAAACGCAAACCGCACCATTGCAATACATGAAGACAAACACCCGATGGTGTGAAAATAAAATTCTAATAAATGAGATCCGACACTGTGGTGGTAATTAGCAAATTTTTATTTCAAAGTTTAGTAAAAACACGATATTTGTCAACACAGTTTAGATTTTAAAGTCATTCTTGGGTCAGTCAATCTCCTGGTGGGCCCGTTTCTTCTTCCCCCAAATGCTTCTCTTGGTGCGCTGCTTGGCGTATTTTTCATCTGGGGTTTCCCGCAGCAGCAACCAGCAGAAATCAGCCATCATAGTGGTGTTCCATCTTCCTTGGTACCTTCTCTCTGCGTCCTTGATGTCCAGGTGAAACCTTTCACCTTGTTCTTCACTGTACGCCCCCACGTTTTCGGGAAAGTAGTTCACATGGGAGTGCAAGAAATGGACTTTCAGGCTCATGTTACAGCCTTGTTCTTTGAAGGCATTGAGCATCCTGGCAACAATATCCTTATAGTTCTCATTCTGCCTGTTCCCCAAGAATTTGAGAACATCATCCTTGAAGGAATCCCAGGCTTCTTTTTCCTTCTCAGACATTGTTTCAGCGAATGCTCCATCTGAAATGAGTTTCTTTATATCAGGGCCAACAAACACTCCTTCCTTTAGCTTTGCTTCAGAAAGTCGGGGGAACTTTGAGCAAAGGTACCGAAAGCACTCACCATCTTTTGGAAGGGACTTGATGAATTGCTTAATGAGACCCAACTTAATGTGGAGAGGTGTTAATAGAATTTTATCACGAGGTACCAAGCTCTCATGAAGAACATTTTTCTCACCGGGTCTCAAATACTCCCGAATTGGCCAGTCTTTTTTCCCCCAGTGTAGGTCGCGGGCCCGGCTATCCCACAAGCAAATGAAGCAGGGATATTTGGTGAAACCGGATTGCTGCCCTAATAGCATGGATAGAATTTTAAAGTCTCCACAAATCATCCACTTATGCTCATCATAACGAATCTTCTGAAGAATCAGGGCCAAATTCTCGTATTTTTCTTGTAGAATAACAGAGTGAGCAATAGGAACTGAAGCGAATGTGTTGCCGTTATGAAGAAGAACACCTTTTATGCTGTCTTTTGACGAATCAATGAACAGCCGCCATTCAGCAGGATCATACTTGAGTTTAAACTTTTCCATCACTCCGTATATATCGTTGCAAAATACCAAATCTTCCTCTTTGCTGAAATACTTCAAAAATTGTGTCTCGCGGTTGCGGTACCAATAAAAAGTTGTTCCTGGTGACAATAGATTTTTCTGTTTAAACCGAGAACCTAGCAGTTGGGCAGCATCTTTTGGGAGTCCTAAATCCCGGACTAAATCATTCAATTCAGCTTGAGAGAAAAGTTCAGGTTTCGGATCTGGTTCAGTTTCAAACTCGGAAGTACTGGACTCATCGGGAAAAGCCATCTGATGAGTCTCATCATGATCAGAACCGTCCACACAAATATGATCCAAAGATTTTGGTGGTTCAGGCACAGGTACTTCGTTGCTATGAGGCATAGGCCTAATTGCTGAGGGAAGGTTGGGGTAACTTATTACGTTCTTATTTTTTAAGTTGTATCCCTTCACAATGCAAGAGCAAAAATAGCAGTCACTGCTGTGGTCTCTTTGTTCACGCCACATCATAGGTATTCCGAAACGAAATGCTTGTTTTTTACCTTTCATCCATAAGCGTAGATCTTCCTCACATGTCTTGCACACTTTGAGGAGCCCACGGTTTGTCTTGATCGCCTAACTTCAAACCGAAATAGGCGAAATATACTTTTTTAATAAATGCAGAAATGTTCCTCTGCCACTTTTTCACGGTATATTCCCCACAAATAAAACAAAAACTGTCCGGAGAGTTGACGCAACCTCTGGCTCTGTGAGCCATCACAAATACACAGCACTGCAAACTACAACTGTAGTGAACCACTTCGGAATAAAGCTGGATTACGACTGAGCAAACAAAAGGTAATAATGAACTTGCAAGAAACTGAAATTTGACAGGAACGTTCATGTCGCAACCACTGTGTTTGAGCGAGCGAACGAGGCGAGGCGAACAGGAAAGAACATGCGCCAGCGCGAGTACTGGATTTAGCCCCCCCGCCTCCCAATTGTCCTGTTAATGTATAAAATGAATACAAAACACTCTAAAATATCATGAGGGAGTGTTTCTAGTTAGTTAACCATTACAACCTCTATTTTGGGCCAAGAAAATAAACTGCAGTCGGCTAAAAAGAAATTATGTGAACATTCCTTATATGTGTAAGAAATCTAATTTTGCAAGAAAACGTGACGTGATGGAACATTTTGGCTATTTTTCCTGGATTCAGCACCCCAAAATCTATAGGAATCAGTTGCAAAACTGGAGGCAGTTTTTTGGTAGTGTACCTGTGTAATACATAAATAAAATGTAAAATAAATAAAGCAATATAAACATAGAAACTGACAGCGGAAAAATATTATATGGCCTATTCATTCTGCCCATCCAAACCATCAGCCCAGTTTCTACAACCGTTGTGTTAATTGCATTTTATAGTCAATTTCAATCCATTTGTCCACTGCCAAGAAAGCTAACATATATTTTAACCCACTGCATTAGTGCTTTTAGTCTGGAACTGAAGAGCACTAAAAATCTGATAATAGGGAAGGTTTATATATATTGTTCCTTGCTGATGACTTAAAATTGAATTAGTCTTGGTATTTTGTAAACCTCATCTTGTTTTCTGAAGTTTCTGCTAAAATTATATTTGCTTATTGGCCATTCTTCCTACAGGTAAAAGTACGTACCTTGCTTTGACCGCAGCTGCTCTTTGGTGCCGTGCCCCCTTCCTCCCCACCCCCCGAGAGGCTGCTGCACTAGGCAACCGCCTACTGGTCGGGCCAGCTCTTTATGTGATATGATTTGTGTGTTGTCCGATTGTGGAGAGAAGATTTTAAGAGATCTGCTCTACTTGGTTACGAAGACTGACCATATTGATTACTCTATATGGTCCAGAATTGGAAGCACTGAAGGAGCGTTTCTTGAAGCACGCAGTTCGGAGATCCAAACCCCAAGGTGAACGAAAGACTAACCTGAGCATCGTTCATAAAGAAACCAGTGCAGAGGGAAAAGAAGAACTGAAAGCAGAGATAGTGGCTGTTACGCTAGCTGCAGAAACAACTGAAAAGAATGTTAATACAAAGCCAGGTATGTCAGGTGAGGTCAAACTAGGAAATGTCCAGGTGTGAAAATGTTTCTTCAAAAGTTGAAAGCTATCAGTAACTAATGTGACCTTTAGTAACATTTTAAAATTGATATTAATGCATTTATACCTACTATATCTGGGTCACTGTCTTAGCCCTTGTTTGTGCACAAAATGTTTTACTGAATGCCCTTATTTTATATTAGTTTTGGTGCCTAATGTTTTTGTTAGGACAATTTTCAGCTTGGTGATCAAACATAATGATCAGCAAATGAAAAGTGAAGGGGCTGGCCTAGTGGCTCAGGAGGAGGGAGAACTGGGGTTCAGTATCTAGCACGGGTCTTTCACTCCCTGGACTGGTCAGAGGTGAGGATGGAAATGATCATTGAGCGGCCTAATTTTTTATGGCTCATGATTCCAGAACCTTTGCAGAAACTCTGCTGTATGGCCCCTTCCTGAAGGCACTCACTGCAGTGACTGGAATAAAGGAGGAGAAAAACTTCCATGAGCTGGCTGAAGAATGAAGACTCATGGTGCCAGATGCTGGTGGAGTTCCTTATTTTTGAAATGGAAGCTCAAAATAGTGGGCAGAAATGCCCAGGTTTAAAAAAAAAAAAAAAAAACTTAGGGAGCCGTTTTACTAAACAGTAATGGTTACCACTAGGTTTAGTGTGTGCTAATCACCTGTGGTAACTGCTACCACACGCTAAGAACAACCAACCTGGCTGGTAAAACTTCCATGCTAACTGCTCGTAGCGTAACAGAGTGGGGATTGGGGAGGAGAGTGGGTATGACGGCCAGTGACAGAATATGGGATGGCACTGCATATTAGTTGTCATGACTGCTGATAATGGGGCTGCACTTGATGTCACCTCAGGCAGTGGTGTTTTTTAAGTGCAGCCATGCTACTTGCAACCTATTATTGTAACCACTGCCTATAAAAAATAATTAAAAAGTATGCTGCTTTGATGACACAATTGCACCCTTTCCCCTTCCCCACTCAGAAAGTAATCTAACAGTCCAAGCCCAAGTTGGAAGGGGGCAATAGCGGCTCCCCTCTTCCAACGCCATTTTGAGACCTACTGGGGCAGGAACAGAGGGAGATCGTCCTGCCCCCTTCCCACGAAAACCATTAGGGGAGTCCCTGGGTAAGGATTCAGGGTAGCGGAGGGTCCAGTTTAGCATCTTGTGGTGAAGGGGGGAGGGTTTAGAGGGAGGGCTTTAATTATCTTTTATTAATGACCCCCTCCAAAATGAAACCTAAATAAAGAAGGAACGTTTAGTTATACCTGCTAATTTTCTTTCCTTGGGACCTTCCAAACTGTAAGGGTTATGCCCACCAACCAGCAAATGGAGACTGTAGAGTTGAGGGCCTGATCGCCAAACAGGGAGTACTGCAGTGCCGTTTTCTGGCACAGCCTGTATTTTCCCACCTGATAGTCTTCTCGGCTCCCTCGCATACTATTTTGGGTCCTTTTTTTCAGCATACCTCCCTCCATAGTATCTCAACTACAGCAAGCAGTGATGATTTTTAGTTGATTGCCTTTGTGCCGCTTGTGCAGCTGACTCCAAGGATACATCTTCATAGTTGGCATCTTCATTTCCGGCCACAATTTCATCAGCTGCTTCCCCTTCTCTGGTGGTAGTTTCTCCTGCGGGGGGGGGGGCTGCTGGCCTTGTCTCCGGAGGAGGAATCAGGCCCCCCCCCCCCCCCCAAATCTTGCTCCCTCAGCCACAGCAGGCTTCACAACCACACATAACATAGTAATATAGTAAATGACAGCAGATGAAGACCAGTATGGTCCATCTAGCTTATCCAATAAGGTGGCCAGAGTGGTTGTAACTGCTGCTGCATGCAGGTCACCCCCCCCCCCCCTGTGCCTGTTTCATAGCAGATGCCACAGCCACCCCAGCTCCTGGATCCGACAATGACTGAGTTTTTTATTATTTCAGCATGCCTGGGGTCTCTGAAAGGTGGGTCAGTCTCTTCCTTCTCCACAGTCAGCCCTTCCTTTGGGGTTCCATTGGCTCCAGTTGCCGGGGGGGGGGGGGGGGCTTTGTAAGCACCCCTGGGATCTTGACTCAGACTGGCAGGCTGCTCGTCCTGCCAAGGTTATTTATTGGAGTGAGATAGAGTCCGTGGGTGGGGATGAGCTGGATGAATGTTCCCAGAAGGATTAAACTTCCAGCAACTGCGATCTAGAAGACAGCGATTCAAGAATAGCTCATCTTTGTCATCAAGAGGAGATTGCCAGTGACCTACGGATTCCAGATGCTTCAAGAGGTGCTTGGGTTCAGTTGACCTTTGACCCCATCAGGACACCTTCCCGAGCTTTTCCCTTTCTGCCAGAATGACAGCAGATGGTCTCTGCAGAATGGGACTGTCTTGATGATGCCCTTAGAAACGTTTGGTGCTTGGGATGTATTTATACCTGATCACAAGGACAAGCGACTGTATTACCCCAAGGTGGATACCCTGATCACTGTGGTTACCAGATGCACTACTATTCCTGTGGAGGGCAGCAGGATCGGAAAGTAGAAGGGCTTTTGAAGATGGCCTTCTCAGCTTTTCTATGGCAGTGTAAGTGGCGGCGTGTGGAGGTCTTTGGGCTCATGTGCTTCTCCGTTGGATTCAGCTTCTTCCCAATGATGCTACTTCGGCCCACCTCGAGTCCCCTGACAGTCTTCCTGGTGGATGCCTTTTATGATCTCTTACTTAACTCCACTGTGATTGGATCTCTGCATGGAGCTTGAGCTTCGTGGTGGAGAAAGTTCAGGCTGATCTCTATTTCAAATCTCCTGAGACTTGAAACCATGAGATCCTTTACTGCATGGCTCAAGCTCTTTGCAGAGAGTCAATTATGATGATATGACATACAGTTGGAATATTTCCAATTACTTCTCAAGATATTGTACTCAACATACCTAAAATGCAAGGGTGCCAATATTGTTGACCACAACTATAAATAATGCCAAAAAGCAACACCACACAAGAATGCTATCCAAAGACATTAACCGACCATGGGAACTATTCGAGATTTATTTATTTTATTTAACAAATTTTTATATACCGCAACCTTCCGAGGATCAGGTGCGGTTTACATATAACAGTTAAGGAAACAGAGAGGTATTTCTGTTTTTACATTGAACGATAACATGAACTATGTGCAATTAACATTTGAACTTTTAACCTTTAAACCTTTTGAACTTTTTGGAACTATGTACAATTAACTATATACAGATATAGAAGGAGAAGTTCAACAGTATAAGCATAATAGGCAATATTGAGGTCAAAATATCTTTAGTCCTTGCGGTGCTGATCAACTTGTGTTGTATAGTTTATCCCTTTTCATATTGGAGTTGAGTTAGTTGATGTGCCGTAATAGGAGGTAAAAATCATTAGCTAAAACTCCTTCTAGCAGTAGCCCCAAGATTCCGACTGATCCTCAAACCATAGCTACCCACTTCGCAAGTAAACTTAAACAAAGCAGACCACCTGCACCTGACCGCCTTCAACCAGCAATGTTGAACAACAATGAATTGAAATCCTTCCGCCGCATTGACAGAAAAGTACTCCTCCAGACAATTTCAAAGCTCAATACAACCACTTCCCTTTTGGATCCGTGCCCAGTAGCCTGGATCAAGACATCTAAGTAAGATCTGAGCCCATTCATCTTGGACATAGTTAACCAGTCCCTACATCAAGGCTTCCTACCAAAAGAACTCAAGCTCTCAGCAATTCGCCCCCTGCTTAAAAACAAAGCTCTAAACAGTGATCCAGCATCTTACCAACCTATTGCTAGCATCCCATTCCTGACGAAAATAATTGAAAGTTGTTCAGCTTTAGGACTTCATAGACACAACTGCACCGCTTGATGAGCATCAGTATGGGTTTCGACCGTTTCATGGTGTCGAAACCCTTCTTCTTGCCCTTTTTGACTCTCCTCAGGCATGGACAACATCAAGCAAGCTTTTATTTTGGTGTTTCTTGACATATCCTCTGCTTTTGACTGTGTAAATCACGACATTCTCATATCCAGACTCAGTCAAATAGGCATCAATGAAGTAGCCCTTGACTGGTTTAAATCATATATATCTGACCGTGCCCAATTTGTACAAATCAACGAAGTTGCACCAGCACCCTTCCCACAGGAACAAGGAATCCCACAAGGCTCAGCACTGTCCGCCCTCCTTTTTAATCTGTATCTTCAACCGATATGCTCCATATTCAAGAGACACAACATAAACTACCACATATACGCGGACGACGACATGTTGTTCACCCCACTTAACATATTAGACCCCAACTTTGACAAGCTAGCAACATGCCTATCTGAAGCAGAACTATGGCTCTGTTCACAGAATATGTACATCAATTTCAAAAAGACGGAAGTACTATTCACCTTAAGAAATCCTAATTTCACCCCGCCATCAAGCTACAGAATTTCACCCTCCCAGTGAAGCAGGAGATAAAATACTTAGGAGTCATACTCGACAAGACTTCGTCTATCTTTGCACATAAAACAAACCTCCAGAGCAATCTTCTTCAAACTCAGGTCCTTACAACATCTAAGACCACTCTTAGACAAGGATGACTTCAGGACAGTGGCCCAAGCACTAATAATGCCTCATCTAGACTACTGCAATGGGATATTCCAAGGCATAACGAAAAAAAACCTGAACACGCTCCAAATGGCTCAGAATGTTGCAGCCCGTATAATTGCTAAAGCCAAGCTATCTGACCATATTTCTCCTATCCTCTACACTCTCCATTGGCTCACTGTTGCTAGCTGCATTCAATATAAAACCATAGTGACTACCTTAAAATTGCACCGTCACATCTATCTACCAGGATACAAAGCCCCCCGGAAAACAGAATAAGAAGGAAGAATCTTAATACCTTATTAGTACCTGACGAAATCAGAAAATCAAAACGGATAACAAGTAAAAGTGCCTTTTCCTATGTTGCACCGATACAATGGAACAAACTTCCAGTTTATCTAAGGGAGACCACAGGCCTACAAATATTCCGAAAGGACCTTAAAACATACCTATTCACACAACACTACTATAACAGACTATCCCATAGAAGAGACCACCCAGTCTCAGTCGGTCCATACCAATAACTCCTACTATATAATGGCACCCCGAATCTACTTCAATTCAGACACTGGTATAATGGCACCCTGAATTTACTTCAGTTCAGACACTGGTATTCTCACTCCCCTTTCAAATGTATATGTCGCTGTACATACATTTCGGAGCCCCATTGAGGGGACTTAAGTTGTAAATAATAAATAACCGCAGTAATGTATATAGTTAATACTCGGTTATGTTCAACTGTTCTTGTAATGTTATAATGTTCAGAAGTTCAATCTATGTTAACTGTTCACTGTAAACCGCCCCTGATCTTTGGAAGGGGCGGTATATAAAATTTTACAAATAAAATAAAATAAATAACTGTAGTTGTATATATGAATCAATTGACCTCTTTCTGCCATCAACTATTCTGATTTATTGATCTCGCTTCAGGTGAAAAACTACAGCTGTTGAAGGCAAAACTGCAAGAGGCAATGAAACTGCGGCGAATTGAAGAGCGCCAGAAGAGGCAGGCACTACTTCAGCTGGATAATGAGGATGGCTTTGAAGAGGAAGAGGAGGAAGAAATGACAGATGAATCAGAGGAAGAAGGCAACCAGGAGGTAATTGGTTGATTTGGCTATATTTCTTTAAGGAATTTGGCATAGGTGTGTTTAGTCAAGTCATTGGATGCCTGTGCATTGAGTAACTGTGGAGAATGATGAGGATTTTTCCTAAATTCTAACAGCATAAGTCCTTAAGAATGTAGAGAGAGATCACTAGTGTCCTTCATACAGAAAATGAAATAATCTATTCCTTATCATGCCTCCAGTCCAGTCCCGACCAGTGGGTCGTCTCCCTTCACCAGCAGCTTGGAGACTGAACATGTCAAAGTTGATGACCTCACGATACATAGACAGCTGGCACCACCTACCAGCCTTAGTATTCTCAGTCTCCAAGCAGCTGGAGAAGTGAATCCCTGGCTATAAACTCACTATAGGAACTACTAAGCTTGTTATAGTTTTTGTTTTTGTTGGGACTGAACAGGGTGAGAGACTGCTGTGAGGGGTAGCTGGCCTGTGTAATGAATTGGTGATTTTGTCTGGGTTTAAAAGAACCAAAAAAAAGAAAACTGAATAAGAAGCCCAGGCAGGTGGGCTGTGGTGGTGGAAATCTCTGCCCCTGCTCTCCCTCCCCCCCCCAGTCCAGCGTGATGTTAAGTACCTGCTTGCTTGTTTTTTTTTTTCTCCTTTGGCTGCAGCAGCTCCTGATACCACTGTGTCAGTGGAGCTGCTAGATGCACCAAGGCCTGACTGTTCCCCACAGAAATCCCCGCCGCCATAGATGCTGCAATAGAAAGGCTGAGCACGCGCATGGGAGAAGTGGCAGCCTGTAACTTTTAAAAGCAAGAAGGTCTCTGTGTCTTGCTGCGGGAGATTCGTGCACTGCCTAACCTTCCTTTCCTGGACTCGTGAGTGGATGAGGGCAGGCAGCGCGTGTTCTGAAGGGCCATGCAGCTGAGCGTGGGAAAAGGTGCCATTCCTTATCATCCCTCCAGTCCAGTCCCGATACTTCTGGGCTGTCAACTCTCACCAGCAGCTTGGAGACTAAGCATGTCATCTTTGACATCAGCATACACAGGCAGCTGGGATCATCAACTAACCCGAGTAACTCAGTCTCCAAGCAGCTGGAGAGAGCTGATCCCAGAGAACTGGGCTCACTGAGGGACAACTAAGGAGCGAGCAGCATTTCATTATTTTTTTTGTTGGTTACAGCTGGACATAAGGGGACTTTATATCCTTACTGGTCTGCCTAGGGAGAAAGTTGATAAAGGACATTGATACAAAAAAAGGGGGGAGGGGAGGCGGCGATCAGGTGAGGCCCTTCTGGGAAGGGGAGGGAGCTTCCCCAGCAATCGAGAGAGAGACAGCTCCCGGACCTGTAGAAGGGTGAGGAGCTGCACTGCAAAGTACCCCATGGCATTGCGTTCCTCCTGTGTATTTCCTGCCGCTCAGCTGAAGCCGCGTCTGAGGGCTGAGCTGAGCATGGGAAATGGAAAGCTGGTCTGATTCACGAGGCATGTACAGAGGCCCAAAGGGAGATAAAAAAAAACTGAGAAGGCATTGTGCAGGTGGCCACGGAGTTGGTGGACAGCGCTGCCAGCACAGAACGCATTTTGAGCACCGTGTGGCAGTGATGGTGTTCTGCAGCATGGGAATTTTTCTGAGGGGAGTGTAGTGCACAGTGTGGGGGAGGGAAGTACCTTGGATGTTGGGGGGCCTCTTCCTGCCTGTTTTTGTTTCATTTTGGGGTCCCCTGCCGGTATTTCTGATTGTAGCTAGAAGAGCCTTCACCGACGCCAGAAAGAGCGAAGAAAAGAGCACTGCCGGAGACACGGGGAGCAGAAGGTGAGCCCGCGGCAAGGAGACGGCATATGGAGGGGATGCCTGGGAAGAGACACACGGTCCCTCCATTTGGAAGACCCAGTAGACCCACAGGGGGAGGCGGACTTGGAGGTCAAGCCGGGTGAGCTGGAGGATAGTGAGCTTCCCTACAGGAGGAGTCCCGCATTGTCCGCATGCTCCACAGGGAGGAGCTGGCGGTGCTCATCTCCCAGTCTTTAAAGACGTTGAACATGGTGGTAGGGAGGTTGCAGGAAGAAGACCCGTTGGAGGATCCAGTTTTTCAGGCGGTCAGGAAGACCCAATGGGTTTTTCCATTGCACAGGGTTATAAAGCAGATGATACAGGATGTGTGGGAGGTGCCGGAAGCGTCCCTGAAGGGCCCTTGGCCCATGTCCTGACTCTATCCCTTGGAGCAGGAAAAGGAGATTCTGCGTTCCCCCTAAGGTGGATGCTGCAATATCGGCAGTAACTAAGAAAACCACAATTCCCGTGGAAGGCAGTAAGGCAGTAAGGCAGTACTGCTCTGAAAGATGTTCAGGACAGGAAGTTGGAAACCTTGCTGAAGCAAGCTTTTTAATATTAATGCCCTGTCACTGCGGGGCGTTTGTAGCTAGGGCATGCTTGCGCTAGGTGCAAGGCATCTTGGCCACTAGGAACGAGGCGCAGGGCATGCCCCCAGAAGCAGCAAAGTTGGAATTGGGGGTAGCATACATGGCGGATGTCTTATGATCTCATTAGGGGCCTATCCAAGAGTATGGCTTTGGTGGTGGCCGCATGCTAGTACCTGTGGTTGTGCAATTGGTTGACGAACGTCTCATCTAAATCAAGGCTGAGCAAGCTTCTGTTTAAGGGTAAGCTTTTGTTCGGGGAAGCACTCAAGAAGCTGGTGAAGGACTTGGTGAGACTAAGGGCGGGAGGCTTCCAGAGGATAAGCAGAAGCCTGGACGTTCCTCGCTCCCGTCACATAGAAACATAGAAATATGACAACAGAAAAAGACCACATGGCCTATCTAGTCTGCCCTTCCATAACTACAACAGTCCCCTTTTTACCTTTAGAGATCCTCTGTGTTTGTCCCATGCTTTTTTGAGTTCAGTTACTGTCCTCATCTCTACCACCTCCACTGGGAGACTATTCCACGGATCCACTGCTCTTTCCGTAAAGAAATATTTCCGCATATCACTCCTGAATCTATCTCCCTTCACCCTCATCCCATGTCCCCTCATAGCAGAATTTGCTTTCAATTGAAAGAGACTCTCTCCCTGAACATTTATGCCACGGAGGTATTTAAACATCTCAATCATATCACCTCTATCCCGCCTTTCCTCTAAGGTGTACATATTAAGATCCTTCAGTCTGTCCTCATATGCTTTATAATGAAGACCACTAATCATTTTAGTAGCCACCCTCTGCACCGACTCTATCCTGTTCACATCCTTTTGAAGGTGCAGTCTCCAGAATTGCACACTATACTCCAAATGAGGTCGTACCAAAGACTTATAGAGAGGCATTATCACCTCCTTTTTTCTGCTAGCCATTCCTCTCCGCATGCACCCAAGCATCCTTCTAGCTTTTGCCGTTGCCTTTTCTACCTGTTTAGCTACTTTAAGATCATCAGACACAACCACGCCTAGGTCCCGCTCTTCTTTAGTGGACAAAAGTACTTTATCCCCTATACTATATTGCTCCCTTGGATTGCTGCAGCCCAAATGCATGACCTTACATTTTTTAACATTAAATCCCAGCTGCCAAATTCTAGACCATTCTTTAAGCTTAGCTAGATCCCTCCTCATGTTATCTACCCCTTCCTGGGTGTCTACTCTATTGCAGATTTTGGTATCATCCGCAAAGAGGCAAACCTTAACCCGACAGCCGTTCCGCTATATCACTAACAAAGATGTTAAAAAGAATCGGACCAAGGACAGATCCCTGGGGCACACCACTGATAACATCCTTCTCCTCAGAGTGAGCTCCATTTACTTGTACTCTGTCGCCTCCCACCCAACCAATTTCTAACCCAAGCAGTAACTTTAGGGTCCATCCCTAGGTGCTCAGTTTGTTTATAAGTCGCCTGTGAGGAACAGTGTCAAAGGCTTTACTGAAATCTAAATACACCACATCTAGGGCTCTCCCTCGGTCCAACTCCCTGGTCACCCAGTCAAAGAAATCAATCAGATTTGTCTGACAAGACCTGCCTCTGGTGAATCCATGCTGCCTCGGATCCTGTAATCTGCTGGACTCCAGAAACCTCACTATTTTCTCTTTCAGCAGCGTTTCTATAATTTACTCACCACCGAAGTTAAACTAACTGGCCTGTAGTTTTCAACCACATCCTTACTTCCGCTTTTGTGTAAAGGCACCACATGAGCCTCTCTCCAGTCCTTTGGCACCACTCCCGACTCCAACGAGGCATTGAAAAGGTCAGTCAGTGGAGTTGCTAGAACGTCCCCAAGTTCCCTCAGTATTCTCGGGTGTATCCCATCCGGTCCCATCACTTTGTCTACTTTAAGTTGAGATTAGTTTCTCACGAACAGTCTTGAAAATTGTCCAAGATGTCCTTTGCTTCTGTTCCTATTTGTGGGTGTTTTCTGAGGTCCTGCTCCTGGTTCTTCATCTGTGAACACAGAACAAAAATATTTAAGCAATTCCGCTTTATCCTTATCAGCTTCTACATATTCTTCCCCTGCACCCTTGAGTCTGACAATACCACTCTTGCCCTTCCTCTTCTCGCTAATATCTGAAAAATGTCTTATCCCCCCATTTTATTGCATTGGCTATTTCCTCCTCCTTTTGCATCTTTGCCGCCTTGACTACTTTGCTAGCTTCTCTAAGTTTTTCCAAATACAGATGCCTGTCTTCCTCTCTCTGTGATCTCTTGTATTTCATGAAGGCTTCCCTCTTTTTCTTCACTTTTTCAGCTACTTCTTTCGAAAACCATAGCGGTCTCCTTTTCCTTTTAACTTTATTTACCATTTTAACAAAAAGGTTGATTGCCCTTAAAATATCCCCTTTCAGTTTTGCCTACTGTGTTTCTACATCCCTCAGCTGTTCCCATCCAACTAACAACTCCCTGAGGTATTTGGCCCATCTTCGCAAAGTTAGTCTTCCTAAAGTCTAAGATCCTCGCCTTTGAATGGATTCTAACAGCCCTAGTCCTAATACTGAACCACACAATCTTGTGATCACTGGATGCAAAATGATCTCCCACTACAACATCAGAAACACTTTCACCATTGGTAAGCACCAAGTCCAGTATGGCCCATTCACGTGTGGGGTCTGTTACCAATTGCCTGAATAGTTCTCCCTGTAGAGAATCCAGGATCTCCTTACTTCTAGATGATACTGCAGCAGGAATGTGCCAATCAACATCTGGCATATTGAAATCCCCTATCAGTAGCACTTCCCCTTTCCTAGCAATGCTGCGCATGTCTTCAATTAACTCTCTGTCTACCTCTTCCTCTTGTGAGGGAGGTCTGTATATCACACCAATGTAAATAGATTTCTCTTTCCCTCTTTCTAGTTTAACCCATAATGCCTCCCCTCTCCCTTTTAAGCTCTGCAATTCCAAAGCTTTAATAGTAGTTTTTACATATAGTGCCACTCCTCCCCTACTTCCTACCCTGTCCTTTCTGAATAAAGTATAGCCAGGTATAGTTACATCCCAATCATGGTTTTCTGTGAACCATGTTTCTGTAACTGCCACTAAATCCAAGTCAGCCACTCCCACCAAAGCTTCAACATCAGGGTCAGCTGCAAGATTTCCACCTTCAGGATAGTGCGGTTTACATCTTATCAAAGGGGGCACTTCCTGTCCTGTGGGCAGGCTTTTCATGACTTTTGAGGAGCAGGATGAGGCTTCTACTCCTCTTCTTCGGCTACGGCCAAGAAGACACAATGAAGCGAGGGAGGCTGGGACAGGGATGGTTCCCACAGGGGTCTGCTGTGGGAGTTCTACCAAGCCTGGGTCCAGATCACTTCTGACCAGTGGGTCCTAGAGATCATAAGAGAAGGGATACGCACTGCAGTTTGCACACCCTCTTCTGGAGGCCTTCGTCCTGTCTCCATGCAAGGCAGTGGGCAAGTTTCAGGCGGTTTGGGGGACACTAGATCAGCTTTGGCAGCTGGAAGCAGTCAGAGTGCCCCAAGGCCAATGTGGCTGTGGTCGATATTCCATTTATTTCGTGGCCCCCAAAAATGGAAAGGTGTTTTTGGCCCATCTTAGATCTCAAGCGGGTAAATCGATGTTTTGAGTGCCTTGGTTCCGCATGGAGACCCTCAGGTCAATCATAGTGGCTGTCAGAGAGGGTGAGTTCCTGACCTAGGTTGGATCTCACGGAGGCCTATTTGCATATTCCCATTCGAGCTGAACATCACCAGTATCTTTGCTTTGCGCTACTGATGGGATGCTTTCAATTTTGAGTGTTGCCTTCGGCCTGGTTACAGCGTCACAGACATTCACCAAGGTAATGGTGGTAGTGTCAGCGGCTCTTTGGCAAGAGGATATTCTAGTACATCCTTACCTAGATGATTGGCTTATCAGAACAAAGACTGCAGAAAAGTGAACAAGCGACAGCGCAAATAGTTGAGTTCCTGCAAGGCCTCAGCTGGGTCGCCAATTTTTCAAAGAGTTGGTTGTTGCTGTCGCAGGACCTCGTTTACCTAGGAGCCCGGTTTCAGATGGGAGAAGGCAGGGTGTCTTTACTACTGGAGAGGATGCACATATTACAGTGACAAGTGAGACAATTCCTTTGTCTGGACATACCAATGGCCTGACATTACCTGCAGCTCTTAGGGTCCGTGGTGGCGGCCATAGTTGGCGCCCTTGGGTTGGGCTCATATGCAACCATTGCAGAGGGCTTTGTTGAGGGGATGGTTGGTGCAACGTCATCCTATCACGCAGCCATTGCCCTGTCTGAGGGCAGCACGGCTGGATCTTGAATTGTGGCTCGGACCGGAGAAGCTGTTGGTCGGGATGCCTCTGGATTCCCCAGTCTGGATCCCATTGATGATAGATGCCAGTTTCTCAGGCTGGGAAGCCCATTGTCAGGATCAGATAGCCTGGGTTTGTTGGTCTTAAGAGCAATGCATGGCCCATCAATTGCCTAGATAGAAATGAGAGCGGTGTTCCTGGCTCTTCAAGAATTCCACATGCTTCTGTGTGGAAAGACGGTGCGGGTCTTCTTGGACAATGCCACGACAGTGGCTTACATCAATTGGCAAGGGGGCACAAGCAGCATGCAGCTCAAAGGTGAGATCGGGCCATTGTTAGCTTGGCCAGAAGAGAACCTGCAGATGGGTCTTGGTGGTGCATATGTCAGGCACAGAGAACATAAAGGCCGACTATCTCAGTCTGTTCTGCCTGGATCCCAGGGAGTGGTCCCTCAGTGAAGCAGTGTTTGCTCAGATGGTAAGATGGTGGGAGTTCCCAATAATTTACCTGATGCCCATCTTAACTCGGCCAAGGTAAGTCTATTCCGCAGACAAAAGGAAAGAATGTCAGAAGGATTGGACACTGTCATGCAGTGCTGGCTCCGGACGGCTGCCTTTATCTCTTTTCCCCCGTGGGCTCTGATAGGCCATGTAGTGCAGAGGATCGAGGCACACTGGGGCCTAGTCATTCTCATAGCTGTGGAGGCCGTGATATGCAGACCTGGTCAGATTAATGATGGACCATCCGCGGAGGTTGCCAATACAGCCAGACCTCCTAATGTAAGGGCTGGTCCTCATGCCGCACGCAAGTGGATTGATTCTTGCTTATGCCATTGCTCTTGAGAGGATGCAGCTGAGAAAAAGGGGTTTAGCCCTGGTGATATTGACCTTGCTGAAGACCTGCAAGCATGCCAGCATGCCACCTTGCTGTCGTATATCCATGTATGGAGGATATTTGAGGCCTAGTGTAGAGACACCAACTTTGTGCTCTAATGGCGTCGGTGCTGCAGGTGTTGGCCTTTCTGCAGGGAGGTCCAAAAAAGGGGTTGGCTTGTAGTTCCCTGTGGGTGACAGCAATTGTTATCGTGGTAGAGTACAAGGAGTTTCCTTGGTGGTCCACCCGGTTGTGCTACATTTTCTTAAAGCTGTCAAGCAGGTCTGACCGCCCTGGGACTTAAATTTAGTGTTATCAGTGCTGGTGACGACACCTTTTGAGCTAATGACGGCATGTACCTTGAAGGATCTGATGTTGAAAACCCTCTTCCTGGTGGCTATCTGTTCAGCGAGGTGGATTTCAGCATTACAGGTGCTCTCATGTAGAGAACCTTTCCTCTTTATCTCTAAGGAGAAGGTGGGGCTACGGCCAGTTTTCTTTTCTTCCCAAGGTGCTCTCGGTTTTTCACTTGAATCAGCCGGTCACTCTGCCAGTTTTTTCAGGGGCCAGTGGGCACTAGAGGATCTTCTCCTGCACCTTATGGATTTGCGCAGGGTGTTGAAGCAATACCCAAAGAGGATGGAGTCTTTTAGGAGGTCTATTTTATTCTGTTTGGGGGACCATGTAAAGGGGAGGCAGCTTCTAAGGTCTACATTTCTAGATGGATTAAGGAAGCCATTTCTTCGGCTTATCTTTTACAATGCAAGCCGGTACCAGTGGGTTTGCGAGCTTATTCCACAAGGACTCGGGTAGCTTCCTGGGCAGAGGCTGGACTAGTCCCGCTGGCCAATATTTGCAGAGCAGCCACCTTGGCGTCTATGCATACCTTTGTGAAGCATTACCGTCTGGAAGTGCAGGCGGCGGAGGACACGAGGTTCAGAGCAGTAGTGATTCAGGCCGGGCTCGCAGGTCCCTCCCGAGGGTAGTACTGTTATGGTACATCCCACAAGTACTGGAATAAGAGTGGAGGGACGATAAGGAAGATGAAATTAGGTCTTACCTGCTAATTGACTTTCCTTGAGACCCTTCAGTCCAGTCCAGTCCCGGGCCCTCCCTGGTTCTTCTGTGCTGGTGATCCCAGACGAAAAAGAATCAGTAACTAAGGGGTCCAGGGTGTTTTGCAATATTGCCCACATACAATTGGCCTTATGGTTGTTAAGGGGGAGGTAAAAAGTGAAAAGAAAATGAGGGGAGATGAGTGAACAGTCCATTCGTCACTCGGATGTAGGGTTAGTTGTCATATCCTGTTTGTAGCAGTGTTCTTCCTCTGTTGTCTTAGAAATGTGTGCTTTTTATTATGTGTTGGGAGAGTCTTCCCTGTTTTGGGGGGAATTGGAATGTTTGTTTTCCCATTTTCTTACTTTGTTGCTCCTGCGAGTCTGCTTTGTCAGTTGTTACTGGGGCTGGTAGATGCCAGCTGCCTATGTGTGCTAATGTTATCAACGATGACATACTTAGTCTCCAAGCTGCTGGTGAGAGTTGACAACCCACAAGTACCGGGAATGGATTGGAGATCCTCAAAGAAAGTCAATTAGCAGGTAAGACCTAATTTCACCTTTTGCAGGGACTGCATTTTTCTTCAGTGGGGTGTCTGACTGGGAGGGATTGGACACTGGGACCTCAATTCCTACGCGTTTTGTTATTTTAATTTTGAGTGCAGTTTTTTCTGTTTTCTTTCTCATTGGAGATTTAAAAAAAAAAAGAGAGTGGAGGGAGTGAACGGTAGCAAGAGGAAAGGTGTACAGGCCCAGTTTATACTGCGGGTTGTTTTCTTTGGAGCTGGAAGCTGAGATGCCCTCCAAGGTCTTATATTTGGCCTGTGGTTTGCACAGGAGCTCTGTCTCCGCCATGGGGTTTTGTCACGGCTGTGAGACGGAGGAACGCTCTGAAGAGGATAGAAAGCAGCTGGAAATTTCTGAGGGGGCAGAGGGACAGCCTACAGGGTCCGAGCCATCACCTCTTCCACCTCTTCACCTTGACCGGGATGGAACCAGGCTGCTGGCATTGACCTTTAAAAAGGAGATAGAGCAGCTTTTAAACTAGATAATAGGGGAAAGCCGACAGTCGCCCAAGAGCGAATGGTTCGGAAGAATGTATCCTTGAAGGATGATACCAAAATCAGAGAGGTTCCAAAAAAAGTAAAGTAGCCCAAATGCCCTCTACCAATAGCCAAATTAATATGACTAAAATACAGTCTCTAAAATGCTTGTATGCAAATGCTAGAAGTCAAAAAAATAAGATGGGAGAGTTAGAATATATAGCACTCAATGAGAGGTTAGATATGATTGGAATATCAGAGACATGGTGGAAGGAGGACAACCAGTGGGACACTGTGATACCTGGGTACAAACTGTATCGTAATGATAGAGCTGGTCAAATTGTTGGAGGGGTTGCTCTCTGTTAGAGAGGGCATTGAGTCCGAAAGGATTCAAGTTTTGCAGGAAACAAAATTTGCTGTAGAATCTCTATGGATTGAAATTCCATGTAAAAGAGGGGAAGGTGATGGCAGTGGGGGTGTACTATCGACCGCCTGGCCAGAATGAACAAATGGATGATGAAATGCTCAAATAAATCAAGGAAGCTAACAAAAGTTACAGCGCAGTAATAATAATTGGTGATTTCAATTACCCCGGTATCGACTGGGTCAGTGTCACGGCAGGACATGCTAGGGAGATAAAGTTCCTAGATGAAATAAATGACTGCTTCCTGGAGCAGCTGGTTCATGAACCGACCAGAGGAGAAGCCATATGAGACCTAGTCCTTAATGGAATACCAGATCTAGTGCAAGAGATAAGGGTGTTAGGGCCACTTTGCAATAGTGATCTTAGCATGATCGCATTTGATTTAATTAGTGGAGGAGGGATAGTAAGGAAATCCACAGTGCTACCTTTTTAACTTTCGAAAGGGAGACTATGATAAAATGAGGAAGATAGTTAAGAAAAAACTGAAAGGAGCAGTTGCAAAGGTTCAAGACATACATCAAGCTTGGGTGGTGTTGAAAACTACTATCTTGGAAGCCCAGACAGCTGTATTCCACGCTTTAAGAAAAGTGGAAGGAAGTCCAAAAAACTGCCGGCATGGTTTAAAGGTGAGGTCAGAGAGGCTGTTGCCAAAAAAGCATCTTTCAGGAAATGGAAAAAAGAGCCAAACGACGAAACCTGGAAACAGCACAAGCACTGGCAAGTCAAATGCAAGGCATTGATAAGTCAGGCAAAGGGAGAATTTGAGAAGAAGCTTGCTGCGGAAGCAAAAACGCAAAAACGCAAAAAACCTGTGAGAGAGTCAGTTGGTCCATTAGATGATAGAGGGGTTAAAGGGACACTAAGAGGCGACAAGGCGATAGCGGAGAGACTGAATGAATTCTTTGCTTCGGTCTTTACTGAGGAAGATGTAGGGATGTTACCCATGACTGAAGTGGTATTTAAAGGTGCGGAAGAATTGAAGGAAATATTGATACATCAGGAAGATGTATTACAACTATTAGATAAACAAGAGTAGCAAATCACCTGGGCCGGATGGTATACATCCAAGGGTGTTGAAAGAACTGAAATATGAGATTGCAGACCTGCTATTAGTAATCTGTGAATTTTCATTAAAATCATCTGTAATACCTGAAGATTGGAGGATCGCCAATGTAACGCCAATTTTTAAAAAGGGTTCCAGGGGTGATCCGGGAAACTACAGACCGGTGAGCCTGACGTCAGTACCGGGGAAAATGGTAGAAACCATCATAAAGAATAAAATTACTCAGCATGTAGATGGTCATGGCCTAATGGGAGACAGCCAACATGGCTTTAGACAAGGAAGATCTTGTCTTACTAATCTGTTATGTTTTTTTGAGGTGTGAATAAACAGGTGGACAGAGGTGAGTCGGTTGATATAGTGTATCTGGACTTTCAGAAAGCCTTTGACAAGGTCCCTCATCAGAGACTTTTGGCAAAACTAAAGAGTCATGGGATAGGAGGCAGTGTACTATTGGGGATCAGGAACTGGTTAAAAGAAAGCAGAGGGTAGGGCTAAATGGCCAATTTTCCCAATGGAGAAAGGTGAATAGTGGTGTACCCCAGGGATCTGTGCTGGGTCTGCTGCTTTTTGACATATTCATAAATGACCTGGAAAGGGGAATAACGAGTGAGGTTATCAAATTTGCAGATGAGACAAAACTATTTAAAGTTGTTAAAACCCAAGAGGATTGTGGAAAATTGCAAGAGGATTTTGATAAATTAGAAGACTGGGCATCAAAATGGCAGATGAAATTTAATGTGGACAAGTGCAAAGCTATGCACCTAGGGAAGAACAACCCAAACTATGGTTACACGATGCAAGGTTTCACATTAGGAACCACCACCCAGGAAAAAGATTTAGGCGTCATTGTGGATAACATGTTAAAACCCTCGGCCCAGTGTGCAGCGGCGGCCAAGAGAGCAAATAGAATGCTAGGTATCATAAGGAAAGGAATGGAAAATAAAACAAAAGATATTATAATGCCTCTATCGTTCCATGGTGAGACTGCACTTTGAATATTGTGTGCAATTCTGGTCTCCGTATCTTAAAAAGGATATAGCGTTATTAGAAAAGATTCAGAGAAGAGCCACCAAAATGGTAAAGGGGATGGAAGGATACTCCTATGAAGAAAGGCTAAAAAGGTTAGGGCTCTTTAACCTGGAAAAGAGACGGCTGAGGGGAGATATGATAGAAGTCTATAAATTAATGAACTGAGTGGAACGGGTAAACGTAGATCGATTGTTTACGTTATCAGAGTATAGGAAGACTAGGGGACATGCAATGAAGCTGCAGGGTAAACTATTTAAGACTAATAAAAGAAAATATTTTTTTACTCAAAGTGTAATCAAACTCTGGAATTTGTTACCGGAAGATGTAGTAAAGGCTGTTAGTGTAGCTGGGTTTATAAAAGGTTTGGACAAGTTCCTGGAGGAAAGGTCCATAAACCATTATTAAACAACTACGCCCGCTAGTATTTGTACAAGATTTCATTAATATAACACAAGCTATCATAACCCCTCATTTCGATTTTGCCAACCTAATACTTATGGGCATTTCAAAACAGAACATTAAAAGAATTCAACTAGCCCAAAATGCAACGGCAAGAATTATACTAAAAATAAACTCACTCCAACACATAACACCAATACTAGCATACCTTCATTGGTTACCAATACAGAGTAGGATAACATACAAAACTTTAATTACCTCATTTAAAGCATTAAACGACATGGCTCCGATTACACTATGTAATCTAATATGCAAAGAAATACCTAAGTCTACCCACAGAAAAGAACAATTAAATAAACTAAAGATTCCGAAGGACTTCATAAAAGCACATAAATTAACCAATAATAGAGCCTTCTCTCATATAGCTCCCACTATCTGGAATTCCCTACCAGAGGATCTACGATCTCTAACAGAGATCATGGAATTCCGCAAAAAATTAAAAACATATCTATTCACCAAACACTATAATACCATGGAAAACCTTGCACTCAACTTAGATAAAGGCTAAACAAGTAACTGACCACATAAAGCACAACCCTCCCACCTAAATGGACCACACACATAGCGCAAACGAAAAGACTATTCAATCTCTTATGCCTTAATACCTCCCTCATGTATATAGTTGTATCTGTTATGTACTATATTATGTACGTAGACGCCACATTCTGTTAGTTAATTGTTTTAACACAGTTCCAGTTTAAAATCACTGTTTAATTTTCCTAGATTTAAGTTTGTTTAATTTATGATACTTTAAGATGTTCTATGTATATTTAAGATGTTCTATGTAAAACAAACTTCGATTTGTTAATTGTTGTTATTTGTACACCGCAACTGATCTCTGGAAGATGCGGTATAAAAATGAGTGTTAAATAAAATAAATTATTAAGAAGCGACCGAGGATATCAGTGCTTGACCCAGTACAAGCATTGTGGAACCTGTGTCTTTTGGGTTAACTGCTAGGTACGTGTGACCTGGATTGGCCACTTTTGGAAACAGGATATTGGGCTTGATGGACCTTGGTCTAACCCAGTATGACATATCTTATGTTCTTATCTTATGTTCTTATGTAGTGGGCATGCTTCCCCTGCAGGTGTGGCATGTAAGGGCGCTAACCTAGAGGGAGAGGATGAGCCTGCTCTGCCCCTCCTGAAGGAGCAGGATAAGAAGCTTAGGTCTCTCAGGACCTCTACTTCGGAGGAAATGCTTGTAGGTGAGCTACAAGGGGGGTTTCTCCCAAGAACTTGTCCTGCTCATGCATAAAGATTTTTGCATGAAGCAGCATGGGGAAGAGTTCAGGTACTCAGGAGAGAAAACGAAAACACAGCCTAGCCGAGAGTGCCGGCACACGACTGGGGGAACCGGAGCCTAGCCACAAGTGAGTGGACGGGAGTGTTTGGGAGAACACTGTGTTTATACATTCAGAGGAGGCGGCTGACCCAGATATGGGTATAGGACCAGAGTCTGCTGAGCTCGAAGAGGGTGAGATACTGCATGATGTGGCACGGATCGTACAAATTTTCCATGCGGGCTCTGAATATGTCCTTGGAAGCTCCACTGGAGGATGAGCCCTTAGAAGATCCCGTTTTCCAGGCCATAGGAAGCCTGTCATCAACCCCCCCTGGTGGCCAGTGGCGGCAAGGGCAGATTGAGCATATTTATTATTTGTGGAGGTAAGAGACTTTTGGAGGCCAGGTGCACCTTGGTCTTTGTAGTCCTCCTCCTTATAGGAATAAGTTGTGTAGACCAGAATGGAGGGTAAATAAGGCTTTTATTTCCCCTTTCAAGCACTGAGGTTCGCTAGGTAACAGAAAATAAAGGGTTCTCCTTCTTTGTCAGGGTTTTTACCAAAGCATAGTTAAACAAGTGAACTGTTACATACTTCACAGCTTCTTGCAAAAACAACACAGGGTTTTCCAAACTTTGGAGCAAAGTAAAATTAGTGAGCTTTTTCTCTTTCGCTCAACATGAACAAAAACAATGTCAGAGAAGGGACCCAGGGACCCAGTGAGTGGAGGAGTGGCCTAGTGGTTGGGGCAAGGTACTTCGGGCCGGAAGGTCGGGGGTTCAAATCCCACTAGAGGACAGCAACCTTGGGCCGGAAGGACTAGGGTTTCTAGTCCCACAGGTGCTCCTTGTGGTCTTGGGCAAGCCACTTAATCCTCCATAGCCCATGTTCCCTGTAAAATAGTTCTCTGTGTACTGTGCTTTCCTGTCTAATCAATGTGTTTATACCTCAAAAATTTCCTGGCATGACTTGACAATTTCCAATCTGTAATCAAACCGCTGCTGATCGCTGGAAGTAGCGGTATACAAATGTATACTAAATAAATAAAATAAATCAATGCTTGAACCAATACAAGCATTGTGGAACCTGTGTCCCTTGGGGAAACTGCTAGGTACATATGACCTAGATTGGCCACTGTTGGAAACAGAATACTGGGCTTGATAGACCTTGGTCTGACCCAGTATGGCATATCTTATGTTCTTATGTTATTGTCTAAATAAGTTACAGCTCGGGGAGTGACTCAAAACTCCCTGCTATACAAACTGAGCAGTCCATTACTTCTTCCTGGGACAATGTAACTGAGTCCACTGGCTCCAGCTGCATGGGCTCTGGTTCATTTGTGCCTTCCTCTGTACTTGATCTTTCCCTGGCTGCTGTGGTTTGAAAGTCAGTACTACTTCTCCCTAGCTTCCAGCTAGGCTGTTCTAGGGCTTTCAGGTAAATAGCAGGGTTTGTCCCTATGCCCCCTACGTGATGGCTTAAAGGACTCCTGCCCACTTCCTTTTCTCTTAGGCTGATTATCTGGTTTTAAAGACGTTCTAGGAGCTAGGCCTTTCTTTGAGAAAAAATAGTCACCGTACCTTGGCTTCGTGAAGTCAGGGTGTCTGTTACTTGCCCACTCAGGCACCTCTCTCTGGCCACGGTCTCCTTTGCAGGCTCCCTCTGGAAGCCTCCTGGGTACTGTCTGTCCTCTCTGTAGCTTGGGAAGACCCTGTAAAGATTCCAGGCTTCCTGGCTTCTTAGTATAAGTAAATCTCCTGTCAGGACTTTTTCTTCCAGTACCTTTTAATCCTGTTTCAGACCCTCCTGGTGAGCAGAGGCTTTTCTCCCGGCTGGGCTCTCTCCTTCTGAGCTCTCTGCCTTTGGGATTTCTTCCAAGCAGATCTCTTTCCAGTCTGTCTCTCCCAGGTCTCTCTCTCACTCCGGCTCTTTTGTGTCTGCTCCTTTCTCTCTCTCTTTCTGAGCTCTCCTCTGAGCTCCCTCCTGAGCTCCCTTCCGAGGTTCCTTCCTCTCTCCTTCCTTCTGAGCTGGCCCTCTGCTTATAAAGGTCTTTTCTCCAGGACCAAGCAGGAAGTCAGTCCTCACATATGGGTGACGTCGGCGCCGACGGAGCCCTCGCGGAGCAATTTCCCCAGCTTTCAAAGAAAGCCTTTGGGAATTGCAGCGCGCATGCGCGGTCCCCTTCCCGCCCAAGGGTGCCATCTTGCTCAGTCGTCTTTTTTCCGCGGAGCCCTACAGACGCTGTTTGTGATCGCCGCTGAAAAAGTTGATTTTATTTGTTTTTTCTTTTCTCGGTTCAATGCCGGATCCTTTTCCTGCCCGGACCCGATACACTGGTATCGAGTCCGTTCGAAATTTTTTCGGTTTTTGTCCTTCGTGACTAGCGTTCGCGCCAATTTTTCTTTTTTCACTTGCAGCCCTGTCTTTTGACCTCGCAGGGGCCCTTTTTCCCCCGATGGCTGCCAGCGGGTTTAAAAAGTGTGATCGGGTGTAAGAAACTTATGTCTCTTACCGACACACACGACTGCTGCCTCGGACCCGATCATGACCCAATGATCTGTGGTCCTTGTGGCAAGATGTCCTCTAAAGCGTTGAGTCGGCAGCAACAAAAAGAATCTTCTCTTTCTCCAGGACCAAGCAGGAAGTCAGTCCTCACATATGGGTGACGTCGGCGCCGACGGAGCCCTCGCGGAGCAATTTTCCCCAGCTTTCAAAGAAAGCCTTTGGGAATTGCAGCACGCATGCGCGGTCCCCTTCCCGCCCAAGGGTGCCATCTTGCTCAGTCTTCTTTTTTCCGCGGAGCCCTACAGACGTTGCCTGTGAATCCCTGCAGAAAAGTTGATTTTTTTCTCTATTTTTCTCTGGTTTGACGCCGGTTCTTTTCCCGCCCGGACTCGTGACGCCGGTTGTGAGTCCGTCCCGTATTTTTCGGTTTTTTGTCCTTCGTGACAGATTTCGCGCCTTTTCCTTTTTCCCTGGCAGCCCGGTCATTCGACCTCGCAGGGGCCCTTTTTCCCCCGATGGCTGCCAGCGGCTTTAAAAAGTGTGATCTCTGTAAGAAACTCATGTCTCTTGCAGACACTCATGACTTCTGCCTCCGCTGCCTCGGCCCAGATCATGACTCCATGATCTGTGTGCCATGCGGCAAAATGTCCTCAAAAGCATTGAGGAGTGGGCAGCATCAGCGGGAGCGTATCTTCTCTTGACTCCGGCCGGGCTCGGACCTCGTCAGAGGCTTCGACGTCTCGGGACTCTGGTCCGGAGCATCGTCGAAATTCCTCTGAAAGGGGGTCTCCTACCCGGGAACATCATCGGAAGAAGAAACCCGCGAGGGCGGGATCGGTGGACGCTCCTGGTTCCTCGAGAGCCAGGTCGCATAGCCCAGAGTCCCGTCCCGGGTCCTCGGAGATGGAGAGGCCGTCAAAACATCCTCGACTCGAGGTGGACTTGCTCGCTCACGTGAGTACTGTTGTCCTCGTTGACTTGCCTCCGAAGGACCCGACGTCGGGCCCGACGCCGTCGGGGCCCGAGTCGGGGGCTGCTGGGTCTCCTGAGCTCGGACTCAGGTTGACGGCCTTGGAGAACAGTCTGACTGCCTTCATGGACCAGCAGCGGGCATTGATCGCTGGCCTCGCCGGTGCTTCTGCCCTGACCGCCGGGACGTCGACCTCCAAATCGACCCCGGAGACCGAGCCGATCCTCGAGTCCATGAGGGCTCGAGTCTATCCTCGGTCGAGGTCTCCTTCGGCCTCCCGTTCGGGACCGAGGTCGTCGACGCCAACTCACTCGGCGTCGGAGCGGATAGCATCGGTGCCCGCCCGACCGGAGCCGCTCGACTCCTCCTCCGAGGAGTCGGCCTGGGAATCTGAGGACGAAGAGTCACCTGGTTCCTTTCGGACTCGGTGTGTCCCTTCGGACTCCCCCGAGTCCGAACCTCGGAGGCGGTCCCCCCCGGAGGATACCCGGTTCTCGGACTTCGTGAGGGATATGGCCAAGGCCTTGGCCTTGGCCTTCCCCGCGGATCCCGAGGAGGAACCTCGAGTCAAAGAACTCGATGCCCTCCAATATGACTCTCCCCCGAAGGTGGCCTAAATTTATTGTACCGGTTCCTCCGATGCTGGAACGACTTCTCTTCTGCATGTGGGAGAGCCCGGCGTCGTCGCCGGTATTAAGCAAGCGGGTCGATTCCATTTATCGAGTCCGCAAGAGCCCCGGCTTCCAGAAGGCACAACTACCGCACCATTCCATGGTGGTGGAATCTGCCATGCATAGACTTAAGAGTCAAAAAATGCACTCCTCGGTGCCCCCTGGTAGGGAAGCCCGAAGCCTGGATGCCCTCGGTAGGAAGTGCTTCCAGGGCTCTATGCTTGCTTGTCGAGTCCAGACATACCAGCTCTACATGGGCATGTATCTCCGAGACCTGGCTAAGGAAATACCCGGGTTCTCTGCTGGTCTCTCCGATGAACCTTTGCAGAGGTTCCAATCCTTGTCTACTGGTATTCGGGAGTGCTCCAAGTTTATACCTCGAGCAGCCTATGATGGTTTTGAGGCTTCGGCTCGAGTAGCTGCGGCCGGCATTGGTGGACGCCGCCAGGCTTGGCTTCAGACGTCCGACCTCGAGCCCTGGGTACAGGACAAGTTGGTTGATTTCCCCTGCCGAGGTGATAACCTCTTTGGCAAGCCCATGGATGAGAAGGCTGCACAAATCGAGATGGAGACTCTCACCAGGACTCGTCTCTCAAGGAAGACCTCTGCCCCTTCTCAAAAGAAGAAGGCCTCGGGGAAAAAGCCCTTTTACCCGAGGAAAGGTGCTGCCTATAAATACTACCCTCAGTATCAGGCCTCAGCAGCTCCCCCACAGGGAAAGCAGGCCAAGGGATGGGGTAATGGGTCCCGTAGGCAGCAAGCCCCCAAGCCTGCACCACCGGCCCCTGCTCAGCAGGGTGGGGGTTTTTGACTTCCTCAGCATAGCCTCTCCCCCTCAGCTGGTTTCGCTCAGCACAGGAGGCCGGCTGGTCCACTTTGCCCAAAGGTGGTCCAACATCACCACAGATACCTGGGTACTTCACATAGTTCAAAAGGGTTATCTTCTTCACTTTCACCAGGTACCTCCCTCCTACTTTCCAGGGGAGCCTCCCAGACTACCTTTGCACAGGGACTTACTACTTCAGGAGTTAGCAAGTCTTGTTCAGGAACAAGCCGTGGAACCGGTGCCCCATCACCTGAAGGGCCAGGGGTTTTACTCCAGGTACTTCCTGATTCCAAAAGGAACAGGAGGCCTCAGGCCCATCCTGGACTTGCGAAACCTCAACAAGTTCCTTGCAAAGGGAAAGTTCAAGATGCTTACCCTTGGAATCCTGCTGCCCTACCTCCAGCAGGGAGACTGGCTATGCTCCTTGGATCTGAAAGATGCGTATACTCATATTCTCATTCATCCAGACCACAGACAATATCTCAGATTTGTTGTGGGAGGAAATCATTACCAGTACAGAGTGCTGCCCTTTGGCCTATCCTCTGCACCCAGGGTGTTCACCAAATGCCTCGCAGTGGTGGCGGCTTATCTGAGACTTCAAGGTCTGTTTGTGTTCCCATACCTGGACGACTGGCTCATCAGAGCCCAGTCTTCCCAAGAGGCCACTCAAGCCATTCATCGCACTGTGGCTCTGCTCCAGCACTTGGGTTTTGTCATAAACTTCGCAAAGTCCGCTTTGCTCCCCTCTCAAAATCTCGAGTTCATAGGCGCCAGGTTGGACACGCTTCAGGCGCGAGCCTTCCTTCCTCTGGACAGGGCCAAGCGGCTCATGGATCTCGCCGGCCACTTTCACAGCAATGCGCTGGTCTCCGCCAGGCACTTTCTGCGACTGCTCGGCCATATGGCTTCCACGGTCCATGTGACCCCCAATGCCCGACTGAACATGCGTCCTGCTCAGTGGTGCCTTCGCAATCAATGGCATCAAGCCACGGGGAGCTTAGCGGACTCTGTGCAGATCTCCGACCAGTTGGTCTCCTCTCTGCGATGGTGGCTTCATCTACCCAACCTAGTGCTAGGAGTGGCGTTTCAGTCCCCTCCGCATTCTCAGGTCCTGACGACCGATGCTTCCCTTCTGGGTTGGGGAGCACATTGCCAAGGGTCATGTACTCAAGGACTCTGGACTCCTTGGGAGTCTGCTCAACAGATAAACTTCCTGGAGCTCAGAGCCATCCGCCTAGCGCTCAAAGCCTTCTCTCACCTGGTGTCCCACCAGTAGCTGCTGATACAGACGGACAACCAGGTTGCCATGTTCTACGTAAACAAACAAGGCGGAACAGGCTCCTTCCTCTGTCAGGAGGTGCAACGGCTATGCTCTTGGGCAGTCCGCCAGGGCATCCTCCTCAGGGCTGTCTATCTCCCAGGTCAAGAAAACTACCTGGCCGACAAGCTCAGCAGGATCCTCCAGCCACACGAGTGGAAGCTGGATCCGATGGTGGTTCAGCAAATCTTTCTCAAGTGGGGTCTTCCCACCATGGATCTGTTTGCGAGTCCTCTGAACCAGCAGCTGCCCAGATTCTGCTCTCGACAGCCGCATCCTCTCAGGGTAGCGGCGGATGCTTTTCTGATTCCCTGGTCCACCGGCCTCTTGTATGCCTTTCCTCCCATGCCACTGGTGTCTCGGACGCTCTTCAAGGTTCTCAGAGACAAAGCATCGATGATCCTTGTGGCTCCCCGGTGGCCGAGACAACCTTGGTTCCCGCTTTTGATGCAGCTGGCGGTGGACACTCCTCTTCCACTGGGGTTTCCGCCCGACCTCCTGTCGCAGGATCAGGGGACTCTCCTACACCCCAACCTCCGGTCCCTTCATCTGATGGCCTGGCTGCTGAAAGGGTAGTCCTTGCTCCTCTGCAGCTACCTCCAGATGTAGAGGAGGTCGTCTTGGCCTCCAGGAGGCCCTCCACCCGGATGTCCTACGCTCTAAAGTGGCGTCGGTTCTCAGTCTGGTGTACTCAGCAGTCTCAAGATCCCTTCTCCTGTTCAGCATCAGTGGTCTTGCAGTACTTGCTCTCCCATATGTGAGGACTGATTCCTGCTGCTCCTGGAGAACACCTGTTACAGGTGAGTAACTACTCTTTACTTTTGAGTTTCCCAGGCTACCCCTCAGGTGGAGCTTATTAGCTCCTGCACAATCAGTACCCGGGTGTTTTAGCTCAGCCTCTGTAGGTTCATACCTGCTCCCTCTAGCTACTCTGCAAGGGAACTGCATCTTCTGCACGTTAGCTGCTTTGTAAGGAACAGCGTTTTTTTCTAGGTTTTTGCTTTCAGTGACTTTAGCCCTATCACAAGCCTCAGATGGTGTTTTCCTTCATCAGATGATCAAGCAGATGATACAGAATGAGTGGGATGTCCCGGAGGCGGCTCTGAAGGGCACAAGAGCAAAGTTGAGGCTCTATCCTCTGCCAGAATCTGAGAAAGGGGCTCTTTTGGTCACCCAAGGTGGACTCAGTGGTGAGCGTGATTACGAAAAAGACTATGATTCCCATGGAGGGCAGTTCAGCCCTCAAGGATGTGCAGGACCGAAAACATGAGACTTTGTTGAAGCAGAATTTTGATATTAATCCGCAGTTGCTGCAGGCCTCAGTCTGTGGAGCTCTTGTGGCATGTGCTTGCTTGGGGGAATCTCAGCTTCTGCCGCCTGAGGCTTCCAAATTAGAGTCGGGGTGGCCTATTTTGGCAGATGCTTTTTAGGATTTTATTAGGTGCCTGGCAAAGAGAATGGCCTCAGTAGTGGCAGCACGGCCCTATTTATGGCTGTGAAATTGGTCTGCAGATGTATCCTTTTAAGCCTGCTTGAGTAAGTTCCCGTTCAAACGTAAGCTCCTGTTCGGGGAAGCTTTGGATAAATTGGCTAAGGATATGGGGGAGTCCAAAGGTGGTCGACTTCCCAAGGATAAGCCTAAGCCGGATAGGGCCTCTGCTCCTGTGCGGGGCCCAGCATGGTATTTTCGCCGGTTCCGCACTGTCCATTTTTGCTCTGTACCTAGGGGGGTGTTTTCCCTCTTCGGGGCAGGCCTTTTGTGGTTTCAGAGGAACCAACAGTGGTTTTTATGCCCCTTCCTCTGAAGGGGTGAAAAAGTCGCAGCGAAACTCAGGGGGCCTGGGAGGGGGTAGTCCCCATAGGAGGGCGCCTAAGAAATTTTTACCCTGCCTGGGCCCGAATTACGACTGATCAGTGGGTGCTGGAGAGTCATAGAGGGATGCGTGCTCAAGTTTGCTCACCTGCTAAAGGAGACATTTGTCCAGTCTCCCTTAAAGGTGCCCCCTCCCCCCAAGTTTAAAGCCATGCAGGACACCTTGCTTCAACTCCAAGAGTTACAAGCCGTGGTCGAAGTTCCACCAGACCAATGTGGCTTGTGTCAATACTCCATCTACTTTGTGGTCCCCAAGAAAGGGGGCTCATTCAGGCCCACCTTGGAACTCAAACGCTTCAATCTGTGTTTCAAGGTGCTCCGGTTCCACATGGAAACACTTTGGTCAGTTATCTTGGTGGTCAGAGCAGGAGTTCCTCATTTCGCTTGATCTTACGGAGGCCTACTTGCACATTCCTATTCGGCCCGAGCATCAGCAGTTTCTCCAGTTCACAGTGCTGATGGGACACTTCCAGTTCAGGGCCTTACCGTTCGTCTTGCAACTGCTTCACGTAACTTCACCATGGTCATGGTGGTGGTTGAGGCTTTTCACGGCAGGAGGGAATTCTCGTGCATTCCTACCTGGATGACTGGCTTATCCGGGCAAAATCCTGGGAGGAGAGTGAACAGGCCACGGAGAGTGTCATTGCCTAGCTTCAGGATCTTGGATGGGTCATGAACTTTGCAGAGAGTCATCTCCAACCATCGCAAGATACGATGTTCCTTGGAGCCAATTTTGAGCGGACATGGGCAGGGTGTTTTTACCGGATGACCAAAGGCATTCCCTGCAGGGGCAGGTCCGCCAGTTTCTCAGGATGACGTCTCCTATGGCTTAGCATTACCTTCAGCTCTTAGGCTCGTTGGTGCCATGGACCCGGGCGCACACAAGGCCATTGCAGAGGGTGCTGGTCCTCGCAGAACCAGGTGCTGACAGAGCTGCTCCCCTGACCCTGTGTCACTTGGCGGTCACTGCAGAGGTGGTACGGTCAGACAAGCTTTCTGTAGGCATGCCCCTAGAGCCACCAAGTTTGGTATTGCTAACTTCAGATGCCAGCCTAACGGGTTGGGGAGCGCAGGGCAGTTGACAGCCATAGAGACCACATTGTCCCATCAACCGGTTAGAGATGCGAGTGGTGGTCTTGGCTTTGCAAAGCTTTCGCGTTTATCTCCAGGGGAAGGTGGTGTGAGTGTTTTCAGACAACACCACTACGGTGGTCTACATCAATTGCCAAAGCAGCATAGGCAGCATCCAGCTAGAGGATGAGAGAGATTTCTGATGTCCTGGGCGGAAGATAACTTGCAGGCACTCTCGGTGGCTCATGTGGCCGGCAAGGAAAACGTGGCAGCAGATTACCTCAGCAGCTTCCACCTAGATTCAGAGAATGGATGCTCCATCTGACTGCTTTTGCTCAACTGGTTCGGAGCTGGGGCCAGCCCATCATGGATCTGATGGTGATGTTCAACTCCAGATAAGCAGTAAACTTTTACAGCAGAAGGAGAGAATGAATGTTTGAGGGGTTGGATGCATTGGTGCAGAGGTGGCTCACAGAGAACCTTCTTTGGGTTTCCCCCTTGGGCCCTCATTGGTCGAATAGTGCAGTGCATCAAATCCCACTGGGGGTTGGTCATTCTCGTAGCGCCCAATTGGCTGTGAAGGTCGTGGTATGTTGATCTGATCTGGCTAGCAGTGGATCGTCCTTGGGATTTCCTTAACCGGGTCGACCTCCTCATAAGGGCCCATGTTAATGCCTCAGGTAGATTGATTCTCGCTTATGGCTTGGCTCGTGAGAGGGCAATGTTGAGGTATTCACCGTCTGATCGCTACCTTGTGGGCCAGGAAGCGTTTCACTTTTCTGTCCTATGTTCGTGTTTAGCGCGTCTGAGGCCTGGTGTGAGCATAACTGCCGGCCATTGGTATCTTCTGTGTTGGATATCTTGGCCTTCCTGCAGTCTGGTTTGGAGAAGGGCCTGGTTTGCAGTTCGTTCTGGGTGCAAGTGGAGGCGCTGACCTGTTAACTGTGGTAGGGTCCAAAGGGTGTCCCTGGAGTCACATCTGGACATTGCCTGTTTTCTTTGGGCGGCCAAACAAGTCAGGCCCCTGGTATGTTCACTGGTGTTGTCTGTGTTGGTGGGGGGAGCCTTTTGAATCATTGGGCATTTGCTTCTTGGAAGACTTAACGCTGAAGACTGTCTTTTTGGTGGCCATTGCTCAGCCAGAAAGATTTCAGAGTTGCAAGCACTGTCGTGACAAGAGCCTTTTTTCTCCATTTCCAAAGAAAAGATGGTCTTGGTATTCCACCTCAATCAGCCAGTCACTCTGCCAACATTCTCAGGAGTGGTGACTGCGGGGGGAGCAGTCATGGTTGTACCTCCTGGATGTCGATCGTGTGCTCAAACGATATTTGAAAAGGACTGAGTCATTTCGGAAATCTGACCGGTTGTTCTGTTTGGTGGACCGCGGAAGGGAGCGGCGGCTTCCAAGGCATCCATCGCTCATTGGGTTAAGGAAGCTATCTCCATGGAGTGGAGGAGTAGCCTAATGGTTAGAACACTGGCTTGAGAACCAAGAGATCAGTGTTAGATTCCCACTAGCACTCCTTGTGGCCTTGGGCAAGTCACATAACCCTCCATTGCCTTAGAAAAAGTCCAAGTTATCATTGTCCCTGTTTACATTGTAACTTAAACTTGGTAATGTAGATTAAAGTGCTTTGACTGAAATGATAGGCTGATTTATTTTTATTTAAAAGGTTTTTTTATGCTGCTTTATCTGTTGATCCGCAGAGGTTTGCCAGCTGGGCTGCAGGCCCATTCGACCCGGGTGCAGGCAGTGTAGTGGGCAGAGGCTAGCCTTGTTTTGCTGGTTGACATCTGCAAGGCGGTTATGTTGTCATCTTAGTGGTCTTTGTTAGAAAGTATACAAGGACATACTTAAGGATCTTAATATGTATGCTTTAGACTAGAGGAAAGATTTGGATAGACCTACTGAAATCCTTAAACACATCCACTTCTCCACTAGATCCATTCCCAACTACCTGGATAAAGACAATGGCGCACAAACTAGCCCCAACACTCTGCAAGATAGTTAACGCCTCACTAACACACGGAACCATGCCACCTCAACTGAAAATCTCTTCTATTAGACCTCTACTGAAGAATAACACAACTGACCCAACTTCCCCCACTTCTTACTGATCTATATTCAGCATTCCACTCCTATCTAAACTAATAGAGAAAGCGGTCCAACGCCACCTGCAAGACCACGTAGACGCTTCCGCCCCACTCGACATCCAGCAGCATGGATTTAGAGAGTACCACAGGGTCGAAACCTTACTGACATCCCTCCTGAACACAGTAATCAAGGGACTTGAAGATATCAAATAAAGGCTTTGTCCTATTGTTTCTAGACATAACAGCTGCTTTCAATTCAATCACCCACTCCATACTACTGGACAGACTAAGTGAAATAGGAATAAGTGGCACACCTCTGGCATGGCTTCACTCCTTCCTAACAGACAGAAAATCTCAAGTCAAAATAAAAGGCAACACATCTAGACCTTTCCCTTTAAAGCAAGGGCTTTGTCAAGGATCATCTCTTTCAGCTTTACTCCAACCTTTACTTTCAGCCAGTGTGCAAAATTCTACAAGATTACAACATATACTGTACTACCACCTATATGCAGACGATCTAATGATATACACCGACCTAGACACAAGGAACCCCAACTACTCCAGCATCTCTTCATGCATGTCAGCAATAACCGAATGGCTAAACCTACACAACCTCGATCAACTACAAAAAATCGGCAGCCCTTATAATCACAAGGGACCTCACATTCAAACCTCCAGGAAACATAACAATTGGAAACAGATCTATCCCAATAAAAAATGAGGTAAAGTACCTGGGAATCCATCTTGACCAGAGGCTCGACTTCCAGTCCCACATTAACAAGACTACCTCCAAGGTTTATTACAAAAGGAAGCGCCTACAAAACCTCCGACCTTTTCTTGACCAGAACCACTTCCGGTCCGTCTGCCAGGCGCTAATTGCCCCTCACTTTGATTATTGCAACCTAATTCTACACGGCGTACCCAAGCGCACAATCCAAACCTTACAACTAGCCCAAAATGCAACAGCCCGACTAATCACAAGATCCAGCAAGCATGACCATATCACTCCCATACTTAAATCACTACACTGGCTCCCCATCAGCTCTCGAATAAAATATAAAGCCATAATGTTGGCATTCAAGATTCAGCACAACCAATCCACCAGCTGCCTAAAAAGCATAATCAGAAGAACCCCTGACAACAGATCAAAGAGAACCCAGCACCAAAACTCCCTTGCAAGCACCACTTCACACACAGGCATCTCCCAGAATACCCTACATAGAGAATTCAAATTCTACATTCCTTCCCTATGGAACTCTCTCCACCCCTCCTGAGAGCTACCATAGACACCAGGAAACTATTGAAGACTCACTTATTCACCGAGCATTTCCATAACCCTCCAGCCATCTAAAACATTGCCTATAACCACAGACAGAACTGTAAATAGTTAATTGTTAAATGTAAGCACTGTTAACAGCTTTGTACATAGTTCTAATGAAACGTTTTATGTAAATAAGTTCTGTTCCGTATAAACCGCCTTGAGAATCTGAAAGGCGGTATATTAAAAAAGTTAAATAAAATAAATAAATAGAGGAGATATGATAGTAGTTTAACTACCTCCGTGGCATAAATGCATAGGAGGGAGAGCCTCTTCGATTGAAAGCAGGCTCTGCTATGAGGGGACATAGGATGAGGGTGAAAGGGGATAGACTCAAGAGTAATATGCGGAAATATTTCTTTACAGAAAGTGGCTGATTTGTGGAATAGTTTCCCAGTGGAGGTGGTAGAGACGAGGACAGTATCTGAATTCAAAAAAGCATGGGACAAACACAGAGGATATCTAAAGGAAAAAGGGGACTATTATAGTAGTTGTAATGGAAGGGCGGACTTGGATAGGCCATGTGGTCTTTTTCTGCCATCATGTTTCTATGTTTCTATCTTTGCATACTTTTGTCTGACATTATCGCCTGGATGTCCAGGTGGCAGGGGATGCGCGCTTCGGTTCTGCAGTTCTCCAGGCCGGGTTTGCAGGTCCCTCCCGATGTTAGTACTGCTGTGGTACATCCCATTGATCAGGAATGGACTTGGAAGAATGATACGGAAGGTTAAATGAGGTCTTACCTGCTAATTGGCTTTCCTTGAATACCTCCAGTCCAGTCCCGGACTCCCTGTTGGTGTGTGTGTGATTGCAAGTGAAGAATTTCATCTACTCGCGTAGCTTCAGGGGTCTTAGTTTTGCCTCTGATGGTGCGGGGCTCCTGTGGGGGGGAGTCTGTCGTATTTTTCTGTGTCTGCTTAGAGGCAGCTGTTTTTGCTACTAGCAGAATGAAGCCAATCCATGACAGAGAAGATGTGGAGAGGAAAATATCTTTTGAAGATCACGGATGTCAAAAATGACGTCTGCGTTTTCCTAGGGCTGCAGTCTGGGACAGGTAAGGTATTCCTACTTCATATGGGGTCTGTCTTTTTCATTCCTGCCTGTTGGGGAAGTAGTGTTTAAATAGTTGTTCTGTACTGTTTGTTTTTTTTTTATTTAATTGAATTTCCAATACAACAATTGAAAGATGATAAAGGAAAAAGGGGAAATTACCAAATACAAAAACAAACCACAAATAATCCCAATAAACACATTCACCCCATTTAGTTAGACCCCATACAGAAAAAACCTCAATACGGTTCCAAACTTAAGAAATTTAAGCAAAGGAAAAAGAGGGAACCCCCCCCCCCCCTATCATATGAGCATAGATCACAATAATGGCTGCCAGTACAAGAGCTACCCTGCCCCCCCGCCCTCCCTCGCCTGAAGAAAATCAATAAGTTGTTTGGGCTCAAAAAAAAGGAAATGTTTAGACTGAAATAATACATCACATTTACAAGGATACCGCAATTTAAATTGAGCACCCGTGGTGACGGCTCTCTGGCGCAAAGCCAGAAACTCCTTACGCCTCTTCTGGGTGTCCCGAGATAAATCAGGAAATATAAGTATTTTAGAGCCCAAAAACTGGGAAGAAGAAATCCTGCGGAAATAAAGTCTAAGGACAGCATTGCGGTCGGATTCAAATGCAAAGCCTACTACCATAGTTGCCCTGCTTGTCACCACCTCTAGGGAACTCTCTAAAAAATCAGATAAACCCATCGGACCGTCCCCAGCCGGGACCCCAGTCCCCTCACCACTAGACCCAGAAGAAATTACAACATATTGAGCTTTCACAATAGGAGGTAAATTGTCCTGAGGCATCAATAATACTTCCGTAAAATATCTGCGAACCAAAACTAAAGGATCCAACAGAGGGGATCTGGAGAAATTCAAGAAGCGAAGATTATTCCTCCTCAATGAGTTGTCCATATATTCAAAACGCCTCAAAGAAATTAAACGGTCCTTGGCAATAGTCTCACCCATAACTTGTAAGTCCAAGACACTAGACTCCAGCTGGGCAATTTTAGCAGCCTGGGCCTCGCACTTCGTTTCCACCGCAGTACACCTCCCTTTCACCAACGGAAACTCTTGAGACAAAACTCCCACAACTGGAGCAAGGGAGCTCTGGAGGGAAGAAATAGCTTCCCATAAGCTATCTAAAGTTACTTTAGCTGGTTTCTTTAAGCAGCAAATTACCCGGGGCTCCACAACCTCCGTCGAGCCAGTCTTCCTCCGAGCTCCTCCTGAGCCCTCCTGGGCAGAATGTACCTCCTCGACACCACCAGGACGCTCACCAGGACTCACATTCAGTCGAGAAGAGGCGCCCCCACCCGCGGAGCTGACCTCCCGACCTGGAGACACTTCAGCTCCGATCTCCTCCTCACGACTTCTACCGGGTTGCGGCGGCAACAGCTGGACGGGGCTCAACTCCACACCGTCACTGCTCAGATCCGTCGTGCCACCAGGCGGATCTGCTGAAGCCATCAACGCCGAACGAACGGTGCAGAAAGGTACAATGGAGGCCTGCGCTACTTCTCCACGGGGTGTTGAGGCTACTGGGGGCTTCGGTGTCACCTGCTTCCTCTTCTTCCCCATCGAGACCGCGTCTGCCACCCAGTCAATCCACACCTACGAACAGCATCCCTGCTCCTCCGCCATCTTGGATCCCTCGTTCTGTACTGTTTTTAAGCAAGTATAGGTATTTATTTGTTGCTTTTGTGAAACTGCTTTCTCAATAAATTACTGAGGTTGATTGGTAGTGCCAGATGCCTATGTATTGTGATGTCATCAACTTTGACATACTTAGTCTCCAAGCTGCTGGTGAAGGGAGAAGACCCACTGGTTGGGACTGAACTGAGTTATTCAAAGAGAGCCAATTACAGGTAAGACCTAATTTCATTTTAAGAGCCACCTTTACCACTTGAGTTGTGGCCAGAAGCTTATTTTCAGTATCTCTATTGGATGGAAGTTCCCATTCACTGATTTATTTTTAAATAATTAAGGTTGAAAAGCTGGCATGTCTCTAAATGAGAGTAAATATTTTTATATCAAAGTGTGATCATCTGTATTATCTGATACCTGAACTTGCTGTAGATCACTGAAATATGACTGGATTAAAAGCTTGAGTCAGGTTATGGACTATAGAATGAATTGCTTTTTCCCATAGTCACTGGGCCTGTGTAGCACAAGTATAGTCAGAACATATCTGTTCCAGAGGAAAAAGAATGCAGTAAGCAACTTGTGGCATTTGCTTTCCAGTGATGAATTTTTGGTCAGCATTTTGGTTCAGAAGGGAAATTATTCCGTTAGTGTTAATCTGGTGTTATTCTGAGCCTTCACTTAGATGAGACCTGGACTGAGGGCAGTTAAGCCACAAAATCTTATGTGAATGTTTTCCCCCCTTTAGATAGTGGAATCTCTTCTTGGTGAGGCAGAGGAGGACGACGACTGTTCTGAGGAAGATCTTGAAAATGCTGATAAAGAAACAGACAAGGAATCAGTTAGTGGGAAGACTGCTGACGAGTCTGCTTGCTGTCACACTTTGCCCAGACCACTTGCATCTGAGTCATCCCTGCTGCTCTTCAAAGAGAATGCTTCCAAAATGGGGTGAATAGCAGTATTGGTTTTTCTCCTCTTTGTAAAATGTGCATTGTGTGCTATCTTGTTTTCTCTTTTTTGCTATATAAGAAGAGATAGTATTAGAATGTTACTTTCAGACCTGAAAGTAGATTATTTGAAGGCTTAATTTGGTTATTGTGACCTTTACATGCTGGAAACTGAAATTGTATTTGGATTTAATTGTTTTTAGTTTAGCTGAAGAAATAGAATCCCCTCACTTACCATTTTCCTCTTACGCTTGCTTTTCTGGCAGAGACTCCCTCACTAGTGAAAAAACTGATGAGACTGCAGGCAAAAGAGATGGTAAATCAGGTACCAGCTGTTTAATCATTTATGTAATACTAGATATACACAGTGTTATACAGAGATGTAAGAGTCCCTGTTTATAGTTTATTCAAACAGGAGAAATAATAGTATGGGGAGAACAAGGGGCAGGATTAACGGTCTGAAGGTGGATTAATAGATGGATTTAAGAATAGGAATGACTTTATCTAACTGGGTAAAAAAATGAAGCTGCATACCACAGAACATTCTATAATAAGAAAAGGAGGTGATAGGAAGAGAGTTTGGGACCACATATTAACACAGTATATGATGGCAGATATACTGCCCAGCAAGGTGGCAAGAGTAGGTGCACCTGTTGCTCCGTGAGGTCACCACTCCCCATGCCTTTGTTTAGGGGTGTACCCACCACTTCTTGTAGGTTACCCCTATTTGTTTAGATATATAAGAGATAGTTATGTTTGTTTTTTGTTTTTATCCTGTCGTTATAAAGTGATCCACTGTGTCTATCCCATGCCATTTTGAATTCTGTCACTGTATTTGCTCCCACCGCTTCCATCAGGAAGACATTCCAAGCATCCACCACCCTTTCAGTGAAAGTGTTTCCTGACATTGCCTTTCAGTTTACCCTTTTGCAGCTTCATGTTATGCCCTCTACTTTTACGGCTTCCCAATCTTTGGAAGAGGTTTGTTTGTTCATTAATACTCTTAACTATTTTCTATCCTTCCAAGTCAAGATTTTATTTACATGGGTTTTGAGTTAGGAGTCCTTGCCAAAAATTAAGATGGTGGAGTCGTCATGGACAATATGTTTCAAATTTCTAGTCTGGCATGCTTTGACTGGCAACAAATAAATAGACTGTTAAGGATTATTCAGAAGGGAATGGAGACCAAACAGGATGATATGATATGCTTCTGTGTAGGTCCTTGGTTATGACCACATCTTGCAGTTCTAGTCATCCCATCATAAATCATGTGCAGAGATTTAATAGGAAATTTAAATGCATGGTCTGCCAGTTTGGTGTGTTCAGGGCCTACCTGTTTGTGCCACACGTGACAATACTTCTCCAGGACCAAGCAGGAAGTCAGTCCTCACATATGGGTGTCATCGGCGTCGATGAAGCCCCAGCGGAGCATTTCCCCAGCTTTCCATGAAAGCCTTTGGGAATGCTGGCACGCATGCGCGGTTCCCTTCCTGCCTAAAGGTGCCATCTTACCTCAGTCTCTTTTTTTTCTGAGAAGCCCATCGGACGTGTGTCCTGTTCTCCCGGATAAAAGTGATTTTTTTCCTTCGGCGATTTTTCGCTATTTTTCTCCGGTTCGATGCCGGTTCCCCTCCCGCCGGGTTCGGTACACCGATATTGAGCCCGTTTATTCTTTTTTGGTTTTTGCCCTTCGTGGCTGCGTTCGCTCCCTTTTTTCATTTTTTCCCTGGAAGGCCGGTCTTTTGACCTCACTGGGGCTCTTTTTTCCCCGATGGCTTCCAGTGATTTCAAAAAGTGTGATCGGTGTAAGAAACTTATGTCTCTCACCGACACACACGACTGCTGCCTTCGGTGCCTCGGCCCTGACCACGACCCCAAGTCGTGTGTGCCATGTGGGAAGATGTCTTCCAAGGCACTCAAAAGTCGACAGCATCAGGAGAGGTTTTTCTCGGACTCGGACCTCGTCTGAGGCCTCGACATCTCGGGATTCCGATCCCGAGAGCCGTCGAAGCGCCTCGGACAGGGGGTCCCCCGACCGGGAACGCAAGAGGAAGAAGCGGCTCACGAGGGCGGCATCGGAGGAGGTCCCTGGTCCCTCGAGGGCCAGGTCTAAGACTGCCGTCCCGGGCCCGTGGACCAAGAGAAGCCTGCCAAAGTTCCTCGCGTGGAGCTGGAGTCTGCTGGAAACGTAAGCCCCTTAGTCCTCGTGGACTCTCCTCCCAGAGAGCCAACGTCGGGCCTGGCGCCGCCGGGGCCCGAGTCGGCTGCTGCATCTCACGAGCTGAGTCTCAGGATGACAGCCTTGGAGTGCAGATTGTCTGCCTTCATGGAGCAGCAGCGGGCACTGATGGCCAGCCTGTCTGGTGCATCTGCCCCGACCACCGGAACGTCGACTTCAAAGTCAACCCCAGAGACCGAGCCGATACTCGAGACCCTTGTGGCTCAAAGTCGTCCTCGGTCGAGGTCTCCCGCGACCTCCCGTTCGGGACCGAGGGTGTGGACGCCGGTGCCCCCGGAGTCGGGGCGGGTGCCTCAGAGCCCCGCGGGGTCGGACCCTGACTCCTCCTCGGATGAGTCCGCCTGGGAGACGGAGGACGAGGAGTCTCCCGATACTTTTAAGACTCGGTGCGTCCTGTCGGACTCGCCGCAGTCTGAGCCCTGGAGTAGATCCCCTCCGGAGGACACTAGGTTCTCGGAGTTTGTCCGGGATATGGCCGCTGCCTTGGCTATCCCTGCCAATCCCGAGGAAGAGCCTCGAGCCGAGGAGCTCGATGCTCTGCAGTATGACTCTCCTCCGAAGGAGGCCTTTACTGTCCCGGTTCCTCCGATGCTGGAATGGCTCCTCTTCCGGATGTGGGAGGCACCGGCCTCAGCGCCAGTTTTGAGCAAGCGTGTCGATTCCATCTATCGACTCCGCAAAAGCCCTGGTTTCCAAAAAGCACAGCTACCACACCATTCCATGGTCGTGGAATCGGCCATGCATCGTCTGAAGAGTCAGAAGATGCTTTCTCTAGGACCAAGCAGGAAGTCAGTCCTCACTTATGGGTGACGTCGGCGCCGACAGAGCCCTCGCGGAGCAATTTTCCCCAGCTTTCGAAGAAAGCCTTTGGGAATTGCAGCGCGCATGCACGGTCCCCTTCCCGCCCAAGGGTGCCATCTTGCTCAGTCTTCTTTTTTCCGCGGAGCCCTACAGACGTAGTTTGTGATCGCCGCTGAAAAAGTTGATTTTTTCGTTTGTTTTTTCTCGGTTCGATGCCGTGTCCTTTTCCCGTCCGGCCTCGATACTCCAATATTGAGTCCGTTCACATTTTTTCGATTTTTGTCCTTGTAACGGGCGTTCCCGCCACTTTTTTCTTTTTCCCTTGCAGCACGGTCTTTCGACCTCGCAGGGGCCCTTTTTCCCCCCGATGGCTGCCAGCGGTTTTAAAAAGTGTGATTGCTGTACCAGACTTATGTCTCTTACCGACACACATGACTGCTGCCTCCGTTGCCTCGGACCCAATCATGACTCGATGAGTTGTGGTCCGTGCAACAAAATGTCCTCGAAGGCATTGAGGAGTCGGCAGTCACAAAAGGAATGAATCTTCTCTGACTCCGCGTCCAGTCGGGCCCTGACCTCGTCAGAGGCTTCGACGTCTCGTGACTCCGGCCCCGAGCATGGTCGGAGTTCCTCTGAGAGGGGGTCTCCCGGCTGGGAACATCGTCGGAAGAGGAAACCCGCGAGGGCGGCGTCGGAGGACGCTCCTGGTCCCTCGAGGGCCAGGTCGCATAGCCCCGTCAGCCGCCCCGTGTCCTCTGAGGCGGAGAGGTCGTCGAAGCATCCTCGTCTCGAAGTGGAGTCTCCGGGACACGTGAGTACTGTAGTCCTTGTGGACTCACCTCCGAGGGAACCGCCGTCGGGGCCCGAGTCGGGGGCTGCTGGGTCTTCTGAGTTTGGTCTCAGATTGACGGCCTTGGAGAGCAGTATCGCTGCCTTCATGGACCAGCAGCGGGCATTGATGACCGGCCTCGCCAGTGCATCTGCCCCGACCACCGGGACGTCGACGTCCAAGTCGACCCCGGAGGCCGAGCTGATCCTCGAGTCCATACGAGCTCGAGTCGATCCTCGGCCAAGGTCTCCCGTTCGGGACCGAGGTCGTCGACGTCGGCATCGGGGCGGAGGTCCTCGGCACTCGCCCGCACGGAGCCACTCGATTCCTCCACGGAGGAGTCGGGCTGGGACACAGAGGAGGACGAGTCACCCGGTTCTTTTCAGATCTGGTGCGTCCCCTCCGACTCGCCCGAGTCGGAGCCTCGAAGGCGATCCCCCCCCGGAGGATACCCAGTTCTCCGATTTCGTGAGAGACATGGCCAAGGCTTTGGCCTTCCCCGCGGATCAGGAGGAGGAGCCTCGAGCCGAAGAGCTCGAGGCCCTCCAGTATGACTCTCCCCCGAAGGAGGCCTTTACTGTACCGGTTCCTCCGATGCTGGAGCGGCTGCTCTTCCGCATGTGGGAGAGCCCGGCCTTGATGCCGGTGCTAAGCAAGCGGGTCGATTCCATGTATTGAGTCCGCAAGAGCCCCGGGTTCCAGAAGGCACAACTACCGCACCATTCCATGGTGGTGGAATCGGCCATGCATCGACTTAAGAGTCAGAAGATGCACTCCTCGGTGCCTCCGGGTAAGGGAGGCCCGGAACCTGGATGCCCTCGGTAGGAAGTGCTTCCAGGGCTCTATGCTTGCTTGCCGAGTCCAGACATACCAGCTATATATGGGCATGTATCTTCGAGACCTGGCGAAGGAAATTGCCGGGTTCTCTGCTGGTCTCTCCGAGGAACCTTTGCAGAAGTTCCAGGCCTTGTCCACTGGCATTCAAGAGTGCTCGAAGCTTTTCTCGAGCAGCCTACGATGGCTTCGAAGTGTCGGCTCGGGTAGCCGGAGCTGGCATCGGTGCTCGCCGTCAGGCTTGGCTTCAGTCATCCGACCTCGAGCCATGGGTGCAGGACAAGTTGGTCGATGTCCCCTGCAGAGGTGAAAATCTCTTTGGCAAGCCCATGGCTGAAGAGGCAGCAGAACTCAAGTCCGAGACTCTCACCAGAACTCGCCTATCCAGAAAGACCTCTGCCCCTTCACAGAAGAGGAAGGGCTCGGGGAAAAAGCCCTTTTACACGAGGAAGGTGTCTGCCTATAAACACCACCACCCACAATATCAAGCCTCAGCAGCTCCCCATCAGGGCCAGCAGGCTAAGGGACAGGGTAATGGGTCCCGTAGGCAGAAGGCCCCCAAGCCCATTACACAGGCCCCTGCTCAGCAGGTTGGGGGTTTTTGACTATGCCGGCATAGCCTCTCCCCCTCCGCGGCTTTCGCTCAGCACGGGGGGCCGGCTGACCCACTTTGCCCACAGGTGGTCAGCCATAACATCCGATTCCTGGGTGCTGCAGGTGGTTCAAAAGGGCTACCTCTTACATTTTCACCAGGTGCCTCCTCCCTACTTTCCGGGGGAGCCTCCAAGACCCCCTCAGCAGAGGGACTTACTCCTTCAGGAGCTGCAAAGTCTGCTCCAGGAACAGGCTGTGGAACCAGTGCCCCAACACCTGTGGGGTCACGGGTTTTATTCGAGGTACTTCCTGGTACCAAAAAGAACAGGAGGCCTCAGACCCATCCTGGACTTGCGCAACCTCAACAAGTTCCTGCAGCGGGAAAAGTTCAAGATGCTTACCCTTGGAATCCTACTGCCCTACCTCCAGGAGGGAGATTGGCTATGCTCCTTTGATCTAAAGGATGCTTATACTCACATCCTTATTCATCCGGACCACCGGCAATATCTAAGATTTGTGGTGGCAGGGAATCGTTATCAGTACCGCGTACTTTGGCCTCTCCTCCGCTCCCAGGGTGTTCACGAAATGCCTGGCAGTGGTGGCAGCCTTCCTGAGGCTTCAAGGCTTCTTCGTCGAACCCCTACCTGGACGACTGGCTCATCCGGGCACAGTCTTCCCTAGAGGTCACTCAGGCCACTCAACGCACAGTGGCTCTGCTTCAGCACTTGGGCTTTGTCATAAACTTTGAAAAGTCCACTTTGCTCCCCTCTCAGGATCTCGAATTCATAGGAGCGTGGCTGGACACTCTGCAGGCTCGTGCCTTCTTGCCTCTGGAACGGGCCAACAGGCTCATAGCTCTGGCCGGCAGGTTCCACAGCGCGTCACCGGCCTCTGCCAGACAATTCCTGCAACTGCTCGGTCACATGGCTTCCACGGTCCATGTCACTCCGAATACATGTCTACATATGAGACCTGCTCAGTGGAGCCTTCGCACTCAATGGCATCAGGCCACAGGGAGACTGACGGACTTAATACAGATCCCTGACCGCCTGGTCTCCTCTCTGCAATGGTGGCTTCACCTGCCCAATCTGGTACTCGGCATGACCTTTCAGTCTCCTCCACCTTCCCAAGTGCTAACGACAGATGCCTCTCTCCTGGGATGGGGAGCGCATTGCCAGGGAACATGCACTCAGGGCCTTTGGACGCCTTGGGAGGCTGCTCAGCAGATAAACTTCCTGGAGCTGCGGGCGATCCGCCTAGCTCTGCGGACCTTCTCTCACCTCACTTCTCGTCGGTCTGTACTGGTACAGACAATCAGGTTGCCATGTTCTATGTGAACAAACAGGGGGGCACGGGCTCCCTCCTATTTCAGGAGGCTCGGAGACTGTGCTCTTGGGCAGTCAACCACGACATCCTCCTCAAGGCTGTTTACCTGCCCGGGCAGGAAAATTGCCTAGCCGACAAACTGAGCTGGATTCTGCAGCCGCACGAATGGAGGTTGAACCCCGTAGTTGTCCAGCGGATCTTCCGCCGGTGGGGCCTCCCCACCGTGGATCTCTTTGCCAGTCCTCTAAACCGGCAACTTCCCAGGTTCTGCTCCCGGCACCCGCATCCTCTCAGAGTAGCGCCGGATGCTTTCCTCATCTCGTGGTCCATGGGCCTACTGTATGCCTTTCCTCCCACGCCACTTGTGTCCCGGAAGCTGTTCAACGTTGTCCAGGACAGGGCCTCCGTGATCCTGGTAGCGCCCAGGTGGCCGAGACAACCCTGGTTCCCTCTGCTCCTACACCTAGCGGTGGACACCCCTCTTCCTCTGGGGTTTCAGCCCGATCTCCTGACCCAGGATCAGGGTACTCTCCTGCACCCCAACCTCCGGGCCCTTCATCTGATGGCCTGGCTGCTGAAAGGGTAGTCCTAGCTCCGCTCTTACTTCCTCCGGAGGTGGAAGCTGTCGTCCTGGCGTCTCGGCGACCTTTCACCCGGAAATCTTACGCCCTTAAATGGCGTCGCTTCTCGGTCTGGTGTTCTCAGCGCTCTGAGGACCCCTTCGCCTGCTTAGTATCGGTGGTACTGCAATATTTGCTTCACCTCTCCGATCTAGGCCTCAAATCCAACTCTGTCAGGGTCCACCTCAGTGCTCTCTCTGCACATCATTCGCCGGTGGAGGGCCAGCCTCTTTCCTCGCACCCCTTGGTGGCGTGTTTTCTCAAGGGCCTTCTTCTGCTTAAGCCCCCGTTGCGCCCTCCAGCTCCTGACTGGGATCTCAATGTGGTCTTGCAAAGGCTTACCTGTCCGCCTTTTGAACCCATGGCTACCTGCCCTCTTCGTTTCCTCTCCTGGAAAACTCTCTTCATGGTAGCCCTTACCTCCGCTAGGCGCGTTAGTGAACTACAGGCCCTAGTGTCGGAGCCCCCATACACTAGGTTCTACAAGAATTGGGTAGTCTTACGGACTCACCCTAAGTTTCTTCCAAAGGTGGTCTCCCCTTTTCACATCAATCAAGAGGTGGTTCTTCCGACCTTCTTTCCTAGGCCGCATACCAGCCGAGCTGAAACTGTTCTGCATATCCTGGACTGTAGAAGAGCCTTATCCTTCTACCTTGACCGTACGCGAGAGCATAGAAAAGCTGTCCAGCTTTTCGTATCTTTTGACCCCAATCGGTTGGGGGTACCCATCTCTAAGCGTACTTTGTCCATCTGGGTAGCTGACTGTATCGCCTGGGCTTATGGGGCAGCCGGCCTCTCCTTAGAGAGTCGAGTCACGGCTCACCTTGTCAGGGCGAAGGCTGCGTCAGTGGCTCATCTCCGCTCTGTTCCGTTGGCAGACATCTGCCGGGCCGCCACTTGGTCTTCAAGCCAGACGTTTGCGGCTCATTACTGCCTGGAGAGGGAGTCCCGCAGGGACAGTGCTTTCGGACAAGCAGTCCTCCACAATCTCTTTGAGGTTTAGGCAACTCCTACCCTCCGGCCCTGGTGTTGGGCTACCGGCCGGATTCGTATTCAGAGAAGATTCCTTCCTTCTGTACTGTTGAGCTTGAGGGAGCTCAGTTTTCGGCTTGAGGTCTCCGGTAGCCTTAAGCTCGGGAGTCCCATAAGTGAGGACTGACTTCCTGCTTGGTCCTGGAGAAAGAGTAGTTACTCACCTGTAACAGATGTTCTCCAGGAGCAGCAGGAATCAGTCCTCACTACCCTCCCTCCTCCCCTGGAGTTGCAGTCATTCTTATTATCTGTTTTGTTAACTTTTTTGCTGTCTTTCCGCTATATCATCAGACTGTGCAAGATGGCACCCTTGGGTGGGAAGGGGACCGCGCATGCGCGCTGCAATTCCCAAAGGCTTTCTTCGAAAGCTGGGGAAAATTGCTCCGCGAGGGCTCCGTCGGCGCCGACGTCACCCATAAGTGAGGACTGATTCCTGCTGCTCCTGGAGAACACCTGTTACAGGTGAGTAACTATTCTTTCTGCGGTGCCCCCCAGCAGGGAGGCCCGCAACCTCGATGGCGTCGGTAGGAAGTGCTTCTAGGGGTCTATGCTTGCTTGCCGTGTCCAGTCTTACCAGCTGTACTTGGGCATGTACTTGCGAGACCTGGCCAAGGAATTGGCCGGATTCTCTGCTGGTCTCTCCGGGGAACCCTTGCAGAGATTTAAGACCTTGTCCTCGGGGATTCGGGAATGCTCAAAGTTCATTTCCCGCGCCGCCTACGATGGCTTCGAGGCTTCGGCCCGAGTTGCGGCTGCCGGCATCGCGGCTCGACGCCAGGCGTGGCTGCAGTCATCTGACCTCGAGCCATGGGTTCAGGACAAGTTGGTCGATGTCCCCTGCCGAGGTGAAAACCTTTTTGGCAAACCCATGACCGAGAAGGCCGCTCAGCTCGAGACCGAGCACCTTACCCGGACAAGGCTGTCGAGGAAGACTTCTGCCCCTTCACATAAAAAGAAGGGCTCGGGTAAAAAGTCCTTTTACCCGAGGAAGGGCACTGCCTACAGACAGTACCCTCGATATCAGGCTGCCCAAGCTGCCCCCCAGGGTCAGCAAGCCTAGGGCCAGGGTAATGGGCCCTGTAGGCAGAGGACCCCCAAGTTTTCTGCCCCTGCTTCCACTCAGCAGGGTGGGGGTGTTTGACTCCTTGAGCGTAGCCACTCCGTCCCTGCTTTCCCAGCCCTGCACAGGTGGTCGCCTTGTACTCTTTGCCCTCCAGTGGCCTCTCATTACCACTGACAGTTGGGTGCTGGACATAGTCCAAAAGGGCTATGCCCTGCATTTTCATCAACTGCCTCCTCCTTACTTCCCAGGGGAGTCTTTGAGGCCTCCCCTGCACACAGACCTTCTCCTTCGAGAGCTCCAAGGTCTGTTGGTGGACAGGGCAGTGGAGTCTGTGCCTCCCAACTTACAAGGTCACGGATTCTACTCCAGGTATTTCTGGTACCCAAAAGAACCGGTGGCCTTCGACCCAGTCTGGACCTCAGGAACCTCAACAAGTTTCTAGAGAAAGAAAAGTTCAAGATGCTTACTCTTGGAACACTTCTGCCCTACCTCCAGCAGGGAAATTGGCTATGCTCCTTAGATCTAAAGGATGCGTACACTCACATCCTCATTCATCCAGACCACAGAAAGTACCTCAGGTTCATTGTGGGAGGACACCATTATCAGTACAAAGTACTACCTTTTGGCCTGACCTCTGCTCCCAGGGTCTTTACCAAGTGCCTGGCAGTGGTTGCGGCCTACCTGAGGAATCAAGGCATCTTTGTCTTTCCCTATCTGGACGACTGGCTCATCAGGGGTCAGACGTCCCTGGAGGCCAGACAAGCCACCCTCAGAACCATTGCTCTACTTCAAAACCTGGTCTTTGTCATAAACTTCGCAAAGTCCACTTTGCTCCCCTCCCAGAACTTGGAGTTCATAGGGGCAAGGTTGGATTCTATACTGGCAAGGGCATTCTTGCCAGAAGACAGGGCTCAAAGACTGATGGACGTGGCAAAACAGTTTCTAAACAGGTCCCTGGTCTCTGCCAGACTCTGCCTCAGACTTCTGGGCCACATGGCTTCGACCGTGCATGTGACTCCCAATGCCAGGCTCCATATGAGGCCTGCACAGTGGTGCCTTCGGACTCAGTGGTCTCAGGCCACAGGCCGCCTAAGAGACAGGATAAGGGTGTCCAGACCCCTTTTGGCCTCCCTCAGCTGGTGGCTACATCCACCCAATCTGCTGAAGGGGATGCCCTTCCAAATGCCAGAATACTCGGTGGTCCTCACCACCGACGCCTCTCTGCAGGGCTGGGGTGCTCATTGTCTGGACAAGTGCACTCAAGGCCTCTGGTCACCCTGGGAGGCAGCCCAACAGATCAATCTCCTAGAACTTCAAGCTATCCGCTTAGCTCTCAGGGCTTTTTCTCTGGCCCTAGCTCACTGCTCAGTCTTGATTCAAACAGACAACCAGGTAGCCATGTTTTATGTGAACAAACAGGGCGGGACTGGGTCAAAGCTCCTTTGTCAGGAGACTCAAGACCTTTGTTCCTTTGCCCTAAAGCACAACATGCTTCTCAAGGCAGTATACCTTCCAGGCCAGGAGAACTGCCTGGCCGACCAGTTGAGCAGAATTCTGCAGCTCCACGAGTGGCAGCTGCATCCCTTGGTCGTTCAGAAGATCTTCCTAAAGTGGGGTCTCCCTTGGATAGATTTCTTTGCCAGTCCGCTGAACAAGCAACTGTCCAAGTTCTGCTCAAGGCAACCACATCCTTTGAGGATAGCACCAGATGCTTTTCTGATGTTCTGGTCTCAAGGCCTCCTGTATGCGTTTCCTCCCACGCCCTTGGTGGCCCGAACTCTTTTCAAGACTCTTCAGGACAAGGCCTCGGTCCTGCTGGTAGCTCCCAGGTGGCCGAGGCAGCCTTGGTTTCCACTTCTGCTTCAGCTGACAGTGGATTCCCCACTACCTCTGGGGTTGCAGCCTGACCTCCTCTCACAGGAGCCAGGGTTCCCTTCTGCACCCCAATCTCAAAGCTCTCAATTTGATGGCCTGGAGGCTGCAAGGGTAGTTTTGGTTCCCTGGGGCCTGCCTCAGGAAGTTGAGGAGGTTGTCCTAGCCTCTAGGAAACAGTCCACTAGGAAAACCTATGCCCTCAAATGGAAGAGGTTTTCTGTGTGGTGTCAGCTACGTACAGAAGATCCTTTCTCCTGTACTGTGCCAGTAGTGCTTCAGTACTTATTGCACTTATCTAATCAGGGACTTAAGTCCAATTCTGTTCGGGTCCACCTCTCAGCTCTAGCAGCTCACCACTCACTGTTGGAGGGACACACTCTGTCAGGTCACCCTTGGTGTCCCGCTTTCTCAGGGTCTTGCTTTTGCTTAAGCCCCCCATCTGTCCTCCTGCTCCTGAGTGGGAGCTGAACGTGGTCTTGCAGCAACTGACTCGCCCACCCTTTGAGCCGATGGCTACTTGCCCTCTACGCTTCCTTTCCTGGAAGACTCTCTTCCTGATATCCCTCACCTCGGCTAGGCGGGTGAGTGAGCTTCAGGCCCTGGTCTGTGACAGGCCTTACACCAGGATTTATAGGAACAGGGTAGTCCTTAGGACTCATCCAAAGTTCCTCCCCAAGGTTGTCTCCTCTTTCCACCTCAACCAGGAGGTGATTCTTCCAACATTCTTCCCTAGGCCTCATGCTAGCCAGGCTGAAGCAGTCCTGCATACCCTGGACTGTAGGAGGGCCTTATCCTTCTACCTTGACCGTACGCAGGGGCATAGAAGGGCTACTCAGCTCTTCGTATCCTTTGACCCCAATAAGTTGGGGTTGGCTGTGTCCAAGCGTACCTTGTCCATCTGGGTGGTTGACTGTATCACCTGGGCTTACAAGGCGGCTGACCTTCCTTTGCAGGGTAGGGTCATGGCCCATCGTGTCAGGGCAATGGCTGCCTCAGTGGCTCATCTCTGCTCTGTGCCCTTGGTAGACATCTGCAGGGCTGCAACTTGGTCTTCAAGCCAGACTTTTGTGGCCCATTACTGTCTGGAGAGGGAGTCCCATAGGGACAGTGCTTTTGGCCAAGCAGTACTCCGGAATCTCTTTGAGGTTTAGGCAACTCCTGCCCTCCTGCCCTCTGTTGGGCTACCGGTAGAGGTTGTGTCCTTGAAAAGCCTTTCTTTGCTGCTGTGACTAGAGGGAGTTCTCTTGTTCAGCCTGGTTTCCTGGTAGCCCAGAGCTAGGGAGTCACCCATATGTGAGGACTGACTTCCTGCTTGGTCCTGGAGAAAGAGTAGTTACTCACCTGTAACAGGTGTTCTCCAGGAGCAGCAGGAATCGGTCCTCACAACCCTCCCTCCTCCCCTTGGAGTTGCAGTTGTACATAGTTTGTTTTCCATTTTTGTGTGCTGTTCTTAGCTATGTCATTTGACTGAGGTAAGATGGCACCTTTAGGCGGGAAGGGAACCGCGCATGCGTGCAAGCATTCCCAAAGGCTTTCATGGAAAGCTGGGGAAATGCTCCGCTGGGGCTTCATCAGCGCCGATGACACCCATATGTGAGGACTGATTCCTGCTGCTCCTGGAGAACACCTGTTACAGGTGAGTAACTACTCTTTACTGTGTTTCTAGCTGGAAGGAAAGGATCTGAAGACTCAAAGAATTTATCTGGATATCTGCTTAGTTACCTGGATAAAATCCTTGGATGAAAGCTGCATTCCCTTCCTGTAGCTATTTGTTTACCCAGCTAAAATTGTTTGTTTGGAAAATTTGACCTCTTAGAAAGCTATTTTTCTTCCTCGTTGGAGGTGCAGAGATTTCATAATGAATTCCCCGTGTGTACTTTACTAGGCAACCCTAGCCTTGCCCCTAATGCCTCCCTCCTTCCCCCCTCTCTCAAAGTAGGAGACAATTTTCAGAAGTTTGTCCGTGAGTAACATTGCTTTTGCTTAGTGATAGCTTAATCTGATTTATTTCTTACAGTTGATGCATGGCAGTCAAACAGGGCCAGACCAGCCATTAGGCAGACTAGGCATTTGCCTAGGGTGGCAGCTTCTTGGGGAGGGGGTGGCAAAGAGCAAGGCATACAAAGTCAAATAATAGATTCTGACAACGGAGGGGGGCGCACAAGGCTTAAGGTTTGCCTAGGGTGCCTTGTACCAACTCTTGGGCTGGCCCTGCAGTCAATATTCAAAAGATTTATTTGCTTAATTTTGATTGTTTTAAAACAGACCTTGTTTCCATTTCGTTCCTCTAGTCCAGTCCCGACACCTTGTGGGGGTTGTCTTTCCTGCTGTGGCCTTTGTCAGCAGTTTCAAGCAGTGTGGCAAGTGCAACCGCACTATTTCCCACACGGACCACCACAATACCTGCATATAAAGTGCCTTGGGGTAGACTACGACGTGTCTACTTGCCAACTCTGCCTACTTATGTCAAAGAAGATTCGCAAGGAGCGTTACAAGTGGCAGAGGGAGCTGTTTGGCAAGTTTGCCTCTACATCTGTGGTGGAATCCCTGCTCTCGACACTGGCATCCAGCGACTTGTTGTGCACTGGGCTCGCTCAGAGTCCTAGGGTCACAGAGCCTCAGACTGGGGATCATCCTCAGAAGACCTTCCCCCGTGGGTCCAGGATGTTGTCGCAGGTGAGATCCAACTCCCGACTGTCGGGTAAGACCACCGGCTCCAGGGCATGGAATTCTCAACCTGACAGTGATGGCCGGGAGTGGCCCTCCAAGCAACCCTGGTGGGAGGAGACTCCCACAGCATTGGGGCATCGGGTCAGGTCAGGTCTGCCAACGCTATCACCATCAGTGATTCCCCGACTAGGGACTCGGTGCCGGCCTCGGCATTCCCGGGGCCCGTGCCAGCTGCTGCGGAGCCCAGTGGCATAGAGGTCAGGATGACAGCCCAAGCTGCGTTCCTCGAGGCACAGTGGGGCCTGAAGACTGGAACCTCCAGATCATTGGGGCTGGCCACAGAACCGTCCTCGGCGAGGACATCCCCAGAGGATACTCTGCCTATCCTTGAAGTTGGCTCGATTGGTGCCACCTCTGTTGGCGTCTGACTCGAGAAATGACTGCATTGGGTGCCGCTGTGGCGGGGTATCAATGCAGGAGATGATGCAGAGTTGGTCCGGAGAGCGCCCGGTGCTCGATGATTCCTCCAACTCAGTTGGCTTGGGAGACGGATGAGGAGTCTCCTGACACCATTCTTCACCAGGACATCCCCTCCAACACGTCCCCGCCACACCATCATCTGCTGTCTGTGCCGGAGGATCTCGCCTTCCTGGAGTTCGTGAGGGTCTCAGGCCCTCACCTTCGTGGCAGTGCCCAAGGACAACCCCCAGACCGAGGATCTCGAGATTCTCTAGTACAAAGCTCCTCCGAGGGAGGCACTGACGGTGCAAATATCCCCCATCCTGGAATGACTGCTGTTCCAGATGTGGGAGACCCCGGTGACGGTGTCTCACAACTCCATGGTGGTGGTGGAGTCAGCCATGCATTGCATAAAGAGCCAGGAGATGCACTCCTCGGTGCCCCCTGGCAGGGGGGCCCGCACCATTGATGCATTTGGCAGGAAGTGTTTCCAGGGCTCCATGCTCACAACCTGGTTCCAGGCATACCAGTTGTACATAGGCATATACCTGAGGGATCTGGCGAAGGAGTTCACTGGGTTCTCGGCTGGACTTTCAGGTGAACCTCTTGAGCACTTCAGGACCCTGGTTTCCTTGGTCAAGGACTGCTCCTAGTTTCAAACTCGGGCTGCCTTTGACGGCTTTGAGTCTGTGGCTTGGGTAGCCGTGCTGGGCATTAGTGCCCGATGCTTTGCCTGGCTACAGTCCTCCGACCTGGATCAATGGGTCAGGACAAGTTGGCTGTCCCTTGCCAGGGAGAGAACATATTTGGCAAGCCCATGACTGAGAAGGCTAGCGAGCTGGAGAAAGAATTCCTGCCCAGAACCCGGCTGTCCAGGAAGACTGCTGATCCTTCCCGTCAGAAAAAGCCATTCCACCCGAAGACCAAGAAGGCTTATCAGGCTCCCCCTCAGGGGCACAGTTCTCGTAAGCCAAAAGCCCCAAAGCCCCGACAGCACTGCGGGGATTTTGACTCCTTGGGCATAGCCTCCCTCCCCCTGAACGTAAAAGGCCCAAGATTCATGGAGGCACATCTATAGCCAGACATCACCACAGACGCATCGGTGCTGCAGGTGGTCAGGGAGGGGTACCTTCTCCACTTCTTTCAGCTACCTCCTCTTTTCTTCCCGGGGGAAATATCCATGGACCCCTTGCACAGGGAGCTCCTGCAGAGGGAGTTCGAGGCCAATGTTCCCTCTAATTTTCTGTAGGCTGTGTGCGCATAAAATATCAGCTGTGTGCAGCTTTTAAAGGAAGGTTAAATTTTTGTGCGCCACATAACGACACTCAGAGTTATATACTTTAAAATTTGACTACACGTCAGAATACAGTATGTACACCACATTGATTTTAATCAAATTAAATGAAAATAGACGATTACTAAATGAAGCGGGAAATTTCTAGTAATTACAATCATAACTTAAATTTTAAGACGTCTGTGTTTTCTATCAGAATCAGAGTCGTAATTTTTGTGCGCTCTGTTGTAAAGTATGTGCGCTCGTTCAGCGAGGTGTGTGCGCGTGCACATGCGCACAGCTTAGAGGGAACAGTGTTCGAGGCCCTGCTCAAGGATCACACGGTGGAGCCCTTTCCCCAGCCCTTCCAGGGCCAGGGGTTCTATTCCCGCTACTTCCTCGTCCCCAAGAAAACTGGGGGCTTCAGGCCCATCCTGGACCTGCAGGACCTCAACTGCTTCCTGGTGAAAGAAAAGTTCAAATTGGTATCCCTTCAAACCTTGCTGCCTTACCTCCTGCAGGGAGATTGCATCTTTGAGGTTCAAGGTGCATAGCCATACACCCACATTCTGATACATCCAAGGCACAGTCAGTACCTCCATTTTGTGTTCGGGGGCCGACACGCCCAATACAGGGTGCTCTCCCTTCAGACTGGCCACGACTCCTCCGGTGTTCACCAAATGCCTGGTGGTTGTGGCTGCCCTTCTCAGTCTCCTGGGGGTTTTCATCTTCCCCTACCTGGACAACTGGCTCATCAGAGCAGGCAGTTCACCGTATCAGGGGGCTGCTCCTGTGCCTAGGGTTTGTGGTCAACTTCCCAAAGTCTCACCTGTTGCCGACCCAGCACTTGGAGTTCATCAGTACCCTGCTGCACTCCACCCAGCCACAGGCCTTCCTCCCACAGGACTGCGTGCTGCGCCTCTCTGCCGTAGCACAGGGCATGCAGGGCTGCTCAGCGGTGACAGCCAGACAGATGCTCTGCTTGTTCAGGCACATGGCATCTACAGTTTCTCACGCCCTTTGCCTGCCTCCGCATGCGGCAGGCCCAGTGGACGCTCATTGCCCACTAGACACAGGCTTCTGGCCACCTGGAGGACAGGATCTAGTTCACGCTGGCCCTGGCAGCGTCCCTTGCCTGGTGGCATGACACCCTCAACCTCGGAACTGGCCTTCCTTTACGGGCTCCCCCAGTGCAGCGCATCCTCACGATGGACGCATCCAAGTTGTGCTGGGGAGCCTACTGCGATCACCTGCAGTCGCAGGACCCATGGTCTCCAGCAGAGAGTGCCTTGTAAATCCACCTGCCGGAGCTCAGGGTGATATACCATGCCCAGCGGGTATTCCAGGACCCATCTGACGGGACAGGTGGTTCAAGTCCAGACGGACAATCAGATGGTGATATACTACCTTAACAAGCAGGGCTGCACGGGTTCATACTACCTCTGCTGGGAGGCTGTTCGCCTCTGGAACTTTGGAGCAGGGAAAAACATCTCCCTCATGGCAGTTTATCTGCCAGGCCAGGACAATGTACTGGCCAACCACTTGAGTTGGGTCCTCCAGCCCCACAAGTGGCAGCTGAACCCAGCAGTACTGGGGTACCCTTTTTGCTGCTGGGGGATCCCAGAGATAGACCTCTTTGCCAGTCCAGAGAATGTGCAGCTGCCACGCTTCTGTTCCTGGAGGCTGGCCCAGGGGCGGGGAGGCATTGGACACCTTCCTCCTCCTCCTCTGGGCCAGGGGCTTCCTGTACATGTTCCCACCTACACCCCTGGTTCCCCAGGTGCACCTGCTGGCCTTGCGTAGGGATTCCAATTGTCTGGTGTATGCATTTAAATGGCACAGGTTCTCGCTGTGTTGCACGGACGGGGGTCTTAACCCCTTCTTCTGCACAGTGCAAGAATCTTGCAATGCCTCTTGCATCTTTCTGGGGCTGCCTTAAGTTCAGCACGGTCAGAGTGCACCTCTGTGCCATTTTGGTTCATCGCCATCTATGCGCATGGCCTGGCTGTCTCGGTGCACCCTCTGATGGTCAGTTTCATGAGAGGACGACTCCTGTCCTGGTCCCCAATCAGTCCGCCGCCAGTGGCGTGGGATCTTAATGTGGTGTTGGGGAAGCTCATGGCTCCCCCCTTTTGAGCCCTCGGTTACATGCCATCTCAAGTATCTGTCTTGGAAGGTCGTTTTCCTAGTGGCGCTCAACTCTGCTAGGCAAATGAGCGAACTGCAGGCACTGATGACCCATGCACCCTACACTAGATTTCACAGGAACAGTCATCCTTTGGACTCACCCCAAGTTCCTGCGAAAGGTGGTCTCTGCCTTCCACTTGAATCAGGCCTCACCTCTCCTGGATGGAGGCCTCATACACACGCTTGACTGCAAAAGAGTCTTGTCCTTTTACAGCCAGAAGGCGCAACCCCACTGCTCTTGGCACAGCTCTTTGTCTCCTTTGATTCCAGTCATCTTGAGGTTGCAGTCTCCAAGTGCACCCTCTGACGATGGGCGACCGACTGCATCTCCTTCGCCTACCATCAGGCTGGGCTTTCTCTGGAACATCATATCACAGCGCATAATGTGCATGCCATGGCAGTCTCTGTGGACAATCTGCGTCCGGTGCCCTTGCTAGACATCTGCTAGGCTGCCACCTGGTCATCTCTGTACACCTTCATAGGGCACCACTGCTTGGAAGAGAGCTCACGGCATGATAGCGCCTTTGGCCAGGTAGTACTTCGTCACCTCTTTGGGGAATAGTGCAACTCCTTCCCCTCCAGCCCTTTGTGTTAAGGCTGCTAGAGAGGGGATTGCATTTTCAATGTTGCTGCTGCAGTGCCAGACTTCCAGCCAACCAGCGCTCCCTGCTGTCCTTTACGGTCCACTTTTTGAGTCACCCGTGGCTTCTACAGACTTTTTCAATAGCCTGTAGCTTGGGAGTCCCATATGTGAGGACTGACATCCTGCTTGTTCCCGGAGAAAGCGTAGTTATTCATTCTTCAGGGATAGCAGGAATCAGTCCTCACAACCCTCCCTCCTCCCCGTGTAGTTGCTTTTTTCTTTTTGCCGTCTTGTGCTATGATATACTGAGGCAAGATGGTACCCTTGGGCAGGCAGGAAGGTGACCATGCATGCGCGGTGTAACTCTCAAGGCTTTCTTTGAAAGCTGGGGAGTCAATCCATGCGGGCTCTGTGGGTGCCAAAGTCACCCATATGTGAGGACCGATTCCATATGTGAGGACCGATTCCATATGTGAGGACCTGAGAACATCCGTTACAGGTGAGTGAGTACGCGTTAGCAGAGTTATTCAAATAACCTTTTATTTTATTTTTCTGGATGTCTTTATTACTTGTACACTTCCTTCCCAGTAACCATCACTGCTTATTGTGGCGTACAAGCCTACAATTACAAGTAAAAAATGAAAAAGAAATCCCAAACCCTGCTCATCAGGACTTTGAATAGACACTCATGACAGCTGAAAAGAGCCAAGCTCCCAATCATTTGGGGCATTAAGCCACCGCAATCTTTACTCCATGTGTAGCGTTAAAAAAAAAAAAAAAAAAAAAATTCATCTTGACATGATGTCAAAAGAGATTGGAACACTTAAGCTAAAGGGGACATTACTGCTTCCTGAATATTCTTCAGTCACATACTGATTTTTTTCCTTTCTTAAATCCTTGAATGTGTGTTTTTTGTGTTTTTTTTTCTGTTCAGAAGATGATGATTCATTTTTGCTGCTGCCATTGACAAAAGAAAACAGCCACAATAGCAGCTTTGAACTAATAGGCTCCATGATACCATGCTACCAGCCTTGCAACAAACAGGGGGGCCGTGGAGGGTCTGTGCTGCCTGCATCAGGGGGCTTCCACTCGCCAACAGCAGGTCTCTTCAAATCCAGTTTCATTGGTTCAGCATCCAAGGTTTGTACTCTGTATTTTTATAGATTGGGTAGCATTTTATCTTTTAATCTAAAGGTCCTCATGCTTGAGTAATATTTTGAGACTAAAGCTACTTCAGAGCCTGCTCTCTCAGCATATTAAGGCTTTCCTTAGCGCACATCTTGCATTGTTCCTCATAATTGGAAAAAACAGGAAAAATACTTACAGCTTTACTAAAAAATCTTGTTAGGGACTTTGAGGGGCATTTTCAATGATTCTACCTTGGTAGCTAAGCAGTTACAAAGATAACCCCTCAATTGAAAATCGCCTTATCCCCTATGGGTAAAAGCAGCAACATGGGTAGTTTTTACCTGGATTGGGTGGGGGAGGGTATTAAGAGGAGTCAGCAGACAACTCATAGATGTAGGTTAGGGAGCAGACTTTGTACCAGCTATAAAACCGGTGCAAAGTCCATAGGAACTGAAGTACCCATCATGCTGCCCATTCCCATATTTTGAAAGGAAAACCCTACCGGAAGTTTCACTTGGAAAATTTGTTTGTAGGCCCATAGATACTAGGTACACATGGGCCTGCTAGTTAACTGCAAGACTTTAAAATTGTCTCCTTTCCATATCATCCTGCTAGACCAGTCCAGACTAGTGGGTAATGTCCCCTTCCATAATATCCCTACAGTCCAATCCATACTCGTGGGTTGTATTCCTATTCCAGCAAATGAAGACTGAGCCTTCTAACTTTTGGTGATGTCACTATATAATGAGCCAACACTCCTCCCACCAGTATTATCAGTCTCCAGCAGATGGGACACAAACCCCTGTAGCCTAGGCTAGTATGTGGGCTTCTTGAGATAAACTTTTAGAGTTTAAATAATTAAATAAATAAAAGTGGTTACTGTCTTCCTGCTTGGATTCCTGTGTCAAATGGTATTTGAGACACTCACTTAGTTGTTAACGGAGAGCAGCTACTGTGGTGACCAGGTCTGCCCCGTGGAACCGAGGTCAGCAGTAGGGACCCGGGAGGAGAGGGGGGAGTTCATTCCTCCTGCTCTAGAGCATATCGGATCTGCCTGCTTTCCCAGAGCCCTTCAGTGGATTAGGGGACTCTGGGTTTGCTGCTGTGATTGGGAGCAGTTTGGAAGGCGAGTTTACTGTCTGTCAGCACGACTGGTTGGGTCCTCGGGAGTTTGTGTGAGCAGCAAGGTTCAGCGGCGTGTTGGTTTCCTGGGGTGATTAGCAATTTCAGTCTTTCCCACTCTATGCCGGCTGGCAAAGCGATCTGTATAGGCTGCGGAGCAGATGGTCTCACCTGTCAGGAGTCAGGCTTTGCAGGGCCTGTGAGGCCGAGAACCGGAGGCATGAAATTCTTTCACAGACCAGCTGACTAATAGGGGGGGGCATCCCCCAGTATCTTTGCTGCGGGGGGTTCCAGGGCAGTGAATTTCACAGATGTGGCTCCCGCGGTTTTGGGAACCACAGCCATCTTGTCTCCTCCTTCCGTGGCCATTTTTGCAGTACCATGGGGTTTTCCTTTGCTCTTAGGGGCGATGGCTGGACAGGAAGTGCAGAGGTCGCTTGGACTCCAGCAGGCAGCTCAGGAATATCTATTCTATCTCCAGCAACAAGCAGAAATCTAGTCATCACATATGGGTATCGTCGGTACCGACGGAGCCTGCGCGGGAACGCTCCCCAGTGTCCAATCAGAAAGCTTTTGGGAGCATCCCACAGCGCCTGCGTGCTGCCTTCCCGCCATTCCCAACTGCCTCTCTCCAGTTCTTTTTCCGCGGAGCCAGCAGGTCGTGTTCCTGTCACCGCAGAAGAATTTCCTTATTTCTTTATTTCTTTTTGTGGTCACGTCTGCCTTCCCCGATGCTCTACCGGTACCGTCGGTATTTCTTTTCTTTAAAAAAAAAAAAATAACATCCATATTTTACTTTTTTCAGGTGCGCCCGCCTTTTTTGGGCCTTAGGTCCCAAAACTTTCCTTAACATGGAAAAACCTGCTTCAGGTTTTAAAAAGTGCACAAAATGTGGCGGTACCATTTCCGTCACCGACACCCATGAACGGTGTTCAAAATGTTTAGGTCCTGACCACTCCATCACAGATATTGTGTCCTGTGCTATGATGTCTAAAAGGGGTAGACAGAACCGAGCTGCTAAGCTCAGTACCCTGTTTCCCTCTGATGCGGCTTCGGTGGCATCGACGTCTTCCAGGGCTGCTGCTGCTTCTTCTTCTTCATAAATCCAGCTGGTCCTCGAAGGGTAGATCTCCTTCTAAGCATCGAGATGCCTCTGGCGTTGCCCTCGAGGATTCTGCACCGGCAAAATTATCCCGGCGGGAGGCTTCGGCTTCCAAAGCACCATCATCGGGGTTCCAGGATGCTCTCTATGGCTCGGCCTCGACAGATCTCCTGGTGCCATGCTCTGGGGTACCGGTGGTTCCCACCGGTAACGACTTCCAGGCATTGACAGCATCTATGGACCAGAAATTCTGTCCATAGAACGCAGTCTAGTGGCTTTCCTTGTGGCATCGACGCCCTTGGTACCGCGACAGACAGCTCCACTGGTACCGGCATCGGTATTAGTATCGCAACCGGTACCGATAGCATCGACATCGGCATCGATGCCTGCTATGCCGGTACCCTGTCCTTCGATGCCCGCCGGTACCGATTCCCCAGTACCGATTATTCCCGATACCGATTTTGCTCTGTACGGGTATCGGGCTCTGCAGGAGCATCCAGACAGGCGATACTTCGATTCCTCAGAAGAATCTGAGGACTCTGAAAGTTCTGTCGATGCAGCGATGATACTTCCACAGGAGTCGTCCTCCCCTAAACGCAGGATGTCTCCGCCAGAGGACATGTCTTTCCAAGACTTCATCCGAGAGGTGGCTCGGGGCTGTCCATCACTGTGACCCCTGAGACAGGGCCAAGGAATTGGATATTTTATAATATCCCAAAACTCCTAAGGAGGCAACTACCCTACCCATTCATGTGATTCTATATGATCTCATGTTGAGGATGTGGGAAACACCTCTTACCACCTCTCCTCATTCTCGTAGGTTAGATACTATGTATCGTGTCCCTCCTTGTCCTGGATTCCATAAAACTCAGCTTCCTCACCACTCTATTGTGGTGGAATCTGCTATGAGAAGGATTAGAAGTGCAAAAAGACATGCCTCTAATCCTCCAGGACATGAATGCAGAACTCTGGATGCTTTTGGACGTAGAGTCTTTAAAGCTTCCATGCTTGCTGCAAGAATCAGTTCCTATAGTCTCTACATGGGAATGATCCTAAAGGAAGTTACTGATCATCTACAGACTTTAAGTCCTTTCATCTCTGAGGATAAAAGGCAGGAGTTTCTCACTTGGCTCAAACATGCCCAAGATGTCTCTAAATTATAAGAACATAAGATATGCCATACTGGGTCAGACCAAGGTCCATCAAGCCCAGTATCCTGTTTCCAACAGTGGCCAATCTAGGTCATACGTACCTAGCAGTTTCCCCAAAAGACACAGGTTCCACAATGCTTGTACTGGGTCAAGCATTGTTATCTTGGGTCCCTTCTTAATAATGGTTTATGGACCTTTCCTCCAGGAACTTGTCCAAACCTTTTTTAAACCCAGCTACACTAACAGCCTTTACTACATCCTCCGGTAACAAATTACAGAGTTTGATTACATGTTGAGTGAAAAAATACTTTCTCTTATTAGTCTTAAATAGTTTACCCTGTAGCTTTATTGCATGTCCCCTAGTCTTTCTATATTCTGATAATGTAAACAATCGATCTACGTTTACCCGTTCCACTCCGTTCATTAATTTATAGACTTCTATCATATCTCCCCTCAGCCGTCTCTTTTCCAGGTTAAAGAGCCCTAACCTTTTTAGCCTTTCTTCATAGGAGTATCCTTCCATCCCCTTTACCATTTTGGTGGCTCTTCTCTTCGCTGAATTCTCCAACCGTGCAGCCTTCGACTGCTTTGAATGTATAAGCAGGGCCTCGGCTATTGCCATAGGTGCACGTAGAATTGCTTGGCTCCAAGCATCTGATTTAGAGCTCTGGGTACAAGATAAATTGGGAAATATTCCTTGTACTGGTGAGAACCTGTTTGGTAGAGATTGGCAAGAAAAAGCCAATGAAATGGATGCTGAAAATTCCACTTTGGATAGACTATCCAAGTCTACTGCTGATCCTGTTAGGAAAAAGTTGTTCAAGAAAACATCTTTTTTTTAAAAAGAAAAGATTTTATCCTGCTTATGGTCATCAGGCATCTTCTGCAGGTCAGTTTTCAACCAAACGTCAGCAACCACCCAAACAGAAGAAAGCAAAGGCTACTAGGCCTCAACCGGCACAGCAGCCTCAGCCTCCTCAGGGCCTTTGACTTTCAGCTAGAGAACTTAGCCTTTCTGGCTCTGGAAGGACCAGAACCGTCCACCATTCCAGGAAGGTTATGCCATTTGGCTCCCAGATGGGGGCAAATAACAGCAGAGCGTTGGACACTCTCCATCATAAGAGAGGGGTACAGACCTCATTTTTCAAGCATGCCCCCTCCCACAATAGTGAAGCAGTTCAATTCTCTGACCTCTCTCATCGACCTGTTAGGTCAGGAGGTTACCATCCTTCTTGCCCAAGGGGCAATAGAAGAAGTGCCTCTTCATCAACAGGGCACAGGGGTCCCAAAGAAAACAGGGGGATACAGACCTATCTTAGATCTCAGAGAATTGAACAAATTCCTTGTCAAGGAGAAATTCAAAATGATTTCTCTCGTAGCTCTGCTTCCATACCTTCAGAGTCAGGATTGGCTTTGTTCCCTAGATCTCAAGGATGCGTACACCCATGTTCTCATCCATCCAACCCACAGAAGGTTCCTTCGGTTCCTGTTTCAAGGAAAGCACTACCAATACAAGGTGCTTCCTTTTGGTCTGGCCTCTGCACCAAGGGTGTTCACGAAATGCATGGCTGTGGTAGCAGCATTTCTACGCACTCTGGGAATATTCGTCTTCCCTTACTTGGACGGCTGGCTCATTCGAGCTCCAACACAATCAGAGGCCAGGACTTCTCTATCCTGCACAATGCGTATCCTTCAGTATTTAGGGCTGGTCATAAACATCCCAAAATCCAGTCTAACTCCTACTCAGTCTCTAGAGTTCATAGGAGCCCTGCTGGATACCACAAAGGCAAGGGCCTACCTTCCCCAAGCCTGTTGCCTTCGCTTGGTGCAATTAGCTTCTCAAGCAGTCCTAAAGCTCTTTTTAACTGCTCGAGAAATGTTAGTTACTAGGCCACATGGCATCCACCGTGCATGTGGTACCATATGCTCACCTTCACATGAGGGCAGCTCAGTGGACTTTATCCACCCAATGGACCCAGGCATCAGGTTGCCTGTCAGACAAAATAGCAAGCACAAGTCGCCTCATTTTGTCTCTCCAGTGGTGGAAGTCCACTCAAAACCTGTTGCTGGGGTCCCCCTTTTAGCAACACCTGCCCCAAGCAACTCTTACAACAGATGCTTCTCCAATGGGTTGGGGAGCTCATCTGCAAGACCTCTCCACCCAAGGCACCTGGACTCCACAAGAGAGTTGTCTACATATCAATCTCTTGGAGCTCAGAGCAATCTTCCTTGCTCTGCAAGTGTTCCACACCCTGCTCAGCTACAAAACAGTCCTTATTCATACGGACAATCAAGTAGCCATGTTCTATGTGAACAAGCAGGGGGGAACAGACTCTCTGTCACTTTGCAACGAAGCTCTGCAACTGTGGGCCCTCACCAGAGAGCATCACATTCATCTTCTGGCAGTGTATCTTCCAGGCGTTCAAAACTCTTGGGCAGACAGACTCAGTCGAGTTCTCCTTCCACATGAGTGGTCTCTGCATGCAGACCAGGTGGCCAAGATTTTTCAACTTTGGGGAACCCCGGACATAGACCTCTTTGCAAGTCTGTGGAATGCCAAACTTCCCCGGTTCTGTTCCAGAACTCTGGCTCAGGGAGCTCAGGCAAAGGATGCTTTCCTCCTTCACTGAGGTCAAGACTTCCTGTATGCCTTTCCACCCATTCCCCTAATTCCCAAAACCCTTTTCAAGCTTCAGAGAGACAGAGGCCACATGATTCTCATAGCACCACATTGGCCACGGCAAGTGTGGTACCCTCTGCTTCTACATCTCTTTCAAGCTCCCTCCCTGGAGTTAGGGTCTGCTCCATATCTCCTATCTCAGGAGAACGTGATGTTATGGCATCCCAATCCCCAGTCCCTGCATCTCAGGGCTTGGTTGCTGAGGGCCTAGATCTCCAAGATCTTCATCTTTCTCAGCAAGTGAAAGATGTTCTTTATGCTTCTAGGAAACCTTCCACTAGACATTCTTATGCTTTCAAGTGGAAAAGGTTCACTATTTGTTCAGAAAAGCGTCTTAACCCCCTTGCTATACCTCTATAATCTTTACTGGAGTATCTCCTCCATTTGTCTAATGCAGGCCTTAAGACAAATTCAGTAAGAGTCCATTTGAGTGCTATTGCAGCTTCTCTTAAACCTCTAAATGGACAACCTATTTCCTCTCATCCTCTTATAGCAAGATTCATGAGAGGCCTCCTTCTAACTAAGCCTCCCATTAGACCACCTCCGGTGGCATGGGGCTTGAACCTGGTTCTTAGGCAGCTCATGAAGCCACCTTTCGAACCCTTAGCTACCACCTCCTTGAAATTTCTTTCTTGGAAGGTTATCTTTCTCATTGCAATCACATCAGCACGCCGCATTAGTGAATTGCAAGCACTAGTAGCTAATCCACCTTATAAAAGGTTTCATCATGGCAAGGTAGTCCTTGGGAATCATCCACACTTTATGTCTAAGGTGGTCTCGCCTTTTCATCTCAACCAGGTGGTCTACCTACCTGTCTTTTTTTCCAGGACCTCATGCATCAAATGCAGAGAGCAATCTTCATACCCTGGACTGTAAAAGAGCTCTGGCTTTTTACTTACAAAGGACACAGCAACATAGGAAGTCCTCTCAACTCTTTTTTGCTTTTGACCCTTCTCATTTGGGACTGCCATTCTCCAAGAGAACACTATTTAACTGGATTGCTCAGTGTATTTCTTTTGCCTATCAGAGTAAGAACATTTCTCTGGAGGGCCATGTCACAGCTCACAATGTGAGAGCCATGGCAGCCTCAATGGCTCATCTGCACTCTGTGTCTATTGACGACATCTGTCGAGCAGCCACTTGGGCCTCTGTTCATACCTCCACAGCCCATTACTGCTTGGACAAGAACTCCCGCCGGGATGCCTTGTTTGGTCAGGCTGTTCTCAAACACCTTTTCCAAACTTAATCAACTCCTACCCACCATCCCTGATAGGATGCCAGAGATCCATAGGGGGAAATGGAGTCTTTCTCAGGGACACACAACTTCTGGGTTCTCCAGGACCAAGCAGGAAGTCAGTCCTCGCATATGGGTGACGTCAGCGCCGACGGAGCCCTCGCGGAGCAATTTTCCCCAGCTTTCAAAGAAAGCCTTTGGGAATTGCAGCGCGCATGCGCGGTCCTCTTCCCGCCCAAGAGTGCCATCTTGCTCAGTCTTCTTTTTTCCGCGGAGCCCTACAGACGTTGTTTGTGAATCCCTGCAGAAAAGTTGATTTTATTTCTCTTTTTTCTCTTGCCCGGACCCGCGTCGCCGGTTGCGAGTCCGTTCTTCATTTTTCGGTTTTTTGTCCTTCGTGACAGATTTCGCGCCTTTTTACTTTTTCACTGGCAGCCCGGTCTTTTGACCTCGCAGGGGCCCTTTTTCCCCCGATGGCTGCCAGCGGGTTTAAAAAGTGTGACCTCTGTAAGAAACTCATGTCTCTTACAGACACACACGACTTCTGCCTCCGCTGCCTCGGACCCGATCATGACCCGATGATCTGTGGTCCGTGTGGCAAAATGTCCTCAAAAGCGTTGAGTCGGCAGCATCAGCGGGAACGTATCTTCTCTGACTCCGGCCGGGCTCGGACCTCGTCAGAGGCTTCGACGTCTCGGGACTCTGGTCCTGAGCATCGTCGAAGTTCCTCTGAAAGGGGGTCTCCTACCCGGGAACATCATCGGAAGAAGAAACCTGCGAGGGCAGGATCGGTGGACGCTCCTGGTTCCTCGAGGGCCAGGTCGCATAGCCCCGATTCCCGTCCCGGGTCCTCGGAGGTGGAGAGGCCTTCGAAACATCCTCGTCTCGAGATGGACTTGCCCGCTCACGTGAGTACTGTTGTCCTCGTAGACTCGCCTCCGAAGGAGCCGACGTCGGGCCCAACGCCGTCGGGGGCTGCTGGGTCTCCTGAGCTCGGACTCAGGTTGACGGCCTTGGAGAGCAGTCTGACTGCCTTCATGGACCAGCAGCGGGCATTGATCGCTGGCCTCGCCGGTGCTTCTGCCCAGACCGCCGGGACGTCAACCTCCAAGTTGACCCCGGAGACTGAGCCGATCCTCGAGTCCATGAGGGCTCGAGTCGATCCTCGGTCATGGTCTCCTTCGGCCTCCCGTTCGGGACCGAGGTGGTCGACGCCGACTCCCTCGGCGTCGGGGCGAGTGGCATCGATGCCCGCCCGACCGGAGCCGCTCGACTCCTCCTCCGAGGAGTCGGCCTGGGAATCCGAGGACGAAGAGTCACCTGGTTCCTTTCGGACTCGGTGTGTCCCATCGGACTCCCCCGAGTCTGAACCTCGGAGACGGTCCCTCCCGGAGGATACCCGGTTCTCGGACTTCGTGCGGGATATGGCCAAGGCCTTGGCCTTCCCCGCGGATCCCGAGGAGGAGCCTCGAGTCAAAGAACTCGATGCCCTCCAATATGACTCTCTCCCGAAGGAGGCCTTTATTGTACCGGTTCCTCCGATGCTGGAACGACTTCTCTTCCGCATGTGGGAGAGCCCGGCGTCGTCGCCGGTGTTAAGCAAGCGGGTCGATTCCATTTATCGAGTCCGCAAGAGCCCCGGCTTCCAAAAGGCACAACTACCGCACCATTCCATGGTGGTGGAATCGGCCATGCATAGACTTAAGAGTCAAAAAATGCACTCCTCGGTGCCCCCCGGTAGGGAGGCCCGAAGCCTGGATGCCCTCGGTAGGAAGTGTTTCCAGGGCTCTATGCTTGCTTGTCGAGTCCAGACCTACCAGCTCTACATGGGCATGTATCTCCGGGACCTGGCTAAAGAAATAGCCGGGTTCTCTGCTGGTCTCTCCGACGAACCTTTGCAGAGGTTCCAAACCTTGTCAACTGGTATTCGGGAGTGCTCAAAGTTTATCTCTCGAGCAGCCTATGATGGTTTTGAGGCATCGGCTCGAGTAGCCGCAGCCGGCATCGGTGGATGCCGCCAGGCTTGGCTTCAGACGTCCGACCTCGAGCCATGGGTGCAGGACAAGTTGGTCGATGTCCCCTGCAGGGGTGAAAACCTCTTTGGCAAGCCCATGGATGAGAAGGCTGCACAGATCGAGACCGAGACTCTCACCAGGACTCGTCTCTCAAGGAAGACCTCTGCCCCTTCTCAAAAGAAGAAGGGCTCGGGGAAAAAGCCCTTTTACCCAAGGAAGGCGGCTGCCTATAAATACTACTCTCAGTATCAGGCCTCACCAGCTCCCCCACAGGGTAAGCAGGCCAAGGGACGGGGTAATGGGTCCCGTAGGCAGCAAGCCCCCAAGCCTGCACCACCGGCCCCTGCTCAGCAGGGTGGGGGTTTTTGACTTCATCAGCATAGCCGCTCCCCCTCAGCTGGTTTATCTCAGCACAGGAGGCCGGCTGGTCCACTTTGCCCAAAGGTGGTCCAACATCACCACAGATACCTGGGTACTTCACATAGTTCGAAAGGGCTATCTTCTTCACTTTCACCAGGTACCTCCCTCCTACTTTCCAGGGGAGCCTCCGAGACTCCCTCTGCACAGGGACTTACTCCTTCAGGAGTTAGCAAGTCTCCTTCAGGAACAGGCTGTGGAACCGGTGCCCCACCACCTGAAGGGTCAATGGTTTTACTCCAGGTACTTTCTGGAACCAAAAAGAACAGGAGGCCTCAGACCCATCCTGGACTTGCGAAACCTAAACAAGTTCCTTGCAAAGGAAAAGTTCAAGATGCTTACCCTTGGAATCCTGCTGCCCTACCTCCAGCAGGGCGACTGGCTATGCTCCTTGGATCTAAAGGATGCGTATACTCATATCCTTATTCATCCAGACCACAGACAATATCTCAGGTTTGTTTGTGGGAGGAAATCATTACCTGTACAGAGTACTGCCCTTTGGCCTATCCTCTGCCCCCAGGGTGTTCACCAAATGCCTGGCAGTGGTGGCGGCCTATCTAAGACTTCAAGGCCTTTTTGTGTTCCCATACCTGGACGACTGGCTCATCAGAGTCCAGTCTTCACAAGAGGCCACTCAGGCCACTCATCGCACTGTGACTCTACTCCAGCACTTGGGATTTGTCATAAACTTCGCAAAGTCCACTTTGCTCCCCTCTCAAAATCTCGAATTCATCGGCGCCAGGTTAGATACTCTTCAGGCGCGGGCCTTCCTCCCTCTGGACAGGGCCAAGCGGCTCATGGATCTCGCCAGCCACTTTCACAGCAATGTCCTGGTCTCGGCCAGGCAATTTCTGAGACTGCTCGGCCATATGGCTTCCACGGTCCATGTGACCCCCAATGCCCGCCTGAACATGCGACCTGCTCAATGGTGCCTTCGCACTCAATGGCATCGGGCCACTGGGAGCCTAGCGGACTCCGTACAGATCTCCGACCAGCTGGTCTCTTCTCTACAATGGTGGCTTCATCTGCCAAACCTAGTACTAGGAGTGACTTTTCAGCCCCCTACGCATTCTCAGGTCCTGACGACCGATGCTTCTCTCCTGGGTTGGGGAGCACATTGCCAAGGGACGTGTACTCAAGGCCTCTGGACTCCTTGGGAGTCTGCTCAGCAGATAAACTTTCTGGAGCTCAGAGCCATCCGCCTAGCGCTCAAAGCATTCTCTCACCTGGTTTCTCACCAGTCGGTGCTGATACAGACAGACAATCAGGTTGCAATCTTCTACGTGAACAAACAAGGCGGAACAGGCTCCTTCCTTCTCTGTCAGGAGGCACAAAAACTATACTCTTGGGCAGTCCACCACGGCATCATCCTCAAGGCTGTCTATCTCCCAGGTCAAGAAAATTACCTGGCCGACAAGCTCAGCAGGATCCTCCAGCCACACGAGTGGAGGCTGGATCCGCTGGTGGGTGGTTCAGCGGATCTTTCTCAAGTGGGGCCTCCCCACCATGGATCTGTTTGCCAGTCCTCTGAACCGGCAACTTCACAGATTCTGCTCTCGACAACCGCATCCTCTCAGAGTAGCGGCGGATGCTTTTCTAATTCCATGATCCACAGGCCTCTTATATGCTTTTCCTCCCATGCCGCTGGTGTCTCGGGACACTCTTCAAGGTTCTCAGAGACAAAGCCTCGGTGATCCTAGTGGCTCCCCGGTGGCCGAGACAACCTTGGTTCCCACTTCTAATACAGCTGGCGGTGGACACCCCTCTTCCTCTGGGATTTCAGCCCGACCTCCTGTCACAGGATCAGGGGACTCTCCTGCACCCCAACCTCCGGTCCCTTCATCTGATGGCCTGGCTGCTGAAAGGGTAGTCCTTGCTCCCCTCCGCCTGCCTCCAGATGTGGGGGAGGTCGTCTTGGCCTCCAGGCGGCCCTCCACCCGGAAGTCCTATGCTCTTAAGTGGCGTCGGTTCTCCGTCTGGTGTGCTCAGCAGTCTCAAGATCCCTTCTCCTGTTCAGCATCAGTGGTCTTGCAGTACTTGCTTTCCCTCTCCAATCTTGGACTTAAGTCCAACTCGGTCAAGGTCCACCTCAGTGCTCTTTCTGCGCATCACATGCCGGTGAATGGCAGGCCTCTTTCTGGCCACCCTCTGGTGGCTCGTTTTCTCAGAGGCCTCCTTCTCCTTAAAACCACCTTTGCGCCCACCAGCCCCGGACTGGGATCTCAATGTGGTTTTACAGCGGATTACCTTTCCGCCTTTTGAACCTATAGCTACCTGTCCTCTTCGTTTTCTTTCTTGGAAAACCTTGTTCTTGGTGGCCCTCACTTCTGCTAGACGCGTTAGTGAGCTGCAGGCCCTGGTGTCTGATCCTCCGTACACTAGGTTCTACAAGAACCGGGTAGTCCTACGGACTCACCCTAAGTTTCTTCCCAAAGTGGTTTCCCCTTTTCACATCAACCAGGAGGTGGTACTTCCGACCTACTTTCCCAGGCCACACTCCAGCCGAGCTGAAATGGTCCTGCATACCCTGGACTGTAGAAGGGCGTTAACCTTCTACCTTGACCGTACGCGGGAGCATACAAGGGCTGTTCAGCTCTTCGTCTCTTATGACCCCAATAAGTTGGGGCTCCCTGTCTCCAAGCGTACTCTGTCCATCTGGATTGCTGACTGTATCGCTTGGGCTTACGAGGCAGCCGGCCTCTCGTTGGAAAGTCGAGTCACGGCCCATCGTGTTCGGGCAAAGGCTGCGTCAGTGGCTTACCTCCGCTCTGTTCCATTGGCAGACATCTGCCGGGCCGCTACTTGGTCTTCAAGCCAGACTTTTGCGGCCCATTACTGCCTGGAGAGGGAGTCCCGCAGGGACAGTGCTTTCGGACAGGCAGTCCTCCGTAACCTCTTCGAGGTATAGGCAACTCCTACCCTCCATCCCGGATGTTGGGCTACCGGTTGGAGACGTATTCAGAGAAGATTCCTTCCTTCTGGGCTACTGAGCTTGAGGGAGGTCCTTTTTGTGCTTAGAGTCTCCGGTAGCCTTAAGCTTGGGAGTCCCATATGTGAGGACTGACTTCCTGCTTGGTCCTGGAGAAAGCGTAGTTACTCAGTTGTAACAGGTGTTCTCCAGGAGCAGCAGGAATCAGTCCTCACAACCCTCCCTCCTCCCGTTGGAGTTGCAGTTCTATGCTTTCTTTTTTTGCTAATTCTTTTGCTGTCTTTTAGCTATGTCATCTGACTGAGCAAGATGGCACCCTTGGGTGGGAAGAGGACCGCGCATGCGCGCTGCAATTCCCAAAGGCTTTCTTTGAAAGCTGGGGAAAATTGCTCTGCGAGGGCTCCGTCGGCGCCGACGTCACCCATATTTGAGGACTGATTCCTGCTGCTCCTGGAGAACACCTGTTACAGGTGAGTAACTACGCTTTCTCTCCCTGGCATCTAAAGCTAGGGAGTCCCCATATGTGATGACTAGATTCCTGCTTGTTCCAGGAGATAGCATAGTTACTCACCTGTAACAGGTGATCTCCGGGAACAGCAGTAATTTATTCCTCACAACCCACCCACCTCCCCTAGGAGTTGTATCTCTCTATCTCTTTCCTTTCCCTCTCTCTCTTTGTCTCAGCTTTAAAACTCAACTGGACAGAGGCAGTTGGGAAAGGCGGGAAGGCAGCACGCAGGTGCTGTGGGATGCTCCCAAAAGCGTTCTTATTGGACGCTGGGGAGCGTTCCCGCGCAGGCTCCGTCGGTACCGACGATACCCATATGTGAGGACTAAATTCCTGCTGTTCCTGGAGATCACCTGTTACAGGTGAGTAACTATGCTTTTCTGGCACTCAGGGGAGGGTGCCTTTTTCAGCAGATTTTGTTATTTTGTTGCATCAGGCTTGCTGAATTAAGCAGGGCCTGATGGAGTCTACAGTGCTTGCCGGCAGGCAGCCAGGGCCCCATGGAGAGCAACTGCGTGGGGGGTCCACTTTAGCCTCAGCCGGACCAGTGGTCACAGAAGACGATCAAGTGTCAGCACACTCCCTGGGCTCGGAGAACCCTCTCAAGGGTCCCTCAGGCCTGGAATAGGAGGACTTGCCTTTGGGGCCCGGGACCACCACCACCTGCAGATGGGGGAAGAGCCTCCAAAGTAAGGGTGTTCCGCAGGGAGGAGCTTGTGACATTGATCACTGATTCCCTAACAGTGTTAAACATCTCTATGGAGACCCCTGCTGCGGATCCTCCATTGGAGGATCCTCTACTGCAGGAGATACATATGTCCAAAAACACTTTTCTGGTGCACAGGGCTCTCGGACAAATGATTGATTTGGAATGGGAAGCTCCAGAGGCAGGCCTGCGCGGAGCTAGGGCCATACAGCGCCTTTATCCCATTCCAACTGGCGAGCAAGAGCTTTTCCAACTCCTGAAGGTGGATTCCCTGGTGTCAGCAGTGACTAAATGTACCACCATCCCTCTAGAAAGAGGGGCAGCGGCCTATGTTGCAAGGGCCTGCATGCGGTAGAATCAGGGGCTCATGGGAACAGAAACAGGACTCGTTGGAGCTTTGCCTGAATCGGCTTGTTTAGACTTGGAAGTAGCGTATTTGGCGGATGCCTTCTGTGACTTCTGTGCGTCAGCCAAAGGTATGGTGTCTGTAGTGGCTGCTCAACACTTGCTGTGGCTACAGAACTGGTGTGGACGTTTTCTCCAAGCACTGTTTTATCAGACTACCTTTTCGGAGGAAGCTTCTCTTTGGTGAAGTTCTGGAAAAGCTGGTCAAAAATTTGGTGGATTCTAAACCTGCTTGTTTGCCAGAGGACAGGCCAAAATCCCAGGAGCCGGCGGTGTCTACATCAAGGGGGTGTATGCAGGATTTACACAGGTTTAGGGTGGTAAGGTTTGCACTTTATCAGAAGCCCACTTATTTGGCGAGGGGACATTGCTTTTGTGGCGATAGGGGATTCAATAGAAGATCCTTTACGAGCACTGGATCGGGTCCCAAGAAGACACAATGAGATGAGGGGGCCCAGGCTGGTCCGGTACCAGTAGGCAGCTGCCTGCAGCAGTTTTACTCATCCTGGGTCCACCTTACCTCCGACCATTCGGTGATGGAGGTCGTTTGTGAGGGTTACGCCCTAGAGTTTGCAGGCCCTCTTGCAGATGCCTTCATGGTGTCGCCTTGCAGATCTCAGGGAAAAACAGAGGGCAGTATACAGCACGCTCCGCTCTGTTTGATCCAGCTGTGCGGTGGAACCCATACCCTGCGTCCAGCGGGGTCAGGGGCGATACTCCATCTACTTCGTGGTAGCCAAGAAAGAGAGATCATTCCGGCCTATCCTTGACCTCAAGTATGTCAGTTGGGCATTGCGAATGCCTCATTTTCAGATGGAAACCTTGTGATCCGTCATTGTGACAGTGTGACACAGAGAGGTTGGATTTTTTTTGTTTTTGTTTTTTGTTTTACACTTTCCTGGCTCTCACGGAGAATTACTTGCTTGTTCCCATTCACCTAGAGCATCTGCAGTACCTGCGCTTCGTGGTTCCCATGGGGCACTTCCAGTTTCGGACTCTACTGTTTGGACTCGTCACAGCGCCAAGATCCTGGTGGTGGTAGCAGCCCAGTTGCGGAGCTAGGGGGTCCTGGTTCACCCCTACTTGGGACAACGTCGCGTGTGGAGAGCCTAGAAGCCATGCAGCACATCCTCTACCTTCTACGGAGTCTGGAGTGGGTGGTAAATGTAGCCAAAAGCTACCTCGAACCATCTGAAGACCTGCTATGCTTGGGGAGGAGGGGGGGGGGGGCTTGCTTCAATACGGACCAAGGCATGGTATCCTTACCAGCAGAGAGGTGCAGGAAGCTTCAGGGTCAGATCTGGCGGTTTTTAGCGCAGTGGTCACAGTTGGCATGGTCCTACATCCAGATTATAGGGTCCAAGACATCAATGCTGGACTTGGTGCTCTGGGCAAAGGCTCACATGTGACCGGAGTACCCCATGAGCTGTTGGTTGCTCTGTCCTTTGCTGGTGCGCAGAAGTCTGGCATGGTCTTTCGCAGTCCTACGACAAATTAGAGCTGTTCGGTCCATTCTCCCTTCTACTGCACTGATTACCCTTGTTTTGGCCTTGGTTATCAGCAGACTTGACTACTGCAATGTTTTCCTAGCTAACCTTCCTGCCACTCAACTTAAGCGCCTTCAGCTAATTCAGAATACGGCAACTCGTCTTATCAATTTTTCCCATAGTTACGAGCATGTCACTCCCATCCTATTCCGCTTACATTGGTTGCCTCTCTGCTTTCGATTCCGTTATAAGTTTCTTATTCTAACACATAAAGCTATCTACACCTCTACTCCCCGTTATCTGGCTGATCTTATATCTCTGCACACACCTTACCGTCAACTCCGTTCCCTGCATGCTAATCGCCTGTCCTTACCCTCTCCATCACAAGCACACTTAGAACAGACCCGTCACTCCGCTTTCTTTTTTCTAGGCCCCTCCCTTTGGAATGCTTTGCCACCTTTCCTCCGACTAGAATCGTCATACTCCAAAATTTAAGGACCAACTGAAAACTCATCTGTTCCAACAAGCCTTTGACCTTCCCCCGGATGCCTCCTTGAGTCTTTGTTTGCTTGTCTTTAGTGCTGTTGCCTAGTCCAGTTGTGTATTGTTGCCTCCCTTTTGTTGTTTTGGCTTCTCTCCCTGTGCCTGTTTGTCTTGAATCCTCTGTCTGGTGTGTCTTTGTGCTCTTTTGCTGTTGTACACTGTCCTTTTCTCCCTCTTTCCTATTTATAATTTGGCGTTCCTTTTCTCTAGCTTAGTGGCGTATTGCCTTTTATTGTACACCTCTCGAATGTCTTGACAAGAGCAGTCTATCAAATGATGTAATAAAGATAAAGATGGTGGTTATCACTGGGCCAACCTCACAAGGTTAATGCCCCTGAAACAGCTGGAGTGGATAGTGGTCACAACGGATGCCAGTCTCTCTGGCTGGGGAGCACATTGCTTAACACGGATTGTGCAGTGGTCCATCAGCTGTCTGGAAAATGAGGGCAGTACGTCTGACTCTCCTGGATTTTCAGGCTCTGGTCCAACATTGAGCAGTCCTGGTGGTGTTGGACAACGCCTCCACAGTCGCTTACATCAATCCTCAGGGCGGAACAGGCAGCGCAAGCCTGGCAGAGGAGATTGCCCTGCTACTTCTGTGGGTGGAAGGAAATCTCACTCAGTTGTTGGCAGCTCACGTGACCGGGAAAGAAAACGTTCAGGCCGACTTTCTGAGCAGGCATCAGCTGGATCCAGGAGAGTGGTCCTTGGCGGCCAAGGTCTTCCAGCACTTGATGGGGCGCTGGGGCCTCCCAGTCTTGGATCTCATGGCGTCAGCAGAAAATGCCATGGTTGAGTGCTTTTTCAGCAGACGCAGGGAATGGATGTCCAAAGGTCTCAATGCGTTGGCTCAGAGCTGGCCGGAAGAGGGTCTGCTCTATACGTTTACCCCATGCCCTCTCAAAGGTCAGATAATTCAGCGAGTGGAGACTTATGCAGGGCTGGTAATCGTAGTAGCCCCGGATTAGCCATGGCGGCCATGGTATGCGGATCTCATGCGGTTGTTAGTGGACAAGCCGTGGCGAATGCTGTTGAGACAAGACCTGCTGTCTCCTGGTCCGGTTCTCATGCCTCAGGTGGATCGATTCTTGCTTACGGCCTGGCTCTTGAGAGGGCCTCCCTCAGGCACCGGGGGTATTTGGGGCCAGTGATTGTGACCTTATTGAAAGCATGGCGTAGGTCCACATTGCTGTCGTTTGTATGAGTATTTGAGGCCTGGTGTGGGGAGCAGCAGAGGTGCCCCTCCGGGGCCTCTATCCCAGAGGTGTTGGTTTTTTTGCAGGATGGGTTTGAAAAAGGACTAGCCTTGAACTCTTCGCTTACAGATTGCAGCTTTGGCTTATTTATTTATTTATTTTATTTAACATTTTCTTCTATACCGCGCTATTAAAATCGGGGACGTGTTCAGGGAGTCTCCCTGGCAGCTCATCCAGATGTCAGATTTCTCAGAGCAGTCAAGCTTCTGCGGCCACCATTCAGCAATGAGTTCCCTCTTGGGATCTCAATTTGGTGCTGGAGATTCTCTCGGCAGCACCACTTGAGCCGTTGATGGTGGCTTTGTTAAAGGACCTTATCTTAAAGATTTCTTTTGTGGTCGCCATTATTAAACTTCCCGAGTTTTCACTGTTTCTCTGAAACGGGGTCTTCCATATGGACAATTCCTTAGTCTTCATCGCAATTGCTCTACGCTGGATGAATTTCAGAGACATGCATTAGATCTTCAACATCGGTTATTACTTCGTGGCTACCCTCTTGCTCTGCTCAGAACAGCGTACAAGCGTGCACGATTCTCCCATAGAGAATGGCTTTTGACGCCTCATCGATCATCTCAAAATGAGCAGCTCTCTGAAGATAAAATCACAGGGGTGTTTCCATATATTGGTGGTATATCTAGGGTTATAAAAATTTTTACATCATTTTTGGCCTATTTTAAGTTTGCATTCTTGTTTTTCAAATAAACGTCTTATGATTGCTTATTCCAGAGGACCTAATTTGCGGGATATGGTGGTCAAGACTACATCTCTTGACCGGCCTCCTATAGCTCATCCAAATCCAGGTCATTATACGTGTGGCTCATATCGTTATTGCCAATTGGCTCTTTTGGGCCCCTTTTGAATAGATGTTCACACTTTAGTCACTTATAGATCTAAATGGCATACCACCTGTGATTCCACTTTTGTGGTTTATTTAATCCAGTGCCCATGTTCATTGTACTATGTTGGCCGCACTACGAGAAGTATTAAGGTCCGTTTAGGAGAACACGCTTCCCGCCTCCGCACGAAAACTTTAACAGCGTCGTTGGTGGAACACTGCAAAAAACACATGCTTTTGACCATCTGAAATGGCATGTTCTTGATAGTGTTCCACCGGATCCTAGGGGTGGCAACCGCATCTCTAAATTACAAAAATTAGAGCAGTGATGGATTTATAAATTGGGAACGGTCTCCCTGTCGGAGTCACGCTGGACCCTCGTCTAGATATGAAATCACACATAAACAACATTGTAAAAGCTGTGTACTTCAAGATACGCACACTCAGGCACCTACGTTCCTTACTAGATCCAGAGGACTTCAGAACCATCTACCAAGCACTAATCTTACCACATTTCGACTTCGCCAATGCCATCCTGCAAGGACTCCCACAATCCACCTTGAGCTCACTACAGCTTGCCATGAATACTGCTGCAAGGGTTCTACAAGGAGCGTCCAAGAGTGAACACATTACACCTATCCTCAAGCAACTCCATTGGCTCCCTATTCATGGCAGGCTTATGTTCAAGACTTTGATTCTCGCATATAAGGCCATCAAGGGTATATCATCCAACACACTTACTGAGCTCATCCAAACGGTACCACCAAACAGATCTAGAAGACAATTAGCGTTAAACTCTCTTAATAATGCCAAAGGCCATAACAACATGTAGCCACTCAACAGCAAACAGAGCTTTCATGCTCTGCGCCCCAAAATGCTGGAACTCGCTACCGCCTGAAATCCGTGCCATAACTGACCTAGCCCAATTCAGAAAGGCCCTTAAATTTAACCTATTTATCAAATACTACCCTTGATGAAGTAAAACATATTAATCCCACCAAAATACTAGCACCAGGCTAATGTATCTATACTATGTAGATAGTTCGATCATTATTATCATGTTATCTAGTTAACAGATGTTATATTCTTTGTAAATAGTTCCCCATGTTTTTCCAAGTTGTTTCTCCTGTTATATGTAACACCGAACAACCTGTCGTTCTGGTCTTTTGTGTTATCTGTAAACCGCGCTGATACCGAATAGTGCGGTATATAAAAAATTGTAATAAATAAAATAATAAATAATAAACACATCTTTGGAATGGTACAGCATGATTTAATTTGACGTGTTGATTTTTGTTGCATAATTGGTCACTCTCTTGCTTATCCAGCCAATCAGAACAGGGGGTTCCCTGGCTCATAGGGTTTCCCCACGTTCCGTTGGCTGTAGTAAATTCCTTACTTTTAAGTGATTGGTCAGATTGTTCTTCAATGAAGATCACGTGTTCATTAAGCATCTACGTCACACGCCGATTCTTTAAAGGTTTGAATGCTCTGTTCTTTGGACATTGAAGCTTTGATTACTACAGGATTCATTCAGCCTGATGCAGGGTCAGAAGTTTTTCTGACCCGAAACGTGCCACGTCGTTCATCATATTTCTGTGGTGGTTCTAAGCTCGTGGAAAGCCTATCAGCTAAGTGTTTCACTTACTACACTGTTTTTTGAATGATTAAACGGAGTGGTCATGGCGAGGGGAGGGTTTTGATTCTCCCCTCTTTTGAATGATCACTCCGACAAAAAGTTATTGTTTCAGAGGTTCCTTTCTATCACGCCAGGGTTTGGTTTGATTTAGTTTTGTTTTACCTTGTGCGGTGGTTTTTGTTAATATTTGTTTCAGATGGTTAGCGTACAGGGGCTAGGCATTTCCAATGGCAGGTAGGAGTTCTCTCCATGCCAAGGGGTTCAGTTCCAGGCGCTTGGAGAGAGCCGGAGGTAGCCTTGATTCCCTCAGGCTGTCCTTAGGGGCGTTCTTGGTTTCTTAGTTCTTCTTTGACATGGGAATACTGGCTTGGTGAGAGGAGTGTTGACTCCTTATATAGTAACATCACCAAAAGCTAGAAGGTTCAGTCTCCATCTGCTGGAATAGGGACACAACCCATGAGTCTGGATTGGACTGTAGGTCCTAAAGGAAAGAAAATTAGCAGGTAAGTCTAATTTCACCTTTGCCAGCAGATGATGGAGACAGAGAAAACGAAGTTACTCTGTCCCTCCAGTCCTGTCTAGTCCAGACACGTGGGTTTATGCTCTACCACCAGCAGTTGGAAACTGAGAACCACTGGTTTGATGATGATGCTCTATATTGGACATGTGCAGCTCTCCTTGCACCAGTATTTTTCAGTCTCCAGCAGATGGTGATGAACGTTTGTGTAGTCTGGACTCCACTGTAGATGGATCAAAGAAAAAAAAAGGATTCCTCCTCCAGTTCTGTTCAGTCCAGAGCACTGTTCCCTCTAAGCTGTGCGCATGTGCGCGCGCACACACCTCGCCGAGCAAGCGCACATACTTTATAACAGAGCGCACAAAAATTACGGTTCTGATTCTGATAGAAAACACAGACATCTTAAAATTTAAAAGTTGTGTATTTGCGGTTTTCACAAGTTCTACAATATTATCTAGTGCAATCAATGTGGTGTACATACTGTATTCTGACGTGTAGTCAAATTTTAAAGTCTCGAACTCCGAGTGTCATTATGTGACACACAAAAATGTAACCTTCCTTCAAAAGCTGCACAGCTGAATATTTTATGCGCACACAGCCTACAGAAAATTAGAGGGAACATTGGTCCAGAGGCATGGGTTATGCACTCTTATCAGCAAATGGAAACTGAGAACAAACTGGTTTGATGTCGTCTCATAAGGATCCTGTGCACACCTCATCTGATCAGTATTTCCCAGTTTCCAGCAGATGGAGATTGTCTAGCCTATACATTCTGAAGTGGAGTTAAGATGATGAATTTGGGAGCACAGATCCACCCTTGCTGACAGCATGCCATGGGGGGCAGAACCTGATGGCACCAGGTCCCTCCCCCTCACAACCCATTTACCTCTCCTCAGGTAGCCTTGATCTGAGGACCCGTCACTTCCTCCTTCCCAATGTTTGGGAGGGGGTGCGGGGGTATTCAGGGTGCAGGATTGTGATTTCTTCTCTAACTGGTGAAGGAACTCTGAGAATGGTATGCTGCAAAATTAAAAAAACAAACCAAAAAAAAAGGCAGTCTGTGCGAGTGGGGTGGATTGCTCAAGCGCTTATCAGCTAATAGATGGTCCTCTACTGACGACTCTTTTAATGGTGGCAGTGGGGGAGGGGGGGAGGGAGAGCTGGCAAGTGCAGGACCTGAGACTGACATCCCCTTTGATGGAGAAGAGGTTGTTCACTGCAGGATCAGCGGCTAGCTTTCCCTTTGGGTGGAACAGCAACAAAACATCATGGGGCCTGTATCCGGCTGACTCGTCAAGAGGGATCAGATTATTGCTCTTGCGGCGTGCCTACTTTTTCCATCAAATGCCTTAACTTGCTGCCACGGTGGGGGAAGCAAAATGTGTTTCCATTCCATATCATCCTGCTAGACCAGTCCAGGCAAGTAGGTTGTGTTTGCCTGCAAGCAGATTGGTTGAGACAAAGAATCGATAAAAGTCCAGTTTTCAGTGATCATTCCCATGCCTCTATTCACTTCAGCCACCAGAGGCCCCTTCAGTATTTCTCTGTCTCCAGCAGATAGTGGGTGGATTTTCTCCTCTGAAGAATTAAAAGGAAAAGATTGATAAAAACACTCGTGGCAGACTACTTTGAGGGGGACTCACTTGAGCGTGACTGCAGTCTTTTCAGTAGCCTTAGGAGGAGGGAAAATTGGTTCAGCTCCAGGCTCTTACCCTGGATAAGATCTTGTTGAGCAGCCATAAAATTGGAAGAATTCAGCAGCCTCTCACAACCTCAGTGCTGCCTCCCCCCCCCCTGATTCCCCCCCCCCCTGGCTCTCTCCTGAAGATCGCAGAAGGCTTTCAGAGGAATTTGTCTGCCAGTCACCTTAAACACAGTTCTGCCAAGCCAGAGAAATGGTTTCAGGGGAGTGGAGCTGAGCCTGGCACGAATCCTCTGCCTGGGGCTCTCAAGGGGGTGAGTACTAAGGCTTGACCTAGTCATTGTTCTTGTCGGGGGGAGTCCTGAATCTGTCCATGTGGGATGCAATTCAGGGTGGACTGCCTGCAACCGTTAGTGCTGTGTGGGGGGTTTCTGCACACACTAATAGTGTTTTTGATATTGTGCACCTGGCGATGGAGCAGTCCTTGCATGCGTTCTGCCTGAGTGGCTCCAATGCAGGTTCCTACCCTAGTGCCTCTAACATGCGTTGAAATAAAAGCACAGTTAACATGTGCCTTTCAGGCCATTGTGGCCTTAGCGCCAGCTGTTGTGATACTTGCCTTAACTCTGTCATCTTCCAGGAAACGTTGTTTGACCTGTGGCAAGCGGGGCACCTCGCCACTTCTGGACTGCCCTTCTTGCATGGATGCTTCTGAGTTGTCCCTGGAGGACCTACTATCCCTCTTTCAGCTAGGGGATGCTGTTGGTACTGACCTTGCCTGCCTCAGGGCAGGAGGTGATGGATGGCACTGTGGATAGGGATATTCAGCTGGCTTGAGGCTCCAGCGACGGTGTTGTGGGCCTCTCCCCTGTTTTCTAAGGGATCAGTGGCGATTGTGCCTCCTAGTATGGTGGGTCATTTCTGCAAGGAGAGCTTCCAGAGTCTGGATTGTCCTCCCTGGGATTCTTTTCTTTTCCAGCAGGCCTGGTCACTCTAGTGTGGAAATTCAGACCTTGCAGCCTCTGGTTTCCCCCAGATGGTCTCTTGAGGGGCAGGCTGAGAGTGGAGGCCCTCTTCAATTGATGGCTAAGTGTCCTTGGCAAAGTATGCCCCCAGGAGATGGGGATCAGCTCGCTCTGAGATTTGGACTGTGACTTGAATTGAGATGTTTGATGTGGATGAAGAAATGCTCTCTATTTCAGAGGCTTGTGAGGGGGCTGATGTTTTTTCCGGAGACAAGCAAGAGTATGCAGGCATACTCATAAGAACATAAGATTTGCCTGTTGCAGTGGCAGGGACACCGGCCCGGAGGGAGGAGGCCCACCGGTGTTGGAGCCCCCTATAGCAGGCAGCACGCTTCCCCGGGGCCTTCTGTATCCCAGGTTCGGGATGACGCAAGTGCTCGGGGGGGAGGGGGGAAGAGTTTGTTCTTGAGCACAAGACCACCTGCATTAAGCAGTGGCGGAAGGGCCAAAGGGTCTCCACCAGCGCTTGCAGAAGGAGGACAGCAGCAGAGGTAGAGCATAGGGGGGATGAGGAGCTGGCCACAAGCTGGTGTAGGCTAGTCAACAACCCGTATGTAAAGATGATGTCCCTGCATGCGGAAGACCCAGGAGACTGGGACCTGGAAGCAGAGTTGGGCACAGAGCCAGAGGAGCTGGAGGAAGGGGAAATCCCACAGGAGAAGGAATCCTGCATTGTCCACATCTTCCGCCAGGAGGAGTTGGTGGTGCTCAAAACAGTCTCGTTAAAAACGCTGAACATGCCGGCAGGGTGCATGCCCAACGAGAATGTGCTGGAGGCCCCACTGTTGCAAACTATCTGGAAACTGAAAAGGGTGTTTCTCCAGGAACAAGCAGGAAGTTGGTCCACATATGGATGACATAGGCGCCGACGGAGCCCTCGCGGAAGCATCCCCCCAGCTTTCAAAGAGAGCCTTTGGCAGATGCCACCACACATGCGTGGTCCCCTTCCCGCCCAAGAGTGCCATCTTGCTCAATCTTCTTTTTTCCATGGAGCCCTTCAGACGTCTGTCTAGCTTGTCCCCGGAAAAAGTTGTTTTTTCAGCCTGAGTTTCAAATTCTCCTCTGGTACTGCACCGGTACTCTTCCCATCACCTGACCTCACTGTCTTGGCATAGGGTTCGGGTCCTTTTTGTAGTTTTTTTCCTTTATCTTTGTGCTTTTTTTCCCAACTGGCAGTTCGGAGGATCTTCAACCTCGCTGGGATACTTCTTTCCTCCATGGCTACCAGTGGTTTTAAAAAGTGTTTATCGGTGTATCAAAATTATGTCTTTGACAGACACACATGACTGCTACCTTCGCTATCTTGTGCTGGACCACAACCCCACAGCATGCAATCTCTGCAAAAAGATGTCCAACAAGGCTCTCAAGAGCCACCAGCAGCAGCACGATAAGTTTTTTTCCCTGAGTTCCGGGTACTTTCAAAGGCCAGGGCCTCATCTGAAGCCACGACATCTCAGGGCAGCTCTTTGGAACCTGAGTAGCACCGTGATTCTTTGGAGAGGGGGGGGGTCCTCCCTCAAGGGAACCCAAGAAGAAGACGACAAGCTCAAAGGCGGTGTGCCTGGACGGATCCAACAGGCTGGGTATGTCCTGAGCCAGATTCCACAGTCCAAGATGCTTTTTTTTTTTTTTTTTTTAATTTAGACAGTTTTGTATACCGCCTTATCCTTCAATCAAAGCGGTCACAACACAATTGGGGGATACATTTAACACGCGGGGATATGAGACACATACACTAATACTTACAGGGAACATGGGCAATGGAGGGTTAAGTGGCTTGCCCAAGACCACAAGGAGCATCTGTGGGACTAGAAACCCCAGTCCTTCCGGCCCAAGGTTGCTGTCCTCTAGTGGGATTTGAACCCCCGACCTTCCGGCCTGAAGTACCTTGCCCCAACCACTAGGCCACTGTCGGAGGGAGCAGCTTGCAAAGGTTGCCCAAAAGGACGCGACCTCGGACCGGCCTTGGTTGCTTGGCACCATTCTTGTCAAGGATTCCCTTTCAGGGAAGCGGCATCGGGCCCAATTCCCTCAGTGCCTGCGCCGATGGCTGCAGAACCTTCTGGCCTGTGTCTTACTACATCAAAGGCTAACACACCTTGTTAATGAAGACGTGCAGTTTATTTACAAACAAAGCAAGGATACTTATTCAGAAAGGCAAGTAATTCTCTTAGTTACACATGAGTAGTTAGAAAAGATAACTAGAAAGCAATTATTTACAGGAGAATAATACATCACCGATAGAGTTATGAGATATTGCAGCTATTTACAGAAGAATAATACTTCACCAAACTGTCATCATGCAGCCCTTTAAAACATCAGCTGGGAGAACTCAGCGAAGGCTGTAGAAAAGTCTTGGGATTCTACATGCGTTGGCCTGCGCCTGGCCAAGCAGATCTAATCTCTCTCTGTTCTGGATTTTCTCTGTATATAGGTTAAATGCAGCCGGCCATCACATGATTTCTCGCATGAGCTTATCTCTACAGTTATTCTCCACCCCATACACCCCCCTGCTTGACCAGTCCCTCTCCAGCCTTTGTTTGCTCCCAGCCTTTGGTTTCTGGGCAGGCGTCTGACAATGCTCACCCCCCATGGTTTTAGAAGTTCAGAACTCTGTGGCGAATACCAAGTTAGAACATTTAGAAAATTTATCAAGAGCTAATAATTTAAGATTAATAAATTTTCCTAGAATTTTGACTGTGACCCCCAGGGATATGTTTACGCAATATTTGGTAGAGGTGTTGGGGGTTTCCCCTGAATTAGTGCCACCTTTGGTGAAGATTTACTATCTGCCTAAGGGGAAGCTTTCTCCTAGGATAGCGGATATTGGTGGGGATCTTGATCATGTAAATGTATTAAATGTTATTGACTTGATAGAAAAGTCTTCTAGTGAGCCTCCTGTTCCCTCCACTTTGTTAATTACTTTTGCATTACTGTCGGATAAAGAGTGGTTATTGAGGCTTTTTTTCGGAAGCGGAGGCTGTCTTTCAAGGGTATGCTGGTCCGGATTTATCCAGACCTATCTAGAGAAACTCAGAGGCGGCGTAGAGCATTTGTTATTGCGATCTGGAGTTCTACAGTTGGGGGGCCTGTTTTTCTTGAAACACCCATGTAAATGTCTAGTGAAATATCACTCTTTTTCCTATATTTTTTATGACCCCTGTCAACTGCTAGCCTTTATTTTTGCTCGTCGGGTGGAATCCTCTATAGGAACCTCCCCTGAGCTTGGTTAATGTATACACTGGGGTTTTTTGGTTGCCTAGCCTTTTTGCTACTTGTGTTTTAAAATGTTTCTTTTTCACCTCCCTTATTGTGGGCTTGTAGAGCTGATACATTGTATTTGTTTTCTGTAAGTATTAGATAAGATATTTTCTTGCTATGTTATTTGCTAATTGTATTTGCTCTTTTTCTTCAAGATTGTTCTTTGAACTTTCTTGTTTTGGTGTGTAAAATTTCATAAATATAAAATATAAAAAAAAAAAAGTTCAGAACTCCACAATTACAATTAGGTAAATAGTTCTTATCAATTGATCTAACTCTGCTAAGAGAATTGTTCAAAGGCCAAGAGAAGAATTCTGTCTCCCTCACCCTAGGACATTTGCATTTGTTAGGAGAAGAACCAGATAAGAAGAATTCTGTCTCCCTCTCTGGTCTTCCAGTATTCCTTAGGCTAGATGTGTAAACAGTTTCTCACTAGACTGTAAATACAGCTTTGATCTCTGGGCTAGCAAGCTGCCTCAGCATGATTTCTCACATGCAGAATGGCTCAAAAGTTGAATTTCCTTGCAAAGTTCAATATTCCTTGCTGATCCAAATAAATCTTTAATTAGTAATACAGCCTGGAGCCCAGAATGGCAGCCTTCATGGACCAGCAGCGGACACTGTTGTCCAGTATGACCAGTTCCTCCGCCCTGATCACTGGGCCTTTGATGTCGAAGATGTCCGCGGAGGCCGAGCTGATCCTAGAGACCCTTCGGCCTCGAGTCAATCCTCGGCCAAGGTCTCAATCTGGTTTCCACTCGATGGGGCTGCGATCATCCCCAGCCAGTGCGCTCTGCCAGCCGCAGGGCCTTTGTGGGCCGGGGTCAGCCCCAGGGCCTGCAGACCATCAAGTTCCAGATGGATTACTCCAAATGGGAGATGGAGGATGAGGAGTCACCCGATACCCATCGCCACTGTGACGTCCCCTTGGACTATCCCACTTCAGAGCCCCGGCAGCGGTCCCCACCGGAGGACATAGCGCTCCTTGATTTCTTCAGTGACATGTCTAAGGCCCCTAGCGTTCCTGACGAAATCAGAGGAGGACCCTTGGGTGGAGGAGCTAGAAATCCTCCAGTGCGAGGCCTCGCCAAGGGAATTGCTTACGGTGGCCATCCCTCCCATCCTGGAACGGCTAATGCTCCATATGTGGAAGACACCGGCATCTGTGCCGATGGTGAGCAAGTGGCTCGACTTGATGTATCGAGTCTGCCGGAGCCCAGGCTTCTAGAAATCACAGCTGCTGCACAACTCCATGGTGGTAGAGTCGGCCATGTGTTGACTAAAGAGTCAGAAGATGCATTCCTCGCTGCCTCCCTGTAGGGAGGCACAAAGTTTGGACACCCTTGGCAGAAAGTGTTACCAGGGCTCGATGCTTATCAGCTGCATCCAGGCCTACCTAGCTGTACATAGGCATGTACCTCTGAGAGAACTGATGAAGGAAATTGCCAGGTTCTTGGCTGGTCTGTCCGAGGAACCCCTGCAGCGATTCAAAAACCTGGCCAAGGCTGTCTGAGTGCTCCAAGTTTGTCTCTGGCGACCTATGACGGCTTTGAGTTGGCAGCTTCCGTAGTAGCGGTGAGCATCGGTGCCTGACGCCAGGCTTGGCTACAGTCATTCGATCTTGAGCAATGGGTTCAGGACAAATTGGTTGATGTCCCATACCAAGGAGAGAACCTCTTTGGCAAGCCCATGACTGACAAGGCTGCCGAACTGGAGAGCGAGTTCATGATGAAAACCAGGCGCACTAGAAAAAAACCCCCAAAGAAACAAAAAAAACCCCCTGCTGTCCCTCTCTGACGGAAGGGCTTGGGTTAAAAAGCCCTTCTACCGTAGGAAAGGGGCTGCTTACAGAAACTACCCACCTTTTCAGGCCTCCTCAGCAGGCCAAAGGACATGGGCATGGCCCTCATAAGCAGAAGGCTCCCAAACCCCAGGCATTAGCCCCGGCCCAGCCAGGCGTGAGCTTTTGATTCCTGGGGCATAGCCTCTCCACCCCAAGGAAGTCAGCAGCCCACAGGGGGACGTCTGGCTCACTATGCCCAAAGGTGGCTATCGCCACCAATTCCTGGGCACTTTGAGTGGTCAGGGAGGGCTACCTCCTCCATCTGACTCAGACACCTCTCCCTTTCTTTCTGGGAGAGCCCCTCTGGTCTCCCCTTCACCGGGACCTTCTACTGAAAGAACTCGCAGGTTTTCTCGAGGACAAGGCAGGGAACCAGTGCCCCACCATCTCAAGGGCAAGGGATTCTACTCCAGGTACTTCCTTGTGCCAGTAAGGACTGGAGGCCTAAGGCCCATCCTCGACCTGCACAACCTGAACAAGTTCCTTGTGAGGGAGAAGTTCAAGATGGAACATTGCTGCCTTACCTCCAGCAGGGAGATTGGCTATGCTCCTTGGATCTGAAGGTTGCTTACACCCACATCCTCCTTCACCCCAACCACAGGTGGTTCATGGTGGGGGGGAGGCACCAGTACAGGGTGCCGCCTTTCGGCTTGGCCTCCACCCCAAGGGTCTTCACAAAATGCCTGGCAGTCGTGGCCACCTTCCTCTGCCTCCAGGGAGTCTTTGTTTTCCCCTACCTGAATGACTGGCTCATAAAAGGAGGCATGGCCTCAGAGGTGTGCAGTAGGCAACTGCACGCACCATTCAGGTCCTGTGCAGCACTTGGGGTTTGTGATAAACTATCCCAAGTCCCACCTCCTCCCGACAGTATCTTGAGTTCAAAGGGACAAGACTGGACACCCTCCAGGCAAAGCACCATCCTATTTCAATGTTCCAAACATGTACATAGTTTCCCCCGTTATCCAAGTTGATTGCTCCTGTTCATTGTAATGACCTGACTCTTGTTTATTGTCGGATACTGTTTGTTTTATGTAAACCGCGCTGATCGCAAATAGTGCGGTATATAAGAAATGTAAAATAAAATAAATAAATAAAATAATCCCTCGATGCCCACTCAGCTTCTCCTGCGCCTACTAGGACACATGGCCTCCACAGTCCACGTCACCCCAGCTGCCCACCTCCACATGAGGGCCACGCAGTGGTGCTTTCGGAACCAGTGAACACAGACCAAGGGACGCCTCCGGGACAAAGTCTCAGTGACCTGCCAATTGGTGGACTCCCCAATAACTTAAGGTGGGGGTGCCCTTTTAAGCCCTGCTCAGCTGGGGGGCCCACTGCAAGGAACTCTGCACCCAAGGCAGCTGGTCGCAGGATGAGAGCAACCAGCAGATCAACCTCCTGAAGCTATGGGTGATATACTTAGCCCTCCGAACCTTTTGCCACGCCTACGTCACCAGCCGGTGTTGATCCAAACGGACATCCAGATGGCAATGTTCTATGTGAAGAAACAAGGGGGCACAGGGTCTTGTGCCCTCTGCCAAGAAGCAGTGATCCTCTGCTGCTATGCAGTCTGGCAGGGTATACTCCTGCGGGCAGTATACCTGCCAGGACAGAACAACTCGCTGGCCGACATATTGAGCAGGGTCCTCCAGCTGCATGTGGCAACTGGACCCCAGTGTGGCCGACCAGCTCTTTCAGCTCTGGGGGGAACCCGAGATAGACCTGTTCGCCAGCCTGGACAACTACCAGTTGCTTCGCTTCTGCTCTCGGCAGGCCCACCCCTCCAGGTTGGTGGTGGACATGTTCCTCATCTCGTAGTTGGAAGGCCTTATGTACGCCTTACCACCCACACCACTAATTGCCAAGACATTGTTAATGACTCTCCGCGACAAGGCCTCACTCATCTGGATAACCCCTCGATGGCCAAGGCAGCCATGGTTCCCGCTACTCCTCCGGCTATCGGTGGAGACTCCCATCCTGTTGGGGAACTCTCCAGGGCTCCTGTCCCAGCAGGGGGGTTCTCTTCTGCACCCCAACTTGGGGTCCCTGTTGCTGAATGCGTGACTACTGAAAGTGTGACGCTAGCCCCTTTCAACCTCTTGGGTGACGTAGAGGAGATCCTGCTGGCCTCTTGTAAGACTTCCATTAGGAAAGCATACTCCCTCGTATGATGCAGGTTTTCAACTTGGTGTGCAGAGCATGGGACCAACCCATTCTCCTGCCTGGTGGGGCTGATGCTACAGTACCTTCTCCACCTCTCGCAACCTGGGCTTAAATTGAACTCCAGGGTGCACCTCAGTGCCCTGGCAGCACACCACCACCTGATGGATGGCAAACCTTTCTCAATCCAGCTGCTTGTGACCCACTTCCTAAGGGGTCTGTTCTTATTGAAGCCTTTGGTTCGCCCTCTAGTGACTGAGTGGGACCTCAACGTGGTATTGGAGCAGCTCACTCGTCTGTCTTTTGAGCCTCTGGCTACCTGCCACCTGCGATACCTCTCGTGGAAGGTGGCGTTCTTGGTTGCACTCACCTCTGCTTGCAGATTAGTGTAAACCGTACTGATTTAAAATAACGCGGTATATAAACCAAATAAATAAATAAAAATAAATAGTGAGCTTCAGGCCTTAGTGACGGAGGCACCGTATACCAAGGTCTACAAGAACAGGGTGGCGCACCGCACACTCCCTAAATTCCTTCCGAAGGTGGAGGTATCCTTCCACCTCAACCAGGAGGTGGTACTCCCCACCTTCTTCCCGAGACCTCACACCAGTAGGGCGGAGACGGTCCTTCACACCCTGGGTTGTAAGAGGGCCTTGTCCTTCTACATCCAGTGTATTTGGGGCCACTGCAAAGTTGCTCAGCTTTTTGTCTCATATGAACCTAGTAGACTGGGGGAGGCAGTGACCAAACATGCAGTCTATCTGGGTGGCGGACTATATCGCCTTCACTTACAAGCAGGCAGGACTCCCGCTGGAAGGCCAAGTAATGGCACACCATGTCGGGGCCATGGCGGCCTCAGTGGCAAACCTGCACTCCATCCCGATGGTGGACATCTGCCAGGCTACCACCTGGTTGTCAAGTCCCATACCTTTGCAGCCCATTATTGCCTGGAAAGGGAGTCCCAACGGGGCAGTGCCTTTGGGCCAGGCTGTGCTTCGTAATCTTTTCGGGGTCTAGGCAACCCTTACACTCCGACTCTTGTGTTCAGACTACCAGAGTGCTGGTTTCCATCGGACACAGGGGTCCTACTGTAGTCTGTAGCTACAGACTCAATTGCTGCTGCTCATGGCTCCCCTTGAAGGCGATTGTGTTTTCGCTATGGACTTTCACTAGCCTGTAGCTGGGGAGTCCCATGTGTGAGGACTGACTTCCTGCTTGTTCCTGGAGAAAGTGTAGTTACCTGTAACAGCTGTTCCTTATCGTTCCTCCAGCTTAGTCCTCGACGTATGGGTAGTGCACCTCCTCCTGCAGCATGAAGACTGGACCAATCAGATTTCAACTCCTCTGGAACCATCACACCAGGGAACTCTAACTCCAGTGTGTCCAGTCTTCATGCAGCAGGAGGACGTTAGTGAGCCTAGCTGGGCTCACTAGTTCAGTAGTTAATTGCTTTTTTTCCTAGCTAACCTTTTGGGTCTTTATTTTTGGTCCTATTAGGGCTTATTTTCATTTTATTAGTGTAAGGATCCTGTCCCTTTAAAAAATTTGCTCTTCTTGTCACGGCACTCCGTGGGGGGGGGGCCTGAGGAAGGTCCCTCTCCTGCCCAGTCTTTGCCGCTCTTGTTTTTATTAGTCTGTCTCCCTTGGGTATCTTGGATCTCTGCCCCAGGGATCTTCGGGGCAGAGCTCCTGCGGCGACTATACTACAGCTACTCTCCGGAGGGTTGCTGAATCTGTTGCACGGGTGCCGGTGAGTACTAACGGCTGTGGGGGATCAGAACTGCTACTGAGCCGCGTTCTGTGATCTCCCCAGCTGTTCTGGGATCTCTCAGGGCTGGACAGTTCCTTCGGGGGGCTCCCGGGGTCGCGGTGATCAGGGGGTGCGAGATCCAGGCTTGGGATTTCCTCGGGCTGTGTTTTTTCGGCGGCGGGAAAAAGCGCGCCAAATTACCTGACTGCCGCGGCCATCTTTTCCTGAATCGCGGTTTTTTCTTCACGGTGCTCCGCGGTAGATTTTCTTCTTTCTTTGTTTTCTTTTGTTCCTTTTAGCTTCTTTAATTAATTTCTGTTAATTCCTGTCAGTTTCTGTTAATTTCTGGCCGGTTTCGTTTCGGCCCTTTTACCTTGGACTGCAACGGTCCCGCGGCTACAGGGGGGGGGGGAGGTGATTCGGCTGATACTCTCCCCTTTCCTTGCGGGGCGGTTGTGGTCTCCTCGGGGGGTCAGTCCTCGGGTGCACTTGTGTGAGTTATTTAAAAAAAAAAAAAAAAAAGGAGACAGACAGGGGTCTGGTCTATCGAAAGCCTTCGCTGCTTCTAGCTGGGTGAAGGGGGTGACATTCTACTCTCCTCCCTTCACAGGCTTGCTATTGCTGGCTACTGCCCAGTTCCTGCATGGTTCTGCTGGGTCAGTAAGCCGGTCCTTCTCCTTCACTAGTCCGCACTGCCTGCTAACTTCCCACAGTGCAAGGGCTCCCATGCCAGGGGGATCTCTTTGCCTCATTTGTGGATCTCGGCGGGGCGCAGACGCGGAGACCGGAGTGTGCCCACGCTGTGCCTCGCTGTCTCGCAGCATGGAGCAGCGCCTGGAAAGTTCTTTGGCTGCGCCGGCGCAGTCTGCTGCCGTAGCAGGGGACTTGGAGTCTCCTCTGGAGGGACCCTCGGGGCTTCCTTCTACCGGTTGCTTAGCATCTGGGGGGCAGTCGAACCTCGGGGGGACCTTGCCCTTGGAGGATTTTTCTCCCGATTTTGTTTTGCTCCTGCACCAGGCGTTCTGCCGTAGACGCCAAGTTATGGGAGCTGCGCCGCTCCCAGTGCAGGGGGTGTCTGCCCAGTCCTCTTCGGGGGAGCCTCCGTTGTCCGACAGCAGGGCTCCCAAGCGACCACGGATGCACGAAACTTTTCCTTCGGAGACTGAGTGGCCTGAAGGTGATGAACCCGAGTTCGACCAGGAGTTGGATGCAGACGGCCTGGAAGAGGGCGAACTTCCGGAGCCGGAGAATCAGGCAAAGATTATTCGCGTGTTCCGACGTGACGAGCTCCCGGCTCTTGTCTCGGAGGCGCTTCAGACTCTGGGGTTGGCCCCTACTGCTGCGATAGAGGAGGCGGACGGGGCAGATCCCATTATTCAGGCGGTACGACAAACTAATGTGGTTTTTTCACATTCACAAGGTTATTGACCAGATGATTCAGGCCGAGTGGGATACTCCTGAATCGGGGCTCAAGGGAGTTAAGATCATGCGTCGGCTTTATCCTTTATCGGACACAGATCTTGAGCGTTTCCGATCTCCTAAAGTCGACGCAGCCGTGTCGGCGGTGACTAAGAAGACCACCATTCCGGTGGAAGGGAGTGCGGCTTTACGGGAGCCGCAGGACCGGAAAATGGACGGACTGTTAAAACAAGCCTTTGAGGCGGACGCGATTGCTTTACAGGCTTCCGTTTGTGGAGCTTGGGTTGCCCGAGCCTGTTTACGCTGGGTTCAGCGGTTTCTGCAGACTCCTTCTTTGGAGGCCGACGTGCTGACGGAGATTCACCGCTTGGAATCTGGTACGGCGTATTTGGCGGATGTCCAGTATGATCTCATCAGAGCTCTCTCCAATAGCATGGCTTCCGTGGTAGCGGCACGCAGAGCCCTTTGGTTAAAAAATTGGGCGGCCGATGGGGTCGCGTTTGGGCAAATTACCTTTTAAAGGTAGACTGCTCTTTGGTGAGGATTTGGATAAGTTGGTCAAAGATCTGGGAGAATCCAAGGGCGGTCGCCTGCCGGAAGATAGACCCAAGCGGGGTAGGTCGCCTTCGGTCGCTCGGGGGCAGTCTCGGGACTTTCGTAGGTTCCGGTCGCCCCGCTATGGGGGCTTCCAGCGTGGCAGATATTCCTCCCGAGCGTCGGGTTTTCGCGGCTTTCGAGGAGCCAGCCGAGGATTCTCGGCGGCTGGATCTCCGGCCGCTCGCAAGCCCCAATGAAGGACAGCAGGTCCAGGTGGAGCTGCCGGTGATCGGAGGGCGTCTTCGACGTTTTTTCTCCGCCTGGACCCAAATTACTTCCGATCAGTGGGTGTTGGACATCATACGAGACGGGTATGCTCTCGATTTGGTCCGTCCCGTGCTCGATTCCTTTGTAGCGTCCCCCTGCCGCGATGTCCGAAAGACCCTTCAGGTGCGGCAAACGCTCGATCGTCTTCTCCAGCTGGGGGCGGTTATTCCCGTGCCGCAAGCGGAATATGGCCTGGGAAGGTACTCCATCTATTTCGTGGTGCCAAAGAAGGGTGGCGATCTTCGCCCCATTTTGGATCTCAAAGGAGTGAATCGTTGTCTGCGGATTCCTCACTTTCGCATGGAAACCCTACGGTCCGTAATAGTCGCCGTCCGCCGGGGCGAGTTTCTCACGTCTCTCGACCTCACGGAGGCTTATCTCCATATCCCTATTCGAGAGGATCAACAGAAGTATCTCCGCTTCGCGCTGCCGTGGGGTCATTTCCAGTTTCAGGCTTTGCCCTTCGGTCTGGCGACCGCGCCGCGAGTCTTCACCAAAATTATGGTGGTGGTAGCAGCAGCCTTGCGCAAAGACGGCGTACTAGTTCATCCCTATCTGGACGATTGGTTGATTCGCGGGAAGTCTCGCACAGAAAGCTTGGCGGCGACGGCAAAAGTAGTAGCGCTCTTGCAGTCTCTCGGCTGGGTGGTCAACCCCCACAAGAGCCGTTTGGTTCCGACGCAGCTTCTCGAATATTTGGGAGTACAGTTCGAAACGTGCGGGGGGTTGGTTTCCCTTCCCGACCGCAGGGTCTTGGCTCTTCAGTCTCTGGTGCGGAAATTCCGACAGTCTCCAGCTCCGTCGGCCTGGCACTACCTGCAGTTGCTGGGGACGATGGCAGCTTCCCTGGAGATGGTACCCTGGGCGCGCTTTCACATGCGTTCGCTTCAGCGGGCCTTGCTCCGTCGCTGGTCCAACCAGTCCGATTCCTTGAGCAAACGTCTACCTTGCCCGGTGGCTGTTCGGAGAGATCTACGTTGGTGGTTGAGTCCAGTCACGCTTCGCGTGGGGATACCATTGGAGCAGCCGAACTGGGTTCCGCTCTTAACGGATGCCTGCCTGACGGGCTGGGGCGCTCACTACGAGGGACAGTTCGCTCAGGGGCTCTGGTCTCCGGAGGAGAGCGCTTGGTCGATCAATCGCTTGGAACTTCGGGCCGTGCGGTTGGCATTACAACACTTCGAGACCCGGATATCGTCTCGGGCGGTTCGGGTTCTCTCCGACAATGCGGCGACTGTGGCCTACATCAACCGGCAGGGCGGAACCGGAAGCGTCGGTCTGGAGGCGGAGACTCGGACGTTGTTCGAGTGGGTAGAGCCCCGGCTGTCTGCCATCTCCGCGGCGCACATCGCCGGAAAAGACAACGTGACGGCGGATTTTCTCAGCAGAGTTCAGGTGGATCCCGGCGAATGGGAACTCCATCCCAGGGTGTTCGCGCAGCTGGTTCAGCGTTGGGGCCAACCGGTCATGGACTTGATGGCCACGTTCCGCTCAGCAAAGGCAGCTCGGTTCTACAGTCGACGGCGAGAGCCGATGTCCGAGGGTCTGGATGCTCTCTTGCAGATTTGGCCCTCCACGGGTCTCCTCTACGTGTTTCCTCCGTGGCCCCTGCTGGGGCGCGTGATTCAGCGTATCGAGGCTCACCGGGGTCGGGTGCTTTTGATTGCGCCGGATTGGCCTCGTCGTCCTTGGTATGCGGATCTGATGCGGTTGGTAGACGGTTCTCCGTGGAGGCTTCCCTTGATTCCGGATCTGTTGTGTCAGGGTCCCCTTCGCATGCCTCAAGTGGGGAGATTCTCTCTTACGGCCTGACTATTGAAATGGCTCGGCTAAGAAAACGGGGTTATTCCCGGTCGGTTGTGGCGACCCTGTTACAAGCGCGCAAACGATCCACTTCGCTGGCCTATGTACGGGTTTGGCGTATTTTTGAGGACTGGTGTTCTCGGCATCAGATCCGAGCGGCTACGGCCTCTCTTCCCGTGATTCTGGATTTCTTACAAGACGGTTTTGATAAAGGTCTGGCCGCCAGTTCTTTACGGGTACAATTGGCGGCACTGTCATGTTATCGCGGAAAGGTTCAGGGCGTGTCTTTAGGAGCTCATGCTGATGTCGTTCGTTTCTTGCGAGCTGTTTCTAGATTGCGTCCGGCTCGCAGAGTCTCCGTACCCTCATGGGATCTTAATTTGGTGTTGCGGGCTCTCAGTGCAGCACCTTTTGAGCCTCTTTCTCGTAGTTCGGTAAAGGATTTGACTCTTAAAACGGTGTTTCTCGTGGCGATTTGTTCGGCACGCCGTATTTCCGAGCTCCAGGCTCTTTCTTGCAGGGAGCCTTTCCTGTCTTTCTCGGCTCAAAAAGTGGTTCTGCGAACTGTGCCTTCCTTTTTACCTAAGGTGGCTTCTCCTTTCCACTTGAACCAGGTCGTCTCCCTTCCAGTATTTTCGGAGTCGGAAGGGCGTGCTTCTGATCGCGGTCTGAGTCGGTTGGACCTCAAGAGGGTTTTGCGACGCTATTTGAAAGTTACCAGTGATTTTCGTAAATCAGACCACTTGTTTGTGCTGTTTGGCGGCCCTCGCAAAGGGGAAGCGGCAGCGAAGGCCTCTATTGCTCGGTGGATTAAGGAGGCAATTGGCTCGGCTTATCTCTTACACGGTCGGGTTCCGCCTATTGGGTTGCGTGCTCATTCTACGAGAGCGCAAGCAGCGTCCTGGGCGGAGTTCAGTTTGGTTTCGCCTGTAGATATTTGTAAGGCGGCCACGTGGTCTTCTTTGCACACTTTCAGTAAACATTATCGGCTTGATGTTTTGGCGGCGAGCGATGCCGGTTTTGGTTCCGCGGTTCTGCGTGCCGGCTGGCAAAATCCCGCCCGTTAGGCTGCTTTGATACATCCCATACGTCGAGGACTAAGCTGGAGGAACGATAAGGAAATAGTAATTACACTTACCTGGTAATTGTAGTTCCTTGAGAGACGACAGCTTAGTCCTCCTGCCTCTCCCTGTCTCATTTCTTTTAGCGCGGCACGCCTTGGGTTCAGAGGTCCATATTCCCAGGTGAGTGCGTTCCTTTGTTTTCTTTCCTTTCGCTCCACTGTTTTTCCTTTTCTGCTCACTCTGTTTCTGCGGTGGCAGGGGCGGGACTTTCCGTCCCTATTGCTTGTGGCTTTTGGCTACAATATGTTAATAATAAAAAAAAAAATAAAAAAAAAACTTGAAAATAATAGAATATATATCTTCTAGGAGAGACCTTATTAAAGGTTAGCTACGTGTTTGAGTTTGCTTTGACAGTAGTTCACTGGAGTTAGAGTTCCCTGTTGTGATGGTTCCAGAGGAGTTGAAATCTGATTGGTCCAGTCTTCATGCTGCAGGAGGAGGTGCACTACCCATACGTCGAGGACTAAGCTGTCGTCTCTCAAGGAACTACAATTACCAGGTAAGTGTAATTACTATTTCTCCAGGGACAGAAGGAATCACTTCTCACAACCCTCCCTCCTCCCCTTGGAGTTGCTCCTTTACCATCTTTTATTTTATTTTTGCTGTCTCTTAGCTATGTCATCTGACTGAGCAAGATGGCACCCTTGGGCGGGAAGTGGACCACGCATGCATGGTGGCATCTCCCAAAGGTTTTCTTTGAAAGCTGGGAGGGGGGGGGGGAGGGATCTTCCGTGAGAGCTCTGTCGGCACGCATATGAGAGGACTGATTCCTGCTGTCCCAGAGAGCAGTTTACAGGTGAAGAGGACCACGCATGCATGGTGGCATCTCCCAAAGGTTTTGTTTGAAAGCTGGGAGGGGGGGGGGGGATCTTCCGCGAGAGCTCTGTCAGCACCCATATGAGAGGACTGATTCCTGCTGTCCCAGAGAACAGTTTACAGGTGAGTAACTATGCTTTCCCTTGCATCAGGTGATTAAGCAGATGATCTAGGATGAGTGGGAGCTCCCAGAGTCTGGTTTTAGGAGGACTAGGACCATGGCACGTCTTTACCTGCTGCCGGAGCAAGAGCAGGATCTGCTGCATTCTCCGAAGATGGATGTCACTGTGTCAGCAGTGACTAAGACGACCACTATTCCTGTGGAAGGCAGTACACAGGGCTCAGAGGGTACACAGGATAGAAAGTCTGATACCTTGTTGAAGCAGGCTTTGAGGCGTTTGTGGCCAAGGCTTGCCTGCAGTGGGCACAGGGTGTTCTGAAGCCCAAAGAATATTCTTCAGAACCTACAGCGGCCAGGTTGGAGTCGGGGGCCATTTATCTGATGGGCGCCGCCTACTACTACTGGCAATTTGTATAGCGCTACAAGACATACTCAGTGCTGCACAGACACATGAAAAGACAGTCCCTGCTCATCAGAGCTTACAATTTTGTCTAGACAGACAACACAGTAGCTGTAGACATAGGATACATCTACGTGGAATGGTAAGGATACACAAAGATCATCAGGTGAGTTGAGATCTGAAAGCAGCAGCAAAGAGGTGTTTTTTCAGCCTGGATTTGAAAAGGGTCAAAGGTGGTGCCTAACGTACAGACTTTGGTAGTTTATTCCAGGCATAAAGAGCAGCAAGGTGAAAGGAGTGAAGTCTGGAGTTAGCAATAGAAGGGCACTCATAGAAGCAATTTGCAAGAAGAGCGGAGTTTCTGGGGAAGGGTGTAGGGAGGTGGTTTTATTTTTTTAAAAAAAAGTTTTTTTATACCACTTTATCCGGCAGGCAAAGTGGTTAACAAAGAACAAAAGCTTGAATGTTTACATTTAATAAATTAACTATGTACATTAAGAACAGTATGTTTGTACATTAGAACAGTATTTAACAGTGAATTAACTTTGTACAATATAATTAGTTGCGTATACAGTGAAGTTAGGTAGTTTTTTGTTATTGTCGTACAGACATTGAATATTAACAGAGTGACTTGTTGGTGTAGAGCAGGGGTCTCAAACTCAAATTGCTTTGAGGGCCAAATGAGGACTTGTAAAGTAACCCGGGGGCCGCATAAGACGCGGGGCCTCATTTGCATAAATATTTGCATAATGTTACCATACACTAACTTTTAGTAAACATGCCTCTTTAATGAGTATGGATAAAGAAAGACTAAAAGATTTAGAAACAGGAAGACAATAATTAAACTGGGAACCCCAAAAGCCAAACTTGGAATGTACAACAACACTGTAGAAATAAAACTATAAATTAATTTCCTCTTGTACTAAACAAAGCGCAAACATTAATGATGCACATTTCCCAGAGCTGACATATTCCAGTTAATAAATTCAAAATAAAGAGAGATTTTTCTACCTTTTGTGCATTTTTTTCAGTTGCAATTGTTCCAGCCACTTTCTTCTGGTTTCTTCATGTCTTCTGCTAACTCTCCATCGTCTGCTGTCCATTTGCCCTTTCTTCTCTCTCCTAGTTTTTTTTCCATTCTCTCTCTACATCTGCTTTAACATACTAATCTTTCTCCTTTTTCTCTTTCCTCATTCCTATTTCATCCACTCAAATTTTACCCCTCCATCCTCAATCCCCACTTACTCTACCAATACCTGGCCAATTGTAGATTTGTCTTCTCTCCCAGACAAAATATTTTTCCCCTCTCCATTTCACTTTCCCAGCTCCATCCCATTCTAATCCTCCCCCAACATCAGCTCCCTTCTAGTTCCAGCCCCATCCAGCATCCGCTCCCTTCTAGTCCCTGCATCAGTCCATTTCCAGTCCTATCCTAGCCTCACCATCAGCCCATTTCCAATCCTAGCCCCCCATCAGCCCATTTCCAATTCTAGCTCCCTCCCCTCACAGCCCATTTCCATTCCAAGCCCCCTCCCCATCAGCCATTTGCAGTTCAAGCCCCCTTCCACTCAGCCCATTTCCAGTCCTAGCAACCCCCCCAGCCCATTACCAGTCCTAGACCCCCCATAGCCCATTACCAGTCCTAACCTCCCCATAGCCCATTACCAGTCCTAACCTCCCCATAGCGCACTTCCAGTTTTACCCCCCATCACCCCATTTTCCGTCTTTCACCCCCCCATAGCCCTTTAACAGTCCTAGTCCCCCCATAGCCCAGTTGCAGTCTTATCCCCCATCACCCCATTTTCAGTCTTACCTCCCCTCAGGCCAGTACCAGTCCTAACCCCCCAATCAGCCCCCCTCCAGTGCTATCCCCCCAATCAGCCCACCTCCAGTCATAACCCCCATCTGCCCATTTCCAGTCCTAGCCCCCACCATAGCCCATTACCAGTCATAACCCCCCCTGCCAAGAGCCCACTTCCAGCCCTAACCCACAGTACCCCATTTCTGTCAGCCCCTCCATAGCTAATTACCAGCCCTAACTCCCCCATCAGCCCACCTCCAGTCCTTCCTAACCCCCACCTGCCCATTTCCAGTCCTAGCCCCCACCATAGCCCATTACCAGTCATAACCCCCCCTGCCAATAGCCCATTTCCAGTCATAACCCCCCTGCCAATAGCCCATTTCCAGTCATAATCCCCCCTGCCAATAGCCCATTTCCAGTCCTACCCCCCCTGCCAATACCCCATTTCCAGTCCTACCCCCCCCTGCAAATTCCCCATTTCCAGTACTCCCCCCCCCCCTGCCAATTGCCCATTTCCCTTAATAACCCCCCCCCCCCCCGCCAATAGTCCATTTCCAGTCCTACCCCCCCCCCCCCCGCCAATAGTCCATTTCCAGTCCTACCCCCCCCCCCCCATCAACCCAGGTAAATAAAAAAAAAAACCTGGCTTCTGCTGCTGCAGCAGAAAATCAGCTGTCCCGCGGCCCCTTCCCCTCTGCGCGGAGAGCCCTGAGTGTGCTTCATCAGCGGGTGCTTTTTAAGCCGCGAAGAGAGTATTTCCCTCTCGCGCGGCTAAAGCCTATTCACTTTTCAATCCTCGCGAGAGGGGAATACTCTCTTCGCGGCTTGAAAAGCACCCGCTGATGGAGCACACACTCAGGGATCTATGGGCAGAGGGGAAGGAGCCGCAGGACAGCTGATTTTGCTGCTTGAGCAGCAGAAGCCAGTTTTTTTTTTTTTTTAAATTTGACAGTCGATTCTGCCGCTGCCACGGCGGCAACGGCAGCAGCAGAAGCCAGGCTTTTTTGTTTCCCTCCGTCGCGGGCCGCACAACGTTCTCTCGCGGGCCGCGTGTTTGAGACCCCTGGTGTAGAGTGCCTTAGTTGTGATTAATCTAGAATTGATATGTACAATTCGGTTAATAGTAGGAATCAATTGTACTGTTATCTAAAACACTGATTGCTTTGTTTAGCTGGCCATTTATGTTTGTAAAGGGGTCAGTATGGAGCTGCCCATAGTGTTCTGTGAAGAGCAGTGTTTTGATTCTTTTTCTGAATTCCATAAGATCTTTTTTTTTTCTCTTATTGTTGGTGGGAGGGAGTTCCATAATATTGGTGCATAATACAAAAAAGCTGTGTTGCTTGTTTTGTTTGTTTTGTGGAAATCAGTTGGGGTGGAGGGGAGACTTTTGTGTACATCCCTTTCTTTGTCTGGTGTCTGGGGTTTTGGCTATTAGAGTAGTAAGGTAGGAAGGTGATAAGTTGTTTAGTAGTTTGAATATAATCAGTTTTTTGTATTTGCTTCTACTGGAGACAGGGAGCCAACGTAGTTTGTGTTGTGCAAGATTGGGGTGGTGTGCTCAGATCCAGAGGCTTTCATGATTACCGGTGCTACTGTATTTTGTGATAACGCAAGGTGTGCTAGTGTTTGTTTGGGTAGTCCTTGTAATATGATATTACAAGAGAAGAAAGGTAGTGAGGTTTAAGGGGAAAAATAAGAAGCTCAGTTTTGCCATGTTCAATTTTAAGCGGTGGTGAGACATCCAAGCAGCAAGGTCAGAAAGGCAGGCAGAGATCTGGATCTGGATCGCTGGAGAGACTTCAGATGTAGAGAGGTAGATCTGGGGGGAGTCAGCATAAAGATGGTACTGAAAGCCATGGGAAGAGATGAGTGCACCAAGGGACCGGGTATAGAGAAAGAGAAAAGGAGTGGACCAAAGACAGATCCTTGGGATACACTAACTGAGAGCAGGATAGCAGCAGAGGAGAATCCACCAAAACAAATACTGAAAGAGGGATGGAAAAGATAAGAGGAGAACCAAGATAGAACAGAGCCCTTAAAACCAAGTGAGGTCAGAGTATCAAGGAGAAGGTTATAGTCAACAGTGTCAAAAGCAGCAGAGAGGACTGAGTAAAGGCCCTTGGATTTTTCCAGGAACAAGTCACTGGAGACTTTGGCAAGAACCATTTCAGTAGAATGTAAAGGAAGAGAAAGCCAGGTTGTAAAGGATCCAGGAGGGCTTGAGAGGAGAGAAAGTCAAGGCAGTGGTGGTGAACCGTATGTTCAAGTTCTTTAGAAACAAAGGGGAGGAGGGAGATGGGTCGATGGTTAGGATCAAGTGAGGGTTTCTTGAGGAGAGGTGTAACTACAGCATGCTTGAAGGCTGCAGGGACAGTTGCAGTGGAGAGCGATAGATTGAAAATATGAGAGAGGGGACAACAGTGGGGGGAGGTGGGGCTCAGGAGACGGGTGGGGATAGGATCAGAGGAGGAAAGATGTGCAGTTTCCAATTCAGATCATAGAAAGAAGAAAGGGTAGCAAAAGTAGAGGGGGAAAGTTGGGAGTGAAGAGAGGGAGGAGGGGAAGTAGCCTACTTTGTGGTGAATTGGGAATAGCCAGGATTTGGGAGGAAATGGAGGGAGGGTTCTGAGGCGGAGGCACTTTAAGGGAAAGAGTTGAGTAGTAAAGAGATGGTGAGGGTCAGAGGCAAGAGAGTTAGTCAGATGGACATAATAGTCTTGTTTGGCAAGTGCTATGACTGACTGAAAAGAGACAAGGATGAATTTGAAGTGTAGAAAGTCTGCAAGGGAGCGGGATTTGAGCCAAGCACACTCGGTTAAATGGGCACAGGCATGTAGATAACGGGTAGTGGGTTGAGGTACAGTACGCATCACAGGGTGTGGCATGGGTGGAGCAAGAGCATCCAGAGCAGAGGAAAGTGTAGCGTTATAGGAAGCTACTGCCTCATCAACAGACTCAGATGACATAGTGGAGGAAAGAGGTGATGAAACAATGGAGCAGAGAGCTAAAGGGTCAATATCATGAAGATTTCTAAAGAGGTTAAAGGAGACGGGGCAAGGTTGAGGTGGTGGGTGATGAGAAGTGAAGCTTAGCAGGTGATTGTTGGATAAGGGAAGAACTGATGTATAGAAGTTTTGGGGTAAGCAATTAGAGGAAAAGTACAAGATTAAGGCAGTGGCGATGCTGGTGAGTGGGGGCAGTAGAGCAAAGTCTTCTGGGAGGAGCCAGGTCTCAGTTAGAGCAAGAAGATGGAGAGCATTAGAGAACTTGCTTTTACTCATGACCTCTCTTATTTGAGATGGAATGTGCATTCCACAAGGTACATGAGAAAGGGAGAGAGGAAGGGGAAAGGAGAGGGATTATGAATAAGATTAGAGGTGTTGTGTGAAGATCTCTTAAGTGTGACGAAAGCCTAGAGGGGCCAGGTGTTGTGGTTGATATCTCCGGATGAGAAAAGGAGTAGAAGAGTGCAGGGCAGAGAGGAGAAAGCATGGCGGTAACGAGGGTGAGGATGTCTTAAAGAGAGAGGAGATGGCTGAATGAGAGGGAGAAAGTGGTGAAGCTCAAGAGCTGATGACAGGATAGAGGACAGGATGGAGGGGGAAGTGAGGATGGTAAAGGAGAGGTAAGGAGGGGGAGGAGTGAAGGTGTTGGTAGGAGGGGAGATAATTAGGGAGTATGAAGAATAGGAAGACCAAAGTGATGAGCCATAGAAGAGACATGGAGAGGAGAACAGAGGCCAGAAGAAATAAGGATAGGTAGGAGAGAGACCACAGGGGATTAGGTGCACCTGCAAATTAGCGAGGTAATGAGCAGATGACAGCTATAAGAGACTGAGTGCCTGGGGGTGGGTGGGATAAAAGTTGTTCGGCCGAGAAAAGCTGAACAATAGTGCAAAAGGTACAAATGAAGTAAAAGAGCACCCTAACAATGATAAATAAATAATATATAGAGAGGCAAACAGGACTCTCAAAAAGCAGGCAAATTCAAAGTGCCAAGCAGAGCTTGTAATGGAGCTGCTCTCTTCCCAGAGGAGAGAGAGAGAGAGGCAAACAGAGCTAAATGCACATGGAAGCCAGGAAAAGGGACTATATAATACCTTAGCAGGAGGGGAGAGGTTAGTCACTCAGGTAGATTAGAGCAGAGACGGGAAAAAGTTTGGAGCCAGAGTTAGAATAAATATTGAATTAAACGTTAACCTCACCTCCACAGACAGACCAGATAGTAGAAGGAAAAGCATAGCATCTGTCATGGCATCGCGTTGCTATCTCTGGCTATGGAATTGGGCAGCAGATGTCTCCTCAAAGTCCCGGCTTAGTAAGCTACCATTCAAGGGTTAAGCTCTTGTTCAGAGATGATCTGGAGAAGTTGGTGAAGGAATTAGGGGAGTTGAAAGGAGGTCACCTCCCAGAGGACAAGCAAAAACAGGTGTGCGTCTCAATGCTGGCGAGGGGTCAGTCCCGGGTTTTCCAGCGCTTTCACACCTTCCGCTTTGGACTTTACTAGCGGGGGTGCTTCAACCCTCGGGGACAGTTTTCGGGGGTTCAAGGAGCGGGGTGGGGATACTTTGCCGCTTCTTCCTCCTCAAATGCGAAAAGCCGCAGTGAAATGAGGAAGGTCCAGGTGGGGGTGCAGCCTATGGGAGGTCGGCTAAGGGCCTTTTACCCTGCCTGGTCCATATTACATATGATCAGTGGTTCTCCAGGAACAAGCAGGAAGTCGGGCCTACTCACACTAGAGTTCATAGGAGCTCTCTTAAATATGCAACAGTAAAGGGTGTTTCTACCTCAGCCTCACTGTTCTCATCTCATCCAGCTGGCATCTCAGGCCCGTGTCAAAGATCATCTTACTGCTACTACTACTACTATTCAGCACTTAGAAAGCACCACGCACGCAGCGCTGCACAGCTAACCTACAAGAGGTAGCCAACATACACGAGACACTTCCTGCCTGTCAGTCATGCTCATCAGAGCTTACAATCTAGTAAGAACAGTACAGAGCATTAGTCAGTTCAGCGCAAGGTATGGTGTGGTACAGTTTGATCTGTAGTTTGGTCATAAACGTTGACGGGGGTTAGGGTAGGATGAGGAAGGAGTCAGGATCTGAATGCAACGGTGAAGAGGTGGGTCTTCAACCTGGATTTGAAGAGGGCCAGGGAGGATGCCTGGCACACAGACGCAGGTAGGCTGTTCCAGGCATAAGGTGCAGCAAGGTGAAAGGAACGCAGTCGGGAGTTCGCGGTGCGGGTGAAAGGCACTGATAGAAGTAGTTTGTTAGCGGAGCGCAAATTTCGAGAGGGGACGTAGGGAGAGATAAGAGGTATTGAGGGGCCATGGAATGAATGCATTTATAGGTCAGCAGGAGAAGCTTGAATTGGATGCAGAGCTGGACAGGGAGCCAGTGAAGCGACTTGAGAAGAGGAGTAATGTGGGCATGGCGAGGCTGGCAGAAGATTAGTCGAGCAGCGTGATTTTGTATAGATTGGAGGGGAAGGAAGGTGGCTCACGGGAAGACCAGCGAGGAGTAGGTTGCAGTAATCAAGGCGAGAGGAGATTAAGGCGTGGATAAGCGTTTTGGTAGTGTGTTCAGAGAGGAAGGGGCGGATTTTGCTGATATTGAAGAGAAAGAAGTGGCAGGTCTTAGCTACAAGCTGGATATGAGCGGAGAAGGAGAGAGAAGTGTCAGATAACCCCTAGATTGCGGGCCGAGGGAACAGAAAGGATAGTAGATCCATCCACATGGATTGAAAGAGGGGGAAGTGGGGGGAGAAGTTAGGTGGAAAGACAAGGAGTTCAGTCTTGGCCATGTTCAATTTCATTTTTTTTTCTTTATTCTTTTAGAATTACATTACAAGGAAAAAACCCATACGTTATAAAACTCTACAACGCATGACCACATTGAACAAGTCCACATCAACAAGGTGCTAAATAATAACAAAAGAAAAAAAATCTGAACTGGCTCTTGGTAATTAGCAAATTATAAGCTCCTTTAACACAAAGCCATGAGAACAAGAAATGACTGAGCAAACAATATTAAGCCTTGCTTTTCAAAAATTCTAACAATTGTTCCTTTGCGTCCCTCTAGTCCAGTCCCGGAACCTTAGAGTTTAGAATGCCTTCCAGCAACCTTGGAGACTGAATGATGTCATCTTTTTCTGATGCCACTGATACAAGTAGGCTAACTCCGCCCCCTTTCAACAGTATTTCAGTCTCCAAGCAGCTTTTGAGACGTCTGAGCCTGTATCTGGGCTCAGTTGTAACAAACAAGTAGAGCTGAATTATTTATTTAGTTTGATTTGGCTTGATTCAAATTTTGATTAGATTTTCTCTTTTTGTTTTAAGAGCGTTGCTGCTGCTGAAGCTCCCTGCTGGGCTATTTTAATTTGTTTTGTTTTGCCTCCTCCCCATCTTTTAAACGATCAGAGGCATAATAGTTTTAACGGATAGATCCTCCCTGCTGCTCCCGAACCCGGTAAGAGGGGTGAGGAGCAGGTGGAGAGAAAGAGAAAAGAAGAGAAACAAAAAGTTTTAGCCTGTGCACTGCCCTTAGATGTAAGGGATTGCAGGGCGTTTTGTTTTCTCTGACGTTGGTGCCGAAGTCGCTGAACGGCTGAGCTCCGACGCATGGAACTTCCTCAAGACTTTAAGGTATGTGGGGGAAGGTACTGGTAATTAGTTGTTTTTTGAATCCGCCTTATTGCCATTGATCATGCGGTGCGCGATTTCTTCATTAGCTTATGTGGGAGTTAAGCAGCAGTCTTTTTAATTGTGTTTTTGACTTTTTATTATAGAATGCCAGCTAAGCCACGGTGTTTGTGGCTCGCGGCGTGGAGAATTAATGGATTCGGGGGGGTGTAAGTCATGCACTTTGGAGCCCGATGGTGCAATCAAAGCCCAAGGAAGTTCCTTGGGTGCTCAGGTTGGTTTAACAGGGGAACTTGGTAATTCTCTGCCACCTGCTTTAAGTCCTGTGCGGACAGGGCCTGGCTCTTCTGCTGAGGTTGATGCTCTGGTGCTTCCATCTATGAGCACAGCAGATGTTCCTTCTATTCCTCCTAATTTCTATTTGCTGATGTCTCAGGCCTTGGAGTTTTTGCAGCCTATGTTAGGGGTGTCTTCTCAAACTTCAAAGAGTATGAAGCGTACTGGGTCTGTTTGTCTACCTGAGGAGGACACCGGGTTAGCAAAGATCAGTAAGCAGGCAGTAAATGATAGTCTTCTCGAGGAAGTGTTGGAAGGTGCGGACGATGTAGATCAGTCCTCTGAGATGGAATTAGAGGAAGGAGAGTTGCCAGAAGAACAACAAAGTAGAGTTGTTAGAGTATTTCGTAAAGAGGAGTTGCCTGCTTTGATTTCTGAGACTCTCAGGTCACTTAATATGCCTGCGGGGGATTCGGTAGCTGAAGAATCTTTGGAAGATCCACTTTTGCAGGCGGTGCAGAAGTCCCAGTGAGTTTTCCCAGTTCATAGAGGTTTCAGGTCTATGATTCAAGAGGAGTGGGACTGTCCTGAGGCAGCTTTTCGAGGTTCTAGATTTTTAACTCGTCTTTACCCTCTTTCAGATCAAGATAAGGAGCTTTTTCGCTCTCCTAAAGTGGATGCTGCGGTTTCAGCTGTAACCAAGAAGACTACGATTCCGGTTTGAAGGAGCCCGCTGCATTAAAGGATGTTCAGGACAGGAAATTAGACACTTTGCTTAAGCAGGTGTTTGTTGTTAGCGCCCTTTCCTTGCAAGCCTCGATTGCGGGGGCATGGGTTGCAAGAGGATGTTTGCGATGGTCGCAAAAGTTGCAGGTAGATCAGATAAATGAGCAGTTAGAGGAGGTAACTCGGTTGGAATCGGGTGCTGCTTATTTATCGGACATCCATTATGATCTTATCAGAGCTCTGGCTAAGAGTATGGCCTCGGTTGTAGCGGCCCGAAGATACCTTTGGTTGCGTAACTGGTCAGCGGACGGTTCTTCTAAAGCTCGTCTTAGTAAGTTACCTTTTAGGGGTAAACTTTTGTTTGGTGAAGATTTGGAAAAGTTGGTTAAAGAACTAGGGGAGTCCAAGGGTGGTCGTCTGCCGGAGGATAAGCCGAGGCAGAGTCTAGGTGCTGGAGGCTCACGAGGAAATTCTAGAGTTTCATAGATTTCGGACGCCTCGTTTTAGCCAGCCCCAACGGGGAAGGTTCTCAGTACGGGGGTCAAGGATTTTGGAGTTTCCGGATAGCCGGAAGGGGATTTTCTCAAAGAAAATATACCGTTTACCCTGTTACACAATATGGCATTTACATGGAAATTTTAAATAGAACAAACCCCCCCCCCCCCATAGCTAATACATGAGGGCGGACCTCCAAAAAGGCCTTACGACGCCCTTGTGTAACCTTTGAGACATCTGGAAAAACCTGAATAGGTTGACCACAAAATTTCTCAGCTTTTTTTTAAAAAGTAAGCATGTAAGATTCTATCTTTGTGTGCTGCCTCAAATATAAAAGTAACCAATAAGGTAGCTCTTGATGGTATTTCATCACTAGTAGATTCCAAGAATCCTGAAATATCTAAAGTAGAGGAAACTAAACAATCAAACTGAAGACCCGACTCCCCCACCCCTTCTACGTTAACTAATTTCCCCACAGGAACATAATAAATCTTTGATAGACCAATAGAGTTAACATCATTAAACAATAATACTTCTTTAAGGTACTTATGAAAAAGTATTAGAGGAGAAAGATAGTGAGTTTGTGGAAAATTTAAAAAACGCAAATTCTTTGACCGCAAAGAGTTCTCCAGCATCTCATCTTGTTGATGAAGAGCATAAGAATCTAAAGACTGTTTTGCCAACAGTCCCTGAAAAGAGGAACTCTGAGACTCCTGCACAACAACCGATCTTTCCAAAGACAAAAGTCCAGATTCATGATTTGAGAATTTAACAACAGTTTCCTTGGCCATGTTCAATTTCAATCGGCAATGAATCATCCAGGCAGCGATGTCTGAAAGACAGGCAGAGATCTTGGACTGGGTTGCTGGAGAAATATTAGGTGTAGAGAGGTAGATTTGGGTGTCATCGGCATAAAGATGTACTGAAAGCCATGGGAGGAGATAAGCGCGCCAAAGCCTTGGGAATAGAGAGAAAAGGAGGTGGCCCAAGACAGATCCCTGGGGTACATCTACATGGAGCGTGGTAGGGGAAGAGGAGGAGCCACCAGAGCATACACTGAATGAGCGATGGGAGAGGTAGGAGGAGAACCAGGATAGTACGGAGTCCTTGAAGCTAAGCGAGGAGAGGGTGATGAGGAGAAGGTCGTGGTCAACAGTGTCAAAGGCCGCAGAAAGGTCAAGAAGGATGAGGATAGAAGAGAGGCCCTTGGATTTAGCCAGGAACAGGTCATTTGTGACTTTTGTGAGTGCCATTTCAGTGAAGTGTAGGGGATGGAAGCCGGATTGAAGTGGGTCCAGGAGGGCCTGGGAGGTGAGGAAGTCGAGGCAGCGATGGTGGACTGCTTGTTCTAATAGTTTAGATATGAATGGAAGGAGGGAGATGGGTCGATAGTTAGAAGGGCATGTGGGATCAAGTGAGGGTTTCTTGAGGAGGGGTGTGACAACAGCGTGTTTGAAGTCAACGGGGACAGTTGCAGTGGAGCGTGAAAGGTTGAGGATATGAGTGATGGAGGGGACAAAGGTGAGGGGGATGGCGTGTAGGAGATGGGTAGGCATAGGGTCTGATGAACAGGTGGTGGGTTTGGAGGAGGACAGAAGGAGTGTGGCTTCTTCCTTAGAGATGGGAGGGAAGGAGGAGAGGGTGGCAGTGGGAGTATGGATGGGGGAGGAGAATTGGGGGGGGAGGTAGGGAATTGGAGGATAATCTTGAGGATTTTGTCGTGGAAGTAGTTGCTAGGGTTTGGGCAGAAAGGGAGGGTGGGACCGGGGGGCGGGGGGACTTTGAGGAGAGAATTGAGGGTATTAAAGGGACGGCGAGGATCACAGGCAAGAGAGTTGGTCAGATGGATGTAGTAAACTTGTTTGACAAGTGCTAAGGCTGACTGAAAGGAGCCAAGCATGAATTTGAAGTGTAGAAGGTCTTCCGGGGAGCAGGATTTGGACCAAGCTCGTTTGGCAAAACATGCATAGGTAGCAGATTGTGGGTGAAGGCCAGGGTTGGGGAGTAGATCGTTTGATAGGACGTGGGGTGGGAGGGGCAAGAGCGTCAAGGGCTGAGGATAAATGTAGCATTGTATGAAGATAATGCCTCGTCGACGGACTTGGAGGATAAAATGGAGGAAAGAGATAGTGGAGGAGAGAGTCAGGGGGATCAATATTCTGAAAGTTTCTAAATAGGTCGGAGGAGACAGGACGAGGTTGGGATGGCGGAAGCTGAAGGGTAAATGTTAAGAGGTGATGGTCAGATGAGGGAAGGATTGATTTGCAGATGTTTGAGGGAGAGGAGAAGAGTATTAGGTCAAGACAGTGGCCGTGTAGATGTGTGGGGGCAGTGGAACAAAGTTGGAGGTCAAATGAGGTAAGAGCGAGGAACTTTGAGGTATGAGGGTCAGAGGAGTTGTCGATGTGAATGTTGAAATAGCCAAGAATAAGAGTGTGGGCGGAGGGATCCATAAAGGCAGAAAGCCAGGAGTCGAAGTCGGAGAGGAAGGTTGATTTGGATTTGTCCGGTGGGCGATAAATAACAGCTATTCGGAGGGGAAGTAGTGAGAGGATGCGAATGGAGTGGACTTCGAAGGAGAAGGGGGAGTGTGATTAGGGTGGCAGGAGGGGTTGGAATTGGCAGGAGGGAGAGAGTAGGAGGCCAACGCCACCACCGCGACCAGTAGATCGAGGTGTATGGGAGAACTGGTAGCCCCCATAGCACAGAGAGGCAATGGATGCGGTGTCGTCTGGGGGGAGCCCTGTCTCGGTCAAGGCAAGAAGGTGGAGGTCATTGGAGATAAAAAGGTCATGAATGAAAGTGTTTGTTTTTTTTTAATGACTGAGCATGCGTTCCATAGGGCACATGAAAATGGGAGAGTGGAGGGGGGGAGGAGAGATATGGATGAGGTTGGATAAGTTACGTGTAGATTTCTTATCAGAGCGGCGTGGGGGTGTATTTCTAGGGTAATGTTGAGATTTAGGTATGGAGGGAGCAGGGTGTGGGTGGGTGTGACTGGGTGAGTGTGCTCTCCAAAAGGGACATGAGGGAGGGGAGATGGGAAAATCGATGGTATCGGGTAGGTTATGTGAGGGATTATTTTTGGGGGTAGGGTTGGAGTTGATATCTATGGAAGAATGATTGTGGGATGAATGAGGGAGGAGCGGGATGTGGATGAGATTAGATGGGGTACGTGAGGAACTTTCTTTAGTGTGAGAGAGAAATCGGGGGGGGGGGGCGGGGTTGGGGTTGATATTACCTGATGAGAGAAGGAGCAGGAGTATTAGAGAGCGAGGTAGAGTGGAGATAGTACAGCGGAAGCGAGGGTGGGGTTGCCTTAAAGAGAGGGGGGGGGGTTGGTTGAATGCGGGGGATGGTGTGAGGAAGGTCAAGAGCAAGTGCTAGGCTAGGGGGCAGAGTGGAGGGAGAAGTGAGGAAGGTAGGGGGAGGGTGTTAGGAGGGGAGGCAGTTGGGGAGGGTAATGAAGAGGAGGACAATGAGATGTGGGGCAGCAAGGTCTGAGCAAGCAATGGGTAGCAAGTTCTAAGCAAAACGAGTAGCAAGTGGTAGGCAAACAAGCAGGCAGTGGGTAGCACTTCAATGCAAGCAATGGGTAGCAGGCAGAGGATAAGCGGTGGATAACAGTTCTATGAAACAATGGGTGGCTATTCTATGCGACAATGTGTGGCAGTATTATGCAAACAATGGATAAGCAATGGATAACAGTTCTATGCAACAGTGGGTAGAAACACTATACAAACAATGGTAGCAGTACTATGCAACAATGGGGGACAACAGTATGCTAACAGTGGGTCACAGTAATCTCCAGGAACAAGCAGGAATGTAGTCTTCACATATGGGTATCGTCGGTACCGACGGAGCCTGCGCCGGAACGCTCCCCAGCGTCCAATTAGAAAGCTTTTGGGAGCATCCCACAGCGCCTGCGTGCTGCTTTCCCGCTTTTCCCAACTGCCTCTCTCCAGTTCTTCGTTTTCCGCAGAGCCAGCAGGTCGTTCCTGTCACCGCAGAAATTTTTCCTTATTCTTTTTTTTGTGGTCGCGTCTGCCTTCCCTGACGCTATACCGGTACTGCCATTTCTCTTTTCTTTCTTTCTTTTTAAAAAAAAATATATATATATATATTCTATTCTTTTCAAACTTTTCTTCCCGGGTGCACGCGCCATTTTGGGCCTTAGGCCCAAAATTTCCTCCATTATGGAAAAACCCGCTTCGGGTTTTAAGAAATGCACCAAGTGTGGCGGTACCATATCCGTCACCGACACCCATGAGTGGTTTCTTTAATGTTTAATGTTTAGGTCCTGACCACTCCATTTCTGAGTGTATGGCTTGTGCCATGATGTCCAAGAGGGGTCGACAGAACCGGGCTGCTAAGCTAGCACCCTTTTTCCCTCCGATTCAGCCTCTGTGGCATCGACGTCGTCCAGGGCTTCGTCTTCCTCCCATGGATCTCGGGTAACTAAACATAAGTCTAGCCGGTCCTCAAAGGGTAGATCTCCTAAGCATCGAGATGCCTCTGGCGTTGCCCTTGAGGGTTCTGCACCAGCAAAATTTCCCCGGCGGGAGGCTTCTACTTCCAAAGCATTATCGGGGCTCCAGGATGTTCTCGAGGCCTCAACCTCTGCAGAACTATTGGTGCCATGCTCTGGGTTACCGGCAATATTCTCCGGTACCGACACCCAGGCATCGGCAGCGTCGATAGACCAGAGGTTCCTGGCTATTGAACGCAGTCTGGCGGCTGTCCTTGCAGCATCGAAGCCCTCGGAACCGTGTCAGACAGTTCAACCGGTACCGGTACCGATAACATCGACATCGGTGTCTGCATTGCCGGCACCCAGTCAAGCCATGCCCCCCAGTACCGATACACTGGTACCGATTCCCCCGGTACCGACTTCGGTCGGTATGGGTATCGTGTTATACAGGAGCATTCGGACAGAAGGTACTAAGAATCCTCGGAGGATTCTGACAGTTCTGTCGGTACTGGGATACTTCTCCCCGAGGAGCCTTCCTCTCCCAAATGGAGGATGTCTCCTCCAGAAGATATCTCCTTTCAGGATTTTATCAGGGAGGTGGCTCGAGGTCTGTCCATTACTGTGCTCCTGAGACACAGCACAGGGCAAAGGAGTTGGAGATTCTCCAATATCCCAAAGCTCCTAAGGAGGCAGCTACCTTGCCTATCCATGAGATCTTACATGATCTCATGTTAAGAATGTGGGAAACCCCCCTGACAACCTCACCTCACTCCCGTTGACTGGATACCATGTATCGGGTTCCTCCCTGTCCTGGTTTCCAGAAAGCTCAGCTGCCTCACCACTCTATTGTAGTGGAGTCGGCTTTGAGAAGGATCAAGAGTGCAAAGAGGCATGCCTCTAATCCTCCAGGACGTGAGTGTAGAACATTGGATGCCTTTGGACGACGTACCTTCCAGGCTTCCATGCTTTCTGCCAGGATCAGTTCCTGTATTTTGTATATGGGAATGTTCCTTAAGGAAGTCACAGGGGATTTAGAAGTTTTCAGCCCTCTTCTTCCTGAGGATAAGAGACAGGATTTTCTCACACTGGTTAAACATGCCCAGGATGTGTCAAAATTTGTTAATCGTGCAGCTTTTGACTGTTTTGAGTGCATAAGCAGAACCTCTGCCATTGCCATAGGTGCACGTAGAATTGCCTGGCTCCAGGCATCCGATTTGGAGCTCTGGGTGCAGGACAAACTGGGCAATATTCCTTGTACAGGTGAGAATCTATTTGGCAAAAACTGGCAAGAAAAGGCCAATGAGTTGGATGCTGATAATTCCACTTTGGCTAGGTTATCCAAAGCCACAGCTGATCCTGCCAGAAAGAAATCTTTCAAAAAAAACATTCTTTTCCAAAAAGAAAAGGTTTTATCCCTCTAATCAGCAGGGACGTTCTGCAGGTCAGCCTGTTCGGAAGACTCAGCAACCAACCAAACAAAGGAAAGCAAAGACTGCTAAGCCTCAACTGTCTCAGCAGTCTCAGCCTCCACAAGGCCTTTGACTTCCATCTAGAGAACTTAGCCTTCCTGGCCCTCAGTGGACCAGAACCTTCCACCATTCCAGGAAGGTTGTGCCACTTTGCCCCCAGATGGGAGCAAATAACAGCAGAACATTGGACTCTTTCCATTATAAAGGAGGGGTACAAGCTTCACTTCCTTCGCTTGCCCCCTCCTACAATGGTAAGACAGTTCAATTCTCAGACCTCTCTCTCCAACCTGTTAGATCGAGGTCACCATGCTTCTTGCCCAAGGGGCAATAGAAGAGGTACCCGTTCTTCAACAGGGTACAGGGTTTTACTCCCCCTATTTCCTTATCCCAAAGAAAACAGGACACAGACCCATTTTGGATCTCAGAGAATTGAACAAATTCCTGGTCAAGGAGAAATTCAAGATGGTTCTCTGGGAACCCTGCTGCCATAACTTCAGAGTCTGGATTGGCTTTGTTCTCTAGATCTCAAGGATGCATACACTCATGTTCTCATCCATCCAACTCACAGAAAATTCCTTCGGTTCCTTTTTCAAGGAAAACACTACCAATACAGGGTGCTTCCTTTTGGCCTGGCCTCAGCACCAAGGGTGTTCACGAAATGCATGGCTGTGGTAGCAGCATTTCTTCGCACTCTAGGAATATTCGTCTTCCCCTACTTGGACAACTGGCTCATTCGAGCCCCATCAGAGTCAGAGGCCAGGACTTCTCTATCTTGCACAATGCGTATCCTTCAGTATTTGGGTCTGGTCATAAACATCCCAAAACCAGTCTAACTCCCACTCAGTCTCTAGAGTTCATAGGAGCTTTGCTGGATACCAGAAAAGCAAGGGCCTATCTCCCCCAGGCCCGTTGCCTTCGCATGGTGCAGTTAGCTTCTCAAGCAGTGCTGAAGCCTCATCTCACTGCTCGAGAAATGTTACAACTACTAGGCTACATGACTTCTACCATACATGTGGTCCCTTATGCTCGCCTCCATATGAGAGCGGCCCAGTGGACTTTATCCACTCAATGGACCCAGGCATCAGTATGCCTGTCAGACAAAATAACAAACACAAATCACCTTATTTTGTCCCTCCAATGGTGGCAGTCCACTCAGAACCTGTTGCTGGGGTCCCCATTTCAACAACCTTCACCCCAAGCAACTCTCACAACAGATGCTTCAGCAGTGGGTTGGGGAGCTCATCTGCAAAACCTCTCCACCCAAGGCACCTGGACTTCACAGGAGACTCATCTACACATCAATCTCTTAGAGCTCAGAGCAATCTTCCTTGCTCTTCGAATGTTCCACACCCTGCTCAGCTACAAGACAGTCCTCATTCATACAGACGACAATCAAGTAGCCATGTTCTACGTGAACAAGCAGGGGGGAACAGGCTCTGTCGCTTTGCAACGAAACTTTGCGACTATGGGCCCTTGCCAGAGAGCATCAGATTCATCTCCTGGCAGTATATCTTCCAGGTATCCAAAACTCTTGGGCAGACAGACTCAGCCGAGTTCTGCTTCCACACGAATGGTCTCTACATGCAGACCAGGTGGCCAAGATTTTTCAAATTTGGAGAACCCCAGACATAGACCTCTTTGCAAGTCTATTGAATGCCAAACTTCCCCGGTTCTGTTCCAGAATTCCGGCTCAGGACTCTCAGACCAGTGATGCTTTCCTCCTTCATTGGGGGCAAGACTTCCTTTATGCCTTTCCACCCATTCCCCTGATTCCCAAAACCCTGTTCAAGCTTCAGTTACACAGAGGCTGTATGATTCTCATAGCTCCACATTGGCCACGGCAAGTGTGGTACCCTCTGCTTCTACATCTCTCTCAAGCTCCCTCTCTGGAGTTAGGGTCTGCTTCAGATCTCCTGTCTCAGGAGGAGGGAATGTTATGGCATCCCAATCCCCAATCACTGCATCTCAGGGCTTGGTTGCTGAAGGCCTAGATCTTCAAGATCTTAACCTTCCTCAGCAAGTAAAGGATATCCTTTCTGCTTCTAGAAAACCTTCCACAAGACGCTCTTATGCTTTCAAGTGGAAAAGGTTTACCATATAGTGCTCGCAGAAGGTTCTTAACCCCACTGCGATACCTCTGGAATCATTACTGGAGTTTCTCCTTCATTTATCCAATGCAGGACTTAAAACTAACTAGCTAAGAGTCCATTTAAGTGCTATTGCAGTTTCTTTCAAGCCTTTAAATGTACAACCTATTTCCTCCCATCCTCTTATAACAAGATTTATGAGAGGCCTTCTACTAACTAAGCCTCCCATTAGGCCACCACCAGTGGCATGGGACTTAAATCTGGTTCTTGGCCAACTCATGAAGCCACCTTTCGAGCCCTTAGCTACTACCTCATTGAAATTCCTTTCTTGGAAAGTTATCTTTCTCATTGCAATCACATCAGCACGTCGCATCAGTGAGTTGCAGGCACTAGTGGCTGATCCACCTTATACAAGGTTCCATCATGACAAGGTAGTCCTTAGGACTCATCCACACTTTATGCCAAAGGTGGTCTCGCCTTTTCATCTTAACCAGGCGGTCTACCTGCCTGTGTGTTTTCCAAGGCCTCATGCATCAAATGCAGAAAGGAATCTTCATACTTTGGACTGTAAAAGAGCTTTAGCTTTTTACTTACAAAGAACACAGCAACATAGAAAGTCCTCTCAACTCTTTGCTTTTGATCCGTCTCATTTGGGACTTCCAGTCTCCAAGAGAGCACTGTCCAACTGGATTGCACAGTGTATTTCCTTGCCTATCAGAGTAAGAACCTTCCTCTGGAGGGCCATGTCACAGCTCACAATGTTAGAGCCATGGCAGCTTCAATGGCTCATCTGCACTCTGTGTCTATCGACGACATCTGTCGAGCAGCCACTTGGGCCTCGGTTGATACCTTCACAGCCCATTACTGCTTGGACAAGGACTCCTGCCGGGATGCCTTGTTTGGTCAGGCTGTTCTCCAACACCTGTTCCATACCTAGTCAACTCCTACCCGCCATCCCTGGTTGGATGCCAGAGATCCATGGGGGGAAGTGGAGCCCTTTTACAGGGACACACAACTTCTGGTGTCTCTCCCTGGCATCTAAAGCTAGGGAGTCCCCATATGTGAAGACTACATTCCTGCTTGTTCCTGGAGATAGCATAGTTACTCACCTGTAACAGGTGATCTCCGGGAACAGCAGGAATTTAGTCTTAACAACCCACCCACCTCCCCTAGGAGTTGTATCTCTCTATCTCTTTCCCTTTCCCTCTCTCTCTCAGCTTTAAAACTCAACTGGAGAGAGGCAGTTGGGAAAGGCGGGAAGGCAGCACGCAGGCGCTGTTGGATGCTCCCAAAAGCTTTCTAATTGGACGCTGGGGAGCGTTCCCGCGCAGGCTCCGGTACCGACGATACCCATATGTGAAGACTAAATTCCTGCTGTTCCCAGAGATCACCTGTTACAGATGAGTAACTATGCTTTATGCAAACAATGGATAAGCAATGGATAACAGTTCTAGGCAACAGTGGGTAGCAACACTATGCAAGCAATGGAGGCAACAGTATGCAAACAGTGGGTGGCAGTATTATGCAAACGATGGATAAGCAGTGGATAACAGTTCTATGCAACAGTGGGTGGCAGCACTATGCAAACAATGGGGGGCAACACTATGCAAACAGTGGGTAGCAGTACTATGCAACAATGGGAAGTAACACTATGCAAGCAATGGGTAGCAGTATTCAAACAGTGGGTGTCAGTATTAAGCAAACAATGGATAAGCAATGGATAACAGTTATATGCAGCGATGGGTATCATTTCTATGCCTGGGAGTGGGTAGCAGTACGATACAGGCAATGGGAGTAATGCTAAGCAAGCAGAGTGTAGTGGTGCTATGTAGGCAGTGAGGAGTAGTTCAATGCCAACGATGGGTAGCCGTACGGTGCAGGCAGTGGGTAGCAAATTCTAGGCGGGTAATGGGAGAACAATGCCAGCAGTGGAAAGCAAGACAAAGGAGAGTTGAGGGTTCCAGGATGGAGCTCGTGAGATGGTTTGGTCTGGAGGCGATGTGTGGTAGAGCGATCGAGCCTGTGCGACCCCGGCAGCTACGGAACACCGGAGCCCACGCCCCGTGCCCGTGCCTAAGGGCTACGCCAGAGGGTCCTCTGGCAAGGCCCTCAGGCGCAGACCCACCAGACGCGGGGCCGTCTGGAGGCTGATGAAATTTAAAAGCTGCAGTTCTTCGGCCTGATTGGCCTCGTGGTGGGGAGCAGGGAGGAGCTCACCTGCCTGCTTTCTTCCCCGATGCTGATCGGGTCACCAAGTGAGGTGGCTGCTACAGCTTCTAAGTCATACGGCCTCAACAGTACATTTAGTGCCACATGCATGCCTGCATATGCGCACAGCCCAATGGGCTCTGGTTTCCCAGTGGACACAGGCTTCAGACCGTCTCTCAGACCAAATATCAGTGTCTGCCCCTCTCGCCACATCACTCCTATGGTGGTGGTCCCCAGAGAATCTTCTCATCGGGTCACCTTTTCAGATGCCTCCACATCAATGTACTCTGACAACAGATGCCTCCAAACAGGGGTGGGGGACCCATCTAGGGTCCCTTTCCACGCAGGACCTCTGAGTGCAGGAGGAGTCCAAGCTCCAGATAAATCTATTGGAACTTTGGGAAATATACAACGCTCTCAAAGTCTTTCAGGTACACCTAAGTTCTCAGAGGGTCCTGGTCCAACTGGACAATCAGGAAGCCATATTCTGTGTGAACAAACAAGGGAGAACAGGATCATGGCTCCTCTGCAGAGATGCTCTCCATCCCTGATCCTTTGCCATTATTCATCAGATACACCTCAAAGCAGTATTTTTCCAGGAACAAGCAGGAAGTCAGTCCTCACATATGGGTGACGTCGACAGTCCCATGCAGAGGAAATCCCTAGCTTTCGAAGAAAGCCTTTGGGACTGCATCACGCATGCGCTGTTCCCTTCCCACCCAAGGGTGCCGTCTTGCTCAGTCTCCTTTTTTCCGCGGAGCCCAATGGACATCCTAGATTTCCCTGGAAAATGTTTTTGATAAAAAGTTGGAAAATCCTTTTCCTGCTAGCCAGTTCGAAGCCGGTTCCTTTTCCCGCCTCCGGCTTGGTACACCGGTATCGAGCGCGGCCTATTTTTTGTTTTTTTATCCTTAGTGACTAGCGTTCATGCGCTTTTTTTTCTTTTAGCTGGCAGCCCGGTCCTTTGACCTTGCAGGGGCCCTTTTTCCCCCCGATGGCTGCCAACGGATTTAAAAAGTGTGATCGGTGCACGAAGCTAATATCTCTCACCGACACACACGACTGCTGCCTCAAATGCCTCGGGCCCAACCATGACCCCGTTGCCTGTGGCCCATGCAAAAGGATGTCTTCAAAGTCCTTGAGGAGCAGGCAGCGGCAACATGACAGGATTTTCCCCGAGTCTGCAACCGCCTGGGCCCGGACCTCGTCAGAGGCCTTGATCTCTCGGGAGCTGTCTGATCCCGAGCAGCGTCGGGTGTTCTCTGAAAGGGGATCTCCCTCACGGGAACACCGGAGGAAGAAGAAATCCGTGAGGACGGTGTCTGAGAGCTCCAAACGGCCTGGTCCCTTGCAGGCTCGGTTGCGAAGCCCGACTCAGCGCCCCGGATCCTCGGAGTCGGAGAGGCCTACCTAACTCCCTTGAAAAGGCCCAGAGACACCAAGGAAGGTAAGCACAGTCCTCGTTTTTGACTCTCCCCTGGAAGAGCCGGCGTCAGGCCTGATGGTATTGGGACCCGAGCCGGGAGCTGCTGAGCCTCCTGAGCTCGGTCTCAGGTTGGCGGCCTTGGAGCGCAGTGTGTTTGCCTTCATGGACCAGCAGCGGGCGCTGATTGCCGGTCTTACACGTCCGTCCGCCCGCCCCGACCACCAGGACTTCGACGTCTAAGTCAACCCCGGAGGCCAAGTCAGTCCTTGAGTCGATAAGGTCTCGAGTCGATCCTCAGCCGAGGTCCCCCTTGACCTCCTGTTAAGGGCCGAGGTCTTTAGAAACATGATGACAGAAAAAGACCACAAGGCCCATCTAGTCTGTCCTTCCATAACAACAGCTACAACAGTCCACTTTCTACCTTTAGAGATCCTCTGTGTTGGTCCCATGCTTTTTTGAATTCAGTTACTGTCCTCATCTCTACCACCTCCACTGGGAGACTATTCCACGGATCCACTACTCTTTCCGTAAAGAAATATTTCCGCATATCACTCCTGAATCTATCTCCCTTCACCCTCATCCCATGTCCCTCGTAGCAGAACTTGCTTTCAATTGAAAGAGGCTCTCTCCCTGAACATTTATGCCACGGAGGTATTTAAACATCTCAATCATATCACCTCTATCCCGCCTTTCCTCTAAGGTGTACATATTAAGATCCTTAAGTCTGTCCTCATATGCTTTATAATGAAGCCCATTAATCATTTTAGTAGCAACCCTCTGCACCGACTCCATCCTGTTCACATCCTTTTGAAGGTGCGGTCTCCAGAATTGCACACCATACTCCAAATGAGGTCGCACCAAAGACTTATACAGAGGTATTATCACCTCCTTTTTTCTGCTAGCCATTCCTCTCCGTATGCACCCAAGCATCCGTCTAGCTTTTGCCGTCGCCTTTTCTACCTGTTTAGCTACTTTAAGATCATCAGACACAACCACGCCTAGGTCCCGCTCTTCTTTAGTGGACAAAAGTACTTCACCTCCTATACTGTATTGCTCCCTTGGATTGCTGCAGCCCAAATGCATGACCTTACATTTTTTAACATTAAATCCCAGCTGCCAAATTCTAGACCATTCTTCAAGCTTAGCTAGATCCCTCCTCATGTTATCTACACCTTCCTGGGTGTCTACTCTATTACAGATTTTGGTATCATCCGCAAAGAGGCAAACCTTACCCGACAGCCCTTCCGCTATATCACTAACAAAGATGTTAAAAAGAATCGGACCAAGGACAGATCCCTTTGACGCCGCTTCCCCCGGCGTCTGGGCGTTCAAGACCGAAGCCCCTCGAGGCCGGAGCCGATCGACTCCTCTTCGGAGTCCGGTTGGGGGATGGAGGACGAGGAGTCCCTGGGCACCCACCGTACTAAGTATGCCCATCAGACTCCCCGAGATCTGAACCTCGGAGACAGTCACCCCCAGAGGACACACGGTTCTTGGACTTCATCTGGGACATGAGAAAGGCTTTGTCATTCCCGGCGGATCCTGAGGAGGAACCTTGAGCTGAGGAGCTCGAGGTCCTCCAGTATGACTTTCCTCCAAAGGAAGCTCTTACTGTACCGGTGCCCCCCATTTTGGAACAGCTGATGCTCCACATGTGGGAGACGCCGTCCTCGATACCCGGTGCTCAGGCGAATCAATTCCATCTATCAAGTTCGCAAGAGCCCTGGGTTCCAAAAGGCACAGCTGCCGCACAACTCCATGGTTGTGGAATCGGCCATGCGCCGGCTCAAGAGCCAGAAAACGCACTCCTTGATGCCTCCTGGCCGGGAGGCCCGCAACATGGATGCTCTCTGCAAAAACTGCTCCCGGGGTTGATGCTGGCATGTCGAATCCAGACGTACCAGCTGTACATGGGCATGTACCTGCGAGACCCGGCAAAGGACATTGCTGGGCTCTCCGAGGGACCTTTGCAGCGCTTCCAGGTTTTGTCCACGGGGATCCCAGAGTGCTCGTAGTTCATGACTCGAGCAGCCTATGACAGCTTTGAGGCTTCGGCCCGGGTAGCAGGGGCTGGCATCGCACGACACCAGGCATGGCTACAGTCATCAGACCTGGAGCCATAGGTTCAGGACAAGTTGGTCGATGTCCCTTGCCAAGGTGAAAACCTCTTTGGCAAGCCCATGACTGAGACGGCTGCCGAGATAGAGTCTGAGTACCTGACCCAGACAAGACTCGAGAAGAAGACTTCTGCCCCTTCTATAAAGAAGGGCTCGGGTAAGAAGCCCTTTTCCCCGAGGAAAGGATCAGCTTACCGAAACTACCCCACGTATCAGGCCTCCCCAGCAGGCCAAGGGATGGGGACAGGGCCCGCTTAAGCAAAAGGCCCCCAAGCACCGGCCCCGGCCCAGCTTGGAGGGGGCTTTTGACTCCCAGTGCATAGTCTTTCTCCCGAAGGACGCAAGGCCCTGCACAGGAGGAAGGCTGACCCTGTATGCCCACAGGTGGCCAGCTATTACTACAGACACCTGGGTTCTCCAGATAGTCCAAATGGGCTATCGGTTACGTCTCACCGAGGTGCCTCCCTTTTACTTTCCAGGGGAGCCTCTGACCTCCTCTTCACAGGAACCTCCTCTTGCAGGAGTTAACAGGTCTTCTCGAGGATCAGGCGGTAGAATCGTTGCCTCACCACCTACAGGGCACAGACTTCTACTCCAGGTACTTTCTGATACCAAAGAGAACTGGAGGCCTAAGGCCTATCCTCGACCTGCGAAACCTGAACAAGTTCCTGGTGAGGGAAAAGTTCAAGATGCTTTCCCTTGGAATATTGCTGCCTTACCTCCACCAGGGAGACTGGCTATGCTCCTTAGATTTTAAAGATGCGTACACGCACATCTTGATTCATCCAGACCACAGACAATATCTAAGATTTGTAGTGGGAGGAAACCATTTTCAGTACAAAGTGCTGCCCTTTGGCCTAGCCTCAGCGCCCAGGGTATTCACAAAGTGCCTTGCGGTAGTGGTGGCCTTTCTGAGGACTCAAGGGGTCTTCGTATTCCCCTACTTGGACGACTGGCTCATCAGAGCCCAGTCGGCTCTAGAAGCCCAACAGGCCACGTCCCGCACTATCCAGTTGCTTCAGTACCTGGGCTTTGTGATCAACTACACAAAGTCCACTCTGGTTCCCTCTCAGGGACTGGAGTTCATGGGGCAAGGTTAGACACCCTTCAGGCAAGGGCTTATCTACCAGAGGAAAGGGCTCAAAGACTAGTAGCCCTAGTGCAGCAAGTGAGTCGCAGATCCCGCATATCAGCAAGACACTTTCTGTGCCGCCTTGGTCACATGACCTTGACAGTGCATGTGACACCAAATGCTCGACTCCACATGAGAACAGCTCAGTGGTGCCTCAGGGACCAGTGGACACAATCCACAGGCAGACTCTGAGACAACATCAAGGTATCCCATCGCCTAATACAGTCTTTGAAATGGTGGCTTCAACCTCACAATCTTTTGAAGGGAGTGCCTTTTCAGCCTCCCACGCACTCAAGGGTGCTAACTATGGATGGATCCCTGCTGGGATGGGGTTTTCATTGCCAACAGGTCTGCACCCAAGGTGTGTGTTCTCCATGGGAGAGTACACAACAAATCAGTCAAGCCACTTAACCCTCCATTGCCCATGTTCCCTGTAAATAGTTATCTCCAAGTTATAATTTATTTATTTTATTTATTTATTTAACATCTCTTATATACCGCACTATTATCATCAGTGCGGTTTACATGGAACCAAACATATACATACAGAAAACTGTAGTGCATTTTACAAGTAACAGGGATTTGAACTTGGTAATAAAGGGAAACTATGTACACTATATAACTATATACAATAGTCTATACACATTAGTCACAGTTGAAGTTGTCTTGACCTGATTATGGATGTAGTGTTTCTCTTGTGCAAAACTAAATTGGGAAATAGCTTAGGAAGAGGTGGTGTTCGAGACTTTTTCTGAATTGTGTTAGGCTGGCTATGGCTCTCAGTTCTGGTGGGAGTGCATTCCAAGCTATTGGGGCATGAATGCTGAAGGCTCTTTTAGATGTTTCCTTAGTGTATCTGACTGTTTGTCTTGGGATTGTTAATGAGTTTATAGCAGTTGATCTTCTGGATCTATTGGGAGTCTGTGGGGCTTGTTTACAAAGCCGCGGTAGTGGTTCGCGATCGCGATCGCAGCCGCGGCCCCATTGAAATCAATGGGGCAGCGGCTCCGATTACGATCGCAAACCGCTACCGCGGCTTTGTAAACAAGCCCCTGTGTGTGTAAAAGGTTGGCGATCGTTGATGGTGCTTGATTGTTTAAGGCTTTGAAAGTAATGATTAGTATCTTGTAGTGGATTCTTGCGTTGGTTGGTAACCAGTGGAGTCTTTTTAGAATTGGAGTTATGTGGTCTGTCTTTGATATTCCTTCGAGTACTCTAGCAGCAGTGTTCATCGCCAGCTGTAGAGGATTTAAAGTTGATTGCGGGAGACCATGTAGAATTGCATTTGCGAAGTCAAGATGAGGCATCACCAAGGCTTGGTAGACAGTTCTGAAGTCTGTGGGTTCAAGTAAAGGTCTTAAGTGGCGTAGTGTGCGTATCTTGTGATATATTAGTTTTGTTATGTTTTTTATGTGGGTCTTCATATTGAGGCGCTGGTCAAGGGTAATACCTAGGTATCGTATCGTAGGTTTTACTGTCAATTCCTTGTCCTTTATCGTTAAGGTAGTGGGAGGTGTGAAGTTTTGGTCCCTTGTGATAAACATAACATCGGTCTTGCTATGGTTGATTCTTAGGTTCTGTGAGAAAAGCCAGTCTTCTACTGATTCAAAGCATTTTATCAAAGGTGTAAAATCAGGATGGTTGATGGAGAATGGCATGTATAGGAGAATGTCATCTGCATATGCTAGGTAGGTAACATTAAAAGAGCGGATGAGGTCACAGATCAGTTGCATGTATATGTTAAACATTAGTGCTGAAAGAGAGGATCCTTGTGGTACCCCTTGATCTTGCAAAAATGGTTCAGATGTTTTTTCCTCAATTCTTACTTGTTGCCAACGGTTATTTAGGTAGGATATACACCAGTCAAGTGCAGTTCCAAGTATTCCTTTTTCCTTAAGGCGATGGATAAGTATTTGATGGCTTACTGAATCAAACGCAGCTGAGATGTCCCATGAATATAAGGATAAATCCTTGGTGGATATTATCTATTCCTGTGATTAATGTATTGAATAGAGTGATGAGGAGGGTCTCAACTCCGTGGGCTTCTCTAAAACCATGTTGTGCAATGTCCAGTGGGGCTTCAGTGTCTGTGTTGTTGTATTTGACGTTGTACCACTTTCTCAATTATTTTTGCTAGCAGAGGGATGCTGGATATTGGCCTATAGGATTCTACTTTTAGGGGGTCTAATTTGTTATTTTTCAGTAATGGTCTAATTGAGGTTTGTTTAAGGCACTGAGGAAAGGTTCCAGTTGAGAAAGATTGTTCAAGGATATTGTGTATGAAGAAGCTTACTTCATATCTAATGTTTTTTATCCAGGCCGCTGTACATGGATCATTTGCTGCAGTGGTAGCATTTATTGATGCGATGGTGTTTTCAATTTCTTTAGTTGATAATGCGTTAAACTTGGTTAGTGTGGTTGACTGTGATAGCTTGTCTATATTTGTTGGTTCTGTGATGCCCTGTTCAAAGTAATTTCAGTTTGTTCAATGTAAACCGCTTTGATATCATGAAAGGTGGTATATAAGAAATGTTAAATAAATAAATCTAGAGCTTCGGGTGATCCGCCTAGCTCTTCGGACTTTCCGCCAAACCCTGGCTCATCAATCTGTCTTGATTCAGACAGACAACCAAGTAGCGATGTTCTATGTGAACAAATAGGAGGGCACAGACTCTCGCATTCTGTGTCAGGAAACCCTGGACCTATGCTCCTTCGCAGTCAGGGTATGTTACTCAAGGTGGTTTACTTTCCAAGTCAGGAGAACTTCCTAGCAGACAAGTTCAGCAGAATTCTCCAGCTGCACGAGTGGCAACTGGATCACAGCATAGCCCAACAACTCTTCCAGTGTTGGGGGCAACCATCCATAGATTTGTTTGCGAGCCCTCAAAATCACCTGTTGCCCCACTTCTGTTCCAGACAGCCACACCCACACAGGGTGGCTGCAGATGCTTTCCTAATATCGTGCTCTGTGGGCCTCCTATATGTGTTTTCTCCCACGCCACTGGTAGCTTGGACCTAATTCAAGATCCTTCAGGACAAGGCCTCGGTCATCCTGGTAGCTACCAGGTGGCCAAGACAGCCTTGCTTTCCGCTCCTCCTGCAGCTGGCGGAGGAAACTCCAATTCCTCTGGGATTTTCGCCCAATCTCCTGTCGCAGGACAGGGGCTCACTCCTGCTTCCCAACCTCAGGTCCCTCAACCTGATGGCATGGCTGCTGAAAGGGTAGTCCTTGCACCACTTCTCCTACCAAAAGAGATATAGTATGTGCTGCTAGCCTCTAGAAGGCAGTCGACTAGTAGAACCTATGCATTTAAGTGGCGTAGGTTTGAGGTATGGTGTAAACAGCAGAGTGATGAGAAACCATTCTCCTGCCACGTGAGGGTGGTGCTGCAGTACCTGCTTCACCTTTCTGATTTGGGCCTTAAGTCAAACTCGGTCCAAGTTCACCTCAGTGCTTTATCAGCACACCACTCTCCAGTGGAAGGGCAACCTCTGTCTGTACACCCTTTGGTGTCCAGGTTCCTGAGAGGTCTGCTTCTGCTGAAACCCCCGGTTTGCCTCCCGGTGACCGAATGGGATCTAAATGTGGTCTTGCAGCAGCTTACTCGCCCACCTTTTGAGCCGATGGCCTTTTGCCATCTGCGCTTCCTTTCTTGGAAGACGCTTTTCTGGGTGGCACTCACATCGGCTAGACGAGTGAGTGAGCTGCAAGCTCTGGTGTCCGATAGACCGTTCACATGGTTCTATAAGAGCAGGTTGGTGCTTCTCGCACACCCTAAGTTCTTACCATTAGTGGTCTCCTCTTTCCACCTCAACCAGGAGGTGGTCCTTCCAACCTTCTTTCCCAGGCCCCATGCCAGTCGCGTGGAAGCAGTTCTGCATACCCTGGACTGTAAGAGGGTGCTGGCCTTCTACTTGGAGCGTATGCGGGGACATCAAAGAGCTCCTCAGCTCTTCATCTCTTATGACCCCAGTAAGCTGGGAATGCCTGTCTCCAAGTGTACGTTGTCCACCTGGGTGGCGGATTGCATCGCCTGGGCGTACAGGGTGGCCGATCTCCCATTGCAGGGTCGAGTCATGACCCACTGGGTCAAGGCTAAAGCTGCTTCAGTGGCTCACTTCTGCTCTGTTCCGCTGGTAGGCATCTGCCGGGCCGCAACCTGGTCTTCAAGCCAGACTTTTGCAGCCCATTACTGCCTGGATAGGGAGTCACAACGGGACAGTTCTTTCGGCCAGGCTGTACTCCATAATCTCTTTGAGGTTTAGGCAACTCCAACCCTTTGGTGTCAGGCTGTCTTCTAGAGGGAGCCTATCTTTCAGTTATGGGTTCTCGGTAGCCTATAGCTAGGGAGTCCCATATGTGAGGACTGACTTCCTGCTTGTTCCTGGAGAAAGCGTAGTTACTCACCTGTAACAGGTGTTCTCCAGGAACAGCAGGAATCAGTCCTCACGACCCTCCCTCCTCCCCTGGAGTTGCAGTCCTATCATTAATATTTGTTCTTTTGCTGTCTTTTAGCTGTGTCATTTGACTGAGCAAGATGGGCACCCTTGGGCGGGAAAGGGACCGCGCAAGCGTGATGCAGTCCAAAAGGCTTTCTTCGAAAGCTGGGGATTTCCTCCGCATGGGGCTCCGTCGACGTCACCCATATGTGGGGACTGATTCCTGCTGTCCCTGGAGAACACCTGTTACAGGTGAGTAACTGCGCTATCTTCCAGGGGTGCAAAATATCTTAGCGGACAGATTGAGTCGGATCCTCCTTCCCCACGAATGGTCTCTCCACATGGTAGAGATAGACTTGTTTGCCACTCCATAGAATGCCAAACTTCCCCACTACTGCATCAGGACTCCCATGTCAGGCAACCAGGAGGTAGATGCTTTTTACCTCTACTGGGGTCTAGAGTTCCTATATGCTTTTCCTTCCATTCCCCTGATTCCGAAGGTGCTTTTCAAACTCCAGGTGGACAGGGGCCTCATGATACTCGTATCCCCCATGTTGGCTACGTCAGCTGTGGTTTCCTCTTCTACTACGTCTGTCTTAAACTCAACCCCTAGATCTTGGATCTGCTCCAGATCTCCTCTGTCAAGAGGAGGGGACGCTGCTACATTCCATTCCGCAGTCTCTCCATCTCTCAGCATGACTGCTGAAAGCATAGTGTTACAGCATCTTAACCTTACTCAGGAAGTAAAGGAGATCCTCTTAGCCTCCAGGAAGCCATCCACCAGACGTTCTTACGCTTTCAAGTGGTGTTGATTTTCCCTCTGCTATTCTTAGAAGGACCATAATCCCATTTCTGCTACAGTGGAGGTACTCCTCCAGTATCCATCTATCCTCTTCCGGTGTCAAAACCAACTCGGTAAGAGTTCACCTGAGTGTCATTGCAGCTTCTCACCATCTCCTGGATGGACAACCAATTTCCTCACACCCGCTTGTGATGCGCTTCATGAGAGGTCTCTTGCTCACCAAACCAGTGGCCTGGGATCTCAATGTCGTCGTAGGGCAACTTCTCAAGCTGCCCTTTGAACCCTTAGCCACTACCTTGCTAAAGTTTCTGACATGGAAGGTCATCTACCTCATTGCACTCACTTCGGCTCCACCTGTCTTGCCTAATTTTGTGTTTGGGGTCTCTTTGAAGTATAGCACTAGCTGCAGGGCCTGTCACCTTGCCCTCATTGTTTCTCCAGAATTGGTGGACGAGGGTCTTGCGATTGTTTACCGCCTTTCGTGAATCAAAGCGGTTTACAATGAACTAAAAAAAAAGAAAAGTACATTTAACAAATTAAGTATTTAACAAAATTATACAAGGAACATTGTAAACAAGGAGTGATGTGGATTAAAAGAAAAAACAACTTAACATAGCAAACTGCTGATTTCTGCTAATAACTAAATACAGGGAGCGAAGCATGTTGTATTGTCTTGTTTTTGTGGACCAGTGACTGGCCATCCTAAGATCTCTCACCTGGATGTATGTGTCCCTCTCTCTGTGAGGGAGGGAGTGTAGCACTTGCATCTCCCCATGAGACCCATAGTTTTTCCTTGGGATCTGGGCCTGGTTCTTTAGGCCTAGATGAAGGTGCCCTTCAAGCTGCTGAAGTGGACCATGCTTAGGGATCTCTCCCTCAAAGACCTCTCTGTTTTTGTTGGTTGCTATTTGCTCATCACATTGCATCTGGGAGTTGCAAACCCTCTCTTGCAGGGATCCTTAACTAATCATCTTGGAGGAAGCAGTCTCCCTCTGTCCAGTTACTTTTCTTTTTACCCAAGGTGGTTTCTACCTTTCATGTTAATCAGGTGGTTCCTCTTCCGTCCTTTTCCTCCGAGCAGTGCAGGAGTAAAGATGAGGATCTGCACCTGGTGGATGTACAGAAGGTGCTTCTTCAGTACCTGAAGGTGACTAACCCTTTCTGCATATCGGACAGATTGTTTGTCATGTATGCTGGGCTGCCTAAGGGCAAAGCAGCCTCCAGGTCCACCTTTAACGCTGGACTAAAGGAAGCTGTGGCCTATGCCTACGTTTTAAAGAATAAGCCTGTACTGGAGGTATTTCCAGAGAGGATGTATTTTGGATATCCTGGTGTTGCCCCCTCCCTCCCTTTTTTTTTTTTTTTTTTTTACTTAACTGGTTTCATTTTACCATATGTTTGGTTATTGATATACTGAAGGTTGCCCCTAGTTGCACCAGCACTAGTACTAGTGATGATAATGCTGGAAACTTATAGTTTTCTCTGTCATCTGCTGGTAGGGGGGCACTACCCACTGGAATGGTCTAGACTGGTCTAGCAGGACTCCAGGAAAGGGAATTCCAGGTAAGTAAAATTTCTCCTTGTGTTCCTTGGCTTGTTCCATAGTACTTGTGTGCTATAGTATTTGAATGCTGCTTTTTGTTTTGCAGAGTTCTGGGAAACTGTCTGAGCCTTCCCTTCCTGTGGAAGATTCACAGGATCTGTACAACCCCTCACCTGATCCCAAAAATCTGTTTCTGGAAACAGAAGAATCACAATTTCAATTTTCTTTGGAGGATGATACTCAGAGTCAGCTCCTTGATGCCGATGGGTAAATGAGTGGATTGGTTGTTGCCTGTCTGTAGGTTTTACTTCCTTTTACATATTGCTGACTTTGAGGGTCAGAAATACGCCTCCTGAAACTAGGGTGGAAAAAAATATTAGAAAACTTAAGCACCAGCCAGAAATTTGTAGAAGCCAGGGAAATGTTTGCACTTTGTGTATTTTGCCACTCTGCTTTGTATTTTTTCATCTAATTTGTTTTTTGTCTCCCCTCTGACTTCTTTTACTAGCCCACCCTAGCAATGGCAGCTTATGTATTTTCTCTCCATGCAATCAAAAACGTCATTCCATATGTATCAAACAGGGAGAACTGAATCACACTTGGAGGGGGAGAAAAGGATCTCAGTACCTATGGACCATCATGTCTCTACTATCAGTCCAGGCCTAAGACTGGCACATTAAGATCAGGGATCCTCAACCAGGAAGTGGTGCTTCCTATCTTCTTTGTAAGACCTCACTCCAGTTGGGCAGAGACGGTCCTCCATACCTTGGACTGTAAGAGGACTTTGTCCTTCTATATCCAATGCATTCAGGGCCACCGCAAAGCTTCTCAGCTTTTCATCTTCTATTGTTATAGCAAACGCTGTGAAAAGCTCTTATTCAATCACTCACCCACAGAAGGAAAACTCACAGGCAGGCTGGAATGCAAACAGGATCTTTAATGTGCACACAGGATCAGACAGAGAGCCGGTTCCCTCCAACAAAAGTCTGAGCCCCGAGGGACATCCTTCAATGCCTTAAATACAGTATAATTTCAAACTCATTCTATAATCCCATTTGACACAGGTATTTCCTGTCCACCAATCAGCAGCCCCTGGGGAAGGTACCTGGGTGACCTGTCCAAACCGGTGTGCTCTGGTCTGCTGGTTTCTGGGCTAGGGGATACTGTGCTCAGACCTGGAGTGGGGGAAGGGTGTCTACTGAAATCTCAATGCCCTCTTAGCAGGCTGATTACCTCATGGCTTGGGGGAAGGGTCAGGCTGATCACTTGTGTAAGAGCCTCATGGCTGCCTCATTCCCCCCTTTTTAAGTGAGACCTCAACCGCTAGAGGCGGTTGAGGGCTGTATTACTGGAGGCAAGCCGCAGAGGGGTGTAATGGATCAGGGCCATGACAGTGGTAATCGCCTTGCGTTCTACCAGGGTATCAACGGTGGTGGTAATGAAGCGGCAAAGAATGGGGATACAACGTGGCAGAATGGCACATAGCAGTAAATAAAAAGAACCCCTACCACTGGGATTTTTTAGTCCCCCTGGCCAACTGAACCACTTCATAAACCACCCAGGACCCATGGACGGGTCAGTAATATGATTAACTAGATCACTTAGATCTTGGATAGAGTGTTCAATGGAAACACTTGCATCAGTGAGTTTAAAACAACACATACCCTATACCCTCTATAGCAACTCCTGCACAAACGTTTTTGTTCCGTGTGCAAAAGTTGCTGTTCTGACTGTAAAAGGTTGCAGGGCCTGCAGAGGCCTCTTTCCTTTGGGACAAAGGAGGGCCGTGTGCAAAAAGTCTGCAGAGGCTTCTTTCCTTTGGGGCAAAGGCTCTTTCCTTGGGATCCACCCTTATCAGCATATTAATGGCTTTTATTCTTGCTAGTGTTGAGTCATTCTGGCTACACCCTGCCATTCCCTTTGCTTCATTAAACACTGGCACTGTAGTCTTCAGGGCATATGAGTACTTTGTATCACTAGCTTTGTTTGGCCTGTTTAACTTGTCCAGGCTTGCCCAGCTTGCTCAGGCCTGGCATGTCTTTTCTTGTGCTGGGCCCATTTTCTGTGCACTTTCAGGCCTGACCTGTTTCTTAGCTAGGTCCATTCTCTGTGCACTTCTGTTCAGAGTATGGTTCCCCCTGGCTTTACTCTTGTTGTGCTGGGCTCTGGGTACTCATTTTCTTAGCCCACATGCTTTTTCTGTGCCATCATAATGTATTACAGCCTCAGACAAGGATGCAGCCATACTAGACATACCTATCAGCCAATTTCCCTTCATTCCCAATTTTTCCTTTTCTTTTCTTGTTTATGGGGCAAGGTAATCCCACTAAGGGCAATGGACAAGCAACCATTCGAGACAGATAGGGGTCATCAGAAAAGCAGCTTCTGGTACTGTTCCCTAGAGACAACATACATTATAACATCATTTTCTTGCAGCTGGTCAATAATATTGAAAACACATAACATGAAAGTATGTCAAAAGCAGCAGTGCTTAATAATGTGATAAAGAAAGCTCTGAGAATAGTACAGCAAAAACTTGAGCTGGTGTGGGTATTGCAGTTGTTGAAGCTGAAATGGCTTGTAGATTTCAGTTACTTTCTGAGAAAACAATATTAAAAGGATAACAATACAATCGTTCACAGAAGCCCCCAAAACCCCCCAGTCAGTCCAACAGTTCTTTTTCCTGCCTCTCAGCAGTTCCCCAGGACCTCGCAGTGTGCTTCACCTTTCTCTGAAGTTCAAGTTCTGGCTCTCTCAAAATTTGAACCTCTCATTCTCATAGGCAGACACCCTGGCCCGTTTTCAATGTGACACACTGATCCAGATAGGGACTCCTTCACACATCTCAGCGGTGGTCAGCTCTGAGTTCTCAGGATGGTCGGCTCCATCTGGACCCCGGCCACCTCCCTCCGCTGGGCTCCCTGGATTGCAATTTGGTGACATGGCTCCAGGCCCCATTCAGGAACAAAATGCTCATCTCTTTTTGTTTACATATTCATTAGCCAGATACATCACTTCAAATTACCTTCATCAGTTTAATGTCCATCAAAAGTCCTTCTTCTTAATATCCCACTTCATCCCTCACAACACTCCCCCATCACCTGCATGATGTTACTGTTCTGTTCATCATTTGTCAGCACAGTACTTAACAAGGCAAAGTAATTACCTTGAATCCTACAGTTCAAAACAAGCATGAAACTGATACTTTTCTATAAAAAGGTTGGTGGATACCTGGAATGCAATATCATTGTAGTATCAGAAAAATGAATACAGTTGATCAAGGCAGTTTAATGTACCAAGCAGGAAAGAATGCAATCATCAGAACAGCATTTACTGTCTGCAGAATAAACTGCCAAAGATGGCATATCATGCAGAAGTATTACTTGCTTAATTTTGTATGTGCAGTCAAAACCAAATATATGTACCAGAGATAAAATCCAGGCTTTAAAAGACAAGTAAAAAAAAATCTTCATTTCTTCATGATCTTATAAGGATTTTTCTTCAGCCTTTGTTTGCTTCCAGCAGACATTTGAGGATGCTCAAAGGAGGCACCCCCCCCCCCCATGGTTCTAGAAGCTCAAAATTCTACATTTAAAATAGATGACAAGAGGATTGTTTGCAGGCTAGGTGTGGCTAGGTGAATTGGGGTTCTTTGTCCTCTAGGAGAAAGACTCCTAGGTGATTATTTCTTTTGTCCTCTCTAATGGGCCTCCATTTATCTGCTAGAAGGAGGAACTCCTCCCAGTATCTTTCTATAGCCATGCAAACTATCTCAATGGTTTCATTCCTAGTATCTTTCTGTAGTTATGCAAACCATCTCAGCAGTTCCAACCATCCCCCACTCACCACTGAGAGGCATGACCAAAAAAAAAACTGGTTCCCTGACCACTGATAATGCATGAAACATAGCAATGAAACTGGATATGCATTAAACAAAGCAATTGTCTTCCTTCACTGCTACACCAGTACAACAGTCTACATACTGTTCCCTTTTATTTACAGGGAACAGTCCCTTTCTTGCAATCAGTAGACCTGGTGTTTTTCACTGTTTGGGGACACAGGGGCGATTTGTTAATAACTTCACCTTTTACTGATAGACCTAATGTCTGGATAAAAATTTTCTTTCCCTAATCTTTCCCTAATGTCACAACTAAACACAGAGACACTCTAACAAACACAGAGACACTAGCAATTTTACATAACAGCACATTAACTATATGGGCCAGCCATGAATCTATATAGGGAAAACTGGTCCGGATGCTCCTTCACTATAATTTAGCCTCCGGACCCCATGCTCTAATCACAATTTACAGTGTAAATCTTCTAATCTCACTTCTGGGAATACAATATACAATATAATCCAGGTAACAGGCAGAGTTTGGTTGCACAAAACACACAGGACCACAAAGGGAAAAAGAAAGAGGGAAAACAGAAAACAGAGACGTCTCAGCAGCGAATACTCACACTCTCTTTCCTTAGTAGCAGCTGTTACAAATACATTACACACACTCTCTCTAGCTGTATCATAGGATTTAACTTTTACCATGAGGATATTAGAAATATGAGAAATATAGCTAGCTATTTTCCAATGTCCACTAGATGGAGCTCCAGGATCACTTTAACCATGAGGAATAGTAGTATGGTAAATACAGCTAATGTCCACTAGATGGAGCTCCAGAATCGCTTTAAGTGTATTTGAGTGTAGCTTACACGTGGTCTTTTCAAGATGGCTGCCTCCACGTGTGTTCCACTTCCCGACAACGATCCAGCTGCTCCTGAGCTCAAGAAGAAGGAGATAACAGAACCAGGGAGCAGGAGAAGAAGGGAAGAGAGAAAAGAAACAAATCAAGGGGAAAGCCAGCCGGCCCGCGGCACACGAAAACAGCGCACAGGGGGAAAATAATTAAAGGAGGAGAGCCACCGGGCCGCGGCACACAAAACCTACAAAGGGAGTACTTTAAAGGAGCCAGCTGGCCCGCGGCACACAAAACCTAGGACGGAGCAATTTAAAAAGGGGCCCGCGGCACACAAAACAAGGACGGAGCAATTTAAAAAGGGGCCCGCCGGCCCGCGGCACACAAAACAAGGACGGAGCAATTTAAAAAGGGGCCCGCCAGCCCGCGGCACACAAAACAAGGATGGAGCAATTTAAAAAGGGGCCTGACGGCCCGCGGCACACAAAACAAGGACGGAGCAATTTAAAAGGGGCCCGCCGGCCTGCGGCACACAAAACAAGGACGGAACAGCTCAAACGGGGCCAGCCGGGCCGCAAACAAGCAGGAAAGAAAAAAGGACTTTAAATACCGGGGAGTCAGCCGGGCCACGGCGCACAGATCAAACAAGCAGGAGAGAGGGAGAAAAGCACTTTTAAAACATCGGGGAGCCAGCCGGGCAGCGGACAAAGACAAATTACGGTCAGTACATACTTTTAATAATTAGCTTGGGGCAAATTTTATTAATAGCTTTGGCAGCGCTGCACTTTACATACCCTTAAGGGGCCCGAAGTGACAAAGTTAAATTTTTACTGCAGTTATTTACCGGTACTCGCAAGCGCCCCCCTCCCCTTTTTTCTGATTCAGATACAGGTAGAGACAGGACGAGCAATGGTTTCAGGGCCACAAAGGCCCCTATTAGGACTGCTCGTGCGGGTGATCGGGCCGCTACAGGTTCCCAGAAATTACCAGGACTCACAGATAGAGTACAGAAAGTAGCAGTACTCACCAGAACTCTGATCAGACAGGTAGTTTGGATGCCAGTCTATCCAGCCGGTTTTCAATCGGGGATCCAGCCGCAGGGACCAACTGACCAGACAAGTCAAAGAGTCCTTCGGAGCACAAAGGGGCCCCGTGGCGCCAAGGATCGTTAATCACCTGGAGGGGTCGGTCCCTGACCGGTGGAGGCCCTGATCCTGCAAAAAGCAGTAGTCTTCCCACCGTGGGTGTGATGAGAGAGGCTTTTCTTTTAATTTTATTTCCCGGCCAATGCACCAAATGTTATAGCAAACGCTGTGAAAAGCTCTTATTCAATCACTCGCCCACAGAAGGAAAACTCACAGGCAGGCTGGAATGCAAACAGGATCTTTAATGTGCACACAGGATCAGACAGAGAGCCGGTTCCCTCCAACAAAAGTCTGAGCCCCGAGGGACGTCCTTCAATGCCTTAAATACAGTATAATTTCAAACTCATTCTATAATCCCATTTGACACAGGTATTTCCTGTCCACCAATCAGCAGCCCCTGGGGAAGGTACCTGGGTGACCTGTCCAAACCGGTGTGCTCTGGTCTGCTGGTTTCTGGGCTAGGGGATACTGTGCTCAGACCTGGAGTGGGGGAAGGGTGTCTACTGAAATCTCAATGCCTTCTCTTAGCAGGCTGATTACCTCATGGCTTGGGGGAAGGGTCAGGCTGATCACTTGTGTAAGAGCCTCATGGCTGCCTCACTATGACCCCAGTAGGCTGGGGGAGGCGGTGACCAAGCATACACTGTCCACTTGGGTGGTGGACTGTATCGCTTTCGCGTACAAGCACACAAGGCTCCCACTGGACGCGTATCGTGTCGGGGCCATGGTGGCTTCAGTGGCACACTTGTGCTCTGTTCCGATGGGGAATATCTGCCGGGTCGCCACCTGGTCTTCAGTCCATACCTTCGCAGCCCATTACTGCCTGGAAAGAGAGTCCTGACGGGGCAGTGCCTTCAGCCAGGCTGTGCTCCGTAACCTTTTCGGCATTTAGGCACCTCCTATCCTCCGACCTTCTGTGTTCAGGCTACCGGAGTGATGGTTCATTGGACACAGGGTCCTACTGTGGTCTGTGGGCACAGACTCAATTGCTGCTGCTTGCGGCTCCCTGTGTGGGAGCCCCCTTTTTGCTATGGGCTTTCGATAGCCTGTAGCTGGAGAGTCCCATATGTGAGGACTGACTTCTTTATCTTTATTTACATTTGATATACCACCCATGTCAAGACAGGGCGATTTACAATAAAATATTAAAACATTGCTGTGGAAGGAGAAAGGAACGCCATATTTGAGACAGGAAAGGAACAGAGAAAACAGCAAAACACAGACAATAGGCTAGGGAGGTCATTCTTTGAGGTCAAAAGCTTGTTTAAACAGGTGGGTTTTGAGCAAATTCTTAAATGTTAAGTAAACAGATTCTAAATGGAGTGAAGATGGCAGGGCATGCCAAAGTGCTGGGCTGAGAAAAAAGAATGCAGCATGCCGAGTCTGTTCCAGGTGTGTTTGAGAAGGAGATGGGAGAGTGAGGCGATTGGCATGAAGGGAGCGCAATTGGCAGTATGGAGTATGTAAAGAGATGAGATCAGACAGCTATAACGGAGTTGATGAATAGAGCGTCCAGTGGGTTTAATATTTTATATTGGACCTGAAAGCGAAGTGGCAACCAGTAAAGACTAAACAGAAGTGGAGTTACATGATCCGATCGTTGAGCATTTGAAACAAGCCGTGCAGCTGTATTTTGGAGTAGTTGTAAACCTTGAAGTTGATAAAGAGGTAAATTAGCCAGTATTACGTTACAATAATCTAATCTACTAATAACTAGTGCAAGCAATAAAGTGACAATGGATGATGGAGGCAAAAATGAACCGACTGCTCTAATCTGAGAGCTGAGAATGAATGGCGTATAAGAAGAGAAGTGTTCATGAAAAGAGAGAGAGGAGTCTAAAGTGACACCCAGATACCGGAAGGACGATACTAAAGGAATGGAAGTAGACGCAAGTTGTGGAGCAATAGTAGGACATGGAGTACTTAGGGATTACCCACATTGCAGTTGATTTTGAAGGATTTACATGTAGGAAGTTGGAGGAAAACCAGAACATAACATGAGAAAGGTAGTCATTAAGAGGAGAGATCTATGTTAACTGGAGATGAGTGAAAAAGAAGAAAAATATCATCCGCATACAGGTAAGTGGAGACCAGAAATGGCTGAATCAAGAGGGGCAAAGGAGCGAGGAAAATATTTGAACAATAGAGGGGAGAGGACAGAGCCTTGCGGTACCCCACAGGTTAGAGGGACAGGGGAGGATGATTGGTTTCCAGAATGAACAGAGAACGTGCGTGAACTGAGAAATGAACAAAACCACTGTAACACCGTGCCACGTAAGCCAGCATCGTAGAGACGAGAGAGAGGAGTTCTGTGATCCACAAGATCAAACACTGATGATAGATCCAAAGATACAATTAAAGTGATATCACCCCGATCGTGGGCAGTATGAATCTCATTTAGAAGAGCAAGGAGAACTGTCTCCGTGTTGTGTCCAGCACGGAAACCTGACTGGCGGGGGTGCAAAATATTTGCGGCTTCCACATGAGCGGCTAGTTGTTGGAATACAAACCATTCAAGGAGTTTGGACAAAAATGGAAGATTTGAGACTGGGCGCCAGTGTGATAGGACAGAGGGATCCAATGTGGGCTGTTTAAGAAGAGGGCTTGTTCCCAGAGAAAGCATAGTTGTTCACCTGTAACAGGGTGTTCCTTTGCGTCCCTCTAGTCCAGTCCCGGAACCTTAGAGTCTAGAACGCCTTCCAGCAACCTTGGAGACTGAATGATGTCATCTTTTTTCTGATGTTACCAATACAAGTAGGCTAACTCCGCCCCTTTCATCAGTATCTGTATTTCAGTTTCCAAGCAGCTTGTGAGACGTCTGAGCCTGTGTCTGGGCTCAGTTGTAACAAACAAGTAGAGCTGAATTTTTTATTTAGTTTTTATTTGGCTTGATTCAAATTTTGATTAGATTTTCTCTTTTTGTTTTTTGGAATGCTGCTGCTGCTGAAGCTTCCTGCTGGGCTATTTTAATTTATTTTGTTTTGCCTCATCCCCATCTTCTAAACGAGAGGCTTGATAGATTTAACTGATAGATCCTCCCTGCTCCCGAACCCGGTGAGAGGGGTGAGGAGCAGGTGGAGGGAAGGAGAAAGGAAGTGAAACAAAAAGATTAATGCTGTGCACAACCCTTAGGTAAAAGGGATTGCAGGGCATTTTGTTTTCTCTGACGTCGGTGCCGAAGCCGCTGAATGGTTGAGCTCCGACGCTTTGAACTCCCTCCATTTTCGTGCACAGGTATTTAAGGTATGTGTGGGAAGGTACTGGCAGTTAATTAGTTGTTTTTTGAAGCCGTTGATCGTTTTGGCCTCGAGTGTGGGGTGCGCGGCATACTATGCAATTTCTTCAGGGGACTTAGCTTAAGCGGGAGTCAAGCAGCAGTCTTTTTATTTGGGATTTTTTATTACCGGTTTCACTTGTTGTTGTTGCATCTTTGGCTGGATTTTGGTTTGATAATCTTCTTCACTTTTTATTATAGAATGCCGGCTAAGCCACGGTGTTTAGTTTGTGGCTCGCGGCTTGGAGAAGTAATGGATTCGGGGGTATGTAAGTCATGCACTTTGGAGCCCGATGGTGCAATCAAAGCCCAAGGAAGTTCCTTGGGTGCTCAGGTTGGTTTAACAGGGGAACTTGGTAATTCTCTGCCACCTGCTTTAAGTCCTGTGCGGACAGAGCCTGGGTCTTCTGCTGAGGTTGATGCTCTGGTGCTTCCTTCTATGAGCACAGGAGATGTTCATTCTATTCCTCCTAATTTTATTTGCTGATGTCTCAGGCCTTGGAGCTTCTGCAGCCTATGTTAGGGGTTTCTTCTCAAACTTCAAAGGGTATGAAGCATACTGGGTCGGTTTGTCTACCCGAGGAGGGCGCAGGATTAGCAAAGATCAGTAAGCAGGCAGTAAATGATAGTCTTCTCGAGGAAGTGTTGGAAGGTGCGGACGATGTAGATCAGTCCTCTGAGATGGAATTAGAGGAAGGAGAGTTGCTAGAAGAACAAGAAAGTAGAGTGGTTAGAGTATTTCGTAAAGAGGAGTTGCCTGCTTTGATTTCTGAGACTCTCAGGTCTCAATATGCCTGCCGGGGATTCGGTAGCTGATGAATCTTTGGAAGTTCCTCTTTTGCAGGCGGTGCGGAAGTCCCAGCGAGTTTTCCCAGTTCATAGAGTTTTTAAGTCTATGATTCAAGAGGAGTGGGACTGTCCTGAGGCAGCTTTTCGAGGTTCTAGATTTTTAACTCGTCTTTACCCTCTTTCAGATCAAGATAAGGAGCTTTTTTGCTCTCCTAAAGTGGATGCTGCGGTTTCAGCTGTAACCAAGAAGACTACGATTCCGGTTGAAGGAGCCGCTGCATTAAAGGATGTTCAGGACTGGAAATTAGACACTTTGCTTAAGCAGGTGTTTGATGTTAGCGCCCTTTCCTTGCAAGCCTCGATTGCGGGGGCATGGGTCGCAAGAGGATGTTTGCGGTGGTCGCAAAAGTTGCAGGTAGATCAAGTAAATGAGCAGTTAGAGGAGGTAACTCGGTTGGAATCGGGCGCTGCTTATTTATCGGACATTCATTATGATCTTATCAGAGCTCTGGCTAAGAGTATGGCCTCGGTTGTGGCGGCCTGAAGATACCTTTGGCTGCGTAACTGGTCAGCGGATGCTTCTTCTAAGGCTCGTCTTAGTAATTTACCTTTTAGGGGTAAACTTTTGTTTGGTGAAGATCTGGAAAAGTTGGTTAAAGAACTAGGGGAGTCCAAGGGTGGATAAACCTAGGCAGAGTCGAGGTGCTGGGGGCTTACGAGGAAATTCTAGAGAGTTTTGTAGATTTCGGACGCCTCGTTTTTGTCAGCCCCAACGCGGAAGGTTCAGTTCGGGGTCAGGGATTTCAGAATTTCCGGGGAGCCGGAAGAGGGTTTTCTCAGTTTCAGGCCCCAAATCTTAAGAAATCCCAATGAGATTAGACAGGCTCAGGCAGGGTTTATTCCTGTGGGAGGAAGGTTGAAGGATTTTTACCCTGCCTGGGTCAAGATTACCACAGATCAGTGGGTTTTAGAAATCATTCGAGAAGGTTATGCTCTAGAGCTCCTTCGGCCCGTGTCAGACTCCTTTGTTCAATCTCCTTGCAGCACTCCACAAAGACTGAACGCAGTCGCAGAGACACTGCAGCGTTTACTACAGCTTCGGGCAGTAATACCCGTTCCTGCGGAACAATGCGGTCTCGGTTGGTACTCCATCTATTTCGTAGTACCAAAGAAAGAGGGCACTTTTCGACCGATTCTAGATTTAAAAAGGGTAAATCGTTGTCTTCGGGTTACCTATTTCAGAATGGAGTCGCTACGCTCTGTCATCGCGGCTGTGAAAACAGACGAATTCCTAACCTCATTAGATCTGACAGAAGCGTATTTACATATCCCCATGCGGAAAGATCATCAACGATTTCTGAGATTCGCCCTGCCCATGGGGCATTTTCAATTTCAGGCGATGCCTTTCGGATTGGCTACAGCTCCGCGAATGTTTACCAAGGTTATGGTAGTGGTAGCGGCTGCTCTACGCAAAGAAGGTGTACGGGTACATCCTTATTTAGACGACTGGCTGATTCAAGCAAAGTCGAGACAGGAGAGTCTGATGGCCACCGCGCGGGTAGTACAGCTGATGGAGAGCCTTGGTTGGGTAGTCAATTTTGCAAAGAGCAAATTGGATCCAACAGTCTCTAGAATATTTAGGAGCACGTTTTGAAACAGCGAAAGCTGCGGTTTTCCTCCCAAGTCACAGAGTTCAAGGTTTGAGGGACATGGTGCGTCAGTTTCTAGCCAGACAGGCGCCAACAGCATGGCATTATCTACAATTACTGGGGACAATGGCGGCCACGATCGAAGTGGTACCGTGGGCCAGAGCTCATATGCGAGCATTGCAGGGAGCTCTTTTGGAACGGTGGTCTTACCAGAAGGATGCATTGACTCGGCGCCTAATCTGTCCTCCAGAGGTTCGTCAGGATCTTCTCTGGTGGTTAGCGGAGGAGCATCTGGAGGCGGGTATGCCTCTAGAGCCTCCATCCTGGATTTTGCTAACGACGGATGCAAGCCTCACAGGTTGGGGGGCTCATTTCCAAGGCAGGTTTGTCCAAGGTCTCTGGTTTCCGGAGGAACAGACTTGGTCCATCAACCGTCTAGAGATGAGAGCGGTAGGTTTGGCGTTGCAGAAATTTCAGAAGTTTCTGAATCATGCAGCAGTAAGGGTGTTCTCCGACAATGCGACAACAGTCGCCTACATCAATCGTCAAGGAGGAACTGGCAGTCTGGTTCTGCAAATGGAGGCGAGTCAACTTTTGAAGTGGGCAGAGCACAATCTGATGGCTCTTTCCGCTCAACATGTCGCAGGAGTGGAAAATGTGGAGGCGGATTTTCTAAGTCGTCCCAGAGTAGACCCAGGAGAGTGGCAGCTTCACCCGGAGGTGTTTGCGTTGTTGGTTCAAAGATGAGGGATTCCCCTAATGGACCTGATGGCAAGTTTTGAGTCGGCTCAAGTGTCGTGATTTTTCAGCAGGAGACGGGAAAGGATGTCCGAAGGCCTAGATGCCTTAGCTCAGAGTTGGCTGGAAGGCGGTCTCCTTTATGTGTTTCCGCCGTGGACTCTTAATAGGGCATGTACTTCAACGGGTGGAGCGACATCGAGGTCGGGTGTTACTGATAGCGCCCGATTGGCCTCGAAGACCTTGGTATGCGGACCTAGTAGTCTGCTAGTGGACAGGCCCTGGAGGATTCCGTTTCGAGAGGATCTTTTACAGCAGGGTCCATTACGCATGCCCCAGGTGGCTCGATTCTCGCTTACGGCTTGGCTCTTGAAAGGGCTAGAATGACTGCCAAGGGCTACTCGCCGGCGGTCATCTCTACTTTGCTTAAGGCTCGTAGACGGTCAACTTCGTTGGCTTACATACGGGTTTGGAGAATTTTTGAAGCATGGTGTGCGGAATGGAAACTAAGGCCCTTAGGGGCCTCGGTGCCGCAGATTCTTTCTTTTTTACAAGATGGTGTGGAAAGGGGTCTAGCGGCTAGTTCTTTGAGAGTGCAGCTGGCAGCTATCTCATGTTATTGTGGTAGGATTCAGGGTCAGCTGTTGGGTTTTCACGTAGATATTCGTAGATTTTTAAGAGCCGTATTGCTTATGAGGCCGCCTAAGCGTAATTTTATGCCTTTATGGGATTTAAATTTGTATTAGAGTCACTAATGAGTTCACCTTTTGAACGATTGGGAGTTTCGTCATTGAAGGATTTAACGTTGAAAACGGTATTTCTCGTGGCGATCTGTTCCGCTAGAAGGATTTCGGAGTTACAAGCTTTGTCTTGTAAAGAACCATATTTATCATTTTTTAATCACAAAGTCATATTACGTACAGTACCATCATTCTTACCAAAAGTGGTTTCCGTTTTTCATGTCAATCAGGTGGTTTCACTGCCTGTATTTTCAAAGAGTCAGAAGGATAAGTCTGGTTGTAGATTGCATCTTCTGGATGTTCGTAGAGCGCTGAAATGGTATCTCCGCAGAACCGCTCCTTTCCAGAAATCTGATATTGTTTGTGTCCTTTGGAGGTCCTCGTAAAGGAGAAGCAGCGGCAAAGTCTTCTATTTCTAGATGGTTGAAAGAAGCGATAGCATCAGCATACCTCCTTAAAGGAAAGGCAATTCCAGTGGGTCTTCGTGCTCATTCAACCAGGACGCACGCAGCGTCTTGGGCGGAGGTTAGTTTGGTTCCGGTAGGAGATATCTGTAGAGCGGCTACATGGTCGTCTATACATTCTTTTGCTAAGCACTATCGGTTAGATGTGCAGTAAGCAGGAGATTGGTGTTTTGGTTCAGCGGTTCTTCAGGCTGATCTTGCGGGTCCCTCTGATTGAGATTAACTGCTCTGTTACATCCTCTAAGGTTCCGGGTCTGGACTAGAGGGACGCAAAGGAAGACGAAATTACTCTTACCTGCTAATTGTTGTTCCTTAAGGAACTCTAGTCCAGTCCCGGATCCCTCCCAGGGTATTTGAAGGGGATTTAAGTTTAATACAGTTTTAGAGTTTTTTGCAAACTTTGCCATATAGTTTTATTTTTTAGGTTTTCTTGTGGCAGCAGTGCTTTGTTAGCATGCAAAAAAAAAAAAAAAATTCTTTATAGATTTTCTTTATAAATTTACAGTTTATTGTATGAAGGTATTTTTGCCAATTAATTAATTTTTTCTATTATCTACTTATTTGTTGCTCTGCTGAGTCTGCTTTGTCAATAGATACTGATGAAAGGGGGCGGAGTTAGCCTACTTGTATTGGTGACATCAGAAAAAAGATGACATCATTCAGTCTCCAAGGTTGCTGGAAGGCGTTCTAGACTCTAAGGTTCCGGGACTGGACTAGAGTTCCTTAAGGAACAACAATTAGCAGGTAAGTCTAATTTCGTCTTCTCTGGGGACAGCAGGAATCGGTCCTCACAACCCTCCCTCCTTCCCCTTGGAGTTGCTCCTTACCATCTTTTATTTTTGCCATCTTTTAGCTATGTCATCTGACTGAGCAAGATGGCACCCTTGGGCAGGAAGGGGACCACGCATGCGTGGTAGCATTCCCAAAGGTTTTCTTTGAAAGCTGGGGAAATGCTCCGCTCGGTCTGTGTTGGTGCCGACGTCACCCATATGTGAGGACTGATTCCTGCTGTTCCCGGAGAGCACCTATTACAGGTGAGTAACTATGCTGTCCGGCTAGCGCTACAGACCTTTCTACCATGGCTTCGCAATCAAGCTGTCAGGATCCTCTGCGAAAACGCCACAATAATCTTTGTACCTCAACATGTAGAAGGGGTATGAAATGTCCAGGGGTGGCCAAAAAGATGGCCCTACTTTCCCCTGGGCAGAGCAGCGCCTGCAAGCACTCTCTATTCAGCATATCGCGGGAGTGGACAACATTCAAGTGGACTTCCTCAGTCAGGAAATGGGAGTTTGTGCTGTGGGCGTTCTGCAAAAGTGTCTGCCCTTGGGGTCAGTCCAGCCTAGACTTGATGGCAACAGCAGCGAATGCCAAAACACCCACTGCCTTCAGCAGACGGAGAGAACACGGCTCCCAAGGGTTGGACACATTGGCCCAGGAGTGGCCTTGCAACAGCTTGCTATATCTGCTTCCAACGTGACCTCTGATCGGCCGCACTCTCCGACACATCGAAGCCCACCTCGGGTTGATGGTCCTGATCAGGCCTCGCTGCCCGTGGTATGCAGATCTAGTGCCGCTTCTACAAGCAACATCCCTTGCTCTCGGGACCCATCGGGGTCTCCTCCACCAAAGCCCAATAATGATGGACGATCCAGTTCCTTATTCACTCATGGCCTGACTCTTGAAAGGCGATGCCTAGTTCAAAAAGGGTTTTCCGTAGGGTAGTTGCTACCCTGCTTAACGCACGGTGATCTTCCACATTATGCTCTGGTTTGACGCTTATTTAAGTCCTGGTGTTCCCAATGGAACTTTCACCCTGGCGGGCACAGATTTCATCTGTTCTGGCTTTTCTGCAGGATGGATTCGACAAAGGTCTTGTCCTCGGCTCCCTTCGGGTCCAGGTTTCCGCGCTTACCTGTTTTCTGGGACCCATAGCGGGCTGCTCGATTGCATCCCATGTGGATGTCAGTCAATTCCTCCGGGGGCTAAGGGCCCTGCGTCCTTTGCAGCGCCCAATAGTTCCCACCTGTGATCTCTCCTTGGTGCCTCAAGAGCCTCATGGAGCCCCCTTTTGAGCCTTTCAGGATTTGCTTTGAAGGCCACCTTCCTCATAGCCATTACCTCGGCACGACAGGTTTCTGAGCTATAAGCGCTTTACTATCTGGATTCTTTTCTCTCTTTTTCTCCCTTCAGGTCATCTCCTCATTCTTATCCAAGGTACTTTCACCTGAATCAGGTCATCTCACGTCCCTCCTTTTCGCAGGAGCAGTGTATGGGCGCGAACAGCAGACTTCGCACGGATGTTCAAAGGATTCTCCACCGATATCTGAAGGTAACTAATGACTTTTGGAAGTCAGATCATCTTTTTGTGCTTTTTACAGGCCCTCGCAAGGGCCTTGTGGCCTTTAAGGCTACCATTGTGCGCTGGCTTAGGCGCACTGTTGGGTCCACCTACATTCTCCAGGGTAAACCGGTGCCCAAAGGCCTTCGGGCACATTCCATATGGGCGCAGGCAACTATGTGGGCAGAACAGTCACTTTTATCTCCTCTAGACATTTGCCAGGTGGCCACCTGGTCCTCCTTGTCTACCTTTGCACGAGATTATCCCCAGTTCTGGAGGCAGTGCTCTCGTCCTGCCCAGGGTGGGGGGGGGGGGGAAGTAGCTATGGTACTTCCCACTTGTCTGGACTGGTCTAGCAGTCTTCCAGGAAAGGAAATTAAAGGTAAGTAAAATTTCTCTATCTCAGACCTGGATTGATAGTGAGACATGATGGACCATGGGACTAAGATCCTTTTCTCCCCCTCAGAGTGATTCAGTTCTCCATGTTCGGTGCATATGGAATGAAGTTTTTTGATCGAATGGCCACTATATCTTCATTCTAAGAAATTTGACATTAATATGTGTATTTTTTCTGGCTGGCCCAGGCCTTCCAACCTATCATGTCTGACATCAGAGCCATATAGTCTTAAGATTATCAGACTACTTTTATTCCCAGGTTTTGAAAATAGCTTGTTCTAGGTGTTCAAAACCAGAAAATCTTTGAAAAACAGTTTTGTAATAACTTCATCAAACTTATTTAAAGGTTTCTAAATGTTGGACATCACAGAAATAAGTACCAGATGTCGTCTAAGCACCGTCTGATACTGGATAACATGGATGAGAATGCAATGGATGCCAACATGGCTGAACTGCTGGACTGTTGCTCTGGGCAGTTTAATGCATCTCATCCCTCTGATAGCCCAGCAAAGCAGGAGGACATGGAAGAACTGCTCAAACTCTGTTCAGGCAAATTCATATCTCAAGGTAAGGCAGGAAATGTGATCAAAGGTTACTTCAATGACAATTTCAGAAAGTTGCTGTTTACATGTGGAGATAGATACCTCACAGATTTTGAAGGGGCATAGCTAGGGCAGGCCAAGAATCTACACTTCCTTTATCTGCTAGACCAGGCCAGGGTGCGTAGGTTATGCCCATCAGCCAGCGGAGGGAGACTGAGAAATAAGAGTTGTGTGCTTTGCATTATAAGAGGCACACCACACAGCCATTTGCTCTCCAGTATTCTCTCTCTCCAGTAGATGGTGACAGGGCATTCCATGCAACAGATGACTGATTTGTGAAAGTAAGCTTGTTTGTACAGGGCAGTGTACACTATCAGACTGTCTAAACCTGAGAAAGAGTTAATTCTGTTCAGAACATTGCTTAGAAATAAACTTCATATATTTGCTTACTAAGTAGGTGAAGAGGTACTGATTTGCCCTGTGCCAGAGGAGGGAGGCGGTATTTGTTGGTGATCATGGCTAACAGAGTAAACAAAGAGAACTCGTTTCTATTTGTTTCTCTCCACAAAGCTTTGGTGTATCTATATAGAAGTGTGTGGTATTTTATTGCTGTCTTTGGATTCCTTTCGTATTGCTTTGAATGTAGTTTTCTGTGACTCCAAGAGCCCTGCAGGTTGCTGGTGAGGGGGGGGCAAGGAAAGCCCACAGTTGGTGCCGTGCCGGTCTGCAGATTTCTCCATTCCTGGCAAGGGCGGAAGGTGTTTGTGAGTATTGTGTGGTGACAGCAATGGGTAATCTGTTAGGTAAACGTGAGTTATCTCAGTTGCGTGAATGGCATGACAAAGCTAAGGTTTTAGCTGTTCAGAAAGGTAGCCCTTATTGTATGCGTGAGAAATATGGGGATCTGGCTACTGATTATATTGTACACTGGCATGCAGTGACTAATGATAATGTGCTGTTACAGTTTCCTTTGACTTATTGTGCACGTAGATCTCAAATAGATGCATTCACAGGTACTGTGTGGCTTTCAACACTTGGAGCTATAGCACCCACTAGAGAATATGGCACCCAGATTATGCGATTACAGGCAGTGGTTGAGCTTACAGCCCTAGACCTCACTGAGGCAATTAGTATTTTGCAAGGTGCTGTAAACAAAGTGTCAGCTTATGCAGCTCAGAACCGAATGGCTTTAGACTATCTCCTAGCAAAGGAAAATGGTGTGTGTGGAGTAATAGTTGGTTTTTGTTGTAGTATGCTTGATGATAATGGAAAAATAGTAAAAGGCCTATTGGATAAAGTCAGAAACCGTACTTTTGTTTCAAGTGATAGTTATGTAGGTTCTTTTTCAGCTCTATTTGATTCTGTTTCTTCATTTTGGAATTCATTATCCAGGCCTTTGCAAGGCTTATTAGCATCATTGCTTGGCATCTTGGGGATTCTCATTTTAGGAGCATTAATTCTCTGTGTATTATCAGCTTGCTGTAAGAAATCAGTGGAATCACTGATTCTCCAGGACCAAGCAGGAATCAGTCCTCACATATGGGTGACGTCGGCGCCGACGGAGCCCTCGCGGAGCAATTTTCCCCAGCTTTCAAAGAAAGCCTTTGGGAATTGCAGCGCGCATGCGCGGTCCCCTTCCCGCCCAAGGGTGCCATCTTAGCCAGTCTTCTTTTTTCCGCGGAGCCCTACAGACGTGCCCGTCTTGTCCCCGCTGAAAAAGTTGATTTTTGTGATTTATTTCTATTTTTTCTTCGGTTCGACGCCGGTCTCTTTCCTGCCCGGACTCGCGACGCCGTTGCGAGTCCTTCTGTTATTTTTCGGTTTTTCTGATTTCTGTCAGTTTCGTTTTCGGTTTTTCGCTGGCAGCCCGGTCCTTTGACCTTGCAGGGGCCCTTTTTCCCCCGATGGCTGCCAGTGGTTTCAAGCGGTGTGTTCAGTGTGACAGAAATATGTCACTCACTGACACACATGATAATTGCCTCCGCTGCCTTGGTCCGGATCACGAGGAACTGATCTGTGGGGCCTGCAGCAAAATGTCCTCCAAAGCGTTAAGGAGTCGGTGGCATCAGCGGGAACGAATCTTCGCTGATCCCACCCGTACCCGGACCTCGTCGGGGGCCTCGGCGTCCAGAGGTTCCAGCTCTGACCGTCGCCGGAGTTCCTCCGACAGGGGTTCTCCCTCCGGGGACCATCATCGGAAGGTGAAACCCGCGAGGGCAACGTCGGTGGACGCTCCTGGTTCCGCGAGGGCCAGGTCGCATAGCCCCGATAGCCGTCCCTGGTCTTTAGAGAAGGAGCATCTCCCGAAGCGACCTCGTCTGGAGTCGGAGTTGCCTGCTCGGGTAAGTCCTGTACTCCTCCTGGACTCGCCTCCGAGGGGTCCGACGTCGGGCCCGACGCCGTCGGGGCCCGAGTCGGGGGCTGCTGGGTCACCTGAGGTCGGACTCAGGTTGACGGCCTTGGAGAGCAGACTATCTGCCTTCATGGACCAGCAGCGGGCACTGATCGCTAGCCTCGCTGGCGCCTCTGCCCCGACCGCCGGGACGTCAACGTCTAAGTCGACCCCGGAGACTGAGCCGATCCTCGAATCCATGCGGGCTCGAGTCGATCCTCGGTCGAGGTCACCCTCGGCCTCCCGTTCGGGACCGAGGTCGTCGACGCCGACTCCCTCGGCGTCGGGGCGGCCGACGCCTCCGCCCGCCCGAACCGACCCCACCGATTCCTCCTCGGAGTCGGCCTGGGAGTCTGAAGAGGAAGAGTCACCTGATTCGTTTCGGACTCGGTGTGTCCCCTCGGACTCACCTGAGTCCGAACCTCGGAAACAGTCCCCTCCGGAGGATGCCCGGTTCTCGGACTTCGTCAGGGATATGGCCAAGGCTTTGGCCTTCCCTGCGGATCCCGAGGAGGAGCCTCGATCCGAAGAACTCAATGCCCTTCAGTACGACTCTCCCGCCAGGGAGCACTTTACTGTACCGGTTCCTCCCATGCTGGAACGACTACTCTTCCGCATGTGGGAGAGTCCGGCATCGTCGCCGGTATTAAGCAAGCGGGTCGATTCCATCTATCGAGTCCGCAAGAGTCCTGGCTTCCAAAAAGCACAGCTACCGCACCATTCCATGGTGGTGGAATCGGCCATGCATAGGCTTAAGAGCCAGAAGATGCACTCCTCGGTGCCTCCTGGCAGGGAGGCCCGCAACCTGGATGGCCTCGGTAAGAAGTGTTTCCAGGGCTCTATGCTTGCTTGTCGGGTCCAGACCTACCAGCTCTACATGGGCATGTATCTCAGAGACGTGGCTAAAGAGATAGCCGGATTCTCCGCTGGGCTGTCCGAGGAACCTTTGCGGAGGTTCCTAGCCTTGACAACTGGTATTCGGGAATGCTCCAAATTCATGTCTCGAGCAGCCTATGATGGCTTTGAAGCATCGGCACGAGTGGCCGCAGCCGGCATCGGTGCCCGCCGACAGGCTTGGCTTCAGTCGTCTGACCTTGAACCCTGGGTGCAGGACAAGTTGGTCGATGTCCCCTGCCGAGGTGAGAACCTCTTTGGCAAGCCCATGGCTGAAAAGGCTGCACAAATCGAGACGGAGACTCTCACCAGAACTAGGCTTTCTAGGAAGACCTCCGCCCCTTCCCAGAAGAAGAAGGGCTCGGGAAAGAAGTCCTTTTACCCGAGAAAGGCGGCTGCCTATAAACGCTACCCTCAATATCAGGCCTCCGCAGCTCCCCAACAGGGTCAGCAGGCCAAGGGACGGGGTAACGGGTCCCGTAGGCAGCAAGCCCCCAAGCCTGCATCACCGGCCCCTGCTCAGCAGGGTGGGGGTTTTTGACTTCATCAGCATAGCCTCTCCCCCTCAGCTGGTTCCTCCCAGCACAGGAGGCCGGCTGGTTCACTTTGCCCACAGGTGGTCCAACATCACTTCAGATGCCTGGGTGCTTCATGGTGTGAGAGAAGGCTATCTTCTCCACTTCCACCATGTCCCTCCCTCCTATTTCCCGGGAGAACCTCCACGACTCCCTCTGCACAGGGACTTACTCCTTCAGGAGTTAGCAAGTCTTCTTCAGGAACAGGCTGTGGAACCGGTGCCCCACCACCTGAGGGGTCAAGGCTTCTATTCCAGGTATTTCCTAATACCAAAAAGAACGGGAGGCCTCCGACCCATCCTGGACTTGCGCAACCTCAACAAGTTCCTCGTCAGGGAGAAGTTCAAGATGCTTACCCTTGGAATCCTTCTGCCCTACCTCCAGCAGGGAGATTGACTATGCTCCTTGGATCTAAAGGATGCCTACACGCACATCCTCATCCACCCAAGCCACCGCCAATACCTAAGGTTTGTGGTGGCAGGAAATCATTACCAGTACAGAGTACTGCCCTTTGGCCTATCCTCCGCACCACGAGTCTTCACAAAATGTCTCGCAGTGGTGGCGGCTTATCTCCGGCTTCACGGCCTCTGTCTTTCCGTACCTCGACGACTGGCTCATCAGAGCATCGTCCTCTCCAGAAGTCACAAATGCCACACACCGCACTGTGACTCTTCTGCAGTACTTGGGCTTTGTCATAAACTTCGCAAAGTCCACTTTGCTCCCCTCGCAAGATCTCGAGTTCATCGGCGCAAGACTGCACACTCTTCAGGCACGAGCTTTCCTGCCTCTCGACAGGGCTCAACGGCTCATGGACCTAGCCGGCCGTTTTCGCAGCCAGTCCCTGGTCTCAGCCAGGCGCTTCCTGAGACTACTCGGCCATATGGCTTCCACCGTCCACGTGACCCCCAATGCCCGCCTGAATATGCGGCCTGCTCAGTGGTGCCTTCGCAAGCAGTGGCAACAAGCCACGGGCGGCCTAGCCGACTTAGTGCGCGTCTCCGGCCCGCTGGCCTCTTCTCTACAGTGGTGGCTTCATCGGCCGAACCTGGTGCTCAGAATGCCTTTTCAGTCCCCTCCGCCGGCTCAAGTGCTGACGACCGATGCTTCTCTCCTAGGATGGGGAGTGCATTGCCAAGGGGCATGTACTCAAGGTCTCTGGACCACGTGGGAGTCTGCTCAGCAGATCAACTTCCTGGAGCTCAGAGCAATCCGTCTGGCTCTCAAGGCTTTCTCCCACCTGACTTCTCACCAGTCCGTCCTTGTCCAGACGGACAATCAAGTTGCCATGTTCTACGTGAACAAGCAGGGAGGCACGGGCTCCTTCCTTCTCTGTCGAGAAGCACAGAAGCTCTGCTCTTGGGCCGTCAGCCACGGCATTCTTCTCAAGGCAGTTTATCTCCCAGGCCAAGAAAATTGCCTGGCGGACAAACTCAGCAGGATCCTCCAGCCGCACGAGTGGCGCCTGGATCCCTTGGTAGTTCAGAAACTTTTTCTGAAGTGGGGCCTCCCCACGATGGATCTCTTTGCCAGTCCTCTCAACCGGCAACTTCCTCGCTTCTGCTCTCGTCAGCCGCATCCCCTTCGAGTAGCGGCGGATGCTTTTCTGCTCTGATGGTCGAAGAGCCTTCTGTATGCCTTTCCTCCCATACCGCTAGTCTCTCGAACTCTTTTCAAGGTTCTCCGAGACAAAGCTTCCATGATCCTGATAGCTCCTCGCTGGCCCAGACAGCCGTGGTTTCCACTCCTGCTGCAATTAGCGGTAGAGGATCCGTTCCCTCTGGGGTTTCAACCGGATCTCCTAACACAGGATCAGGGGTCCCTGCTACACCCCAACCTCAGATCTCTACATCTGATGGCCTGGCTGCTGAAAGGGTAGTCCTTGCTCCCCTTCTACTGCCGGCAGAGGTGGAAGAGGTCGTCCTAGCTTCTCGGCGACCTTCTACCCGCAAATGCTACACCCTTAAATGGCGTCGCTTTTCCGCTTGGTGTACCCAGCAGTCTCAGGATCCCTTCTCCTGCTCGGTGTCGGTGATCTTGCAGTACTTGCTCTACCTCTCTAATCTGGGACTTAAGTCCAACTCCGTCAAAGTTCACCTCAGTGCTCTTTCAGCACATCATGTGCCGGTGGACGGCAGACCTCTTTCCAGCGACCCTCTCGTAGTGAGGTTTCTCCGAGGTCTCCTTCTACTTAAACCACCTCTGCGCCCGCCAGCACCTGACTGGGATCTGAATGTGGTTTTACAGCGGATCACCTGTCCGCCTTTTGAACCTATGGCTACCTGTTCTCTCCGTTTTCTTTCTTGGAAAACTTTATTCCTGATAGCCCTCACTTCCGCTAGACGCGTAAGTGAATTGCAGGCCCTCGTGTCTGATCCCCCTTACACTCGGTTCTACAAAAATAGGGTAGTCCTACGGACTCACCCCAAATTTCTTCCAAAAGTGGTCTCCAGTTTTCACATCAATCAGGAGGTGGTACTTCCGACCTTCTTTCCCAGGCCACACTCCAGCCGAGCTGAAATGGTCCTGCATACCCTGGACTGTAGAAGGGCATTGAACTTCTACCTTGACCGTACGCGGGAGCACCGTAAAGCTGCTCAGCTTTTTGTGTCTTTTGACCCCAATAAATTGGGGCTCCCGGTCTCCAAGCGTACGCTGTCCATCTGGGTTGCTGACTGTATCGCTTGGGCTTATGGGGCAGCCGGACTCTCGTTAGAAAGTCGAGTCACGGCTCATTGTGTTCGGGCGAAGGCTACGTCAGTGGCTTACCTCCGCTCTGTTCCGTTGGCAGACATCTGCCGGGCCGCTACTTGGTCTTCGAGCCAGACTTTTGCGGTCCATTACTGCCTCGAGAGGGAGTCCCGCAGGGACAGTGCTTTCGGACAGGCAGTTCTCCGAAATCTCTTCGAGGTTTGAGCAACTCCTACCCTCCATCCCGGATGGGGGCTACCGGTGGGTAATAATTCAGTGAAGATTCCTTCCTTCTGTACCGCTGAGCTAGAGGGAGCTCATTTTTGTGCTTAGGGTCTCCGGTAGCCTTAAGCTTGGGAGTCCCATATGTGAGGACTGACTTCCTGCTTGGTCCTGGAGAAAGCGTAGTTACTCACCTGTAACAGGTGTTCTCCAGGAGCAGCAGGAATCAGTCCTCACAACCCTCCCTCCTCCCCTTGGAGTTGCAATCATCTGCTTTAGTTTTTTTTGCAAATTTTTATGCTGTCTTTTAGCTATGTCATCTGACTGGCTAAGATGGCACCCTTGGGCGGGAAGGGGACCGCGCATGCGCGCTGCAATTCCCAAAGGCTTTCTTTGAAAGCTGGGGAAAATTGCTCCGCGAGGGCTCCGTCGGCGCCGACGTCACCCATATGTGAGGACTGATTCCTGCTGCTCCTGGAGAACACCTGTTACAGGTGAGTAACTACGCTCTCCTGCAATGATGTTACAGTTTGACCCAGAAACTAGTTTTAATTCTGCTTCAATGGCAATATCTGAGTTTCCTTACTTTGAGAATGATTCTTTACAGAATCCGAGGAGGGACTGAAAGTAAGCTTGTTTGTACAGGGCAGTGTACACTATCAGACTGTCTAAACCTGAGAAAGAGTTAATTCTGTTCAGAACATTGCTTAGAAATAAACTTCATATATTTGCTTAATAAGTAGGTGAAGAGGTATAAGTCCTGTAGATAAGAAAAGGGGCAGGCTGTCCTCTAGCCTCGTAGTCTCAGGGTTATTAGATACCAAGCAGTCAGCAGTAAACAGTTATGTCTTGGAATATATGTATGTCTCCTCATACTGACCTATGCTGATTAGAAATTGACCTATGATGTGATGAATACGTAATACCTGACGTGTAATAATAAAGTGAAATTATGCTGTATCATCCAAAAGAGCCTTATAAATAAAGTAAACCATGGCTAACAGAGTAAACAAAGAGAACTCGTTTTTCTATTTGTTTCTCTCCACAAAGCTTTGGTGTATCTATATAGAAGTGTGTGGTATTTTATTGCTGTCTTTGGATTCCTTTCGTATTGCTTTGAATGTAGTTTTCTGTGACTCCAAGAGCCCTGCAGGTTGCTGGTAAGGGGGGGGCAAGTAAAGCCCACAATTTGGTGTACTGGTTCCTGGGCTCAGTGGGAGAACTGAGTACCCAGTTGAGCTTCTAGTGATCAGAGGACTATCCAGAACCAGCTTTGGTTACCGTTTCTTAAGGACACCTGTAGGAGTAGTCCAGGCCCCTCCCCACTGGCCCCATAGATAGGACATGTGGTCTTTATCTGCCGTCATGTTTCTATCTAGTCTGCTCTTCCATATCAACTACAACAGTCCCCTTTTTTTCCTTTAGAGATCCTCTGCGTTTGTCCCATGCTTTTTTGAATTCAGATACTGTCCTCATCTCTACCACTTTCACTTGGACGTCAAAGACTTTACTGAAATCTAAATACACCACATCTAGGGCTCTTCCTTGGTCAACTCCCTGGTCACCCAGTCAAATAAATCAATCAGAGTTGTTTGACGAGACCTGCCTCTGGTGAATCCATACTGCCTCGGATCTGGTAATCCATTGGACTCCAGAAACCTCACTATTTTCTCTTTCAGCAGAGTTTCCAATAATTTACTTACCACCAAGGTTTAACTGGCCTGTAGTTTTCAACCACATCCTCCCTTACGCTTTTGTGTAAAGGGACCACATGTGCCTCTCTTCAGTCCTCTGGCACCACTCCCGACTTCAGAGAGGCATTGAAAAGGTCAGTCAGTGGTGCTCCTAGAATGTCCCCAAGTTCCTTCAGTATTCTTGAATGTATCTCATGCAGGCCCATCTCTTTGTCTACTTTTAGTTTAGCTAGTTCCTCACAAACTGTCTTCTGAAAATTGTTCGAGATTCCTATTGCTTCTGTTCTTGTTTGTAGGTGTTTTCCGAGATCCTGGCCCTTCATCTGTGAACACAGACAAATATTTGTTAAGCAATTCTGCTTTATCCACATCAGCTGCTACATATTCTTCCCCTTCATCTTTGAGTCTGACAATACCACTTTTGTCCTTCCTACTCTCACTAATATATCTGAAAAAGTCTTATCCCCCTATTCCTTCCTTATCGTTTCTCCGGGCCAGTCCAGACCAGATGGGTAGTCAAATCTCCCTCCTCTTGCAGCTGAGGACTGAATACTGATTCTTGTTGCCAGGTTACCCAGCCCCCCCCCCTCCCCCCCCCGTGGAGGCAGCAAGGCAGTCTTATTGTCCTCAGCAGCTGAGCTGGATGTGTGGAGATTTGGCTCCCCACAAAGGTCCTGTGTGTATTTCTTTTATTTTTTTTTTTTGTTGTTTTATAAGGAAGAGTTTCACATTAGGCTTAGTGCTTGCCCTAGCTGGGTATGTTAGCACTGCTCTGTACTTCAGTCTGGCTATAGTTTCTTTTGGCGCTACTTACCAGTGTGCTCATTTCAGAGTATGAGGCAGAGCCTGTCTCCTCTACTCTGTTAGTGGCGATTGTGGGAACCAGACCTGGGGGCCCCAGATTCTGGTGTCCTTCTCCGCTGTCTCTCCTGACCTTCTTCCCACTAGCAGCGGTTGTCGGGGTCTCCGGAGCTGTTTTCACTCTGCCGGCATTGTACAGGTATTTGTTACTGAACGTCGCGCCGTTTCCTTTCATATTGCTTCTGTCTTCCTTCCCGCGGGCGGTTTTCGACGGGGGCTGTGCATCGCGGTTTTGGCTCGGGGATTTCTGTGTCTCTGTACTGCGGTTTCGAGCTGGCAATGCAGGATCAGGTAGGGGAACAAATGGACCGCATTTCCTCAGTGCAGCCATCAGAGAAATGCGCAGGAACAGCGGCCATTTTAGGTGCTTCTGCCGTTTCTTCAGCCCCTCTTGCTAAGCCAGCAAAGCGCAAATCCAAGTCAAAGCATACCGCGGTGGAACCGGATAGGCCTGTGGTGGCAGCCATACCCTCGGGTACCTGATCCCTTTCTTTCTCCGGAATTTATTCTCGCGTTTCACAAGGCTTATCTACTTCAGAAAGCTCAGTCTCCTGTGCCAGTGGTGGCAGATTCTCTCCTAGCGCCTCAAGCTGAGGTTTCTGGCAGGGCAGAGCCTAGAGAAGGGGTCTCTTCTTTGCCTCTTAGTGTTTCTAACCTGGATAACATTTCTCTGGCCGCAGAGGTTCTGGGGCCAGAAGAGGGAGAGCTCCTAGCAGACACAGATTGCGATTCCTGGCCCGCAGAATTAGAAGAAGGAGAGTTGGGGCCAGGAGAGGACCCTAATGTGTTTAGGGTTTTCAGAAGGGATGAATTGTCGGCCTTGATCGCGCAGTCTCTATCTGCTCTCAGTCTTCTTCCTCCGGTGGCGCAACAGGAACCTTTTGAGGATCCCTTGTTACAGGGTTTCCGGTCTGAGCAAAAATGTTTTCCCTTCCACAGAGTCATAAAGCAGATGATAGACTCCGAATGGGAATTTCCGGAGGCTTCCTTGCGGGGGGCGCGGACGATGGCTCGTTTGTATCCTGTGCCTCCGGAGGAACGGGAGCTCCTGCGTATGCCTAAGGTTGATGCTCTGGTGTCTGCGGTCACCAAGAAAACCACCATTCCCGTGGAAGGTGCTGCGGTCCTTAAAGATATGCAAGATCGTCGGCTAGAGGCGCTTTTGAAGCAAACCTTTGAGGCCAGCGCCTTGGCGCTGCAGGCATCCGTGTGCGGAGCCTACGTCTCTAGAGCTTCTATTAGGTGGAGTCAGCAGACTTCGGCTCTCGAGGGAGACTCTTCTCCTCCTATGCAAGGTGCTCAACTAGAGTCAGCAGCGGCTTATCTCGCAGATGCCTTTTATGATTTGATTCGTATTTCCGCAAAGGCTATGGCTTCCACGGTTGCTGCCCGTCGTTTCCTTTGGTTGCGCAATTGGGCGGCGGATGCTTCTTCCAAAGCCCGTCTCAGTAAACTGCCTTATAAGGGTAAGCTTCTCTTTGGTGAAGCGTTGGAGAAGATTGTTAAGGATTTAGGTGACTCCAAGGGAGGACGCCTTCCCGAAGACCTTCCTCGGGCGGTTAAGCAGTCCTCTTTTTCGCGAGGTCAGGGTCGTGACTTTCGCCGTTTTCGGGGAGCTCGCTTTTCTCCTTATCAGCGGGGGCGATTTCAGTCTCGGGGACTCCTTTCGAGGCGCTCGAGGTTCCGGAAGAGGCTACTTCGGAACTGCTTCCCCTGCTCTTAAGAAGCCACAATGAAGCGAGGCCAGTCCAAGCGGAGCTTCCAGTAGGGGGTCGATTGCAGGCATTTGTCTCCTCTTGGGCCGCCATTACCACTGACCTGTGGGTGCTTCAGATTGTCCGAGGGGTATTCCCTCGAGTTCGCTTGTCCTCTGGCAGACGCCTTCGTTTTCTCTCCTTGCGGTCCGCTGGACAAACGGAGAGCAGTACACGACACATTGCAGCACTTATTGCAGCTCCAAGCCGTGGTGCCCGTCCCTCCGGACCAGTGCGGCTTCGGTCGATACTCGATTTATTTCGTGGTTCCCAAAAAGGAGGGATCCTTTCGGCCCATCTTTGATCTGAAGCATGTCAACCGGTGTCTGCGAGTCTCTCATTTCCGGATGGAAACTTTGAGGTCAGTGATTCGCTCCGTGCGACCGGGGGAGTTTCTCTCTTCCATCGATTTGACAGAGGCCTACCTTCACATTCCTATCAAGCCGGAGCATCAGCGCTTTCTTCGTTTTGCGGTTCCCATGGGTCATTTCCAGTTTCGGGCTTTGCCTTTCGGTCTAGCAACGGCACCCCGCACCTTCACCAAGGGTGATGGTGGTCGTGGCGGCGGCTCTTCGCCGGGACGGTGTCCAGGTTCATCCTTATTTGGACGACTGGTTGATTTGGGCGTCGTCGAGAGCGGAGTCGCTCACGGCAACCGCTCGGGTGGTTTCTTGTCTCGAGAATCTCGGCTGGATTATAAACCAGGCCAAAAGTCGCCTGCAGCCAGTTCAGCGGCTTCCTTATCTGGGAGCGTTTTTCGCCACAGACAGGGGGCTCGTCCTCTTGCCTCCGGAGCGTGTTCGGAAGCTTCTCGCTCACGTGTCGGGGTTTTTGCGTCTTCTCGCGCCAACTGCTTGGAAGTACTTGCAGTTACTAGGTCTGATGGCGGCCGCCTTGGATTTGGTGCCTTGGGCACAAGCGCACATGCGGCCGCTCCAGCATGCGCTGCTGTCACGGTGGTCTCTGCAGCGTCATCCCCTCTCCCGGCGCTTGAGCTGTCCCGATCCAGTCAGGCTCAGTCTTCGGTGGTGGTCGGATCCGGACCATCTTCTGGCGGGCGTTTCGCTGTCCCGGCCGGATTGGATTTTAGTCACTACCGATGCCAGTCTGACCGGTTGGGGGGCACATTGTTTGGCTCACATAGCGTAGGGAGTCTGGTCGCCGGAGGAGACGCTGTGGTCCATCAATCGTCTGGAACTCCGAACGGTCTATCTGGCGCTGCTAGCCTTTGCCGAGCTTCTGGAGGGGAAGCCGGTTCGTGTCTTCTCCGACAATCTAGTGAGTGTCTCCTACATCAATCGCCAGGGAGGAACAGGGAGTCTCCCTCTCCTGGAAGAGAGTCAACGCTTGTTTCAGTGGGCGGAGTTGCACCTGACGGCGCTGTCCGCGTCTCATGTGGCAGGAAAGAGCAATGTACAAGCCGACTATCTCAGTCGGCATCTGTTGGATCCGGGAGAGTGGGACCTCCATGCGGAAGTCTTTCACGGGATCACCTTGCGTTGGGGTCACCCAATCATGGACTTGATGGCAACTCTTCGCAATGCAAAGACAGGGCGTTTTTACAGCCGGCGCAGAGAACATATGTCGGAGGGGCTCGACGGTCTTGTTCAACCCTGGCCGTCGGGGCAGCTTCTCTGTGTTTCCGCCGTGGCCGTTAGTCGGCCCGGTTCGCAGGGCAGCCTCTCACGACGGGCAAGTGATCCTTATTGCTCCGGATTGGCCCAGGCGTCCTTGGTATGCGGATCTGATGCGGCTTCTGGTGGAGCCGCCGTGGCGGTTGCCCGCTCAGACAGACTTGCTGCATCAGGGTCCCGTTCCGATGCCTCAGGTGGATCAATTTCGCTTACGGCATGGCTCTTGAGCGGGAAAGGTTGCGCCGCAAGGGTTATTCGTCCACCGTGATCGCTACCTTGTTGCAGTCACGTAAGCGATCCACGTCGTTGGCTTATATCCGCGTGTGGCGCGTGTTTGAAGCCTGGTGTGCTGATCGCACCCTGCGGGCCCGTGGGTCTTCTATTCCGGATATTCTCGCCTTTCTGCAGAGCGGTCTGGAGAAGGGTCTTGCTCTGGGCACCCTTAAGGTGCAGTTGGCGGCGCTGACGGTTTTTCGGGGTCCGATTCGCGGATCGCGTCTCTCCTCGCATCCGGATGTTCTTCGGTTTCTTAGAGCGGCTCGGCATATTTGTCCTCCTGTTCGGCACGTGATTCCTCCTTGGGATTTGAATCTCGTACTCGAGGCCCTCACTAGCTCTCCTTTTGAGCCGCGTTCCTCCAGTTCTATCCGGGAGTTCTCCTGGAAAACGGCTTTTTTGGTAGCCTTGTGTTCGGCTCGTCGCATTTCCGATTTGCAGGCACTTTCGTGTCGACCGCCCTTTCTGCAGTTTTCGGTGGAGAAAGTGGTTCTGCGTCCGGTTCCATCTTTTCTGCCTAAGGTAGTGTCTGCCTTCCATGTCAACCAGACAGTTACTCTGCCCACCTTTGTAGCAACTGGGGCCGAGGCTTCTTTGGATCGTTCTCTGAGGAGATTGGATTTGGGGCGTGTGCTCCATCGGTATCTTAAGGAGACGGCCTCGTTTCGACAATCCGATCGGTTGTTCGTGTTGTATGTGGGGCCGTCCAAGGGGAAAGCGGCCTCCAAAGCTTCCATCGCGCGTTGGGTGAAGCAGGCCATTAGAGTCGCGTATGAATCCAGAGGTAAAACCGTGCCTGTCGGTCTTAGAGGTCAAACAACTTCGTGGGTGGAGTCGGCGTTGGTTCCTCCAGTAGACATTTGTCGTGCGGCGGCCTGGTCTTCTCTGCATGCTTTTTCGCGTCATTATCATTTGGATGTACTTGCGCATCAGGATGCAACTGTGGGGGCTTCTGCCGTCATCGCGGGGCTCACAGGTCCCTCCCAGGGTTAGTTACTGCTTTGGTACTACCCATCTGGTCTGGACTGGCCCGGAGAAACGATAAGGAAGGAGAAATTAGACCTTACCTGCTAATTGTCTTTCCTTGAGTTATCTCCGGGCCAGTCCAGATCCCGCCCTATGGGGGTCCGTGGTATTTTTTCTCAGTGATGTGCATTTCGCGTTCTTCTCTGTATTTGTAGTTAGTTTTAGATGAATAAAAAAAAAAAAAAAGCACAATTTTTTGTATTGTAGAGCTATATGTGGCAGGGCAGCTCCCTCGGGAGTCTAGTCTTGCTCTGTCTAGATACAGCCAGTACTTGCTCTCACTGCTGCTACCGTGCTCGTTAACGGACACAGTGCACGGACAGTAGCCTTCTGTGTACCTCTTCCATACTTTTCGTGAGTTCTTCGCCATGTTTGTTTTGTTCTACTTGCTTGATACATTAAGACTGCCTTGCTGCCTCCACGGTGGGGGCTGGGTAACCTGGCAACAAGAATCAGTATTCAGTCCTCAGCTGCAAGAGGAGGGAGATTTGACTACCCATCTGGTCTGGACTGGCCTGGAGATAACTCAAGGAAAGACAATTAGCAGGTAAGGTCTAATTTCTCCTTATCGTTCCTCCAGTTTAGTCCTCAACCTCTGGGTAGTGAACCTCCTCCTGCAGCTTGGAGACTGGGCATGTCAAACTCATGACATCACTGGATATAGCCTGCTGGTCTCTCCCATCAGCCCCCAGTGTGTCCAGTCTCCATGCAGCAGGAGGACGTAGTGAGCCTAGCTTCTGGGCTCACTTGGGGGAACAGATAAGGAGCATTTAGTGTGACAAATTCTATTCTGTTTTTACTTTTAATTTTTACCTTTAATTTTACTTTTAATTCAGTTACCTTTGGTTAATTGGCAATCGGGGATTAGTTCCCTTTAGTTGTTAGGAGCAAATTTTCTTATATTTATAGTAATTTTAAATTTGAGCCTGGCTCTTAAATTAGTAGCAGCGCTTGCCTTCCCTCCTTGTCAGTTATTTTCACTTGCTGCAGGCATTCACCAGTGTGGATCTCTCTCCTGGACAGTATGGGAGAGAGCTCCGGGACCCGTACAGCCACACTGAAGCTGTGTGAGACGGAGCCTCTCCGTTGCTGCGGGATTTTAATTTTACTCTGTGGAACTGGCTGAGCGGTCCTCGCTGTGGCTGCCAGGCGTAGCAGCGCGGCTTGAGGATCAGATGAATTCAAGGCGGTAGGAGCAGGCTGCGTGGCTTTTGGCCCTGCAGGTAAGGCCTTCGGGCTCTGTCGGTCTGCTGAGGCCTCCTTTTTTTGCAGTGGCTGTTCTTGGCGCCAAAATTCATTGGCAAAGGGGCGGCCATTTTCTCTCTAGGTATTTGGACCGCGTGGCGAGAGTTGCAATGAGCTGCCTGTGAGGAAGGTGACAGGCAGATTAGCTAGATTTTTAGGTCTAGTGTTTTTCTTTTGTTTGTAGGTCTTTTGAGGCTCGGGGGGGTTCCTCAACCTTAAGGGGACTGTTGTCAGTCCTCTTTATTTTTAAGTTTATTCTTAGTTTTATAGGACAGCAGTTTTGGCATTGATCTCTGATGCCACATGTTCTTTCCTTCCTAATCCTGTCTCTGAGGAGCATCTGTTAAGTCCCGGGATATTAGGCAAATTGCCAGCTTTTAGGTTCTTCAAGAGCAGAGCCCTAACTTGTAGTTGGAAGGAGGGACAGGCTGGAAGTGTGCTTGAGACAGTAGCTCTGCAAATGTATTCTATAGTGAAAGTTGCCCAAACACCTGTGATTTTACAGGGACAGGTTTAGGAAACCTTAGGATATAAAAAATATATAATAACAGTTAAACTGTCAACCAAGAAGTGACTGTGTATGCAGCCATCATCAGATTGATCTCTGCAAGTCAGGGAAGAAATAACCACAGGGCCACCTCATGGGCACTCAGGGGTTAGTGACTAAACAAGCAACTGTAATGTTCTGCAAATCAAGATTATATGACCAAGATTTAAAGCTCTTAACTTCTGTAACGTTTGTCGGGCTCTGGTGCCCTAAAGGCCACCGGATGGCAGCGCTGCTCATGAATCATATATAGTATTCAGTGCCCCCATCCCGGCAGCAACCTCTAAGACCTCCACTTGCAAGGTTGTCGGTGTATCCCACTGCTATTTCTCTGACTGCAGGAAGGCCGGGGGGGAGGGGTGGCTGTGTGTTTTATAGCTCCACTTAGCATGCCCTTCCCAGGAAATTCTCATCTATTTCTAGAGACTGTGCTGTCAGAGCAGGGCTTTAAGCACTTAGTAGGGGTACTGACCCGTCTGTGCCATCTTGTTAAAGAGCCCATGCTGAGGGTGAAGAGAAGGACGTCTAGGTAGCACAGTCTGGGGCTTAGTACTCCAGGGCACTGGAAGGTTTCATAGTGGAAGTCAATACTCTGTGTATGCTCCATGCATTCCGCCTGTGTTCAAGCGTGCTCATTGCACTGTGTTTGGGTGACAGGTGCTGCGTCACCCATATTTGTAGATGTGCATTTTGTATGTGCTCACAATTGCTTAGACATGATTTTTGGGTGCACTCTTTGCAGAGTGAGACTGCATTTCTTTGCTCAGACTGTATTATTAGGCTAAGGTAATTTCTCTAGTAATGGGGGGATGTCGATTGTAATAAAGTGTGTGAGGTCCTCATGGTGTTACATGGGGTTGGAGATGCAGTCGTGGGATCTGCTATGGAGTAAGCCGTCTGGAGGAGCTACAGTGTCAGTCACCAGTTTCCCTTTCTCTTTGGGCTTTGCTCCCAGATCCTAGCCCCTCTTTCTCTCTGATGTCCAGGACGCAAGGTCCCCGGCCCACTGGACAATCTATTCTCAGTGTTTTCTCAATGCTGGCAGAAGGACTGGGAGAGCGAGAAAGGAAGACCAGGAACCAGCATCAGCTCTGATGTCTCTCCATTGCCAGTGTTTGCTACAGTCACATATTCCCAGTGAGTTATTTATTTGAGTATACTGATTGCCTACAGGTCAGGGTAGCATACAATCAATTACGGTATTTCTATTTCCCTTGTCCCTGAAGAACTCGCAATTTATGTTTTGGTACCTGAGGCAGAGGGTTAATTCGCTTAACGAAGGCCAGAAGGACCACCTGTGGGACCAGAAACCCCAGTTTTTATGGCCCAAGGTTGGTGGTCTCGATTAGAATTCAAACCCTTGGTCCTCTGGCAACTTGCCTCAACCACTAGGCCACACTGCTCCGTGTGAGCTAGCCATAGGGCCAGGCGCAGCCTCTTCCAAGGCAGAGACCTTGGGGGAGGTGTTCCGTTCATAAGGATATGAGAAATGCCATTCTGAGTCAGACCAAGCTCTTTCAGGTCCAGTATCCTGTTTCCTAGGGTAGCCAATCCAGGTCTTAAGGACCTGGCTGGTTTCCAAAACGATGAATAAGCTACTCAATGCTTGTATCGGAGCAAGCGGTGGCTTCATGTATGCTCATATTTTAAGGGTTCCGTTGCATGTACAACAGATGTGACGCTCCATTGGGTTGTGTGCCTTGTAGAGCATCTTAAATTGGTGAAAGTTGGTATTAAAAAAAAAAAAAATTAATAATTTTGCAGCTTCTCTCTAATAAAAGGTTATGGACCTTTCCTCCGGGAGCTTGGCCAAAACCTTTGTTAAACTCCGCTACGTTCGGAGATCGTTTTGTGCAAGGCTCTTGGAGTACACAGGAGACCCAGTGGTCAATCAACCGACTGGAAATGCGAGCGATACGCCGGGCGTTGCAGGCGTTCGAAGCTATGGTGACAGGTCAAGCGGTGCGAGTACTGTCGGACAACTCCGCGGTGGTGGCCTACATCAATCGGCAGGGCAGAACTGGAAGTATGGCCATAGAGGTCGCGGCAGAGGTTCTGTGTGTGTGGACAGAGCTTTTGCTGCCAGCGTTTTAGGTGGCGCAGGTTGTGGGTAAGGACATTGTGACGGCGGATTTCCTCAGCTGGGTCCGAGTAGATGCCGGAGAATGGGAGTGGCATCCAGGTGTTCGCACAGATCGGTTGCATATGGGGACAGCCAGTAATGGACATCGTGGTGGCATTTCACTCTGCGTAAACGGGTCGCTTCTTCAGCAGACGACGCGAAAGGAGGTCGGAAGGCATCGGCGCACTGTTTCAACAGCGGCCGTCGCCGGTCTTCTCTGTGTCTTTCCACCGGGGGCACTCGTAGGTCGAGTGGTTCTGTGTATCGAAGCGCTTCAGGGAAACATGTGGTCGGGGGTCTCGGGCTGGCCGAGGCGCCCATGGCATGCCTGCCTCATACGGTTGCTCGATGGGAATCCATGGAGGTTTCCGACATTGGAGATTCTGTTGCTACGGAGTTCCCTTCGAATGCCTCAGGTGCATCGGTTTTCGCTTAAGGGGTGGCCATTGAAAGGGCAGGCTTAAGGAAAAAAAAGTTGCTCGGCAGCAGTCTTTGCCACATTGCTGCAAAAAAAAAAAAAGAAGTCTATGCCCCTTGCATATGTGCGTATATGGTGCATCTTTGTGGATGGGCTCTCGTGGAGGCACGCTCGCACGACAACAGTGTCAGTTCCCTTGGTATTAAGTTTTCTGCAGGACAGGTTTGGTAAAGGCTGGTGCTGGAGAGTTCAGTTAGCAGCTCTGTCTTGCTATAGGGGCAAAGGACAGGGAGTTGCTCTCATGCACAGGTCGATGTGGTACGCTTTCTCAGGCGGTTACCAAACTGTAGCCCTCTCGTAGCATATTAATTCCACCGGGGAAGCTCAAGTTGGTTTTATGAGCGTTAGCTAGCGCGCCATTGGGGCCCTTGCAACAGGTGTATGTTAAGGGTTTTGTCTTGAATACGGTATGTTTGATGGTCATCTGTTCGGCGAGGAGATTTTCGGAGTTGCAGGAATCGTCTGTCTCCAGACAGAAGGTGGCCTGGCGGCTGGTTCCATCGTTGTTGCCAAAGGTGATTTCTACGTTCACCTAACTAAAATGATCTCTCTTCCAGCGCTAGGTGCGGCGGAGGGGAGCGTATTGAACCATAGCTTGCGCAGTTTGGACGTCAAGAGTGCTGCGGCAGGAGGGCCCCTCAAAGGGAAGCAGCGGCGAAGGAGTCCATTTCTGGATGGATTGGAGCGGCGAGTGCGTCGGCTTATCTTCTACGGGACCGTACAGTCCCAGGGAGCTTACGAGCTCACTCTACTAGAGTGCAAGGGTCTTCTTGGACGGAGCACAGTTTGGTTCCGCCAGTGGACATCTGTAGGGGAGGTCTTTTGGTTGTCTCTCCATACTTTCAGTAAGCACTACCACCTAGATGTTCTGGCGGCTAAGGATGCCGTTTTCAGGGAGGTGGTGTTGAGATCCAGCTGGAAAGGTCCTTCCCAATGATTACTGCTCTAATACATCCCAGAGGTTGAGGACTAAACTGGAGGAACGATAAGGAAATAGGAATTACACTTACCTGGTGATTGTGGTTCCTTGAGTGACTCCAGTTTAGTCCTCATTCCCGCCCGGGAATGGGGTCTTAGCAGTAGTCTTTCTGTTGGGGGAAGTGCAAGGTTAAAAGTGGATGTAGGCCTTCACTGGTGTTCAGTCGTTTTGATGCTTCCATTTGTTTTGCGCTATATTGTTATATTATATTATGATATTGTTATATATATTGCTATATTGCTCTGGATTGTTTAGGGCTAGGCATTCGACGGAAAGGAGAGCATGCTGGAAGCAGTCCCTTTCCTTCTGGAAGGGGAGTAGTAGGTAGATAGGTTATATGTTCTGCGTGCCCTTGAATATAATAAGTTTAAAAAAATAAAGTTACTGATTTTTTGCTCCTTTGTCTGCTTTGTCAGTAGTTCACTGGGGGCTGATGGGAGAGACTAGCAGGCTATATCCAGTGATGTCATGAGTTTGACATGCCCAGTCTCCAAGCTGCAAGAGGAGGTTCACTACCCAGAGGTTGAGGACTAAACTGGAGTCACTCAAGGAACCACAATTACCAGGTAAGTGTAATTCCTATTTTTATTGCATTGGCTATTTCTTCTTTTTTTTTTTCTTTGCTTGCTTGACTACTTTGCCTACCTCTCTAAGTTTTTCCAAATATAGATGCCCATCTTCCTCTCTCTCTGATCTCTTCTATTTCATGAAGGCCTCCTTCTTTTTCAGCTACTCCTTTTGAGAGCCACAGGGACCTCCTTTTCCTTTTACCTTTATTTATCATTCTAACAAAAAGGTTGGTTGCCCTTAAAATATCCCTTTTCAGTTTTGCCCACTGTTTTTCTACATCCCCCAGCAGTTCCCATCCCGCTAACAACGACTGGAGGTATTGGCCCATCTTGGCAAAGTTAGTTTTCCTAAAGTCTAAGACCCTCGCTTTTGAATGGATATTATCAGCCCTAGTCCTAATACTGAGCCCCACACCATCTGATGATCACTGAATGTGAGATGATCTCCCACTATAACATCACATGTGGATGTGGAGTGGAGGAGTGGCCTAGTGGTTGGGGCAAGGTACTTCAGGCCGGAAGGTCGGGGTTTCAAATCCCACTAGAGGACAGCAACCTTGGGCCGCAAGGACTGGGGTTTCTAGTCCCACAGGTGCTCCTTGTGGTCTTGGGCAAGCCATTTAACCCTCCATTGCCCATGTTTCCTGTAAAATAGTTATCTCCAAGTTATAATGCCATGTTGAATGTAATTTCAGTTTTTTCAATGTAAACCGCCTTGATATCATGAAAGGTGGTATATAAGAAATGTGAAATAAATAAATCGGAAGTACTTTCACTATTGGTAAGCACCAAGTCCAGTATGGGCCCCTTCACGTGTGGGTTCACTTACCAGTTGCCCGAATAGTTCTTCCTGTAAAGAATCCAGGATCTCCTTACTTCTGGATGACACTGCAGCAGGGATGTGTCAATATTGAAATCCCCTTTTCAGTAGCATGTCTCCTTTCATGGCAATGCCGCATACGTCTCCTGTTAAATCTCTGTCTACTTCTCCCTGTGAGGGAGATCTGTATATCACACCAATACAAATGGATTTCTCTATCTCCAGGAACAAGCAGGAATGTAGTCTTCACATATGGGTATCGACGGTACCGACGGAGCCTGCGCGGGAATGCTCCCTAGCATCCAATAGGAAAGCTTTTGGGAGCATCCCACAGTGCCTGCATGCTGCCTTCCCGCCTTTCCCCTCTCTAGTTCTTTGTTTTCTGCGGAGCCGACAGGTCGCACATCCTTTCACCGCAGAAAATTCCCTTCTTATACTTTTTTTGTGGTTGCGTCTGCCTTCCCTCGACGCTATGCCGGTACCGCTGGTTCTGTTTTTTTTTTTTTTCCAAAAAAAAATTAAATCGTTGTTTCTGGAGTCTTTCTCCATTAATTTTCTTCTCGGGTGCCACGTGCCATTTTGTTAGGCCCAACTTTTTCCCTCAAAATGGAAAAACCCGCTTCGGGTTTTAAAAAGTGTTCTAAGTGTGGCAGTACCATCTCTGTCACCGACACCCATGAGTGGTGCCTCAAATGTTTAGGTCCTGACCACTATTTCAGAGTGTGTAGCCTGTGGAATGATGTCAAAAAGGGGCCGGCAAAACCGAGCTGCTAAGTCAGCACCCTTTTTCCCACCGATGCAGCCTCAGTGGCATCGACATCCCCACGGGCTTCATCCTCCTCCCATGGATCTCAGGTAACTAAACATAAATCTAGCTGGTCCTCAAAGGATAGATCTCCTTCTAAACATCGCAATGCCTCTGGCATTGCCCTTGAGGGACTTTCACCGGCAAAATTGCCCCAGCGGGAGGCTTCGGCTTCCAAAGCACTAATGGGGGTCCAGGATGTTCTCGAGGCTTCAACCTCGGCAGAACTACTGGTGCCATGCTCTGGGGTTCTGGCCGCTTTAACCGGCACCGATACCCAAGCATCGGCAGCATCGATAGACCAGAGATTCTTGGCTATTGAACGCAGTCTGGTGGCTCTTCTTACGGCCTCGATGCCTCTGAAACCGCTTCAGACAATTCAACCGGTACCGGCACCTACTGCATCAACATCGGCAGGTATTCTACCAGGACCGAGTCATGCGTCTCTATCCGGCATTGACAAGCCGGTACCGGACCACTTTGATCAGTACCGTGCCTTGCACGATCACCCGGATCGGAGATACTTTGAATCCTCGGATGAGTCTGAAGACTCCGAAGGCTCTGCCGATACCAGAGTACTTCTTCCCAAGGATTCCTCTTCTCAGCGTAGGATGTCCCCACCAGAGGATATGTCCTTTCAGGATTTTATCCGAGATGTGGCCCGAGGTCTTTCCATCACAGTGGCTCCTGAAAAAGAGCCTAGGGCAAAAGAATTAGAAATCCTACAGTACCCTAAAGCTTCCAAGGAGGCAGCTACCTTACCTATTCAATTCATAAGATCTTGCATGATCTTATGTTAAGGGTGTGGGAAACACCTCTAACCACATCTCCTCATTCTCGAAGACTCGACACCATGTATCGAGTTCCTCCTTCTCCTGGGTTTCAGAAGACTCAATTACCACACCATTCCATGGTGGTGATATCAGCCATGAGACGGATGAAGAGTGCAAAAAGGCATGCATCTAATTCTCCAGGAGTTGAGTGTAGGACTCTTGGCGCCTTGGGACGTCGATCCTTCCAAGCTTCCATGCTTTCTGCTAGGATCAGTTCCTATATCTTGTATATGGGAATATTCCTTAAGGAAGTCACAGGAGACTTAGAGCTTATGAGCCCTCTCCTTCCTGATGATAAAAGGCAAGATTATCTTACTCTTGTTAAACATGCTCAGGATGTTTCCAAGTTTGTGAATCGTGCAGCCTTTGACTGCTTTGAATGCATAAGCAGAACCTCTGCTATTGCCATAGGTGGACGTAGAATTGCCTGGCTCCAGGCATCTGACTTAGAAATCTGGGTACAGGACAAACGGGAATCTTCCTTGCACAGGAGAGAATCTCTTTGGCAAGAATTGGCAGGAAAAAGCTAATGAAATAGATGCTGACAATATCACTTTGGATAGATTGTCCAAATCTACAGCTGATCCTACGAGGAAAAGATCCTCTAAGCAACCATTCTTCTGTAAGAAGTAATTTCATCCCTCCTATACCCAGCAGGGACATCGTTCAGGTCAGTCTGCCCAAAAGGGACAGCAGCAACAACTTAGGCAACAAAGGAAGCCAAAAGCAGCTAAGCCTCAACCGACTCAGCAGACCTCAGCCTCCACAGGGGCTTTGACTCCTATCTAGAGAACTTTGCCTTCCTGGCTCTGGATGGCCCAGAACCCTCCACCATCTCAGGAAGGTTATGTCATTTTGCCCCCAGATGGTGTCAGATAACAGCAGAAAATTGGACTGTCTATTGTGCGAGAGGGGGTACAAGCTTCATTTCCTCAGCATGCCCCCTCCTACAGTTCAATTCTCAGACCTCTCCCAACGACCGGTTATGTCAAGAAGTCACAATGCTCCTTGCTCAAGGAGCAATAGAAGAGGTACCCATTCCCCAACTGGGTACAGGGTTTTACTCCCCCTATTTCCTTATTCCAAAGAAAACAGGAGGGCACAGACCCATTCTAGACCTCAGAGAATTGAACAAATTCCTGTTCAGAGAGAGGTTCAAAATGATTTCTCTAGGAACTCTGCCATACCTTCGGAGTCAGGATTGGCTTTGATCTCAAGAATGCGTACACTCATGTTCTCATCCATACAACTCACCGAAAGTTCCTTCGATTCCTGTTTCAAGGGAAGCACTACCAATCAGGGTTCTTCCTTTTGGCCTGGCTTCTGCACCAAGGGTGTTCACAAAATGAATGGCTGTGGTAGCAGCATTTCTCCGCACCCTGGGAATATTCATCTTCCCTTACTTAAACGACTGGCTCATTCGAGCCCCTTCAGAGCCAGAGGCCAGAGTTTCTCTGTCTCACACAATGCGCATCCTTCAGTATTTGGGACTTGTCATAAACTTCCCAAAGTCCAACCTTGCTCCCACTCAATCCCTAGAGCAGCGGTTCTCAACCTGTGGGTTGCGACCCCCATGGGGTCGCCACAGGAATTAGCAGGGGTCGCCTCACTCCGCCGTTAAAAAAAGGAAAAAAAACGCACAAGTTGCTACTGCTGCTGAGTCCGCTTCTTGGCAGTGGCAAACTCAGACTCCAATCTGCTGCAGCTGCAGCTCCCTGCCTCTTAGGGAACTGCGGCTATGCCTGTAGAACCGTTGCGGAGGCTTCCTGCCTCTCTCTCGATGGACTCCGTGCAGCATTGTCCCGCCTCCAAAGAAAGTTGTTTACTGCATGGAGCCCATTTCCTGCACGGAGCCCGTTTAGAGAAGGCTCTGCAACGGTTTTACAGGCATAGCCGCTGTTCCCTAAGAGGCAGGGAGCCACGGCTGCAGAAGGAGGAGGCAGACATGGGGAGAGTGGAGCAGAGAACCTGCAGCGGGGCTGACATGGACAGAGGGGAGCTGACATGGAGGGAGGGAGGGGGCTGACATGGATGGAGGGAGGGAGGGGGCTGACATGGATGGATGAAGGGAGATGGGGAGGGCTGATATGGAGGGAGGGAGGGGGGCTGACATGGACAAAGGGAAGAGAGGGGGACGTACTGGACAGATGGGGGATAAATGCTGGACAGAGGGGAGAGACAGTGCAGGTTAGGATTATAATGGGCAGATGGGGAGGCTAGGACTGGTAATGGGTTGATTAGGGAAGGCTAGGACTGGGAATGGACTGATCAAGGGGGGGTTGGGACTGGTAATGTGCTGATAGGGGGGTGGGACTGGTAATGGACTGATGGGGGGCTAGCATTGGAAATGAGCTGATAGAGGAGGTTAGGACTGGAAATGGTCTGATTAGGGGAGGTTAGGACTGGAAATGGGCTGATGGGGGTGTAGAAGTGGTATTGGGCTGATTAGGGGAGGCTAGCACTGGTAATGTGGTTGAGGGGGGACTAGCACTGGAAACGAGCTGATTAGGGGGCTTCGACTGGGAATGAGCTGATTGTGGGGAGGGGAGGATAGAGCTGCTGGCCCTGGAAGAAAACTGGGGGCTAAGGCTACAAATGAGCTGATACGAGGGGATGGGAGAATGGAACTGGAAGGAAGTGGATCTGAGAGGGGCTGCCATGGTATTTGTATTAGAAGGGACTGGTCAGTGGGGAAGGAGGGGGGGGGGACTGGAAGGGAATGGACACCAGTGGCAGTCATGGGAATGCAGGTTGACATTGGAAGGTACTGAGAGTGAGGACTGGAAAGGGGCTGATACTGGGGAGGGTTACTGGGACTGGAAATAGGCTGATGGAAAGAAGTGAAGAAAACGAAAGAAGACATAAGAAATGGCAGATGGACCATAGACCACAGAAAGAGAGCTAAGAGAAGACAGGAAAGCAGAAGCCTCAGATCGGGGCCAGCATATGATCAGAGAATAAATTGGTCAGACAAAGGTAGAAAAAATAATTTTATTTCATATTACTGATTTGACTACAAAATCATCATAATTTTGAAATCAAATATTGTTACTTCTTATTGTGATTAATTATTGTGGTTTAAATAAGTAAATTTTATAAACAAAAACATATTGCAAAGGCCTATAATATATTAATTCAATAAATGATTACAGCGACAATGCGTTAACAGTAAAGGAAGAGAGACAGATTTGATTTTATCATTGGGGGTCACCACAAGTTGACCAATGGTAAAAGGGGTTACGGTACAAAAAAGGTTGAGAACCACTGCCCTAGAGTTTATAGGAGCTCTTCTGGATACCAGACAGACAAGGGCCTTCCTTCCACAGCCCCACTGCCTTCGCATTGTGCAGTTAGCTTCCCAAGCAAACCTCACTACACTGCTCGGGAAATGTTAGTTGCTAGGCCACATGGCATCCACCGTGCATGTGGTTCCTTATGTGCACCTCCATATGAGGGCAGCCCAGTGGACCTTATCCGCTCAGTGGACTCAAGCGTCAGGTTGCCTGTCAGACAAAATAGCAAACTCAGATTGCCTTATTTTGTCCCTCCAATGGTGCCAGTCACCCAAAAACCTTCTGGTGGGGTCTCCTTTTCAGCAACCCCCACCCCAAGCCACTCTAACAACAGATGCTTAACAGGTGGTTTGGGGAGCCCACCTGCAAGGCCTCTCTACCCAGGGTACCTGGACTCCACAGGAGGCCTATCTCCATATCATCCTCCTGGAGCTCAGAGCAATCTTCCTTGCTCTTCGAGTATTTCACACCCAGCTCAGCTACAAGACAGTCCTAGTTCAAACGGACAATCAGGTAGCCATGTTCTATGTGAACAAGCAGGGCGGAACAGGCTCTCTGTCGCTGTGCAACGAAGCTTTGCGACTATGGGCCCTCGCCAGAGAGCATCAGATTCATCTCCTTGCGGTGTATCTTCCAGGCATTCAAAACTCTTGGGCAGATAGACTCAGTCGAGTTCTGCTTCCACACAAATGGTCTCTCCACGCAGACCAGGTGGCCCAAAGTTTTCAAATTTGGGGAACCCCAGACATAGACCTCTTTGCAAGTCTGCTGAATGCCAAACTTCCCCAGTTCTGTTCCAGAATTCTGGCTTGAGGTTGTCAGGCCAGGGATACTTTCCTCCTTCATTGGGGTCAGGACTTCCTGTATGTCTTTCCACCCATTCCCCTAATTCCCAAAACCCTGTTGAAGCTTCAGAGAGACAGGGGTCATATGATCCTCATAGCTCCACGTTGGCCACGGCAAATGTGGTACCCTCTACATCTCTCTCAAGCTCAGCCTCTGGAATTAGGATCTGCTCCAGATCTTCTTTCTCAAGAGGACGGGATGCTATGGCATCCCAATCCCCCAGTTTCTGCATCTCAGGGCCTGGTTGCTGAAAGCCTAGAACTTCACAGTCTTAACCTTTCCCAGCAGGTAAAGGATATCCTTCATGCTTCCAGGAAACCTTCCACAAGATGCTCTTATGCATTTAAGTGGAAAAGGTTTACCATATGGTACTCGCAGAAGGGTCTTAACCCTCTTGCGATACCTCTGGAATCATTACTGGAGTACCTCCTTCATTTATCAAATGCAGGGCTTAAGACCAATTCCTTAGTGTCCCTCCAGTCTAGTCCCGAAAGGTAGAAGTTGTGTTCATCCTCTGCAGCTTGGAGACTGAGCATGATCCAAATTTTGATGACCTCAGCATATATAATCCAGGGACCGCCTCCATTCCTCAGTTCTCAGTCTCCAAGCAGCGTTAGGAGGTGTGAGCCCAGGGACTGTAGACTCACTTCAGGAATTAAGTAGTTTTTGATTAGTGCTAGGGAGTTTGGTAGGTGTATTGATAAAAAAAAAAAAGGGCTGTTGCTGTCCCTTTAAATTTGGCGAGTGTTTCTCCGGTTCAGTTTTTTCTCTTGAGCTGGGCAGCAGTCTTACCCCCCTTCTCCCCCCTCTCTGGAACGGTGGCAGTACGGAGTGAGTGTGGGAGTTGTAGCTGGGTCCTCCGGCAGCAGATCCCCCCCGAGGCGGGTGAACTGCCGTCGAGGGTTGGCCGCGCCGTTGGAGCGCAGGAACGAAGCGCTGCTGGGTGCCTGAGAGGTAAGGCAGTGCGGCAGTGAAAACGCTTCGAGCCGACTCGAACCGGAGAGGATACAGGGGAGGCGAGTGCCGGGATGTGCAGCTCGTCGGCGGCCTGGCTGGCCTGCGATAAGCGGGAGAGAGTTCGCTGTTTTTCAGTACAGGGGGAATTTCTTTCCGGCTCGACGGTCCCGACGGCCATTTTGGGTGCCGCATGGTAGTTTGCGCGGGAACGGGAGGCGCGTCAGGGATAGTTTTTGTTTGTGATCGCCTTGCTGGGGCGCCCCTCCGATGTGCGTTGCCTAATAGACAAAAAAAAAAAAGAAGAAGAAATTAAGGCACACTTTGAGGGGTGAAGGTACGTTTGAGCCCCTGCTGGACTCTTTAGAGCTGGTTGGTGTCAGCGCTTACCGAGGAGGGGGGCTCAGCCCTACAGGCTTGAATGCCGGCTCAGTCTCGCTGTCTCTTGTGCAGGATCCGCCGGGCGTCCGTTTCTGAGGCAGGATTGTGTAAAGCCTGTGCACGAGAGGCTGCGATGGCCAGTCTCGAGGAAAAGGGTACGACGGAGATGGCCAGAGACAGCTTGGGGTCTGGAAGTTCTCCCAGCCCTCCGTTGTTGCCCCCGGAACCCCTACCGGGGCCTTCCTCGGCGCCGCAGGTCTCCTTCCCCCCCCCCCCCCCTTCGCTGCAGGGAGGTTTGGGGGCCATTTTCTCCCAGAAATTTTTGGTGTTGCTGCAGCAGACCCTGGGAGGAGCTGAGGGGAAGGAGACGGGTGCCAGCGAGGAGCGTGCCCCGGGGGCAAAAAGGCAGGGGACACCTCTGGATGCAGAGGGCATGCCGGTTAAGCGAGCCAGGCGTTTGGAGAGCATGGATGTGGATTTGGACCTGGATGTGGGGTCGGCAGTGGTTGACGATTCCGAGGAGGAGCCGGAGTTAGAGGAAGGAGAGTTGCAGGACAACGAGGACCAGGCCAGGATTGTGCGAGTGTTTCGGAGAGAGGAACTGGCGGCGCTCATAGGGGAGACTATGAGTGCTCTGAATATCCCTACGGCTGAGCAGGGGGTAGATGCTTCCTTAGAGGACCCTTCGCTGCAGGCAGTCAGGAAGTCACAGAGGGCGTTCCCGCTCCACAGAGTGTTTAGTGAAATGATCCAGGAGGAGTGGGATACTCCCGATGCAGGTGTCAAGGGCTCGAGAGTGTTGAACCGCTTGTACCCGTTGCAGGAAGTAGATAAGGAACTGTTCAAGCCGCCCAAAGTGGATGCGGCCGTTTCCTCGGTCACGAAGAAGACTACCATCCTGGTGGAGGTTAGTGCGGCTCTGAAAGATATGCTAGATAGGCGGTTAGACACGTTGTTGCGACAGGTGTTTGAGGTTAATGCTCTGTCCATGCAGGCCTCCATTTGTGGGGCGGGGGTGGCGAGAGCATGCTTGCGCTGGGCCCAACGGTTAAAGGGGTTGGTTGCAGATGGCTGAGGCCGTTGAGGAAGCGGCTCGGTTGGAGTCGGGGGCCGCATATTTGGCAGATAGTCAGTACGATCTTATCAGAGGAGTAGCGAAGAGTATGGCGTCGGTGGTGGCGGCCAGGTGGTCCTTGTGGCTCCGAAACTGGGCGGCGGATGCCGCTTCTAAGGCCCGACTGGGGAAGCTCCCTTTTCGAGGCAAACTGCTCTTTGGTGAGGATCTGGAGAAGTTGGTGAAAGATTTAGGTGACTCCAAGGGTGGTAGGTTGCCGGAGGACAAGCAGAAGCAAGGACGTCAGGGGGCGCCTTCTCGGAGTCAGCAACGGGAGTTTCGTAGGTTTCGGCCAGGGCGCTTTGGTCAGGTGCAGAGTGGCCGTTTTCCATACAGGTCCTTGGGCTTTCGAGGGGCAAGCAGAGGTTTTGGTGTCACCGCCTCCACCTCCGGTGTTAAAAAGGCCCAATGATGCGAGGGGGGTCCAGGCTGGACTGATCCCGGTGGGAGGTCGTCTGCGGGAGTTTCTTTCAGTCTGGACCCGCATTACCTCAGATCAGTGGGTGTTGGAGATCGTGCGCAGCGGTTATGCGCTCGAGCTTCAACGGCCAGTGACGGAGGCGTTTGTGCGGTCTCCCTGTCGGACAAAGGCGAAGCTGTTGGGGGTCACGGAGACCTTGCACAACTTATTGGCGTTGAAGGCGGTGGTACATGTGCCGGCGGACCAATGCGGGTACGGTCGATACTCCATATACTTCGTGGTGCCAAAGAAAGAGGGCACGCTGCGACCAATTCTGGATCTAAAAAGGGTAAACAGATGTCTCAAGGTGTCGCACTTTCGCATGGAAACGTTGCAGTCCGTGATAATGGCGGTGCGTCAGGGGGAGTTCCTTACGGCTCTGGATCTCTCGGAGGTGTATTTACATATCCCGATCAGGGCGGACCACCAGCAGTTTATCTGTTTTGCGGTGCCCTTGTGGCATTTTCAGTTTCAAGCGATGCCGTTTGGCCTAGCGACCGCTCCGAGAACTTTCACCAAAGTTATGGTGGTCGTGGTGGCGGCGTTGCGAAAGGAGGGGGTGTTGGTACATCCCTATCTGGACGACTGGTTGATCAGAGCGAAATCGCGAGAGGAAAGTGTCAGGGCCACAGAGAGAGTGGTGCAGTTTTTTCAGTCGCTGGGCTGGGTAGTGAACTTAGCAAAGAGCAAGTTGCAGGCGTCGCAGCAACTGGAGTATCTGGGGGTACGGTTCGACACCTATTTGGGCAGGGTGTTTCTGCCCCAAGCCAGAATAGAGAAGTTAAGGCAGCTGTTCCGGACCTTTCTGAGCAGACCAGCGCCCTCGGCGTGGCAGTACCTGCAAGTTTTGGGTACGCTGGCGGCTGCGCTGGAAGTAGTGCAGTGGGCCAGGGCCCACATGCGACCGTTACAGAGGGCATTGCTACGGCGGTGGTCGCATCAGTCCGATCCGTTGTCCAAGAGATTGGTGTGTCCCCCGGAGGCGAGGCAGTCACTGCAATGGTGGTTGGTTCCCGGAAAGCTCGAAAGAGGCATGCCGCTGGAGAGCCCGGTTTGGCGGGCGCTGACGACGGATGCCAGCTTCTTCGGCTGGGGAGCGCATTTCGAGGGACAGTATGCGCAGGACCAATGGACGGAGCAGGAAAGGTCGTGGTCAATCAACAGGTTGGAGTTGCGGGCCGTGCAGCTGGCGTTGCAGGCCCTTTAACACTTGGTGGAAGGGATGGCGGTCCGAGTCTTGTCAAACAATGCCACAGCAGTGGCTTATATCAATCGCCAGGGCGGCACCGGCAGTGTGGTGCTCGAGGAGGAGGCGGAGGTACTCCTCGAGTGGGCCGAGTCGCATCTGGAAGGTTTATCGGCTGCGCACGTGGCCAGAGTGGACAATGTGACCGCCGATTTTCTCAGTTGAGTGAAAGTGGACCCGGGGGAGTGGGTTCTCCATCCGGAGGTGTTCCAGTTAATTGTGCGTCGCTGGGGGGTGCCAGTGATGGACCTCATGGCGACCTGCGAGTCCGCGAAGGTGGAAAGGTTTTTCAGCAGGCGGCAAGAAAGGATGTCGGAAGGGCTCGATGCCTTGATTCAGCGGTGGCTGGAGGGACAGCTCCTTTGTGTTTCCTCCGTGGGTCTTGATAGGACGAGTTCTGCAAAGGATAGAGAGGTACAGGGGACGAGTGGTGCTGGTTGCGCCGGATTGGCCAAGGCGGCCGTGGTATGCGGATCTGATGCGGCTATTGTTGGAGCCTTCGTGGCGACTTCCCGTGCGGGCGGATCTGCTGACACAGGACCCGCTGTTGATGCCGCAGGTGGATCGGTTCTCGCTTACGACTTGGCTCTTGAAGGGGCGAGATTAAGGGCCAAGGGCTTTTCGAGAGCGGTGGTAGATACGTTGCTCCGATCCCGCAGGCGCTCCACTTCGCTGGCGTACGTTCGGGTCTGGTGCATTTTTGAGGCATGGTGTGGTGAGCGGCAGCTGGGGGCGCTGAAGGCTTCGGTGCCGCAGGTGTTGGCCTTTCTGCAAGATGGTTTGGAGAAGGGGTTGGCGGCAGCCTCTCTCAGGGTGCAGTTGGCAGCGCTTTCTTGCTTTCGAGGATGGATACAGGGGAAACCGCTGGGTGGTCACCCAGAGGTGAAGAGGTTTTTGCGAGCGGCGGCGCTGTTGAGACCTCCGCGCAGGGACCCCGTTCCAGCCTGGGATCTGAATTTAGTTTTGCAGGCGCCAACCAGAGAACCGTTTGAGCCCTTAGCGAGGGCGACGGTCAAGGAACTCACTCTAAAGGTGGTGTTCTTGGTAGCGATCTCCTTGGCTCGCCGCATCTCCGAGCTGCAGGCTCTGTCCTGTAGGGAGCCCTTTTTGGTGTTTCAGGCCAACAAAGTGGTGTTGAGACCGGTTCCTTCCTTCTTAACCGAAAGTGGTATCCGCGTTTCACGTGAATCAGGTGGTCTCCTTACCGGTGTTTGAGAGGGCAAGGTCTGGTGAGAAGGGGGGGAGTCTGCACAAGTTAGATGTGGGTAGAGCCTTGAGGATGTATGTGCAGAAGACGGCTTCGTTCCGAAGGACGGATAGATTGTTCGTGCCTTTTGGGGGATCGAGGCGCGGAGAGCAGGCGTCGAAGCTGTCTATTGCTCGCTGGATTAAGGAGGCCATTGCATCGGCTTATCTCTTGAAGGGCAGGATAGTGCCGAAAGGCTTGAAGGCGCATTCCACGCGGGCTCAGGCGGCGTCCTGGGCAGAGTCGTGTTTGGTTCCAGCGGTGGATATCTGTAAGGCGGCGACGTGGTCTACGTTGCATACGTTTGTCAAGCATTACAGGATTGATGTGATGGCAGAGGGCGATTCGCAGTTTGGGGCATCGGTGCTTCAGGCTGGTCTAGCGGGGCCCTCCCGTTGAGGTGTTACTGCTCTGTTACATCTTCTATCTTTCGGGACTAGACTGGAGGGACGCTAAGGAAGGTGAAATTAGACTTAACTGCTAATTGTTGTTCCTTTAGGACCTCCAGTCTAGTCCCGTATCCCGCCCGGTTTGATTCTGCTGACGGCGCCCTGAAGCTAAGTTACTATTGAGGGCTGCTACTCTCGTGCGACAGTGGATGTTCCAGGTAGGTGGTGGAGAACGGGGGTGAGCTTGCCTCTGTTCTACGATGCGGTTGACTGTGGGTGGTTAAGCCCATACCGCTGTGTGCAGTATCTTACAGGTTACTATTCTCAGTTTAGGTTAGCTGTTGATGCTTTGTTGTTGTTACTTAATTCTTGCTCTGGTGAGTCTGCTTTGTCAATAGAGTACTGAGGAATGGAGGCGGTCCCTGGATTATATATGCTGAGGTCATCAAAATTTGGATCATGCTCAGTCTCCGAGCTGCAGAGGATGAACACAACTTCTACCTTTCGGGACTAGACTGGAGGTCCTAAAGGAACAACAATTAACAGGTAAGTCTAATTTCACCTTCAGTAAGAGTCCATTAGAGTGCTGTTGCAGCTTCTTTCAAGCCTCTAAATGGACAACCTATTCCCTCTCATCCTCTCATAGAGAGATTTATGAGAGGCCTTCTTTAACAAAGCCTCCCATTAAGCCACCACCAGTGGCATGGGATTTGAATCTCGTACTTGGGCAGCTCATGAAACCACCCTTTGAACCATTAGCCACTACCTCTTTGAAATTCCTTTCCTGGAAGGTTATCTTTCTCATTGCAATCACATCAGCACGTCGCATCAATGAATTGCAAACGTTGGTGGTTGATCCTCCTTATACAAGGTTCCATCATAAGTTAGTCCTTAGGACTCATCCACACTTTATGCCAAAGGTGGTTTCGCCCTTTCATTTAACCCAAGCGGTTTACCTTCTTGTATTCTTTCCAAGGCCTCACGCCTCAAATGCATAAAAGAACCTTCATACTTTGGACTGTAAAAGAGCTTTGGCCTTTTACTTGCAAAGGACACAGCAACATAGAAAATCCTCCCAACTCTTTGTTGCTTTTGATCCTAGTCATTTGGGACTTCCAGTCTCCAAAAGGACACTGTCCAGCTGTATTGCACAGTGTATATCTTTTGCCTATGAGAGTAAGAACCTTCCTCTTGAAGGCCATGTCACAGCTCACAATGTGAGAGCCATGGCAGCCTCAATGGCTCATCTTCACTCTGTGTCTATCAACGACATCTATCGAGCAGCTACTTGGGCTTCGGTAGATACCTTCACAGCCCATTACTGCTTAGACAAGTACTCCCGCCGGGATGCCTTGTTTGGTCACCTGTTCCATACTTAATCAACTCCTGCCCACCATCCCTGGTAGGATGCCAGAGATCCATGGGGGAAGTGGAGCCCTTTCACAAGGGCACACAACTTTCTGGGGCCATCTCCCTGGCATCTGCAGCTAGGGAGTCCCTATATGTGAAGACTACATTCCTGCTTGTTCCTGGAGATAGCGTAGTTACTCACCTGTAACAGGTGATCTCCGGGAACAGCAGGAATTTAGTCTTCAAAACCCGCCCACCTCCCCTAGGAGTTGTTTCTCTCTCTCTCTCCCTCTCTCTTTTGTCTCAGCTATAAACTCAACTGGAGAGGGACAGTTGGAAAGGCAGGAAGGCAGCACGCAGGCGCTGTGGGATGCTCCCAAAAGCTTTCTTATTGGACGCTGAGGAGCGTTCCTGCGCAGGCTCCGTCGGTACCGACGATACCCATATGTGAAGACTAAATTCCTGCTGTTCCCGGAGATCACCTGTTACAGGTGAGTAATTATTTATTTTTTATTTATTTTATTTAACATTTCTTATATACCGCGCTATTTGTCATCAGCGCGGTTTACATCAAAACAATAGAACACTTGACCAGATACATTGGCCGTCGTTTACATAAAACGGGGAGTTAACATGGAGGAGAACTTGGGGAACTATTTACATTCAAGTTTATAGCAAACTTAGGAAACTATGTACAAATCGATTGTATTACATATTAGGTATGATTACAGTGTTTTACATCATGTAGCGGCTGTATGATATAGTGGGGGTGTGTGGGAGGTAATGGGTAATGGTAATGCTTTCTCTCTTTCTAGTTCAACCCACGGTGCCTCTCTCTCCCTTTTAAGCTCTGTATTTCCATAGGTTTAATAATTTTTACATCTAGTGCCATTCTTCCTCCCCTTCTTCCTACCCTGTCCGTTCTGAATAAAGTATAGCCTGGTAAAATTCTATCCCAGTCATGGTTGTCTGTGAAGCATGTCTCTGCCACTAAATCACTAAGCTCATTACTAAAGTCATGTGGCTTGCTCTGCACTTTGAAAGCACAGAAAAGAGTTCTAACTAGACACCCCCCCTCCCCTGCACCATCAAGAGACACCAACTCTCCCTGGAGGGAGGGATGCCACAGGGTCCGAGTCAGGGTCGAAAGCAGCATAATCCAACTGGGCAAATTAGCTGATAATGCAGGTTTCAGTCCTTGCATGCAAGCAAGTCGTGTGTTGTATTAGGAGAGAGTACAGAACACCTGAGGTGCCTGCAAGAGTTTTAGCTTGTTTCACAGTGGTGGTGGACCAGCCTTAGATGACATGCAGTATTTCTTTAGTGATGCAAGTTGTGCAAAGCACATTAGGTGACAAAAGCAAAAGCTCGTCTTCATCATCCTTCCAATTAAGTCCAGTCCAGACGTGTGGACTGGACTGGAGGGATTCAAGGAAAGCAAATTAGAAGATAAGACTGATTTCCTCTTCCTCCTCCCCTACGTTTGGGAGGGGACAGGAGGGAATGCATGGCGCATGATTGTCGTTTCTTCCTCCTCAACTGGTGGGAGAAGACAGAGAGGTATGCTGGAAATTAAAACAAAACAAAACAAAAACCTGTTATTTTGATATGTGTATACTCTGGAGATTGGGTGGTACAAAGCTTCCTCTGGATGTCCAGGCAAATCGGTAAGCAGCTTTCAGGAGGTGGTCACCCGCACAATAAAGTCCATGGTGAGAAGTGGAATGCAGGAGCAGATGATCAGAGTCCAAGTATATGGTTGCAGCTTCCAAGGTTGTTGAAGCTCTCTGGCTAGGAAAAGGTCTGGAAATCATGTTTTTAGCCTCTTCATAAAGGTTACCGGTAAACACAGCAGTAGTGCTGACCAGCTTTGAAAGATTGCAGTTCCTGGGGCAGTGGGTTCTGTTCTCATCTAAGAAAGGGGACCATCTATTTTTCCCATATTTATTTAGCACTTTTTTTCTATACCGCTTTTCTAACAGTTAATGCGGTTTACAATTAATGAGCTACAGTTGATCAAGGAGCAAAGCGTTACATAAAACAGGTGGACAAATAATGAATAATAAAAAGGTTTACAGAAGTTTAAACCAAATCAGCTTAGCTAATTTTTACTTCCTTATTGTTCCTTCATTCCAGTCCAGACCATTGAGTTGTCAGTCCCCACCCACAGCTTGGAGACCAAGCATGCCAAGTCTTGATGTCGCCATACAAGGCTCAGTATTCGCAGTCTCCAAGCAGCTTGTGGTGACTCTCATTGTAGTGTGGACGCCACTGGAGAGATAATTTGGAAGATGATTGTAATTTTGGGCTTATCGTGGACATTCCCCAGTGGAAGGGCTTGTCCCCGTTTCAGATTGTGAGCCCTTCCCTCGGCCATTTAAAAAAAAAAAAGAAAATATTTGGAGCACTGGTGAACAAAATCAGTGGGGGGACCGTGTAGTTGGTGCAGGCCTGGATTTGAGCAGCCGCAGACTACTTCTGAGCACTTCCCGATACTTGCAATGGGAGAGGAGTTGCTCGGATGGCACGGCATGCAAGAGACCTGTGCAGCTGGGCAGTCGCATTGATAGCGGTGCTAGGGCAGCGAAGTCAGGTAACCCCTTTTATTGTTTTTGGGGGTGACCTTCATATCTGGGTGAACGATTGTTACCATACTCTTCTAACGGCGTTGCAGTTATTTTGCGGGCCGAGAGAAGAGCGTCTCTGGAATTTTGCAGTGTGGTTAAAGGCCATGGGTGGAAATCTCCGAGGGTGATTCCTTTAAGAACATAAGATATGCCTTACTGGGTCAGACCAAGGTCCATCAAACCCAGTATCCTGTTTCCAACAGTGGCCAATCTAGGTCATATGTACCTTGCAGTTTCCCCAAAAGACACAGGTTCTGCAATGCTTGTACTAGGTCAAGCATTGATATCCTGGGTCCCTTCTTAATAATGGTTTATGGACCTTTCCTCCAGGAACTTGTCCAAACCTTTTTTAAACCCAACTACACTAACAGCCTTTACTACATCCTCCGGTAACAAATTCCAGAGTTTGATAACACGTTGAGTGAAAAAATATTTTCTTTTATTAGTCTTAAATAGTTTACCCTGTAGCTTCATTGCATGTCCCCTAGTGTTTCTATATTCTGATAACGTAAACAATCGATCTACGTTTACCCGTTCCACTCCGTTCATTAATTTATAGACTTCTATCATATCTCCCCTCAGCCGTCTCTTTTCCAGGTTAAAGAGCCCTAACCTTTTTAGCCTTTCTTCATAGGAGTATCCTTCCATCCCCTTTACCATTTTAGTGGCTCTTCTCTGAACCTTTTCTAATAACGCTATATCTTTTTTAAGATACGGCGACCAGAATTGCACACAATATTCAAGGTGCAGTCTCACCATGGAACGGTATAGAGGCATTATAATATCTTTTGTTTTATTTTCCATTCCTTTCCTTATGATATCTAGCATTCTATTTGCTCTCTTGGCCGCCGCTGCACACTGGGCCGAGGGTTTTAACATGTTATCCACAATGACGCCTAAATCTTTTTCCTGGGTGGTGGTTCCTAATGTGGAACCTTGCATCGTGTAACCATAGTTTGGGTTGTTCTTCCCTAGGTGCATAACTTTGCACTTGTCCACATTAAATTTCATTTGCCATTTTGATGCCCAGTCTTCCAATTTATCAAGATCCTCTTGCAATTTTCCACAATCCTCTTGGGTTTTAACAACTTTAAATAGTTTTGTCTCATCTGCAAATTTGATAACCTCACTCGTTATTCCACTTTCCAGGTCATTTATGAATGTCAAGAAGCAGCGGACCCATCACAGATCCCTGGGGTACACCACTATTCACCTTTCTCCATTGGGAAAATTAGCCATTTAGTCCAACCCTCTGCTTTCTATCTTTTAACCAGTTCCTGATCCACAGTAGTACACTGCCTCCTATCCCATGACTCTTTAGTTTTGCCAAACGTCTCTGATGAGGGACCTTTCAAAGGCTTTCTGAAAGTCCAGATACACTATATCAACCGACTCAACTTTTGTCCACCTGTTTATTCACACTTTCAAAAAAACATAACAGATTAGTAAGACAAGATCTTCCTTGTCTAAAGCCATGTTGGCTGTCTCCCATTAGGCCATGATAATCTACATGCTGAGTAATTTTATTCTTTATGATGGCGTCTACCATTTTTCCTGGTACTGACGTGAGGCTCACCGGTCTGTAGTTTCCCGGATCACCCCTCGAACCCTTTTTAAAAATTGGTGTTACATTGGTGATCCGCAAATCTTCAGGTATTAGAGATGATTTTAATGATAGTTCACAGATTACTAATAGCAGGTCTGCAATCTCATATTTCAGTTCTCTCAACACCCTTGGATGTATACCATCCGGCCCAGGTGATTTGCTACTCTTCAGTTTATCTAATAGTTGTAATACATCTTCCCAATGTATCGATATTTCCTTCAATTCTTCCGCACCTTTAAATACCACTTCAGTCATGGGTAACATTCCTACATCTTCCTCAGTAAAGACCGAAGCAAAGAATTCATTCAGTCTCTTCGCTATCGCCTTGTTGCCTCTTAGTGCCCCTTTAACTCCTCTATCATCTAATGGTCCAACTGACTCTCACAGGTTTTTTGCTACGAATGTATTTGAAAAAAATCTTTATTTCGTGTTTTTGCTTCCGCAGCAAGTTTCTTCTCAAATTCTCCCTTTGCCTTCTTTATCAATGCCTTGCATTTGACCTCCCAGTGCTTGTGCTGTTTCCAGGTTTCATCGTTTGGCTCTTTTTTCCATTTCCTGAAAGATGCTTTCTCTAGGACCAAACAGGAAGTCAGTCCTCACATATGGGTGTCATCAACGCCGATGAAGCCCCAGCGGAGCATTTCCCCAGCTTTCTGTGAAAGCCTTTGGGAATGCAGGCACGCATGCGCAGTTCCCTTCCAGCCTAAAGGTGCCATCTTACTTCAGTCTCTTTTTTTCCGTGAAGCCCACCGGACGTGTGTCCAGTTTTCCCAGTTAAAATTAGATTTTTCAGCGATAATTTTTTTTTTTGCTCTTTTTCTATCGGTTCGATGCCGGTTCCCCTCCCGCCGGGTTCGGTACACCGGTATCGAGCCCGATTCCTCTTTTTCAGTTTTTGCCCTTCGTGGCTGGCGTTCGCGCCCTTTTTTCTCTTTTTCCCGGGAAGGCCGGTCCTTTGACCTCGCGGGGACTCTTTTTTTTCCCCGATGGCTTACAGTGGTTTTAAGAAATCTGATCGGTGTAAGAAACTAATGTCTCTCACCGACACACACGACTGCTGCCTTCGGTGCCTCAGCCCCGACCACGATCCTAAGTCGTGCGGGACCTGTGGAAAAATGTCTTCCAAGGCACTACGAAGTCACCAGCAGCAAAAGGAAAGGCTTTTCTCGTACTCAGCCTCCGGCCGGGCCCGGACCTCATCTGAGGCCTCGACATCTTTGGATTCCGATCCCGAGCGCCGTCGAAGCTCCTCGGACAGGGGGTCCCCCGACCGGGAACGAAAGAGGAAGAAACGGCTCGCGAGGGCGTCGTTGGAGGAGGTCCCAGGCTCCTTGAGGGCCATGTCTAAGACCCCCGACGGTCGCCCCGGACCTGTGGAACTGGAGAAGCCTGCCAAAGTTCCTCGTGTGGAGCCGGAGTCTGCTGGATACGTAAGCCCCGTACTCCTCGTGGACTCTCCTCCCAGGGAGCGGACTTCGGGCCCTGCTCCGCCGGGGCCCGAGTCGGTGGCTGCTGCGTCTCCCGAGCTGAGTCTCAGGATGACAGCCTTGGAGAGCAGAATGTCTACCTTCATGGAGCAGCAGCGGGCACTGATGGCCAGCCTGTCTGGTGCATCTGCCCCGACCACCGGGACATCGACGTCGACCCCGGAGACCGAGCCGATACTCGAGTCCATCGTGGCTCGGAGTCGACCTCGGTCACGGTCTCCCTCGACCTCCCGTTCGGGACCGAGGGCGTCAACGCCGGTGCTTCCAGCGTCGGGGCGGGTGCTCCAGGGCCCCACGGGATCGGACCCCGACTCTTCCTCGGACGAGTCGGCTTGGGAGACGGAGGACGAGGAGTCTCCTGATACCTTTAAGACTCGGTGCGTCCCTTCGGACTCACCGCAGTCTGAGCCCCGGAGTAGGTCCCCCCCGGAGGACACCCGGTTCTCGGAGTTCGTCCGGGATATGGCCCCTGCCTTGGCTATTCCGGCGGATCCCGTGGAAGAGCCTCGAGCTGAAGAGCTTGAGGCGCTGCAGTATGACTCTCTTCCGAAGGAGGCCTTTACTGTCCCGGTTCCTCCGATGCTGGAACGGCTCCTCTTCCGAATGTGGGAGGCACCGGCCTCGGCGCCGGTTCTTAGCAAGCGAGTTGATTCCATCTATCGGCTCCGGAAGAGCCCTGGCTTTCAAAATACACAGCTACCACACCATTCCATGGTTGTGCAATCGGCCATGCATCGTCTGAAGAGTCAGAAGATGCAGTCCGCGGTGCCTCCTGGCAGGGAGGCCTGAAACCTCGATGGCGTCGGTAGAAAGTGCTTTCAGGGCTCGATGCTTGCTTGCCGTGTCCAGTCTTACCAGCTGTACATGGGCATGTACTTGCGGGATCTGGCCAAGGAGTTGGCCGGGTTCTCTGCTGGTCTCTCCGGGGAACCCTTGCAGAGATTTAAGTCCTTGTCCTCGGGGATTCGGGACTGCTCGAAGTTCATGTCCCGCGCCGCCTACGATGGCTTCGAGGCTTCGGCCCGAGTTGTGGCTGCAGTCATCGGACCTCGAGCCAGGGGTTCAGGACAAGTTGGTCGATGTCCCTTACCGAGGTGAAAACCTTTTTGGCAAGCCCATGACCGAGAAGGCCGCTCAGCTCAAGACCGAGCACCTCACTCGGACAAGGCTGTCAAGGAAGACCTCTGCCCCTTCTCATAAAAAGAAGGGCTCGGGTAAAAAGCCCTTTTACCCGAGACAGGGCACTGCCTACAAACAGTACCCACAATATCAGGCTGCCCAAGCTGCCCCCCAGGTTCAGCAAGCCAAGGGCCAGGGTAATGGGCCCCGAAGGCAGAGGACCCCCAAGCCTCAGGCCCCTGCTACCACTCGGCAGGGTGGGGGCTTTTGACTCCTTGAGCATAGCCTCTCCTCCACTGCTCTTCCAACCCTGCACAGGAGGTCGTCTCGCCCTCTTTGCCCACCAGTGGCCCCTTATCACTGGGGACAGTTGGGTGCTGGAGATAGTCCACAAGGGCTATGCCCTCCATTTCCACCAACTGCCACCCCCATACTTTCCAGGGGAGCCTCTAAGGCCTCCTCTGCACACAGACCACCTCCGTCAAGAGCTTCAGGGTCTGTTGGTGGACAGGGCGGTGGAGCCTGTGCCTCCCCACTTGCCAGGTCACGGATTCTACTCCAGGTATTTCCTGGTGCCCAAAAGGACCGGTGGCCTTCGTCCCATTCTGGACCTCAGGAACCTCAAGTTCCTAGTGAAAGAAAAGTTCAAGATGCTTACTCTTGGAACCCTTCTGCCCTACCTCCAGCAGGGAGATTGGCTATGCTCCTTAGATCTAAAGGATGCGTACACTCACATCCTCATTCATCCAGACCACAGAAAGTACCTGAGGTTTATCGTGGGAGGAAACCATTATCAGTACAGAGTGCTGCCTTTCGGCCTCACCTCCGCCCCCAGAGTCTTCACAAAGTGCCTAGCAGTGGTGGCGGCCTACCTGAGAAATCAGGGCATCTTTGTCTTCCCCTATCTGGACGACTGGCTCATCAGGGGTCAGACAGGTCAGGAGGCCAATCAAGCCACCCTCAGGACCATTGCTCTTCTACAACGCCTGGGGTTTGTCATAAACTTCGCAAAGTCCACTTTGCTCCCTTCCCAGAACTTGGAGTTCATAGGGGCAAGGCTGGACTCTCTCCTGGCAAAGGCATTCTTGCCAGAAAACAGAGCCCAAAGGTTGATGGCCTTGGTAAGTCAGTTTCTCAGCAGGTCCTTGGTCTCTCCCAGACTCTGCCTGAGACTTCTAGGCCACATGGCTTCGACAGTGCATGTGACCCCCAATGCCAGGCTCCATATGAGGCCTGCACAATGGTGTCTTCGAGCTCAGTGGTCCCAGGCCACAGGCAGCCTCAGAGACAGGATAAGGGTGTCCAGACCCTTTCTGCACTCCCTCATCTGGTGGCTACACCCACCCAATTTGCTGAAAGGAGTGCTTTTTCAGATTCCAGGTTACACAGTGGTGCTGACCACAGATGCCTCCCTGCAGGGCTGGGGAGCGCATTGTCTGGGCAAGTGCACCCAGGGACTCTGGTCTCCCTGGGAAACTGCACAGCAGATCAACCTCCCCGAACTCAGAGCTATTCGCTTAGCACTCAAAGCTTTCACTCCTACCCTGACTTACTAGTCTGTCCTGATCCAGACAGACAGCCAAGTTGCCATGTTTTATGTGAACAGACAGGGCGGAACCGGGTCCAGGATCCTTTGTCGGGAGGCCCAGGACCTGTTTTCTTTTGCCCTCCAGCACAACATGCTCCTCAGGGCTGTGTATCTTCTCCAGGACCAAGCAGGAAGTCAGTCCTCACATATGGGTGACGTCGGCGCTGACGGAGCCCTCGCGGAGCAATTTCCCCAGCTTTCAAAGAAAGCCTTTGGGAATTGCAGCGCGCATGCGCGGTCCCCTTCCTGCCCAAGGGTGCCATCTTGCTCAGTCTTCTTTTTTCCGCGGAGCCCTACAGACGCTGTTTGTATTCACCGCTGAAAAAGTTGATTTTCTCTCTTATTATTTATTCTTTTTTGGTTCGACGCCGGATTCTTTTTCTTGCAGCCTTATTTTTAAATTGGATAATGTTTTTATTGTAAACCGCTCAGGTGCCCATGGTGTTGGGCGGTATATCAAGTTTTATTAAACATAAACATAAACATTCTTTTTCCCGCCCGGACCCGCTACGTCGGTATCGGGTCCGTTTCTTTATTTTTCGGTTTTTTGTCCTTCGTGACAAGCGTTCGCGCCATTTTTTTCCTTTTCACTGGCAGCCCTGTCTTGATCTCGCAGGGGCCCTTTTTCCCTCGATGGCTGCCAGCGGGTTTAAGAAGTGTGATCGCTGTAAGAAACTCATGTCTCTTACCAACACACACGACTGCTGCCTCCGCTGCCTCGGACCTGATCATGACCCGATGATCTGTGGTCCGTGTGGCAAAATGTCCTCAAAAGCGTTGAGTCGGTAGCATCAGCGAGAACGAATTTTCTCTGACTCCGCGTCCGGCCGGGCCCGGACCTCGTCAGAGGCTTCGACGTCCCGGGACTCCGGTCCTGAGCATCGTCGGAGTTCCTCTGAGCGGGGGTCTCCTACCCGGGAACATCATAGGAAGAAAAAAACCCGCGAGGGTGGCGTCGGCGGACGCTCCTGGTTCCTCGAGGGCCAGGTCGCATAGCCCCGACAGCCGTCCCGGGTCCTCTGAGTCGGAGAGGCCTTCGAAACATCCTCGTCTCGAGATGGAGTCGCCTGGACACGTGAGTACTGTGGTCCTCGTGGACTCGCCTCCGAAGGAGCTGACGTCGGGCCCGACGCCGTCGGGGCCCGAGTCAGGGGCTGCTGGGTCTCCTGAGCTTGGACTCAGGTTGACGGCCTTGGAGAGCAGTTTAACTGCCTTCATGGACCAGCAGCTTGCATTGATCGCTGGCCTTGCCAATGCGTCTGCCCCGGCCACTGGGACGTCGACGTCCAAGTCGACCCCGGAGACCGAGCCGATCCTCGAGTCCATCCGAGCTCGAGTCGATCCTCGGTCGCGGTCTCCCTCGGCCTCCCGTTCGGGACCGAGGTCGTCGATGCCGACTCCTTCAACGTCGGAGCAGAGGGCATCGGTGCCCGCCCGACCGGAGCCACTCGAATCCTCCTCCACAGAGTCCGACTGGGAATCGGAGGACGAAGAGTCCCCTGGTAGTTTTCGGACTCGGTGTGTCCCCTCGGACTCGCCCGAGTCTGAACCTCGGAGACGGTCCCCCCCGGAGGACACCCGGTTCTCGGATTTCATGCGAGATATGGCCAAGGCCTTGGCATTCCCCGCGGATCCCGAGGAGGAGCCTCGAGCCGAGGAGCTCGATGCCCTCCAGTATGATTCTCCCCCGAAGGAGGCCTTTACTGTACCGGTTCCTCCGATGCTGGAACGACTTCTCTTCCGCATGTGGGAGAACCCGGCGTCGGCACCGGTGTTAAGCAAGCGGGTCGATTCCATTTATCGAGTCCGCAAGAGCCCCGGCTTCCAAAAGGCACAACTACCGCACCATTCCATGGTGGTGGAATCGGCCATGCATAGACTCAAGAGTCAAAAATGCACTCCTCGGTGCCTCCCGGCAGGGAGGCCCGGAGCCTGGATGCCCTCGGTAGAAAGTGTTTCCAGGGCTCTATGCTTGCTTGTCGAGTCCAGACCTACCAGCTCTATATGGGCATGTATCTCCGAGATCTGGCAAAGGAAATTGCCGGGTTCTCGGCTGGTCTCTCCGAGGAACCTTTGCAGAGGTTCCAAGCCTTGTCCACTGGGATTCGAGAGTGCTCGAAGTTTATCTCTCGGGCAGCCTACGATGGCTTTGAAGCATCGGCTCGAGTAGCCGGAGCCGGCATCGGTGCCCGCCGACAGGCTTGGCTTCAGTCATCCGACCTCGAGCCATGGGTCCAGGACAAGTTGGTCGATGTCCCCTGCAGAGGTGAAAACCTCTTTGGCAAACCCATGGCTGAAAAGGCTGCACAAATCGAGACCGAGACTCTGACCAGAACTAGGCTGTCCAGAAAAACCTCTGCCCCTTCTCAGAAGAAGGGCTCAGGGAAAAAGCCCTTTTACCCGAGGAAGGCGGCTGCCTATAAATACTACCCTCAGTATCAGGCCTCAGCAGCTCCCCAAAAGGGTCAGCAGGCCAAGGGACGGGGTAATGGGTCCTGTAGGCAGCAGGCCCACAAGCCCACGACCACCGCCCCTGCTCAGCAGGGTGGGGGTTTTTGACTCCATCAGCATAGCCTCTTCCCCTCAGCTGGTTTCCCTAAGCACAGGAGGCCGGCTGGTCCACTTTGCCCACAGGTGGTCAGCCATCACATCAGATACCTGGGTACTTCATATAGTTCAGAAGGGCTATCTTCTACACTTTCACCAGGTACCTCCCTCCTACTTTCCAGGGGAGCCTCCAAGACTCCCTCTGCACAGGGACTTACTCCTTCAGGAGTTGGCAAGTCTTCTTCAGGAACAGGCTGTGGAACCGGTGCCCCACCACCTGAGAGGCACGGCTTTTATTCCAGTTACTTTCTGATAACAAAAAGAACAGGAGGCCTCAGACCCATCCTGGACTTGCGAAACCTCAACAAGTTCCTGGCGAGGGAAAAGTTCAAGATGCTTTCCCTTGGAATCCTGCTGCCCTACCTCCAGCGGGGAGACTGGCTATGCTCCTTAGATCTAAAGGATGCCTATACTCACATCCTTATTCATCCAGACCACAGACAATATCTCAGATTTGTTGTGGAAGGAAATCATTACCAGTACAGGGTCCTGCCCTTTGGCCTATCCTCCGCCCCACGGGTTTTCACCAAATGCCTGGCAGTGGTGGCGGCCTGTCTCAGACTTCAAGGCTTTTTTGTGTTTCCATACCTGGACGACTGGCTCATCCGGGCCCAGTCTTCCCAAGAGGCCACTCAAGCCACTCATCGCACTGTGTCTCTGCTCCAGCACTTGGGCTTTGTCATAAACTTCACAAAGTCCACTTTGCTCCCCTCTCAAGATCTCAAATTCATCGGCGCAAGGTTAAGCACACTTCAGGCGCGGGCCTTCCTGCCTCTGGACAGGGCCCACAGGCTCATGAATCTCGCCAGCCACTTTCGCAGCAAGTCCCTGGTCTCTGCCAGGCAATTTCTGAGACTAATCGGCCATATGGCTTCCACGGTCCATGTGACCCCCAATGCCCGCCTGTACATGCGACCTGCCCAGTGGTGCCTTCGCATTCAATGGCATCAGGCCACGGGGAGCCGGACGGACTTAGTACAAGTCTCGGACCTGCTGGTCTCTTCTCTGCGGTGGTGGCTTCATCTGCCAAACCTAGTACTGGGAGTGGATTTTCAATCTCCTCCTCCTTCTCAGGTACTAACAACCGATGCTTCTCTCCTGGGATGGGGAGCACATTGCCAAGGGGCATGTACTCAAGGCCTCTGGACTCCTTGGGAGTCTGCGCAGCAGATAAACTTCCTGGAGCTCAGAGCCATCCGCCTAGCTCTGAGAGCCTTCTCTCACCTCACTTCTCACCAGTCTGTACTGGTCCAGATGGACAATCAAGTAGCAATGTTCTACGTGAACAAACAGGGAGGCACAGGCTCCTTCCTTCTCTGTCAGGAGGCACGACGGCTGTGCTCTTGGGCAGTCGGCCACGGCATACTCCTCAAAGCGGTCTATCTCCCAGGTCCAGAAAATTACCTGGCAGACAAACTAAGCAGGATCCTCCAACCACACGAGTGGAGATTGGATCCATTAGTGGTTCAGCAGATCTTTCTCAAGTGGGGACTCCCCACCTTGGATCTGTTTGCCAGTCCTCTGAACTGGCAACTACCCAGATTCTGCTCTCGACAACCGCATCCTCTCAGAGTAGCGCCGGATGCTTTTCTGATTCCATGGTCCACAGGCCTCTTGTATGCCTTTCCTCCCATGCTGCTGGTGTCTCGAACGCTCTTCAAGGTTCTCAGAGACAAAGCCTCGATGATCCTAGTGGCTCCCCGGTGGCCAAGGCAACCTTGGTTCCCGCTTCTAATGCAGCTGGCGGTGGACACTCCTCTTCCTCTGGGGTTTCAACCCGATCTTCTGACACAAGACCACGGGTCTCTCCTACACCCCAACCTCCGGTCCCTTCATCTGATGGCCTGACTGCTGAAAGGGTAGTCCTTGCTCCCCTCCTACTGCCTCGGGAGGTGGAAGAGGTCGTCTTGGCCTCCAGGCGGCCCTCCACCCGGAAGTCCTACGCTCTTAAGTGGCGTCGCTTCTCCGTGTGGTGTGCTCAGCAGTCTGAGAATCCCTTCTCCTGCTTGGTGGCGGTGGTCTTGCAATATTTGCTTTACCTCTCCAATCTGGGCCTTAAGTCCAACTCTGTCAGTGTCCACCTCAGTGCTCTCTCTGCACATCACGCACCGGTAGATGGCAGGCCTCTGTCCAACCACCCTTTGGTGGCTCGTTTTCTCCGAGGCCCTCTTCTGCTTAAGCCTCCTTTGCGTCCACCAGCCCCTGAATGGGATCTGAATGTGGTCTTGCAGCGGATTACCTGTCCGCCCTTTGAACCTATGGCTACCTGCCCTCTTCGTTTTCTTTCTTGGAAAACCTTGTTCTTGGTAGCCCTTACCTCTGCTAGGCGTGTTAGTGAACTGCAGGCCCTAGTGTCTGATCCTCCTTACACTAGGTTCTACAGGAATAGGGTGGTCTTACGGACTCACCCTAAGTTTCTTCCAAAAGTGGTTTCTCCTTTTCATCTCAACCAGGAGGTGGTTCTTCCGACCTTCTTTCCCAGGCCGCACTCCAGCCGGGCTGAAATGGTCCTGCATACCCTGGACTGTAGAAGGGCCTTGTCCTTCTACCTTGACCGTACGCGGGAGCATAGGAGGGCTGTTCAGCTCTTCGTTTCTTTTGACCCCAATAACTTGGGGCTCCCTGTCTCCAAGTGTACCTTGTCCATCTGGGTAGCTGACTGTATCGCCTGGGCTTATGGAGCAGCCGGCCTCTTGTTGGAGGGTCGAGTCACGGCTCATCGTGTTAGGGCGAAGGCTGCGTCAGTGGCACACCTCCGCTCTGTTCCGTTGGCAGACATCTGCCGGGCCGCTACTTGGTCTTCAAGCCAGACTTTTGCGGCACATTACTGCCTGGAGAGGGAGTCCCGCAGGGACAGTGCTTTCGGTCAGGCAGTCCTCCATAATCTCTTTGAGGTTTAGGCAACTCCTACCCTCCAGCCCTGGTGTTGGGCTACCGGTCGGGGGCGTTTTCAGAAAAGATTCCTTCCTTCTATTCTGCTGAGCTAGAGGGAGCTCATTTTTGTGCTTGAGGTCTCCGGTAGCCTTAAGCTTGGGAGTCCCATATGTGAGGACTGACTTCCTGCTTGGTCCTGGAGAAAGAGTAGTTACTCACCTGTAACAGGTGTTCTCCAGGAGCAGCAGGAATCAGTCCTCACAACCCTCCCTCCTCCCCTTGGAGTTGCAGTCCTATCATTTCGTTTTTGCTAATTTTTTTGCTGTCTTTTACCTATGTCATCAGACTGAGCAAGATGGCGGGTCCTTGGGCGGGAAGGGGACCGCGCATGCGTGCTGCAATTCCCAAAGGCTTTCTTTGAAAGCTGGGGAAATTGCTCCGTGAGGGCTCCGTCGGCGCCGACGTCACCCATATGTGAGGACTGATTCCTGCTGCTCCTGGAGAACACCTGTTACAGGTGAGTAACTACTCTTTCCTGGCCAGGACAACTACCTGACAGACAGGTTAAGCAGGATTCTGCAGCCCCACGAGTGGCAGCTGCATCCTTCGGTAGTTCAGAAGATCTTTCTCAAATGGGGTCTTCCTTTGATGGATCTTTTTGCCAGTCCAGTGAACAAGCAACTGCCAAAGTTCTGCTCCAAAAATAACCAATTACTCTACCAGTATGAGAATTCCTCACAGTTAGTTTCTAACTTCCCAAATTGCATTTTAAATACATGTCATATTTTTATGTATCGAAACCGGGTCTCAGACTTACAGGAGCTATGGTATCAACTTTTTAACCAGGTGCTCCAATTTGCATCAATGACCCTTTTTTTTGATATTTTGTTATTTTTCTTAATTTAGTTTAAAGTAAAAATCTTTAAAAAGACAAATGAGTCAGGCTTATCTTAATTGAAGAGTCCCAACGCCAGTTTCAGCCTGGAGAATGTGCAGCTACCACATTTCTGCTCTGAGGCCGGCCTGGAGTCTGGAGGTGGCGGACGCTTTCCTCCTCTCCTGGTGCAGAGGTTTGCTGTATGCGTTCCCACAGATGCTGCTGGTACCTCGGGCCCTCCTCAAAATCCAAGCAGAGGTGGCCTTCGTCATCTTTATTGCACCCAGATGGCCCAGGCAGCCCTGGTTCTCCCTGCTCCTGCAGCTGTCCCAGAAAGGCCCCTGGCCATGGGGACTGCCCTGGACCTCCTGTTCCAGGAGGATGGGACGTTGCGTCACCTCAACCTCCAGTCCCTGGTGCTGACGGTGTGGATGCTGAAAGGATAGCCATTGCACACCACTGCCTTCCCAGAGCAGTGGAAGATGTCTTGCTGGCTTCGGGTAAAGCCTCTACACGATGAGCTTACACCTTCAATTGGCGAAGATTTTCCTCTGTTGCGAAGGGGAAGGCCTCAACCCTTTCTCCTGTACAACGGCACACATTGCAATACCTCCTTCACCTCTTAGGTACTTGCCTGAGATCCAACTAAGTGCATCTCAGCGCTATCTTGGCCCACCTCTACCTGGTGGGTGGTCAGGCCGTGTCAGTACACCCTCTGGTGAGCAGGCTCATGTGGGACCGCCACCTCTCACAGCCCCAGGTCTGCCCACCGCCAGTAGCGTGGGACTTCAGTGTGATGCTGGGGAGACTCATGGCTCCACCTTTTGAACCCCTGGCTACCTGCCCTCTTGAGTACCTCTCTTGGGAGGTTGTATTCCTAGTGGCGCTCACCTCAGCTAGGCACATGAACGAACTGCAAGCCCTGGTGGCACAAGCACCCTACGCCAGGTTCCACAGGAACAGGGTCATCCTTCAGACGCACCCTAAGTTCTTGCAAAAAGTGGTCTCTGCATTCCACTTAAACCAGGAGGTGATATTACCCCTTCCCCTTTTTCCATGGAATTTCAATCCATAGAGATTCTACAGTGAATTTTGTTTCCTGAAAAATGTTAATCCTTAGTGACTCAATGCCCTCTCTAACATAAAGTGCAACCCCTCCACCAATTTGATTTGCTCTGTCATTACGATATAGTTTGTACCCAGGTATCAGTGACCCACTGGTTGTCCTTCCACCATGTCTCTGAGATACCAATCATTTTAGAGGCTGTATTTTATTCATATTAATCCAACTATCAATAGGCAGGGGTAATTTGGAATCTTTAAGTTCTGTCTGCTCTGTACTCAAGGGCATTTGGGTTACTTTTGTCTTTATTGGAACCTCTCTGTTGATATGCCCTAACATCAGTCTTTTGCTAGTATCCTTCAAGGATACGTTGTTCCGAACCATGTGTTCTTGGGCGACTGTCTGCTTTCCCCTATTATCTAGTTTAAAAGCTGCTCTATCTCCTTTTTGAAGGTTAATGCCTTCCTACCTTCTCCTTCCCAAGCTCACCTTGAAACCACATGCTTCTCTGCCTTTTACTTTCTTGGCCCCCATCTCTGGAACTCTCTTCCCCCGGACCTCCGCCTGGAGCCTTCTCTCAAAACCTTTAAAGCCCACCTGAAAACACACCTTTTTTGCCTAGCCCCTGACCTTCCCTCACCCCCTAACCCCTCTTTCTCCACCCCCCCCACCCCCGGTGACATTCCTCAATCTGTCTGACTCCCGCTCTTCTGCTACAGACTCTAACCTTTTCTTGCCTGTCCTATAGTACAGTTGGCGTTCCTTTCTTTTCTTAAGCAGCTTTTTTTATGTATTTTGTAAACCGCTCAGACGATGTTGCATTGAGCGGTATATTAAGCATCCAATAAAGATAAAGAAAAGCCACCTGGTTCCATCCCAGTTAAGGTGGAGCCCATCCCTTTGGAAAAGCCCCTCCTTTCCCCAGAATGTTTCCCAGTTCCTAACAAATCCAAAACCCTCTTCCTTGCACCATCATCTCGTCCATGCATTGAGATTCTGGAGCTCTGCCTGCCTTTTGGGTCCTGCGCATGGAACAGGAAGTATTTTGGAAAATGCTACCCTGGAAGTTCTGGATTTCAACTTCCTACCTAAAAGTCTAAATTTGGCCTCTAGAACCTCCCTACCACACTTTCCTATGTCATTGATACCGACCATGTACCAAGACAGCAGACTCCTCCCCAGCACTATCTAAGACCTTGTCTAGGTGGCGCATGAGGTCTTGCTACCTTCACACCAGGCAGGCATGTTACCAACCACCCAGCTATTTACATGCCTAATGATCGAATCAGCAGATATAACGGCTGTCCTAATCCTTCCCTTGTGGGCACATGGCCCTGAAGAAACCACCTCGGTGCGAGAGGGTTTTACATCACCTTGGAGGACAGGTCCTAGCTACAAGATCACTTCCTGCCACACCAGGTTGATGCTGTCCTGTCATGTGACCTCTTTCCATGGCAGCAGGGATGCTGCCAGACCGGAGGTGGGACTTCAGTACTACATCCCTGTAGGTCTCATCTATGTACCTCTGTCTTCCTTAGGTCCTCAAAGTCTGCTAGTCTAGCCTCCAGAGATCGGACTCTTTCCCTGAGAGCAAAGAGCTCCTTGTACTTAGTGCACATGTAAGACCCCTCACCAATTGGGAGATAATCATATATGTGACACTCAATGTAAAAGACTGGAAAGCCCCCATCTCGCTGCTGGATGGCTGTCTGCATCTTAGTTTTATGGTTGTGTTTAGGTATTTACGTGCTTTGTTTACTCAGGTTTTCTGGAGATAAGTACTAATAAAACTATACCTAATACGTTTAATGGATTTTGTTCAGCTTAAGATTAATTAATCTCAGGTCCTTAATGTATGTCTTAGGATAAACAGCTGTACCTGAGAGTGAATATGGCACCTCCTTCCCTTTCAGAGGTTTAAGCACCTATAAAGCTATGATTATCCCAGAGATGGGTGGGAGTCAGGGAGGGAGGGAAAGAAGACTTTTTAAAAGCTGGCTGCTATACAGTACCCTGTTCTGTACTTCTAAGGTAATCTGTGACCAATTTCCCGGATGATTCACACAGCTCTTGCTTTGATAGAGGGAGCTTTCAAAATGCCCCTTTGATCTGTTGACACCTATTTAAAACAATTTCACATGTCTATTGCCCCCTATCTAGAAGGCTTCTTTGTAAAGGTCTCTAGAAACAATTTATTGCTTAAAGAATACTGACCTTGTTTTTCCTTTTATGCTAAGATATTTATACTCTAATTTGATTTAAAGTAAAGCTCTTTGCTGATACTAGGCCTTGACTTAGTAGTAAATTTAAACTAGCAGCTCTCTGCTGAGTTTTAAACTTAAACTGAAAGCTACCTGTTGAGTATTTAATCTACTAAAAGCTCTTTTTCTGATACTAGGCCCTGACTAATTTAACAAATACACTGGATTCTAATTTATACAGATTAATCAGCTTTAATCTAAATAATTCCTTTTATTTATTATTTACATTCTTTTATATACCACGCTATTCTGCATCAGTGCGGTTTACATTGAACAAACTTAAATTAGATTGAACAGGGCATTATAACTTGGAGATAACTATTTTACAGGGAACATGGGCTGTGGAGGGTTAAGTGGCTTGCCCGAGACCACAAGGAGCACCTGTGGGACTAGAAACCCCAGTCCTTCCGGCCCAAGGTTGCTGTCCTCTAATGGGATTTGAACCCCCGACCTTCTGGCCTGAAGTACCTTGCCCCAACCACTAGGCCACTCCTCCACTCCACTCCAATCTTTTTCACCAAGATTTAGAAAAATTCCCAGAAGTAAATACTTACAATTGCAGATCTCTTTCTAGAAGTAGCAGTCTTTTTTTGTAGTCCTTAAAGACTACATTCTTTCTCTAAGCACTATTATCTGGATGTTTATGCTAAAAGGGATACTGCTTTTGGGGCTGAGATGCTTAGAAAAGAGTGCCTTCATCCCACCAACATATCAGATGATTTGTTACATCCCATGTGTTCTGGACTGGTCTGATGAAAGAAAAACAAGATCAATCCAGAGGCCTGCCCTTATTCTGTGAAAATTTCTAATTTGATCTTGATTTGTAGGTTAGTAGGGAACCTAGATATTTCTTCTGTTTTTTTAGGATTGTTTGTTTTTTGAATATCCTCCTCCTTTGAAGGAGAGGGAGGGGATTTTGGTTAGTTTCCATTCCCTTTGTTAGGGAAATACTGGAGAGCAAGTGACTGCACAGTGCCTCTTACAGGGTAAACCACACGGCTTATAATCCTCTGTCTCCATCCACTGGCTGATAAGCATAACTCATGTATTCTGAACCTCTATAGTTGGCCTCAAAGAAAGAAAATTAGCAGATAAGACCAGATTTCTCTTTTAGGCCAAGGCTTTACATGAGGGATTAACTGAGTAGTTGTTCTTAATCTTCTATCTCCTCCAAAATGAACATTTAGAAAAAATATTAAGGCCTTGGTGCTTAATTGGTAGCAAAATGGTCCAGCTGGTACTTGCACATGATAGCTGCAAAATTTCCACTTCATCCAGAAGCTGCTTTTGGTTGGTTGTGATGCACATCCTTAAAATGTATTTTACAAAAGGCTCTGCATATGGCAGAACCTTTGTAAAATACTGCTCCCTGCCTTCACATTCACACATCTTTTCTCACAAATATGTTCTGTCTAAAATGGGGCTTTATGCATCTGTATGCTTTTTCTTATGTCTTGGATACATAACAATGACTTTGTTTTCCCTTTTCTGTTGGCTGTTGCATAAAGAGAAGTTTACGTTAGGAGAATTATTTTATAGAATGTGTAATTTCACCCTGTGGCTGTACCTGTGTGCACTTGATTTTGCAGGGAAACCTTTCTGGTGACATGTAAAGGATTTAACCATTTCAATGTATTTTCTTTCCCTCCCCCCCACCCCCCAATCCCCTTATAGCTGATTCTTCATCACAAGTTTCTACATCCCCAAAGCAACAGAAGAATGATAATGACCTAATGGCACAAGCCGTAGCACTTTGTTCAGGCTCGTTTCCAACAGACAGGTAGAACTAAATTCTTGTTGATTGATTTGTATTTAGCTACAGAGGATATTTTTATTTGATAGTGATGTTTTGGAATAGTTTTCTTAAATGGCTCATCCTCTAGTCATCTCTGAAGGCACATATCTGATTTTGCAGGGAACTCCAGCGTGGAAATGCCTCATCCATAACACTGAGAGGAAATGCAGATCTTGAATGTATTTGGCAACAGCTCATGGATGTGTGTTTCCTTTTAGGGAGGAAGACGAGGAGGAGCTTGGCGAGTTCCATCTTTTACCAGATCAGTCATCTGACAGTGGAGATGTGAGTAATGGAAAAACTAAAATGGAATCAGTAGTTAGAAATAAATCCCCAGGCCAAAGCAGCTGTAACTTCACTGACTTGGCTAGATTCAAGAGCAGCTAGGAAAAATACTCTTGTTTTGGAGCCTGTGAATTACAGCTTGCATTTATGTAGTAATCATTGTTTCCCTATTGTCCATCCAGTCCAATCTAGACTCCTGGGTTTACTCCCACTTCCAGCAGATGGAGAGTGAGAATTGCAGGCTTCTGTGATGTCACAGCATAAAGGAGCTGAGAATCCAGCCCATAAGCCAGTGTTCTTGGTCTCCAGCAGAGATGGGGTGAACTCAGCCCAGTCTGCGCCGCACCGAGGGATAGTGTGAGGACAATAGAAAAAAAAATCTTCAATAATAAAGCAAGAACTCAGAGGTCTGTAGAAGTTTTAAAGTGTTCTTGGATTGAGACTGATGGTGTGAGCTACCCCTCAGAGGACTAGTTCTGTTTAATCAGCAGGATCCTCTGGTGGGGGAAAGGGAGGGGAAGTTGGCCTGCCCATTTGATTGGGTCCCCTCGTCCCTCTCCGGGACCTGCTGTGATCAGCTGCTTCCTTTCTTACTGTATCTGGCCCATTAGTTGTCTGAGTCCGGAGTGTTCAGTCACTCGGGCTCAGCAACACCATGGTGGGGGACCTCTGGAGCCGATGCTAGGCCAGGTAGGTGAATTTCAGTGCGGGGGAGGTCTGGTCGAGCTCAGGCAGCTCCCTCCTGGAGTTTAAAATGGTTTCAGTGGTTTGCTGCATTGGTTGGTGGCATGTCAGGTCGACACGCCGGTGTCAGCTAAATCTCTGTGCACGGCTTGCAGTGTGAAGAGGGGACGGCTCTCCGATGCAGGCCTCTGCTGTGGCTATGAGGCAGAGGATCACTCTTTTTGCGAGAGGCCCGTCATTTGGAGGTAGAGGCTATAAAGAGCTCTGGCTCCATTTTAGAAACATAGAAACATGATGACAGAAAAAGACCACAAGGCCCACCTAGTCTGTTCTTCCATAACTACAACAGTCCACTTTTTACCTTTAGAGATCCTCTGTGTTGGTCCCATGCTTTTTTGAATTCAGTTACTGTCCTCGTCTCTACCACCTCCACTGGCAGACAGTTTCTGCTCAGGCCTAGTTCCCACTGTTTTGATAGGAACAGTGGCCATTTTCAAAACTCAGCTGTGCGGCTAATCTTCTGTCAGCCTCAGTATGCTCATATAACCCCTCTTCACAGGCTCCCTATTCATTTCTGTATCCAGTTCAAACTTCTCCTACTGACCTATAAGTGCTTTCATTCTGCTTCTCATTATCTTTTCTCTTATCTCTCCCTATACCCCTCCTTGGGAACTCCACTCTTCCAAATACATTCTGCTAGACCAATCCAGACCTAGTGGGTTATGTCCCCCTGCCAGCAGATGGTGAGACAGAAAAATTCACAAAGCTTTGTGATATCACCTTTGGTATAAAAACCTAGCCCCCAAGCTTCAGTATTTTCTGTCTCAGCAGCTGCTGGACTTCTCCTAGCTCCTGGTGTTCTCTGAGAAGAGATTTAGTGTCAGAGTAGCTATCTTTAGTAGCTGTGCACACAGTGGTGCCCCTTCTTTGTCGACAGTTTTCCTTTCTTCGCTTTCCAGAGCTGCTCCTGGTCAAGAGGACCAGTAGAACACCTCTGAAAGGAAGTGCTGCTGCTCATGAGGAGCAGTTGCAGCCTTCCATTCTGACTGTTTTGCAAGCAAGACTTCTATCAACTAAGTTGACAGTCACTTTTTGTTGTTTTTCTAACTCCTTAAAGTTTGTTTAAAAAAACAAACAAACAAACCGTATTCAAGGACTCGGTTGCTGAGGAAGATTTTTCTTCTCCAGACCCTTCCTTCTAAATCTGGTGTTTGTTTGTTTTTTTAACTCCTTCGAGAGCAGCGAGTGTGTTATTTCTTTCATGGTTCTCTTTTAAAGCAGCATCCCGACCTGTTTTTCAGCGGTATCTTGTTCTTCTGACCATGTGTACCTCCCTTCTTTTTTCGGTGTGCTCTGTTTTCTGCAATTGCCTTTTTCCCGCTTCTCTTCATGCGGTCAGTCAGCGGTTGCTTCCCGGCTCTGTTTTGCTGTTTCCCACCATAATTTTTGTGCCACGGCTGCCATTCTTTCTTCAGTGTCTGATTTTTGGCTCCCTTGCTTTTCCTGTTACTTTTTTATCCTGTTGTGAAAATGCCGCCTTCCCTACAGCGTTGATTGGTCTGTGGGAAGAAATGTAAGACTTTGACAGGTAGTTTGTGTTTCTTCTGTGGTTATGATCAAGGAGGTCTTTCTGCAACTGCCAGTCCTGGTTCTGGTAGCCTTTCCAGTTCTCTTGCTTCAGCTCTCTCTGGGTTACCTCAGTTTGCTAGATCTCAAGATGCCCTTCCTCCGGTTTTGTTGCCTGAGCAGCCTGCTCACCCTTTACAACTCTACTCAGCCTATGCAGACTTCAGCTGACAGCTCTGATCTCCAGTTTATGCAGCTATTCTGTCAGGTCTGGGATATGTGGTACTCGGGGATTTCGGCTACTCCGACTGCTGCTGATCCACCATCTTGAAAGAGTGCCTGCCAAAGTTTGACTGGAGCTTCTTTAGATCTAGCTACGGATGCCTTCTCTCCTCCAGGGGACTGTTGTCCTGCAGAGGAAGACTATGCCGGTCCTTCAAATGAACATTTTATCACTTCTGAGTTTGGCTGGGAAGGAGAGTTCTCGCCATTGGAAGATGACCAGGAGCCTCGAGGAGACTGTCAAGATATTCGGTTATTCCATAAGGAAGAGCTTCCTGCTCTCGTTGCTGAAATTACGGAGGCTCTGCACCTCTTGAACGCTCAAATGCAACAGCCTTCAGATTTCTCTAAACCTCAGGCAAACCCCATTATCGTGGGCTTCAGGAAACCTAAGGCTTTTCCCTTTCCCCTGGAACTACAACGATAGTCTCCTTAAAGTGAGATTCTCCTGATGTGTCGCTCTGCTCGTTGCTTGGGGCGTGTTTACTTTTGCTCTTTGGATGATCTTGACAAGTGGTTGTGTTTACATAAAGTAGATGCCCTGGTCACTGCAGTCACTAAACGCACAACCATTCCTATGGAGAGTGGCTCTGCCCTCCGTGATCAGACAAATCACAAGGTGGAGGACCTCTTAAAAACCACTTTCTTGTCATCAACTTTGGCATTGTAGCCCTCTGTTTGCAGAGGTCTCACTGCACGCACTCTGCTTCGATGGCTTCAGTCACTTCCAGATCATCTGGCTTTGTCTCATTTAGTCAGTCACTGCCTTGCTTGCAGATGCCTTTTATGATCTGCTGCACTTATCTGCTCTGTCTGAGACTGCTGCTACAGTGGCTCGGCATTGGCTGTGGCTCCATCATTGGAATGCGAATGCTGCTTCCAAGTTCTGTCTTGCCAAGCTTCCTCTCAAGAACCATCTTCTTTAGGGTGAGGATTTGGAAAAACTTGTGAAGGATTTAGGGGACGTCAAGCCTCAACGTTTGCCAGAGGCTAAGCCCAACTCCAGTTTTGGTCATCCTGCCATGTCGTCTTCAGAGACGTTAGTCACCACCAGCCTGGCAAATCTGGCTGCTCTTCGAATAGGGCTGGTTCTAAGCCTGAGTCCTTTTGGGGTATCCGTCACAATCGGGGCAATTTCTCCGCGTCCAAGTTTTCTGGTTCCGCCGAATCTTCCCGTTGACTGTTTCCTGGCCCATTCTGGGGTGCCTCTTGTGGACAGACACAAACTGTATTTCTCCCATGAATGGGCCCAGATAGCATCGGACCGGTGGGTATTCAAGGTAGTAACACACAGAGTTATGCTCTCAGCTTCACTGAGCCTGTGCCAAATGCCTTTCTCATTTCTCCATGCGGTTCCATGGCCAAGGCAGTGGCTATACGCCTGACTTTCCACCGCCACCTTCAGCTCAATGAGGTATGCCCAGTTCCTCCCTCAGAAAGAGGTTCTGGTCACTATTCTATTTACTTTGTCATTCACAAGAAGGATGGCTCCTTCCATCCTATCTTGGACCTCAAGGGAGTCAATTGCTGTCTTCAGGTGCTGCATTTCCGGATGGAAACCCTCAAGACAATCATTCAAGCTGTTCAGCCAGGCAAATTTCTCGCATATCTGGACCTGGCAGAAGTGCATTTTCACATTCCAATCTGCTAAGATCAGCAATACTATTTGTTTCGTGGTCCTCTGTCAACATTATCAGTTTCGTGCACATCCTTTGGTCTTGCCACAACTCCTCACACTTTCTCCAAGGTAGTAGTGGCAGCTACCCTGCAGCACCAAAGTATTTAGGTTCATCTAGATCAGAGCAATGAGTTTTGAGCAGGCTACTGCAGTCTCTCAGGTCCTCTCCTTTCTGGACTGTCTCGGTTGGGTGGTCAATTTTGCCAAAAGCAATCTGTGCCTAGTTCAGTCTCTGGAATTCCTCAGCGCCTCCTTCGATACGAGAGTGGGTCACGTCTTCCTCTCTTACGACAGATGAAAGAAGCTCTGCGTTCAGGTACATGCCTTCCGGTGCCTGGCAGCTCCCACTGCCTGGGATTACCTACAACTCCTCGGCACCATGGTTCCTGCTCTTGACATAGTCCCCTGGGTCCGTGCTCACATACATCCACTTCAGTACTGTCTCCTGTCGCGCTGGTCCCCATTCACCCAGGACTATCAGATTCGTCTACTCCTTTCTTCAATGGCTCCCCACAGTCTTTGCTGGTGGCTTTGTCCTCATCACTTGTTGAAGGGCATTCTCTTGGAAATTCCATGTTGGGTGGTGGTCACCACGGATGCCAGCCTTGCAGGTTGGGGAGCGCACTGTCAGGGACAGGCAGCGCAGGGATCTTGGTCCATTCAAGAAGCCTCTTGGATCATCAATCTCCTCGAAGCATTGGCTGTTCATCTGGCTCTACTCTTCTTTCAATCCCATCTCCAGGGTTGAGAAGTTGGAGTACTTTCTGATAATTCCACCACTGTGACTTATCTCAACAGACAGGGTGGGACTAAATGTCCCAGAGTGGCCCTGGAAATGAATCTTCTATTTCCCTGAGCAGAATCCAACCTCCTGGCTCTTTCTATGCAGCATATTATGGGAATAGAGAATATTCAAGCGGATTTCCTGAGGAGTCATATCCTGGACCCCCAGCAAGTAGGAGCTAGCTCCGTGTGTGTTTGCAAACATGTGTCGGTGGGGTCATCTAGACCTAATGGCCACCTCTTCCAATGCCAATACGTCAGTCTTTGTCAGTCATCAAAAGGAACCAAATTCTCACAGACTAGATGCTCTGGTTCAGACCTGGCCCTCGAACAGGCTTCTCTACTTTTTTCCTCCTTGGCTCTAATTGGCTGCATAATTTGTCTAATAGAGTTGCAGTCCGGCGGGTAGTGCTGTTGGCTTTGGCTTGGCCTCTGTGTCCATGGTATGCCGATCTTCTCTGTCTCCTGCAGGAGTTGCCCCCTACACTTTGGTATTCGGAGAGGTCTCTTGTTTTACTCTCTTACGGCTTGGCTATTGAGTGGCATTGCTTGCATCGCAAAGGTTACTTGCTGCAAGTAGTGGCCACTCTACTACAGGTTCAACTAGCTTCTTCCTTATGTGCCTATGCTCAGATCTGGCATCTTTTTTTCTTCTTGATATTCTAAGAGATCCCTCTTCCCTTGGCGAGTTGATATTCCAGACATTCTTACTTTCCTTCCGGATAGATTTGATAAGGGTCTCTCCCTTAATTCTTTAAAGGTGCATATTGCAGCCTTGAGGTGCTTTCGGGGACCTCTCCATGGGTGGTCTCTTGCTTCTCATATAGATGTTTCTCATTTTCTGTGGGGCGTTCGATCCCTTATGTATCTACTTACGCCAGATATGTTCTATTCGTCTTTTCCTTTCCCCCTCTGCCTTGACCACCCTTATTCTAGCCACGGTTATTTCTCGGCTTGATTATTGCAATTCCATTTTCACAGGTGGTATTCACATTCAGTTACGTTGCTTACAACTAATACAAAACACTGTAGCTAGGATTATCACTTGGTCTTCTCGTAGGGACCATGTTAAACCACTCTTGTTACACTTACATTGGCTTCCTATGGAATTTCGTGTTCAATTTAAGATTCTTATTCTGGTGCACCGAGCTGTCTATACACACACTCCACAGTATCTCACTGACCTCCTTCAGTTTCACTTTCCCACACGTAGTCTCCACTCTATACACATTAACTGCCTTCATCTTCCCCCACCTTCACATGCACATCTCCAATCCACCCATCACTCTGCCTTTTTTTCTTTCACGGTCCTGCCCTTTGGAACTCCCTTCCCACGTCACTCCGACTAGAAACCAACTATGCTACTTTCAAGTCTCAGCTGAAAACCAATCTGTTTACCACTGCATTTAACCTCCCAGTCTCTCAAACCTGACCTGGTTTATTCATATTTGTCTATAATCTCTTCTTTATGTCTTGTCTGTATGCTCTCTGCAATTTCCCCTTTTCTGTCAATTTTTGTAGTTCCTCTTTCTTCTGCCCTTTGTGCCACCTTTTGGTTGTTAATGTGACTGTAAACCGCCCTGATGTAATAAAGGGCGGTATATCAAATGCAAATAAACTGAAACTAATAAACTGAGGCCACCCCAGTCGTCCCTTCTTGGGATCTGTCCTTAGTGCTTCGCGCTCTCACCCGTGTCCCGTTTTGAGCCTCTCCGTAGGGCATCTTTCAAAGATTTGTCTCTCAAAACGTTTTCTTATAGCAGTCACTTCAGCATGGCATCTTTCGGAGTTTCCGGCACTTTCTTGCCAGGATCCTTTCTGCCTTTTTTTCCGGAGGGGATTACCATTTGAACAGTGCCCTCTCTTCTGCCTAAGGTCTTTTCTGATTTTCATGTCAACCAATCTGTTATGCTTCCTTCTTTTTTTAAGGAGAAGTCTTGGGTGACAACAGAGTTCTTCACGGTTGGATGTTGGTAAGGCGTTACACTGTTACCTCAAACTCACTAATAAGTTTCGCGTCTCCGGTCACTTTTTTTTTGTCCTAGCTTTTGTCCACAAAAAGGTGCAGCTGCTTCCAAAGCAACCATTGCATTGGATCAAGCAGACCATTGATCCAGTTTATATTTTATTGAATAAACCTGGGCCTGTAGGTCTTTGGGCACATTCTACATGGGCCCAGGCTACCTCCTGGGCAGAATGCTCACAGGTAGCTCCACTAGATATTTGCAGGGTGGCCACCTGGTCCTCCCTCTCTCTTTTGTACATCACTATTGCTCGGATGTCCAAGCTTGAGAAGCAGCTTGCTTCGGAACCTCTGTCTGGGCTGCAGTTGTTTCTTCCTGCCCTGGAGTAGTTTAGCTGTGGTAATCCCCACTAGTCTGGACTGGTCTAGTAGGATGTATTTAGAAGGAGAAATTTTACTTACCGATAATTTCCTTTCCTGGAATCCTGCTAAACCAGCCCAGGGACCTGCCCCTCTAAACTGTTTAGTCCATCGCCTAGCTAAGGTTCTTTACGTATCGGTGATGTTGCTGTATCTCGCCATGTACATACTTCCTTGGCCTGTGGATCCTGTTTCACATTGTTCAATTTAGCTTATTATAAGGTAGTTTATGAACTCCATTTTTTATCTGGTTTTGTACTTCCTTAGCTGTTTGAACTCTTGCTGCTTATTATGGTTATGCTGAAGCTCCCCTTGGGGGCTGGGTTTTTATACCAAGAATGATGTCACAAAGCTTCAGGAATTTTTTTCTGTCTCACCATCTGCTGGCAGGGGAACAACCCATTAGTCTGGACTGGTATAGAAGGATTCCAGGAAAGGAAATTATTGGTAAGCAAATTTTCTCCTTCTAGCAGATCCCTTCTATCTGTGCCCTTCTCTTCTACTGCCAACTCCAGACTTTGATCCTCCCACCTTACTGCTCCTTATGCCTGGAACAAACTACCTGAGTCGGTGCATCGGGCTTCATCTCTGGTCCTTTTCAAATCCATGCTGAAAACTTATCTCTTCAAGGCTGTTTTTGGATCCTGATCTGCTTAGTCTCCTTTGTGTTTCTTTACCACTTCCCTAGATATATCCTTGTCTTCAGCTGTTGTGTTGTCTGTCTTGACTAAAATGTAAGCTCTGACAACAGGGACCATCTTTTACATGTGTTTGTACAGCGCTGCATACATCTTGTGGCACTATACAAATGATAAGTAGTAGTAGTAATTTTACACAGTTTGGGCCAGCCAGGGAAGACTGTTGGGGGAAGCCAGGATTCAATTCCTGCTCCTTCCCGCAGACAGACTACTTAGCATGGGGGATCAGGATCTCCCATTGAGGGTTTGGAATTTTCTCCTGAGTTCGTTGTTGTCCTCCACCAGGCCTACTGTCTGAGCCAGGGCCTAGGGAGATGGGGGAGGGGCTGGTCAGCTCCCCATAGGTTGACCAGAGAGGTTTCTGCTGCCCTTCCATTTTTGGAGCTGGCGGACAAGGACCGAGCTCCGTCCCCAGAGGCTTTGGAAGATGAGCAGATCTTTGGGGGGGGGAAGGGGTTCTTTGGCTAATGATGACCTTTTGGAGAGTCCATTGGAGCAAGTGTGGAATGCATCTATGGTGGAGCTGCAAGATGGCTAGGTCCTGCCGGGGGTGGATCGTAGTATTGTTAGGGTCTTCCAGCAGAAGGAGTTTGTGGCGCTCAATGAGAATTCGCTGGCCACACTCTCCATTCCTCACTGTTCCCAGGAATCAGAGTTCACGCTAGAAAATCTGCTATTGCAGGGCATCCACATGTTGGAGGCAGCTTTCCCTGTGTATAGGGCACTGAAGCAAATGATGGAACTGGAATGGGAGGTTCCAGAGACAGGTTTATGTGGCGGGTGCGCAATGGCTTGTCTGTACCCAATCCCTGCAGGGGAGAAGGAACTTGGCAGTGACTAAAAAGACCACAATCCCAGTGGAGGGTGTTGCTGCTCGCAAGGATACTTAGGATAAAAAGCTGAAGACCTTACTGAAGCAGGCATTTCAGCCTTGTCCCGAGCTTGCTTGCACTGGTCGCAGGGTATCCTGGAGACCAGTGTGCAAGGTCAAGAGCCACTGCCAGAGGTGGCTAAGCTGGAGTCCGGGTCGGTATATTTGGCTGATGCCTTCTATGATCTGCTCAGGGCTTCTGTCAAGAGCATGGCACCTCTTGTGGTAGCACGATACTTTCCGTGGTTGCATAAATGGGGGAACAGCCGAAGTCTCCTCTTAAGTCCCATCTCAGCAGGCTTCCATTCAAAGGGAGGTTCCTGTTTGGGGATGCCTTGGAAAAGATTGTCAAGGACCTGGGGGAAACCAGGCCAGCCAAGTTGCTGGAGAACAAGCCAAAGACTCCTAAGGCGGCCGCCGCCTCCAAAGGTCAGTCAAAAGATTTGTGCCATTTCCAAGCTGTTTGCTTTGCACTCTATCAGTGATGGCTGTTTTCCTTCAGGAGACAATCCTTTCGGGGCAGTAGAGGTTCCAGCAGAGGGTTCTTCTCCAGAGCCGGTACTGGTTTTAAGAAGTCCCAATGAGATCAGGGGACTTAGGCGGGCATGGTGATTGGCAGGAGGTTTCAATTTTACCCTGCCTGGGTCCATATTACCTCTGACTGCTGGGTCTTGGAGGTTATTTGTGAAGGCTGCACTCTGGAGTTTGCATGGCCCTTGGCAGATGCTTTTCTATTGTCACCTTGCAAGATGCCCGCCAAGCAGCAGGCTATCCAGGAGATCTTGGACAAGCTCCTGCAACTTGAGGCGGTGGTGCCAGTACCTGCAGACCAGTTAGAACAAGGACGCTACTCTATTTCATGGTCCCCAAATAGGGGGGGTCGTTTCGCCCTATCCTCTATCTCAAGTACATCAGTCGCACCTTGTGAGTGCCTCATTTCCGAATAGAGATGGTCACAGTGCACAAAGGAGAGTTCTTGACGACGTTGGACATCACATAGGCTTATCTCCATGGTCCCGTATTGGCAGAGCATCAGTGCTATCTCTGCTTCGTGGTTCCGATGGGGCATTTTCCGTTTCAGGTGCTTCCATTCAGTCTCACAATGGTGCCACAGATGTTTATGAAGATGATGGTCGCCGTAGCAGCAATGCCTGGTCAGGAGGGAGTGTTGGTTCATCCCTATTTAGATGATTGGCTCATCTGGGCAAAGTCGTTGCAGGAGAGCCAGACAAGTACTCGTCGTGTCATGGAGGTTCTGCAGAGGCTCATGTGGTCAACTCAGCCAAGAGCCACCTGGTACCATCTCAGAGTTGACCTACGTGGGCGCTTGCATTAATACAAGCGTAGGGCGCGAATTTCTGCCTCAGGATTGGGCGCACAAGGCGCAGAAGCAAATACAGAAGTTTTGAGTCGGCAGGCTCCAATAGCATGGTCATATCTCCAGATCCTGGGCTCTATGGCGGTGACTTTGGATTTGGTGCCTTGGACACGGGCACACATGTGGCCTCTGCACAGCTACCTATTGTTGCAGTGGTCTCCGCAGGTGCATCTGTTGTCCAGGAGATTGGTGTATCCGCCGGAAGTGAGACTGGGCCTTGGCTGGTGATTGGAGCCTGATAAGCTGTTGGTTGGCATACCATTAGAGCCCCCCCCCCCCCCCCGCATTGGAGAGTGGTGACAACCAATACCAGTCCCACTGGCTGGGGGGGCCTATTGTCTCTCGCAGGTGATGCAAGGGGTTTGGTCCTCTGATCAGAACTGCTGGTCCATCAATCGACTAGAGATGTGGGCAGTGTTCCTGGCATTGCAAGCTTTCCTTCCTTTGGTGCACCGGAAGGTGGTATGTTTTTTTTCTTGAACAGTGCAACGATGGTAGCATACATCAGTCACCAGGAGGGCACGGGGGAATGTGATCCTGGTGGAGGAGATCATGCTGCTTCTTCAGTGGGTTGAGCTGAATCTCCTGACATTGTCCACAGTCTATGTGGCAGGAAAAGAAAATGTGCAGGCTGATTTTCTGAGTCTCCAGAGGTTGGACCCCAGGGAATGGTCTGGAGGAGTCTGTGTTCAGGCAGATAGTGTGCTGGTGGGGGACACCATTGATGGATCTCATGGCGTTGGCCAACAATGCAAAGGCAAATCTGTTTTTCAGTTGGCGCTGCGAGCAGATGTCAGAAGACTTCAACGCCTTGGTGCAGCTGTGGCCGACACCTGGTCTGCTTTGAGTTCCTGCCATGGCCCCTGATAAGTCATCTGCTTTGGAGCGTGGAGGCCCACTGGGATTGGGTAGTCCTCGTGGCTTCAGATTGGCCTCGTCGGCTGTGGGACATGGACCTGGTGCATTTGTTGGTAGCTGCACCATGGAGACGTCCATTGCGGAGCGACCTGCTATTGCAGGGTCTGATCCTCATACCATAGATCGGTCGGTCTTTACTTATGATCTGGCTCTGGAAAGGGCTTGGCTGAGGAAGAGAGGCTATTCAGCTACAGTGCCACCCTGCTCAAGACCAGGAAGCATTCACCCCTCTGTCTTATTTCAGAGTAGGGCGAGTCTTTGAGGATTGGTGTCTGGTGCATGGACAGCGGATGCTGTTAGCGTCGATTCTGGACATTTTAGCTTTCCTGCAAGCAGGAGTGGAAAAAGGCCTGGTCCTCAATCCGTTGTGGGTTCAAGTGGAGGTGATGGCCTGTTATGGAAGATGGGTGCAGGTGGTGGTCTTAGTGGTGCGCCTGGATGTCGCTCGTTTCCTGAGGGCGGTGAAGCAGCTAACACCACCTTTGTGGGCCACTGTTTCGTCTTGGGATCTTATCCTGGTCCTTTCGGCCTTGGCAGAAGCTCCCTTTGAGCCTTTGGGTGTAGCAACGCTAAAGGACCTCACTCTTAAGGTGGTGGTCTTGATGGCTATTTGCTCTGCACTGTGAAGTTTGGAGCTGCAAGTATTAAGTCAAGAGCCATTCCTGTTGTCTAAGGAGAAGGTGATGCTGCATCCGGTGCTGCCTTTCTTGCCGAAGGTGGTGTCATCTTTTCATGTGAACTAGGCAGTGTTCTTTCCAATTTTTCTCAGGATCAGATTTGCGTCAATTGGATGTTCCTTGGTTGATTCGTAGATACTTCAAATGTACCGTGCCCTTTTGTAAGTCAGATTGTCTTTTTGCCCTGTATAGGGGACATCGTAAAAGGGCGGTGGCCTTCAAGGCCTCAATCGCCCTGTGGGTAAAGGAGGCAATTTCCTCCGCCTATCTGTTACATCGCCATTCGCTGCCAGCAAGCTTGAATTCATACTCTACCTGGGCTGAGGCAACATCGTGGGTGGAATTTGGTCTGGTTCCACCAATGGATAGCTGCAAGGCAGCCACCTGGTCATCTCTGCACATTTTTGTGAAGCATTACCCGTTGGATGTGCAGGCATGGAAGGGATGTGTGGTTTGGAGCGAGGATGCTGCAGGCTGGGCTCGCCGGTCCCTCCCTCACTTAACTACTGCTCTGATACATCCCAGGAGTCTGGACTGAACTGGAAGGATGATATGGAAGATGAAATTAGACCTGTAATTTTCATTCCTTGAGTCCCTCCCCTCCAGTCCAGTCCAGAACCTGCCCATGGGATTGTTGGGGGTGTAGCCCAACTTCAGTGGTCCGGGGCATCTCATCCTGTCATTGTCCTTTTTGCATTGATCTCAGAAGCTGATGTCTGTTCCTTTTCTCTGAGGGGTGGTTCTCTTGCCTGTTCTTTTCAGTCCAGTGTATAGTTTGTATATAGTTGCTGCTACTTAGTGTGGTCATCTGCGCTGTTACGGTCATACTGGTTTGTGGGCTGGATCTCAGCTCTTTTATGCTGTGACATCACAGAAGGCTGCAATTCTCAGTCTTCATTTGCCGGAAGTGGGAGAAACCCAGGAGTCTGAACTGGACTGGAGGGCCTCCAGGAAAGAAAATTAGCAGGTAAGGTCTAATTTCACCTCTGTAATCACTAATATATTGTTTATGAAATACTATGAGTGGTGTTATCAGTCTAGTACAGTAAGAAATTGTTGTATTTGCAACCTAAATTTAGAAACCTTAATGAAAGTAATGGTGACTTTTTTTTTTTTTTAATAACTTAAAAAATCTCTCCATGCCATTATATTCACTCTGATGCTATGGCACACTTTAGAAAAGCTCATGTCTTGCTCACTTACAGGAGGAAGGCAGCAGTGCAGAACAGGATGTTAATAGTGTAGAAGAAGAAAATAAGGCTTCTGGGAGTGAAGATGAAGAAGAAGCATTGCTCAAACAAAGACAGGGCAGAAAAAGAAAATTGTAAGTGGTTGGCAATTAAACCTACATTGGAGCTCACTCAAGTTGGCAGCAGTGCATTATAATTACCCTTTCCTTAACCCACATGTCTGGACTGGAGTGACATTATGTCTCAACAGCAGCTTGGAGACTGAGCATGCCAGGTCTTGATGACATCACCCTTCATAGGCAGCTGGCACCACCTACCAGCCTCAGTATTCTTAGTCTCCAAGCAGTTTGAGAGGCGTGATTTCTGTGTGTGTCTGGACTCCACTGACGAGCCACAACTAAGGGGGGAAAAAAACAAAAATAGAAGGAAAAAGTGAGAGATGGCAGATAAGCTTGTGATCAGTTAAAGGGGTTTAAAAATTTGGGAGCAGTGGCCCTTTACATTTCTTCCTTTATGTGCCCTTCCCCTTTTTTTTTTTTTTTTGAACAGCAGAAACTGGAGTGATCAGAGTTTTTCTGTGAGCTCTGATTGACCTGCAGTGGCTCCTGATCCCTTGAGCAGGTAAAGAGCTTGCGAGTAGAGATGCGAACGGTAGTCCCCAGTACCCTGACAAGGTTTCTTGCCACTACTAGGTTCTTGATTGCCGGTCTGGGGAGGTGAGCAGTGCATTGACAGTCAGCGGAATGGGAGCCTTACACTCATTTTCTTTGTCATGGCTGCAGTTTGCAGTTTTCCTCAGCAGGGAACAGCATTGAGTGGTAATCAGACAGCGTGCGGCTCAGAGACTGTTTGGTAGCGTCAATCTCCCATTCTCCAGGAACAAGCAGGAAGTCATTCCTCACATATGGGTGACGGCACCTACGGAGCCCGCGCGGAGCATTTCCCTAGCTTTCAAAGAAAACCTTTGGGAATGCCACCACATATGCATGTTCCGCTTCCTGCCCAAGGGTGCCATTTTACTCAGTCTCCATTTTTCCCTGGAGCCCTTCGGACATGCGTCTCGTCCCCAGAAAATGTTTTCTTTTTTTCCAACCGTTTTTTTGCTATCCAGTCTTCGTCGGTCCTCTTCCTGCCTCTCGAGCCACTCTGCTTCGGCCTTGGTCTCAGGGGGTTTTGCCTTTTTTGTGTTTTAGCGCGCTTCGTGCCTTTAACTGCTGGCCATGTTGAGGGTCTTTGACCTCGCAGGGGTCCTTTTTCCCCCAATGGCCTCAGTTTTAAAAAATGTGATAGGTGGTCAAAAAACATGTTGCTCACGGACACCCATGACTGTTGTCTCAGGTGTCTAGGAGCTGACCATGACTTGGAGCTATGCTCCCTCTGTAAGATGTCCTCCAAGGCCATCCAGAATTGTAAGCAGAAGCTTGATGATCTCTTCCGTAAGGCAGCCCCGGTAGCCTCCTGCTCTTCGGCCCCGCAACCTCTAGAGTCTCCAAAGGCTCCTCCCCGGGCCCAGCTGCACTCTGATAAGGGGTTGCCTGAACGCGAGCAGAAGATGAAGGCGGCCGCAAGGACTCTGTCGAGGGCGGCAGACAAGTGTGAGAGGTCACGCGCCCAGTCTCTCAGCCCCCCTCGCCAAACTCTCGAGTCGGAGAGGGAGCAGCACAGTAAGGTACCTCAAACCAATATGGAGGCCTCCGGCAAAGGTGCCTGGTCTCCCGACGAGGACCCCCTCTCCTCCTTGACACCTGACCTGGTCACCCCAGCATCAGTGTCGCAGGGGCCTACTCCCGAGTGGGAGGCTGGATGCTGGCCTTGGAGCGCAGCTTTTCTGTGTTTCTCACTGCCCAGTAGGCACTAGTGCCCGGCCCCGCTGTCACACGCCTCGAGACCACAGGGACTTCAACCTCGAGGACTCCCTGGGCCGCCGCTGTTACCCTCGAGAGCCAGAAGCCTCGTGAGGATCCTTGGCACGGGTCTCTATTGCCATCCCGGTCCTCGGGTGAGTGACTCTGGCTCCTGGTAGGTTTTGGCCTTGGAAACCTGGCATGGGTCACCAACCCATCTCGAGCCGCCTGACCTAGAGTCCTCCACGGACTACATAGAGTGGAAGTCTGACGGGGGAGATCTCCCTGGAGACTCGGTCCCACTGAGACCTCCCCTAGGACCCCTCTCCACCAACCCAGAGGTGGCAGTCATCTCCCGAGGATGTCTCCTTTCTGGAGTTCATCTGGGACATGGCCCGGGCCCTAGCGCTCGCCACCAAGTAGGAGGAGGAGCCCCATGTAGAGGAGCTTAATATTCTGCAATCTGAGGCCCCTCCGAGGGAGGTGCTCTCGGTGCCGATCCTTCCCATTCTGAACAGACGACTTCTCCGCATGTGAGAGACTCCGGCCTCAGGTCCCTATCATGAGCAAGCTCCTGGACACTATGTATAGGGTTCAGCGGGATCCGGGGTTTCTGAAAACCCAGCTTCCCCACACCTCGACGGTGGTCGAATTGGCCATGTGGAAGCTAAAGAGCCCGAAAACTCATTCTTCAGTCCTGCCGGGCAGAGAGTCTGGTACCCTCGGGCGCAAGGCTTATCAGGGCTCCATACTGTCATGCCACATCCAAGTTCACCAATTATACATTGGGATGTTCCTCCATGACCTCGCTAGAGAGCTCGGAGGCTTTACAGCGGGCCTTAACAGAGACCATCTCCAGCATTTCCAGGCCCTCCTGAAGTTGGTCGGAGAATGCTCAAAGTACCTCTTGCGAGCAGCATAGGACAGCTTTGAGTCTTCCACCCAAATGGCGGCGGCTGGCATCGGGCCCCGCTGGCAGGCTTGGCTCTAGTCTTTGGACCTGGAGCAGTTGGTCCAGGAGAAGCTGCTTTGGATGTCCCTTGCCTCGGGGATCAACTATTCGTCAGGCCCATGGAGGATAAGGCAGCGGAGATTGATACAGAGTACGTGACTCGTACTCGCCTCTCTTGGAAAACTTCCTCCCTCTCCAGAAAGAAACAGAGCAAGGAGCCTTTCTTCCACTGAAAGGGACTCCTGTACAAGGGCTACCCATTGTACCCGCCGGTGTCAACCCCCATTTTGGGCGGTCAGGGCAAAGCCACGGCCCTAGTAAGCCAAAGGGTCCCAAGACCCAACCTCTGGCACCGGCTCAGTTGTCCTCAGGCTTTTGACACCATCAGCATAGCCTCTTGTCCGCTGGCAGGGCGGCTGTCTGTCGGGGGGTCGGGGGGGTTTGGTCCACTTCTGCCACAGGTGGGAGTCCATCTCCACAGATGCCTGGGTCCTCCAGGTCATTCAGGAGCTATCTCCTCCATCTGGACCAGCTCCCTCCTCCGTACTTCCCCAGGGAGCCAAGTCGGCTTCCCCAACACCAGGCCCCCCTGAGTCAGGAGATCGCAGGCCTCCTTGAGGATGGGGCGGTAGAATCAGTGGATGGGGTTTTACTCCCGATACTTCCTCGTCCTGAAGCGGTCGGGGCCTCCGGCCTATCTCCAGGAACAAGCAGGAATAAGTCCTCACATATGGGTACGTCGGAACCGACGGAGCCTGCGCGGGAAAGCTCCCCAGCTTCCCAGAAGGAATCTTTTGGGGCCTCCCACTGCACATGCGCGCTGCCTTCCCGCCTTCCTGACCAGCTCTCCTCAGTTTCTCTTTTACCGCGGAGCCAGCAGGTCGTGTTCCTGTCACCGCTGAAGAAATTATTGTTTTAGTTTGTTTCTTTAGACCGCGTACCTGCCTTCCCCATACTGAAACCGGTACCGCCGGTCTCTCTTTTCTTTTCTTTAAAAAAAAAAAAAAAAAATCTTTCTTTGCACAACTTGGTGACTTCGGTTAGGCCTCAGGCCTACACAAATTCTCCTCATGGAGAAACCAGCCCCTGGTTTTAAGAAGTGTACCAAGTGTAGTGCTGTTATTTCTGTCACAGACACCCATGAATGGTGTCTTAAATGTTTGGGACCTGACCACTCCATTCCGGACTGCCCATCCTGCTCCCAGATGTCTAAACGTGGTTTGCAGAACCGGGCCAACAAATTCCATGTGCTGTTTGCTTCAGATAATCCAGCATCACAGTCATCCAGGTCTTCCTCTCCGGATGGATCTCAGGTAACCAAACCTCCTTCGGGCAGGTCCTCAAAGAGCAAATCTCGTTCAAAGCATCGAGAGGCTCTCACTTTTGAATCTGAGGATCCTGCCCCAGCCAAACAACCCCGGCAGGAAGCTCTGGCTTCCAAAGCACCATCTATGGGGTTACAGGTTGACATCGATGGCACGGCCTCGACTGATCACCTGTTAGACTGCTCTGGGGTACCGGCCCATACCGGTACCGACATCCAGGCAGCAGTGGCGTCTATGAGCAATACTGTTCAGACCATGCAGCAAGGGTCCGGTTCCGGTATCGTCCCCCATACCGGAACCGAGACCATTGACTTCCAAACGCAGATCGGTTCCGCATGCCGGATCCGGGTTTTCACCCGATACCGATCCCATACCCGGTACGCCCGATGTCGATACCGATCGGTATGCGTATCGTGCGTTGGAAGCAAATAGAGAATACTCTGATTCTTCTGAGGATTTGACCCTAGACTCTTTTGGCAGGAAAGTTTTCCAGGCTAGTATGCTTATAGCCAGGATTAATTTACAGTCTGTATATGGGCATGTTTCTCAGGGAACTTGCCCTAAAGTTACGGCATTTTGCCTCCTTTATCCCTGAGGATCGAAAGGAGGAGTTCATTTCTCTGGTGAAACAGCTTCTAGATGTTTCTAAGTTCTCCAACAGAGCAGCTTTTGATTCCTTTGAAGGTGCCGGTAGAGCTTCGGGCATTGCTATTGCAGCCCGACGACTTGCTTGGCTCCAGGCCTCTGACCTAGAACCCTGGGTCCTGGATGGCTTACGGAATCTGCCCTGTACAGGTGAGAACTTATTTGGTAAGGACTGGCAAATTAAAGCCACTCAAATGGACGCAGAAAATGCTACATTAGATAGACTTTCTAAGTCTACCTCTACTCCTGCCAAGAAGAAGTCTTTCAAGAGGCCTTACTACAAGAAGGCCAGATTTCCTACAAATACTGCCCAACAATCTTCTCAGCCTCGCTTTGCTGCTAAACGTCAGCAACCTAAACAGGCAAGGTCAAAGCCTGCAGTGTCTGCCACTCCTCAGCAGGCTCAACCCCCTCAGGGGTTTTGACTTGCCCCTAGAGAACTTAACCTTTCTGGCTCTAGAACAACCAGAGCCCCTCACCATTCCCGGAAGGTTAGCTCACTTTGCTCCCAGATGGGAGCAAATTACATCAGAGCAATGGACCCTCTCTATCATCAGAGAGGGCTACAAACTTCATTTTTCCAACCTTCCTCCATATACCATGGTGAGGCACTTCAATTCTCCCCCATCTCTCCTGGGCCTGTTGGATCAGGAAGTCTCTTCTCTCCTTGCCCAAGGGGCAATAGAAGAGGTTCCTCTTCTTCAACAAGGGACAGGATTCTACTCCCCTTATTTTCTCATAACAAAGAAGACAGGGGGATTCAGACCTATCCTAGATCTGAGAGAATTGAACAAATTTCTGTACAAGGAGAAATTCAAAATGCTTTCTCTAGGCATTCTCCTTCCATACCTTCAGAGTCAGGATTGGCTTTGTTCTCTAGATCTCAAGGATGTGTATACACACATACTCATCCACCCATCCCACAGAAAATATCTAAGATTTCTGTTTCAGGGAAAACATTTCCAGTACAGAGTACTTCCCTTCGGTCTAGCCTCTGCTCCAAGAGTGTTCACCAAATGCATGGCAGTTGTTGCCGCATTTCTAAGAGGTCTGGGAATTTTTGTATTCCCATATCTGGACGACTGGCTCATCCGACCTCCATCTCAGTCAGAGGCCCAGATTTCCCTGGACCGCACAAGGCACATTCTGCAGTATCTGGGACTGGTGGTAAACCTTCCCAAGTCTCAACATCCCTACTCAGTCTCTGGAATTCATAGGGGCCCAGTTGGACACCACCACTGCAAGGGCCTACCTACCTCAAGTCCGCGGCCAACGTTTGGTGTGCTTGGCCTCCCAAGCTCAGTCCAGCGGTCACTTGACAGCCAGAGAAATGCTGCGACTTCTGGGCCACATGGCCTCCACGGTACACGTGGTGCCCTACGCTCGTCTTCATATGAGAGCAGCTCAATGGACCTTGGCCACCCAGTGGACTCAGGCATCAGGAGCGCTCTCCGACCAAATACTCACCTCAAAGCGTCTGTTTTGGTCCCTCCAATGGTGGATGTCCACCAAGAATCTGTTGTTGGGGGCCCCCTTCCAACCTTTGTTGCCCCAAGCAACCCTCATAACAGATGCCTCCCAAACAGGGTGGGGAGCCCATCTTCAACACCTCTCCACTCGGGGTACTTGGTCTCCACAGGAGACCACCCTTCACATCAACCTCCTGGAACTGCGAGCAATCTTCTTTGCCCTCAGTCTTCCATGCCCTCCTTGTCAACCTGACCGTCCTAGTTCAGACAGACAATCAGGTGGCCATGTTCTACATAAACAAACAAGGAGGGACAGGCTCTCTGTCGCTTTGCAACGAAGCTCTCAGATTATGGGCCTTCGCCAGAGAGCATCAAATTCATCTTCTGGCAGTATATCTTCCAGGGGTTCAAAACTCTCGGGCAGACAGACTCAGTCGAGTTCTGCTTCCACACGAATGGTCCCTACATATGGACCAGATAGGCAGAATCTTTCAGGAATGGGGAACCCCAGACATAGACCTCTTTGCAAGTCCGTGGAATGCCAAACTTCCCCGGTTCTGTTCCAGGACTCCGTGTCAGGGAGCTCAGGCCAACGACGCCTTTCTCCTGCATTGGGGTCAGGAATTCCTATATGCCTTTCCACCCATTCCTTTGATTCCCAAGACTCTGTTCAAACTCCAGAGGGATCACGGATCGATGATCCTCATAGCTCCACGCTGGCCACGCCAAGTGTGGTTCCCTCTACTTCTGCATCTCTCCCAGGGACCCTCCCTGGACCTGGGAACTGCGCCAGACCTTCTCTCTCAGGAGGAGGGGACTTTGTGGCACCCAAACCCCAAGTCCCTACACCTCAGAGCTTGGTTACTGAAGGCCTAAGCCTTCATGACTTCAATCTTTCTCAACCAGTGAAAGATATCCTTCATGCCTCTAGGAAATCCTCCACGAGGCGTTCCTATGCTTTCAAATGGAAACGCTTTTCCATTTGGTGTGCTCAACAGAGTCTTGACCCTCTAGCACTTCCTTTGAATTCTCTACTAGACTATCTCCTGCATCTTTCTAATGCAGGCCTTAAGACGAATTCAGTAAGAGTCAATTTGAGTGCTATTGCAGCATCCTTAAAACCTATAAATGGACAGCCTGTCTCCTCTCATCCGCTTGTTGCAAGGTTCATGAGAGGCCTGACTCTAACTAAGCCTCCCATCCGACCTCCTCCGGTAGCATGGGACTTGAACCTAGTTCTAGGTCAGCTTATGAAGCCACCTTTTGAACCGTTGGTTTCTACCTCCTTGAAATTTCTTTCCTGGAAGGTCCTTTTCCTTATTGCAGTCACTTTGGCTCGCCGTATCAGTGAACTACAGGCCTTAGTGGCTCATCCACCTTATACCAGGTTTCATCATGATAAGGTGGTCCTTAGGACGAATCCCCACTTTATGCCCAAAGTGGTCTCGCCTTTTCATCTTAATCAAGAGGTATATCTACCTGTCTTTTTTCCGGCTCCTCATGCATCCAGTGCAGAGAGGAACCTTCATACTTTAGATTGTAAAAGAGCTCTTGCCTTTTACCTCAACAGGACTCAGCCACATCGAAAGTCTTCCCAACTTTTTGTGGCTTTTGATCCTTCTCATTTGGGACTTCCAGTCTCCAAACGTACACTTTCCAATTGGATTGCTCAGTGTATTTCCTTTGCTTACCAGAGTAAAAGCATTTCTCTGGAAGGCCATGTCACAGCTCACAATGTGAGAGCCATGGCCACTTCTATGGCTCATCTTCACTCTGTATCCATAGATCAGATCTGTCGAGCCGCCACCTGGGCCTCGGTTCATACCTTCACAGCCCATTACTGTTTGGACAAGGACTCCCGCCGGGATGCCTGAGATCCATACGGAGATGGCGAACCCTTGGAAGGGGATCTCCCAGGCATCTTAGCTAGGGAGTCCCCATATGTGAGGACTTATTCCTGCTTGTTCCTGGAGATAGCGCAGTTACTTACCTGTAACAGGTGATCTCTGGGTACAGCAGGAATTAGTCCTCACAACCCACCCACCTCCCCTAGGAGTTGTATCTTCTATCTATCTTCCTTTCCTCTCTCTATTGTCTCAGCTATAAACTCGAACTGAGGAGAGCTGGTCAGGAAGGCGGGAAGGCAGCGCGCATGTGCAGTGGGAGGCCCCAAAAGCTTCCTTCTGGGAAGCTGGGGAGCTTTCCCGCGCAGGCTCCGTCGGTTCCGACGTACCCATATGTGAGGACTAATTCCTGCTGTTCCCAGAGATCACCTGTTACAGGTAAGTAACTGTGCTATCCTCGACCTGTTGAACTTAGTTCCTGGTGCGGTAGAAGTTCAGGATGCTCGTCCTTGGAACCTTACTGCCTTACGTCCGGCAGAGCGATTGGCTATGCTCCTTGGTCCTGAAGGATGCTTACGCTCACATCCTCGGTCCATCCCAAACACATAAAGTACCTCCACTTCATGGTTTAGGGAAACCATTAACCAGTACAGGGTGCTTCCCTTCGGCCTTGTGTCCACCCCGCGGGTCTTCACAGAGTGCCTGGTTGTGGCTGTGGCCCACCTCTGGCTGCAGGGCACCTTCATCTATCCATATCTGGACGACTGGCTCGTGATGGGGGGCACGGCTTCTGAGGCCCAGCAGGCTGAAAACCGCATCATTTGCCTCCTGGAGCATCTGGGGTTCATGATCAATTACCCAAAGCCCCACCTCATAGAAACAGAGAAATATGATGACAGAAAAAGACCACATGGCCTATCTAGTCTGTCCTTACATATCAACAACTACAACAGTCCCCTTTTTAACTTTAGAGATCCTCTGTGTTTGTCCCATGCTTTTTTGAATTCCGTTACTGTCTTCATCTCTACCACCTCCACTGGGAGACTATTCCACGGATCCACTACTCTTTCCGTAAAGAAATATTTCCGCATATCACTCCTGAATCTATCTCTCTTCACCCTCATCCCATGTCCCCTCGTAGCAGAACTTGCTTTCAATTGAAAGCGGCTCTCTCCCTGAACATTTATGCCACGGAGGTATTTAAACATCTCAATCATATCACCTCTATCCCACCTTTCCTCTAAGGTGTACATATTAAGATCCTTCAGTCTGTCCTCATATGCTTTATAATGAAGACCACTAATCATTTTAGTAACCACCCTCTGCACCGACTCCATCCTGTTCACATCCTTTTGAAGGTGCGGTCTCCAGAATTGCACACTATACTCCAAATGAGGTTGCACCAAAGACTTATACAGAGGCATTATCACCTCCTTTTTTCTGCTAGCCATTCCTCTCCGTATGCACCCAAGCATCCTTTTAGCTTTTGCCGTCGCCTTTTTTACCTCTTTAGCTACTTTAAGATCATCAGACACAACCACGCCTAGGTCCCGCTCTTCTTTAATGGACAAAAGTACTTCACCCCTTATACTATATTGCTCCCTTGGATTGCTGCAGCCCAAATGCATGACCTCACATTTTTTAACATTAAATCCCAGCTGCCAAATTCTAGACCATTCTTCAAGTTTAGCTAGATCCCTCCTCATGTTAGCTACACCTTAAGAACATAAGATATACCATACTGGGTCAGACCAAGGTCCATCAAGCCCAGTATTCTGTTTCCAACAGTGGCCAATCTAGGTCATATGTACCTAGCAGTTTCCACAAGAGACACCTTCCTGGGTGTCTACTCTATTGCAGATTTTGCTATCATCCGCAACTTCAGTTCAGTCCCTGGAGTTCATCAGTTCTTGCTTGGACACCCTCCGGGCCATGGCTTTGCTTCCTCAGGACAGGGCGGACTGCCTCGTGTCCCTGGCATTCAAAGTGCAATGCTGCAGCACCATCTCGGCCCGGACAATACTTCGCCTTCTCAGCCACATGGCCTCCACAGTCTGTCGTGCCCAATGTCCATCTCAATATGTGGGCGGCACAGTGGTGCCTCTGAGCGCAATGGTTGCAGTCGACTGGTCACCTCTGAGACCCCATTTCGGTCTCTTACAGCACGGCTGAGTCTCTTGCTTGGTGGCAGGAGTCTTGGAACCTGCTTCGAGGTATGCCCTTCTAAGCTCCGGACCATCAGGTGGTCTTGACGACGGATGCCTCCCTGACGGACTTGGGAGCCCACTGCGAGGAGCAGTGCACTCAAGGGACCTGGTCCCTCATGGAGTCCCAGCAGCAGATCAACCTGCTGGAGCTCCGGGCCATCTGCCTTGCACTCAGGGTTTTCAGGTACCGCCTGCAGCACCAAGAAGTACTGGTCCAGACAGACAGACAGGTCACAATGTTCTATGTGAATAAACAAGGACGTACCGGCTCCTACAGCCTCTGCTCGGAGGTAACAGCCCTATGCTCCTTTGCGGTGAGCCAATACATAACTGTCCGGCCCCTTACCTCCCGGGCCAGGACAATGCATTGAACATAAGAGCATAAGATATGCTATACTGGGTCAGACCAAGGTCCATCAACCCCAGTATCCTGTTTCCAACAGTGTCCAATCCAGGTCATACGTACCTAGCAGTTTGCCCAAAAGACACAGGTTCCACAATGCTTGTACTGGGTCAAGCATTGATATCCTGGGTCCCTTCTTAATAATGGTTTATGGACCTTACCTCCAGGAACTTGTCCAAACCTTTTTTAAACCCAGCTACACTAACAGCCTTTACGACATCCTCCGGTAACAAATTCCAGAGTTTGATTACACGTTGAGTGAAAAAATATTTTCTTTTATTAGTCTTAAATAGTTTACCCTGTAGCTTCAGTGCATGTCCCCTAGTCTTTCTATATTCTGATAACGTAAACAATCGATCTACATTTACCTGTTCCACCCTGTTCATTAATTTATAGACTTCTGTCATATCTCCCCTCAGCCGTCTCTCTTCCAGGTTAAAGAGCCCTAACCTTTTTAGCCCTTCTTTATAGGGGTATCCTTCCATTCCCTTTACCATTTTGGTGGCTCTTCTCTGAACCTTTTCTAATAACACTATATCCTTTTTAAGATACGGCGACCAGAATTGTACACAATATTCAAGGTGCGGTCTCACCATGGAACGATATAGAGGCATTATAATATCTTTTGTTTTATTTTCCATTCCTTTCCTTCTGATACCTAGCATTCTATTTGCTCTCTTGGCTGCCGCTGCACACTGGGCTGAGGGTTTTAACATGTTATCTACAATGACGTCTAAGTCTTTTTCCTGGGTGGTAGTTCCTAATGTGGAATCTTGCATCGTGTAACCATAGTTTGGGTTGCTCTTCCCTAGGTGCATAATTTTGTACTTGTCCACATTAAATTTCATCTGCCATTTGGATGCCCAGTCTTCAGATTTATCAAGATCCTCTTGCAATTTTCCACAATCCTCTTGGGTTTTAACAACTTTAAATAGTTTTGTCTCATCTGCAAATTTGATAACCTCACTCGTTATTCCCTTTTCCAGGTCATTTATGAATATGTCAAAAAGCAGGGGACCCAGCACAGATCCCTGGGATAGACCACTATTCACCTTTCTCCATTGGGAAAATTGTCTATTTAGCCCTACCCTCTGCTTTCTATCTTTTAACCAGTTCCTGATCCACAATAGTACACTGCCTCCTATCCCATGACTCTTTAGTTTTGCCAAAAGTCTCTCATGAGGGACCTTGTCAAAGGCTTGCTGAAAGTCCAGATACACTATATCAACCGACTCACCTTTGTCCACCTGTTTGTTCACACCTTCAAAAAAACATAACAGATTAGTAAGACAAGATCTTCCTTCTCTAAAGTCATGTTGGCTGTCTCCCATTAGGCCATGACTATCTACACGCTGAGTAATTTTGTTCTTTATGATGGTTTCTGCCATTTTTCCCGGTGCTGATGTCCGGCTCACCGGCCTGTAGTTTCCCAGATCACCCCTGGAACCCTTTTTAAAAATTGGCGTTACATTGGCGATCCTCCAATCTTCAGGTATTACAGATGAGTTTAATGAAAATTCACAGATTACTAATAGCAGGTCTGCAATCTCATATTTCAGTTTTTTCAACACCCTTGGATGTATACCATCCGGCCCAGGTGATTTGCTACTCTTGTTTATCTAATAGTTGTTACTTTACGTCACTCTAGTCCAGTCCCGGAATTTCTGGGATCATAGGGTTCTCTGCAGCTTGGAGACTGAACAAATACACTTGTGATGTCACCCCTATAACATCCAGAGGTGATCACTTCCAACCTCAGTTTTATCAGTCTCCAAGCAGCTTGTACTTCTAAGAGCCTAATCTGGCTCTGAAGAGGAACAATTAAGCATATTTCCTATTTAAAAAATTTGGAATAAGCAGTGCAGGGAACAGTTTTTGATTTCTTGAGGTACTGTGCCTTTAAGGAGTTTCATGCCCTCCCTCATGGGTGTAGGGGAGGAGTAATTTTAAAACCGAAAGCAGTGTAAACTTTCGGCTTCAGCGAAGCTCCCGATCCTGCACTGATAGTGTGGTAGGCGACGGCCTATGATCCATGCTAATTGAACTAAGCAGACAGGCCTGAGCAGCTTGACCTGTAACTGAAGCCTGTAGTTAGGCCCAGAGGAATGAAAACCCCCCTGAATGATGACACCATAGAATTGAAACTTAACTCAGTTTAACTGAACATAGCTAAGCAGAAACGAAACTTATAAAAGACAGAAAACAGCTCTAATTGGTACTGATAAGAGAGCACAGCTTCTATGGAATTAATTAACTCTGCAAAAAGCAAGGTTACAGTGCCCTGCTTCCCATATGTTTTAACAAGCTCAGCGACCTTGGAGGAGAGAAGTAACAAGTTAGAGACACTGACCATTGTAATTGGGACTAGAAGGGGGGCAACCAGGTGCTGGGCCCAGACCAGAGTCCCGATTGGGTAGCCATATCAGTACCGGGACCAATAGATGGGTGAGAGGGGTACTGGGACCAATGAAAAGTTTGCCTATGCTTAGAATGGACAAGAAAGCTATAAAAGTTGTTGTTTTACTAGAAGCCATTGCTCAGCCATTTTGAAATTGCTTATTGCTTGAGCCATGTGCACATTAAACTGGCTTGGATCCTTGAAAAGACTCCTGGATTTATTTATTGCATGCTTATCTGCTGCTACAATAGGTGAGGAGCGATTAAGAGAAAATTGACTGAAGGAGAATTCTTTAGACAAAGTAATTGTTTAACACTAAGGTAAGCTGCGGGGAGTTCCTTTGTTTTTTTCGGCGTGGCTGTAATAGGAGCGTTTTTAAACTCCCCTTAAGTAGTCAGCACAGTTCCCGATCCCACAATATTGGGAGAGGAACTGCAAAGTGAAGAAATCATTAAGCTGACTTGATGCGGAGGCGTAGTTTACTGTTAATTGCCTCGACGCGTCTAACTTTGCAATGCCGCACTGAATTGATTGCAAGTCCCGGCTGTCAGGGGATACTTGCAACAGCCTGAAAACAGGTATATTTGTAGAAATTACCTACTGAAAAGCTTAGAGCCGGTTTTAATAGGGCGGCATTTGGGCAAATGTAAAGATATAAAGCTTTTTTAAACTGCCGCGGCCTGTTAAACGGTTTAGAATTCTCAGTTCCGGCGCGTTTGAAGCAGAGCTATTTTTAAAAGCGCCGTTGCGCATGAGTTTCTTTTGGTCCTAAAATCAATACTGAAGTGATTTTAAGGATAATACCGACTGTACTGATCTGTATATGTTTATCGGTGTGTGTGATTTTAGAGAATTTTGTTTTAGAATTTAAATTTAATATTGGTTGGAGTAGACCTGGTAGCAGCGGGTTTTATTGCTATCATGCCTGGGAAGCAACAGTGTTTAACGTGTGGCGTGAAAAGGACATTGTTGAGTGGATCAGGGACATGTAAACATTGTGCTCAGCTGACGGCAGATCAGCAGAGGCTTGCAGATGACGTTGTCAGTGGTGAAAAGCAAGGCAGACAGAATGACTCTCCACCGCAGCTGCTGCCAGAGCCTTTGCCTGGCCCATCCTCAAGGCCGGATGTGCCTGTCCCTGATTCTTTGCGTATGACAGCGGATCTATCATCACTGACATCTAATATAGCTGCACTTTTTTCAAAACAGCTTATTGCTCTAATGCACAAAGATATTGCTGAAGGGCATGCGCAGAATAAAGTACCACTAAGTAATTTAGCGGAGAAGCGTTTGGCTACTACCATAGGATTGGATGAGCTCCCTCTTCCTCACAAAAGAGCTAAATTACAAAAAACTTTTTTAATGTCTTCTCAAGAAGTTCAATCAGATATAGAGGATGATTTTGAGGAAGATTTGGAAGAGGGCGAGCTGGTAGAACAGGAGGATCAATCTAGAATTGTAAGGGTTTTTAGAAGAGAGGAGTTGCCTATATTAATTGAGGAAACCCTAAAGTCTTTAAATATAGCAATGCCGGAAAATTTGGAAAACTCAGATTTAGAAGACCCCTTATTGTTGGCGGTCAGGAAATCGCAAAAAGCATTTCCACTGCATAGAGTAGTAAAGGAAATGATTCAGCAGGAATGGGATGTTCCTGAAGCAGCTTTGCGTGGAACCAGAGTTATGACACGCTTATATCCTTTACAAGAGAAGGATTGTGAATTGTTTAAAGCTCCTAAGGTTGACGCAGCTGTTTCCGCGGTTACTAAACGTACTACTATCCCTATAGAAGGTGGGGCGGCCTTAAGGGATAGTTATGACAGAAAACTGGACACGCTTTTAAAACAGATCTTTGATATAAATGCTTTATCTGTACAGGCGGCAATCTGTGGCGCATGGGTTGCTAGAGCGTCTTTACACTGGTCACAGGATTTGCACGCGGATGCCGAAGGTGCTTCCTTGGAAGGAGCGTCTAGACTAGAGACTGGAGCGGCCTATTTAGCAGATATTCATTATGATCTCATTAGGGCGCTGTCGAAGGCAATGGGATCCGTGGTGGCAGCTAGAAGACATGTATGGCTGCGTACCTGGGCTGCTGATGCATCTTCAAAGGCAAGACTATCTAGACTGCCGTTTAGGGGAAGACTCCTTTTTGGAGAAGATTTAGAAAAAATTGTTAAAGATTTGGGAGATTGTAGGAGTGGGAAACTCCCAGAAGATAGGCATAGACAAGGGCGTATGAATCAGCCTTTTAGAGGTCAATATAGAGATTTTAGGCGTTTTCGATCTTTACGCTTTGGGCAAATGCAAAGAGGTCGTCAGTACTATAGAAATCAAGGATTTTGCGGATTTCGTAGCGCAGGGAAAGGTTTTACAACCTCCTCTACAAATACCAGTTCAAGAAAGCCACAATGAGATAAGGAACTCCCAGGCGGATTTGATTCCTGTAGGTGGCAGGCTCCATCAATTTCAATCCGCCTGGGCTCAAATCACTTCAGATCAGTGGGTAATGGAAGTAATTCAAAAAGGATATGCTCTGGAGCTCAAACGTCCAATAGCCGATCTGTTTGTACAGTCCCCATGCACAATAGGCGTCAAGAGAAAAGCAATACGAGACACCTTGCAGAGACTGTTGGATTTGAAAGCAATAGTACCGGTGCCATTAGAACAACAAGGGTTAGGTCGGTACTCGATATATTTTCTCGTTCCGAAAAAGGAAAATTCCTTTCGACCAGTATTGGATCTGCGAGGTGTGAATCGTTATCTCCGGGTAACGCATTTTCGCATGGAGACGCTGAAATCGGTGATTGCGGCGGTAAGAAAAGGAGAATTTCTTACGTCCTTAGATTTAACAGAAGCTTATTTTCATATTCCAATTCGCCAGGAGCACCAGAAATATCTGAGGTTTGCTGTGCCGATGGGTCATTACCAATTCAGGGCGTTACCTTTTGGGTTGGCAACGGCGCCAAGAACTTTTACGAAGGTAATGGTAGTAGTAGCAGCGGCTCTGAGAAAGGAAGGAATACTTGTTCATCCTTATCTCGACGATTGGTTGATTCGGGCAAAGTCGCAAGCAGAGAGCGAGGCAGCAACAGGAAGAGTGGTGCAGTTTCTGCAGAGCCTAGGTTGGGTGGTAAACATGACAAAAAGCAAATTAGTACCAACACAAAATCTAGAGCATTTAGGTGCCCGGTTCAACACAGAGGAAGGGAAAGTTTTCCTTCCACAAGCGCGAATAGTGACGATTATGAATTTGGTAACTCAGTTTTTAAAAAGAAAGAATCCAACAGCATGGCATTATCTCCAGCTGTTAGGAACCATGGCGGCAACATTGGAGCTAGTACCGTGGGCAAGGGCTCATATGCGTCCCTTGCAGAAGGCATTATTAAGGAGATGGTCTCACCAGAAAGCTCCGATGTCGCAGGTGTTGCCCTGCCCACTGGACACTCGTCAATCTCTACTTTGGTGGTTAAATCCAAAGGTGTTCCAGAGGGGAGTGCAGTTACAGTCCCCGTTTTGGATTCAGGTCACAACAGATGCCAGTCTCAAAGGCTGGGGGGCACATTGCGAAAGGCAGTTTGTGCAAGGCCAATGGACAGGGCAAGAATTGACATGGTCAATAAACAGATTGGAATTGAGAGCAGTTTTTCTGGCGCTACAGGCATTTCAGGATCGCATTCAGGAAAGGGCCGTTCGAGTTCTGTCGGACAATGCGACAACAGTAGCCTATATCAATCGACAAGGAGGCACAGGCAGTACAGCACTGGAAGAGGAATCGGAAAAGTTATTCCTCTGGGCAGAGGAAAACGTGGAAACAATTTCGGCAAACCATGTTGCGGGAAGAACCAATGTGCAAGCGGACTTCTTAAGCCGGGTGAGGATAGATCCGGGAGAATGGAGTCTCAATCCTCAGGTTTTCCAATCAATAATAAGACGATGGGGAGTTCCGATAATGGATCTCATGGCGACATTCTTATCGGCAAAGGTAGATCGATTCTTCAGCAGGAAAAGAGAGAGAATGTCGGAAGGCATAGATGCACTAGCTCAAAGTTGGCCGGAGGGTCAGCTGTTATATGTATTCCCACCGTGGGTATTGATAAATCGGGTCCTTCGGAGAATAGAGTCTCACAAAGGAAGGATAATATTAATAGCACCAGATTGGCCAAGACGGCCTTGGTATGCAGATTTGGTGAGGTTGTTAATAGACCGACCATGGCGCTTGCCGCTAAGGGACGATCTGTTGAGTCAGGGTCCGTTAATAATGCCTCAGGTGCATCGATTTTCGCTTACGGCTTGGCTCTTGAAAGGGCAAGGTTGAGATCCAAAGGGTACTCTTCAAAAGTAATCTCTACATTATTAAGATCAAGAAGAAAGTCCACTACTTTATCATATATTCGTACGTGGAGAATATTTCAAAGCTGGTGTGAACGGAAGTCAGTTAAGGCGTCGGCAGCCTCAATTCCACAGATTCTTTCATTTATGCAGGAAGGCTTTGAGAAGGGATTATCACCGTCATCTTTAAGGGTTCAGCTGGCAGGTTTATCATGCTATCGAGGTAAGGTAAAGGGAGAATCCGTCGGTTCACACGTAGAAGTGAAAAGGTTTCTGAGAGCGGTTAATTTGTTGAGGCCGCCTCTTAGGCCGCACGTTCCCTCTTGGAATCTACAGATCGTTTTAGATTCTATGATTAAGGAGCCTTTCGAGCCATTGTCGAGAGCAACTCTAAAAGATCTTACACTCAAAGTGTTTTTCTTGGTAGCTATTACGTCAGCAAGAAGGGTTTTAATGAAAATTCACAGATTACTAATAGCAGGTCTGCAATCTCATATTTCAGTTTTTTCAACACCCTTGGATGTATACCATCCGGCCCAGGTGATTTGCTACTCTTGTTTATCTAATAGTTGTAATACATCTTCCCGATGTATTGATATTTCTTTCAATTCTTCCACACCTTTAAATACCACTTCAGTCATGGGCAACATCCCTATATCTTCCTCAGTAAAGACAGAAGCAAAGAATTCATTCAGTCTCTCCGCTATCGCCTCTTCACCTCTTAGTGCCCCTTTAACCCCTCTATCATCTAATGGACCAACTGATTCTCTCTCAGGTGTTTTGCTACGAAGGTACTTGAAAAAGTCTTTATTTCGCATTTTTGCTTCCGCAGCAAGCTTCTTTTCAAATTCTCCCTTTGCCTGCCTTATCAGTGCCTTGGCTCTTTTTTCCATTTCCTGAAAGATGCTTTTTTTGGCAACAACAGCCTCTCTGACCTCACCTTTAAACTATGCTGGCAGTTTTTTGGTCTTCCTTCCACTTTTCTTAAAGCGTGGAATACAGCTGGTCTGGGCTTCCAAGATAGTATTTTTCAACAACTCCCAAGCTTGATGTAAGTCATTGGCGGACTGGCTCAGTAGAGTCCTTCGGCCGCACGAGTGGCGCCTGTGTCCCCCGAATGGTGCAGCAGCTCTTCCAGCATTGGGGGGGCTCCAGACCTGGACCTCTTCACCAGTCCTGCAAATTCACAGTTCCTCTGGTTCTGCAGTCCCCTCCTGCACCCAGGCAGGATGGCCCCTCCGATGCCTTCCTCATCTCATGGGAAACGGGTCTGCTGTATGCCTTTCGCTCCTCATTGCCCGGACTCTTCTTAAGGTCCAGCAGGACAGGGCCTCTATGATTCTCATAGCCCCGATGTGGCCCAAGCAGCCTTGGTTTCCCCTGCTGCTTTGTCCCCCTCAGGTTCTTACCTGAGCTGTTGATGCAGGAGGAGGGGCTGCTTCTTCACTCCAATCTGAGGTCCCTATCCTTCAGCTTGGCGGCTGAGCGGGTTGCTCTAGCCTCCTATCATCTCCCCATGGAGATAGAGGACATTCTTTTGGCTTCACAAAAGGACTCTACCAGATGGGCTTATGCCTTCAAGTGGTGTCGGTTCTCAATGTGGTGCTCGGAGCTCCCTGCGAACCCCTTCTCATGCCCTACAAGTTTGGTCTAGCAGTACCTGCTCCACTCCTCTCAGTCAGGACTGAAGTCTAACTTGGTCAGGGTTCACCTGAGTGCCATCTCAGCGAGCCACCACCCTATCGAGGGCAAGCCTCTTTTGGGGCAACCGCTTGTGTCTCGGTTCATGCGAGGCCTGCTCCTTTTCAGGCCCCCTACCCGCTCTCTTCCAGTGGAATGGGATCTCAATAGATAGAAAGCAGAGGGTAGGGCTAAATGGCCAATTTTCCCAATGGAGAAAGGTGAATAGTGGAGTACCCCAGGGATCTGTGCTGGGTTCACTGCTTTTTAACATATTCATAAATGACTTGGAAATGGGAATAATGTGCGAGGTTATGAAATTTGCAGATGACACAAAACTATTCAAAGTTGTTAAAACCCATGAGGATTGTGGAAAATTGCAAGAGGATCTTGATAAATTGGAAGACTGGATTGAAATTCCATGTAAAAAGGGGAAGGCGATGGCAGTGGAGGGGTGTATTATCGACCGCCTGGCCAGAATGAACAAATGGATGATGAAATATTCAAAGAAATCAAGGAAGCTAACAAAAGTTACAGCGCAGTAATAATAATGGGTGATTTCAATTACCCCGGTATCGACTGGGTCAGTGTCACGGCAGGATATGCTAGGGAGATAAAGTTCCTAGATGACATAAATGACTGCTTCTTGGAGCAGCTGGTTCATAAACCGACCACAGGGGAAGCCATATTAGACCTAGTCCTTAGTGGAACACCAGATCTAGTGCAAGAGATAAGAGTGTTTGGGCCACTAAGCAATAGCGATCATAGCATGATCGTCTTTGATTTAATTAGTGGAGGAGGGATAGTAAGGAAATCCACAGTACTACCTTTTAACTTTCGAAAGGGAGACTATGATAAAATAAGGAAAATAGTTGAAAAAACTAAAAGGAGCAGTTTCAAAGGTTAAAGACTTACATCAAGCTTGGGTGTTGAAAAATACTATTTTGGAAGCCCAGACCAGCTGTATTCCACGCTTTAAGAAAAGTGTTTATTGTTTATATTGTTTATATAACATTTGATATACCGCCCCCCGTTACATCGGGGCGGTTTACAATATAAATAAAAAACATCAAATCAGGGACAGAAAGAAAATGTTACAATTACTCGAAGAAGGAAGAAAGGGAAACAGAGAACAGGAGAAGGTAGAAAGATAGTCAGAGGAGTCAGCTAGATCCAGGAAAGGCACAGGAGAACAGATGAGTTTTGAGAAGGGAGCGAAATTTAGAATATGATTCTTCGAGACGGAGGGCAGTGGGTAGTGAGTTCCAGAGGGAGGGACCAAGGAAGAAAAATGCTGATTTACGGGTGGATTGGAGATGTGCACGGGAAGGGGCTGGAAGGTGAAGGCGATTAATATGAATGGACCGGAGGCTTCGGGAAGGGACATGGAAGGAGAGCAGGTCGGAAAGGTATTGGGGTCTATGAAGGTAAATGGCTCGATGGACCAGTGTAAGAACCTTGTAAGGGATCTGGTATTGTAGTGGCAGCCAGTGAAGGTGTTGTAGAAGGGGGTGATGTGATCGCGTGGAGAGGCATGTAGGATCATCCGAGCAGCCGTGTTTTGAATTAACTGTAGTCGATGTAATTGATACTGAGGGATACCGGCATAAATAGAGTTACAGAAATCTAAACAAGTTATGACTAATGAAAGAAGAAGGGTAGTGAGTGCCTGAGGAGATAGGAAAGGTCGAATGGCACGAATTTGTCGAAGGCAGTAAAAAGAGCGCTGAGAGATAGAGGAAATGTGGTCTTGAAACGTGAGAGCACTATCAAGAATGACACCAAGATACCGAAGTGGAAGGAAGTCCAAAAAACTGCCAGCATGGTTTAAAGGTGAGGTCAGAGAGGCGGCTGTTGCCAAAAAAGCATCTTTCAGGAAATGGAAAAAAGAGCCAAACGACGAAACCTGGAAACAGCACAAGCACTGGCAAGTCAAATGCAAAGCATTGATAAAGCAGGCAAAAGGAGAATTTGAGAAGAAGCTTGCTGCGGAAGCAAAAACGCAAAATAAAGATTTTTTTCAAGTACATTCGTAGCAAAAAACCTGTGAGAGTCAGTTGGTCCATTAGATGATAGAGGAGTTAAAGGGGCATTAAGAGGCGATAAGGCGATGGAGGAGAGACTGAATGAATTCTTTGCTTTGATCTTTACAGAGGAAGATGTAGGGATGTGTTACCCATGACTGAAGTGGTATTTAAAGGTGCGGAAGAATTGAAGGAAATATCGTTCTCCAGGATCAAGCAGGAAGTCAGTCCTCACATATGGGTGACATCGACGTCGATGGAGCCCTTGCGGAGCATTTCCCCAGCTTTCTATGAAAGCCTTTGGGAATGCAGGCACGCATGCGCGGTCCCCTTCCTGCCTAAAAGTGCCATCTTGCTCAGTCTTTATTTTTCCGTGAAGCACATCAGACGTGTGTCCTAGTCCTCCCGGAAAATAGTTGGATTTTTTCGTGATTCCTTCACTATTTTTTCTCCGGTTCGACGCCGGTTCCCCTCCCGCCGGGTTCGGTACAGCGGTATCGAGCCCGATCTTATTTTTTCGGTTTTTGCCCTTCGTGGCTGGCGTTCGCGCCCTTTTTTCTTTTTCCCTGGAAGACCAGTCCTTTGACCTCGCGGGGACTCTTTTTTCCCCAATGGCTTCCAGTGGTTTCAAGAAGTGTGATCGGTGCAAGAAACTAATGTCTCTCACCGACGCACACGACTGCTGCCTTCGGTGCCTGGGTCCTGACCATGATCCTAAGATCTGTGGACCATGTGGAAAGGCGCTTCGAAGTCGTCAGCACCAAAAGGAAAGGCTTTTCTCCGACTCGGCTTCCGGCCGGGCCCGGACCTCATCTGAGGCCTCGACATCTCGGGAATCTGATCCCGAGCACCGTCGGGACCCCTCGGACAGGTGGTCCCCGACCGGGAACGAAAAAGGAAGAAGCGGCTCGCGAGGGCGACTTCGGAGGAGGTCCCTGTTTCCTCGAGAGCTAGGTCTCAGACCCCCGACCGCCGCCCTGGGCCCGTGGAACAGGAGAAGCCTCCAAAAGTACCTCGTGTGGAGCCGGAGCCTGCTGGACACGTAAGTCCTGTAGTCCTCGTGGACTCTCCTCCCAGAGAGCCCGAGTCGGTGGCTGCTGAGTCTCCTGAGCTGGGTCTCAGGCTGACAGCCTTGGAGTGCAGATTGTCTGCCTTCATGGAACAGCAGCGGGCGCTGATGGCCAGTCTGTCTGACGCATCCGCCCCGACCACTGGGACATCGACATCGAAGTTGACCCCAGAGACCGAGCCGATACTCGAGACCATGAAGGCTCGAGGTCGACCTCGGTCGCGGTCTCCCTCGACCTCCCACTTGGGACAGAGGGTGTCGACGCTGGTGCCTTCGGCGTCGGGGTGGGTGCTCACAGGCCCCGCGCGGTCGGACCCCGATTCCTCATCGGACCAATCTGCCTGGGAGACTGAGGACAAGGAGTCCCCCGAAACCTTCTGGACTCGGTGCGTCCCGTCGGACTCACCGCAGTCCGAGCTCCGGAGTAGATCCCCTCCGGAGAATACCCGGTTCTCGGAGTTCGTTCGGGATATGGCCACTGCGTTGGCTATCCCTGCGGATCCCGAGGAGGAGCCGAAGAGCTCGAGGCCCTCCAGTATGACTCTCCTCCGAAGGAGTCCTTTACTGTGCCGGTTCCTCCGATAATGGAACGGCTCCTCTTCCGGATGTGGAGGCACCGGCCTTGGCGCCGGTTCTAAGCAAGCGGGTCGATTCCATATATCAACTCTGAAAGAGCCCTGGGTTTCAGAAGGCGCAGCTACCACACCATTCCATGGTGGTGGAATCAACCATGCATCGTCTGAAAAGTCAGAAAATGCACTTCGCGGTTCCCCCTGGCAGGGAGGCCCGGAACCTGGATGGTTTTGGCAGAAAGTGCTTCCAGGGCTCAATGCTTGCTTGCCGTGTCCAGTCTTACCAGTTGTACATGGGCATGTACTTGCGGGACCTGGCCACGGAGCTAGCCGGGTTCTCTGCTGGTCTCTCCGGGGAACCCTTGCAGAGGTTCAAGTCCTTGTCCTCGGGGATACGGGAATGCTCCAAGTTTATGTCCCGCGCTGCCTACGATGGCTTCAAGGCTTCAGCCCGTGTTACAGCAGCCGGCATTGCGGCCCGACGCCAGGCGTGGTTGCAGTCATCGGACCTCGAGCCATGGGTTCAGGACAAGTTGGTCGATGTCCCTTGCTGAGGTGAAAACCTTTTTGGCAAGCCCATGACCGAGAAGGCCGCACAGCTCGAAACAAGGACAAGGCTGTCTAGAAAGACTTCTGCCCCTTCTCACAAGAAGAAGGGCTCGGGTAAAAAGCCCTTTTACCTGAGGAAGGGCACTGCCTACAAACAGTACCCACAGTACCAGGCCTCCCAGGCTCCCCCACAGGGTCAGCAGGCCAAGGGGCAGGGTAATGGGCCCCGTAGGCAGAGGACCCCCAAGCCTCCGGCCCCTGCTCCCACTCAGCAGGGTGGGGGTTTTTGACTCCTTAGGCATAGCCTCTCCGTCCCTGCTCTCCCAACCCTGCACAGGAGGTCGACTTACCCTGTTTGCCCACAGGTGGCCACTCATTACTGGAGACAGTTGGGTGCTAAGCATCGTCCACAAGGGCTACATGCTACACTTCTAACAGCTGCCTCCTCCATACTTTCCAGGGGAGCCTCCAAGGCCTCCCCTACATACAGATCTTATCCTTCAGGAGCTCCAAGGTCTGTTGCGAGACAAGGCAGTGGAGCCTGTGCCTCACCACCTCCAAGGTCAAGGGTTCTACTCCAGGTACTTTCTCGTACCAAAAAGAACCGGTGGCCTCCGGCCTATTCTCGACCTCAGAAATCTCAACAAGTTCCTAGAGAGAGAAAAATTCAAGATGCTTACTCTTGGAACACTGCTGCCCTACCTCCAGCAGGGAGATTGGCTATGCTCCTTAGATTTAAAGGATGCATACACTCACATCCTCATTCATCCAGACCAGAGAAAGTACCTCAGGTTCATTGTGGGAGGAAACCATTATCAGTACAGAGTACTGCCTTTTGGCCTCACCTCCGCTCCCAGGGTCTTTACCAAATGCCTGGCAGTGGTGGCGGCCTACCTGAGAAATCAGGGTATTTTTGTCTTCCCCTATCTGGATGACTGGCTCATCAGGGGTCAGACGTGCCAGGAGGGCCAGACAAGCCACCCTCCGAACTATTGCTCTTCTTCAAAACCTGGGTTTTGTCATGAACTTTGCAAAGTCCACTTTGCTCCCCTCCCAGAACTTGGAATTCATAGGGGCAAGGCTGGACTCTCTGCTGGCAAAGGCGTTCTTGCCAGAAGACAGAGCCCAAAGACTGATAAACTTGGCAAACCAGTTTCTCAGCAGGTCACTGGTCTCCGCCAGACTCTTGCCTGAGGCTTCTTGGCCACAAGGCTTCGACAGTACATGAGACCCCCAATGCCCGGCTCCATATGAGGCCTGCACAGTGGTGCCTCCGAACTCAGTGGACACAGGCTACAGGCAGCCTCAGAGACAGAGTAAGGGTGTCCAGACAATTTCTGAACTCCCTCCGCTGGTGGCTGCACCCACCCAATCTACTGCAAGGGGTGCCTTTTCAGATTTCTGGATTCACAGTAGTGTTGACCACGGATGCCTCCCTGCAAAGCTGGGGGGGCTCATTGTCTGGGCAAGTGCACCCAGGGCCTGTGGTTTCCATGGGAGGCCACACAGCAGATCAATTTACTGGAACTCAGGGCTATCCATTTAGCTCTCAAGACTTTCTCTCAAACACTGGCTCATCAGTCTGTCTTAGTTCAGACAGACAACCAAGTAGCCATGTTTTATGTGAACAAGCAGGGCGGAACTGGGTCCAGACTCCTTTGTCAGGAGGCACAGGACCTTTGCTTGTTTGCTCTCAGGCACAACATGCTCCTCAAGGCTGTGTATCTACCTGGCCAGGACAACTACCTGGCAGACAGAGCAGGATTCTGCAGCCCCACGAATGGCAGCTCCATCCCTTAGTAGTTCAGAAGATTTTCCTGAAATGGGGACTTCCAACCATAGATCTGTTTGCCAGTCCATCGAACAAACAACTGACAAGGTTCTGCTCCAGGCAACCACATCCTCTGCAGCTGGCAGCAGATGCTTTTCTGATTTCCTGGTCCCAGGGCCTCCTGTATGCGTTTCCTCCCACGCCCCTGGTGGCCCGACCCCTGTTCAGAAGTCTTCAGGACAAGGCCTCGGTTCTGCTGGTAGCTCCCAGATGGCCGAAACAGCCTTGGTTTCCACTTCTGCTTCAGCTGGCAGTGGATCCCCCACTGCCTCTGGGGTTCCAACCCGACCTTCTCTCTCAGGATCAGGGTTCCCTTCTGCACCCAAATCTCAGAGCTCTCAATTTGATGGCATGGAGGCTGCAAGGGTAGTTTTGGCTCCCTGGGGCCTACCTCAGGAAGTTGAGGAGGTTAGGGTCCTAGCCTCTAGGAAGCAGTCTACTAGAAAAACCTATGCCCTGAAATGGAAAAGGTTTTCTGTGTGGTGTCAGCTACGTACGGAGGATCCTTTTTCCTGTGCTGTACCAGTAGTGCTTTAGTACCTGCTGCACTTATCCAATCAGGGACTTAAGTCCAACTCTGTTCGGGTCCACCTCTCAGCTCTAGCAGCTCACCACTCACTGGTGGAGGGACATTCTATGTCGGTTCACCCCTTGGTGTCCAGATTTCTTATAGGCTTGCTCTTGCTGAAGCCTCCAATCCGTCCTCCAGCTCCTGAGTGGGAGTTGAATGTGGTCTTGCAGCAACTGACTCGCCCACCTTTTGAGCCGATGGCTACTTGTCCTCTCCGCTTCCTGTCCTGGAAGACACTCTTCTTGGTAGCCCTAACCTCGGCCAGGAGAGTGAGTGAGCTTCAGGCCCTGGTCTGTGACAGGCCTTACACTCGCTTTTATAGGAACAGGGTAGTCCTTAAGACTCATCCAAAGTTCCTCCCAAAGGTTGTCTCCTCTTTCCACCTCAACCAGAAGGTGGTTCTTCTGACCTTCTTCCATAGGCTTCATGCAAGCCAGGCTGAAGCAGTTCTGCATACCCTGGACTGTAAGAGGGCCTTATCCTTCTACCTTGACCGTACGCAGTGGCATAGAAGGGCTACTCAGCTCTTCATATCTTTTGACCCTAATAATTTGGGCTTAGCTGTGTCCAAGCGTACCTTGTCCATCTGGGTGGCTGACTGTATCACCTGGGCTTACAGGGCGGCTGACCTTCCTTTGCAGGGTCGGGCAATGGCTGCCTCAGTGGCTCACCTCCGCTCTGTACCGTTGGTAGACATCTGCAGGGCTGCAACTTGATCCTCAAGCCAGACTTTTGCGGCCCATTACTGTCTGGAAAGGGAGTACCATAGGAACAGTGCTTTTGGCCAGGCAGTACTCCGGAATCTCTTTGAGGTTTAGGCAACTCCTGCCCTCCAGCCCTCTTGGGTTACCAGTGGAGGTCCTTTCAGTGAAAAGCCTTTCTTTGATGCTGGGACTAGAGGGAGTTCTCTTGTTCAGCCTGGGTTCCTGGTAGCCCAGAGCTTGGGAGTCACCCATATGTGAGGACTGACTTCCTATTTGGTCCTGGAGAAAGAGTAGTTACTCACCTGTAACAGGTGTTCTCCAGGAGCAGCAGGAATCAGTCCTCACAACCCTCCCTCCTCCCCTTGGAGTTGCAGTTGTACATAGTTTATTTTTACATTTTTGTGTGCTGTTTTTTAGCTATGTCATTTGACTGAGCAAGTTGGCACCTTTACGCGGGAAGGGGATCGCGCATGCGTGCCTGCATTCCCAAAGGCTTTCATAGAAAGCTGGGGAAATGCTCCGCAAGGGCTCCATCGACATCGATGTCACCCATATGTGAGGACTGATTCCTGCTGCTCCTGGAGAACACCTGTTACAGGTGAGTAACTACTCTATACATCGGGAAGATGTATTACTACTATTAGATAAATTAAAGAGTAGCAAATCACCGAGGCCGGATGGTATACATCCAAGGGTGTTGAAAGAACTGAAATATGAGATTGCAGACCTGCTATTAGTAATCTGTGAACTATCATTAAAATCATCTCTAATACCTGAAGATTGGAGGATCGCCAATGTAACACCAATTTCTAAAAAGGGTTCCAGGGGTGATCCGGGAAACTACAGACTGGTGAGCCTCACGTCAGTACTGAGAAAAATGGTAGAAACCATCATAAAGAATAAAATTACTCAGCATGTAGATAGTCATGGCCTAATAGGAGACAGCCAACATGGCTTTAGACAAGGAAGATCTTGTCTTACAAATCTGTTATGTTTTTTTGAAAGTGTGAATAAACAGGTAGACAAAGGTGAGTCGGTTGATATAGTGTATCTGGACTTTCAGAAAGCCTTTGACAAGGTCCCTCATGAGAGACGTTTGGCAAAACTAAAGAGTCATGGGATAGGAGGCAGTGTACTACTGTGGATCAGGAACTGGTTAAGAGATAGAAAGCAGAGGGTAGGGCTAAATGGCCAATTTTCCCAATGGAGAAAGGTGAATAGTGGTGTACCTCATGGATCTGTGCTGGGTCCGCTGCTTTTTGACATATTCATAAATGAGCTGGAAAGTGGAATAACGAGTGAGGTTATCAAATTTGCAGATGAGACAAAACTATTTAAAGTTGTTAAAACCCAAGAGGATTGTGGAAAATTGCAAGAGGATCTTAATAAATTGGAAGACTAGGCATCAAAATGGCAGATGAAATTTAATGTGGACAAGTGCAAAGTTATGCACCTAGGGAAGAAGAACCCAAACTATGGTTACACGATGCAAGGTTCCACATTAGGAACCACCACCCAGGAAAAAGATTTAGGCGTCATTGTGGATAACATGTTAAAACCCTCGGCCCAGTGTGCAGCGGCGGCGAAGAGAGCAAATAGAATGCTAGGTATCAGAAGGAAAGGAATGGAAAATAAAACAAAAGATATTATAATGCCTCTATATCGTTCCATGGTGAGACTGCACCTTGAATATTGTGTGCAGTTCTGGTCGCCATATCTTTAAAAGGATATAGCGTTATTAGAAAAGGTTCAGAGAAGAGCCACCAAAACGGTAAAGGGGATGGAAGGATACTCCTATGAAGAAAGGCTAAAAAGGTTAGGGCTCTTTAACTTGGAAAAGAGACGGCTGAGTGGAGATATGATAGAAGTCTATAAATTAATGAACGGAGTGGAACGGGTAAAGGTAGATCGATTGTTTACATTATCAGAATATAGAAAGACTAGGGGACATGCAATGAAGCTACAGGGTAAACTATTTAAGACTAATAAAAGAAAATATTTTTTCATTCAGCATGTAATCAAACTCTGGAATTTGTTACCGGAGGATGTAGTAAAAGGCTGTTAGTGTAGCTGGGTTTAAAAAAGGTTTCGACAAGTTCCTGGAGGAAAGGTCCATAAACCATTATTAAGAAGGGACCCCTCTCACTTGGTTTGCATCTTGTCGTGCTGTGAGGGCTTGCGTGCATCAGTGATGCTGAGAGCTAAACTATCGGTAGTTTAACTACTGGCAGGCTCTCCCAAGATGGACAGGTCTCAGCTGAGGTGCCAGACCAAGACAAACCTCCCATCTGCGCAGCAGCAGAATGGGACAGTGTTGACGGCGGAGGATCACATTTTTGTGACAACGGCAACACCACCAAACTTAAACTGCGTGGAAGAAAGGCCCGGCAATCTACTTCTGTATCTTGCCATGAAAACCCAATGGATAGTTACTCCAAAACAAATTGTGCTATGGTGCTGGAAGATGAGACCCCCAGGTCAGAAGGCACTCAACTAGCTACTGGGAAAGAGCTGAAGACTTTTCAGAGTAAAGCCAGCATTTATGATGTGGTTGGATCAAAGCCCTCGGGAAGTCTGACTGCTGATGTAGCTGCGCATGAAATGAGAGTCAGAAGCTGTAAAGATGTCTTACACATTGGAACATGGAACGTACGAAGCATGAACCAAGGGAAGTTGGAGGTGGTCAAGAATGAAATGGAACGTGTACAACTTGATCTGTTGGGTGTCAGCGAACTGAAATGGATTGGCATGGGGCACTTTGCATCAGATGATCACATGGTCTACTATGCTGGAAATGAAAGACAAAGAAGAAATGGTGTTGCATTTATAATAAAGAAGAAACTTGCAAGAACTGTAATGAAATACAATGCAGTCAGCGAACGCTTAATCTCTATTCGTCTACGAGGATTGCCTATCAACACAACTATAATTCAAGTATATGTCCCAACAACAGCTGCAGAAGAGAATGAAATTGAAGAGTTCTATGAACAAGTACAAGCTGAAATTGACAGAACATGCAAACAGGATATTCTGATAGTCATGGGTGACTGGAACGCAAAAGTTGGCAACAAAGAAGAAGGCAAAGTAGTTGGAAAATATGGACTTGGCAACAGAAATGAAGCTGGGGAAAGACTGATAGAATTCTGCAAGACCAATGATCTATTCATCTCAAACACCTTCTAGCAACACAAGCGGCGACTGTACACATGGACTTCACCGAATGGATTATATAAAAATCAAATTGACTACATATGTGGAAGTCAACGATGGAAAAGCTCTGTAACATCAACAAAGACAAAACCTGGAGCTGACTGTGGTACAGATCATCAACTACTAGTATGCAAACTCAAGCTAAAGTTGAAAAAGAGCAAACCACTCATGAATGCAGCAAAATATGACCTTGAGAATATATCACTGGAATTTAAAGACTGCCTGCAAAATCGATTTGCTGCTTTAGATACAAATGACAGAGCTCCGGAAGAGTTATGGAATGACATCAAGAAGGTTGTGTTGGAAGAAAGCGAGAAGTCTCTACAAAAGGTGAAAAAGCAAAAAACGGCCAAAATGGATCGGAAGAAACTCTGAAAATTGCCCAGAAACGCAGAGAAGCTAAAGCCAGAGGAGAAAGAAAGACAATTGCAGAACTCAACAGATTTCCAACGTGCAGCAAGACAGGACAAGGAAAAGTACTACAATGACACTTGCAAGGAAATAGAAGCAGAAACTATTAGAGGAAGAACAAGATTGGCTTTCCTAAAGCTACAAGAGTTAAAGAAAAAGTTCCAGCCTCGAATTGGAATGTTACAAGATGCTCAAGGTTCTATGTTGAATGATGCTGAGAAGATCAAGAAAAGGTGGAAGGAATATACAGAGTTTTTATATGATCTTTATCTTGAACCACTGGTGATGAAAGTAGTTGAAGCAGCATTGAAAGCCTTATCAAAGAACAAAGCACCAGGCATTGATAGCATTCCCATAGAAGTATTGCAGCAATCGGATGCAGCTGTTACCGTACTCACAAGGCTCTGCCAAGAAATATGGAAGACAACATCATGGCCAACTGACTGGAAAAGATCTGTGTTTATACTAAAGAAAGGTGATCCAACTGACTGTGAAAATTATCTCACAATCGCTCTGATCCCACATGCCAGCAAGATTCTACTGAAGATTATTCAAAATTATTCACAGGTGCTCCTTGTGGTCTTGGGCAAGCCACTTAACCCTCCATAGTCCATGTTCCCTGTAAAATAGTTATCTCCAAGTTATAATGCCCTGTTCAATGTAATTTCAGTTTGTTCAATGTAAACCGCACTGATGCAGAATAGCGCGGTATATAAGAGAATGTAAATAAATAAATAAATAAGACTACAACCATACCTGGAACAATAACTACCTGAAGTGCAAGCAGGGTTCAGGAAAGGGCGAGGAACGAGAGACATCATTGCGGATGTGAGATGGATCCTTGAAAAGACTAAAGAATACCAAAAGGATATCTATTTGTGCTTTATCGACTATAGCAAGGCTTTTGACTGTGTAAACCATGAGAAACTCTGGGCCACATTAAGAAGCATGGGTATACCAGAACACCTGATCGTTTTCTTGCGCAATCTGTACATTGATCAAGAAGCAACAGTTCGAACGGAACAAGGAGAAACAGAATGGTATAAAATAAGCAAAGGTGTAAGACAAGGCTGCATACTTTCCCCCTACCTGTTTAATTTATATGCAGAACAGATCATCAGAGAAGCAGGATTGTATGAAGACAACAGAGGTGTGAAGATTGGTGGAAGACTCATCAACAACCTTCGCTATGCTGATGATACCACATTACTGGCTGAAAGTGAAGATGATCTGAAACATTTGCTTCTCACAATCAAAGAACATAGTTTCAAAATGGGCCTGCACCTTAATGTAAAGAAGACAAAGATCATGACAACTGGCATAATCAACAGATTCATCGTTGAAGGAGAAGAAATTGAAATTGTGAACAACTTTAACCTACTTGGATCAACTATCAATAAAGAAGCAACAAGCAGTCAAGAAATCAGACGACGCATTGCTCTTGGCAGAATGGCTATGAAAGACCTAGATAAGATTCTCAAGAGCAGAGATGTCTCTCTCCATACAAAGATTTGACTTGTTCAAGCCATGGTATTTTCAATAACATCATATGGATGTGAAAGCTGGACAGTGAAAAAGATAGACAGGAAGAAAATTGATGCCTTTGAATTATGGTGCTGGCGGCGAATACTGTGTATACCATGGACTGCCCGAAGAACAAACCAGTCTGTACTAGAGGAGATCAAACCTAAGCTTTCTTTAGAAGCTCAGATGACAAGACTTCGACTTTCATACTTTGGACACATCATGCGAAGAGAGAGAGATCATTAGAGAAAGACATTATGCTTGGCAAGATAGGTCAACGCAAAAGAGGAAGGCCAGCAATGAGATGGATCGATACAATAACAGCAACCACGGGTACCAGTCTGTCAACAATGAGCCGCCTGACTGAAGACCGAACACAATTTAGGATAGCTATCCAGAGGGTCGCCATGAGTCGACTCAGACTCGACGGCACTTAACAACAACAAGGGACCCAGGATATCAATGCTTGACCCAGTACAAGCATTGCGGAACCTGTCTTTTGGGGAAACTGCTAGGTATGTATGACCTAGATTGGCCACTGTTGGAAACGGGATACTGGGCTTGATGGACCTTGGTCTGACCCAGTATGGTATATCTTATGTTCTTATGGGCATCCAAATGGCAGATGAAATTTAATATGGACAAGTGCAAAGTAATGCACCTAGGAAAGAACAACTTAAACTATGGTTACACGATGCAAGGTTCCACATTAGGAACCTGCACCCAGGAAAAAGATTTAGGCGTCATCGTGGATAACGTGTTAAAACCCTCACCCGGTGTGCAGCGGCGGCTAAGAAATCAAATAGAATGCTAGGTATCATAAGGAAAGGAATGGAAAATAAAGGATATTATAATGGCTCTCTATCGTTCCATGGTGTGATTGCACCTTGAATATTGTGTGCAATTCTGGTCATTGTATCTTAAAAAGTATATAGCATTATTAGAAAAGGTACAGAGAAGAGCCACCAAAATGGTAAAGGGGATGGAAGGCTAAAAAGGTTAGGGCTCTTCAATCTGGAAAAGAGGCGACTGAGGGGGGAGATATGATAGAGCTCTGTAAATTAATGAACTGAGTGGAACGGGTAAACGTAGATCGATGGTTTACGTCATCGGAATATAGAAAGACTAGGGGACATGCAATGAAGTTAGAGTGTAAACTATTTGACTAATAAGAGAAAATATTTTTTCACTTAATGTATAATTAAACTCTGGAATTTGTTACCGGAGGGTGTAGTAAAAGCTGTTAGTGTAGCTGGGTTTAAAAAAGGTTTGTACAAGTTCCTGGAGGAAAGGTCTATTAACCATTATTAAAAAGGGGCCCAGGTTATCACTGCTTGACCCAATACAAGCATTTGGAACCTGTCTTTTGGGGAAACTGCTAGGTACGTATGACCTAGATTGGCCATTGTTGGAAACAGGATACTGGACTTGATGGACCTTGGTCTGGCCCAGTATGGCATATCTTATGTTCATTGTTGCCATCCTTGCAGGTACTTTAACCCATCTACAGAGTGATCAATTTTCATATTGCCTGTGTTCCCAGGGAAATGGCTTTTGAAAATTTCCTCCACCTAGTTAAGCACATTGAAATGCTGTCTGGGGGAAACTTTTCGTTTTCAATGATTTGTCACCCCATGCTGCTTTGTATTTTTTCTACATGATTGTCAACTTGCTTGCCCTTTGCTTTTTTGTATTGTGTTGATTGTAGGCTGTAAAAATGTATCTCCAGGAACAAGCAGGAATGTAGTCTTCACATATAGGGTATCGTCGGTACCGACGGAGCCTGTGCAGGAACGCTCCCCAGTGTCCAATAGGAACGCTTTTGGGAGCATCCCTCAGCACATGCGCGCTGCCTTCCCGCCTTTCCAACTGTCCCTCTTCAGTTCTTCGTTTTCCGCGGAGCCGACAGGATCCATACCCTGTCACCGCAGACAATTCCGTCTTTAAAATTGTTTTCTTGTGGTCGCATTTACCTCTGCACGACGTTTACCGGTACCGCCGATTCTTTTCTTTTCCAAAAAAACCCAAAAAAACTTGTAACTGTTTCTCTTTTGGTGCTATGGCGCCATTTTGGGCACTAGGCTCCATATTCCTAAAACATGGAAAAACCAACTAGTGTTTTTAAAAAATGTACTAAGTGTGGCGGTACCGTTTCTGTCACTGACCCATGATTGGTGTCTTAAATGTTTAGGGCCTGAACATTCTCCATCTGAATGTCTCTCCTGTATGGGGATGACTAAAAGAGGAAGACAGAACCAGGCTGCAAAGCTCGGTACCCTCTTTTCTTCGGATGCCAGATCCATTGCATCAACATCTTTAAGGGCCTCCTCTTCCTCCCATGGATCTCAAGTAACTAAACATAAAAGCTGGTCCTCAAAGAGTAGCTCTCCTGCTAAGTATCGAGAGGCCATTGGCATTGCCCTTGAGGGAACTACACCGGCAAAGCAGCCCCGGCGGGAGGCCTTGGCTTCCAAAGCATCAATGGGACTCCAGGAAATTCTTGAGGCCTCGACCTCGCAAGAACTACCTGTGCCATGCTCAGGGGTCACAGCCGTTTTCACTGGTACAGACACTCAGGCATCGGCAGCGTCGATAGACCAGAGGTTCTTTGCTATCGAATGCAGCATTGCAGCTTTTCTCTCAGCTGTGGTACCGTTGGTCCAACGGGCACCGGTACTGACATCGATACCGATGCCGGTACCTACACTGGTACAGACACCGGTACCATCCCTGGTGGGAATTCTTCCCACGTCATCTTTGGCTGGAATTGACAGAACGGTACTGGATCAACTCGGTACCGACTTCGATCGATACCGGGACCGTGCTTTGCATGAGCATCATGGTCAGGAATACTTCGAATCCTCCGATTCCAAAGACTCTGACAATTCTGCTGGTACTAGAGGGTTTCTCCCAGAAGATCCCTCTTCTCCCCAACACAGAATGTCACCTCCAGAGGATATGTCTTTTCAGGATTTTATTCGTGATATGGTCAAGGGCCTTTCAATCACGGTGGCTCCTGAAGAGGAATCCAGAGCAAAGGAATTGGAAATTTTCCAATATCCTAAAGCCCCAAAGGAGGCAGCCACTCTGCCCATCCATGAAATTCTGCATAACTTGATGCTCAGAATGTGGGAGACACATCTGACTGCATCTCCTCATTCTAGGAGACTTGATACTATGTATCGAGTTCTGCCATGTCATGGATTTCACCATTCAATGGTGGTGGAGTCAGCCATGCGTAGGATGAAAAATGCAAAGAGGCATGCATCCAATCCCCCAGGTCGTGAATGCAGGACTTTGGACGCTTTTGGGCGCCAAACGTTTCAGGCTTCCATGCTTTCAGCTAGGATCAGTTCATATATACTATATATGGGAATGTTCCTCAAGGAAGTTACAGGAGACTTGGAGCTTATGAGCCCATTTCTTCAGATGACAAGAGACGAGACTTTCTTGCTCTAGTTAAGCATGCTCAAGATGTCTCCAAGTTTGTGAATCGTGCAGCCTTTGACTGCTTTGAATGCATCAGCAGAACCTCTGCTATTGCCATTGGCGCACGACGGATTGCCTGGCTTCAGGCATAAGACTTGGAGACTTGGGTACAGGACAAGTTAGGCAACATTCCTTGCACGGGAGAGAATCTCTTTGGCAAGAACTGGCAGGAAAAGGCTAACGAGTTAGATGCTGACAATACTACTCCAGATAGAGTCTCGAAATCTACAGCCACTCCAGCCAAAAAGAAGCCTTATAAAAAACCCTCTTTCAGCAAAAAGAGGAAATTTTATTCTTCCTGTACCCAGCAGAGTCAGACTCAGGGTCAGGTTGCCCAAAAGGGACAAACTAGACAGCAAAAGAAGCCAAAAGGCCCGAGAGCCTAACCAGCTCCGCAGGTTCAGCCCCCTCAAGGGCTTTGACTCCTTCCTAGAGAGCTTAGCCTTCCTGCCTCTGAGGGGTCCCCAACCCCCCAATATCCCAGGCAGGTTATGCCACTTTGCCAACAGATGGCATCAGATAACAGCAGAAGATTGGACTTTGTCCATTGTAGGAGAAGGGTACAAGCTTCATTTTCACAGCATGCCCCCTCCTACAATTCTAAAGAAATTCAATTTTCAAACCTCCGCAGACGATCTGCTAGATCACGAGGTCTCAACACTTCTTGCCCAAGGGGCAATAGAGGAGGTATCCATTCTTCAACGGGGTGCAGGGTTCTACTCCCCCTATTTTCTTATTCCAAAGAAAACAGGAGGACACAGACCCATTTTAGACCTTAGAGAATTGAACAAATACCTGTTTCGAGAGAAGTTCAAAATGATTTCGCTAGGAACTCTTCTGCCATACCTTCAAAGCCAGGATTGGCTTCGCTCTCTAGACTTAAAGGATGCATATACTCACATTCTCATCCATCCAGATCACAGGAAATTTTTACGATTCCTTTTCAGGGGAAAACATTTCCAGTACAGGGTTCTTCCCTTTGGTCTGGCTTCAGCACCAAGGGTATTCACGAAATGCATGGCAGTAGTAGCTGCATTTCTGCGAACCCTGGGGATATTTGTCTTCCCTTACTTAGACGACTGGCTCATTCGAGCCCCTACATTTGCAGAGGCCGGCACTGCACTGTCTCGCACAATGCGAATCCTCCAATACTTGGGGTTGGTAATAAACTTCCCAAAATCCCAACTTATTCCTTCCCAATGCCTGGAATTCATAGGGGCCTGTCTAGATACCAGACAGGCAAAGGCTTTCCTTCCACAGGCCCGGTGTCTTTGCATAATGCAACTAGCTTCTCAAGCAGCAGAGAAATCCTCCCTAACTGCTCGAGAGCTACTACAGTTGCTGGGACATATGGCATCCACAGTTCATGTAGTCCCATATGCTCGCCTCCACATGCGAGCAGCTCAGTGGACCCTTTCCACACAGTGGACACAGGCTACATGTCATTTATCAGACAAAATAAACTCTCAACGACTAATTTTGTCCCTCCAATGGTGGCAATCACTAGAAAATCTGACAGTGGGGTCTTCTTTTAATCAACCCCTCTTTCAGGCCACCCTAACAGATGCATCACAGGTGGGTTGGGGAGCACACCTGAATCTTCTCTCTACCCAGGGCACCTGGACTCCACAGGAGGCTGGTCTACACATAAACCTCCTGGAATTAATCTATTTAGCTCTTCGAGTATTCTACGCCCAGCTCAGCTACAAGACAGTCCTAGTCCAGATGGACAATCAAGTAGCCATGTTCTATGTGAACAAGCAGGACGGGACAGTCTCTCTGTCGTTATGCAGCGAAGCTTTACGACTGGGCCCTCGCCAGAGAGTACCAAATTCACCTTCTAGTGGTATATCTTCCAGGCATTCAAAACCTTTGGGCAGACAAACTCAGTCGAGTACTGCTGCCTCGCGAGTGGTGCCTCCACCTACACCAGGTGGCAAAGATATTTCATCTCTGGGGCACTCCAGACATAGACCTCTTCGCAAGTCCACTGAATGCCAAACTTCCAAGGTTCTGTTCCAGGATTCTGGCTCACAACTGTCAGGCAAGGGATGCCTTCCTCCTTCACTGGGGTCAGGACTTCCTTTATGCCTTCCCACCCATTCCCCTCATACCCAAAACACTCTTCAAGCTTCAGAGAGACAGGGGTCGCATGATTCTTATAGCGCCACGATGGCCACGCCAGTTGTGGTATCCCCTGCTTCTACATCTCTCTCAAGCTGCACCTCTGGAATTAGGGCATGCTCTAGATCTCCTTTCCCAAGAGGATGGGACGCTATGGCACCCGAATCCCCAGTCCCTGCACCTCACGGCATGGTTGCTGAAGGCTTAGACCTCCAGGATTTCAACCTGTCCCAACAGGTAAAGGATATCCTTCAGGCTTCTAGGAAACTTTCCACAAGAAGATCTTATGCCTTCAAGTGGAAACGTTTTACTATATGGTGCTCCAAGTAGGGATTAAACCCCCTTGTCATACCTTTAGAATTGATACTAGAGTATCTCCTTCAGTTATTGAATTCTGGTCTAAAGACCAATTCGGTAAGAGTCCATCTTAGTGCAGTTGCAGCTTCTTATAAGCCTCTGAATGGACAACCAATTTCCTCTCATCCACTCATATCCAGATTTATGAGAGGTCTTCTATTAACCAAACCTCCCATTAAGCCACCACCGGTGACATGGGATCTAAATCTATTTCTCGGGCAGCTCATGAAGCCGACTTTTGAGCCTTTAGCCTCTACAACCCTTAGGTTTTTGACCTGGAAGTTCATCTTCCTAATGGCAATCACCTCTTCACGTTGCATTAGTGAACTGCAAGCTTTAGTGGCTGATGCTCCTTATACTAGGTTCCATCATGATAAGGTTGTTCTTAGAACTCATCCACACTTTATGCCAAAGGTGGTTTCACCTTTTCATTTAAATCAATCAATTTATCTTCCTGTATTTTTTCCCCGAGGCCTCACGCCTCTAATGCAGAAAGAAACTTTCATACTTTGGATTGTAAAAGAGCCTTAGACTTTTACCTACAGAGAACATAGCAACATAGAAAGTCCTCGCAACTTTTTATAGCTTTCGACCCTAGTCATTTGGGACTTCCAGTCTCCAAAAGAATTTTATCTAAATGGATTGCCCAATGCATATCCTTTGCTTATGAGAGTAAGGGTCTTCCTCTTCAAGGCCATGTCACAGCTCATAACGTGAGAGCCATGGCAACTTCCATGGCTAATCTCCACTCTGTGTCTATCGATGACATTTGTCAAGCAGCTACCTGGGCTTCGGTACTCACCTTCACAGCCCACTACTGCCTGGATAAAACCTCCCGTCGGGATGCTTTCTTTGGCCAAGCTGTTCTTCAAAATCTCTTTCAGACCTAATTCAACTCCTACCCACCAACCCTGGTGGAATGCCAGAGATCCATGGGAGGAAGGATTCCCACCTTTCTAGGGTGGGCACCTTCCTGGGGCAATCTCCCTGGCATCTTCAGCTAGGGAGTCCCCGTAAGTGAAGACTACATTCCTGCTTGTTCCTGGAGATAGCGTAGTTACTCACCTGTAACAGGTGATCTCCAGGAACAGCAGGAATTTAGTCTTCACAACCCACCCACCTCCCCTAGGAGTTGTCTCTCTATCTCTGTCTCTTTCCTCTCTCCCTCTATCCTTTCACTCAGCTACAAACTTAACTGAAGAGGGACAGTTGGAAAGGCGGGAAGGCAGTGTGCGTGTGCTGAGGGATGCTCCAAAAAGCGTTCCTATTGGATGGTGTGGAGCGTTCCCGCGCAGGCTCCGTTGGTACCGACGATACCCTATATGTGAAGACTAAATTCTTGCTGTTCCCGGAGATCACCAGTTACAGGTGAGTAACTACACTTTGTAGCGTGTGCTAATGCATGTTGACATTTGGTTTCAGAAAACTGCAGGACTTCCTGGAAGATGAGGCTGAACTGTCAGGCAGTGATGCAGGAAGTGGAGATGAGTCTGAAGGAGAGGAATATGACGAGTACGAAGAAGATGATATTGAAGAAGACCTTCCATCTGATGAAGAATTACAGGATCAAGTTAACAAAATACACCGGTTAGTGTTACTGATTGTTTCTTGGCCTGCAATGCTGCCTTATTAAATTCTAAGGAGGTAATTTTATAAACCTTGTACAGCAATTCTGTGCATAAATAGCTTTATTCATAACAGTGGCGGCCCGAGGGTTTCTGCCGCCCTAGGTAAACCCTCTGCGTTTCCCTCCTCCAAAACTGTGCTGCCATCCTACCCTCCATGCCGCCCCCCTCCCGCCTTGCATTGTAGCATTGGTGGCTGAACTGTCCCTTCAACACTGCGTCGGGTCTTAAAATGCCTGTGTGCATGTGTGCTCACGGCCTGCCACTCCAACTCCCCGTCTTGGATGCATCTTTCTTGGAGGGAGCAGGAGTGGCAGGCCAGAACTGTGGACATTTTAAAGCCCACTGTGGTGCTAAAGTGGCAGTTTAGCTGCTACTTCCCCAGGGAGGGGGGAAATAACATTGCTGCCCACCAGGGTCGACTGCCTTGTTCACCTAGTGGATGGGCCAGCCCTGATTCACAATGTTGCTTGCATATATTTAATAAATTGATTTTAGAATGTGGCAATTTTATCTGTAGAGCTGCTGCGGGATGCATATATGCAAGGGAGCTGTGTTCTGGGTGGTCAAAAAAAGTGTATAGGTATTCCCGCATATATTTTTAAAAGCTGCTCCATTAGCATTTATACCTGCTCCAGGGTTGCAATTTTGTTCATGCCCATAGTGTTGGAGATAGAGAAAAAAATCAGAAGCTTTGACATCACTACAGGTACATAACAAAGGACCCTTAGGTGTCAGCTTCAGTATTTTCTTTGTCTCCAGCAGAAGCTTTGTGACATCACTACAGGTACATAATAAAGGACCCCTAGGTGTCAGCTTCAGTATTTTCTTTGTCTCCAGCAGATGTTGACTTCAGCTGAGCTCCTGGCAGTCTGTTTAGGGTTTTTCAGAGTAGCCTACTTTTTGTGTCCTTTCCAGAGCACACACAAGGTGTTCCTCTGGGTGTTTTTCTATGTTTTGTTTTTCCAGGTTACCTCTTCTCCTTCCAGAGGTGCTCGTATTCAAGAGTTTCACTGGAGCGCCTCTGAAGGGTCGGAACTCTTGCTCAGGAGGGGAACAGTGCAGTTTTCCAGAGGACAGCCTGCCTAGTCAGAACAGCTTCACCAGCCCTTTTTTGTTATTTTTCTCTAAGTTCTTTAGAGTTTTTAAAGTTTAAAAGAAAAAAAAACAGTTTCAACTTTATTGCTACTTCACAACCGGCAGGTTCTCCAGGTCTCCCAAGGTTTCAACAGGCTCTCAGCTTTCACTGCAGCTGCAGTTTGTCTCTGGCAGTGAGTTATCCGCCCGCCCCACCCCACCCGAACGGTTTATCTTCTCTTTTGGCTCCTTTTTTAGATTGAGTTCTCAATGCTATATTACCTTGTGCTTTTATGTCTCTTACTCTGCTGCTGGTGGTAAGTGTGTTCCCTCATTGGCACCAGGAATCTGTTTGCAACTGAAGTGAAACTGCTCACGGTTAGATTGACCTGCTTCGGCGGGCTTTGTTTTTTGCCACCTCTTCTGTTATTTTCATCGGCGGTTCTGCCTGCTGTCAGCATTTCTCACCTAAGCTTCTTATTGTTGCTTCTCTTTTTCGACCACGGCTGCCATTTTGTTTCGGTGGGAAAAGTGCAGTTTTCATGCAGATATAATCGGGTTACCTTGTTTTGTCCAGTTTTACTGTAGGATGCTTTCCTCTCTCCGGAAGTGTTTAGGATATAGCAGAAAACAGCACTATTTGGAGAAGGATGTTTGCTCAGCCTGTGCTGTGGACCAAGGGGTGAGTCCTTCAGGTTAACCTTTCACTGGTTAGCTGGACCCAATCCCATTAGGGCCCTCTGTGGAGGCTTCTGGGGTTCCCTACATCTGCTCACCCAGAGGACCAGCTTCCTCCTTTACTCCTATCTGAGCAACAACCTTCTCAATGTCCTTCTTGAGCTGCGGACATGGATGCAGTGTCTTCACATCTTTTTAGACAGGCCTGGAATGTGTGGTGTTCTGCACCTCCCTTGGCCATGCCAGGCGCTGTAGCTCCATCCTCCTGGAAGTGCTCCAGACCTACTCCACTGGTGCAAGAGAAGGACCAGGCCTCTGTGCCTCCAGAGTCATTGGGTGACTGGGCCCCTTTCAAAGAAGACAGGGAGGGCCTTTCAGCGGAACACTCTCTTAGCAGTGCTTCAGACCAAGAAGAGGATGAGCTGTCGCCACCAGAAATAGACTGTGAGGAAGGCACAGATGTTCGTCTTTTCCACAGGGAAGAATTCCTGGCTCTGATCTCACAAATTTGTGAATCTCTGCATCTGGCTGAACCTTCCTCTCAACGGACTCCAAACTTGAGCACACCTCAGGTGGATCCTATTATTGTGGACATTCGGTTCTCCAGGAACAAGCAGGAAGTCAGTCCTCACATATGGGTTTTGTCAACGTCGGCGGAGCCCCCATGCGGAGCAAATCCCCAGCTTTCGAAGAAAGCCTTTGGGACTGCATCATGCGTGTGTGGTCCCCTTCCCGCCCAAGGGTGCCATCTTGCTCAGTCTCCTTCTTTCCACGGAGCCCAACAGACGTCGTCCTAGTTTCCCCCGGAAAAAGTTGATAAAAGTTGGAAAATTCTATTTTATGTTAGCTGATAAGATGCCGGTTCCTCTTCCCGCCTACGGCTCGGTACACCGGTATCGAGTCCGGCCTATTTTTTTGTTTTTGCCCTTAGTGACTAGCGTTCGCGTGCTTTTTTCTTTTAGCTGGCAGCCCGGTCCTTTGACCTTGCAAGGGCCCTTTTTCCCCCGATGGCTCCCAGCGGGTTTAAAAAGTGTGATCGGTGCTTGAAGCTGTCTCTCACTGACACACATGACTGCTGCCTCAAATGCCTCGGGCCCGACCATGACCCCTTGGTCTATGGCCCATGCAAGAAGATGTCTTCCAAGCCATTGAAGAGCAGGCAGCAGGAAAATGACAGGATTTTTCCCGAGTCTGCAACCGCCCAGACCTCGTCAGAGGCCTCGACCTCTCAGGAACTATCTGATCCCAAGCAATGTCGGGTGTCCTCTGAAAGGGGGTCTCCCTCGTGGGAACACCAGAGGAAGAAAAAATCAGTGAAGGCGGTATTGTCTGAGAGCTCCGAAAGGCCTGGTCCCTTGCGGGCTCGGTCGCAGAGCCTGGCTCACCGCCCCGGATCCTCGGACTCGGAGAGGCCTTCTAAACTCCCTCAAAAGAACCCGGAGACACAGAGGAAGGTAAGCATTGTCCTCGTTGTTGACTCTCCCCCGGGAGAGCCAGCGTCGGGCCCCTACCCGGGGGCTGCGGAGCCTCCTGAGCTTGGTCTCAGGTTGGTGGCCTTGGAGCACAGTGTGTCTACCTTCATGGGCCAGCAGCGGGCGCTGATGGCCAGTCTTATATTTCCATCCACCCCGACCACCGGGACATCGACGTCCAAGTCGACCCCGGAGGCTGAGCCGATCCTCGAGTCGATAAGGTCTCGATCCTCGGCCGAGGTCCCCCTCAACCTCCTGTTCGGGACCGAGGTCGACGCCGCTGATCCACTCAGTGTCGGGGCGATTGAGACAGAAGCCCTCGAGGCCGGAGCCGATCGACGACTCCTCGGAGTCCAGTTGGGATATGGAGGACAAGGAGTCCCCGGGCACCCATTGTACCAAGTACGTCCCGTCAGACTCCCCGGAATCTGAACTTCGGAGACGGTCACCCCCGGATGACACCTGGTTCTTGGACTTCGTCCGGGACAAAGGCTTTGTCATTCCCGGCGGATCCCGAGGAGGAACCTCGAGCTGAGGAGCTCGAGGTCCTCCAGTATGACTTTCCTCCAAAGGAAGCCCTTACTGTACCGGTGCGCGCGCCCCCCCCCCCTTCCCCCCCATATTCTGGAACGGCTGATGCTCTGAATGTGGGAGACACCGGCCTCGATGCCAGTTTTCAGCAGGAGAACTCGATAGATGGAATCGATTCACAAGAGCCCTGGGTTCCAAAAGGCACAGCTGTCACACAACTCCATGGTTGTGGAATTGGCCATGCACCGGCTCAAGAGCCAGAAGATGCACTCCTCGGTGCCTTCTGACCGGGAGGCCCGCAACATGGATGCTGTCGGCAGAAAGTGCTACCAGGGTTCGATGCTGTCATGTCGAATCCAGACGTGCCAGCTGTACATGGGCATGTACCTGCGAGACCTGGCAAAGGAGATTGCCGGGTTCTCTGCTGGTCTCTCCGGGGGACCTTTGCAGCACTTCCAGGTTTTGTCCACTGGGATCCAAGAGTGCTCGAAGTTTGACTCGAGCAGCCTATGACGACTTTGAGGCTTCAGCCCGGGTAGTGGGGGCCGGCATCGGTGTACGATGCCAGGCATGGCTACAATCATCAGACCTGGAGCCATGGGTTCTGGACAAGTTGGTCGATGTCCCTTGCCAAGATGAAAACCTCTTTGGCAAGCCCATGATTGAGAAGGCTGCTGAGATCGAGTCCGAGTACCTGACCTAGACAAGACTCGAGAAGAAGACTTCTGCCCCTTCTAAGAAGGGCTCAGGTAAGAAGCCCTTTTTCCCAAGTAAAGGATCAGCCTACCAAAAGTACCCCACGTATCAGGCCTCCCCAGCAGGGGCAACGGGGTCAGGGCCCACGTAAGCAAAAGGCTCCCAAGCCCCAGGCACCAGCTCCGGCCCAGCCTGGAGGGGGCTTTTGACTCCCAGTGCATAGTCTCTCTCCCGAAGGATGCAAGGCCCTGCACAAGAGGAAGGCTGACCCTGTATGCCCCCAGGTGGCCAGCTATTACAACAGACACTTGGGTTCTCCAGATAGTCCAAATGGGCTATCGATTACATCTCAACCAGGTGCCTCCCTCTTACTTTCCAGGAGAGCCTCTCAGACCCCCTCTTCACAGGGACCTCCTCTTGTAGGAGTTAACAGGTCTTCTCGAGGATCAGGCGGTAGAACCAGTGCCTCACCACCTACAGGGCACAGACTTCTACTCCAGGTACTTTCTCATACCAAAGAGAACTGGAGGCCTAAGACCTATCCTCGACCTTAGAAACCTGAAAAAGTTCCTGGTGATGGAAAAGTTCAAGATGACTACGGATGCATCCCTGCTGGGATGGGGTGCTCATTGCCAGCAGGTCTGCACTCAAGGTGTGTGGTCTCCATGGGAGAGTACACAACAAATCAATCTCCTAGAGCTTCGAGCGATTTGCCTGGCTCTTCGGACCTTCTGCCAAACCCTGGCTTATCAGTCAGTCTTGATTCAGATAGACAACCAAGTAGCGATGTTCTATGTGAACAAACGGGGGCACAGGCTCTCGCATCCTGTGTCAGGAAATCCTGGACCTATGCTCCTTCGCAGTCAGCCAGGGTATGTTCCTCAAGGCGGTTTACTTACCAAGTCAGGAGAACTTCCTAGCAGACATGCTAAGCAGAATTCTCCAGCCGCACGAGTGGCAACTGGATCCCAACGTAGCCCAGCAACTCTGCCAGTGTAGGGGGCAACCATCCATAGATTTGTTTGCAAGCCCTCAAAATCACCTGTTACCCCACTTCTGTTCCAGACAGCCGCATCCACACAGGGTGGCTGCAGATGCTTTCCTAATATCATGGTCTGTAGGCCTCCTATATGCGTTTCCTCTCACGCCACTGGTATCTCGGAACTTATTCAAGATCCTTCAGGACAAGGCCTCGATCATCCTGGTGGCCGAGACAGCCTTGTTTTCCACTCCTCCTGCAGCTAGCAGAGGAGACTCCATTCCTCTGGGATTTCCGCCCAATCTCCTGTTGCAGGACGGGGGCTCACTTCTGCATCCCAACCCTCAGGTCCCTCAACCTGATGGCATGGCTGCTGAAAGGGTAGTCTTTGCACCACTTCTCCTTCCAAAAAAGATAGAGGATGTGTTGCTAGCCTCTAGAAGGCAATCGTCTAGAAAAACCTACGCATTTAAGTGGTGTAGGTTTGAGGTATGGTGTACTCAGCAGAATGAGAATCCATTCTCTTGCCAGGTGGCTGTGGTGCTGCAGTACCTGCTTCACCTTTCCGATTGAGGCCTCAAGTCAAACTCGGGCTGAGTTCACCTTAGTGCTTTGTCAGCACACCACTCTCCAGTGGAAGAGCAACCTCTCTTTGTACATCCCTTGGTGTCCAGGTTTCTGAGAGGTCTGCTTCTGCTGAAACACCCGGTTCACCCTCCGGCGACCGAGTGGGATCTGAATGTGGTCTTGCAGCAGCTTGCTCGCCCACCCTTTGAGCCGATGGCTACCTGCCATCTCCGCTTCCTCTCTTGGAAGACGCTTTTCTTGGTGGCACTCACATCAGCTAGACGAGTGAGTGAGCTGCAAGCTCTGGTGACGATAGACCGTTCACACAGTTCTATAGGAACAGGGTGGTACTTAGTACACACCCCAAGTTCCTGCCGAAAGTAGTCTCCTCTTTCCACCTCAACCAGGAGGTGGTGCTTCCGACTTTCTTTCCCAGGCCCCATGCCAGCTGGGCAGAAGCAATTCTGCATACCCTGGACTGTAAGAGAGCTTTGGCCTTCTACTTGGAGCGTACACGGGGACATTGAAGAGCTTCTCAGCTCTTCATCTCTTATGACCCCAGTAAGCTGGGGATGCCTGTCTCCAAGTGTACGTTGTCCACCTGGGCGGCGGATTGCAACACCTGGGCATACAGGACAGCCGATCTCCCATTGCAGGGTCGAGTCATGGCCCACCGGGTCAGGGCTAAGGCCGCATCAGTGACTCACTTCTGCTCTGTTTCACTGGCAGACATCTGCCAGGCCGCAACCTGGTCTTCAAGCCAGACTTTTGCAGCCCATTACTGCCTGGATAGGGAGTCCCAATGGGACAGTGCTTTTGGCCAGGCTGTACTCCATAATGTGTTCGAGGTTTAGGCAACTCCTTCCCTCCAACCCTTTGGTGTCAGGCTACCGTAGTGTTACGTTCTCGATTGAACTCCCATCATGGCTGCTGCGGCTCTTCTAGAAGGAGCCTATCTTTCAGTTATGGGTTCTCGGTAGCCTACAGCTAGGGAGTCCCATATGTGAGGACTGACTTCCTGCTTGTTCCTGGAGAAAGCGTAGTTATTCACCTGTAAAGCGTAGTTATTCACCTGTAACAGGTGATCTCTGGGAACAGCTGGAATTTAGTCTTCACATATGGGTATCGTCGGTACCGACGGAGCCTGCGCGGGAATGCTCCCCAGCGTCCATTAGGAACGCTTTTGGGAGCATCCCTCAGCACATGCGCGCTGCCTTCTCGCCTTTCCAACTGTCCCTCTTCAGTTAAGTTTGTAGCTGAGTGAAAGGATAGAGGGAGAGAGGAAAGACAGAGAGAGAGAGAGAGAGAGAGAGACAACTCCTAGGGGAGGTGGGTGGGTTGTGAAGACTAAATTCCTGCTGTACCTGGAGATCACCTGTTACAGGTGAGTAACTATGCTATCTCCAGGAACAAGCAGGAATGTAGTCTTCACATATGGGGACTCCCTAGCTGAAGATGCCGGGGAGATGGCCCCAGGAAGCTGCCACCTATAAGGTGGGCCATGCTTCCTCCCATGGATCTCTGGCATCCTACCAGGGTTGGTGGGTAGGAGTTGAATTAAGTCTGAAAGAGATGTTGAATTGCAGCCTGGCGAAAGAAGGCATCCCGACAGGAGGCTTTATCTAGGCAGTAGTGGGCTGTGAAGGTGTGCACTGAAGCCCAGGTGGCTGCTCGACAGATGTCATTGATAGACACTAAGTGAAGGTTAGCAATAGAGGCTGCCATGGCTCTCACATTATGCGCTGTGACATGGCCTTGAAGAGGAAGACTCTTACTCTCATAAGTAAAGGATGTGCATTGTGCAATCCATTTAGATAGAGTTCTTTTGGAGACTGGAAGTCCCAAATGACTAGAATCAAAAGCAACAAAAAGTTGAGAAGACTTTCTATGTTGCTGTGTTCTTTGTAGGTAAAAAGCCAAGGCTCTTTTACAGTCCAAAGTATGAAGGTTCCTTTCTGCATTAGAGGCATGAGGCCTCGGAAAAAAATACAGGAAGGTAAATCGATTGATTTAAATGAAAAGGCGAAACCATCTTTGGCATAAAATGTGGATGAGTTCTGAGAACAACCTTATGGTGAAACCTTGTATAAGTGGGATCAGCCACTAAAGCTTGCAATTCACTAATGAGACGTGCGGAGGTGATTGCAATTAGGAAGATGACCTTCCAAGACCTCTAGGGTTGTAGTGGTTAAAGGTTCAAAGGGCGGTTTCATGAGCTGTCCGCGAACTAGATTTAAATCCCATGCCACCAGTGGTGGCCTGATGGGAGGCTTTGTTAATAGAAGACATCTCATAAATCTTGCTATGAGTGGATGAGAGGAAATTGGCTGTCCATTCAGAGGCTTATAGGAAGCTGCAATTGCACTAAGATGGACTCTTACTGAATTTGTCTTTAGACCAGAATTTGATAAATGAAGTAGGTACTCTAGTACCGATTCCAAAGGTATCACAAGGGGGTTTAAGCCCTTTTGAGAACACCATATAGTAAAATGTTTCCACTTGAAGGCGTAACAACGTCTTGTGGAAGGTTTTATAGAAGACTGAAGGATATCCTGTACTTGTCGGGAAAGGTTAAGATCCTGCAGATCTAGGCTTTTAGCAACTAGACCCTGAGATGTAGGGACTGGGGATTCGGGTGCCATAGCATCCCGTTCTCTTGGGAGAGAAGGTCTGGAGCACATTTTAACTCCAAAAGTGCAGCTTGAGAGAGATGTAGAAGCAGGGAATACCACGTTTGTCGTGGCCACCGTAGTGCTATGAGGATTATACGAGCTCTGTCTCTCTGAAGCTTGAGAAGTGTTTTGGGAATGGGTGGGAAGGCATAGAGCAGAGGTACTGAAATCTAGTTTTGGAGGGCCGCAAACCAGTCAGGTTTTCGGGTTATCCCTAATGAATATGTATGAGAGATTTTCATGCACTGCCTCCATTGTATTTGAATGTATCTCATGCATATTCATTAGGGATATCCCGAAAACCTGACTGGTTTGTGGCCCTCCAGGACTGGATTTGAGTACCCCTGGCATAGAGGAAGTCCTGACCCCAGTGGAGGAGGAAGGCGTCACTTGCCTGGCAATTGTGAGCCGGAATTCTGGAACAGAACCAGGGAAGTTTGGCATTCAGTGGACTTGCAAAGAGGTCTGTCTGGGGTTCCCCAGATTTGAAATATCTTTGACCATTCGTGAGGCAGCAGTAGTCGGCTGAATTTGTCTGCCCAAAGCTTTTGAATGCCTGGAAGATATACCACGAGAAGGTGAATTTGATGCTCTCTGGCGAGGGCCCATAGTCGTAAAGCTTCGTTGCATAACGACAGAGAGCCTGTTCTGCCCTGCTTGTTCAAATAGAACATGGCTACTTGATTGTCTGGACTAGGACTGTCTTGTAGCTGAGCTGGGCATGGAATACTCGAAGAGCTAGATAGATTGCTCTGAGTTCTATGTGAAGACAAGCCTCCTGTGGAGTCTAGGTACCCTGGTTGGAGAGATGGTGCAGGTGTGCTCCCCATCCCACCTGTGATGCATCTGTTAGGGTGGCCTGGACTGGGGGTTGTTGGAAAGGAGACCCCACTAAAAGATTCTCCAGTGATTGTCACCATTGTAGGGACAAGATCAGTCGTCGTGAGTTTGATATCTTGTCCAACAGACGTCCTGTGGCCTGTGTCCACTGTGTAGATAGGGTCCACTGGGCTGCTCGTATGTGGAGGCGAGCATAGGAAACTACATGAACTGTGGCTACCATATGTTCCAGTAATTGCAGCAGTTCTCGAGCAGTTAGAGAGGACTTTCCTGCTGCTTGAGAAGCTAGTTGCATTATGCGAAGACAGCTGGGCTGTGGGAGGAAAGCCCTTGACTGTCTAGTATCTAAAGAAGCTCCAGGGTCTGAGAAGGAACAAGTTGGGATTTTGGGAAGTTTATGACCAATCCCAAGTATTGGAGGATTCGCATTGTGCGAGACGGTGCAGAGCCGGCTTCTGGAGGGACAAACTAGACAGCAAAAGAAGCCAAAAGGCCCCAGAGCCCAACCAGCTCTGCAGGTTCAACCCCTTCAAGAGCTTTGACTCCTTCCTAGAAAGCTTTGCCTCCCTGCCTCTGAGGGGTCCCCAACCCCCCAATATTCCGGGCAGGTTATGCCACTTTGCCAACAGATGGCATCAGATAACAGCAGAAGATTGGACTTTGTCCATTGTAGGAGAAGGGTACAAGCTTCATTTTCACAGCATGCCCCCTCCTACAATTCTAAAGCAATTCAATTCTCAAACCTCCGCAAACTATCTGCTAGATCACGAGGTCTCAACACTTCTTGCCCAAGGGGCAATAGAGAAGGTACCCATTCTTCAATGGGGTGTAGGGTTCTACTCCCCCTATTTTCTTATTCCAAAGAAAACAGGAGGACACAGACCCATTTTAGACCTCAGAGAATTGAACAAATACCTGTTTCAAGAGAAGTTCAAAATGATTTCTCTAGGAACTCTTCTGCCATACCTTCAAAGCCAGGATTGGCTTTGCTCTCTAGACTTAAAGGATGCATTCATTCTCATCCATCCAGATCACAGGAAATTCTTACGATTCCTTTTCAGGGGAAAACATTTCCAGTACAGGGTTCTTCCCTTTGGTCTAGCTTCAGCACCAAGGGTATTCACGAAATTAATGGCAGTAGTAACTGCATTTCTACAAACCCTGGGGATATTAGTCTTCCCTTACTTAGATGACTGGTTGATTCGAGCCCCTACAGTTGCAGAGGCCAGCACTGCACTGTCTCGCACAATGCGAATCCTCCAATACTTGGGGTTGGTAATAAACTTCCCAAAATCCCAACTTGTTCCTTCCCAAAGCCTGGAATTCATAGGGGCCTGTCTAGATATCAGACAGGCAAAGGCTTTCCTTCCACAGGCCCGGTGTCTTCGCATAATGCAATTAGCTTCTCAAGCAGCAGGGAAATCCTCCCTAATTGCTCGAGAGCTACTACGGTTGCTGGGACATATGGCATCCACAGTTCATGTAGTCCCATATGCTCGCCTCCACATGCGAGCAGCTCAATGGACCCTATCCACATAGTGGACACAGGCCACAGGTCATTTATCAGACAAAATAGTAAACTCTCAATGACTAATTTTTTCTCTCCAATGATGGCAATCACTAGAAAATCTGACACTGGGGACTCCTTTTCATCAACACCTTTTTCAGGCCACCCTAACAATAGATGCATTGCAGGTGGTTTGGGGAGCACACCTTAATCATCTCTCTACCCAGGGAACCTGGACTGCACAGGAGGCTGGTCTACACATAAACCACCTGGAATTAAGAGCAATCTGTTTAGCTCTTCGAGTATTCCATGCCCAGCTCAGCTACAAGACAGTCCTAGTCCAGACGGACAATCAAGTAGCAATGTTCTATGTGAACAAGCAGGACGGGACAGGCTCTCTGTTGTTATGCAACAAAGCTTTACGACTGTGGGCCCTCGCCAGAGAGTATCAAATTCACCTTCTAGTGATATATCTTCCAGGCATTCAAAACCTTTGGGCAGACAAACTCAGTCGAGTGCTGCTGCCTCACGAGTGGTCCCTCCACCTGGACCAGCTGGCAAAGATATTTCATCTCTGGGGCACTCCAGACATAGACCTCTTCGCAAGTACACTGAATGCCAAACCTCCCCTGTTCTGTTCCAGGATTCCGGCTCACAATTGTCAGACAAGGGATGCCTTCCTCCTTCACTGGGGTCAGGGCTTCCTTTATGCCTTCCCACCCATTCCCCTCATCCCCAAAACACTCTTAAAGCTTCCGAGAGACAGGGGTCGCATGATTCTCATAGCGCCACGATGACCACGCCAACCTTGGTATCCCCTGCTTCTACATCTCTCTCAAGCTGCACCTCTGGAGTTAGGGCATGCTCCAGATCTCCTTTCCCAAGAGAACAGGACGCTATGGCACCCGAATCCCCAGTCCATGCATCTCACGGCCTGGTTGCTGAAGGCTTAGACCTCCAGGATTTCAACTACTGCCTGGATAAAGCCTCCCGTCGGGATGCCTTCTTTGGCCAAGCTATTCTTCAAAATCTCTTTCAGACCTAATTGAACTACTACCCACCAACCCTGGTGGAATGCCAGAGATCCATGGGAGGAAAGATTCCCACCTTTCCAGGGTGGCACCTTCCTGGGGCTATCTCCCTGGCATCTTTAGCTAGGGAGTCCCCATATGTGAAGACTGCATTCCTGCTTGTTCCTGGAGATAGTGTAGTTACTCACCTGTAACAGGTGATCTCCGGGAACAACAGGAATTTAGTCTTCACAACCCACCCACCTCCCCTAGGGGTTGTCTCTCTATCTCTGTCTCTTTCCTCTCTCCCTCTATCTTTTTCAGTCAGCTACAAACTTAACTGAAGAGGGGCAGTTGGAAAGGCGGGAAGGCAGCGTGCATTTGCTGAGGGATGCTCCCAAAAGCGTTCTTATTTGGACGCTGGGGAGCGTTCCCGCACAGGCTCTGTCGGTGCCGACGATACCCATATGTGAAGACTAAATTCCTGCTGTTCCCGGAGATCACCTGTTACAGGTGAGTAACTACGCTTTCCTCTTGTACTAAACAAAGCGCAGATGTTAATGATGCACATTTCCCAGAGCTGACATATTCCAGTTAATAAATTCAAAATAAAGAGATATTTTCCTACCTTTTGTGCATTTCTTTTCAGTTGCAATTGCTCCAGCCACTTTATTCTGGTTTCTTCGTGTCTTCTGCTAACTCTCCATCGTCTGCTGTTCATTTGTCCTTTCTTCTCCCTTCTAGTTTTTTTTCCATTCTCTCTCTACATCTGCTTTAACATACAAATCTTTCTTATTTTGCTCTTTCCTCATTCCTATTTCATCCACTCAAATTTTACCCCTCCATCCTCAATCCCCACTTACTCTCCCAATACTCGGCCAATTGTAGATTTGTCTTCCCTCCCACACAAAAAGATTTTCCCCTCTCCATTTCACTCTCCCAGCTCCATCCCATTCTAATCCTCCCCCAACATCAGCTCCCTTCTAGTTCCAGCCCCACCCAGCATCCGCTCCCTTCTAGTGCCCGCATCAGCCTATTTCCAGTCCTATCCTAGCCTCCCATCAGCCCATTACCAGTCTTAGCGCCCCCCCCCCCATAACCCAGGTAGATTTTTAAAAAAAAACTTGCTGCTGCTGTGGCAGCGGCAGAATTGAGCGTCCCGCGTGGGCCTCCCCTGCCCAGAAGAGTCCTCCATGCGGCCTCAGCACTCTCAGCGCAGGTTTTTCAGAGCTGCGAAGGGAGAGTTTCCCTTTCTCGCGGCTCTTTAAGCCCGCGGGGCTGATGGGAAACAGGAAATGCTGTTTCCCATCAGCACCAGCGGCTTAACAGAGCCTCGAGGGAGAAGCTCTCTCCCTTCGCGTCTCTGAAAGCCGGCACTTAGGGAGCTGAGGCCGCATGGAGGACTCTGCCGGGCAGGGGGGTCCCACAGCGGCAGCAGCAGCAGGTTTTTTTTTTTTTAAATTTACCGGCAGATGCAGAATGTTGTTTGCGCGGGGCCCCCTGAAACGCGGGGCCCTTTGCAAACAACATTCTTGCACAATGGACGGGTCGGCCCTGGCTCCTAGTTTCGCTGACACTGGAGAGGATTTAAAAATTGCAGAGCCAAATTCAAGCACTGTTGGGTATGAGTCCTCTGCTCCCCCCCTCTCCCGTGTGCTTGGGATTATCTGTAAGGCCAGGGGGCCAAGGTGCATATGTGCCCTTTGCATCGGACGTTATTGTCCAGATGGTCAGCGCAGACACAGAGGCAGTCTCTGGCAGAGATTGCCATGGTGGGGGGTCAGAGCGAGTATTTGCTAGTAGCTGAACATCACCAAGCTGTTGGCGGGAATGATGCTGGTAATACCAAAATGTATGTTTGTCACCACAGATGCTAGCTTGAACAGTTGAGGTGTGTGCTGTCAGTCCCAGATGGCACTGGGATGATAGTTTTGTCCCCCCTAGTCCAACACAGGGCAGTGCGAATACTGTCTGACAGTGCGCCCGTAATAGCCTGCAGCAAACACCAAGAGAGCATCAGGAGTCTTGTTTTGGTGAAGGAGGTAGGGCCTCTACTAGAGTGGGCGGAAACTCATCTGCTGGCATTGTTGGTGGCTCATGTAGCTGGAAGAGAAAATGTCCAAGTCAGTATCTCAGCCAAAATCTCTTGGACCTGGAGGAGTGGTCTTTCATGGAGTTGGTGTTTTGTCAGATTGTCCCCCACTGAGAGCGGCTAGTAATGCATCTCATGATCTCTGTAGGTGGCCAGGTACTTTAGCCACATACGGAAGAATATGGGAAGGCCTTGATGCGTTGGTTCAGAGGTTGCCTCTGGAAAACACATCATATGTGTTTTTCCTGTGGTTCCTCAAAGACTGCGTGATCTAAAAAATGGAGACTCATCTGAGGCTGGTGATTTTGGTGGTTCTGGATTGGCTATGGAGGCCATGGTCTATGGATCTTGTACATCTGGCTATGGAGGACCTGTTTTCATTACAGATGGTGGATGATCTTCTGGGTCTGTTTTCTGGGTCCTGTTTTCATGTCAGAAGCGGGTCAGTTCTCTCTTACAGCTTTGCTTTTGAGAGGGTTAGACTGAGGAAGAAAGGTATTGTCGTCAGGTCATAGTGACTTTGTTGCAGTTGCATAAACGGTCTTCCTCCCTGGCTTATGTTTGGATATGGCAGCTTTTCGAGAGTTGGTGCAAGGAAAGGGATCTTCATTCCTTGAGTTCATTGCTGCCCGATATGTTGGCTTTCTTGTAAGTGGGGCTTGATAAAGGGGTTGTTCTGAGTTCACTGTGAATGCAGGTGGCAGTGTTTGCTTGTTTGAGAGGTAGGATTCAGGAGTCTCTTGCCTCTCACCTGGATGATGTTCAGTTCTTGAGAGGCATCAAGCATGTGCGTCCTTTAGCTGGCACAGTGGTCCTGCTGTGGGACCTTAATTTGGTACTGTCTGCCCTTAAAGGGGCGCCATTTGAGCCTCTCTCAGAGATTTCTCTAGGATTTCACACTGAAGATAGTGTTCAGTACACAGAACTTCCAAGCTCCAAGAATTGTCCTGTAGAGAGCCGTTTTTGTTGATTTCCAGAGATAAGGTGGGCCTTGGGCTGGTGCCCTCATTTCTGCCCAAGGTGTTGTCAGCATTTCAGCTTAATTAGTCTGTGACCCTACCAGTGTTTTCAGGTTCAGGTGGAGATCCAGAATCTTGAGATTTGCACAAGTTGGATGTCCGCTGAGTTCTTCATCAGTACTTTAAGAGAATGAAGGGCTTTTTGAAGTTGGATCATCTGTTTGGTATTTGCAGGGCCATGCAAGGGTGCGGTGGCTTCTAAGGCATCAGTTGCCTGCTGGCTGAAGGAGAGTATTGCGTCCACCTATCTGCTTAAGGAACAGACAAGGCTCAGGCTTTGTGTGGGTGAATTTTGGCTTGGTGCTTCCTCTAGATTTGTAAAGCAATGACTTTGTCTTCCCTTCATGTGTCATCATCGTCTAGATGTTCAAGCACTGGGTGATGCACAGTTTGGTGCGTGAGTGTTGCTGACCTGGGCTCTCCTATTCCCCCATCATTGCTGGGTACTGCTTTGGTACATCCCACATGTCTGCACTGGACTGGAGGGATGATGAGGAAGGTGAAATTAGGCTTTACCTGCTAATTCTCTTTCCTTGAGTCCATCCAGGACCCATCCTGTCTGCTTCTTTTTGAGCCTGGCGGTGGGTAAAGCATGCTGAGTCTGTAGGGCTGGGTGACTTTTTAGAGGTTCCGGCTCTGGCACGCGTCACTCCTACTTATTTGTATAGCACTTCAAGGCATATGCAGCGCTGTACAGATACATGTAAGAGACAATCCCCACTCATAAGAGCTTACAGTCTAGTCAAGACAGACAACACAGCAACTGGGGACTAGGATATATCTGGGAGAATGGTAAGGAAACATATAGGAGGTGAACAGGAGACTAGGGGGATCTGCAAGATTGCTGCTATGCTGTGCTGTTTTTTGCTTATTGCTGTAGGTTACATTTGTAGTATGGAGGGTGGTGGTCTCTGTCCACTGCTCCAGACCCTCCTCGACACAAGAGTTATTCACTTGGTATAGTTGGATATGTAGGTATTTGATGTTTTAAGTATTAGCCATTCTTTGTGGCATCTGCTTTGAAGATTGGTTTGATGATGTTACTCTGTAAGGGTCTTGTGCAAACAGTCATTCTTGGTCTCCATCTGCTGGTAGGAAGGAACAAACCCACGTGTCTGGGCTTTACTGGTGGGATAAAAGGAAAGAAAATTAGCAGGCAATGCCTAATCTCACTGTTATTCGGTTGGTGCCCTGGTACTAACTGGATAATGCTGAGGCATTTTGTGGAGATATTCCAGGGCACTGTCTGGATAATGCTGCTGAAAATTGTGGTGAGCACCCTTAGCTGGCTAAGGGCTTTGAATATCAGCCCCTTAGTACCTAAATCTTTCTTAGTCTTATGATAGTTCTTGCTTGTATGTCTTTTTTTTTTCCTCGCCATGAGCTCCTCTCTAATTACTATTTTTAATTTTCCCTATCTGTGGCTTCAGGAAAGTGTTGCTTGATGAAGATAAACGGCAATTGCGCTTATACCAGGAACAGTATCTTGCAGATGGAGATCTCCACAGTGATGGCCCTGGGCGCACAAGAAAATTCCGCTGGAAAAATTTAGGTACTATACAAACCCCAGGCAGTCTTTCTGCCAAAATGCCTTCCTTCAGATTAGCGATACTAGTATCAAAGTTGGTTCAAAACATTTGTTTTTGGTGTAACTTGTGTGCTGCTCAGAAGTCTTAATACGAACCCTGTGGGGTCAATTTATCAAATAAAATGTAGAGGGTAATTTCATAGCAGGAAGCTCTATTTTGTTTCCACTGAAGACTACAATGTGTTTGAGCGTGATATTGTATCATGTTTGACTTATTTTTGTATATGAAGGTAGTTGACTGCAATAACAAGTGATAACTACGGCATTGTAATTGTGTAGATGTTTTAAGCTGCTTATGAGACAACAGGAGGCCAGTTTGTGCTACTTACTAGTTTTTAAGAACATTGGGTACACCTGCAAAAATTTACATAAAGATGAAGCAGAGGAAGAAAAAGTATGATCTGACAAATAGTGTTATGCCGCCTCTCCTCTTTACATATATTTATATATATTAAGTAATTATATAGCATATAAAGATAAAAAGATTTTTTTTGAAAAAGTGTGTTTTCATAAAATAGGGAACCTTTTGTTTGTTGTTTAGCTGCGTTGTGTAGTGGGGTTCCCAATTTGGAGTATTTGAATATTGATTTTTTTAATGGTATTTCATGAAGGTAACACTGGCATCTATGTGACTTTTATAAAATAAGGTTTCTCATTGTCCCTCCAGTCCAGACGAATAGGTTTACATTCTCCTGCCAATGGAGACTGAGAACCACTGGTTGACATCATCCCGTAAGGGTCCCATGCAGCCCCTAAGCAGCCAATATATCCCAGTTTCTAGCTTATGGAGGTGAGGTCTCCTGTGCAGTCTGAACTGGAATGGAGAGACTTGAGGTGCTCCTAAAAAAGACTGGAGCATTGTTTGCCGAAGCTCCCTGTGGTGCAGAACCCTGTTGGACTGGGTCCCTCCCCCCTGCCAGATCCCAGGATTTTTGGGGCAAGTTCTGAGGCAACTCCCCCTTTTTTCTCCTCCCCAACTTATGTGAGGAGTCCAGAGGTTGATTGTTTGCAGTGTTTGGTTGCATTAAAGCTCTGTTTAAAAAAAAGAAAAAGCAAGGAAATCACACAGAAGACCATCTGGAGCAGTAAGAGGCTGGCAGGGCAAGTCTTGTTTACCAGAGTGGGGAGGCTCAGAGCATGCTATTGTTGGAAGTGAGCCCTGTGCCAGGGGAGAACAGGAGCATATGGCCTTGCAGGGGGAGTGCAGTCAATGAGACAATCTATCAACCAACTACCTGTGCCTCAGCTGTGAGGATGAAAACAGTGGCCATAGATCAGCTGATAGGTCACTCAGGATCAGAGTGTTTGCTGTGTGTGGCCAGCAGGAGTGCAGGTGGGCCTAATTTGAGTGTTCAGGAGGCAGGAGGACAGCTGGTTTTTGTGGAAACTGTTGCCATTAATCCTGCTATAGACATTTTTTCAAAGACAGTTTAAGAACCTTCGGTGTCTAGTCCGATCATGGGGTCGACTCGGGGAGGCTCCCAAATGGTGGATGGGAGTATTGCCTTGGTGGCAGGCTCCCCCCTTTTTCTCCAGCATTTTGTTGTTCCATCAGGCCTTTTGCCTAAAGTAGGGCCTAGTAGATGGTTTTGCCAAGCTTCTTAAAGCAGTTTTTCCTGAGTCTGCCACCAGCAGTATCCCTCCTACCACAGAGAGACACCACGAGGATCTAGCAGGAGGATTTGGTGGTCGGGTCTCGGTGTGGTCTGTGGACTCTTTGGATCCACTTGAGGGATCCTTGGCCCTCTTGCAGGGAGTGCAACAGGAAGAGCTGGAAGAGGGGGAGCTTTCAGCAAGCAGAGATAGCACAGTGGCCTCGATCTTTCATAGGGATGAACTGCCATCTTTCCTCTCTGACATTGGTGACCCTACATATTTTGGAGGACCGCACAGTGATCTCTGGGTCTGGGGAGGACCTGCTTTAGGAGGGCTTTCAGAAGCTTTGTAGAACCTTTCTGTTTCACAGAACTATGAAGGATATGATAGCGGCAGAGTTGGGATACTCTGGACTCCTGGTCTGTGGGTAACCAGGAGTATGGCTAAGTTGTATCTTATTCCTCTGGAAGAGGAGGAGAGGTTATGCCTGCCCTGGATGGGTGCTTTGGTCTTGGCAGTCCCAAAAGACTACTTTCCAAATCATACTGCTAGACCAGTCCAGACAAGCGGGTTATGTCCCCCTGCTAGCAGATGTTAGAGACAGAGAACACTCCAGAGCTGTGATTGGTTGGGCTCTGGTGACATAGGAGTGCCCCTAGAGGATCTAGCCAGTATTTCTCTGTCTCTAGCAGATGAAGGACTTAGACAAGTTTGTCTATTAGATTATTTTTTTATATTTAACTCCTGGATGCACCCAGAGCACACAAGAGGTGTTTTCTCTGGGTTTCCCAGGCTTCCCTTCTTGATAGCTGTATTTCTGTAATCAGCAATACAGCAGGGTTGAGCTCCTGATTTCCTGTCAGTGCAGCTCCCCTTTTCTCCATTCCTCCTCAGAAACACTTTCCAGCCCCTGCCAAGAGGGTCTAAGCAGCTGGAGGAGGATCCAACTGTCATTCCTGTCCTTTTCAGTCTCTGTAATTGTCCTTACACTGACTTAAAATTTTCTTTTCTCCAGGACCAAGCAGGAAGTCAGTCCTCACATATGGGTGACGTCGGCGCCGACGGAGCCCCCGTGCGGAGCATTTCCCCAGCTTTCAAAGAAAGCCTTTGGGAATTGCAGCGCGCATGCGCGGTCCCCTTCCTGCCCAAGGGTGCCATCTTGCTCAGTCTTCTTTTTTCCGCGGAGCCCGACGGATGTAGTTCGTTTTTCACCGAGGAAAAAGTTGATTTCCCTGTTTCCTTATCGTTCCTCCAGCTTAGTCCTCTACGTATGGGTAGTGTACCTCCTCCTGCAGCATGAAGACTGGACCAATCAGATTTTAACTTCCCTGGATCCATCACCCCAGCAACTCTGGAACTCCAGTGTGTCCAGTCTTCATGCAGCAGGAAGACGTTAGTGAGCCTAGCTGGGCTCACTTGTTGTGTAGTTCTTTGTCATTTTTACCTAGCTAACCTTTTAGATTCTTTTGTTTGGTCCCTATCTGGACTTATTTTCTTTTATAGTTGTTCGGTTACTGTTTCTTTAAATTTTTTCTATATATCTTGGCACTCCGTGGGGGGGGGGGCCTCAGGAAAGTCCCTCTCCTGCTCAGCCTTTACCGCGTTGATCTGCAAGTCAGTACCCCTTTGAATACACGGATCTCTGCCCCAGGGATTTTCGGGGCAGAGCTCCGGCGGAGGCTGCACTGCAATTCCTCTTCTGAGGTTTGCTATTCTTACTTCTTTGGTGCCGGTGAGTGCTGTCAGCTGGGGGAGATCAGAACTGCTTCAGAGCTCCGTTCTGTTATCCCCTCAGCTGTTCTTCGTATCTTTTAAGCAAAGCCTTTTTGAACGGGGGACTCTCGGGGTCGCGGTATTCGGGAGGAGCAAGGGCTTTTCACCCGGGTTGGTTTTTCTCGCGCCGTTGTTTCTCTCGGCGGGGAAGGAAAAAGCGCGCCAATTTTCCTGACGGCCGCGACCATTTTTTTCTGCATCGCGGTTTTTTCCTGCGGGCTTCCCGCGGGAGATATTTTTGTTTTTCCTTCCATTTTATCCAGATTTTGCCTGGCTTTATTCAGTTGTCTTGTTTTTTTCTTTATTTCTTTTAGTTGATTAAACTGTGGAGCGGCTCTTTGTCCTTCGGTTACAACGTTTTTTTCGCGGCGCCTAGGTGGGGGGGAAGTGCTTCGGTGTGGGCTTTCCTCCTCTTGGCAAGGCAGTTGTGGGGTCCGCGTTTAGTCTGCCCTGGGGGGTCCTTGGGTGGTCTAAAAAAAAAAAAAAAAAAAAAGGAAAGGCTTTGCGGGGGGGGGGGGCAGAAACGGCCCAACTCCTTTTGAGACTCACCTCTGCTGCTAGCTGAGCAAGAGGGAAAGTTTCCCTGCTTCCATCTGTACAGATATTTCTTTTGCTGGCTGCGGTTCCATTTCCGCTGAGCTCCTCTGGTTCCTCAGCCGGTTCTTCATCTTTCAGTAGTGCGCTGCAAGATTTCCCAGCGCAAAGATTCCCATGCCAGGAGGATCCCTTTGTCTCATCTGTGGGTCTCGGCGGGGTGCTGACGCGGAGACAGGAGTGTGCCCTCGCTGTGCCTCGCTGTCCCGCAGTATGGAGCAGCGTCTTGAGAGTACTGCGACGGCTCAAACTGCTTCCACAGCAGGAGACTTGGAGTCGCCTTTGGAAGGACCCTCGGGGATTCCTCCTGCCTCTTGCTTACCATCTATGGGGCAATTGAGCCTCGGGGGGGCTTTGCCCTTGGAGGATTTTTCCCCCGATTTTGTTTTACTGCTGCACCAGGCGTTCTGCCGTAGACGCCAGGTTATGGGAGCTGTACCATCTCCAGCACAGGGACTGTCAGCCCAGTCCTCTGCAGGTGAGTCTCCGTTGCCCGACAGCAGAGCTACTAAGCGGGTGCATGACTCTTTTCAGTCAGAGGCTGATTGGCCTGAAAGTGATGACGCTGAGTTCGACCAGGAAGTGGATGCCGATGCTTTGGAAGAGGGCGAGCTTCCTGAGCCGGAGGATCAGGCAAAGATTATTCGCGTTTTCCGCCGTGATGAGCTGCCCGCTCTGGTTTCGGAAGCGCTTCAGACTTTGGGGTTGGCCCCTGCGGCTCCGGTGGCGGAGGCCGACGGAGCTGATCCCATCATTCAAGCTGTTCGCCAGACTAATGTGGTGTTCCCTATTCACAAAGTTATTGACCAGATGATTCAGGCCGAGTGGGACTCGCCTGAATCGGGTCTCAAGGGAGTTAAAATTATGCGTCGTCTCTATCCTTTATCGGACGCAGATCTAGAACGTTTTCGGTCTCCTAAAGTCGACGCGGCCGTGTCGGCGGTGACTAAGAAAACCACCATTCCGGTGGAAGGCAGTGCGGCCTTACGGGAGCCGCAGGATCGGAAAATGGACGGACTGTTGAAACAAGCTTTTGAGGCGGACGCGATTGCCTTACAGGCCTCCGTTTGTGGAGCTTGGGTTGCCCGTGCCTGTTTGCGCTGGGTGCAGCGGTTTCAGCAGACTCCTTCCTTGGAGGCCGAAATGTTAACGAAAATTCACCGCTTGGAATCTGGTGCGGCGTATTTAGCGGATGTCCAGTATGATCTCATCCGCGCTCTTTCTAATAGCATGGCATCCGTGGTGGCGTCCCGCAGAGCCCTTTGGTTAAAAAATTGGGCGGCCGATGGCTCTTCCAAGTCACGGTTGGGAAAATTACCTTTCAAGGGTAAGCTCCTCTTCGGTGAGGATTTGGATAAATTGGTCAAAGACCTAGGTGAGTCCAAAGGCGGTCGACTACCGGAAGATAGGCCCAAACGGGGCAGGTCGATGCCGGTGGCTAGGGGTCAGTTTCGGGATTTTCGTAGGTTCCGTTCGCCCCGTTATGCCGGCTTCCAACGAGGCAGATTTAGCTCTAGAGTGTCGGGGTTTCGCGGCTTTCGAGGAGCCAGCCGTGGATTCTCGGCGACTGCTTCCCCGACCAATCGTAAGCCCCAATGAAGGGCGGCGGGTCCAGGTGGAGCTGCCATTGATCGGCGGACGTCTTCGGTCGTTCCTCTCCGCTTGGACCCAAATTACTTCTGATCAGTGGGTTTTGGACATCATTCGGGACGGGTATGTTCTCGATTTGGCCCGTCCCGTGCTCGATTCCTTTGTAGCGTCCCCCTGTCGGGGGGTCCGAAAGACTCTTCAGGTCCGACAAACACTAGATCGTCTTCTTCAGCTGGGGGCGGTTATTCCTGTACCACCAGCGGAATATGGTCTGGGACGGTACTCCATCTATTTCGTGGTGCCAAAGAAGGGTGGAGATCTTCGGCCCATTTTAGATCTCAAAGGAGTGAATCGTTGTCTGCGGATTCCCCACTTTCGAATGGAAACCCTGAGGTCCGTCATAGTAGCTGTTCGCCAGGGCGAGTTTCTCACATCTCTCGACCTCACGGAAGCTTATCTCCATATCCCAATTCGAGAGGATCAGCAGAGGTATCTTCGCTTCGCACTGCCCTGGGGTCACTTCCAGTTTCAGGCTCTGCCCTTCGGGCTGGCGACCGCTCCACGAGTCTTCACCAAAATCATGGTGGTGGTGGCAGCAGCCTTGCGCAAGGAAGGCGTTCTAGTGCATCCCTATCTGGACGACTGGTTGATTCGTGGAAAGTCTCGCGCGGAAAGCTTGGCGGCGACGGCAAAGGTAGTGGCGCTCTTACAGTCGCTCGGCTGGGTGGTCAACCCCCACAAAAGCCGTTTGGTTCCAACGCAGCTTCTGGAATATTTGGGGGTGCAGTTCGAGACATGTGGGGGATTGGTTTCTCTTCCCGACCGTCGGATCTTGGCTCTCCAGTCCCTAGTGCGAAAGTTCCGAAAGTCTCCAGCTCCGTCGGCGTGGCATTATCTACAGTTGCTGGGGACAATGGCGGCTTCTCTGGAGGTGGTGCCTTGGGCACGCTTTCACATGCGTTCGCTACAGCGGGCCTTGCTCCGCCGCTGGTCCAACCAGTCCGACTCGCTGAGCAAACGCCTTCCTTGTCCGATGACGGTTCGCAGGGACCTCCGTTGGTGGTTGAGTCCGGTAACGCTTTGCGTGGGGATGCCCTTGGAACAGCCTCAGTGGATTCCGCTCTTGACGGATGCCTGCCTGACGGGCTGGGGCGCTCACTGCGAGGGTCAGTTCGCTCAGGGGCTCTGGTCTCCGGAGGAGAGCACTTGGTCAATCAATCGCTTGGAACTTCGGGCAGTTCGATTGGCATTGCAGCACTTCGAGACCCGGATATTGTCTCGGGCGGTTCGGGTCCTCTCCGACAATGCGGCGACGGTGGCCTACATCAACCGGCAGGGTGGTACCGGAAGCGTAGGGCTGGAGGCGGAGACTCAAACGTTGTTCGAGTGGGTGGAGCCCCGACTGACGGCCCTCTCCGCAGCGCACATCGCCGGAAAGGACAATGTAACGGCGGACTTTCTCAGCAGGGTTCAGGTGGATCCCGGCGAGTGGGAACTCCATCCCAGAGTGTTCGCACAGCTGGTTCGGCGTTGGGGACAACCGGTCATGGACTTGATGGCCACGTTCCGCTCCGCAAAGGCGGCTCGATTCTTCAGTCGACGGCGAGAGCCGATGTCCGAGGGGTTGGATGCTCTCTTGCAGGTTTGGCCCTCCGCGGATCTTCTCTACGTGTTTCCTCCGTGGCCCCTGCTGGGAAGAGTGATTCAGCGTATCGAGGCTCACCGGGGTCGAGTGCTGTTGATAGCGCCGGATTGGCCTCGTCGTCCTTGGTATGCCGATCTGATGAGGTTGGTGGACGATTCCCCGTGGAGGCTTCCCTTGGTTCAGGATCTCTTGTGTCAGGGTCCGCTTCGCATGCCTCAAGTGGGGAGATTCTCTCTTACGGCCTGGCTATTGAAAGGTCTCGGCTAAGGAAACGGGGTTATTCCCGGTCTGTCGTGGCGACCCTGTTACAAGCGCGCAAGCGTTCCACCTCGCTGGCCTATGTTCGTGTTTGGCGTATTTTTGAGGACTGGTGCTCTCGACAGCTACGAGCGGCTACAGCCTCTCTTCCGGTGATCCTGGATTTCTTACAAGACGGTTTTGCTAAAGGTCTAGCCGCCAGTTCTTTGCGTGTTCAATTGGCGGCACTGTCCTGTTATCGTGGAAAGGTTCAAGGTGTGTCGTTAGGAGCTCATGCGGATGTAGTTCGTTTCTTGCGAGCTGTATCTCGGTTGCGTCCGGCTCGCAGAGTCTCAGTGCCCTCATGGGATCTTAATTTGGTGTTGAGGGCCCTCTCGGCAGCGCCTTTTGAGCCTCTTTCTCGCAGTTCGGTAAAGGATTTGACTCTCAAAACGGTTTTTCTTGTGGCGATTTGTTCGGCACGCCGTATTTCTGAGCTCCAGGCTCTTTCATGCAGAGAGCCTTTTCTGTCCTTCTCAGCTCACAAAGTGGTTCTGCGACCTGTGCCTTCCTTTTTACCTAAGGTGACTTCTCCTTTCCACTTGAATCAGGTTGTTTCCCTTCCGGTGCTTTCGGAGTCGGAGGGGAAGGCTTCGGATCGCGGTCTCAGTCGGTTGGACCTCAAGAGGGTCTTACGCCGTTATTTGAAGGTTACCAGTGATTTTCGTAAATCGGACCGCTTATTTGTGCTGTTTGGAGGTTCCCGCAAAGGTGAAGCGGCGGCAAAGGCCTCTATTGCTCGGTGGATTAAAGAAGCCATTGGCTCGGCTTATCTCTTACACGGTCGAGTTGCGCCTGTTGGGTTGCGTGCTCATTCTACGCGAGCGCAAGCGACGTCTTGGGCGGAGTTCGGCTTAGTTTCACCAGTGGATATCTGTAAGGCGGCCACGTGGTCTTCTTTGCATACTTTCAGTAAACATTATCGGCTTGATGTCTTGGCGGCGAGCGATGCCGGTTTCGGTTCCGCGGTTCTGCGTGCCGGCTGGCAAAATCCCGCCCGTTAGGCTGCTTTGATACATCCCATACGTAGAGGACTAAGCTGGAGGAACGATAAGGAAATAGTAATTACACTTACCTGGTAATTGTAGTTCCTTGAGAGACGACAGCTTAGTCCTCCTGCCTCTCCCTACTTCATTTCTTTTAGCGCGGCACGCCTTGGGTTCAGAGGTGCATATTCCCAGGTGAGTGCGTTCTCTTTTTTCTTATTTTTCTCCGCTGTTTCTTGTTTTCTTTCGTGTTCATTCTCTGTTTCGGCAGTGGCAGGGGCGGGACTTTCCGTCCCTAGGACAGGTGGCTTTTGGCTACCATATATAAAAAAAAAAAAAAAAACTTAAAAAAAAAAAAAAAAAAAGCATATTCTGTATTCGGATTTTCTCAAAGGTTAGCTACGTGTTTGAGTTTGCTTTGACAGTAGTTCACTGGAGTTCCAGAGTTGCTGGGGTGATGGATCCAGGGAAGTTAAAATCTGATTGGTCCAGTCTTCATGCTGCAGGAGGAGGTACACTACCCATACGTAGAGGACTAAGCTGTCGTCTCTCAAGGAACTACAATTACCAGGTAAGTGTAATTACTATTTTTTGTTCTTCTTCGGTTCGACGCCGGATCCTTTTCCCGCCTGGGCCCGATACGCCGGTATCGAGCCCACACTCTATTTTCGGTTTTTGTCCTTCGAGACTAGCGTTCGTGCCATTTTTCTCTTTTCACTGGCAGCCCTATCTTTTGACCTCGCAGGGGCCCTTTTTCCCCCGATGGCTGCCAGCGGGTTTAAAAAGTGTGATAACTATAAGAAACTTATGTCTCTTACCGACACACATGAATGCTGCTTCCGCTGCCTCGGACCCGATCATGACCCGATGATCTGTGGTCCGTTTGGCAAAATGTCTTCAAAGGTGTTGAGGAGTCGGCAGCACCAAAAGGATAGAATCTTCTCTGACTCCGCGTCCGGACGGGCCCGGACCTCGTCAGAGGCCTCGACGTCTCGGGACTCCGGCCCCGAGCAGCGTCGAGGTTCCTCTGAGCGGGGGTCTCCTTTGCGGGAGCAGCGCAGGAAGAAGAAAGCCGCAAGGGCGGCGTCGGTGGACGCTCCTGGTTCCTCGAGGGCCAGGTCGCATAGCCCCGATAGCCGTCCCAGGTTTCGGAGTCGGAGAGGCCTGCCAAACAACCTCGTCTCCAGATGGAGTCTCCTGGGCACGTGAGTACTGTAGTCCTCGTGGACTCTCCTCTAGGGGAGCCGACGTCAGGCCTGATGCCGTCGGGGGCTGCTGGGTCTCCTGAGCTTGGACTCAGGTTGATGGCCTTGGAGAGCAGCGTCGCTGCCTTCATGGAACAGCAGCGGGCATTGATCGCCGGTCTCACCGGTGCATCTGCCCCGACCACCAGGACATCGACGTCCAAGTCGACCCCGGAGGCCGAGCCGATTCTCGAGTCCATGCGGGCTCGAGTCGATCCTCAGCCACGGTCTCCCTCGGCCTCCCGTTCGGGACCGAGGTTGTCAACGCTGGTACCCTCGGCGTCGGGGCGGAGGGCATCGGTGCCCGCCTGACCGGAGCCGCTCGATTCCTCCTCCAAGGATTCGGGCTGGGAGACAGAGGACGAAGAGTCACCCGACACCTATCGGACTCGGTGTGTCCCATCGGACTCGCCTGAGACTGAACCTCGGAGACGATCCCCACAGGAGGATACCCGGTTCTCGGTGCGGGATATGGCCAAGGCCTTGGCATTCCCCGAGGATCCCGAGGAGGAGCCTCGAGCTGAGGAGCTCGAGGCCCTCCAGTATGATTCTCCCCCGAAGGAGGCCTTTACTGTACCGGTTCCTCCGATGCTGGAGTGGCTGCTCTTCCGCATGTGGGAGACCCCGACCTCGACGCCGGTGTTAAGCAAGCGGGTCGATTCCATCTATCGAGTTCGCAAGAGCCCCGGGTTCCAAAAGGCACAATTACCGCACCACTCCATGGTTGTGGAATCGGCTATGCATCGACTGAAAAGTCAGAAGATGCACTCCTCGGTACCTCCCAGCCGGGAGGCCCGGAACCTGGATGCCCTTGGCAAGAAGTGCTTCCAGGGCTCTATGCTTGTTTGCCGTGTCCAGACTTACCAGCTCTACATGGGCATGTACCTCCGAGACCTGGCAAAGGAGATTGCCGGGTTCTCTGCTGGTCTCTCCGAGGAACCTTTGCAGAGGTTCCAGGCCTTGTCCACGGGTATTCGAGAGTGCTCGAAGTTTATCTCTCGAGCATCCTACGAGGGCTTCGAGGCTTCGGCCCGAGTAGCCGGGGCCGGCATCGGTGCCCGCCGACAGGCTTGGCTACAGTCATACGACCTCGAGCCATGGGTACAGGACAAGTTGGTCGATGTCCCCTGCCGAGGTGAAAACCTCTTTGGCAAGCCCATGGCTGAAAAGGCTGCAGAACGCGAGACTCTGACCCGGACTAGGCTGTCCAGAAAAACCTCTGCCCCCTTCTCAGAAAAAGAAGGGCTCGGGAAAAAAGGCCTTTTACCCGAGGAAGTCATCTGCCCATAAACAGTACCCTCATTATCAGGCCTCTGCAGCTCCCCAACAGGGTCAGCAGGCCAAGGGGCAGGGTCATGGGCCCCGTAGGCAGAAGGCCCCCAAGCCACCAACACTGGCCCCTGCTCAGCAGGGTGGGGGTTTTTGACTCAGAAGGCATAGCCTCTTCTCCTCAGCTGGCTTACATCAGCACAGGAGGCTGGCTGGCCCACTTTGCCCACAGGTGGTCAGCCGTCACATCAGATACCTGGGTGCTCCATATAGTCCAAAAGGGCTATCTTCTCCATTTTCACCAGGTACCTCCCTCCTATTTTCCAGGGGAGCCTCCAAAACTCCCTCTGCATAGGGACCTACTCCTTCAGGAGTTAGCAAGTCTGCTAAAGGAACAGGCTGTGGAACCGGTGCCCCACTACCTGAGAGGTCACGGCTTTTATTCCAGGTACTTTCTGGTACCAAAAAGAACAGGAGGCCTCAGACCCATCCTAGACTTGCAAAACCTCAAGTTCCTGGAGAGGGAAAAGTTAAAGATGCTTACCCTTTGAATCCTGCTGCCCTACCTCCAGCAGGGAGATTGGCTATGCTCCTTAGATCTAAAGGATGCTTATACTCACATCCTCATTCATCCAGACCACAGGCAATATCTCAGATTTGTTGTGGGTGGAAACCACTATCAGTACAGAGTACTACCCTTTGGCCTAACCTCCGCCCCCAGGGTGTTAACAAAGTGCCTGGCGGTGGTGGCGGCCTACCTAAGGCTTCAAGGTCTTTTTGTGTTCCCATACCTGGACGACTGGCTCATAAGGGGCCAGTCTTCCCAGGAGGCCAGTCAAGCCACCCTTCACACTGTGGCTTTGCTTCAGCACTTGGGGTTTGTCATAAACTTCGCAAAGTCCACTTTGCTCCCGTCCCAGAACTTGGAATTCATAGGAGCAAGGCTGGACACTCTTCAGGTGAAGGCTTTTCTGCCAGTGGACAGAGCCCACAGGTTGATGGATCTAGCCGGGCAGTTTCACAGCGATTCCCTGGTCTCCGCCAGGCAATTCCTGAGACTTCTCGGCCATATGGCTTCCACGGTTCATGTAACCCCCAATGCCCGCCTGCACATGCGGCCTGTTCAGTGGAGCCTTCGCACTCAGTGGCATCAAGCCACAGGGAGCCTTGCAGACTCAGTAAGGATATCCACCCTGCTTGTCTCCTCTCTGCAATGGTGGCTTCATCTTCCGAATCTGGTACTCGGAGTGGTTTTTCAATCCCCTCTGCATTCTCAAGTGCTGACGACAGATGCTTCTCTTCTAGGTTGGGGAGCACATTGCCAAGGGGCATGTAATCAGGGTCTCTGGACCCCTTGGGAGGCTGCTCAGCAGATAAACTTCCTGGAGCTACGAGCGATACGCCTAGCTCTGAGAGCCTTCTCCCACCTCACATCTCACCAGTCTGTACTGGTCCAAACGGACAATCAAGTTGCCATGTTCTACGTGAACAAACAAGGAGGCACAGGCTCCTTCCTTCTCTGTCAGGAGGCACAATGGCTGTGCTCTTGGGCTGTCAATCACGGAATTCTCCTCAAGGCGGTCTACCTCCTAGGTCAAGAAAATTACCTGGCGGACGGACTGAGCAGGATCCTGCAACCACACGAGTGGAGACTGAATCCGTTGGTGGTTCCGCAGATCTTTCTCAGGTGGGGCCTACCCACCATGGATCTTTTCGCCAGTCCTCTGAACTGGCAACTCCCGAGATTATGTTCCAGACAACTGCATCCTCTGAGTAGCAGCGGATGCATTTCTGATTCCGTGGTCCCAAGGCCTACTGTATGCGTTTCCTCCCACGCCACTAGTGTCCCGAACACTGTTCAAGGTCCTCAAGGACGGGGCCTCAATGATTCTGATAACCCCCAGGTGGCCGAGGCAACCGTGGTTCCCGCTTCTGCTGCAACTGGCGGTGGACACTCCTCTTCCTCTGGGGGATTCAACACAATCTCCTGTCTCAGGAACAGGGATCTCTCTTGCACCCCAACCTCCAGTCCCTTCATCTGATGGCGTGGCTGCTGAAAGGGTAGTCCTGGCTCCCCTACTACTGCCTAGAGAGGTGGAAGATGTAGTCTTAGCCTCTAGACAGCAATCCACCAGGAAATCCTACGCTCTTAAGTGGCATAGATTCTCCGCATGGTGTGCTCAGCACAGCGAGAATCCCTTCTCGTGCTTGGTAGCGGTAGTATTGCAATATTTGCTTTACCTCTCCAATCTAGGCCTTAAGTCCAACTCTGTCAGGGTTCACCTCAGTGCTCTCTCAGCGCACCACTCACCGGTGGACGGGAGGCCTCTTTCCAACCACCCTTTGGTGACTCGTTTTCTCAGAGGCCTCCTCCTGCTTAAACCTCCTTTACGTCCACCAGCCCCTGAGTGGGATCTGAATGTGGTCTTACAGCATTTTAACCTATGGCTACCTGCCCTCTCCGTTTTCTCTCCTGGAAAACCTTGTTTCTGGTAGCTCTTACCTCTGCTAGGTGAGTAAGTGAACTTCAGGCACTAGTGTCTGATCCCCCTTACACTAGGTTCTACAGGAATAGGGTAGTCTTACAGACTCACCCGAAGTTTCTCCCTAAGGTTGTCTCCCCTTTTCACCTCAATCAGGTGGTGGTTCTTCCGACCTTCTTTCCCAGGCCGCATGCCAACCGGGCTGAGATGGTCCTGCATACCCTGGACTGTAGGAGGGCGTTGTCCTTCTACCTTGACCGTACGCGGGAGCATCGGAGGGCTGTTTAGCTCTTGGTTTCTTTTGACCCCAATAAGTTGGGGTTACCTGTCTCCAAGCATACTTTGTCCATATGGGTCGCTGACTGTATCGCCTGGGCTTATGGGGCAGCCGGCTTCTCGTTGGAGGGTCGAGTCACGGCTCATCGTGTCAGGGCGAAGGCTGTGTCAGTGGCTCATCTCCACTCTGTTCCGTTGGCAGACATCTGCCGGGCCGCTACTTGGTCTTCAAGCCAGACTTTTGCGGCCCATTACTGCCTTGAGAGGGAGTCCCGCAGGGACAGTGCTTTCGGACAGGCAGTACTCCATAATCTCTTTGGGGTCTAGGCAACTCCTTCCCTCCGGCCCTGATGTTGGGCTACCGGTCGGGGGCGTTCTCAGAGAAGATTCCTTCCTTACGTTCTGACGCTCTAGAGGGAGCTCATTTTTTCTGCTTAGGGCCGCCGGTAGCCTTAAACTGGGGAGTCCCCATATGTGAGGACTGACTTCCTGCTTGGTCCTGGAGAAAGAGTAGTTACTCACCTGTAACAGGTGTTCTCCAGGAGCAGCAGGAATCAGTCCTCCCTCCTCCCCTTGGAGTTGCAGTCATATGCTTTATTTTTGCTAATTTTTTTGCTGTCTTTTAGCTATGTCATCAGACTGAGCAAGATGGCACCCTTGGGCAGGAAGGGGACCGCACATGCGCGCTGCAATTCCCAAAGGCTTTCTTTGAAAGCTGGGGAAATGCTCCGCACGGGGGCTCCGTCAGCGCCGACGTCACCCATATGTGAGGACTGATTCCTGCTGCTCCTGGAGAACACCTGTTAAAGGTGAGTAACTACTCTTTCTCCTCCATGGGGCCTCAGCTCCTCTGATTCCAGCACAGTGAGTAACAGGCAGTTTCCTTTTCACTGCCGTTTTCAGCGATTCGGGGCTCAACGGGGTTTCAAGTTTTATGGTGCTGGCAGCACTCCTTGCCTCTTCCCCCACCAATTTTGCCATGTTTTTGGAGCAAAGGGTTGCTTTATTTTTGCTTTTAAAGTTGCTGGCGGCCATTTTGAAAACTTGGGATAGCTTTTTTTCTGCACTCTTTTTGGCGGGAGCAGCTCTGGGCAGGCATTTTATGTCTAATTCTCACCAGAGAAGCACATTACCCTTCTAGGAAAGTTTCCAAGGAAGAGTTTTAAGTGGACCTTTGTTCCCTTCTCAAAAAAAAAAAAAAAATACAATAGAAGATTTACACTTAACATGCCTGCTTCTCTGCACAGATGTATCGGATGTAATAAGAAGCAGAAAGACTTAATCGCATGTGCTCTTTGCGTACAATGCATCCAGGGGAGTTCTCTTCCACTGTGATACCGTCTGTGGATATCAGCGCTTTGTCACCGCCTTCATTAGAAGGGCTGCAGTCCAGTCCGCCTGCAGAAGGATCCCAATCTGCTCCAAATTTGCCTCCACAGACTGCTGAACGCTCTTTGGTTTCGGCCGACGGACAGTTCCTGACACTTTTTCGCCAGGCATGGAGCCTGTGGTGGTGTTATTCCTCCGGAATACCTGCCTTACCTGTTTCCACTCCAAGCAGGGATATTGTAGGGTCTTGCAAGTGCTCACGTAAGTCCGCAGACCTTAAGTGTACTCGTCCCTCCAGGGACATTTTGTGGGGCTTCCGGGATGTTCCTGATGCCCATGAAGAGCATAAATCTTCAGAGGGCAATCCTGATTCGTCTGAACGAGAAGATGGGGAATATTATATAAGGTATGCCATACTGGGTCAGACCAAGGTCCATCAAGCACAGTATTCTGTTTCCCCTCAAATTCTTCACTCACACTTCAGGAGGACTCTCAAGATATCCGACTCTTTTGGAAAGAGAAGTTACCGGCCTTAATTGTTCAAGTGATAGAGGTGCTACGCCTGGCCGACACGTCTGATCCACAAACTTCCCAGGCTCCTTTACAGCCTGATCCTATTTTGCAAAGTATTCATAAACCTTCCAAAGCTTTTTCCTTTCCAGCGGATTTACAGCAAATGGTATCTTGGGAATGGGACTCTCCAGAATCGTCTCTCCGCACCGCACGCCGTATTGGGCAGTTGTATCCTTGGTCTCCTATTGACCTCGACCGTTGGCTGTCATACCCAAAGGTGGATGCTTTGGTGACTGGGGTCACTAAACATACAACTATTCCTGTTGAGGGTGGAGCGGCACTCTGAGATCAACAAGACAGTAAGGTCGAAAGCCTTCTGAAAACAGCCTTTTCGTCCTCCACTCTTTCTCTTCAAGCTGCGGTTTGTGGAGGTTTGGCGGCTCAGGCCTTCCTCCGATGGATTCAGCAACTTTCTGATGAGCCAGAGTTAGAGCGCTTTGAATCTGTCGCTGCATTCCTGGCAGATGCCTTTTATGATCTTCTACGGCTATCAGCTCGCTCCTTGGTGGTGGTTACAGTGGCTAGAAGATGGCTATGGTTGCGTCAATGGGCAGCGGATGTTGCTTCTAAGACTCACCTGTCTAAGTTGCCTTTTAAAGGATGACTCCTTTTCGGCAAAGATCTTGATAAATTGGTAAAAGATCTCGGAGATGCGAAGCCGCAACGTTTACCTGAGGACAGACCAAAGGCGGCATCTCGTCATGGCTCTCAGTCCCACGGTTTTTGCCGCTTTTCTAAATCTCAGGATTCACGACGATACTGTTCTTTTAAGCCAGGTGTTTCTTCCGCTTCTGCCCATCGCTATGGTCAGAGAGCGCAGTCCTTTCGAGGAGCCCACAGAGGGACAGATACCTACTCTGGCCCAGGAAAATTCACTGGAACCTCCCGTCCTTCCGGCTGACAGGACACTCCGCCCACTTGAGATCCTTCCGCCCATAGGAGGTCGGTTATCCCTTTTTTCTCAACAGTGGGCACTCATAACTTCAGATCGCTGGGTCCTCGATATAGTTACGGCTATTCTCTCGAATATTACCAACTCATTCACGATGCCTTCCTGGTCTCTCCAGAACGCTCGTCGGGAAAACGAGTGGCCATTCAAACTACTGTTCAGAGACTTCTCTCCTTAAAGGCCATTTGTCCAGTCCCTCCGTTAGAAAGAGGGCTAGGCCACTATTCCATCTATTTCTTGGTGCCCAAGAAAGATGGATACTTTCGTCCAATTTTGGACCTCAAAGGCATAAATCGCAGCCTTTGAGTACCACACTTCCAGATGGAAACCCTACGATCAGTCATTCATTTGGTACGCTGGGGAGAGTTTCTAGCTTCCTTAGATCTCGCGGAAGCGTATTTTCATATTCTCCAGGACCAAGCAGGAAGTCAGTCCTCACATATGGGTGTCATCGGCGCCGATGAAGCCCCAGCGGAGCATTTCCCCAGCTTTCTATGAAAGCCTTTGGGAATGCAGGCACACATGCGCGGTTCCCTTCCCGCCTAAAGGTGCCATCTTACCTAAGTCTCTTTTTTCCCGTGAAGCCCACCGTACGTGTGTCCAGTTTTCCCGGTTAAAATTAAAATTCTCAGCGATTTTTTTTTTTTTTTTTTTTGCTCTTTCTCTACCGGTTTGACGCCGGTTCCCCTCCCGCCGGGTTCGGTACACCGGTATCGAGCCCGATTCCTCTCTTTCGATTTTTGCCCTTCGTGGCTGGCGTTCGCGCCCTTTTTTCTTTTTCCCTGGCAGGCCGGTCTTTTGACCTCGCGGGGACTCTTTTTTTTTTCCCCGATGGCTTCCAGTGGTTTTAAGAAGTGTGATCGGTGTAAGAAACTAATGTCTCTCACCAACACACACGACTGCTGTCTTCGGTGCCTGGGCCCCGACCACAATCCTAAGTCGTGCGGGGCCTGTGGAAAAATGTCTTCCAAGGCACTACGAAGTCGCCAGCAGCAAAAGGAAAGGCTTTTCTCGGACTCAGCCTCCAGCCGGGCCCGGACCTCGTCTGAGGCCTCGACATCTCGGGATTCCGATCCTGAGCGCCGTCTAAGCTCCTCGGACAGGGGGTCCCCAGACCAGGAACGCAAGAGGAAGAAACGGCTTGCGAGGGCGTCGTCGGAAGAGGTCCCTGGCTCCTCGAGGGCCAGGTCTAAGACCCCCGACCGTCGCCCCGGGCCTGTGGAACTGGAGAAGCCTGCCAAAGTTCCTCGTGTGGAGCCGGAGTCTGCTGGACACATAAGCCCCGTAGCCCTCGTGGACTCTCCTCCCAGGGAGCCGACGTCAGGCCCTGCACCGCCGGGGCCCGAGTCGGTGGCTGCTGCGTCTCCCGAGCTGAGTCTCAGGATGACAGCCTTGGAGAGCAGAATGTCTGCCTTCATGGAGCAGCAGCGGGCACTGATGGCCAGCCTGTCTGGCGCATCTGCCCTGACCACCGGGACATCGACGTCGAAGTCGACCCCGGAGACCGAGCCAATAATCGAGTCCATCGTGGCTCGGAGTCTACCTCGGTCACGGTCCCCCTCGACTTCCCGTTCGGGACCGAGGGCGTCGATGCCGGTGCTTCCGGCGTCGGGGCGGGTGCTCCAGGGCCCCACGGGGTCGGACCCCGACTCTTCCTCGGATGAGTCGGCTTGGGAGACGGAGGATGAGGAGTCTCCTGACACCTTTAAGACTCGGTGCGTCCCTTCGGACTCACCGCAGTATGAGCCCCGGAGTAGGTCCCCCCCACCCGGAGGACACCCGGTTCTCTGAGTTCGTCCGGGATATGGCTACTGCCTTGGCTATTCCGGCAGATCCCGAGGAAGAGCCTCGAGCTGAAGAGCTCGAGGCGCTGCAGTATGACTCTCCTCCGAAGGAGGCCTTTACTGTCCCAGTTCCTCCGATGCTGGAACGGCTCCTCTTCCGTATGTGGGACGCACCGGCCTCGGCGCCGGTTCTTAGCAAGCGAGTCGATTCGATCTATCGGCTCCGTAAGAGCCCTGGTTTTCAGAAGGCACAGCTACCACACCATTCCATGGTTGTGGAATCGGCCATGCATCGTCTGAAGAGTCAGAAGATGCACTCCGCGGTGCCTCCTGGCCGGGAGGCCCGAAACCTAGATGGCGTCGGTAGAAAGTGTTTTCAGGGCTCGATGCTTGCTTGCCGTGTCCAGTCTTACCAGCTGTACATGGGCATGTACTTGCGGGATCTGGCCAAGGAGTTGGCCGGATTCTCTGCTGATCTCTCCGGGGAACCCTTGCAGAGATTTAAGTCCTTGTCCTCGGGGATTCGGGACTGCTCTAAGTTCATGTCCCGCGCCGCCTACGATGGCTTCGAGGCTTCGGCCCGAGTAGCAGCAGCCGGCATCGCGGCTCGACGCCAGGCATGGCTGCAGTCATCGGACCTCGAGCCATGGGTTCAGGACAAGTTGGTCGATGTCCCTTGCCGAGGTGAAAACCTTTTTGGCAAGCTTGTGGCCGAGAAGGCCGCTCAGCTCGAGACAGAGCACCTCACGAGGACAAGGCTGTCGAGGAAGACCTCTGCCCCTTCTCATAAGATGAAGGGCTCGGGTAAAAAGCCCTTTTACCCGAGACAGGGCACTGCCTACAAACAGTACCCACAATATCTGGCTGCCCAAGCTGCCCCCCAGGGTCAGCAAGCCAAGGGCCAGGGTAATGGGCCCCGTAGGCAGAGGACCCCCAAGCCTCCAGCCCCTGCTCCCACTCAGCAGGGTGGAGTTTTTTGACTCCTTGAGCATAGCCATACCTCCTTTGCAGACCCAACCCTGCACAAGAGGCCGCCTAGCCTTGTTCGCCCACAAGTGGCCCTTGATAACCCAGGACAGTTGGGTGCTGGACATAGTCCATCGAGGCTATGCCCTGCACTTTCACCAACTGCCTCCGCCACACTTCCCAGGGGAACCTTTCCGGCCTCCCCTGCATACAGCCCTTCTCCTCCAGGAGCTAAAAGGTCTGTTGCTGGACAAGGCGGTGGAGCCTGTGCCTCCCCACTTCCAAGGTCACGGGTTTTACTCCAGGTATTTCCTGGTGCCAAAAAGAACCGGTGGTCTTCGACCCATTTTGGATCTCAGAAACCTGAACAAGTTTCTAGTGAAAGAGAAGTTCAAGATGCTTACTCTTGGAACACTTCTGCCCTACCTCCAGCAGGGAGATTGGCTTTGCTCTTTAGATCTAAAGGATGCTTACACTCACATCCTTATTCATCCAGACCACAGAAAGTACCTCAGGTTTATTGTGGGAGAAAACCATTATCAGTACAGCCTTTTGGTCTGACCTCCGCTCCCAGCGTGTTTACCAAGTGCCTGGCAGTGGTGGCAGCCTACCTGAGAAATCAGGGCATCTTTGTGTTTCCTTAGCTAGACGACTGGCTCATCAGAGGCCAGACTTCCTTAGTAGTTCAACAGGCCACCAACAGGACCATAGAACTGCTCCAAAAAGTGGGCTTTGTCATCAACTTCGCAAAGTCCACTTTGCTCCCCTCCCAGAACTTGGAGTTCATAGGAGCAAGGTTGGATTCTCAGCTGGCAAGAGCATTCTTACCAGTGGACCGAGCACAAAGGCTCATGGACCTGTCAGACGGCTGCCTGGGTGAGAATCTTCACAGTCTTGGCAAGTGCATATATCTATATGATTTGCAAGGGATTGTGGGCAATGCAGTTCATTCACACCAGACACAGCTGCTGACAATAATTTAGTTGTGCTCAAGTGTTAAAGCCAATAAGATATTTATTTATGGGGTTATTTCTCCCAACACAGATATGCTTGGTAGCACATAAATCAGGTTACTTGCTTCCAGTGTTTAACTTGGAAAAACAAAATCAAAATCAGGAAAACAACATTCAAACTTGTCAGGCATTAGCTAATGTTTTCTTAGCATATATCAAACAACCAACAAGATCCACAAAGAAGGGAAAAACTGTTCTTTTCAGGTTAACTTCTTATATCTTTCTACATAGATTCAGAAGTGATTCTCTCCTAGCTCACAAGCAATTAGGTAAGGCTCAATTGCTAGCAGTTATCCAGCTGAAACCCCTTAGCTGGCATGCTTCCTACTGCGTGGCTAGAAATCTTACTCAGGACCTTTTCTGAGTAGATTAAAGAATAAGTTTGTATTTCTTTGTGATGGTTGCTGTACTTTATAACAGAAAATCACCAAGGGAGTTTGGACAGAGAGCAGTCCATATAAACACATTCTTCATCTGCAATCATTCCCCCTTCTTCAACAAGCATGGGTTCAATATCATGGATTGGCACAGATGAATCTCTCAATGGAGCACTTTCAGGAGAATACTTGTTTCCCTGCTGTCTTTCAAGGTTATAGCTAGGGCATAGATCAGTGTTCATACCTGAGCTTCCATTGCTGTTAGAGTTCCTCTCTATATAGCCTGGCCAGTATGTAGTCCAGTTCTTATGTCCAGCCTTCCAATCCAGATCCCTGGACACTGGATCTCTCTTCACATACCTTCTGGCACAGGTCTTAGGGTCTCTTCCACATGCAGCCGTCTCCCTCACAGGTAGCATCTGGAGTTTCCTATCTCTGCAGCACCATTCCTCTGGCTTTCCCCAGTCCAATGGTGTATGCTGGCCCTTGAAATGCCTCCCAGTATACGTACTGCTCTGGACTCTTCTAGACCTCTCAAAGGCTTTTCTCTTCCTTCTTCCAAAGGGTTTCTTTCCTTCTCTGTCGGTCCGGTTTGGCTTCTGCTTCTGATGATCCTTCAGATGAAACTGATGATCAAGCTCAAGCTGATTCTCAGGATAATGAGGATAATACTCTGTAGAATAAACTCTACCTTTATTCTGCTCAGATGAGTGCTCCTCCCTAACACAGCGCAGCTGTGCTGAATCAGGCCCTGCCCTTTGAGATGAGTTTGGAACAGAGGACAGCAACCTTGAGCTGGAAGGACTGGGGTTTCTAGTCCCACAGGTGCTCCTTGTGGTCTTGGGCAAGCCACTTAACCCTCCATTGCCCATGTTCCCTGTAAGTATTAGTGTGTTTGTGTCTCATATCCCCACTTGTTAAATGTATCCCCCAATTGTGTTGTGACCGCTTTGATTGAAGGATAAGGCGGGATACAAAACTGTCTAAATAAATAAATAAATTTGCCCTGTAACACAACATGCTCCTCAAAGCAGTCTATCTTCCAGGCCAGGAGAATTCCCTGGCCGACAGATTGAGCAGGATTCTGCAACCACACGAGTGGCAGCTACATCCTTTAGTGGTTCAAAGGATTTTCTTGAAATGGGGGCTTCCCTCCATAGACCTGTTTGCCAGTCCACTGAACAACCAGCTGCCAAGGTTCTGCTCCAGGCAACCACATCCTCTGAGAGTAGCAGCAGATGCTTTTCTGATTCCCTGGACTCAGGGCCTACTCTATGCTTTTCCTCCCACCCCTCTGGTGACCCGAACACTGTTCAAGATTCTCCGAGACAGGGCCTCAGTCCTCTTGGTAGCTCCCAGTTGGCCAAGGCAGCCTTGGTTCCCCCTCCTGCTTCAACTGGCAGTGGATCTGCCTCTGCCTCTGGGATTGCAGCCCGACCTTCTCTCTCAGAATCAGGGCTCCTTGCTGCATCCCAATCTCAAAGCTCTCAATCTGATGGCATGGAGGCTGCAAGGGTAGTGTTGGCTCCCTGGGGCCTGCCTCCCGAGGTTGAGGAAGTTCTCCTAGCCTCCAGGAAATAATCCACTAGGAAAACCTATGCTCTCAAGTGGAAAAGGTTCTCTGTGTGGTGTCAGCTATGTGCTGAGGATCCTTTCTCCTGTACTGTGTCAGTAGTGCTTCAGTACCTGCTGCACTTGTCCAATCAGGGTCTCAAGTCCAACTCTGTTCGGGTCCACCTCTCTGCTTTAGCAGCTCACCACTCCCTAGTTGAGGGCCATTCCTTGTCTGTGCACCCTTTGGTGTCTAGGTTTCTCAGAGGCTTGCTTCTGCTCAAGCCTCCCATACGTCATCCTGCTCCTGAGTGGGAGCTTAATTTGGTCTTGCAGCAGCTGACTCGCCCACCTTTTGAGCCTATGGCTACTTGCCCTCTACGCTTCCTTTCCTGGAAAACTCTTTCTGATAGCCCTTACTTCGGCTAGGAGAGTGAGTGAGCTTCAGGCCTTGGTCTGTGATAGACCTTACACCAGGTTCTATAAAAACAGGGTGGTCCTCAGGACTCACCCTAAGTTCCTTCCTAAGGTTGTCTCCTTCTTTTTCCACCTCAACCAGGAGGTGGTTCTTCCTACTTTCTTCCCTAGGCCTCATGCAAGTCAGGCTGAAACAGTTCTCCATACCTTGGACTGTAGGAGGGTCTTATCCTTCTACCTTGAACGTACGCAGGGTCACAGGAATGCTTCTCAGCTCTTCCTTTCTTTTGACCCCAATAACTTGGGGAGGCCTGTGTCCAAGCATACCTTGTCCATCTGGGTGGTTGACTGTATCACCTGGGCTTACAAGGCTGCTGTGACCTTCCTTTGCAGGGTAGGGTCACGGCCCACCGTGTGAGGGCAATGGCTGCATCAGTGGCTCACCTCCGCTCTGTTCCATTGCAAGACATCTGCAGGGCTGCTACTTGGTCTTCAAGCCAGACGTTTGCAGCCCACTACTGTCTGGAGAGGGAGTCCCGTAGGGACAGTGCTTTTGGCCAAGCAGTACTCCGGAATCTCTTTGAGGTCTAGGCAACTCCTGCCTTCCTGCCCTCTGGTTGGGCTACCTGTGGAGGGTGTGTCCTTGCAAAGCCTTTACTGTGTTGCTGAGACTAGAGGGAGTTATCTTGTTCAGCCTGGGTTCCTGGTAGCCCAGAGCTGGGGAGTCACCCATAAGTGAGGACTGACTTCCTGCTTGGTCCTGGAGAAAGAGTAGTTACTCACCTGTAACAGGTGTTCTCCAGGAGCAGCAGGAATCAGTCCTCACTACCCTCCCTCCCTCCCCTTGGAGTTGCAGTTGTACATAGTTTAATTTTTACATTTTTGTGTGCTGTTCTTAGCTATGTCATTTGACTGAGGTAAGATGGCACCTTTAGGCGGGAAGGGAAAACCGCGCATGCGTGCCAGCATTCCCAAAGGCTTTCATGGAAAGCTGGGGAAATGCTCTGCTGGGACTTCATCGGCGTCGATGACACCCATAAGTGAGGACTGATTCCTGCTGCTCCTGGAGAACACCTGTTACAGGTGAGTAACTACTCTTTCCCATCCGAGAAGACCACCAGAGCTTCCTGCGTTTTTCAGTTCTAGGTCAACATTTTCAGTTTCGAGCTATGCCTTTTGGCCTAGCCGCGGTGCCTCGAGCCTTCTCAAAGGGTGATGGTGGTTGTGGCCACAGCCTTACGCAAGCAGGACATCAAAGTGCACCCGTACTTGGATGATTGGCTCATTCGTGTGGATTCTCTTCCAGAGGCTATCAAAACTGTTTCCACAGTAGTCGCCTTTCTTCAGCAGCTCGGTTGGGTGTTAAACCGCACCAAAAGTTCCCTCCATCTGTCTCAAGAGAGCGAATTTCTTGGAGCACGCTTCGATACCGGTCAAGGGCGTGTATTCCTGACTCAAGCCCGTTTTGTAAAGCTGACCTCTCAACTCTGCAGTTTCTTGACGCAAACAGCCCCCCGGACATGGGATTACCTACAAGTTCTGGGATCCATGGCAGCCACCATTGAACTTGTACCTTGGGCAAAAGTTCACATGCACTGTCTTCAGGTCGCTCTGCTTTCCAGATGGTCCCCAGTGACGAAAGACTATCAGATTCGTCTGCCATTACAGCGGCAGGTCAGGCGCAGTCGACAGTGGTGGTTGGCATCTCACAATCTCCTCAGGGGAGTACCATTGGAAAACCCGCGTTGGATCTTGCTGACAGCCAACGCCAGTCTGTCCGGATGGGGAGCGCATTGTCGCACTCAGCACAAGGAACTTGGACGAAACGCGAAGCACGATGGACCATCAACAGGCTTGAGGCGAGAGCAGCTCGATTCGCCTTGCTGAAGTTTCAGTGGTTCCTACAGGGACAAGTGGTTCGGATTCTCTGCAACATGCCACGGCAGTATCCTACCTTAACCGCCAGGGCGGCACCAAGTACACAGGGGTATCGAAAGAGATGTCCTGTCTCTTCCCTTGGGCGGAAAAGAACCTTCAAGCACTCTCGGCTGAGCATATTGCAGGAACCAGCAACATGAAAGCAGATTTCCTAAGCAGAGACACTCTCGATCCCGGCGAATGGGAACTGGCCCCACAAGCGTTCCAAACCATAGTTCAGAAGTGGGGGCAACCGAAAGTAGATCTCATGGCGTCAGCCACGAATGCAAAAGTTCCGCTCTTCTTCAGTCGTTGGAGGGACCACAGCTCTCAGGGCATAGATGCCTTGGCGCAGCCATGGCCGAAACGCCAGTTGCTTTATGTATTCCCACCTTGGTCAATGATCGGAAGGGTTTTGCAGTGAATCAGGGAGCACCAGAGTCCAGTAATATTGATGGCCCCAGACTGTCCATGAAGACCTTGGTATGCCGATCTCATAAGACTGTCTCTAGTCCCTCCTCTGCGACGTCAGGTTCCATTCATGTCCTATTTCGATGGAAGATCCAACTCCCTACTTGCTTACGGCTTGGCTCTTGAACGCCATAGATTGACTCGTAAGGGTTACTCTTTCAAGGTAGTATCGACTCTCCTCAAGGCTCGCCATTTGTCTACTTCATTGGCATACGCTAGGGTTTGGAGAGTCTGAGTCCTGGTGTGCCCAACATCATCTTTCTCCTTGGAGAACAGAAATTCCAGACATTCTTGCCTTGCTTCAAGAGGGCTTCGACAAGGGCTTAGCTCTTGGTGCTATACGGGTACAGATTTCAGCATTGACGTGTTATAGGGGGCCGATTCACGGTTGCTCACTTGCATCCCACTCCGATGTGTCGCGTTTTCTTAAAGGAGTTAAGTTTCTACGCCCTCCGGTCTGTCCACTTGTTCCTTCTTGGGACCTTGTCTTGGTTCTTCGGGCTCTGTCTCCACCCTTCGAGCCTCTGAAGGAAGTTTCTGTATCAGATTTGACACTTAAGGCAGTTTTCTTAGTGGCAATAACTTCGGCTCGTCACATTTCGGAGCTGCAGGCCCTCTCTTGCAGGGATCCGTATTTGACTTTCTCTGCAGAAGGAGTGTCCCTTTGCACTGTTCCCCCTTTCTTGCCTAAGGTGATTACTCCTTTTCATATCAATCAGCCTCTTTTGTTGCCGGCTTTTTCAAAGGAACAATGTTCCGAAAGTTCCAAGAATTTCTGAGCGGTTGATCTCAAAAGGATTCTTCTTCGCTATCTCAAGGTCACCATTTCTTTTTGCAAGACCAACTATCTTTTTGTGCTTTTTTTGCAGGGCCATGCCGAGGTTTGGCAGCTTCCAAGTCTATTATCGCCCGATGGATACGCCTTACCATTGAATCAGCCTATATTCTCCAAGGCAAGCCAGTGTCTCCCGCTCTTCGTGCACATTCAACTCAGGCTCAGGCCACGTCTTGGGCTGAGCAGTCACATGTAGTCCCTCTTGATATTTGTCGAGCGGCAACTTGGTCTTCCTTGTCTACCTTTGTCCAGCATTATCGCCTGGACGTTCAGGCACGTGAGGACAGTTGTTTTGGGGCTAGTGTGCTGTCAGCGGCTCTCTGCCCACCCTGGGATTCATTAGCTTGGGTACTTCCTGCTTGTCTGGACTGGTCTAGCAGTATGATCTGGAAGGAGAAATTTCACTTACCATTAATTTCCTTTCTTGGAATACTGCTAGACCAGTCCAGAACCCAACCCATTATCAGTGTCACGACTGCTGGTGCAGAGGAGCCGACATTCGATTTACTTCAGACATAAGCAATATCATATGCCGGAGAAAGTCCACAACAGTGGATTCAGATTTTTTTCTCCGAAGAATGATGTTTCATCCTCCTCCAACCTTCTTGGTTCGAGTTCAAGTTTTTTGTTGAATTACTGATTACCTGTACATAGTTGAGTTCATTAGTCCCATTTTTCTCTTTGCATTAGTGCTTTTTCAAAAGAATACTGGCTAGATCCTCTAGGGGCAATCATATGTCACCCAGAGCCCAACCAATCACAGCTCTGGAGGGTTTTTTTCTCTGTCTCCAACATCTGCTAGCAGGGGGACATAACCCGCTTGTCTGGACTGGTCTAGCATTATTCCAGGAAAGGAAATTAACGGTAAGTGAAATTTCTCCATTCCTGTCGATGGAGGCATGGTGTTGAAGGACCCACATGATTGCAGAATGGAGTTGTTAAAGTAATCCTTTGAGGTGTATGTCCTGGCTTTTCAGGCAGCAGTCTATGCAACACATGTGGCCAGAGCTGCTTTGCGTGGTGTTAAAGGCTACTGGCGAGTTCTCCTCCCATGCTGGGGTGTTGCTTCTGGAGTTGGGCTCAACCGATACCTTGTATGACTTGATTTGTGTTTCTGTCAAAGATAAGACCACAGCAGTAACAGCACATCTGTTTTTATGATTGCTGCAATTGGTCGGCAAATATGGCCTCCAAAATACAGCTTAAGAAACTTCCTTTCAAGGACATGTTGCTGTTCAGGGAAGATCTGGAGAAAATGATAAAGGACCTTGGGGACTCCAAGGTACCCAGACTCCCTGCTTGGGCCATGGGGCTCAGGGCATTTTTCTTTCCCTCAAAGCTGTTTTTGTGAAACTCGCAAATTTTGTTTTCCACTTTGGAGTTTTCCCATAGGCAAGATTTCTGCCTGGAGCCAGCCCCTTTGGGGCAGCTGTTGAGGGAGCAGAGGGGATTGCCAGGGCTGCAGTTGCCCCCCCCCCCCCCCCCCAAGGCTTCCCAATGAAGATTTGGGGCCTAGGAAGAGGTACAGTTGGGCGGACGCTCACAGTGATTTTTACTATGCATGGACTCAGATCACTTCAGACAAATGGTTGCTGGGTGGTAATTCGAGAGGGCTATGCTCTGGGGTTGGCGTGGCCAATAGCAGATGTCTTTATAGTGTCCCCTTGCTGAGCAGTTAAACTAAGGGTATAGACAGTATGGATTACTCTCAATCGTATCCTGCAACTCGAAGCCATGGTGCCGGTCCCTTTGGATGAATAGGGACGCAGTCAGTACTCAGTTTGTTTTGTGGCTCTCAAAAATGAGAGAACCTTTGGCAAATTCTGGCTTTAAAGAAGGTGAACAAGGTCATAAGAGTGCCAAGGTTTCGTATGAAGACCTTTTCATTCAGTCATTGTTGCGGTACAACAGGGGGAGTACTTGATGTCCTTGGATCTAATGGAAACTTTTCTTCAGATCTCCATTAGTCCAGAGCACCAGTATTGTCTGTACTTTGTGATTCCAATGGGTCATTTTCAGTTCTAGGCTTTCAGTTTGGCAAAGGCTTCCTGATCTTCACCAAATGGTAGCTACTGCTTTAAAGAAGGGGATCCTTGTGCATTTACACCGCAATGATTGGTTGATCCAGGTGAAGTCTTACCAGGAAAGTCAGGTGGCCACAAATCAGATTGTTCAGTTTCTCCAGGACTTAGGCTGGGTAGTTGATCTGCAGTATATCAAATAAAGGTAAACATAAACATACTACATCCCTCCCCCCCTTCTCCCTTTCAATGGGTAACACTGTATTCCTCCCCATTTCCTCAACTTGCAACTTTAAGATAATCTTTGACTCTTTCTCTGCCTTTGTACGCATCCAACAGCTAAAACCTGTCCTTTCTTTCTCTGTAACATCAGCTAATTTCACCCCTTCCTTTGAGCACAGTACTAAGACCTTTATCCGTTTTCTAGTCACCTCCCATCTAGATTATTGCAACCTGCTTCTTGCTGGTCTCCCCCTGAATCATCTCTCTGCCCTTCAATCTGTTCAAAACGCAGCTGCATGGATCTATCCTTGAGTGTTATGCTCACCTAACGCCTCTTCTCAAGTCACTTCCTTAGCTTCCTATCCATTTCCGCAACCAGTTCAAATTTCTCCTACTCGCTTATAAGTGCATGCATTCTGCAGCTCCTTAATACATTTTCCTCTCATTTCTTCCCTCCTAGGGAATGTCTCTTCTGGCAGATCCCTTCTCTGTCACTGCAAACTCCAGACTTTGTTCATGCCATCTTATTGCTCCAGATGTCTGGAACAAACTTACCCGAGTCTGGTCCTATTCAAATCCAGGCTAAAAACCCCACTTCTTAAAGGGTGTGTTAGGATTCTTATTCTTCTGTTCACCACCTAGATCTACTCTAGTCCCTAGTTGTGTATGTGTTTGCGCGCAGAGGCACTTCCTGCTTTGATCAGAATGGATGTTGGTTGTGATGCATGTGCATATTTTATAAAATACGCAGACAGATATGTAGAGTACATGTACACATTTGCACCAACTTTGAAGCAGGTGTAAATGTGTATATTGGCAGTTGTGCATTACTGGAGCTGGATATTTATTTATTTATTTATAGCTCTTTTATACCGCACTCTTTCTCATCAGCGCGGTTTACATTAAAACAGGAATACTCATTGCAAGCAACAGGCTGTGGTGAGTTTACATATAACAGGAGAGTTCAACTGGGATTATAACTTTGGGAAACTTTATACATATTTGTAAAAAACCTATATACAAAGGATAGATTTTCTTATTAACGTCTTGAGTAAATAGGGTAATTATATGGATATGGGAGCCTGTTCTATAAAGGCCCATAAGTGCCTGTATTTATTTTATAGAAAACGCACGGTGTTACTTGGATATAGGTGTCCTTTTACAAAATTGCCTCCACGAAGGGTAATTTTATGACAAGGGCACCTAGGTGTAAAATAAGCATCATCTTTAACCCTTCTGTCTTTTTATAAAGTATTAGTGTAGATCCTTCAGAGTGCCTGCATGGCATTAGCGTTTGTGCTACAAGACATACATAGTGCTGCACAGACATGTAAGAGACAATCCCTGCTCAACAGAGCTTACAATCTAGTAAAGATAGACAACACAGTAGGCGTAGACATGGGATACATCTAGGAGGAATGGTAAGGAAATACAGGAGATCAGGTGATTCAAGATCCGAAAGCAGCGGCAAATAGGTGAGTTTTTAGCCTAGATCTGAAAAGGAACAGAGAAGGTGCCTGACGTACAAACCTGGGTAGTTAGTTTCAGGCATAAGGAGCAGCAAGGTGAAAGGAGCGAAGTCTGGAGTTAGCAGTAGAAGAGAAGTGATTTGCTAGAAGAGCAGAGTCCCAAGGAGGGGGTGTAGGGAGAGATGAGAGGAAAGGTAGGGAGGAGCTGCAGAGTGAATGCACTTATAGGTCAGCAGAAGTTTGAACTGGATGCAGAAACAGATAGGAAGCCAATGAAGATACTTGAGAAGATGGGTAATATGAGCACATGATGAGGCTGGCAGAAGATTAGCTGCGCAGCAGTGTGTTAACAGACTGAAGAGGAGAGAGATGATTCGATGGGAGACTTAATTACTGTCTCCCCCCCCCCCCTTTTTTTATGTTAAACTGCTTTGACCCAGTGAAAAGCAGGATATAAATGCAGTTAAATAAATGATGGGAGGTGATTAAGGAGTGGATAAGTGTCTTAGCGTGTTCAGAAAGGAATGGGCGGATTTTTTGATATAGCGAAAGAAACGGCAGGTCTTAGCTATCAGATGAATGTGTGTGGCGAAGGTGAGAGAGGAGTTGAAGACAACCCCAAGGTTTATTTATTTTATTTAACTTTTCTTATATACCGCGCTATTACAATATCAGTGCGGTTTACAATAAACAACATATTACTATGTGGGTGGGCCACATAGAGTTTACATTAAACAAGGTATTAGAACTTGGATTCAACAGGGAATAAACATATCTACATCGTTATATACAGCATTAAATACAGTACAGTTCATGTATTGAGGTTGATGTCCCAAGTTATTCGGTGTGGGCCAGCTTAGTCTGGGTCTGCTTTTCAGTGTAAGTCTGGTCTAGGTAGGTTGAGTGGTCTGATGTTGTACAGGTTATGTTGGCTTCCGGGTAGTATCTCACAAATAGATAATGCTTAAGTGCTTTCCGAAATTGGGATTGGATAGAAATGATACGCATATCCGCTGGGAGTGTATAGGTTGCGAGCAGAGGAAACAGGGAGGGGTAGAAAGTTATCCACAGAGACTGAGAAAGAAGGAAGAGGAGAGGAGGTTTTAGGGGGAGAAATAAGAAGCTCAGTTTTGTCCATATTCAATAGCATTGCTGCAGAGCAGCTATACATATAGATTATGAAATACAGACCCAATTTTAAATGTTATAATAGGCACATGTACTTTGTGATTCCATCCATACTCTGTCTAGACTGCCCCTGATAACGCCTATAGTAAAAGTATGTGCATGCATGTATGTGTTCTTTGGCTTCTGACACAATTCTATAAGAGCCATTCTACATGAATATACTTCCACATAGGCATGAAATTGACTTAATAAAACTATCCCCTTAGTATCTAACATAAGTGAATTTTCAGCTGAAAATTCTCTTATATTTAGACCTGCAATTAATTTACCTAGGTTTAGAATTTGAAGTTATATGCCAAGTGCTGGAAGTCAGTGGTAGGGAGCCAAGGACCTTAGAGAGAGAGTGGGAGAAACCTCTGGAGGTCATTAATAAAAAGTTAATTGCTGGTCATATGATGTGGTGGGAGAGAGCAGATGTGTTCTGAGCTCTCTCCCGGGTTCTATTTCCTTGGGGCGTATCTATACCACTCAAACTGTGCTTTCAAGGATACCTAGGCACATATAGTGACCGGACCCCTGCCTGAGTTGTCTGGAGCATTCTACACTTCCACCTGCTGATGAAATTAGCATGCAGAGACCACAAAAAGGCCACCTCAAGCCATCCCAAAATGGCAGAGGCGCTGGCATTCCCGGCCTCCCCACTACAAGTGGAGTGGAGTGGAGGAGTGGCCTAGTGGTTGGGGCAAGGTACTTCAGGCTGGAAGGTCGGGGGTTCAAATCCCACTAGAGGACAGCAACCTTGGGCCGGAAGGACTGGGGTTTCTAGTCCCACAGGTGCTCCTTGTGGTCTTGGGCAAGCCACTTAACCCTCCATAGCCCATGTTCCCTGTAAAATAGTTATCTCCAAGTTATAATGCCCTGTTCAATGTAATTTCAATTTGTTCAATGTAAACCGCACTGATGTAGAATAGCGCGGTATATAAGAGAATATAATAAATAAAATAAATAATAATAATAAGCCACCCTCATTGAGGTAACTACAGCAGTGGTGGGGGCTGGGCTCTAAACTTGATGAACTAAACAATAAAATGGACACAATGGTGCAATCATTGGTTGTGTTTGGGAATTGACTACAGCAGACTAAGCATCGCCTCTCTCAGCTGGAGGGCGAATTGGTGGGGTAGGAGATTAAACACCTCGCAGTGCTGACAGACCACCAAGCCAATAAGTTGGAAGACTTCGAACCTCAGCCAGCACAACAATCTGCGGTTTGCAGGATACACGGAATCAGTCAAAGATTCAGAACTTCACGGCTATATGGCCACCATCTTGCAGTTGCTGCTGCCTGTGGGAACTTCTGGCAACACACAAACTATCAAGCTGGTGCTCCAAGTGGGGTCGCTTTGCCCACAAGATAATCGCCCCTGCATGGTTCTGGCACGTTTCCTCAGTTTTCTTCACAAAGAGGAAGCGCTCTGTGCATCACGGGTGCAAGGTCAATTACAGCACGCAGGGGCCAAGATCAGGGCTTTTCAAAATTATTCACCATCATTGAGCCAGAAGCAGCTGTCGTACACAGGGGTTTGTCAGCGCCTAGTGGCTACGAAGATCAATTTTGTGATCCTACCTAGCCCGCCTCCGCATATTTGCCAACAGGACCTCTCGGATGTTTGAATCAGTAGACCAGGCCATCCCCTATGTGGATTCCTTGATTGGTGTTGCAGCTGGAGAAAATAGGGGCTGCAGAGACTCTAAGTACCAGAGAGAGATTGACATGGTCTTCACAGGCGGAGAATTGTGGGCTGCTGGCTCTGCCCTCTTATCGTGGGAGGCCTCCAATGTGGAACTTAACTGGACCAGCAGATATTTGCCAGACACCCATGGGGACCTGGGGGCTTGTGAGGACAGTGAGACCATGTGGAAGAGCCCTCCTGCAGACTGATGGAAATTGGGCCCTTTCCCCCTGAGGTTGTTTGGACACTGCACTGGCAGGCAGTATTTCCACCGAACAGGAGGACTATGGAAATATTGCAGTGTGTGTTTAAAAATGGCTAGGTTGCCAGGTTTAAGTGAAGCACTGCAGTTTGTTAAATGTAACTGCAAAATCTGGGATTGGGACACGCAGAGCAGTGCGTCTTCAGGATTGCTATTGGGAGTGGGAATGGGGGGAGGGAGATGTAATTGTTGGGAGTATGGAAGTTGAGGGCATGGGGTGTATGGTATGAATGAGACTGGATGATATAGATGGTGGAGGGTGGCACGGGGGAGGAAGACCATCAAGGGTAGCAACCCATGGGACATTGGTGGGGTGAACATGGTAGTAGTATGAACTGACATCCAGGAGAGAAGAGGGGGTGAAGCAGCCTGCTACACATTACTCTGAGGACAATGGGGATGAGGGTAGGGTATGGTGGACAGAGGTAGAGGGTCACCAGTTATCCATCTCTCTTTGGGGTGGCGAGCAGACTGGGCTGCTCAGGTGGATCTGCTCCGCCGCCATACCTCCTGGACAAAGAGGGTGAACACCATCCAGAGATCAGGATTTGGACAGGTGGGTGGGGGCCTGATGGACTGGCAGGGGGGTGTTCCTTAGGTGTAGGAGATACCAAGATTGAAGGGAGGGATGGGGACAAGGGGGGATGACTCAGGTCCACTGAGGGGTCAGGGGAGGGGGGGAATAACGGGCAATCTGAATGTGAGTACTAGAACCTGAGCTGGTACATGAGATAGGAGGGAAGAGGGTTGGAGCAAAAGGGGGGGGCATCACATTTGAGGTGACCTGCTGAGAAACTGGGTTAAAGAAGGGATGCGGGGAGAGGCAGGGAGGGAAGAAGGAGGGGGGGGGAAAGGGAGGGGGAGAGTTAAGAGTAAAGTACTGGAAAGAGGCTCACACATCAGTGGAAGGTGACTCAGTTGATGAAAGCTCAAGGGGCGACACTACAAGATAGGGACTCCAGGCTGGGGGGGGGTCTCTGTAGTTTGCGGGAACTGTGCCAGACTAATCAGAGCCTGAAAATATGGGACTCACCCTGAGACTCATCTCTTGGAACGTATGCGGTCTGAGGACACTTATTAAATGCTCCAAGGTCCTCAGAGCACTAGCCCGCCATTGGTGTGACATCACATTTCTACAAGAAACCATCAATTAGCATCAGAATATGTCAAGCTATACCAGGACTGGATAGGACAGGTATATGGCATACCGGCACAGGGGAAGAAGGGTGGGGGGAGTGACCATATTAGTACACCGGAAAGTCTGGTTTGCCCTAGGAGCCGAAGTGCTAGATGTGACAGGCCGTTATCACATTTTGAGAATAGACCTGGAAGGCAAGCCAGTCATATTATGTAATATTTATGTCCCCCACACTCCCGATGCCTCATGGTACACACGTCTAGCATCAGAGATAGAATAGCTGCCTGAGGATCTGCTAGTAGTAGGTGGAGACCTTAATGGAGTCCTGGATCCGGACGTGGATACCTTCGGGTGAGAGGCCTGGGAATACAGGGATCGGTGACCCAGTTACTGAGGAGTCTCAAAAGAAAACTGCACTTGGTTGATGCCTGGCATCTCATCTTGCAATTGGAGACTGATCACATAAATCAAGGGTGCATGGGTCTAGTGCCGTATAGATTACTTGCTTCTTTCAGAACAGCTCTTTTTTTTTAGGTTGAGGGGACACAAATTGACCTGTATGAGATTTCTGACCGCTCGTTTGTCTTGGTTGATATGATATGGTATGTGCCAGTATCTGATCGGTGGTCATGGCGCTTCCCCCCTCTATTTGTATCAAGATGAGCAATTTCATATATTATAGGAGCGCTGGCAGTCATATGCCTCGCACAACTTACTTCAAAAATAAGGCGTTTAGTAAAACACAACTGGGAAATACATCCAAAAACAATTGCTTGTTTGAGCAAAAAAATGGTTAAATAAGCTATATCTAACCACTACCGGGAGGTCTCAGAATTGCACAGCTTCTCACCCAAAGACTCAAGGTCAAACTCAAGGGAACAGAAGCTGAATAACATCAACGACCCCCATTGGTAGCTAGCGGTGATATAGTTAAATAACCTGGCCTATATGTAGCAAAACAGCTCTCTCTTCACTAATAATAGCACTAAGCCAGGTATAAAGTTTTCTTCTTCGCACCGCTAGAGCACACTCAAACAAACTTTTTAAGCAGATCCAAGCTCCACAATCATCCCGACGCCTCCCCCCAGCGCCTTCGGAGCGTTTCTCCGCAGAGGGTTCTTCAGGGGATTTACTGGATCACCTGCAAACACAACGAACAACGTGTATAACCCAAAAAACCAACGTTCTAAAATCACTCATTAAAAACCCGTGGGTGAAACTAATATCAGCAGTTACTTACAGAAAATGCTGCCCACGTCAAACACCACAAAACTATGCCAGCTTCCAATCTTTCTCAACTCGTAAGAAGCTTTCAACAGAGAGACGCCGCGCATGCGGACTAACAACAAATGGTTAGATTAAATAGCACTAACTCAAAACGAGGCTCTATACTGCCCCATTCAAAGGAATAGCCTCCAAAACAATGGACTACCTATACATACACATACTACAGACAAACCACACGCTCACTAATCACCACTATATTCTACACAGAACTCCCGAAGGCCAGCTGACACATTGATCTAAAATAAACATGCTCTCTAAACAGAAAAGTTATCATAAACAAGCCGCCCACTCTATCATACCGTTCAACCCATTCGGTATTACAGTATCTAGTTCATAAATCCAGCGCTGTCCTTGTGAGTTTCTCTACATTGGTAAAACCACAAGGATATTTCGAACGCGTATGAGAGAGCACCACAGCAGGTTGCGTTGTAGAGTAATGACAGCCCCGCTTGTCCAACATTGTATTGACTGTGGACACACTTTTGAACAGTTAACATGTTTTTGTATTGAGCAGGTCACCCATGGTTTTGGTAACCGTACCATAGATCAGGTTCTAATCCAGCGCGAACAGCGCTGGATTTATGAACTAGATACTGTAATACCGAATGGGTTGAACGGTATGATAGAGTGGGCGGCTTGTTTATGATAACTTTTCTGTTTAGAGAGCATGTTTATTTTAGATCAATGTGTCAGCTGGCCTTCGGGAGTTCTGTGTAGAATATAGTGGTGATTAGTGAGCGTGTGGTTTGTCTGTAGTATGTGTACGTATAGGTAGTCCATTGTTTTGGAGGCTATTCCTTTGAATGGGGCAGTATAGAGCCTCGTTTTGAGTTAGTGCTATTTAATCTAACCATTTGTTGTTAGTCCGCATGCGCGGCGTCTCTCTGTTGAAAGCTTCTTACGAGTTGAGAAAGATTGGAAGCTGGCATAGTTTTGTGGTGTTTGACGTGGGCAGCATTTTCTGTAAGTAACTGCTGATATTAGTTTCACCCACGGGTTTTTAATGAGTGATTTTAGAACGTTGGTTTTTTGGGTTATACACGTTGTTCGTTGTGTTTGCAGGTGATCCAGTAAATCCCCTGAAGAACCCTCTGCGGAGAAACGCTCCGAAGGCGCTGGGGGGAGGCGTCGGGATGATTGTGGAGCTTGGATCTGCTTAAAAAGTTTGTTTGAGTGTGCTCTAGCGGTGCGAAGAAGAAAACTTTATACCTGGCTTAGTGCTATTATTAGTGAAGAGAGAGCTGTTTTGCTACATATAGGCCAGGTTATTTAACTATATCACCGCTAGCTACCAATGGGGGTCGTTGATGTTATTCAGCTTCTGTTCCCTTGAGTTTGACCTTGAGTCTTTGGGTGAGAAGCTGTGCAAGTCTGAGACCTCCCGGTAGTGGTTAGATATAGCTTATTTAACCATTTTTTTGCTCAAACAAGCAATTGTTTTTGGATGTATTTCCCAGTTGTGTTTTACTAAACGCCTTATTTTTGAAGTATTCAGTACAGCGTTTACGAGTTGACCTATTGATACGTGTGATCACGGTCGCACAACTTACAACATGTAGAAAAACTAGAACTTTTCTGGGAGACAACAAAGGCATCCCTTCCGAAGGGATGGGCTTCACCTTAACCGGGATGGAACCAGGCTGCTGGCATTAACCTTTAAAAAGGAGATAAAGCAGCTTTTAAACTAGATATTAGGGGAAAGCCGACATTCGCCCAAGAGCGGATGGTTCGGAAGAATGTATCTTTGAAGGATACTACCAAAAGCAGAGAGGTTCCACAAAAGAGTAAAGTAGCCCAAATGCCCTCAAGTATGGAGCAGACTGAGCTTAAAGATCCCAAATTACCCATGTCTAACAATAGCCAAATTAATATGAGTAAAATACATTCTCTAAAATGCTTGTATGCAAATGCTAGAAGTCTAAAAAAATAAGATGGGAGAGTTAGAATATATAGCACTAAATGAAAGGTTAGATATGATTGGAATATCAGAGACATGGTGGAAGGAGGACAACCAGTGGGACACTGATACCTGGGTACAAACTATGTCGTAATGATAGAGCTGATCAAATTGGTGGAGGGGTTGCTCTCTATGTTAGAGAGGGCATTGAGTCAGAAAGGATTAAAGTTTTGCAGGAAACAAAATCTGCTGTAGAATCTATATGGATTGAAATTCCATGTAAAAGGGGGAAGGCAATGGCAGTGGGGGTGTACTATCGAGCGCCTTGCCAGAATGACCAAATGGATGATGAAATGCTCAAAGAAATCAAGGAAGCTAACAAAAGTTACAGTGCAATAATAATAATGGGTGATTTCAACTACCCCGGTATCGACTGGGTCAGTGTCACGTCAGGACATGCTAGGGAGATAAAGTTCCTAGATGAAATAAATGACTGCTTCTTGGAGCAGCTGGTTCATGAACCGACCAGAGGGGAGGCCATATTAGACCTAGCCCTTAGTGGAACACCAGATCTAGTGCAAGAGATAAGGTTGTTGGGGCCACTTGGCAATAGTGATCATAGCATGATCGCCTTTGATTTAATTAGTGGAGGAGGGATAGTAAGGAAATCCACAGTACTACCTTTTAACTTTCGAAAGGGAAACTATGATAAAATGAGGAAAACAGTTAAGAAAAAACTAAAAGGAGCAATTGCAAAGGTTAAAGACGTACATCAGGCTTGGCTGTTGAAAAATACTATCTTGGAAGCCCAGACCAGCTGTATTGCACGCTTTAAGAAAAGTGGAAGGAAGTCCAAAAAACTGCCAGCATGGTTTAAAGGTGAGGTCAGAGAGGCGGCTGTTGCCAAAAAAGCATCTTTCAGGAAATGGAAAAAAGAGCCAAACGACGAAACCTGGAAACAGCACAAGCACTGGCAAGTCAAATGCAAGGCATTGATAAGGCAGGCAAAGGGAGAATTTGAGAAGAAGCTTGCTGCAGAAGCAAAAACACGAAGTAAAGACCTTTTCAAGTACATTCGTAGCAAAAAACCCGTGAGAGAGTCAGTTGGTCCATTAGATGATAAAGGGGTTAAAGGAGCACTAAGAGGCGACAAGGCGATAGCGGAGAGATTGAATGAATTCTTTGCTTCAGTCTTTACTGAGGAAGATGTAAGGATGTTACCCATGACTGAAGTGGTATTTAAAGGTGCGGAAGAATTGAAGGAAATATCAATACATCAGGAAGATGTATTACAACTATTAGATAAACTGAAGAGTAGCAAATCACCTGGGCCGGATGGTATACATCCAAGGGTGTTGAAAGAACTGAAATACAAGATTGTAGACCTGCTATTAGTAATCTGTGAACTATCATTAAAATCATCTCTAATACCTGAAGATTGGAGGATCGCCAATGTAACACCAATTTTTAAAAAGGGTTCCAGGGGGTGATCCGGGAAACTACAGACCGGTGAGCCTGACGTCAGTACCGGGAAAAATGGTAGAAACCATCATAAAGAATAAAATTACTCAGCATGTAGATAGTCATGACCTAATGGGAGACAGCTAACATGGCTTTAGACAAGGAAGATCTTGTCTTACTAATCTGTTATGTTTTTTTGAAGGAGTGAATAATCAGGTGGACAAAGGTGAGTCGGTTGATATTGTGTATCTGGACTTTCAGAAAGCCTTTGACAAGGTCCCTCATCAGAGACTTTTGGCAAAACTAAAGAGTTATGGGATAGGAGGCAGTGTACTATTGTGGATCAGGAACTGGTTAAAAGATAGAAAACAGAGGGTAGGGCTAAATGGCCAATTTTCCCAATGGAGAAAGGTGAATAGTGGTGTACCCCAGGGATCTGTGCTGGGTCCGCTGCTTTTTGACATATTCATAAATGACCTGGAAAGTGGAATAACGAGTGAGGTTATCAAATTTGCAGATGAGACAAAACTATTTAAAGTTGTTAAAACACAAGAGGATTGTGGAAAATTGCAAGAGGATCTTGATAAATTGGAAGACTGGGCATCGAAATGGCAGATGAAACTTAATGTGGACAAGTGCAAGGTTATGCACCTAGGGAAGAACAACGCAAACTATGGTTACACGATGCAAGCTTCCACATTAGGAACCACCACCCAGGAAAAAGATTTAGGCCTCATTGTGGATACCATGTTAAAACCCTCGGCCCAGTGTGCAGCAGCGGCCAAGAGAAGAAATAGAATGCTAGGTATGATAAGGAAAGGAATGGAAAATAAAACAAAAGATATTATAATGCCTCTATATCGTTCCATGGTGAGACCGCACCTTGAATATTGTGTGCAATTCTGGTCGCCGTATCTTAAAAAGGATATAGCGATTTTAGAAAAGGTTCAGAGAAGAGCCACCAAAATGGTAAAGGGGATGGAAGGATACTCCTATGAAGAAAGGCTAAAAAGGTTGGGGCTCTTTAACCTGGAAAAGAGACCGCTGAGGGGAGATATGATAGAAGTCTATAAATTAATGAACGGAGTGGAACGGGTAAACGTAGATCGATTGTTTACCTTATCAGAATATAGAAAGACTAGGGGACATGCAATGAAGCTACAGGGTAAACTATTTAAGACTAATAAAAGAAAATATTTTTTCACTCAACTTGTAATCAAACTCTGGAATTTGTTACCGGAGGACAAGGCTGTAAAGGCTGTTAGTGTAGCTGGGTTTAAAAAAGGTTTGGACAAGTTCCTGGAGGAAAGGTTCATAAACCATTATTAAGAAGGGACCCAGGATATCAATGCTTGAACCAATACAAGCATTGTGGAACCTGTGTCCCTTGGGGAAACTGCTAGTTACGTATGACCTAGATTGGCCACGGTTGGAAACAGAATACTGGGCTCGATGGACCTTGGTCTGACCCAGTATGGCATATCTTATGTTCTTATGTTCTTTTAAGGGGAGACATCGTCAGCTATGTAGTTAGGCAATGGCACCTTCTAAATGCCCAAGTGCTGCTGTTAGAGAAACAGGCAGTACTAGAATGCTGGCGATATGCACGCCACCCCACTGCAGTATCTAAGAGGTGATGACTAGAGGCACAAGCGGCCCTAAATGAGATACTACACCAGAGAGCAAAGAAAACTATAACGTATCATAAATATCAGTGGTATCACTACGGAAATAAAATGGGCCAGCTCTTGGACCGATGTCTCAAAGGAGGCAGGGGGCCGCAAACAGTAGCGGCCTTACGAGACCGGAATGGCCAGCTGCATAAAGATTGTACGGGAATAGCATGGCTCTTCAGGACTTTTTACCTGGACCTATACTGGGAGGGGAAGAGGTTTCCCAGGACAGCATTTCAGTTTATCTGTAGGATCTATCCCTTCCCCGGCATACTGATCAGCAGGTGGCAACACTGGGAATGCCTATTACAGCTGAGGAAGTACAAAGGGGTATGAAGAGCACTCAGTGCTGCAAGATCCCAAGCCCGGATGGACTACTGGCAGAAATTTTATAAGTTGATGACAGATTTGGTTACTCCACCATTGCCTGGATATGTACTAGGCATGAGTAGAGAGTGGATGGATCACATGGGGGGGGGGGGGGGGGTAACCAGGCATATATAACACTGCTCCCAAAGCCCCAGGGAAGGACCCCCCCCTATAGACAACATCGTATAGACCAGTGATGGCTAACCTTTTTGAGCCCGAGTGCCCAAACTGCCGCACAAAACCAAAGAATTTCCTCAAAGTGCCAGCACGTCAATTTGCATAAATATTTGCATAATGCTAACATACACTAACTTTTAGTAAACATGTCTCTTAATGAGTGTATGGATAAAGACAGACTAAAAGATTTCTACATTACTATAATCCAGTGCCAACCGCCAGGCACATTAGGAACTACTACAAACACTGCCCATTTAGAACCAATAGCAAACCCGCCGTATCCTAACAGCACTACCAGGACTCACAAAGCACCACACCATACCTATCAAAAGGCAACACTGCAAATATTAAACCAATACATTTCAGACAATAACAATACATGACCTACTGGGGAAAGAGAACAAGTGGCAATGTCAAAAAGGAATTACATAAACAGAATACCTCAGCTCAGTTACACAGTTGCAATTGCTCCAGCCACTTTCTTCTGGTTTCTTCATGTTCTCCAGGACCAAGCAGGAAGTCAGTCCTCACTTATGGGTGACGTCGGCGCCGACGGAGCCCTCGCGGAGCAATTTTCCCCAGCTTTCAAAGAAAGCCTTTGGGAACTGCAGCGCGCATGCGCGGTCCTCTTCCCGCCCAAGGGTGCCATCTTAGCCAGTCTTCTTTTTTCCGCGGAGCCCTACAGACGTCCCCGTCTTGTCCCCGCGAAAAAGTCGATGTTTCTTCATAATTTTATTCTTTTTCCTTCGGTTCGACGCCGGTCTTTTTCCCGCCCGGACTCGCGATGCCGGTCACGAGTCCTCTTCTTCTTTTCGGTTTTTCTGACTTAGTCAGTTTTCGTTTTCGGTTTTTCCCTGGCAGCCCGGTCCTTTGACCTCGCCGGGCCCTTTTTCCCCCGATGGCTGCCAGTGGTTTCAAGCGGTGTGGTCAGTGTGACCGAAATATGTCACTAACTGACACACACGACTTTTGCCTCCGCTGCCTGGGCCCGGATCATGAAGAAATGATCTGTGGGCCCTGCGGCAAAATGTCCTCCAAAGCGTTGAGAAGTCGGCGGCATCAGCGGGATAGGATCTTCGCTGACCCCAGCCGTACCCGGACCTCGTCTGAGGCCTCCGCGTCCAAAGGTTCCAGCTCGGACCGTCGCCGGAGTTCCTCCGACAGGGGTTCTCCCTCCGGGGACCATCGACGGAAGGTGAAACCCGCGAGGGCGGCGTCGGTGGACGCTCCTGGCTCCGCGAGGGCCAGGTCGCATAGCCCCGATAGCCGCCTCGGGTCCTTGGAGAAGGAGCACCTCCCGAAGTGACCTCGCCTGGAGTCGGAGCTGCCTGCTCGGGTAAGTCCTGTGGTCCTCCTGGACTCGCCTCCGCGACAGCCGACGTCGGGCCCGACGCCGTCGGGGCCCGAGTCGGGGGCTGCTGGGTCACCTGAGCTCGGACTCAGGTTGACGGCCTTGGAGAGCAGACTGTCTGCCTTCATGGACCAGCAGCGGGCACTGCTCGCTGGCTTCGCTGGCGTCGCTGCCCCGACCGCCGGGACGTCGACGTCCAAGTCGACCCCGGAGACCGAGCCGATCCTCGAGTCGATGCGAACTCGAGTCGATCCTCGGTCGAGGTCACCCTCGGCCTCCCGTTCGGGACCGAGGTCGCCGACGCCAACTCCCTCGGCGTCGGGGCGGCAGGCGCCGCGCCCTGCCCGGGCCGACCCCACCGAGTCCTCGTCGGAGTCGGTCTGGGAGTCGGAAGAGGAAGAGTCGCCTGATTCTCTTCGGACTCGGTGTGTCCCCTCGGACTCACCTGAGTCCGAACCTCGGAAGCAGTCTCCCCCGGAGGATGCCCGGTTCTCGGACTTCGTCAGGGATATGGCCAAGGCTTTGGCCTTCCCTGCGGACCCCGAGGAGGAGCCTCGAGCCGAAGAGCTCGACGCCCTCCAGTATGACTCTCCCGCCAGGGAACACTTTACTGTACCGGTTCCTCCCATGCTGGAACGACTACTCTTCCGCATGTGGGAGAGTCCGGCCACCTCGCCGGTCCTGAGCAAGCGGGTCGATTCTATCTATCGAGTCCGCAAGAGCCCTGGCTTCCAAAAAGCACAGCTACCACACCATTCCATGGTAGTGGAATCGGCCATGCATCGTCTTAAGAGCCAGAAGATGCACTCCTCGGTGCCTCCTGGCAGGGAGGCCCGTAACCTGGATGGCCTTGGTAAGAAGTGTTTCCAGGGCTCTATGCTTGCATGTCGTGTCCAGACCTACCAGCTATACATGGGCATGTATCTCCGAGACCTGGCTAAAGAGCTAGCCGGCTTCTCCGCTGGTTTGTCCGAGGAACCCTTGCGGAGGTTCCTGGCCTTGTCCACTGGCATTCGGGAATGCTCAAAATTCATGTCCCGAGCAGCCTATGATGGCTTTGAAGCATCGGCTCGAGTGGCCGCAGCCGGCATTGGTGCCCGCCGACAGGCTTGGCTTCAGTCGTCTGACCTTGAGCCCTGGGTGCAGAACAAGTTGGTCGATGTCCCTTGCCGGGGCGAAAACCTCTTTGGCAAGCCCATGGCTGATAAGGCTGCACAAATTGAGACGGAGACTCTCACCAGGACTAGGCTTTCTAGGAAGACCTCCGCCCCTTCCCAGAAAAAGAAGGGCTCGGGAAAGAAGTCCTTTTACCCGAGGAAGGCGGCTGCCTACAAACAATACCCCCACTATCAGGCCCCTGCAGCTCCCCAACAGGGCCAGCAGGCCAAGGGACGGGGTAACGGGTCCCGTAGGCAGCAAGCCCCCAAGCATGCACCACCAGCCCCTGCTCCGCAGGGTGGGGGCTTTTGACTCCTTAAGCATAGCCTCTCCCCCCCCGCTGGTTCCTCCCAGCACCGGAGGCCGGCTGGTTCACTTCGCCCACAGGTGGTCCAGCATCACCTCAGATGCCTGGGTGCTTCAAGTCGTGCGAGAAGGCTATCTTCTCCACTTCCACCAGGTCCCTCCCTCCTATTTTCCGGGAGAACCTCCTCGACCCCCTCTGCACAGGGACTTACTCCTGCAGGAGTTAGCAGGTCTTCTACAGGAACAGGCGGTGGAACCGGTGCCCCACCACCTAAAAGGTCAAGGCTTTTATTCCAGGTATTTTCTGATACCAAAGAGAACTGGAGGCCTCAGACCCATCCTGGACTTGCGCAACCTCAACAAGTTCCTTGTGCGAGAGAAGTTCAAAATGCTTACCCTTGGAATCCTTCTGCCCTACCTCCAGCAGGGAGATTGGCTATGCTCCTTGGATCTAAAGGATGCCTACACGCACATCCTCATCCACCCAAGCCACCGCCAATACCTAAGGTTTGTGGTGGCAGGAAATCATTACCAGTACAGAGTACTGCCCTTTGGCCTGTCCTCCGCACCGCGAGTCTTCACAAAATGTCTCGCGGTGGTGGCGGCCCATCTCCGGCTTCACGGCCTATATGTTTTTCCGTACCTCGACGACTGGCTCATCAGAGCAGCGTCCGCTCCGGAGGTCACCAACGCCGCACGCCGCACGGTGACTCTTCTGCAGTACTTGGGCTTTGTTATAAACTTCGCAAAGTCCACTTTGCTCCCCTCACAGGATCTCGAGTTCATCGGCGCAAGGCTGCACACTCCTCAGGCACGAGCGTACCTACCGCTCGACAGGGCTCAACGGCTCATGGACCTAGCCGACCGTTTTCGCAGCCAGCCCCTGGTCTCCGCCAGGCGCTTCCTGAGACTACTCGGCCATATGGCTTCCACCGTCCATGTGACCCCCAATGCCCGCCTGAATATGCGGCCTGCTCAATGGTGTCTCCGCCAGCAGTGGCGACAGGCCACAGGCGGCCTAGCAGACCTAGTGCGCGTCTCCGAGCCGCTGATCTCGTCTCTCCGGTGGTGGCTTCAGCAGCCGAACCTGATCTGCGGAATGCCTTTCCAGTCACCTCAGCCGGGCCGGGTGCTGACAACAGATGCATCCCTCCTGGGCTGGGGAGCGCATTGCCAAGGGGCACGTACTCAGGGCCTCTGGACCAATGTTCCCTCTAATTTTCTGTAGGCGCTGTGCGCATAAAATATCAGCTGTGTGCAGCTTTTGAAGGAAGGTTAAATTTTTGTGCGCCACATAACGACACTCGGAGTTATATACTTTAAAATTTGACTACACGTCAGAATACAGTATGTACACCACATTGATTTTAATCAAATTAAATGAAAATAGACGATTACTAAATGAAGTGGGAAATTTCTAGTAATTACAATCATAACTTTTAAATTTTAAGATGTCTGTGTTGTTTTCTATCAGAATCAGAGCCGTAATTTTTGTGCGCTCTGTTGTAAAGTATGTGCGCTCGCTCGGCGAGGTGTGTGCGCGCGCACACGCGCACAGCTTAGAGGGAACAGTGCTCTGGACCACGTGGGAGTCTGCTCAGCAGATCAACTTCCTGGAGCTCAGGGCGATCCGCCTGGCTCTCAAGGCCTTCTCCCACCTGACTTCTCACCAGTCCGTCCTTGTCCAGACGGACAATCAAGTTGCCATGTTCTACGTGAACAAGCAGGGGGGGCACGGGCTCCTTCCTCCTCTGCCGGGAGGCACAGAAGCTCTGCTCTTGGGCCGTCAGTCACGGCATTCTCCTCAAGGCAGTTTATCTCCCAGGCCAAGAGAATTACCTGGCGGACAAACTCAGCAGGATCCTCCAGCCGCACGAGTGGCGTCTGGATCCCTTGGTAGTTCAGAAGCTCTTTCTAAAGTGGGGCCTCCCCACGATGGATCTCTTTGCCAGTCCTCACAACCGGCAACTTCCTCGCTTCTGCTCTCGTCAGCCACACCCCCTTCGGGTTGCGGCGGACGCTTTTCTACTCTCATGGTCGGGGAGCCTTCTGTACGCTTTCCCTCCCATCCCGCTAGTCTCTCTCGGACTCTTTTCAAGGTTCTCCGAGACAAAGCCTTCATGATCCTGGTGGCCCCTCGCTGGCCCAGACAGCCGTGGTTTACGCTCCTGCTGCAATTAGCGGTGGAGGATCCATTCCCTCTGGGGTTACAACCGGATCTCCTCACTCAGGATCAGGGGTCTCTGCTACACCCCAACCTCAGGTCTCTCAACCTGATGGCCTGGCTGCTGAGAGGGTAGTCCTCGCTCCCCTTCTCCTGCCGGCAGAAGTGGAGGTCGTCCTAGCTAGCTTCTCGGCGACCTTCTACCCGCAAATGCTACGCCCTTAAATGGCGTCGCTTTTCCGTGTGGTGTGGCCAGCAGTCTCAGGATCCCTTCTCCTGCCCGGTGTCGGTGATCCTGCAGTACTTGCTCTACCTCTCTAATCTGGGACTTAAGTCCAACTCCGTCAAAGTTCACCTCAGTGCTCTTTCAGCACATCATGTGCCGGTGGACGGCAGACCTCTTTCCAGCGACCCTCTTGTAGCGAGGTTTCTCCGAGGTCTCCTTCTACTTAAACCACCTCTACGCCCGCCAGCGCCTGACTGGGATCTGAATGTGGTTTTACAGCGGATCACCTGTCCGCCTTTTGAACCTATGGCTACCTGTTCTCTCCGTTTTCTTTCTTGGAAAACACTGTTCTTGATAGCCCTCACTTCCGCTAGACGCGTAAGTGAATTGCAGGCCCTCGTGTCTGATCCCCCTTACACTCGGTTCTACAAAAATAGGGTAGTCCTACGGACTCACCCAAAATTTTTTCCAAAAGTGGTCTCCCCTTTTCATATCAATCAGGAGGTGGTACTTCCAACCTTCTTTCCCAGACCACACTCCAGCCGGGCTGAAACGGTCCTCCATACCCTGGACTGTAGAAGGGCTTTGAACTTCTACCTTGACCGTACGCGGGAGCACCGTAAAGCTGCTCAGCTTTTTGTGTCTTTTGACCCCAATAAACTGGGGCTCCCGGTCTCCAAGCGTACACTGTCCATCTGGGTTGCGGACTGTATCACTTGGGCTTATGGGGCAGCCGGACTCTCCTTGGAAGGTCGAGTCACGGCTCATTGCGTTCGGGCAAAGGCCACGTCAGTGGCTTACCTCCGCTCTGTTCCGCTGGCAGACATCTGCCGGGCCGCTACTTGGTCTTCGAGCCAGACTTTTGCGGTCCATTACTGTCTCGAGAGGGAGTCCCGCAGAGACAGTGCTTTCGGACAGGCAGTCCTCCGTAATCTCTTTGAGGTCTGAGCAACTCCTACCCTCCATCCCGGATGTGGGCTACCGGTGGGTGATAATTCAGCGAAGATTCTTTCCTTCTGTGCTGCTGAGCTAGAGGGAGCTCATTTTTGTGCTTAGGGTCTCCGGTAGCCTTAAGCTTGGGAGTCCCATAAGTGAGGACTGACTTCCTGCTTGGTCCTGGAGAAAGCGTAGTTACTCACCTGTAACAGGTGTTCTCCAGGAGCAGCAGGAATCAGTCCTCACAACCCTCCCTCCTCCCCTTGGAGTTGCAATCGTCTGCTTTACTTTTTTGCAAATTTTTATGCTGTCTTTTTAGCTATGTCATCTGACTGGCTAAGATGGCACCCTTGGGCGGGAAGAGGACCGCGCATGCGCGCTGCAATTCCCAAAGGCTTTCTTTGAAAGCTGGGGAAAATTGCTCCGCGAGGGCTCCGTCGGCGCCGACGTCACCCATAAGTGAGGACTGATTCCTGCTGCTCCTGGAGAACACCTGTTACAGGTGAGTAACTACGCTTTTTCTGCTAACTCTCCATCATCTGCTGTCCATTTGTCCTTTCTTCTCCTAGTTTTTTTTTCCATTCTCTCTCTCTACATCCGCTTTAACATACTAATCTTTCTCCTTTTGCTCTTTCCTCATTCCTATTTCATCCACTCAAATTTTACCCCTCCATCCTCAATCCCCACTTACTCTCCCAATACCCGGCCAATTGTAGATTTTTTATCCCTCCCACACAAAATATTTTTCCCCTCTCCATTTTACTCTCCCAGCCCCATCCCATTCTAATCCTCCCCCAACATCAGCTCCCTTCTAGTTCCAGCCTCACCCAGCATCCATTCCCTTCTAGTCCCTGCATCAGCCCATTTCCAGTCCTAGCCCCCCATCAGCCCATTTCCAGTCCTAGCAACCCCCCAACCCAATACCAGTCCTAGCCCCCCCCATCAACCCACTTCCATTCCTAAACCCCCATCACCCCATTTTCAGTTTAAGCCCCCCCTATAACCCATTACCAGTCCTAACCCCCATCACCCCATTTCCAGACAGCCCCCATCAGCCCACAGCCCATTAGCAGTCCTACCCCCCCAGCCCATTAGCAGTCCTACCCCCCCGCCTGCCCGCCCATTAGCAGTCCTAACCCCCCCAGCCCATTAGCAGTCCTAACCCCCCCCCGCCCGCCCGCCCTTTAGCAGTCCTACCCCCCCCCGCCCATTAGCAGTCCTAACCACGCCCCCCCCGCCCGCCCGCCCACCCCCCCCCGCATTAGCAGTCCTAACCCAACCCCCCCAGCCCATTAGCAGTCCTACCCCCCCCTATTAGCAGTCCTAACCCCCCCCCTAGTAGCAGTCCTAACCCCCCCTCCTGCCCATTAGCAGTCCTAACCCCCCCCTCCCCCCTCCTGCCCATTAGCAGTCCTAACCCCCCCCCCCCCCCGGCAACTTTTTAAAAGAAAAAAGCAGGCTCTGGCTGCTGCCGCAGCAGATTGCAATGTCCCGCGGGGCCCCCTCCGCCCGCTAAGCCCCTCTGCAAGGGCTTTCAGATTCGCGAGGGAGAGCATCTCCCTCGCGTCTCTGTTAAGCCCGCAGGGGCTAATGGGAAATTTCCCATCAGTCCCTCGCGTCTAAAGGGGCTGATGGGAAATTTCCCATTAGCCCCTGCGGGCTTAAAAGAGACGCGAGGGAGACGCTCTCCCTCGCGAATCTGAAAGCTCTTGCAGAGGGGCTTAGCGGGCGGAGGGGGCCCCGCGGGACGCTGCATTCTGCCCTTGCCGCGTCCGCGGCAGCATTCAGAGCCAGCTTTTTCTTTTTTTGCGGACCTTCCCGCGTGCCAGCTGCAAAGCCTTCGCGTGCCACAGCTGGCACGCGTGCCATAGGTTCGCCATCGCTGGTATAGACCGATCTCCTTAATTTTGACTTAAAGCTACAGGCGAATATTTTGGCAGATTGATTGGCACCTTTGCTTCCCAGTCTGGTGCATGAGTCCAAAGTGGGCTTCATGCGCGGATGTTATGCCTGCCACAAACTACAAAAAATCATTGCTTCCCTAGAATGGGGCCATGAACATCAGATCTTGGCTTTGTTGGTCAGTTTTGATGCCAAAAAGGCAATTGACCAGGTTGGGTAGACCTTTCTATTTCAGTTGTTGTTTTTATATGGTCTCGGGGTTAACTTTATCTGTATGATACAGGTGCTATATGAGTAGGCCACAGCTGCAGTTATGGTGAAATGCCTCCAACAGTGTCCCATTCATCTGGGCTGTGGGACGCATCAAGGATGCCCCCCTCACCCTTTTTGTTTATGATTTCTCTGGATCCACTGTTGCATAAATTAGTGGCCTGTGCAACGATACCTGGAGTACAGATAGGGGGGCAGGAGTTTAAGATCTCGGCTTTTGTAGATGACATGCTCATGCTTCTCTCAGACCCGAGGATGTCCCTACCCAGAGTGCTGGGGGAATTCACTACATTTGGGAGAATAGTGGGTCTCCATATCAATCATAAATATTATCAATCATAAGTCTGAAGCCTTGGATGTGTTGGGACTGGTCCAGGGGTCGTGGGGCTCCCAGTTCCTCTTGAAGTGGGCAAATACTGCTTTCATGTATTTAGGTATCCAGCTGCCTGGGGATCCCCGCCTCCTATATAAACTCAATTACTCTAAGATCTTGCAGCAGCTAGGGGCTCGGATGGAGGACTGGACCCCTCTACCACAATTGCTTAGGGGGTGTGGCTGTTTTTCATATAGTGCTCTTCTCCAAATTGCTCTTACAGACCCTCCCATGCTACCTTTTTCGCAGGGATGTCCTTTGGGTCGAAAGAACTCTGTGGGAGTTTCTATGGCAGGGGAGGAGAGCTTGGATACCTTTACAGCGCATGAAAGATTCCGGGGGGGGGGGGGGGAGGAAGGGTTGGGACTCCCAAATCTGATGCGATATGCAAGGGCCTGTCAGCTGTGACACCTGGGCGATTGGCTGGGATATGCTGGAGGAGGCCTTTGTCTCCCCACACTGTCTTGGCTGTGCTGCACATGGATTTCACAATTTTACTGCATCATTTTGGGGAAAAGCCTGTTGATTCAGCACCTGTGGGGAGTATGGTGCATGTTTTGCTCCCATTGGCAGGTATCCCCAGAGGTCTCGAACTGGCCAGGGACTGAAACGCAGACATTCAGAGATTAGGCAAGGCATGGGATTCAAAACCTAGAGCAGTGATGGCTAACCTTTTTGAGCCCGAGTGCCCAAACTGCCGCACAAAACCAAAGAATTTCCTCAAAGTGCCAGCACGTCAATTAAACCTTAACAACAAGATTTTAGTATCTAAAAACTCTTTATAAAGTTGCCTGAACTATGTAACATCATTTGTAACGGTTGGAATCTTTGTATTGTCAGAGAATCAATTTGATTCTCTCTCTACATCTGCTTTAACATAATAATCTTTCTCCTTTTGCTCTTTCCTCATTCCTATTTCATCCACTCAAATTTTACCCCTCCATCCTCAATCCCCACTTAGTCTCCCAATACCCGGCCAATTGTACATTTTTCTTCCCTCCCACACAAAATATTTTCCCCTCTCCATTTCATTCTCCCAGCCCCATCCCCTTCTAATCTCCCCAACATCAGCTCCCTTTTAGTTCCAGCCCCACCCAGTATCCGCTCCCTTCTAGTCCCCTCATCAGTCCATTTCCAGTCCTAGCTCCCCCATCCATTTCCAGTCCTATCCGAGTCCCTTCATCAGCTCATTTCCAATACCAGTCTCCCATCAGCCCATTTCTAGTCCTTTCCTAGCCCCACCATCAGCCCATGTTAAATCCTAGCTCCCCTCCACTCAGCCCATTTCTAATCCAAGCCTCCCATGAGCCTACTTCCAGTTCTAGCCCCTCCATGAGTCCATTTCAATCCAAGCCCCCACCACAGCCCATTTCCAATCTTAGCTCCCCCAATACCCAATTCTCAGTTCTATCCTAGCCCATCCATCAGCCCAATTCCTGTCCTAGCTCCCTCCCCTAAGAGCCCATTCCAAGCCCCCCTTCCCATCAGTTATTTGCAGTTCAAGCCCCTTCCACTCAGCCCATTTCCATTCCAAGTCCCCCTCCCCATTAGCTATTTGCAGTTCAAGCCCCCCACGTCCCCTCAGCCCATTTCCATTCCAAGCCCCGTCCCCAACAGCTATTTGCAGTTCAAGCCCCCCACTTCCCCTCAGCCCATTTCCATTCCAAGCCCCATCCCCAACACCGATTTGCAGTTCAAGCCCCCTTCCACTCAGCCCATTTCCATTCCAAGTCCCCCTCCCCATTAGCTATTTGCAGTTCAAGCCCCCCACTTCCCCTCAGCCCATTTCCTTTCCAAGCCCCCTCCCCATTAGCTATTTGCAGTTCAAGCCCCCCACTTCCCCTCAGCCCATTTCCATTCCAAGCCCCATCCCCAACAGCTATTTGCAGTTCAAGCCCCCTTCCCCTCAGCCCAGTTCCAGTCCTAGCCACCCCCACCCAATACCAGTCCTAGCCCCCCATAGCCCACTCCCAGTCCTAATCCCACCAGCCCATTTCCAGTCCTAATCCCCCCGCACCCAAGTTTCAGTTTAAGCCCCCCATAGCCCATTACCAGTCCTAACCTCCCCAGCAGCCCACTCCCAGTCCTAATCCCCCATCACTCAATTTTTAGTTTAAGCCCTCCCATAGCCCATTACCAGTCCTAACCCCCATACACCCACTTCCAGTCCGAAGCCCACCAGCCCATTGCCCGTCCGAATCCCCATCACCCAATTTTTTGTTTATGCCCCCCCAGCGCCCATCACCACTCCTAACCCCCCCCCAGCGCCCATCACCACTCCTAACCCCCCCAGCCCAGCGCCCATCACCACTCCTAACCCCCCCAGCCAGCCCAGTGCCCATCACCACTCCTAACCCCCCCAGCCCAGCCCAGCCCATCACCACTCCTAACCCCCCCTCCAGCCCATCACCACTCCTAACCCCCTCCAGCCCAGCCCATCACCACTCCTAACCCCCCAGCCCAGCCCAGCCCAGGGAAAATTTTAAAAAAAAGAAAACCTGTCTGCTGCCGCTGTCGGGGCCGCCGCGGCAGAATCGAGCGTGCCGCGGGGCCCCCCTGTACCCGGCAGAGCCTGCCCTCCCCGTAGCAGCTCTCTCTTTGGAGCTGCAGTCAGACGCGCCGGCTGGCAGAGCACGAGGGAAGAGTTTCTCCCTCGCTGCTCTGTTAAGCCCGCGGGGGCTGATGGGAACTTCCCATCAGCCCCCGCGGGCTTAACAGAGTCGCGAAAGGGAAACTCTTCCCTTCGCGCTCTGCAAGCCGGCGCGTCTGACTGCAGCTCCAAAGAGAGAGCTGCTACGGGGAGGGCAGGCTCTGCCGGGTACAGGGGGGCCCCGCGGCACGCTCGATTCTGCCGCGGCGGCCCCGACAGCGGCAGCAGACAGGTTTTTTTTTTTTTTTTCAATTTTACTTAATTGCGGACCTTCCCGCGTGCCAGCTGCAAGGCCTTCGCGTGCCACAGCTGGCACGCGTGCCATAGGTTCGCCATCGCTGACCTAGAGCATATCTTGGACGAATTGGGGGCCTGTAAACTGTTCCAGGCCCTCTAGGAGGAATATGAACTCAGTCAGCACATCTTTGCATACTGTCAGTTACGTCACAGGAGCCTTGGGGGGTGGCAGCCGCAACACGAATTTTACACTTTTTCGAGCTGGATGAATCGGCTGGCCTCTCTATCTCACGATATTTTGGAAAGCTGGCAGAATGGCACAGCCCCCCAGACTTCTCACAGGTAGAACAGAAATGGGCAGTGACATGTGGAATGCCGGTGGGTACAGGTATGATCCTGGGGACAATCCGCCACATCCCCAATCTTACCCGGTCAGCGAAACTGCTTGAAATCTAATTTAGGGAGGTAAACCACACCCACTTCTCCCCAGATGAGCAGTGAGATACTGTCTGACACAAGATGGTAGCTGCCCGTGTGTGATGCCTGGCCCCACTGGCGGCATTGGGCCATGTGTGGTAATTGTGTGCAGCGATACTGGCTTCAAGTTCAGTCCTACATTAGCACGCTGGTGGGCCAACGAGTAGAGTGGACACAACCTCTAGTGCTATTCGACCAGCATGTCCCAGTTAGCCCTAAGGGGAGATGGAGCAGTTTGTTGGTTAGGAAGGCCCGCTTGGTGGGTAAACAGCCCATCTTGCACCTGTGGTGGAAGCCCAGAATGGAAGAAGAACTTCTGTCAACTGATGCTTTTGGAGCACCTAGAAGCCATGGGATGTGCGTGTTGAATAGAGGCCTTTTTTGCACTGTGGGGTGGGGGGTATATAGACACATTGCAGCCACAAACACATAATGATCTCATGTCTATGTAAGGATGGCTGTGGGGGAGGCATGGGTCTCCAGAAATTGACTATGTAAATAGTATGTCAACCACTGAGAAGCCTAACCAAACATGACAGCAGAAGAATGTGTAAGATATAGACTTCGGGGGGAGGAGAAGGAGCAGGGAGGTGGGGGGGGGAACCAAAGAACAAATCAAAGGTGTATGTTTACTGTTTCTTTCGTTCTCCTGGAACATGGTGTAATTGTACCCACAGCGCCAGGTTGTTGTACTTGTTGGTTTAATAAACAACAATAAAAAACAAAAAAAAGTTAACTGCTAAGCATTGCATTAATTAAACATTCACATTGCTGAGCTTTGAATTCAAATGATGGTATGCATTGTTCAGTTTTCTTAGATTCCAGTACTTGCTGCTTTGACACATAATGACCCAGTTGTATTTTTATTAATAGAAGATGCTTCCCAGATGGACATGTTCTACAGAGACTCTGACAATGACACTGAAGTTCAAAATGAAGAATTTGATGAGACTGAGGCAAAATGGCGAAAAAACCGCTTTGAGAGAGAACAGTGGCTACGTGAGCAGGTACCACTGCTGACGATACAACATTTTTTGGATGCGCACTGTTAAGTCACACAGACAACTAGTAAATTTAGTGTTTCTGAACATTTCATAGACTCTTTTCTTTACCAGAAACTAGGATGTGACGCAAAAGTGAAGGATAAAAGGATTGAATCATAACTTCCCAACAACTACAGAACTAATTGAAAAATAACCTCTGTGCCTGTATGGTCTTTACTTAAGCGAGGAAATGAGCCTCCTAACTTTGTTTATTTTGGTTTTACATATCTCTTCACAAATCAGCAGTCATAGTGACATTATAAATGATGGCAGAAAAGACCAGCATGGGCCATCCATTCTGCCCAGTAAGGTGTTTAAAGTAATATCTTGTTTTTTTAGTCGCAGAATGGAGAAAGCAACATGGAGGCAAATGACGAGGACATTGGAGAAGACAGCCAGTTTATGAAGTTAGCCAAAAAGGCTACAGCCAAAGCCCTTCAGAAGAGAGGTATGCTTCTGATTCAGCACAGTGTCTTAGAGAACAGCTGGCTCTATCAGTCTATCCTCTGGAACAAGTTTAAGAAGAGCTCACGCCATTTTGTTTATATTAGCCTGTGGTAAAGTCCAGGTTTTGTAATGTGGCTAGAAAATTAATCCAAAAGTGCATGGGAGATCTTGATACTGTTGGATACAGATGGTAGGAGATTCCTTGCATAACATTTGGTCAGTTTTATTGTTAAGAGACAGATTTTGTTTTATATCAGAAAAAATGTCAAGTATCCTTCAATAGCAATGTTTTTCTGCTTCTTTTCAGCAGCATCGGTAATAAAGTCTGACTTAATACTAGAGAGTCCTTTCCATGCATTCAGACCTGCTGGGCTTCAGGTTAGTTCTAGCAGTCTAATCATGGATCTTACTATTTTTTTGTAGTTAAGAGAATTGGAGGAGAGTTAGGCAAAGTAAGCACTGACTTTCTAGGTTCTGTTTAACACAGGTGCCAAATATTGGCACAATATAAGCCCAAAGGATAATCTCGTGGCTTCTATTTTTATTCATATTTATATACTGCCAATCTGTATATACTCTTGGAGGTGTACAAAGAAAAAATATCATCTAATTGCTGTTGGATCATAATCAACAAATACACCAGCTATCTCCCCTCCCCCTGACCCACAAACAATGAGTCCTCAACTGTATGCAAACTGAAACAAATAGGTCTTTAATTCTCTTTTTAAAAGCTGACCTAGACCCTTTCACTCCAAAAAACATTCCATAGTTGTGGTTCTTTCATTGAGAAAACCTTTTCCCAGTGCCTCTTACTCTTGGTACACATAGTAAATTTTTATCTTGAGAGCGCAAAACATATCCAGGGGCAAAAATCCTGTACCTTTGAACAAAGCAGGATATCATGAGATTGAACCTTGAAAACAAACAATAGTTCTGGAGATACATTATCAAATGTGGATTGTTTGCATGTGTGTGTGCATTTTCATGTCTATATTTATCTCCAGTAGAAATACCAAGGAAAGGTGTATTCCATATCATCCCTCCAGACTCATGGGTAATGCCAGAAGATGGAGACTGACAGGTTTTGATGATGTCATCACATAAGGGCTCTGTGCATTGCTCTCTGGTCAGTGTTCTCCATCTCCAGCAGATGGTGAAGAGCTTTTGTGCAGTTTGGACTCCACTGACAGAGCATTAAAAAATGGAAGGAAAGGCAAATTGAATAAAAGAATTGACATACAGAGAGAACTGATGTAGTAACAGAGGAGAAAGAAAAGAGGAAACACTAGGAGCAAGACGTGAAACTAAGGATGTCCTTTATTAAAAGACCAGTTGGACGTCATTTGTTTCATGTCTTGCTCCTAGTTTTTCCTTCTACTTTCGTGAGTATGGTGTGTTTTTCTAGGACATGAGAAAGACATTGCCTTTCTGTAGAGAACTAGGAGTGTTAAGTCAGCGGGCGGTTCATTCTGACTAGTGGAGTGCAAACCTGGTGATCCGGATCTCTCCCTCCTCGCTAAGTGCTGCCCTGATCCTGAATCTCGCTGTATGCAGAAGGGTCCATCCCTCTCTTCGTTGAAGCCAGTGAACAGGGATTCCATATTGTTCCTCCAGTCCACTCCAGACTCCTGGGTTATGCCCCACTTCCAGCAGATGAAAACTGAATTCTAGACTTCTGTGATGTCATGGAATAAGGGAGCTGAACTCCACCCCTTGAGCCAGTATTCTCAGTCTCCAGCAGATGGGACAAGCTCAGTGAAGTCTGGGCTGCACTGAAGGGCTAGATTGGTATCCTTGAGGGAAAAAAAAACAGTAGAGGATTAGTGTAGGCAATTGCATAGTCCAGGCAGATTGAAGGAACTTTGCTTGAAAGGCATTGGTGCTGGTCAGAGCTGCCCCTCAAGGAACTGAGGCCTTTAGGTCGGCTGAGGTCCCTGGTGGGGAGATGAGGTGAGTACAGAACCTGTTCACTGGATCCATTATCTTATTCGGTGCCCTATTTTTTTTAAAATACTGTACCTTGCTATCTGAAACGCCTGCATCATACAGATAGTTATCCCCAGTGGAAAGGAGAGCTATTGGGTCAATAGCATAAAGATTTCTAAAGAGGTTGGAGGAGACAGGGCGAGATTGAGGTGTTGAGTGATGAAGAGTGAAGCTTAGCAAGTGATGGCCCAGTAAGGGGAGAAGTGAAGTACAGAAGTTTGAGGGTAGGGCAATTAGAGAATACAAGGTCAAGGCGGTGGCCTTGCTAGTGAGTGGGGGCAGTGGAGCAAAGCTGGAGGTTGAATGATGAGGTAAGAAAGAGAAGCTTTAAAGCACAAGGGTCAGAGGGGGTTATCAACATGAATGTTAAAATTCCCAAGAATAAGGGAAGGGGAAGATGAATCCAGAAAGAAGGAAAGCCATGAGTCAGTCAGAAAGTGTAGAGGTGGACTTGTCAAGGGGTTGATAAATAACAGGTAGTCTGAGAGTGTGGGGTAAAAAGCTAGATGGAATGGACTTCAAAGGAGGAAAAGGAGTGAGAATGAGGCAGGAGGAGGGGTTGAAACTGACAAGAAGGAGAGAGTAGAAGCCCAACACCTCCACATAGCCAGTGGGACAAGATGTGTGGGAGAATTGATAGCCACCGTGACAGAGAACAGCGACTGAAGCTGAGTCCTCAGGGAGGAGCCAGGTCTCAGAACAAGGAAATGGAGAATATTAGAGAGAGAGATCATGAGTAAAAACAAGTTTATTAAAGATGGAATGTGCGTTCCACAAGGCACATGAGAAAGGGAGAGAGGAGAGGGATATGAATAAGATTTGCATAAGGATCTATTCTGGGCGTGTGACACTAGTTTAGGGGGGCTAGGATTGGGTTTGATATCTCTGGAAGAGAGGAGGAGGACGAGTAGAAGAGTGCGGGGCAGAGAGGAGACAGCACGGCGGTAGCGAGGGTGAGGTTGTTTCAGAGAGAGAGGAGATGGCTGAATGAGAGGAAGAAAGTAGTGAAGCTCAACAGCTGCTGATAGGGTAGATGAAAAGATGGTGGGGGGAAAGAGGATGGTAAAGGGGAGGGAGATAAGGGGGAGGGGTTTGAAGGTGTTGAAAGGAGGGGAGATGGGGAGTATGAGCAATAGGAAGGGAAAGTGATGAGTTATAAAAGAGAGAGGGAGATGAGCAGAGAAGTCGGAGGAAATAAAAGGATAGGTGGTAGAGATTGCAGGGGAGAAGGTACACCTGTGAGGGATTGTGATACTGAGCACAAGACAGCTATAAGAGACTATAAGCCACTGGGAGGTTGGGTTGTGAGGAGGAAGAGAGGGATAATAAGGAAAAGGAGAGACAGATGCATACAGCTGAAGACAGAGCTGAACAAGTGGGGCAGGGAAAGTGCTGAACGCAAGCAAGTGAAAGCAGCCAGAGTCCACAGAATGTCCCCTGATAAACTGAGGACTGAAAATACCAACTAGAAAGGAATGGGGAGGAGAGAAAGCATAGTTACTCACCTGTAACAGGTGATCTCCGGGAACAGCAGGAATTTAGTCCTCACATATGGGTATCGTCAGTACCGACCCGCGGGAACGCTCACCAGCGTCCAATTAGGAAGCTTTTGGGAGCATCCCACAGCGCCTGTGTGCTGCCTTCCCGCCTTTCCCAACTGCCTCTCTCCAGTTGAGTTTTAAAGCTGAGACAAAGAGAGAGAGGGAAAGGGAAAGAGATAGATAGATACAACTCCTAGGGGAAGTGGGTGGGTTGTGAGGACTAAATTCCTGCTGTTCCCGGAGATCACCTGTTATAGGTGAGTAACTATGCTATCTCCAGGAACAAGCAGGAATGTAGTCATCACATATGGGGACTCCCTAGCTTTAGATGCCAGGGAGAGACCCCAGAAGTTGTGTGCCCCTGAGAAGGGCTCCACTTCCCCCCATGGATCTCTGGCATTCTACCAGGGATGGTGGGTAGGAGTTGATTAGGTATGGAACAGGTGTTGGAGAACAGCCTGACCAAACAAGGCATCCCGGCAGGAGTCCTTGTCCAAGCAGTAATGGGCTGTGAAGGTATGAACCGAGGCCCAGGTGGCTGCTCGACAGATGTCGTCGATAGACACAGAATGCAGATGAGCCATTGAAGCTGCCATGGCTCTCACATTGTGAGCTGTGACATGGCCCTCCAGAGGAAGATTCTTACTCTGATAAGCAAAGGATATACCATGAGCAATCCAGTTGGATAGTGTTCTCTTTGAGAATGGAAGTCCCAAATGAGAAGGATCAAAAGCAACAAAGAGTTGAGAGGACTTTCTATGTTGCTGTGTTCTTTGTAAGTAAAAGTCTAAAGCTCTTTTACAGTCCAAGGTATGAAGATTCGTATCTGCATTTGATGCATGAGGCCTTGGAAAAAACACAGGTAGGTAGACCGCTTGGTTTAGATGAAAAGGCGAGACCACCTTTGGCATAAAGTGTGGATGAGTCCTAAGGACTATCTTGTCATGATGGAACCTTGTATAAGGTGGATCAGCTACTAGCGCTTGCAACTCACTAATGCGATGTGCTGATGTGATTGCAATGAGAAAGATAACCTTCCAAGAAAGGAATTTCAAGGAGGTAGTAGCTAAGGGTTCAAAAGGTGGCTTCATGAGCTGCCCAAGAACCAGGTAAGTCCCAAGCCACTGGTGGTGGCCTAATGGGAGGCTTAGTTAAAAGAAGGCCTCTCATAAATCTTGCTATAAGAGGATGAGAGGAAATAGGCTGTCCATTTAGAGGCTTAAAGGAAGCTGCAATAGCACTCAAATGGACTCTTACTGAATTAGTCTTAAGACCTGCATTGGACAAATGAAGGAGATACTCCAGCAATGATTCCAGAGGTATCGCAAGGGGGTTGAGACCCTTCTGCGAACACCATATGGTAAACCTTTTCCACTTGAAAGCATAAGAGCGTCTCGTGGAAGGTTTCCTGGAAGCAAAAAAGAATATCTTTTACTTGCTGAGGGAGATTAAGGTAATGGAGATCTAGGCCTTCAGCAACCAAGCCCTGAGATGCAGAGACTGGGGATTGGGATGCCATAACATTCTGTCCTCCTGGGATAGGAGATCTGGAGCAGACCCTAACGCCAGGGAGGGAGCTTGAGAGAGATGTAGAAGCAGAGGGTACCTCACTTGCCTTGGCCAATGTGGAGCTATGAGAATCATATGGCCTCTGTCTCTCTGAAGCTTGAACAGGGTTTTGGGAATTAGGGGAATGGGTGGAAAGGCATACAGGAAGTCTTGACCCCAGTAAAGGAGGAAAGCATCCCTGGCCTGAGCCCCCTGAGCTGGAATTCTGGAACAGAACCGGGGAAGTTTGGCATTCCACGGACTTGCAAAGAGGTGTATGTCCGGGGTTCCCCAAATTTGAAAAATCTTGGCCACCTGGTCTGCATGCAGCTCGTGTGGAAGCAGAACTCGACTGAGTCTGTCTGCCCAAGAGTTTTGTATGCCTGGAAGATACACTGCCAGGAGATGAATCTGATGCTCTCTGGCGAGGGCCCGTAGTCGCAAAGCTTCTTTGCAAAGCGACAGAGAGCCTGTTCCCCCCCCCCCCCTGCTTGTTCACGTAGAACATGGCTACTTGATTGCCCGTATGAATGAGGACTGTCTTGTAGCTGAGCAGGGTGTGGAACACTTGAAGAGCAAGGAAGATTGCTCTGAGCTCCAAGAGATTGATATGTAGATGAGTCTCCTGTGGAGACCAGGTGCCTTGGGTGGAGAGGTCTTGCAGATGAGCTCCCCAACCCATCGGAGAAGCATCTGTTGTGAGAGTTGCTTGGGGTAAGGGTTGTTGAAAAGGGGACCCCAGCAACATGTTTTGAGTGAACTTCCACCACTGGAGGGACAAAATAAGGTGCCTGGGTCCATTGAGTGGATAAAGTCCACTGGGCTGCCCTCATATGAAGGCGAGCATAGGGAACCACATGCACAGTAGATGCCATGTGGCCTAGTAGTTGTAGCATTTCTCGGGCAGTGAGATGAGGCTTTAGCACTGCTTGAGAAGCTAACTGCACCATGCGAAGGCAGCGGGCCTGGGGGAGATAGGCCCTTGCCTTTCTGGTATCCAGCAAAGCTCCTATAAACTCTAGACTGAGTGGGAGTTAGACTGGATTTTGGGATGTTTATTACCAGACCCAAATGCTGAAGGGCACGCATTGTGCAGGATAGAGAAGTCCTAGCCTCTGACTCTGTTGGGGCTCGAATGAGCCAGTCTAAGTAGGGGAAGACGAATATCCCTAGAGTGCGGAGAAATGCTGCTATGACAGCCATGCATTTCGTGAACACCCTTGGTGCTGAGGACAGGCCAAAAGGAAGCACCCTGTATTGGTAGTGCTTTCCTTGAAAAAGGAACCGAAGGAGCCTTCTGTGAGTTGGATGGATGAGAACATGGGTGTACGCATCCTTGAGATCTAGAGAACAAAGCCAATCCTGACTCTGAAGGTATGGCAGCAGAGTTCCGAGAGAAATCATCTTGAATTTTATTTATTTCTTATTTATTTACATTCTCTTATATACCGCGCTATTCTGCATCAGTGCAGTTTACATTGAACAAACTGAAATTACATTGAACAGGGCATTATAACTTGGAGATAACTATTTTACAGGGAACATGCGCTATGGAGGGTTAAGTGGCTTGCCCAAGACCACAAGGAGCACCTGTGGGACTAGAAACCCCAGTCCTTCCGGCCCAAGGTTGCTGTCCTCTAGTGGGATTTGAACCCCCGACCTTCCGCCCTGAAGTACCTTGCCCCAACCACTAGGCCACTCCTCCACTCCACATTTCTCTTTGACAAGGAATTTGTTCAATTCTCTGAGGTCCAAGATAGGTCTGTATCCCCCTGTTTTCTTTGGGATAAGGAAATAGGGGGAGTAAAACCCTGTACCCTGCTGATGGATGGGTACTTCTTCTATTGCCCCTTGGGCAAGAAGCATAGTGACCTCCTGACCTAACAGGTTGATGAGAGAGGTCAGAGAATTGAACTGCCTTATCATTGTGGGAGGGGGCATGCTGGAAAAATGAAGCTTGTACCCCTCCTTTACGATGGAGTGTGTCCAATGCCCTGCTGTTATCTGCCCCCATCTGGGGGCAAAGTGACACAACCTTCCTGGAATGGTGGAAGGCTCTGGTCCAACGAGAGCCAGGAATGCTAAGTTCTCTAGCTGAAAGTCAAAGGCCTTGTGGAGGCTGAGACTGCTTTCCTTTGTTTGGGTGGTTGCTGACCTTTCCTGACAAGCTGACCTGCAGAACGTCCCTGCTGAGAATAAGCAGGATAATATCTTTTCTTTTTAGAAAATGGTTTCTTGAAAGATTTTTTTCTAGCAGGATTAGCTGTGGACTTGGATATTCAAGGTGGAGTTGTCAGCATCCAACTCATTGGCTTTTTCCTGCCTATCTTTACCAAACAGGTTCTCACCAGTACAAGGGATATTTCCCAGTTTGTCTTGTACCCAGAGCTCCAGATCAGATGCCTGGAGCCAAGCAATTCTACGTGCACCTATGGCAATGGCAGAGGTTCTGCTTATGCACTCAAAACAGTCAAAAGCTGCACGGTTGACAAATTTAGAAACATCTTGGGCATGTTTGACCAATGTGAAAAAATCCTGCCTTCTATCCTCAGGAAGAAGAGGACTCAATGCCTCTAAATCACCTGTGACTTCCTTTAGGAACATTCCCATGTATAGACTATAGGAACTGATCCTGGCAGAAAGTATGGAAGCTTGGAAGTCACGATGTCCAAAAGCATCCAAAGTTCTGCACTCTCGTCCTGGAGGATTAGAGGCATGCCTCTTTGCACTCTTGATCCTTCTCATAGCTGATTCCACTACAATAGAGTGGTGAGGAAGCTGAGTTTTTTGGAAACCAGGACAAGGAGGAACTCGATTCAGAGTATCCAGTCTACGAGAATGAGGTGAGGTGGTAAGAGGTGTCTCCCACATTCTTAACATAAGATCATGCAAGATCTCATGGATGGGCAAGGTAGCTGCCTCCTTAGGAGTTTTGGGATATTGTAAAATTTCCAACTCCTTTGTTCTGGGCTCTGTTTCAGGGGCCACAGTAATGGAGAGACCCGAGCCACCTCCCTGATAAAATCCTGAAAGGAAATATCTTCTGGAGGAGACATCCTGGGCTTAGGGGAGGAGGGCTCCTTTGGGAGAAGCATTCCTGCATCGACAGAACTATCAGAATCTTCAGATTCCTCTGAGGACTCGAAGTACCGCCTGTCCAGGTGCTCTTGAAGAGCCCGATACCCGTACCGACCGGTCGGTACCAGCAATAATCGGTACCGTAGTATCGGTACCGGACGGCATCGGATGACTGGGTGCCGGCAATGCGGACACCGATGTCGATGCTATCGATACCGGTGCCGGAATCGGTGCTGGTACCGGTTGAAATGTCTGACGTGGTTCCGAGGGTGTCGATGCCGCAAGAAGAGCTGCCAGACTGCGCTCAATAGCCAGGACTCTCTGGTCTATCGACGCTGCCGATGCCCGGATGTCGGTACCGGAGAAGATCGTCGGTACCCCAGAGCATGGCACCAGTAGTTCTGCCGAGGTTGAGGCCTCGAGAACATCCTGGAGCCCCGATAATGCTTTGGAAGCCGAAGCCTCCTGCCGGGGCAGTTTTGCCGGTGCAGAGTCCTCAAGGGCAACGCCAGAGGCATCTTGATGCTTAGGAGATCTACCCTTTGAGGACCGGCTAGACTTATGTTTAGTTACCTGAGATCCACGGGAGGAAGACGAAGCCCTGGAAGACGTCGATGCCACCGAAGCTGCATCAGAGGGAAACAAGGTACTGAATTTGGCAGTTCGGTTCTGTCGACCTCTCTTGGACATCATGGCACAGGCCATACATTCCGAGATGGAATGGTCAGGACCTAAACATTTCAGACACCACTCATGGGTGTCGGTGACGGAGATGGTACCGCCACACTTGGTGCACTTTTTAAAACCTGAAGAGGGATTTTCCATTGTGGAAAAAATCTTGGGCCTAAGGCCCAAAATGGCACATGCACCTGGAAAATAAATGGGGAAAAAAGTACTAAGAAATTTTTTTTTTTTTTTTTTTTTAAAGAAAAGAAGAAAGAAAGAAAAAACCGGCGGTACCGGAAAAGCGTCGAGGAAGGCAGATGCAACCACAAAAAGAAGGAAAATTTTCTGCGGTGACAGGAACACGACCTGCTGGCTCCATGGAAAACGAAGAACTGGAGAGAGGCAGTTGGGAAAGGCGGGAAGGCAGCACGCAGGCGCTGTGGGATGCTTCCAAAAGCTTCCTAATTGGACGCTGGGGAGCGTTCCTGCGCAGGCTCCGTCGGTACCGACGATACCCATATGTGATGACTACATTCCTGCTTGTTCCTGGAGATTAAAAGCACACTAAAATGTGCAGTCAGGAAACAGAGGCAATAAAGTGGTGAGAATGAAACCACAGCACTGCAGAGGGCAGGGGACACCCTGACAAAACAGAAATATAGACAAAACAATAAACAATAAGCTAGATACTGAACAGGCACAGGAAAATACCTGAACAGAGCATACAAAGTTAGTTGAAGCTTGCAATGAGGGTGTTCACAGAACCAGGAACCACCACCACTCTGAGGAGAGCGTGTTCCATGCTTGTTGGCCCTTGTTCTTTGTTTGCAGCTCCTCTGGGTCTCGTTTTCTCCGTCTGGGTTTGTTTAGATCTGTTGGCATGCTGAAAGCTGTGTGTGTGGCCTGCAGGATAAAATGAGACTGCTTGTCGGCGTCAGGGTTCTGCTGTGGCTGTGAGTCGGAGGACTGCGCCTTCGGTTAAGGCCTTTGTGGGGCTGGACGTTTAGCTGGCGATTCCTCAGAACAGCTGGGGGAGGGGAGCCAGATCAGTGCATCAAGGACTCACCCTCTCAAGTCAAGATTCCCTCAATTTTTGCAGGAACCTTGGCCATTTTGAGCACTCCTGTACCATTTTCTGCCAGTACGGGGAGTCCGAATTCAGTTCCTGCTGCTCCTCACTGGTGTTCAGACCAGCTTTCTGGGCAACAATTGCATCTGGAGGCACTTCTTTTCTCTCCCGATTTTGTGCTCCTATTGCACCAGACCTATTGCTTGAAGCAGGGCCTGGGGGAGCCAGGGAGGTCTAAATCAGCGCCCCCGTGCCTCACAAGGGAAGCACCACTAAGTAATGTGATATCTGTGTCCTTGGAGATAGAGCGAAAGAGCGGGCAGGAGGAGTTGGTCCAGGATCAGACTTCTGAGGTCTCAAGAGTCTCGGACGACCCTTTGGAGGGACCCTTGGGCCTTGGATTAGACTGTGTTTAAAAAAGGTTTGGACAAGTTCCTGGAGGAAAGGTCCATAAACCATTATTAAAAAGGGACCTGGGATATCACTGCTTGACCCAATACAAGCATTGTGGAAACTGTGTCTCTTGGGGAAACTGCTAGGTACGTATGACCTAGATTGGCCACTGTTGGAAACAGGATACTGGGTTCGATGGACCTTGGTCTGACCCAGTATGGCATATCTTATGTTCTTAGTCGAGCGTGGAACTGGAAGAGAGGGAAATCCTGCTGTAGGAGGACCCCCACATAGTCGGGGTATTCCTGCGAGAGGAGCTTCCGGTTCCAACTGTGCATTCCCTGGCGGCACTAAATATTCCATAGAGCTCGCAGGAGCAGGAGATTCCTCTGGAGGACCCCCTTGCTCCAGGGCTTCTGGACATCAGACTGCATTCCCAGTCTATTGGACCCTCACACAGATGATGGAGATAGAATGGGAGGCGCCTGAAGCAGGTTTGTGAGGCGGGCGATCTATTGCTCGCTTGTATCCCATCCCGACTGTGCTGAAGGACCTCTTTAAGGTGCCTAAAGTGGATGCGCTGGTCTCTGCAGTTACCAAGATCATCAGCATCCTGGTAGAGGGTGGTGCGGTGCTGAAAGATGTTTAAGACCAGAAATTGGAGATCTTAATTAAGCAGGCCTTTGAGGTGAATCCCTTGGTCCTCCAGTCTTCAGTGTGTGGCACTTACATGGTCTGGGCCTGTTTGTTATGGTCGCAAGGGCTGCCAAAGGCAGGGATGCAAAGTTATCAGCCTCTGTCGGAGGCGGCCATTGTAGTCTTTGTCTGAGTATTTGGTGGCTGCCTTCTATGACTTCCTTAGGGCTTCAGCTAAGAGTTTGGCTTCCATATGGTGGCTCGCCATTTCCTTTGGCTACGCAAGTGGTTCACCAGTGTAAGGACTTGGGGTAGACCAAGCCTGCCAAGCTCCCAGAGGATAGGCCTAAGGACTCCAAGTCAACTCAGTCAACACGGCCAGTCAAGTGACTTTCATCGCTTCCTTGAGGTTTGGTTTGCCCCCTATCAGCGAGGTCTCTATGCCCTCAGGGGGCAGTCTTTTCATGATAGCAAAGGAGCCAGAAGATGTTATTTTGCAGGAGCATGTGGCGGTGCAAAGAAATCCTATAATAATCTTTAAAACACTGAACAGCACTCTCCAACCACTGATCAAGAAGACACCCCCAACCAGAAGAAGAAGAGGAGCAGACGACAACATCCTAGAGACCCCGCTAAACTTCAGGAAAGCAAACCAATCCACCTGCAATAGAGCTTTCTCCCTGTTTGCACCCCAGCTGTGGAACGATCTCCCCACATCAACACGTGAAATCAAAGACCTAGTGGACTTTAGAAAGGCAATAAAAACCCACCTTTTCCTAGAATACTTTGGAACTACCCCAGACGACGATGATTTGATAACAAACTGGACCATAAGACACTACTACAGTTCCTGTATATAGTTAGCAATTGTTAATGGCCTGTTTCCACCAATTTAACTTCCAATTTGAATAACCTTGTTCGATGTAAAGCTTGTTGCTATAACTGTTCCATGTAAACCTCTTTGAATGTATGATAAGGCAGTATAGAAGACCTGTTAAATAAATAAAATAAATCTGCAAGAGGTACCCTCTGGAGTTTGTGCAAGTATTGCTGATGCCTTTCTATTGTTGCCGTGCAAGGCCCCGGCCAAATGGCAAGCCATGAAGGACACCTTACAGCAGCTCCTGTGGCTGGAGGCAGCGGTGCCTGTTCCCACAGACCAGTTAGGATGAGGCCGTTACTCAGTTTACTTTGTAGTCCCCAAAAAGAAGAGGCCCTTTTGCCTCATCCTCTATTTCAAGTACGTCAACAGTGCTTTGCAAGTGCTGCATTTTCGAATGGAAATACTGTGTTCCATCATCGTCACCGTGTGAAAGGGCGCGTTCCTAACAGCTTTAGATTTGACAGAGGCATACCTTCACATGCCCATGCGGGCTGAGCATCAGTGTTTCGCAGTGCCTATGGGACATTTTCAGTTTCAGGCTCTTCCATTTGACCTGGCGATGGCCTCATAAACTTTTTACTAAGATCTATATACTACTACTTATTTGTATAGTGCTACAAGGTGTACGCAACACTGTACAGACACACTTAAAAAAATGGTCCCTGCTCATCAGAGCTTACAGTCTATGAGGTCAAGACAGATAGCACAACAGCTGAGGACAAGGATATATCAAGGGGAGTGGTAAAGAAACATAGAGACTAAATGGATCAGGATCCAAAAGCGGCTTCTAAGAGATGAGTTTTCAACCTGGATTTGAAAAGGTCCAGAGATGAAGCCTGACGCACAGACTCAGGTAGTTTGTTCCAGGCTTAAGGTGGAAGGATTGGAGTTGACAGTAGAAGAGAAGGGCACAGATAAAAGGTATCTGCTAGAAGAGTGGAGTTCCCAAGGAGTGGTGTAGGAAGAGATAAGAGAGGAAAGGTAGTGAGGAGTAGCAGAATAAATACACTTATAGGTCAGTAGGAGAAGTTTGAACTAGATACGGAAATGGATAGGCAGCCAGTGAAGCAACTTGAGAAGAGGGATTATATGAGCATATCGCGGCTGGCAGAAGATTAGCTGTGCAGTTGAGTTTTGAACAGATTGAAAGGGAGAGATGATTCAGAGGGAGACCAGCAAGGAGAAGATTGCAATAGTCTAAACAGGAGGTGACTAAAAAGTGGATAAGTGTCTTCATAGTGTGTGTAGAAAGGAAGGGACAAAGTTTTGCCAATGTTATAGAGAAAGAAGCGACAGTTTTTAGTTATCTGTTGGATGTGTAGAGAGAGAGAGAGTAGAGTCAAAGATGATCCCAAGGTTGTGAGCTGAGGAAACAGGCAGGAATGTGTAGTGTTATCCACAGAAAGAGAAAAGGTGGAAGGTCGGTTTAGGGGGAATGATAAGGAGCTCGGTTTTGGCCATGTTCAGTTTCATACAGTGGTGAAACATCCAGGCATCAATGTCTGATAAGCAGGCAGAGATCTGGGCCTGGATTCCTGGAAAGATGTTGGGCACAGAAAGGTAGATATGAGAGCTGTCCGCATAAAGATAGTACTGAAAACCATGGGAGGAAATGTTCACCAAGGGAGAGAGTGCAGAGAGAAAAGGAGAATCTCAAGATAGAGCCCTTAGGTACACCAACTGAAAGCAGAATGGCGTTAGAGGAGGAACTAGCAAAACATACACTAAAAGTGCTCCCGGAGAGAGGAGAAGAAAATTAGGACAGAACAGAGCCCCTAAATCCATGCAAGGACAAAGTATTGAGGAGAAGGTGGTGATCAATGGTGTCAAAGGCAGCAGAAAGGTCAAGGAGGGTGAGAATGGAGTAGAGGCCTTTGGATGTGGCGAGGAACAAGTCATTGGAGACTTTGGCAAGAGCTTTTTCTGTGGAATGTAGAGAACAAAAGCCAGATTGCAGTGGATCCAGAAAGGCTTGAGAGGAAAAAGTCAAGACAGCAGTGGTGAACCGCTCATTTAAGTAGTTTTGAAGCAAGGGGAAGGAGAGTGATCGATAACTGGAAGGACAGATAGGATCTAGTGAAGGCTTTTTGAGTAAAGGTATAACCACAGCATCTTTGAAGGCCACAGGAACAGTTGCAGTGGAAAGCGAAAGGTTAAGGATATGACAGATAAGAACATAAGATATGCCATACTGCGTCAGACCAAGGTCTATCAAGCCCAGTATCCTGTTTCCAACAGTGGCCAATTTAGGTCATAAGTACCAAGAAGTGTCCCCAGAAGACAGGTTCCACAGTGCTTGTAATGGGACAAGCAGTGGATTTCCCGGGTTCCCTTTAATGGTTTATGGATCTTTCCTCCCAGGAAAAGTTTTTAAGCCCAACTACATTAATAGCTTTTACTACATCCTCTGGTAACCAATTCCAGAGTTTGATTATGCATTGAGTGAAAAAATATTTTCTCTTATTAGTCTTATATGGGTTACACTGTAGCTTCATTGCATGTCCCCTAATCTTTCTACATTCTGATGGCGTAAACAACCGATCTATGTTTACCCGTTCCACTCCATTCATTAATTTATAGACCTCTATCATATCGCCCCTCAGCCATCTCTTTTCCAGGTTGAAGAGCCCTAACCTTTTTTGCCTCTCTTCATAGGGGTATCCTTCCATGCCCTTTACCATTTTGGTCGCTCTTTGTCATGGAAGTAGTCAGCCAAGGTCTGGGCAGACAGTGAAGGAGGGATTAGGGGAGGAGGGATCTTGAGGAGAGAGTTGAGAATAGCAAAGAGATGGTGAGGGTCAGAAGAGAGTTAGATGGACGTAGTACTCTTCCTTGGCGAGTGCTGTGGCTGGCTGGAAAGATGGTGGTTGTGGTGACGGTGCTGCGTTTTGAGGGAGTGTTTGTGCTCCCCTATTTGGATGATTGGCTGATCAAGGTGAAGTCTTTGGAGGAAAATCACGTAGGCACTTGCCCAGGTGCTCAGAAGTTCTGTGGAGTTTTGGTTGGGTGGTCAACCTGGACAAGAGCAGTCTGACACTGACCCATGATTCATTTATCTGGGGACACGTTTCAACACAGATCGATCTGGTGTTTCTGCCATGGGATCATACCCGGAATATACAGGAATAGATTCAGCAGTTCGAGTCAGCAGGCCCCATTGGTTTGGTCATATCTACAGATATGCTACTTGGTAGCAACGTTGGATCTAGTTCCTTGGGCTTGAACACATGTGCACCCTCCTGTCTTAGTGGTCACCACAGACTCAGTCATTCTCAAGATGACTGGTGTATCCGCCAGAGGTCAGGACTAGCCTGGACTAGTGGCTGAATTATGAGAAGCTGTTATGCTGTTGGAACCGTTGGCGTGAATGGTGGTGACGATGGATGCCAGTGTGGCCAGATGGATGCCAGTGGTCTCTCGCAGGTTGTGCATGGTCAGTGGTCAGACCAGAGTCAGTTTGTTTGTTTGTTTATTCAGGTATTTGATACACTGCCCCCCCATTACATCGGGGCGGTTTACAATATAACAAAGCAAAAATTTGGAGGAAGAGAAAAGGAACCACAACATGCGTAAAGAAAAAGAGGGGGGAAGAGATAAAGCCATACACAGATATACGCAGGCATACAGGGTAAGGTGGGGGAAACATAGGATTAGAGAATCATGGGGGGAGGTTAAAGGCTAAGGAGAAGAGGTGGGTTTCAGAAGAGCAGAACCTGGGGTAGGATACTTCTAGATGAAGAGCAGGGGGAAGAGTTCCACAGGGAAGGGCCAAGGTAAAAAAAAAAAAAGGCCGATTTGCCAGGTTGATTGGAGGTGCGCTTGTGCTGTGGAAGGGAGGTGTAGGCGGTTGACATGAATCGAGCGGAGGCTGCGGGAAGGTGAGTTGAATACTAGAAGATCAGCCAGATACTGAGGTTTGAGAGTGTACATAGCTTGGTGCACCAGTGTGAGAACCTTGAATTTTATCCGGTAATCTAATGGTAACCAATGAAGATGAAAAAGAATAGGGATGACGTGATCCCTGGGAGATGCATGAGATAGCAGCCGGGCTGCAGTATTCTGTATTAGCTGTATCCTATGGCGTTGATATTTAGGGACTCCAGTGAGTACGAAGTTGCAGAAATCTAATCTGGAGATGACTAGGGAGATAAGAAGAGTGGAGAGGGCTTGTGAGGAAAGGAATGGTCTGATGACGTGGATGCGTTGAAGATAGAAAAAAGAGCACCGGGACACCTGAGAGATGTGGTCTATCAACCGTCCAAAAATGCAGGCGGTGTTTCTAGCACTTCAGGCATTCCGGCCTCCGGTGCGGCAGAAAGCAATATTAATTTTTTTTTTTGGATAATGACACCATGGTAGCATACATCAATCACCAGGGAGGACAATCCTGGCAGAGGAGATAATGCCGCCACTTCATCGGGCAGAGCTAAATCTCCTAGCGTTGTCCGCAGCACATGTAGCAGGAAACAAGAAAGTGCAGTCTGACTTCCTCAGCCACCAGCGGTTTGATCCAGGAGAGTGAGCTGTGGAGGAATCAGTATTTCACAGCATAACTCAACATTGGGGAACTTCGGTGATGGACTTTATAGTGTCCACTGCAAACACGAAGGCCAGTTGTTTCTTCAGTTGGTGCCGAAAGAGGATGTCAGAAGGGTTTGATGCATTGGCACAACCCTGGCTGTCGAAAGGCCTCCTATGTATTTCCGCCATGGCCTCTGATAGGCAGCCTGCTCCAGAGGATAGAGGCACATCGGGTTCTGGTAGAGCTGGTGGCACCAGACTGGCCTCAAAGACCAGGATATGTGGATCTGATTTGCTTGTTGGTGGGAGTTCCCTGGCATGTACTGGCGTATGCCAACTTCTTGTCTCAAGGCCTGATTCTCTTGCCTCAAGTGGATCGATTCTTGCTTACAGCTTGGCTCTTAAGAGGGCTCAGTTGAGAGAGAGAGAGGCTGTTTGTCACAAGTCATTACCACCTTATGTGCTTGCAAGTGTTCCACCTCCTTATCATATTTTCGAGTGTGGCGTGTGTTTGAAGACTGGTGTGTGAGCAAGGGACAACGAGCGCTGTCAGCCACAGTTCTGGAGATTGATTATTATTTATTTAACCAGTTTTATATACCACATTATCCTTCAATCAAAGTGGTTAGTAACATAAATTGTGGGTATACATTCAACAGGAGCGGGGTATGACAGGACATACATAAAGACTAGCTGCAATTAGTTCTTAGTTCTCATTTGAGCGTGCGGGTTGTCAATCATAGGTCATATGCGGCAGAATTCTGGTGCTTGACAATGTCATTTTACTTGTCCATAGAAATCCGTGAATAGAAGGGTTTTGAGAGACTTGTGGAAGTCCTTGCGGTCATTTAGGGCTCATAATTCTTCAGGGAAGGGAGTTCTATAGGGCAAGTGCCAAGAGTGAGATAGCTCTTTTGAATGTTGCTTGCTTTGTTTTATGATATCCTGCGGGTGTGCTGAGTCTGTTACTGCCATTGGTTCGCCTAGGTCTGCTACTTGTTTCCTTGGTGGTTATGTCTTGAAGCACATCTGCTGAGCAATGATGTATGACTTTGAATATGTTCAGAGTTGCTTTGAATCTTGCCCGTGCAATTATCTGTAGCCAGTGCAGCTGTTATAGTATGGGTGTGATGTGTTCAGACTTGGCAGCGCTCGTAATGATGCGTGCTGCGGTATTCTGCACCAGTTGAAGTGGATGGATAGTCTGCTTGGGTAGACTTTGGTATAATTTTCCATAGTCCAATACTAGGGTGATAACCGGTTGGCATACGGTGCGGAAATGGTCTTGGCTGAGAATTGGCTTGAGTCTCCTGATGAGTTTTAATTGGTGGTAGGCCTTCACTGTAGTTTTGTGTGATTGTAGATTGAGATTCTTGTCCAGGGTGATGCCTAGGTACTTTACCTCATCCTTTAGTGCTATCGTTTAGGATACTGATTGCTTGTGGTGGGTTGAATGTGGAGTTTCTGGAAATGAATATTGCCTCTGTCTTATCAAAGTTGACCATCAGATTGTCGGCAAGCCAGGTGTTCATGTCTTCGAGGCACTTGGCTATTGGAGTCAGGTCAGGTGCAAGCAGATTAATTGGGGCATATACCATGATATTGTCTGCATAGAGGCTAATGTATTCTGTGTCTTTTGATGATGTTGCATATGGGTTGGATGTATATGTTGAATAGTATAGATGTGAGTGCTGATCCTTAAGGTATTGCATGTTGGGGAACTGTTGATTTTTTTATGGCTGTATTTGACCTACTGCATTCGATTGCTCAGATATGAGGTAAACCATTTTAGAGTGTTTTTGCATAGTCCAATCTCTTGTAGGCGTTGTAGCAGTATGGTGTGGGACACTGTGTCCAAGACTGCTGAGATGTCCATGAAAACTAGCAGGAATCCATTCTTTGTTTATGCCTTTCAGGAGGTTGTCGAAGAAGGAGGTAAGCAGTGTTTCCACATTGTGTTGTGGTTTAAAGCCATGTTGGTGGGCGTCTAGTGGAGTATTCAGATCAATGTAATCCTGCAGTTGTCTTTGTACTGTTTTTTTCGATGATCTTCGAGGAATGGTAGGCTTGAGATGGGGCAGTAGGATTTTGGATCGGAGGTATTTAGCCGTGGTGCTTTTGAAGATCGGTCGTATCATAGCCTGCTTGAGCATATGTTGCACCTGTCCTTGCTGGAGGGGACTCCTTTACGATTTTGTGGCAGTGATGGCTTAGTTGATCCTTGGCAGTTTTGATTCATTCCACTAGGCATGGTTCAGATGGCGAGGTGGTTGTATTCAGGGTGTCCACAATGTTTTCTATCTTCTGAGTTGTTGGTATACTGAAGTCATCCCAGGTTTCTTACAGACTGGAGTTGAAAAAGGGCCCTGAATTCCTTATGTAACTAGGTGGCCACGCTGGCTTGCTACCAGGGGCATGTGCAGGAGGTCTTTTTGGCAGCGCATCTAGATGTGGCAAGGTTTTTAAGAGCGGTAAAGGAGTTTTGGGTACACTCCATGGTCCCAGGCTGGGATCTCAATTTGGTATTGTCAGTGCTGATGGAGTCTCCCTTTGAGCCTCTGGTGGCAACGACTCTTAAGGATTTCAGCCTCAAGGTGGTGTTTCTGGTGACCATTTGCTCCATGTGGTGCATTTTGGAGCTTCAAGCTTTGTCGTGCTGGGAGCCCTTCCTGCTGGTCTCCAAGAAAAAGGTGGTCTTGCATACGATTCCATCCCTCTTCCCTAAAGTGATGTCAGCCTTCCACGTGAATCAGCCTGTGTTTCTTCCATCCTTTTCAGATTCTGAGGAACTACAGCTGTGCCTTTTGAACATGTGCAGAGTGCTCCGTCTGTACCTCAAGCGCACTGCATCTTTCCAGAAGTGTGATCATCTGTTCATCCTCTCTGGAGGGCCTCGGTCGGGGAGAAGCAGCCTCAAAGGTTTCCATTGTCTGCTGGTTAAAGGAGACCATTATATCTGCCTACCTGTTGGCGGCGGAAGCCACTGCCTGCTGGGTTGCGGGTGCATTCCACCAGGGTACAGGCTGCATCTTGGGTGGAGTTCAGTCTTGTTCCACCAGCAGATACCTGCAAGGCAGCCACTTTGACCTCCTGCACACGTGAGGCACTTCAGATTGGATGTGCAGGCACGGGTGGACACGCAGTTTGGGGCACAGGTGTTGCAAGCGGGCTCACTGGTCCCTCCCGTTCTTGAGTACTGCTCTGATACATCTCAAGAGTCTGGACTGGATTGGATGGATGATATGGAAGGTGAAATTAGACCTTACCTGCTAATTATTTTTCCCTCCAGTCCAGAACTTGCCTGTTTCGTCAGACTATAGTGAAGCCTGGATGGGTGTGACTGGATACATTGGCTAATTCAGTTTTTCCCTTTCTGAGGTCAGGAAACTGTGGACACATTGATTCTTGGAAGGATAGCTTCTGATTGGCCATACCTTTTGGGGGTCTATGTATTTAGCCTGTATATAGTTGGTCTGTATATAGTTCCTTCGGGTTTTAGTGGAGGTTCCTGTTTTCGTGGTGGTCTATTTTGTTAGGACAATACTGACTTAAGGGATGGCGTTCAGCTCCCTTACACCATGACATCACAGAAGTTTGGAATTCTCGGTCTCCATCTGCTGGAAGTGGGACATAACCCAGGAGACCGGACTGGAGGACTGGACTCAAAGAAAGAAAATTAGCAGATAAGGTCTAATTTCACCTTCCTGTCCGGCAAGAGGTACAATAAAAAAGAAAAATCCACGAAAGAGCAACGGGCCTCTTAGCTGATTATGTGGCTGACTTTGCATGGTCGTTGAGCCTTTTCGCTGTAGTGTGCGATGGTAGCAGGGGTCATGGATGAGCAATCTCTGTATTGTTTTCAACCAGGAAAACTGTTTGGCACACAGCAGCAGGCTGTACCAACACCAAAGCCAGTATGCACAGCATGTGGGGGCCGTCAGGGAATATTATCAACTGCTGGTTTTTGTCACGGCTGTACTGAAGAAGGGCTAGCCTGCCAAAATCATTCTGCCTGACTTTTGGGCCCTGCAGGTGCAACGGGAAGCATGTCAGAGAAAGCTACAAGTTCTGGATTCAACTTTCTACCTAAAAGCCTAAATTTGGCCTCCAGAAACCTCCCTTCCACACTTTCTTATATCATTGGTACCAGCAAGTACCAAGACAGCAGACTCCTCCCCTGCACCATCTAAAACCTTGTCTAGGTGGCGCTTGAGAAATGCTACCTTCGTACCAGGCACGCATGTTTCCAGGCTATCCTCACGTCCACCAACCACCCAGCTATCTACATGCCTAATGCTCAAATTTCCAACTCTAATGGCTGTCCTAACCCTTTCCTCATGGCCCTGGAGAAATTTCCTTGGTGTGAGATGGATTTACAACTCCTGGTGGACAGGTCGCACAGGCAGATTTTCACAGCAGGCATCAGTTGGATCCTGGTGAATGGTCCCTAGAAGACTCTCTCTTGCTTTTTGTGGTGGTTTTTTTTTTGCAGCATAGTGTCACTGGGGTCTGCTGGACCTATTGGTGTCAGCCTCCATTGCCAAAGTAGACTGCTGCTTCAGTCGCCGGCACAAGAGGATGTCCAAAGGTCTAGGTGCTCTAGTCCAATCTTCGCCAACGGCCGGTAATCATGTGTTTCCACCATGGCCATTGATCAGCCAACTGCTTCAGAAGATCGAATTGCACTGGGGACGGGTGATTCTAGTAGCACTAGACTGGCCTCTGAAGCCTTGGTATGCAGATCTCGTCTGTCCATCTGTTAGTAGGCATACCGTGGCGGCTGCTGGCAAGGAATGACCTATTGTCACAGGGACCAATTTGCATGCCTCAAGTGGATTGATTCTCGCTTATAGCTTGGTTCTTGAGAGGGCAAGGTTGAGAAAGGAAAAACTACTTGGCGCAGGTAATAGCCACCTTGTTTCGGGCTTAAAAGTCCATGTCCTTGTCATATATATGATTTGGGCAAATTTTTGAGAGCTGGTGGGCTAACAACGATATACAAGCACTTTTAGAATTATATAAGGAATGGTATCATACATCTCACACTGACACAAATTGTCTTCTTTGGAAAGCCTGTGCTGTAGCTCTCCCGGTGAACACTGATACCTCTTGTGGAAGTATTCACAGTGAAGGTGAATTTCCATATCATCCTGCTAGACCAGTCCAGACAAGTGGATTATATGTCTTCTCCCCTCCCCCCAACACATGTGGAGACAGAAAATATTCCAGAGGCTTCTTATGACTTCATCCTGCACTTCTATGAATTGCAAAACACATCCATTTAGATGGATGGAGACATGTTGATTTTACATCGGCCTCCCACATGTACATCCTCCCTGTCAAAATGGACTTAGAGTTGTAGATGTTTCCACTTCCACATCTCTTTCACCACATAAGTGGTCTTTCTAAAATGTGCCTTTATATTAATAAATCCTGCTTGCTAGTGTAACTGTGCAGCATGCTAGTATCCTGAAAGTACTGGTGACCCATATTCCCATGATTGTGTGCGGAGAGTGTCAATAAGATATCTCCAGGAACAAGCAGGAATAAGTCCTCACATATGGGTACGTCGGAACCGACGGAGCCTGCGCGGGAAAGCTCCCCAGCTTCCCAGAAGGAAGCTTTTGTGGCCTCCCACTGCACATGCGCGCTGCCTTCCCGCCTTCCTGACCAGCTCTCCTCAGTTTTTCTTTTTCCGCGGAGCCAGCAGGTCGTGTTCCTGTCACCGCTGAAGAAATTATTGTTTTAGTTTGTTTCTTAAGACCGCGTACCTGCCTTCCCCATACCGAATCCGGTACCGCCGGTCTCTCTTTTCTTTTCTTTAAAAAAAAAAAAAAAAAAATCTTTATCTTTGCACAACTTGGTGACTTCGGTTAGGCCTCAGGCCTACACAAATTCTCCTCATGGAGAAACCAGCCCCTGGTTTTAAGAAGTGTACCAAGTGTAGTGCTGTTATTTCTGTCACAGACACCCATGAATGGTGTCTTAAATGTTTGGGACCTGACCACTCCATTCCGGACTGCCCATCCTGCTCCCAGATGTCTAAACGTGGTTTGCAGAACCGGGCCAACAAATTCCATGTGCTGTTTGCTTCAGATAATCCAGCATCACAGTCATCCAGGTCTTCCTCTCCGGATGGATCTCAGGTAACCAAACCTTCTTCGGGCAGGTCCTCAAAGAGCAAATTTCCTTCAAAGCATCGAGAGGCTCTCACCTTTGAATCTGAGGATCCTGCCCCAGCCAAACAACCCCGGCGGGAAGCTCTGGCTTCCAAAGCACCATCTATGGGGTTACAGGTTGACATCGATGGCACGGCCTCGACCGATCACCTGTTAGACTGCTCTGGGGTACCGGCCCATACCGGTACCGACATCCAGGCAGCAGTGGCGTCTATGAGCAATACTGTTCAGACCATGCAGCAGGCCATGCTGGCTTTTATTACAGCTGCGACGCCCTCGGTTCCGGTATCTTCTCCCATACCGGAACCGAGACCATCGACTTCCAAACGCAGATCGGTTCCGCATGCCGGATCCGGGTTTTCACCCGATACCGATCCCATACCCGGTACGCCCGATGTCGATACCGATCGGTATGCGTATCGTGCGTTGGAAGCGAATAGAGAATACTCTGATTCTTCTGAGGATTTTGATTCCTCTGAGGACTCTGATGAGCTGTCTCAAGTTCTTCATGAAGACCCCTCTTCCCCAAAGAGGAGAATGTCTCCACCAGAGGATTTGTCCTTTCAAGACTTCATTATAGAGCTAGCTAAAGGACTTTCTATTACCACATCCTCTGAAAAAGAACCTAGGTCAAAGAAATTGGATATTTTAGGATACCCTAAGGTTCCTAAAGAGGCAGTCACCCTGCCTATCCATGAAATCCTTCAAGAACACTTGATGGACTTATGGGAGGCTCCTCTAACGTTGTCTCCTTACTCTCGTCGGTTGGACACCATGTACCGGGTCCCTCCTTCTCCTGGGTTTCAAAAGACTCGGCTGCCTCACCATTCCATTGTGGTGAAGTCTGCGCTGAAAAAGATTAAGAGCACCAAAAGGCACTCTTCTACCCCTCCAGGGCGAGAATGTAAGACCCTAGACTCTTTTGGCAGGAAAATTTTCCAGGCTAGTATGCTTATAGCCAGGATTAATTCTTACAGTCTGTATATGGGCATGTTTCTCAGGGAACTTGCCCTAAAGGTACGGCATTTTGCCTCCTTTATCCCTGAGGATAGAAAGGAGGAGTTCATTTCTCTGGTGAAACAGCTTCTAGATGTTTCTAAGTTCTCCAACAGAGCAGCTTTTGATTCCTTTGAGGGTGCCGGTAGAGCTTCGGGCATTGCTATTGCAGCCCGACGACTTGCTTGGCTCCAGGCCTCTGACCTAGAACCCTGGGTCCTGGATGGCTTACGGAATCTGCCCTGTACAGGTGAGAACTTATTTGGTAAAGACTGGCAAATTAAAGCCACTCAAATGGACGCAGAAAATGCTACATTAGATAGACTTTCTAAGTCTACCTCTACTCCTGCCAAGAAAAAGTCTTTCAAGAGGCCTTACTACAAGAAGGCCAGATTTTCCACAAATACTGGCCAACAATCTTCTCAGCCTCGCTTTGCGGCTAAACGTCAGCAACCTAAACAGGCAAGGTCAAAGCCTGCAGTGTCTGCCACTCCTCAGCAGGCTCAACCCCCTCAGGGGTTTTGACTTGCCCCTAGAGAACTTAACCTTTCTGGCTCTAGAACAACCAGAGCCCCTCACCATTCCCGGAAGGTTAGCTCACTTTGCTCCCAGATGGGAGCAAATTACATCAGAGCAATGGACCCTCTCTATCATCAGAGAGGGCTACAAACTTCATTTTTCCAACCTTCCTCCATATACCATGGTGAGGCACTTCAATTCTCCCCCATCTCTCCTGGGCCTGTTGGATCAGGAAGTCTCTTCTCTCCTTGCCCAAGGGGCAATAGAAGAGGTTCCTCTTCTTCAACAAGGGACAGGATTCTACTCCCCTTATTTTCTCATAACAAAGAAGACAGGGGATTCAGACCTATCCTAGATCTGAGAGAATTGAACAAATTTCTGTACAAGGAGAAATTCAAAATGCTTTCTCTAGGCATTCTCCTTCCATACCTTCAGAGTCAGGATTGGCTTTGTTTTCTAGATCTCAAGGATGCGTATACACACATACTCATCCACCCATCCCACAGAAAATATCTAAGATTTCTGTTTCAGGGAAAACATTTCCAGTACAGAGTACTTTCCTTCGGTCTAGCCTCTGCTCCAAGAGTGTTCACCAAATGCATGGCAGTTGTTGCCGCATTTCTAAGAGGTCTGGGAATTTTTGTATTCCCATATCTGGACGACTGGCTCATCCGAGCTCCATCTCAGTCAGAGGCCCAGATTTCCCTGGACCGCACAAGGCACATTCTGCAGTATCTGGGACTGGTGATAAACCTTCCCAAGTCTCAACTTACCCCTACTCAGTCTCTGGAATTCATAGGGGCCCAGTTGGACACCACCACTGCAAGGGCCTACCTACCTCAAGTCCGCGGCCAACGTCTGGTGTGCTTGGCCTCCCAAGCTCAGTCCAGCAGTCACTTGACAGCCAGAGAAATGCTGCGACTTCTGGGCCACATGGCCACCACGGTACACGTGGTGCCCTACGCTCGTCTTCATATGAGAGCAGCTCAATGGACCTTGGCCACCCAGTGGACTCAGGCATCAGGAGCGCTCTCCGACCAAATACTCACCTCAAAGCGTCTGTTTTGGTCCCTCCAATGGTGGATGTCCACCAAGAATCTGTTGTTGGGGGCCCCCTTCCAACCTTTGTTGCCCCAAGCAACCCTCACAACAGATGCCTCCCAAACAGGGTGGGGAGCCCATCTTCAACACCTCTCCACTCAGGGTGCTTGGTCTCCACAAGAGACCACCCTTCACATCAACCTCCTGGAACTGCGAGCAATCTACTTTGCCCTCAAAGTCTTCCATGCCCTCCTTGTCAACCTGACCGTCCTAGTTCAGACAGACAATCAGGTGGCCATGTTCTACATAAATTGATAATTCAAAACAGGCATTCCTACTCATTTTCATTGACATATCGGCAGCTTTTGATAGTGTTCACCATACAACGATGATAAGCAAATTGCGACAAGTAGGAATAACATCCACTGTTCTAAAATGGTTTTCCTCATACTTAAGCAACCGAACCCAAACAGTCCGCATCGGTAACCTTACATCAAAAACATACAATCAGGAACTAGGCCTCCCCCAAGGCTCTGCCCTGTCAGCGCTTCTATTTAATATATACATAAAACACATTTGCCAAATATTCAAAAAACACAAAGTATTATATCACATTTACGCAGACGACATAATGTTATATGTACCTTTCACAATACCAAACATCCCTACATTACTTATCAATACATGCCTCAGCGAAATAAACAATTGGCTAAATGAAAATAACTTATACATTAACCATGCAAAAACGGAAGCCCTAATAGTAACCAAAAACACATCATTCACCCCACCACCACAGATCTCACTGCAAAACAATGATATCACAATAAAAACTGAAATACGGTACCTAGGAGTAATACTAGACAAACACCTCAGTATGGACCCACAGATAAGAAATATAACAAAGAAAGTTTATTACAAACTTAAAATATTAAAGCAACTCCGCCCCCTACTGCACCTACAGGATTTCCAACGCATAATACAAGCTATCATAACACCCCACTTTGACTTTGCAAACTTAACCTTACTAGGCGTAACAAATCAAAACTTAAAAAGACTACAACTAGCACAAAATGCAGCAGCCAAGACAATCATAAAAACAGTTCCCTTCCAACATATTACACCTATCTTAGAGTCCCTACACTGGCTCCCAATCCAATGCCGCATACAGTATAAAACTCTGTTAACCACATACAAGGCCCTAAATAACACAGCACCCTGTACATTAAATAACCTAATCATCAAGGAACCCAGTCATAACCTACAAAGACGAGACCAATTAAATAAGTTAATAACACCAAAAGAATTTATAAGAGCCAAAAAATCAACGAACAAGAAAGCTTTCTCCCATGCTGCCCCCATACTGTGGAACAACATCCCAGCGGAATTAAGATCATCACCCCAAATCACGGAGTTTAGGAAAAAACTCAAAACATACTTATTCTCAACACATTATGCATCCGTATCAAACTCTCAAATACAACAAGAAAAGGGATAGCCGCACCAGCAATAAGTGACCCTCGAACTGGAATATGTACTAAAACCTTGTAAGATATCCAGAGATTTCTAATTAAAATTGTATTATAGTTCCAAACATGTTCACTGTATATAGTTCTCAATTCTACCAATCTGTTACTGTTAGATTTGAGCCCATTACTGTTTACACTGTTATATGTAAAAACAGCATTGATGTTTACTGCCGTTCCTTGTAAAACAGCCTTGCTTGTTCATTGTTGTTCATTGTAAACCGCAACTGATCTATGGAAGTTGCGGTATATAAAAACCTGCTAATTAATTAAATTAAATTAAACAAACAAGGAGGGACAGGCTCTCTGTCGCTTTGCAACGAAGCTCTCAGATTATGGGCCTTCGCCAGAGAGCATCAAATTCATCTTCTGGCAGTGTATCTTCCAGGGGTTCAAAACTCTTGGGCAGACAGACTCAGTCGAGTTCTGCTTCCACACGAATGGTCCCTACATATGGACCAGATAAGCAGAATCTTTCAGGAATGGGGAACCCCGGACATAGACCTCTTTGCAAGTCCGTGGAATGCCAAACTTCCCCGATTCTGTTCCAGGACTCCGTGTCAGGGAGCTCAGGCCAACGACGCCTTTCTCCTACATTGGGGTCAGGAATTCCTATATGCCTTTCCACCCATTCCTTTGATTCCCAAGACTCTGTTCAAACTCCAGAGGGATCACGGATCGATGATCCTCATAGCTCCACGCTGGCCACGCCAAGTGTGGTTCCCTCTACTTCTGCATCTCTCCCAGGGACCCTCCCTGGACCTGGGAGCTGCGCCAGACCTTCTCTCTCAGGAGGAAGGGACTTTGTGGCATCCAAACCCCAAGTCCCTACACCTCAGAGCTTGGTTACTGAAGGCCTAAGCCTTCATGACTTCAATCTTTCTCAACCAGTGAAAGATATCCTTCATGCCTCTAGGAAACCCTCCACGAGGCGTTCCTATGCTTTCAAATGGAAACGTTTTTCCATTTGGTGTGCTCAACAGGGTCTTGACCCTCTAGCACTTCCTTTGAATTCTCTACTAGACTATCTCCTGCATCTTTCCAATGCAGGCCTTAAGACAAATTCAGTAAGAGTCCATTTGAGTGCTATTGCAGCATCCTTAAAACCTATAAATGGACAACCTGTCTCCTCTCATCCACTTATTGCTAGGTTCATGAGAGGCCTGACTCTAACTAAACCTCCCATCCGGCCTCCTCCGGTAGCATGGGATTTGAACCTAGTTCTAGGTCAGCTTATGAAGCCACCTTTTGAACCGTTGGTTTCTACCTCCTTGAAATTTCTTTCCTGGAAGGTCATTTTCCTTATTGCAGTCACTTCGGCTCACCGCATCAGTGAACTACAAGCCTTCGTGGCTCATCCACCTTATACCAGGTTTCATCATGATAAGGTGGTCCTTAGGACGAATCCCCACTTTATGCCCAAAGTGGTCTCGCCTTTTCATCTTAATCAAGAGGTATATCTGCCTGTCTTTTTTCCGGCTCTTCATGCATCCAGTGCAGAGAGGAACCTTCATACTTTAGATTGTAAAAGAGCTCTTGCCTTTTACCTCAACAGGAATCGGCCACATCGAAAGTCTTCCCAACTTTTTGTGGCTTTTGATCCTTCTCATTTGGGACTTCCAGTCTCCAAACGTACACTTTCCAATTGGATTGCTCAGTGTATTTCCTTTGCTTACCAGAGTAAAAACATTTCTCTGGAAGGCCATGTCACAGCTCACAATGTGAGAGCCATGGCCACTTCTATGGCTCATCTTCACTCTGTATCCATAGATCAGATCTGTCGAGCCGCCACATGGGCCTCGGTTTATACCTTCACAGCCCATTACTGTTTGGACAAGGACTCCCGCCGGGATGCCTTGTTTGGTCAGGCTGTCCTCAAACACCTGTTCCATACTTGAACAACTCCTGCCCACCTTCCCAGGATGGATGCCTGAGATCCATACGAAGATGGCAAACCCTTGGAAGGGGATCTCCCAGGCATCTTAGCTAGGGAGTCCCCATATGTGAGGACTTATTCCTGCTTGTTCCTGGAGATAGCACAGTTACTTACCTGTAACAGGTGATCTCTGGGAACAGCAGGAATTAGTCCTCACAACCCACCCACCTTCCCTAGGAGTTGTATCTTCTATCTATCTTCCTTTCCTCTCTCTATTGTCTCAGCTATAAACTCGAACTGAGGAGAGCTGGTCAGGAAGGCGGGAAGGCAGCGCGCATGTGCAGTGGGAGGCCCCAAAAGCTTCCTTCTGGGAAGCTGGGGAGCTTTCCAGCGCAGGCTCCGTCGGTTCCGACGTACCCATATGTGAGGACTAATTCCTGCTGTTCCCAGAGATCACCTGTTACAGGTAAGTAACTGTGCTGTGTAGATTATCAAAATGATTGCAAAAAGAAACACAATAGATCAAGGATTGTGGGATACAATTTTCCAAAATAATGAAAACTGTGGCCGCAGTAGTGCTCCAAGAGTTGCTTGCACTATCTTGAAACAGAACTACATATATTTATTTATTTAGCTACATTTATATCCCGCTTTTCACCGGGTCAAAGCGGTTGGGGGATACATTTAACACGAGGGATATGAGACACATACACTAATACTTACAGGGAACATGGGCAATGGAGGGTTAAGTGGCTTGCCCAAGACCACAGGGAGCACCTGTGGGACTAGAAACCCCAGTCCTTCCGGCCCAAGGTTGCTGTCCTCTAGTGGGATTTGAACCACCGACCTTCCGGCTTGTGGTACCTTGCCCCAACCACTAGGCCACTCCTCCATAGAGTAGAATAACTTGTGATTGTCTAAGTTTACAATACCAGGTATTTCTGGGTATTTGCAAAGGATGTACACAGGCAAAATGTTTTGTTTGTTTTCAAAACTGTTTGCAATTTCCATGTGTGTTTTTTTTTTTACATGTTTGCTTTAATTAAAAAATGAATGTGTATTAGAATTTTTAATGCATGCAAAGCGATTGGTTTAACACGCATTTACCTTCAATTTCATGTGCACTAACAAATGCACATCCTAGTTTCCAATTCATACTGCTAGACCAGTCCAGACAAACTGGTTGTGTCCCCCTGCCAGCAGATCCTGGAGACAGAGAACTCTACCAGAGCTCTAATAGGCTGATCCCGGGTGATGCTGCTGAGATGATGAGACTGTACCCCAAGGGGTCTCCCTCAGTATTTCTCTGTCTCCAGCAGACCTGGTAGCTTTTTTGTTTTGCTCCTTTGGAGAAAAGATTAATTTCCCTATTTCAGGACGAAGCTCGGGGGCTCCTCTACTTTGAGAGTGATCCCCTCTGTGGCAGGGTGTTTCAGCTGAGCTCCTGTATAGAAACAGTGACGCTCGCTGACTGAAGGCATTCCCAGCAGCTAGCCATGAGGGCAGCCTTGGCTGGAAGAAGGGCTCATTAACACTCGAGGGTTACCTTTTGCGTTAGTGCTCGCTTGGCATCAGATGTGGTTTTCCTGATCCTGCCCTTGGAATCCCTGCACTGGCCGGCATCTGTGAGTACAGCTTTCCTTTGTTTAAAGCATGCTGAAGCTCCTGAGGGGTCCAAATCCGCCAAATTTTTGAGTTCTCAGAATTGTCCCATTTTTGGCACAGGGGTCAATCCTGGTCTGGGGGGCTGGTTTCTGCCTTTTTTTCAAAAATTCGCTGCTTTTTTGACCGTTTGTTTAACTTTTATTTGTCCGGCGGCCATTTTGAATTTCCACGGAGCTCCGATTTTTGGCGGGAAGCTCAGCTCTGCCCTGCTGTATGTGCCTCTGTTCCTTCTCCTCTCTTAAGGGGGTTTTACAAGGATTGTACTATAGAAAGAGGAGTGCTCCGGAGAATAAGATTTAAAATCATTATTTTTCACACACAATGCCTTCTTCTGGGCTTAGATGCATTGTGTGTAACAGGAAGCAGAAGGAGCTGCAAAATCAGCAATGCGCATCCTGCTTGGCGCACCCCGGGGAGTCTTCAGTGTTGCTGGCCACTCAGGAAGCTACGGCTCCTGACTTACCTACAGTAGAGGGTCCATTACCTCCGTTTTCGGTGGCGGCTTTGCAGGGAGCCCTTACGGGGGTCTTTCCGGCTGCCCTGAGTTCCTTGGCACCTGGCTCTCCTTCCGAGGACCAACTTCTCCATCTTTTCCACCAGGCATGGGCTTTGTGGCGGTCTGAATCCTCGGCTCCCTCGGTGGGGCTTTAGCCAAAGACACCTGAGTGCCTGGGTGCTCCAGCTGGCTGTAAGCGTTCTAAGAGTGCTGTAGCTCGCAAGGGTATGTCTAAGGCATTACACTTGCTTGGACAGGATGATCGTGACCCTGACGAGGAGGTGTCTTCCGCGGGAGAGTCCGAGGATCTCTCTGGGCGCGAGGATGGGGAGTATTCTGCATCGGATTCTTCTATTCCGGGGCCGGAGGAGTCACAGGATATCTGGCTGTTCCGCAAAGAAGAATGGTCTGCCCTCATCGGTTAAGTGACGGAAGCTCTCCGTCTTTCGGCGCCGGCGGAGCCTCCAGTCTCTCAGTCTCAGGCGGATCCCATCTTGCTGGGCATTCGCAAGCCCTCTAAGGCTTTTCCTTTCCCTACGGAATTATAGCAAATGGTGTCCCGGGAATGGGACTCTCCGGACACGCCCTTGCGATACGCTTGTCGCCTAGGGCAGTTATATGTTTGGCCACCAGAGCTTCTGGAGCAGTGGCTCGTGTACCCTAAGGTAGATGCCTTGGTTTCCGGAGTGACTAAGCATACCACCATCCCTGTGGAGGGAGGAGCGGCTCTCAAGGATCCACAGGATCAGAAGGTGGAGAACTTGCTGAGGACGACTTTCTCCGCGTCCTCCATGGCTCTGCAGGCGACGGTATGCGGGGGGCTAACGGCCCGAGCGCTGTTGCGCTGGATCCAGTGCTTGCCTGATGATTCCTCTCTCGGGCGTTTGGAGTCTGCCATGGCCTTTTTGGCAGATACTTTTTATGATCTGGTGCGCCTTTCGGCTCGATCGGTGGCAGCCGTGACGGTGGCGAGGCGTTGGCTGTGGTTCCATCAATGGGCGGCGGATGTCGTCTCCAAGTCCAGGCTCTCTAAGCTGCCGTTCAAGGGTAAGCTTCTGTTCGGCGAGGAGCTGGACAAGCTCATGAAGGATCTTGGGGAGGTTAAGCCCCAACGTTTGCCGGAGGATAGGCCACGAGCTTCGGCTCGCCGGTCTTCGCTGGCACAATCTTTTCGCCGTTTCTCCAGGAGCAGGGACTTTAGGAGGTATCGCTCCTCCAAGCCTCCGACTCAGCCTAATCGCTCTGGAAGAGGAAGTCAGTCCTTTCGGGGGGCCCACTCCTGCTCCGACGACTCAGCAGGAGGAAAGTTCTCAGGGACTGCGAGGTCCTCCCGCTGATGGGGCGCTAGGTCCACTCCAGTCTGTGCCGCCTGGCATTGTTTTCTCAGGAGTGGGCGCGAATTACCTCAGATCTTTGGGTTCTCGACAGCATCTCTCGGGGTTATTCCCTCAAGTGCTCTCGCCCGATCCCCGAGGCCTTCCTAGTCTCTCCAGCGGGATCTCCCGAGAAGCGCAGCATCGTCCAGACAACACTTGAATGCCTGCTTCTTTTGAATGCCATACGTCCTGTCCCGCCTCTCGAAGAAGGGATGGGTCGGTACTCCATTTATTTCGTGGTGCCCAAGAAGGATGGTTCTTTTCGACCTATTCTAGATCTCAAGGGGGTAAACCGCAGCCTTCGGGTTCCTCATTTTCGGATGGAGACGTTGCGTTCTGTGATCCAGGCGGTACGCAGGGGCGACTTCCTGGCATCGCTCGATTTCGCGGAAGCGTACTTTCATATTCCCATCCGCATGGAGCATCAGCGGTTCCTCCGATTTGTGGTTCTAGGCCGGCATTTTCAGTTCCAAGCCATGCCTTTTGGCTTGGCCTCGGTGCCACGGACATTTTCCAAGATAATGGTGGTAGTGGCCGCGGCCTTACGCAAGCAGGGGATCAGAGTTCATCCTTACTTGGACGATTGGCTGATTCGGGCGGACTCTCTGGCAGAGGCTCGCGAGACGGTAGACCACGTAGTGGCTTTTCTGGAGGACCTGGGGTGGGTGATCAATCACTCCAAGAGCTGCCTCCAGCCGTCTCAGGTCCTCGAGTTTCTCGGGGCTCGGTTCAATACTCACCACGGGCGGGTGATGCTTACACAAATTTGCTTCCAGAAAATTGTAGATCAGCTCCAGCGATAACTGCGGCGAGAGGCACCTCGAGCTTGGGATTACCTCCAGCTTCTGGGGTCCATGGCGGCTACCATCGATGTGGTGCCTTGGGCACAGGCGCATATGCGAGAGTTGCAGAGGACGCTCCTGTCGCCAGTGTCAGAGGATTATCAGGTTCGACTTCCACTTCCGCCGTCAGTCCGGCTCAACCTTCGATGGTGGCTTCGGGCATGCAACCTTCTACAGGGGGTTCCGTTGGAGTCTCCCCGTTGGCTGCTTCTGACGGCGGACGCCAGTCTCTCCGGGTGGGGAGCGCTTTGCAGCACACACGCAGCACAGGGGGTCTGGTCGCCTCAGGAGGCCCGCTGGTCCATCAATCACCTCTAGGCGAGAGCGGTTCGCCTAGCCTTGCAAAGGTTCCTGCCTCTCGTACATCGTCAAGCAGTTCGCATTCTCTCCGACAATGCCATGACGGTGGTGTATCTCAACCGCCAAGGGGGCACAAAGAGTCCGGGGGTTTCCAAAGAAATGAGGCTTCTCCTTCTTTGGGCGGAGCGGCATCGCCTCGCCCTTTCGGCGCAGCACATTGCGGGGAAGAGCAGCATCGAAGCGGACTTCCTCAGCCGCCATATGCTGGATCCTGGAGAATGGGCTCTGGCGTCGGCGCCTTTTCATCTGATTGTCCGCCAATGGGGTCAGCCGGCAGTGGATCTCATGGCGACGTGGGAAAATGCCAAAGCACCAATCTTCTTCAGCCGCTGGAAAGACAGCAGGTCGCACGGAATAGATGCATTGTCGCAGCCGTGGCCGGCCCGACTCCTTCTGTATGTCTTCCCTCCGTGGTCCATGGTCGGCAAGATTCTTCAACGGATCAGGGAGCATCACGGGCCGGTGATTCTGGTAGCTCTGGATTGGCCTCGCAGGCCCTGGTATGCGGATCTCGTCCGGCTTGTGCGAGCAGCTCCTCTGCCACTTCAGGGTTTTCCAGTGCTTCTGCAGCAGGGGCCAATTGCCATGAAAGACCCGGCTCCTTACTCGCTTACGGCTTGGCTCTTGAACGCCACAGGCTAGTTCGTAAGGGATATTCGACTAGCGTGGTATCCACCTTGCTTAAGGCGCGCCGTTCTTCCACCTCCTTAGCCTATGCTCGGGTGTGGCGTCTTTTCGAATCCTGGTGCTCACAGCGTGGGGTGTCTCCCTGGAGTAGCGGCATTCCTGATATTCTTGCGTTCCTCCAGGCCGGCCTGGACAAGGGGCTGGCTCTCGGTACTCTTCAGGTTCAGGTGGCGGCCCTTACATGCTTCCGTGGTCCGGTTTTGGGGCGCTCTATCGCTTTGCATGTTGACGTCTCGCGTTTCCTCAGAGGAGTTAAATCCGTGCGGCCCCCGTGCCGTCTGGTCATCCCGGCCTGGGATCTCGCCCTGGTCCTCCGGGCCTTGGTGGATTCGCCTTTTGAGCCGTTACGGGCCTCTTTGCTCAAAGACTTAACCTTGAAGACGGTGTTCCTGGTGGCAATTACCTCAGCGCGGCGCATTTCCGAGCTCCAAGCGCTCTCTTTTCAGGATTCTTATCTTTCTTTCTCGTCGGGGGTGACTCTTCGGACAGTTCCATCCTTTTTTCCCAAGGTGGTTACCCCTTTTCATGTCAATCAGCTCCTCTTCTTGCCGCCGTCCTCTCCAGAGCAGTGTGCGGGTCGGCGTCGTCACTTACGTACATTAGATCTCAAACGGGTCCTCTGTTGGTATCTTAAGGTCACCAATTCCTTTCGGCAGACGGATCATCTCTTTGTCCTTCTTGCGGGCTCCCGTCGAGGGTTTGCAGCCTCTAAGGCTACTATCGCCAGGTGGCTAAGAGGAGCTATTGAAGCAGCCTATATTCTTCAGCGCAAGTCGGTGCCTGTAGGGCTCCGAGCACACTCCACACGGGCGCAGGCGATGTCTTGGGCCGAGTGTTCCCATGTGGCACCCCTCGACATCTGCCAGGCGGCGGCTTGGTCGTCGCTATCGACTTTTGGACGTCCACGCTCGGCAGGAGATGAGTTTTGGTGCGTCAGTGCTTTTGGCGGCTTTGGACCCACCCTAGAGGTCGGTAGCTTGGGTACTGCCCATTTTGTCTGGACTGGTCTAGCAGTATGAATTGGAAGGTGAAATTTCACTTACCGTTAATTTCCTTTCTTAGAATACTGCTAGAGCAGTCCAGGACCCACCCTGCTGTCAGTCTCAGTCCTGCTGGTGCAGCGGAGCCGCCGTTATCTTGCTTTTTGTTTTTTCCTTCCGGAGGCCTGGCAAGTGAGCCTCTAGTCCCTTTGTCCTTCTCGGCGGCCTTCAGTTTCTGGGAATGCTTTCAGCACCTTGTACATAGTTGAGGCCGGGTCAGTTGACTGGCTGTATGTAGTTGTTTAGTTTTCATGAAGTTCAGCTTGTGGACGATACTGAGGGAGACCCCTTGGGGTACAGTCTCATCATCTCTTATTTATACCCTGTTACCTGTAAACTCATACGTGTTAAATGTACTGAGCATTTTGTTCCATGTGAACCGCGCTGATGCTGAATAGTGCGGTATATAAGAGACTGTAAATAAATAAATAAATAAATCTCAGCAGTATCACCCGGGATCAGCCTATTAGAGCTCTGGTAGAGTTCTCTGTCTCCAGGATCTGCTGGCAGGGGGACACAACCCGTTTGTCTGGACTGGTCTAGCAGTATTCTAGGAAAGGAAATTAACGGTAAGTGAAATTTCACCATTTGTCCTCTGGAGGCCAAACATCTTTTTGGATGCATTGAGCCTGGTGCATTTTTATCTTATTGGAACACTCCACAGCACAGTGTTCATTTCCTTTATAAATAAAGCTTCTTGTAATGGAATGGAGTTGGAATTTATGATTCTGAGCCTTACTTTCCCAGCTGGCACTACTTGATTTTTAGTTTTCATTAGTTAACATCCTTATCATGTAATTTCAAGGGCAGATAAGAAAATGTTATAAACGAAATTAAAGATTACATACATGAAACAGTAATCTATAATATAAAAACGTGTTTTGTTTTTTTATTTATCCTATCACAGGGGTGTCAATCTCCAGTCCTGAAGGGCCATAATCCAGCCTAGTTTTCAAGATGTCCCCAATGAATATGCGTGAAATATAGTTGCATGCAAATATCTCATAAATATTCATTGGGGACATCTTGAAAACTAGGCTGGATTGTCACTCTCCTGGACTGGAGTTGGGCACCCCTGTGCTATCAAGTTGGTTCTCTGTTGCAGTTGATATGCCTTATCTCCAGGAACAATCAGGAATGAGTCTTCACATATGGGTACGTCGGTACCGATGGAGTCTGCGCGGGAACGCTCCCCAGCGTCCAATCAGAACGCTTTTGAAAGCATCCCAACATGCCTGCGTGCTGCCTTCCTGCCTTCCCAACTGCCTCTCCTCAGTTTTCATTTTTCCGCGGAGCCGGCAGGACATCCTCCTGTCACCGCAGAAAATTCTTCCTTTTTTTTTTTTTCTTGTGGTCGCGTCTACCTTCCCTCACCCACCGGTACCGCCGGTGTTTTCTTTTTTCTTTTCTCTACAAATATTTCCTTTTGTGGGAAATTTTTTCCTGTTTAGTGCCTGACAGGTTTCGGCCTGCTAGGCCTCTTCACTTTCCCTCATGGAAATGGTAGCCACTAGAATGTGTTTTAACTGTGGCGCTACCAAATTAGTTTTAGACACCCATAATTGGTGCCTTCCATGTTTGGGACCTGAACACCATCCGCTGGAGTGTCCCTCCTGCACTACTATTTCTGCAAGAAGTTTTCAGCATCGAGCTCAACTCGATACGCCGTTCCCCTCAGACCTGAGGGTACCAGCTACATCTTCTTTTTCGCAGGATCAGGTAACCAAACAAGTCTGTAAAGACTAGCCAGTCCTCGGGTGGTAGATCTCATGTACATCATAGAGATGCCTTTGGGCTTGCCCCCGAGGACATATTGGCTTCAAAACCCCAGCGGGAGGCTTCTGTCTCCAAAGCATTAACGGGGTTTCAGGTTGTTCCCGGGGTTTTTACCTCGGTGAACATACCTGAGCCATGCCCGGTGGTGGTATCCGCTTTGAGCGGTGCCGGTACCCCGGCATCGGCAATGATGCTGGATGAAACATTCCACACCGATGATCGCAGTCTAGCGCTCTCAGTATCTTTGGTGCCGCTACCGACTGATCTTCCCACATCGGCCCCAGTACCGATGCTGGTATCCACGTCGGTGCCCTCCAGATATACATAGATAGACTCGCTTCTTTCGATGCCAAGTCTAGAATCTATCTCTAGTCTGGATGACTGGGTACCGACTCGTCTCGGTTCCGACTTCAGACTGTACCGAACACATCCTACCGATGATCAAGGTCTGCCACTTTCGGTTACCTCGGTACCGATAGTGCCGTCACAGACTGATCTTCATATATCGGTGTCACCGACGGTACCGGTCCTGATACCGGTATCAACATCGGTGTCGGTACTTCCCATGCTCCTTTCAGCCGGCTCGCTTCCTTCCATACCGAGTTTGGAATCGATCCCTAGCATGGACGAATTGCTACCAAAGAGTTGCGGTACCGGTTTTCAGCGGTACCGACAACTATCTTTCAAAGATAATCCAATGCTCCACCCCTCCAAATCTTCTATTCTACAGAATCTGAATGAACTGGTGGATGCTAGAGCTAGTTTTTCAACAGATCTAGTTCTTCCTCCTTTTCCTTGAGGACTCCCCTCTGGGGAGATTTCTTTTCAAGCTTTCCTGCTTGATATGGCCAAGTTACTTGCCATTTCTCTACCTGGTCAAGACCCTGCACCAGGGGATCCACAACCTATACAGATCCCCTGCAATCCAAAGGAAGTCATTATGTTTCCTTTGCATCAAACCTTGCAGGATCTCCTATTTAGAATGTGGGAAACTCCTTTAACGGTATCCCCACCTTCTAGGGCAACGGATCTTCTATACAAGGTGCCCCCTTCTCCAGGTTTTCAAAAGCCTCAGCTCCCTCATCATTCTCTTGTTGTAGAATCAGCAATGAGGCGGGTTAAGAGTACTAAGAAGCACTCTTATTATCCGCCAGGTCGTGAGGCTAAGACTTTAGATGCCTTTGGACGTCAAACTTTCCAGGCATCCATGTTTTCAGCAAGAATCCTCTCATATATTTTCTATATGGGATTATCTCTTGAGGAAGTCACAAAGGTTCTACTACTTTTGACCCCTTTCCTCCAAGATCCTAAAAGCAGATTTTTCTATCCTAGTCAATCATGCTCAAAATATTTCTAAGTTCCTTACTCGTGCTTCCCTGGACTCTTTCGAGTCTGTTAGCAGAACTTCTGCTATAGCCATAGGGGCACGACGTAGAGCCTGGCTCCAAGCTTCAGACTTGGACAAATGCGTACAAGATAGACTGGGAAATGCTCCTTGCACTGGAGAGAATCTCTTTAATAAAGAGACTTTACTCCAGACTGCTCAGTTAACCACTGACACTATTGCTTTCACAGGCTTGTTTATGCCTTCCTCTATCCCAGTTTGCAGAAAATCTACTAATAAGCTTTGTTCCCTTAATGGGAGAAGGTTTTATCCATCTTCTACCCATCATACACATGCTCCCAGGCAGGGGAAACAACCAACCAGGCTCAGGAAACCACAACCTCAACGGGTTCAGCAAACCCAGCAGCCGCAGGGTTGCTGATAGACTCTTCCCTGAATCCTTTTTCCTGTTTGAGGTTTAGATCCTGTAGTTTGCTTCCTACCACTACAAACATCTACATCGGTTCCATCCTAAACTTTACATATCTCCCTCTTAAAGAGACATCTTGACTATTGCTCAAAGAGCTTATTAAGATGATTATGCTTTACAGTTAGTAAAGTTACTCCTCGTCCTCTAACCTACACAGAGGATAACACCTGTCAATAAGGTTGCCATGCTTTTACCTTTGACTTTTTCTCCTGTATCAGCATATCTCATATTACTTCAAAGATTTACTCCACCGTAAGTCTTCTTTTCAACTCTGCCACTTCTACTAAGACATTTGGTCTGTAAGAGTGATACCACTTACTGAGGGCTTTTCCTTAAGCTCCTAAGTTTTCTTTCAGAGTTGTCTCCCCCTTGCATTCTTAGTTTTCCTGGCAGCTTCTCAGACAATAGCGGAGTCTTACCACTCCTACTTATGTCTGTATTTCTTTCCCAATCTTGGGACCCAAAATTTCTATTGCTGCCCTATCAATAGTTAGAACTGCAGGGGCTCTTACTGGTTAGACCACTGACTTGCTGACCAAGCTACCAGGGCTTGTTCTCCAATTTCAGTGGTTTCTGGCCTTACCACTAAATCCCAGACGGTTTAAGAACCCTTTCTGGCTATTGCAGACACATCACCACACCTTCTATCCTTAGCCTTCCCCATTCCTTGGGCTTGGCGGAGTAGTTCATGATACCTACTGGCTCTTAAAACACCAGTTTTTCTTTTAATTACCTGCAGCATGCTCTCTGCATCTCTACGGAGCAGCTCTGCACTATGGGGCCTTGTTAGAGAGCACATAATGTCAGATGGTTAGGAAGGGCTTTACCTAGTCATGCCTACTAGGTTCTCCCTGCCCTTACCATTTCCATTAAAGGCTTCTTAAATAAAGGACACAGACCTTTAATTAAGGGAAGACCTAAAGAATTATCCAATTCCCTGGATTGCTTCACATCTCCAGGGGATCCCTTCACCAGGGATGGTTTTTTCTTTCAGTATAGACAATCCTTGTCTTGTGTTTTCCTTCCATCCTCAACTCTTCATGGCGTAATCCATGTTGAGCACAAGAATGCATCTTTTTCTCCAGCTACCTGCTGGAGTTATGGAAGGATTCAGACTTCCTGTCTGCAGATTTAAAACATCCTCTGCATTTTCCTGGTAGGTCTCCATTCCGGGTTATTCAGGGGCTAGAGTTCTTAGACGACTCTAGACTTCTCTTGCCAGTGAGAGAACTCCCTGGCCAGTGAGAGAACTCCCTGGCCTTCCTCCCCATAACCAGGAAGTAGAGATTCTCTAAATATCTTCTCAAGCAGGTACCTCCCTTCTTGTTGATAGGGTATGTGGAGAGAGAAAGGTTTATCTATGTCCGGACATGGGTATGTATATACACCTTTCTCCAATGGAGAAAGGTGAATTCCCAATGGAGAAAGGTGAATAGTGGTGTACCCCAGGGATCTGTGCTGGGTCCGCTGCTTTTTGACATATTCATAAATGACCTGGAAAGTGGAATAACGAGTGAGGTTATCAAATTTGCAGATGACACAAAACTATTTAAAGTTGTTAAAACCCAAGAGGATTGTGAAAAATTGCAAGAGGATCTTGATAAATTGGAAGACTGGGCATCAAAATGGCAGATGAAATTTAATGTGGACAAGTGCAAGGTTATGCACCTAGGGAAGAACAACCCAAACTATGGTTACACGATGCAAGGTTCCACATTAGGAACCACCACCCAGGAAAAAGATTTAAGCGTCATTGTGGATACCATGTTAAAACCCTCGGCCCAGTGTGTAGCGGCGGCCAAGAGAGCAAATAGAATGCTAGGTATGATAAGGAAAGGAATGGAAAATAAAACAAAAGATATTATAATGCCTCTGTATCGTTCCATGGTGAGACCGCACCTTGAATATTGTGTGCAATTCTGGTCGCCGTATCTTAAAAACGATATAGCGATTTTAGAAAAGGTACAGAGAAGAGCCACCAAAATGGTAAAGGGGATGGAAGGATACTCCTATGAAGAAAGGCTAAAAAGGTTAGGGCTCTTTAACCTGGAAAAGAGACGGCTGAGGGGAGATATGATAGAAGTCTATAAATTAATGAACGGAGTGGAACGGGTAAACGTAGATCGATTGTTTACCTTATCAGAATATAGAAAGACTAGGGGACATGCAATGAAGCTACAGGGTAAACTATTTAAGACTAATAAAAGAAAATATTTTTTCACTCAACGTGTAATCAAACTCTGGAATTTGTTACCGGAGTATGTAGTAAAGGCTGTTAGTGTAGCTGGGTTTAAAAAAGGTTTGGACAAGTTCCTGGAGGAAAGGTCCATAAACCATTATTAAGACGTGACCGAAGATATCAATGCTTGACCCAGTACAAGCATTGTGGAACTTGTGTCTCTTGGGGAATCTGCTAGGTACATATGACCTAGATTGGCCACTGTTGGAAACAGAATACTGGGCTTGATGGACCTTGGTCTGACCCAGTATGGCATATCTTAAGAACATAAGACATGCCATACTGGGTCAGACCGAGGTCCATCAAGCCCAGTATCCTGTTTCCAACAGTGGCCAATCTAGGTCATACGTACCTAGCAGTTTCCCCAAAAGACACAAGTTCCACAATGCTTGTACGGGGTCAAGCATTGATATCCTGGGTCCCTTTTTAATAGTGGTTTATGGACCTTTCCTCCAGGAACTTGTCCAAACCTTTTTTAAACCCAGCTATACTATCAGCCCTTACCACATCCTCCGGTAACAGATTCCAGAGTTTGATTACACGTTGAGTGAAAAAATATTTTCTCTTATTTGTCTTAAATAGTTTACCCTGTAGCTTCATTACATGTCCCCTAGTCTTTCTATATTCTGATAGCGTAAACAATTGATCCACGTTTATCCGTTCCACTCCATTCATTAATTTATAGACCTCTATCATATCTCCCCTCAGCCGTCTCTTTTCCAGGCTAAAGAGCCCTAACCTTTTTAGCCTCTCTTCATAGGAGTAGCCTTCCATCCCCTTCACCAATTTGGTGGCTCTTCTCTGTACTTTTTCTAATAACGCTATGTCCTTTTTAAGATACGGTGACCAGAATTGCACACAATATTCAAGGTGCGGTCGTACCATGGAGCGATACAGAGGCATTATAATATCCTTTGTTTTATTCTCCATCCCTTTCCTTATGATACCTAGCATTCTGTTTGCTTTCTTGGCCGCCGCTGCACACTGGGTGGAGGGTTTTAACATGTTATCCACGATGACTCCTAAATCTTTTTCCTGGGTGGTGGCTTCTAATGTGGAGCCTTGCATCGAGTAACTATAGTGTGGGTTGTTCTTTCCTAGGTGCATGACTTTGCACTTGTCCACATTAAATTTCATTTGCCATTTGGATGCCCAGTCTTCCAATTTATCCAGGTCCTCCTGCAGTTTTCCACTTTCCTCTTGGGTTTTAACAGCTTTAAACAGTTTTGTGTCATCTGCAAATTTGATAACCTCACTCGTTATTCCCTTTTCCAGGTCATTTATGAATATGTCAAAAAGCAGCGGACCCAGTACAGATCCCTGGGGTACTCCACTATTCACCTTTTTCCATTGGGAATATTGGCCATTTAGCCCTACTCTCTGCTTTCTATCTTTTAACCAGTTCCCGATCCACAATAGTACACTGCCTCCTATCCCATGACTTTTTAGCTTTGCCAAAAGTCTCTGATGGGGGACCTTGTCAAAAGCTTTCTGAAAATCCAGATACGCTATATCAACCGACTCACCTTTGTCTACCTGTTTATGCACACCTTCAAAAAAACATATCAGATTAGTAAGACAAGATCTTCCTTGTCTAAAGCCATGTTGGCTGTCTCCCATTAGGCCATGACTATCTACATGCTGCGTAATTTTGTTCTTTATGATGGTTTTCTACCATTTTCCCTGGTACTGACGTCAGGCTCACCGGTCTGTAATTTCCCGGGTCACCCCTGGAACCCTTTTTAAAAATTGGTGTTACGTTGGCGACCCTCCAATCTTCAGGTATTACAGATGATTTTAATGAAAGTTCACAGATTACCAATAGCAGGTCTGCAATCTCATATTTCAGTTCTTTCAACACTCTGGGATGTATACCATCCGGTCTTATGATCTTATGTTCTTATATGTTTACATGTATATGGACATCTGCATGTCTGTGCCCATATATATATATTTACATGTATGATGGATATATCTATATTTACCTATCTATATATATGTATTGCAATATATAATAGTGGGTAGATATGTCTATATACTATTTCGGTCTGTCTGCCTATATAGATATAGATATATATTTCTCCAGGACCAAGCAGGAAGTCAGTCCTCACATATGGGTGACGTCGGCGCCAATGGAGCCCTCGTGCGGAGCATTTCCCCAGCTTTCAAAGAAAGCCTTTGGGAATTGCACCGGTCATGCGCGGTCCCATTCCTGCCCAAGGGTGCCATTTTGCTTAGTCTTCTTTTTTCCGCGGAGCCCGACGGACGTAGTTCGTTTTTCCCCGAGGAAAAAGTTGATTTCCCTATTTTTTTCTCTTTTTTTTTTCTTCGGTTCGACGCCGGATCCTTTTCCCGCCTTGGCCCGATACACCGGTATCGAGTCCATTCTCTCTTTTTCGTTTTTTGTCCTTTGTGACTAGCGTTCGCGCCATTTTTTTCTTTTTTTCACTGGCAGCCCGGTCTTTTGACCTCGCAGGGGCCCTTTTTCCCCCGATGGCTACCAGCGGGTTTAAAAAGTGTGATCGGTGTAAGAAACTTATGTCTCTTACCGACACACATGACTGCTGCCTCCGCTGCCTCGGACCCGATCATGACCCGATGATCTGTGGTCCGTGTGGCAAAATGTCCTCGAAGGTGTTGAGTCTGCAGCACCAGAAGGATAGGATCTTCTCTGACTCCGCGTCCAGACGGGCCCGGACCTCGTCAGAGGCCTCGACGTCTCGGGACTCCGGCCCCGAACAGCGTCGGGGTTCCTCTGAGTGGGGGTCTCCTTCGCTGGAACATCGCAGGAAGAAGAAACCCGCGAGGGCGGCGTCGGACGCTCCTGGTTCCTCGAGGGCCAGGTCGCATAGCCCCGATAGCCATCCCGGGTCTTCGGAGTTGGAGAGGCCTGCCAAACATCCTCGTATCGAGATGGAGTCTCCTGGACACGTGAGTGCTGTAGTCCTCGTGGACTCTCCTCCAGGGGAGCCGACGTCGGGCCCGACGGCGTTGGGGCCCGAGTCGGGGGCTGTTGGGTCTCCTGCGCTCGGACTCAGGTTGATGGCCTTGGAGAGCAGCCTCGCTGCCTTCATGGAACAGCAGCGGGCATTGATCGCCGGTCTCACCGGTGCATCTGCCCCGACTACCGGGACCTCGACGTCCAAGTCGACCCCGGAGGCCGAGCCAATCCTCGAGTCCATGCGGGCTCGAGTCGATCCTCGGCCACGGTCTCCCTCGGCCTCCCGTTCGGGACCGAGGTCGTCGACGCCGGTACCCTTGGCGTCGGGGCGGATGGCATCGGTGCCCGCCCGACCGGAGCCGCTCGATTCCTCCTCCGAGGAGTCGGGCTGGGAGACGGAGGACGAAGAGTCACCCGACACTTATCGGTATGTCCCATCGGACTCACCGGAGTCCGAACCTCGGAGACGGTCCCCACCGGAGGATACCCGGTTCTCGGACTTCGTGCGGGATATGACCAAGGCCTTGGCCTTCCCCGCGGATCCCGAGGAGGAGCCTTGAGCCGAGGAGCTCGAGGCCCTCCAGTATGACTCTCCCCCGAAGGAGGCCTTTACTGTACCAGTTCCTCCGATGCTGAAATGGCTGCTCTTCTGCATGTGGGAGACCCCGGCCTCAACGCCGGTGTTAAGCAAGCGGGTCAATTCCATCTATCGAGTCCGCAAGAGCCCCGGGTTCCAAAAGGCACAATTACCGCACCACTCCATGGTTGTGGAATCGGCCATGCATCAACTGAAAAGTCAGAAGATGCACCACTCGGTGCCTCCAGGCCGGGAGGCCCGGAACTTGGATGCCCTCGGTAAAAAGTGCTTCCAGGGCTCTATGCTTGCTTGCCGTGTCCAGACTTACCAGCTCTACATGGGCAAGTATTTCCGAGACCTGGCAAAGGAGATTGCCGGGTTCTCTGCTGGTCTCTCCGAGGAACCTTTGCAGAGGTTCAGGCCTTGTCCACCGGTATTCGAGAGTGCTTGAAGTTTATCTCTCGAGCAGCCTACGATGACTTTGAGGCTTCGGCCCGAGTAGCCGGGGCTGGCATCGGTGCCCGCCGACAGGCCTGGCTACAGTCATCTGACCTCAAGCCATGGGTGCAGGACAAGTTGGTCGATGTCCCCTGCTGAGGTGAAAACCTCTTTGTCAAGCCCATGGCTGAAAAGGCTGCAGAACTTGAGACAGAGACTCTGACCAGGATTAGGCTGTCCAGAAAAACCTCTGCCCCTTCTCAAAAGAAGGGCTCGGGGAAAAAGACCTTTTACCCGAGGAAGTCATTTGCCTATAAACCATACCCTCATTAGCAGGCCTCTGCAGCTCCCCAACAGGGTCATCAGGCCAATGGGCAGGGTCATGGGCCCCGTAGGCAGAAGGCCCCCAAGCCACCAACACCGGCCCCTGCTCAGCAGGGTGGGGGTTTTTGACTCAGCAAGCATAGCCTCTTCTCCTCAGCTGTCTCACATCACAGGAGGCCGGCTGGCCCACTTTGCCCACAGGTGGTCAGCCGTCACATCAGATACCTGGGTGCTCCATATAGTCCAAAAGGGCTATCTTCTCCATTTTCACCAGGTACCTCCCTCCTATTTTCCAGGGGAGCCTCCAAGACTCCCTCTACACAGGGACCTACTCCTTCAGGAGTTAGCAAGTCTACTAAAGGAACAGGCTGTGGAACCGGTGCCCCACCACCTGAGAGGTCACGGCTTTTATTCCAGGTACTTTCTAGTACCAAAAAGAACAGGAGGCTTCAGACCCATCCTAGACTTGTGCAACCTCAACAAGTTCCTGGAGAGGGAAAAGTTCAAGATGCTTACCCTTGGAATCCTGCTGCCCTACCTCCGGCAGGGAGATTGGCTATGCTTCTTAGATCTAAAGGATTGTATTACTAATTAAAGATTTATTTGGATTTTTGGATCCATCCCTAGGATGCCTGGGGTTTCGGTAAAATAGCATGACTCTCAGATTCGCAACATGCTGGGAATCCTCCAGGCATCTTAGCTTGGGAGTCCCCCATATGTGAAGACTCATTCCTGCTTGTTCCTGGAGATAGCACAGTTACTTACCTGTAACAGGTGATCTCTGGGAACAGCAGAAATAAGTCTTCACAACCCACCCACCTCCCCTAGGAGTTGCATTTCTCTATCTCTATCGTTCCCTTTCTCTATCTCTATCGTTCCCTTTCTCTATCTCTATCGTTCCCTTTCTCTATCTATCGTTCCCTTTCTCTCTCTCTCTTTCTCTCTTTGTCTCAGCTTTAAAACTTAACTGAGGAGAGGCAGTTGGGAAAGGCAGGAAGGCAGCATGCAGGCGTGTTGGGATGCTTCCAAAAGCGTTCTGATTGGACGCTGGGGAGCGTTCCCGCGCAGACTCCGTCGATACCGACGTACCCATATGTGAAGACTTATTCCTGCTTTTCCCAGAGATCACCTGTTACAGTTAAGTAACAGTGCTTTCTGTGTTGCAGCCTTTAGCTTTACACAATGTTACTGAATCTGATGTGGTTATTCCTTCAGTTAAAGAATGGGTCACTGCTGAATAAACCAAAGGAAGTGCTTCAGAAGTTGGCAGCTATGTCAGAGATCAATCCCAATGCCCCTCGCAACTCCAGGAACTTTGTCTTCCAGACTCTTTCTCCAGGGAAGAAGGAAGGGGCAATGGAGAAACGGAAGCCACTGGTAAGAGTCCAGAAATTGAAAAAAGAAAAAAAAAAAGCAAACATTGTTTTTATTATTAGAAAACTAAATTGTAATCCTTGACTCCAGTCTAGTTCTATTTAGCTAGAAACAGATTTTCTATGGCCATCAAATGAAAGAATTTTATTTGGCAGCAGATAAATAATGGATTTTCCAAGTGCACAGAGGTGTGCATCTTTTTCTTCCAGTCCAACAAACAAGCACAATACCACGTGCCAATTAACTGACCTAGTCCAAGACGTGGAGGCAAGGAAGGAACTATTTATTTATTAACCACTCTTGTTTCACAAAGCCAGGCCCGACACAGGCCGTGTTTCGTTTATGCCTTCATCAGGGGCTTTGGCTCTGCAACTGATGTATCCAAAAGCTATAATCAGCGTACCTCACTGTTACACTTATAATACTTTTAAACCGCTATCAGCAAATTTTTCGTGCCAAACTGAGCAGAGCAGCTACTTGTTGTTCTCTTCCTGCACAACCTCTAAAATCACCCGCGGCTGCGTGGTAAGCTAGAGATTCAAAATTGTACGAACTAATAGAAACAATTACAACAGAGCACCTACTCGCCGCTACATTCTTTCTTTTTTTTTTTTTTTTCTTTTGTGCACACTTCTCTGGAGTGTGCACAAAATAAAGAATGTAGCGGCGAGTAGGTGCTCTGTTGTAATTGTTTCTTTTTCTTCCAGGTCACCAGTTCAAATCAGATGGAGATTGTTAAAGGCAAAATGATTGCTGTACAAGTTTGTAGTTCTGACAAAGAAGCCCAGAACCCCTCCCCCAGCCTGAAGTGGATCCCTTCAAAGTACTGCTTAATGGGTTTCACATTGAGCCTGTGGAGGGCTTCTCTTTCCATCTCCAGTGTCTATGGCTTAACACTTAGATTTGAGGGCATTTTGGCTATTGTGCATGTCCAGCAACTAAGTAGACTTAGAATTCTGTGTTTTCTCCACCTGATTCTCATGCAGATACACAGAAATGTTTTGGCTATTACTGCAACCCCATCACCCAAGCGAATATGTCGAGAACAGCCCACATCCACCAAGAGAGTGAGCCGGAGCATCTTTCCTTTATTGGAGAGCCATACTTTCTCTGCTTAATATTTAAAGGTTAATTCTTCATTTTTTCTATTGCTCTGCTTTCATCACTGGGCACTGGTTCTTTTTGGTTTGGTAGCAGTGATGTACACAATGGACCTAAAAGCAAACTGTGTGACTAGGTCCCCATTCCTTTCTTCTTATAAGTATCTGTTTAGTGCACATTATATTAAAATTGACAGATGTTTTGAGTAGTCCAGCTTCTCCATGCAATAGTATCTCCAGAATTTGTTTCTTTAAGAATGCTAAAAGGACTCTGGGTCAGAAGGGGAAGACGAATGCATGGTGGTGGTTCTTAAATCCCAATACCTTCAAATGTGTAGTATTATTTATGGTCCTGGTTTTAATAGGAAAAGCCAGAAAGTGTTATGATGCATTGAATGAAATTGTATGTGTTTTAAATATGATACATTGACTCTTGATGTATTTAGCTTGGAGGCAGTAATTTTCTCAACTAGACTGTATAATAATGAATTTACTGATGATGTCATAACTTACCTAGGTTGTTTTTTTTAATCTGTTAAAACTCTGAATTCCTTTTTGGAATAGTCAGTTTTGGGCTTTTAGCTGTAATAGGCATTTTGCAATGGTAAATTTTGGTCCTTCAGTAGTTATCTTTCATTGATGCTTTGCAGCATTAACTAGTCAAAATCTTCACAAAAGCCCCATTAGTCTTACAGGAATTGTCCCTGCTCTTGTTTACATGTGCAGCTTTCTCAGTGTTGTAATTCCTCCTACCTAACTTCATGGCCTAGGGAAAGTACTTTTGGCAAAGAGCTGCCTGTTCTAAACCACCACATTCCTACTAGCTGAGGTTTTTGGGCAGCCAAAATCAGAACCTGCAACTGAAAAACAAGACCATAATACACTAGTCCTTCTCATCATACTCAGACTGCATCCGTTCCCAAAAGCTGTTATTACCCCTTTCAGCTAGGAGCTGCACAGCTTGCATTGCAAATGTTTTATCCTTAATGATCACAACCTAAAAACGGAAATGTGCAGTATTGTAATATGAATCTAATTTTTAAGGGAAGGGAGTATTTTATCATATAAATGTTTGCATGCCAACTATTTTCCTCCATATTCTTGGTCTTGTGCAAAGGTATATTTGTAAGTAATAGAACTTGGATCTGCATGCTAGCTCATGTGAAGACATCTTGGTGCATCTCCTTCTGCAAGCACCTGGTGACTATTCATTGATTGCCTTTGCTCTTTGGACTTCTCTTGGAGCACTTGAAATAACTGCTTCTGTACAATTTGTGAGAATCTTCTGTACATAGTGTAATTTTTATATATGCACATTGTCATAGGTTGTTCATAAAATATTAGAGTGTAAATAAATTTACAAAGAGCTACCATGATCTTGTACCATGTTCATATTTTATAAATAAAATTTTTTTTAAATGTTAATGCCTTTTCGAGTACTGCAGTGCTTTATATATTTTTTATTGGTGTATTTAACAGAGGGGTCGCCAGGAGTCGACACAGACTCGATGGCACTTAACATTTAACTTTTTAGGCATACATAGACACCTCAAGAACAAAAAGACTATTTAGAATATCAATTCAGCCATAACAATCACTTAAAGGCATAATCGTCTTGTCACCATTTAAATATTCCCAGAGCAAGATCAGATTACTTCATTTCCTTTTCATTTATTTATATCCACCAAACAGTTACAGAAGTACATACACAGTCATAATTGAGTGGAGGAGTGGCCTAGTGGTTGGAGCAAGGTACTTCAGGCCGGAAGGTCGGGGGTTCAAATCCCACTAGAGGACAGCAACCTTGGGCCGGAAGGACTGGGGTTTCTAGTCCCACAGGTGCTCCTTGTGGTCTTGGGCAAGCCACTTAACCCTCCATAGCCCATGTTCCCTGTAAAATAGTTATCTCCAAGTTATAATGCCCTGTTCAATGTAATTTCAGTCTGTTCAATGTAAACCGCACTGATGCAGAATAGCGCGGTATATAAGAGAATGTAAATAAATAAAATATAAATAAATATACACAAAACACTACAAAAAAAGTCTTGTAGCTAAAACAATTAAATTTTACCCACAAAACATTTTCTGAAGCAAAAAGTTCTCAAGTTCTTCATTGTTCTTCCAGATCAGCCCAGACACATGAGTTTACACACTCCTTCCAGCAGATGGAAACTGAGAACCATGAGTTTGATGACATCACCCTATATATTTACAGTACAGCTCACCAGTATTTATCAGTCTGCAGTAGATGGTAGGGGAGGTAAATCTCTACCGTTCTGGTTGATGCCCCCCCCCCCAAGAGCAGCTGTTCTGGGATCTATGCTTATATCTCCAGATAGCTGGCTGTAGTGGGAAAGGTGAGGATTAGTGTATTTTTTCCCCCCTAAGCAAAAGGGATAGGGCTGGCTGTGGCTGGCTTGAAGTGCCTGTGGGGGTGCTACCTTTTCCCGTCTTCTCAGTGTTCTTAGGAGCGTCATCTGCAGATTTCCTCTTGCTTGCTGCTACTCCTGGGAGGGACAAGGGGGGCCTCCCTTAGAGCCAGTGTTTACTGGATACAGTTTAAAAAGAAAAGCAGCCAGTGTCAGCAGCCACAGCTGATGCAAGGAAGGTGGAAGGGCAGAGACAGAGGCCCTGTAGTAGCAGCTTCCATCTGTGATGGGAGCAGGGCTCAGCAGCTTCAGGCCTCACTTGATGGCAGTGGCTGAGCGCAAGAAGAGCTGTGAGGCCTACAGCACCCAGCGCACTCGGCTTGCTATGGGGGGAATAACATTTGATTGCCAGCACACACCATAGATTTCTGAGAACCACATGTCCTGATTGAGCGGTCAGCCATGACAAATACTAACTTTTGGTTCCCCAGGCAGGCAGTCTCTGAGGGCTGTGTAACTGAAGGCAGAGGCTGTGAATATGGTGGGAGAAGACACCAGTTTGGACTCCCTGGCTTCAGGTGGTATGGAGTCCTCTTCTCTGATGTTGGTATCAGTTATAGTGGGGAAGTCTGTCTGTATAATTGTATAATTTGTATTCCTGTTGCTCTGCTCTATTTGCTTTGGTCATCTCTGTCTGTTTGCTTTATATATGTCTTATCTGTGTTTCATTTCCCTCCATTGATTTGCTCCTCTTCCTTTTAGTGCTGTCTCCTGCCGTTTCAGCTCCACCCCCTGAGCACGACGCAATCGCGTACAACGCGATTGCGTAACAACCAGCATTTCCTGCTTTAAGACGCTGTCCGCGGCGTCCCGCGCCGTGGCGTCGCGCGCCGTGGGTGCGTGCCGAAGGAGCGCGCCCAAGGAGCAGGCCGTGCTCCTTGGGCGAGCTCCTTGGGGCGACGACGAGGGCGACGAGTCTCTCTTATTACGTAGGGCCCTCACCTCTTTATTTCGTGTTTCTGCTGCTATTCATTCTGTTGCTCGCAGTGGTGAGTATCTTTCTGTTTATTTCATTACCTGCCTCGTGATTTGGTTGCTCTTACTGTCTTCATTAGCTATGTCAACCATCCCAGTGCTGTGGGGTCACCGTCCTTTGCCCTCTTTTGCATCATCTTCCCATTTTGAAGCCCCGCTTCGTGCTCATTTGCGCCCGGTGGTATTAGCCTCTCCCTTTAGAGGCTCTGCTCAGTCTCCCTCCGCGTTACTTTCTAGGCCCTCTTCACCAGCACACCTCCGTTTCAGTTTACTTAATTGTCGGTCCTTGCGGTCTAAATCTACGTTGATCTATGACCTTATTGAGCGCGAGCACCTTGATGCTCTTTTCTTAGTTGAGACCTGGCTTAAGGAGGGAGAGGAGTCTCTCCTCCAGCGTTGTCTCCCGCCTAGTTATGATGCTATATCCGTCCCGCGCATTGCCCGGTCCGGTGGCGGGGTTGCGGTCATCTATCGCTCCTCGCTACCCCTCTCCAAGATCTCCTCTATATCATTAACGTACCCTGAGTCTCTTTTACTTCAACTAAACAGTCTACCCGCTCTTCAATTTCTTCTCATTTATCTGCCCCCTTCTTCTTCCTCGCATGTCTGGGATTCTTTTCTAGCCTCTGTTTCTGACTTGGTCCTTCAGTTTCCTCGACTACATTTGCTGGGCGACTTCAATGTCCATTTTGACTCCCCTACTTCAACCAGGGATGCTGCCTTCTCTTCCCTCCTCCAGGACCTCTCTCTATTTCAGCACGTCTCTACACCCATGCTGCAGGTCATATTCTAGACTTAATTATTTCTCCAGTATCCTCTCTGTATACTATCTCAGCTCCCTCAGCTGTCCCCATACCCTGGTCAGATCATTCCTACCTTCTGTTCACTCTTCAGGCCCCTCCCTTGACTCCCCTCCCCCTCTCTCCACCTGCCCTTCCTTCTCGACGACTCAACCCATCCACTAAGCAGGCCTTCTCTATAGCTCTTCCTCCCCTACCGTCTGATTTTTCTTCTTGCTCACCCTCCTCTCAGGTCACAACATGGAATGCCGAGCTGTCCCGCACCCTTGATCAAGTTGCTCCTACTAGATTTATTAAACCCCGGCGTGGTACTCATCAATCTTGGTACCACGCCGGGCTCTCTCTACTTCGTTCTCAATTACGTAGAGCTGAGCGTCTTTGGCGCAAGGCTCCCTCTGCTGACTCGTATCACAAATTCAAATCCTGTCACGCTCATTATCGTTCTGCAATTCTTAAGGCAAAATGTTCTTTCTACTCTTCCATGATCCTCGCTGCTCCTAATAGGTCCCGTCAGCTCTTTGCAACCTTGAATACTCTTTCTAGCATACAGTCCTCCACTGCCCCGCGATCTTCGCATCTAGATATAGCTCCTAGCCCTACCACTTTGGCGACCTTCTTTTCTGATAAAGTTCAAAATCTTCGTTCCTCTCTCCCTTACTGCCCCCAAGCTCTGTCTTCCCCCCCTCCTGTCTCTCCCCCGTCTTCTCCATGCCTTTCTCACGCCTGGTCTACTTTCTCACCTATTTCCTCATCAGAATTGCTTCACCTATTGTCTAACACCCGGAAAACAACCTGTGTCTTGGATCCTATTCCTTCTGCTTGGTTCTCTGATCCCCCTGCCTCCCTGCTTCAACCCCTGCTGACCATCATTAATTCCAGTTTGTCCTCGGGTTCTTTCCCTACTCCTTGGAAACATGCCACAGTTCGTCCTCTCCTAAAACAACCTACCCTGGATCCCTCCGTCCCTGCTCACTATCGCCCAGTATCCAATCTCCCTTTCTCTTCCAAACTCTTAGAAAAGGTGGTCTTTTCACAACTTTCTCACTATCTTGCTTCCACACTGTTCTTACATCCTAGACAATCCGGCTTCAGACCTGGTTTTAGTGTCGAGTCCACAATCACTGCTGTCTTGAATGAAATCCATACTTCTCACGATCAGGGTCACATTACCCTAGCAGTATCACTTGATCTTTCGGCGGCTTTTGATCTGGTGGATCACGCTCTTCTTCTTTCTCGTCTTCGGGATGCGGGTATTCGTGGTTCAGTCTATCACTGGTTTCATTCATTTCTCTGTCATCGGTCTTTTGCTGTCTCCTCCTCCCACTCACTTTCTAGTCGTCTTTCACTCCCTTGTGGTGTCCCTCAGGGCTCCATCCTGGCTCCTTTACTATTTAACATTTTCCTTGCCCCACTGGCGCTAATCATTCAGCAAGCCGGGATCTCTAGCTACTTCTATGCAGACGATATTCTTCTGTTGCATCATACTTCCTCGTCCCACCCCGAAATATCACCTCTGGAAAACTGTTTATCTACTATCTCTTCTTGGCTTTCTTCTAACTGTTTGGTGCTTAATGTTAGTAAAACAGCTGCAATCTGGTTCCCACATGCCTCTCCTGCCCCGTCTCTTGCTCCATCCCTTGCAGGTGCCACCATTACTGTAGTACCTAAGCTTCGCTACCTTGGGGTGTTTCTTGACAGCGCTCTTAGCTTTCACGATCACATTTCTCACGTTTCTCGGTGTTCTTTTCTTTGTCTTCGGCAAATTCGTGCCGTTCGTCCCTTTCTGTCCACCCAGGCCCTCACTACTCTTCTCCTTTCCTTGGTTATCACAAGATTAGACTTTTGTAACACTATTTTCGCTGGTCTTCCTCAATCCCAAAGACATCGTCTTCAATTGATCCAAAACACGGCTGCTCGCATGATTCTCCACGCTTCCCCACGTGACCATGTTACCCCCTTACTTTATCATCTCCACTGGTTGCCACTAGACTATCGGATACCATTTAAACTTCTCACTCTAACTCACAAAGCCATTTATCACTCAACTCCTGCTTACCTTTCAGATTTATTGACTTACCACAACCCCTCCCGTAGTCTTCGGTCTATCCACATTAACCGTCTTCACCTTCCAGCACCTTCCAAAGCTCACTTACAATCCACCAGAAAATCTGCATTTTATTATTTAGGACCCTCCCTATGGAACTCTCTCCCTACCCACCTCCGTACAGAAGAATCCTATCCCAAGTTCCGTTCCCTTCTCAAAACTCATTTTTTTTCACTAGCTTTCCCCCCCTGATAACCTTTTCTCTGTTTTTCTGTCTGTGTGTTCTCTGCCTTGACTCTTCTCTGTGCTATTAATTATTGTAATTTCTTTTCTTTCTGTTAAACCTTGATTTTATTTGTAAACCGCCTCGATGTTATGGGAGGCGGTATAGTAAATGCAATGTAAACAATAATAATAATAATAATAAACAATAATAAGTGTGGCCAGCAGATGCTAGTCGCTGGAGGGATGGATCAGTCTGGGCCCTTCTCTCTGGACTTTGTGTTGCTGTTATATAGAGCATTCTGTTTGAATCAAGGAGTAGCCTCTTCATGGAAGATTGCTGAGTCTTCCTCTGGGCTTGTGGGACTAGATGACCCTAGTCCTGCAGCGAAAAAGGTACACATGGAGCTGGGTGAGGAGTATGCAGGTTTTGCTTCTGAGGACTCATTGGGGTCCCTTAAGGAGAAAGAGAAGCTGGACATAGAGACATTTGTGGAACTTTATGGAGGAGGGACAAGCTGAGCTTGTGAATTTCCTACAACGGGTAAAGATGACAGTCTTTTGGAGAGCATCAGGAAACCCTCTCTGACAATTCCAACTTCAAAGAGCGATCAAGAAGATTTTGGCTGCAGAATGCAATGGTCCAGATGCCAGCTTGAAATGTGGCTAGATCCATGTCACGACTGTATCCTCTGGTACATTTGTAATTTTAATTGTGCACCACCAAATTATGCTTCATGATTGGCGGTATATCAAATCCAATAAACTAATTGTACATGAGGAGAGGGAGAAACTGCATTTGTCCAGGGTGGACACATTGGTCAAAGCAGTAATGAAAAAGATGACCATCCCTGTGGAGAGTGGGATGGCTTCAAAGGATCCCCAAGATCGTTGCGTGGAGGTGCTCCTGAAGCAATACTTTGGGATCTTTGAAAAGATGGTACAATTGCAGCTACAAGATCATGTCAACACACATGCATTACTAAACCCTCACCAACATGGCTTCAAACCCAACCATAGCATGCAAACACTGCTAACCTCACTCTTCGACACAATCAAAGGGATCGACAATATAAAGAGAGGATTGCTGTTAATAATCCTAGATATATCGTCTGCCTTCGATACAGTCTCACACACCATACTCTTGAAACGACTAGGAGAAATTGGACTTCACAACACTCAAATGGTTCCATTCATACCTCAAGGGCAGACAACAATATGTGAAATGTGGAGGGAACACATCCACACCATTCAGCATACATCAGGGTATTCCACAAGGTTCATCACTCCTATTCAACCTCTACATCCAGCCTATCTGTGACATCATCCAAAAGCATGATATTCTCTACAAGCTGTACGCCATTGACATTATGATATACACCTCCATTAACACTGAGAAACCTGACTACTCAACAATAACCAACTGCCTCACGGATATGATTACAGGGCTCAGGGGCCACAACCTCAGTATAAATTACAAAAAAACAGAAGCACTCATAATTACACGCAACATGCTCTTCACCTCTCCAAGCACAATAAAACTACAAAATGCAAGCATAAGCTGAAACGTGGTACTGCGTCATGGTTTATCCCATGCTTGAATACATCTTTACATTATTGGGAGATTGTCCGCCAAAAGAACTCAGTTAAGTCTTTAGCTTTTTTTCAAGATTGCTTTGTTGCTTTTACTGCAATGCACTCAAGTAAAAATGACGTTTCAATTGTAGAGGCTGAATTCTCACAGTGATGAGTCCAACAAAAAATTAGTTTTGGGATATACTCTATTTGGGGTTGGCCTTTTTTACAATGGTCAATAATAGTATGAAAGCATGGCTTTCAGTCATGGGGAAAAAAGCCCTATCGTTTGGAGTGAGCAAGGATGGAGGCTAAAGAATGTAGCAATCTGGGTACAGGAGTTGAGTAAATTCAATAGTAGGATAAGAATTACCCTTTGTGCCCCCCTTCCCCCCACCATCACCACACACACACACCATTCAGATGGACTAGAGATAAGGAGAGGTGATCTTCTGACTCCCCATTTGGTTATTTGGAAGGGATTGTAATTAAGAACATAAGATATGCCATACTGGGACAGACCAAAGGTCTATCAAGCCCAGTATCATGGTGGTTAGTAATGGACAATATGGGATGGAGTTGGAGACTCTATAATGAATCTTACTGACTATGGATACCAGCCTGAGCGGTTGGGGAACACATTGGGTGGAGTCATTCAGGGTTGGTGGTCCCAGGAAGCAAGCTGGTAGATCAAATCATCTGGAGGCCAGGGCCATTCAGTTAGCGCTGCTAGTGTTCTCACCCAATTATGAAATCAGGTGGTAAGGATTCTCTCAGACAATGGCCTGTGTGACTTATCAGGGTGGCACAAGGAGTCTGCATGTAGTAGAGGAAGTTGCCCCCTATTGGCTTGGGCCAAGAAGCATCTGACCACTCTGATTCCTGTAACTAGGGCAGAAAATGTTCAAGCAGACTTCTTGAGCAGGCACAACCTGGATCCAGGGAGTGGTATCTGGTGGAGACTGCCTTCAAGCACATCATAAGGAATTGGATGATCCTGATCATGGACCTCATAGTGACAGCGGAGAACACAAAAGTAGCCCAGTTCTTCATCCATAAGAGAGCAATGATTGGAAGGCATAAATTCACTGGTTCAGTCATGACCGGTTTGGGGGTCTTCTGTATTTTTCCCCCCATGACCCTTGGTGGGCAGAGTACTGAAAAGAATAGGCAGTCATCTGGGGCTCATGGTATTGGTGGCTCTGGATTGGCCTGAGAGGCCATGGTATGGCGACCTGATGAGGTTTCAAGTGGAGAAGCAGATGCCTCTTCAGCAGGGATCCGTCTTCTCAGACAGGGCCCTTTCCTGATGGGAGGATGTGGATTGGTTGTTGAGAGTGCGAGATTCTTGGAGAGGTACTCTGGAGGAATTCTTTCCACTTTATTGCAGGTGGGAAAAAGGTCTACTTCCTTGGCTTATGTCCACGTGTCGCAGACTTTTGAGGCCTGGTGTGAGGCTCGGCGTTTGGAGGCACTAAGAACCTCTTTGTTGGAGATTTTAGCCTCTCTTCTAGAGGGTTTATAAAAGGGATTACTACTAATCTCCAGGAACAAGCAGGAATGAGTCTTCACATATGGGTACCGACGGAGCCTGCGCGGGAACGCTCCCCAGCGTCCAAAAGGAAAGCTTTTGGGAGCATCCCACAGCGCCTGCGTGCTGCCTTCCCGCCTTTCCTAACCGCCTCTCTCCAGTTCTTCTTTTCTGCGGAGCCAGCAGGTCGTGTTCCTGTCACCGCTGAAGAATTTCTTTATTTTATTTTATGTCTTTGGTCGCGCGTCTGCCTTCGACGCTGGACCGGTACCGCCAGTCTTTTCTTTCTTTATTTAAAAAAAAAAAAAAAAACTACTGTGTTTTCTCACGTCAGTGCATTTTCTTCTTTGGCCTTAGGCCTAGGACATTTTTTCCTCATGGAAAAGCCCGCCTCTGGGTTTAAAAAATGCACGAAGTGCAGCGGCACTATTTCTGTCACTGATACCCATGAATGGTGTCTAAAATGTTTAGGTCCTGACCACTCCATAGCGGATTGTGAGTCCTGCTCCATGATGTCTAAAAGAGGTCTACAGAATCGAGCAGATAAGCTCAGTACCCTGTTTCCCTCGGATGCAGCTTCGGTTGCATCAATGTCTTCCAGGGCTGCTTCTTCACATGGATCTCAGGTAACCAAACTTAAATCCAGCCGGTCCTCGAAGGGTAGATCTCCCTCTAAGTATCGAGCTGCCTCCGGGCTTGCCCTCAAGGAATTTGCACCGGCAAAATTACCCGGCGGGAGGCTCCGGCTTGCAAAGCTTTATCTATGGGGTCACAGGTTGACATCGATGGCTCGGCCTCGACTGATCACCTGTTGCCATGTTCTGGGGTACCGGTGGTTCCCACTGGTACTGACATCCAGACATTGGTTGCGTCAATGGATCAGAATATCCTGACCATGCAGCGTGCCATCACGGCATTCATACAAGCTGCGACGCCTTCGGTACCCCAACAAACTCCGTTGCCGGTACCGACTCCGGTGCCGACATCGGTTCCGGTGCCGGTACCGATTGCATCGACATCCGCTTCGGTGTCTACTGCAGCGGTACACTGTTCTGTGATGCCCATTGGTACCGAACTGGTACCGATCACTCCCGACGTCGATACCACCCGGTACGCGTATCGGGCTCTGCAGGAGCATCCAGACAGGCGATACTTCGATTCCTCTGAAGACTCTGATGAATCAGAGGTCTCTGTTGAAGCATCAGTGATTCATCCTCAGGAGCCCTCTTCTCCAAAAAGGAGAATGTCTCCTCCAGAAGACTTGTCTTTTCAAGACTTCATTAGGGAAGTGGCCAGGGGCCTTTCCATCTCAGTGGCCCCTGAAACAGAGCCTAGAGCCAAAAAATTTGATATTTTACAATATCCTAAGGCTCCTAAAGAGGCAGCCACTTTACCAATACATGAGATTCTTTATGATCACATGTTGGGCATATGGGAGACTCCTCTCACCACTTCCCCTCATTCTCGCAGGTTGGACACCATGCATCGTGTTCCTCCTTGTCCTGGCTTTCATAAGACTCAGCTTCCTCACCACGCCATTGTGGTGGAGTCTGCTATGAAGAAGATAAAGAGTACAAAAAGGCACTCTTCTGCTCCTCCAGGAAGAGAATGCAGAACCTTAGATGCCTTTGGCAGGAGAATTTTCCAGGCCAGTATGCTTGTTGCCAGAATCAACTCCTATAGTCTCTATATGGGGATGTTTCTAAAAGTTACAGATCACCTGCAAACTTTATCTCCTTTTATTTCAGAAGATAAAAGGGAAGAGTTCCTCACCTGGCTCAAACATGCCCAGGATATTTCCAAGTTTTCCAACCGTGCAGCCTTTGACTCTTTTGAAGGTTCCAGCAGAGCCTCGGCCATTGCCATAGGTGCACGCAGAGTTGCTTGGTTACAAGCTTCTGATTTGGAACCTTGGGTTCAAGATGGACTAGGAAACCTTCCTTGTACAGGTGAAAACCTTTTTGGCAAAGATTGGCAAGCAAAGGCCACCCAAATGGATGCTGAAAATTCTGCTTTAGATAGACTTTCAAAGTCTACTTCTGCTCCTTTTAAGAAAAGGTTATTCAAAAAGGGATTTTTTCCCAAAAAAGGGAAATATTATTCTGCTTATGGTCAGCAGTCATCTACTGCAGGTCGTTTTGCTACAAAGAGACAGCAACAACCGAAACAGGCCAAGCCTAAGGCTGCTAGGACTGCTACGGCCCAACAGCCTCAGCCTCCTCAGGGCTTTTGACTTACAACTAGAGAGTTTAGCCTTTCTGGCTCTAGAACATCCAGAGCCTCTCACCATTCCAGGAAGGTTGGCTTACTTTGCTCCCAGATGGGAACAAATCAGAGCAGAGCAATGGACCCACTCCATCATAAGGGAGGGGTACAAGCTTCATTTCTTAAACCTTCCTCCTCACACCATGGTGAGACAGTTCAATTCTCAGACATCTCTCCTCGACCTTCTGGGTCAGGAGATTACTACCCTTCTTGCCCAAGGGGCAATAGAAGAAGTACCCCTTCTTCAACAGGGCTCAGGGTTCTACTCCCCCTACTTTCTTATCCCAAAGAAAACAGGGGGCTACAGACCCATATTAGATCTCAAAGAATTGAACAAGTTTCTATGCAAGGAGAAATTCAAGATGATTTCTCTCGGTACTCTCCTTCCATACCTTCAGTCTCAGGATTGGCTTTGCTCTCTAGACCTCAAGGATGCGTACACCCATGTTCTCATCCATCCAACACACAGATGGTTCCTTCGGTTCCTTTATCAAGGGAAGCACTATCAATACAGAGTGCTTCCTTTTGGTTTGGCCTCTGCACCAAGGGTGTTCACAAAATGCATGGCAGTAGTAGCTGCATTTCTACGCACTCTAGGGATATTCGTATTCCCATATCTGGACGACTGGCTCATCCGAGCTCCATCCCAGTCAGAGGCCCAGACTTCTCTAACCTGCACAAGCCATATCCTTCAGTATCTGGGACTTGTGATAAACTTTCCAAAATCCTATCTCACCCCTACTCAGTCTCTAGAGTTCATAGGGGCCTTGCTGGATACCACAACTGCAAGGGCCTATCTTCCCCAGGTGCGTTGCCTACGCTTGATACAGTTAGCCTCACAAATTCAGTTAAAATCCCATTTAACTGCTCGAGAGATGTTACAACTGTTAGGCCACATGGCATCCACTGTGCATGTGGTTCCTTACGCTCGCCTTCACATGAGGGCAGCTCAGTGGACTCTGTCCACCCAATGGACCCAGGCATCAGGTTGCCTGTCAGACAAAATAGCAACCTCCAGTCGCCTCTTTTGGTCCCTCCACTGGTGGAAGTCCACTCAAAATCTGTTGCTGGGGTCCCCCTTTCAACAGGTGTTAGTTACCCCAAGCAACCCTTACAACAGATGCCTCTCCAAGAGGTTGGGGAGCTCATCTTCAAGATCTCTCCACTCAAGGCATCTGGTCTCTAGAGGAGACATCTCTACATATCAACCTCTTAGAGCTCAGAGCAATTTTTCTAGCTCTGAGTCTTCCACACCCTGCTCAGCTACAAGACAGTCCTCATCCACACGGACTACCAAGTAGCCATGTTCTACGTGAACAAGCAGGGCGGGACTGGCTCTCTGTCGCTTTGCAACGAAGCTCTGAGATTGTGGGCCTTCGCCAGAGAGTATCAAATTCATCTCATGGCAGTGTATCTTCCAGGGGTTCAAAACTCTTGGGCAGACAGACTCAGTCGAGTTCTGCTTCCACACGAATGGTCCCTCCATGGGGACCAGATAGCCAGGATCTTCCGAATTTGGGGAACCCCAGACATAGACCTCTTTGCAAGTCCGTGGAATGCCAAACTTCCCCAGTTCTGTTCCAGGATTCCGTGTCAGGGAGTTCAGGCCAGGGATGCCTTCCTCCTTCATTGGGGGCAAGACTTCCTCTGTGCCTTTCCACCCATTCCCCTAATTCCCAAGACACTCTTCAAACTTCAGAGAGACAAGGGGTCTATGATCCTCATAGCACCACATTGGCCACGCCAAGTGTGGTACCCTCTACTTCTGCATCTCTCCTAAGCTCCCTCCCTGGACTTGGGATCTGCTCCAGACCACCTGTCCCAGGAGGAGGGAACGTTGTGGCACCCAAATCCCCAGTCTCTTCACCTCATAGCCTGGTTGCTGAAGGCCTAGACCTTCAAAATTTACATCTTTCTCAGCAAGTGAAGGATATCCTTCATGCTTCCAGAAAGCCTTCCACTAGACGTTCCTATGCTTTTAAATGGAAAAGGTTTACCATTTGGTGTGCACAGAAGGGTCTTAACCCCCTTGCAATACCTCTGAATTCTTTACTAGAGTATTTGCTGCATTTATCCCATGCAGGCCTTAAAACGAATTCAGTAAGAGTCCATTTGAGTGCTATTGCAGCATCCCTTAAACCTCTCAATGGACAGCCTATTTCCTCTGATCCTCTTATAGCAAGATTCATGAGAGGTCTTCTTTTGACTAAACCTCCCATCAGACCACCTCCAGTGGCATGGGACTTGAATCTGGTTCTTGGCCAGCTTATGCAGCCACCCTTTGAACCCTTAGCCACTACCTCCTTGAAATTTCTTTCCTGGAAGGTTATTTTTCTCATTGCAGTCACTTCAGCTCGCCGCATCAGTGAGCTGCAAGCCTTGGTGGCTAATCCTCCTTATACAAGGTTCCATCATGACAAGGTAGTCCTCAGGACTAATCCACACTTTATGCCTAAAGTGGTCTCACCTTTTCATCTGAACCAGGAGGTTTATTTACCTGTCTTTTTTCCAGGACCTCATGCTTCAAGTGCAGAGAGGAATCTTCATACCTTGGATTGTAAAAGAGCTCTTGCTTTTTACTTACAAAGGACACAGCAACATAGAAAGTCCTCTCAACTCTTTGTTGCTTTTGATCCCTCTCATTTAGGACTTCCAGTCTCTAAGAGAACTCTGTCCAATTGGATTGCTCAGTGTATTTCTTTCGCCTACCAGAGTAAGAACCTTTCTCTGGAGGGCCATGTCACAGCTCACAATGTGAGGGCCATGGCAGCCTCTATTGCTCATCTAAATTCTGTGTCCATCGACCAGATCTGTCGAGCGGCCACTTGGGCCTCTTTTCATACCTTCACAGCCCATTACTGCTTGGACAAGGACTCCTGCCGGGATGCCTTGTTTGGTCAGGCTGTTCTCAAACACCTGTTCCATACCTAACCAACTCCTACCCTCCATCCCTGGCTGGATGCCTGAGATTCATGGGTGGAGGTAGAGCCCTTCCCAGGGACTCACAACCTGGGTGATCTCCCAGGCATCTCTAGCTGGGGAGTCCCCATATGTGAAGACTCATTCCTGCTTGTTCCTGGAGATAGCACAGTTACTTACCTGTAAGAGTTGATCTCTGGGAACAGCAGGAATAAGTCTTCACAACCCACCCACCTCCCCTAGGAGTTGTATCTCTCTATCTTTCTTTCCTTTCCTCACTCTCTCTTTGTCTCAGCTTTAAAACTCGAACTGGAGAGAGGCGGTTAGGAAAGGCGGGAAGGCAGCGCGCAGGCACTGTGGGATGCTCCCAAAAGCTTTCCTTTTGGACGCTGGGGAGCGTTCCCACACAGGCTCCGTCGGTACCGATGATACCCATATGTGAAGACTTATTCCTGCTGTTCCCAGAGATCACCTGTTACAGGTAAGTAACTGTGCTTTACTACTGAACATTTGAATAGTGCTATAAGATGTACGCAGTGCTGCACAGACATATGTAAAAGACTATCCCTGCTCATCAGAGCTTACAGTCTAGTCAAGACAGACAACACAGTAGGTGGAGACAAGGAATACAGCTAGGGGGAATGATAAGGAAACAAAGGAGATCAGGATTGTCCACTCCTTACAAGTGCAGATGATGGCAGGGGTCTTGCATCACCTAGATATGCGGTGGATTCAGGTTTCATTGGTCTCATCATATTTTTGTGCTCTTTGCTGGAGCCAGGAAAGGTGAGGTGGTGTCAAAGACCTCGATAGTTTGCTGGCTGAACGAGGCCATTAGTTCTGCATATCTCTTGCAAAGATGACAGACACCAGTGGGACTTAGAGCACACTCAACTAGGACTCAAGCTTCCTCCTAGACTGAACACAGCTTGATGTCCCCACAAAACATTTGCAAGACGGCCACTTGGGTGTCCTTGCATTCTTTTGCATGCCTCTATTGATTTGGATGTTCAGGCCTAGGAAGATGCCTCCACTGGGGCCAAAGCTTTGGAAGATGGAGTGGTGAGGTTCCTCCCTGGATTCATCTGCTTGGGTACTTCCCATGTGTTTAGATTGGTGTGGAGGAACAATTGGAGAAGAGAAATTAGGTCTTGCCTGCTTATTTTCTTTCCTTAAGTCCCTCCAGATCAGAACCCACCCTGGAGTCTTGTCGGATAGTGTGTAGACCTGATAGGTTGGTGTAGGAGTAAGGACCGGGAGTGTGTGGGCTGAGTTTTAGCTTTGTGTTGCCTCCTATGTTTCTTACAGAGGTTCATTATGGCTATGTTTTTGTTTAGTCCCTTGTTCTCTTGCTTAGGGATTAGTGGGGCCATTTTTTGTTCTTTCTATTCTTTATTATAGAAACACTGGCTAGCTGTGAGCTGCACAATATATAGAGTGATGTCATCAAACCAGTGGTTCTCAGTCTCCATCTGCTGGTGGGGGAGAATATAAACCCATGTATCTGAACTGGTCTGGAAAGACTTGAGGAAAGAAAATTAGCAAGTAAGATATAATTGCTCCATTTTGCTTAAGATATTTGATCTTGAAGCATTCGAATGGCCAATGGCAATTCATGCCAAAGAGCTGGACAAAAAAAATGTCCATGCTTGAGTCAATTGTTTGCACACCACCATAAAAGAAGGGATTTGTAACACTCCCTGTGAATGTTCATGAAGATACATAAAATGTCAATAGAGCAGATAAATCAGTTGGCATCACTGATCGAAGCACTTTAAGTACTGCATATCTATTCCAGTGTCAAGTCCATAAGATACTAGTGTATTTGTTTGGCACATTTTCTTAGAGATTTAGCTTGATTTTACATTCAGATTGTCCCTTGGGTATTGTAGTAACTTAGTGCAAATCTTTTGAATGGTGCAAAGACACGACCAGATGAGCAAGGAAAGGCATTTGGTACCTGCAAAACCCCGTTAAATGTAAGACCATGTATTTGTTCATTTATTTGCAAATTAAAGTGTGTGTGTGTGGGGGGGGGGGGGGGGGGGTTGGTGAAGATGCAATGGAAATGTGAACTGAAGGGGCAGATTGCAATAACCCAAGTATACCTACATTTGCTGACTGGAATTGTTTTTGTTGCTTTTGTTAAGGTAGCTAGCTACTCCCTTCTCTCTTTTCAAAGTTTGGTGAGGTCTTAGGCTGCATGCACAGAATAAACCTGGAGAACGCCCACATTTGAAATATCTTGAACCAGTTTCTTCAACTAGCCATTCCTTCTGTAGGGATTTTGGTGTTCCTTTAAGGTTTGCACTAGTGTAGCAAAGAGCAATTGTGCCCTGCTGTGCCAGAATAGTAAATGTGAAGATGCTAATGATAAGAGATAAAAAGGAAGTTATTAATGCACTCAATGGCCTGAGCAAGAAAAGCATCTTCTCCTACTGCTTCTGAAGGAGGAACATACATTAAATCAAACCTATAACGAGTTCCTAATTCCCTTAACATCTCATTTAATTTAACACAGATTAGCACAAACCGTTAGCTGCAGAGGATATCTGCAATCAGGTTGCTACTTGCTTGCTGAGATTGTGATAGACTGTGTCTAGCCCAGGTGAGTCTCGTGTCCGGCCACTGAGGGATTTGTACGTATCATTAGCTGCTGCTCTGCAGGGATCTTCAGGCACAGTGTCTTGCTTTCAATCGTCTTGTTTTCTTTCACAGAGCAGAAATAGAGATGTGCACAGTCAAAAAATGTTGGTTTTGCTTTTGGGTTTTTGGACTTCCCCTCCATTTTGGGGGGTGGGGGGATCACTTTTTCAATACAATTTTAACGTGCATAGAACTTAATATATACAGACCATTTATATGAATGTAAATTTATAGGTGAACACATACTAAGCTTTGTGTGCACTACATTTTTTAAGGCGTGCTACTGAATGCCTATTTTTAGTACTGAATTATACATGCAACAAGATTTTAGCACTAGGGCGACTTGGACAAGATGACTTTCTTCAGAACTGAGCCTTAAAGGCGAGCAAGGCAAACCGGGCCGTGAAAATAGCATCTGCATTCCAAAGGCAAGTCTGAGCCATTGTCCTGACACTGGCAGCTGCCACCGAGTGAGCTGACAGACGAAGGGGATCATAGAATACATCTGCTACAAAGGCCATGATCGATTCCAAACAGGCCAGGGCAGGATCTTCCGGAAGCAACTGTATCCAGCCTAGTTGTAATTTGTCTTCCGGAGAGTCTCGACCTTGCTATCCGTTTGGTCCTGGAGAGCTGGTCTGCCCTCTATGGGAATAGTATGCTTAGGAGCGGCTGCCACTAAGGAGTTCACCTTAGGAAAGCATAACCACTTTTCTAGATCATCCAGGGCCCAGAGATAATGGCGGCCCAGGCAACGTATGGGAATGTAAGGAGACATCTGAAAAATCCCACTCCAGGGAAACCATCTTCTGTAACTCCAGGGGGAAAGGAAAAGCCTTAGATGGTTTCTTGAAGCCCACAATGATGGGGTCCACTTGGAGTTTAGTCAGATGCTGAGCCTGTTGTGCCGGTGGAATGGCAAGGTGAAGAGCCTCAGTAATTTGCACAATGAGAGCAAGAAGTTCCTCCTGACAAAACAAACGAATGTCCTGCTGTCATGTCTCGCCTCTAGCTCGTCCTCAGGTAGTAAGAGCTCCCCCTCCTCGTGGTCCGAATCTGAATTAGGGGAACTATTGTCCAAGAAATATTCACCATCCTCTCCTACAGGGTGCCAGTCCCCTGAGGAGGCGGGAGCAACTTCTGGTGCAGGCAAGGGCTGTTTGTTTATCTCTGAAGGGCGGTCAATCAAGTCAATAAACATTTGGAGCGCTTCCTGGGTGGAAGAACTGAAGCTACTTGATTTGAGGAGGTGCCCGAATGCCAGGCATCCCAGGCTTGTCGAAAGAGTGGACTGAAGCTAGCTGAGACTGCTGCTGCAGGCCGGAGCTCTGAGGCTGAGGAGCCTGCTGATCTCCAAGAAAGTGTGTTTCTGGAAGGAGGGCTGGAGGTGGAAGCTCCTGTGGCAGAGGAGAAGTAGGACCACCTGTGGATATAGGTGCAGCGGGAAGCACAGCCATTGATGGTGCTCTGTCCCGCAAGCTGAGCAGAGATTTTCTGCTAAAAACCGGCCTTTCCTGCTGCAGCTTAGACATCATTGCAGGGAGAAGGCATTTCCGTGTTCAGGAGGCCCAATTCCGAGATGCAGATGGACGAAAGGTACGGAGAAGCAGGTCCCCGGTAGTCTAAAGAATGAAAAATGGCTCCTGCAGAGGATATGGATTTCCTAAAATGGTGGCAGTTTTGGTAGGAACATGGGGAGCATGGCAAACCGTTGCAAGGATACAGTGGAAGAAACAGAGGCCTCACAAAACCCCGCGGATGATGCATCCCACAGAAATAGCATGGTCACCTGAAATGGCTCTGGTGGCAGGCAGACTTTAAGACACAGGCCAAAGGACAAAGCAGCCGGTGAGGGGAGTGGGAGAGATGATGGCCCTCTCCTGCTAAGCAACTCGTTATCTGAGGCACTGAAGAGGAGCCTTAAGATTGTTGCTGGTAAGAAGGAGAGAGCGCTGAGCTGCAGCTGGAGCAAGTCCTGTGATGCCTTTTTTTTTTTAACTTTATTAAAACAAGAGAAAATCTGGTAACTGAAGCACAATATGCTGAAGTTGAGGCTTGACCTGGAGGGCTACACTGCTCTTCCTGAGCAAGACACACTCTCCTTCAGAGGTGTTCTACTGATCCTCCTTACCAGGAACACCTCTGGGCATAAGGAAATGTGTCAATTAGACAAGTACTGCAGTGTGCTGCTCAAATCCTCAAGCCAAGCTGCACTGGCCTAAGAGAACCTCAAAGAGGCTGCCAGGAGAAGGATAAGTTCCCCCTTCTGCTGAGACAGAGAAAATACTGAAACTGACCTCTAGGACCACAAGGTTATCTATCAATGTGATGTCACTAAGCTTCCAGAATTTTCTGTCTCATCTGCTGATAGGGGGGGACACAACCTGCTTGTCTGGACTGGTCTAGCAGGATGAACTGGAAAGTACAGATAAGGGTGACCAAAATGATGATAGGGTTGGAAGGGGATCTTATGAAAAAAAGATCTAAATGGTTAGAGCTTGTCACCTTGGAGAAGAAATGGCTGAGGGGGCGATATGAGAGATCTGTAAAATGAGTGAAGTAGAACAAGTAAACGCGAACTGGTGGTTTATTCCTTCAAAAAGTATAAAGAGCAGGGAACATGCAATGAAGCTACAACGTAGTACATTAAGATTAATCAGAACATTTTTTTTTCACTCAACAGGCTGTAATAAAAGTTCACATTCGCTGTCCATGTTGGACAGCATTATTGCCCAGGACATCAGATTAAATAGAAACGAGACAAAGGCATCCATTAGGTAAATCAAAACCAAAACAAAAAATGTCTCCAGTCACAGACAGCGCTTCACTCAAGCTCAAACAAAAATGAAAACACTCAGAACCATCCACTCATGCCTCTGACCAAAAAATGACCTCACAAAGATCTTAACAGTAGTGGGTCTGTCACACAGCTTATCCCAAAAGGTCTGTCAACTCTTGTTTCCCTTACTGACATTCTAGTCTTATCTGAGCCCCAGATTCCCCAGCTAGAGGATCCTGTCTCTAACTCTCACATAGCTCTTCTTCAACTACTATCATGATTTGTTCAAGATACAGTGGTGGTCCTCCAAAATACCGCTCCAGATGCTCTGGTTCCTTCTCAGGTGACATAGCCTGCCCAGCCAGTGGGGCTCAATCAGAAAGCATTCAGTCTTTTCCCAGACCTTCCTTTCAGTCTGGACTCCTGTTCCTTTTACAATCCAATTACCCAGGATGGATATCAATCCCCTAGGAGCATAGGCTTTTCTCCACCTTAGGAACAGCTTCCAGAATAAAGCAAGCATCTAGAATATCAAAACCAACAACCTGGACATATTTTCTCAGAAGGCTCAAATGAGGAGTATTCATCCCAATTTTTTACAAAAAAAAATCTCCAAAGCCTTAGCCCTATCTCTAGCCCTCGCACCTGCTAATAAAAGATTTTTTTTTTTTAAGATTCTGCGCTCTTTTGTTTGGTGCAACCAGAGGTTAAAGCCCTCCCAGTACACTAAATTCTTAAAGAAGCCCCTATGTAATTTCAAACCCTCCCTCCACTTTACCCCCCACCACATCTACTTCCTCTCCCCTGTTTCATTCACCCTCACAAAAGACCTAGAACTTTAATGCTACCAATGCTGTACTTTGCTGTTATTTAACTTAAATACTAGTTAAATAACATGTAGTAATAATGTTCTAGTACTAACATTACTGTTCCATGTGTGCTAGTTTAGTGAAGTTAAGCTAATTCCACACTGTTCCATGTAAACTGCCTTGACATTATGATGAGGTGGTATATAAAACCAGTTAGATAGAAAGCTGCAGACCACATTTATCTATCTAGAAAACCCTGCCCTTGGAGGTTAGAACTGATCTTTTTGGTGCCAGGACATGATCATATCCACCTTTCTCATCAATCAGTGGTATCGGAAGTGGATGTCAAGCTTAGCTTTTTCTAAGCCTCTAGCTTATTTATTTATGCTTTTCCAGTAGCAGCTCAAGGTGAGTTACAATCGGGTACAGTAGGTATTTCCCTGCCTCCAGAGAGCTTACACTCTACATTTGTACCTGAGGCAATGGAGGGTTAAGTGACTTGCCCAAGGCCACAAGGACTACTAGTGAGCTTCAAACCCTCGTCTCTGTGGTCACAGACCACTGCTCTAACCACTAGGCTGCTTCTTCAAGTTTCTTCAGACAAGGACCATATCCTCCTGCATAAGGTGAAAGCTTACCAGAATACCATACTTGCCAAGAAGATTGTGGCCTACTGGCTTTAGATGTTTTACTGCCATCATGCGCTGTATAACCAGCTCACTGACCAGCAGAATTCCTTGTGTATATCTACCTCTCACCTAATTCATTCCACATATGCCACAGTGGTTGGAGCAGCAGCTTCGGCCATCTCAGTTTAAAGAGAAGCGTGGTTCAGAGCACAGGAACGATCTCCATAGCAAGATAGCCAATGCACCATGTCTTGGGGACAGTCTTTGACTCTAAGGTAAAGAGGCGTTTTCCAGATAAAAAAATGATAGCTCTGCAGTACCACTAGAAATCTCTTCCCATTCCTGAAAAAGTCAATGACATTATTACAGGAGATCTTACCACTACTAATGCTTCTAAAACTTTTACCTGAGATGAAGATATTAACTGTATCCCAGGCCTCTATCTCAATGTACAATACCTCAATCATGTAATCAGCATTCTAGAGGCGAGAAGGAGGAGCACTGCTCTCGCAGATCAGGAGGGGAACACAGGAAGCAAGAGCTGTAGGTTGGTGAAGACTGCTTTATTGAGAAACACCCCTATGCGTTTCGGCAAACGCCTTCCTCAGGGGACACACAGCTAACATAAAACATAAGAAATATTAAAAACATATAACAACCATCATAAATAATTAAAAAATATGAAGTAAAATGTAAATCAATATTATAATAAAATTAAAGAATAAAAACAATGCACAAACACATTAAAAATAACTTATAAAGTCAGTAGGGCCGAGACAAAGGAAAAGGTAAATATACTGGGGACAGATAATAAAAAACTTTACATAACCATAAATGGAAAATTAATCGTGTTCATATAAAAGCAAATACACAACAGAAATGAGTTAGGATAATGGCCATGTATATTAAAGAGCCATATACTGAAAATGATAAAAAGTAAAACCACATAAATAGATAAATGTACATAAAGTATGATAGACAAGGAATCCAGTAGGTGAATAAAAAAAGGTGAATTGAAGCTGATATATATAAATTACAAACACCTACTAGAACTGTACCAGGAAAGGTGTCTCTTTAAGACAATTGTGTAAAGCTGCTATACACTAGCTAAAAGAAAATTTGACAAAAATTATTGTATAAGGAAATGTATTATTAAAAAAGGGTGAATCAACTGAATATACATTAAGAGAGATATGAATATATACTCATTATAAATTGGACTGCTAAATACATAACTCAGTAGAGCATAAAAAATAAATAATAGTATAAAATAATATCAAAAGGAATAAATAAATAAATAGATAAAAGCATGGTCAAATAAGATCTAATAAGATCAAAAATGCGAAATAAGCAAACATAACAAACACTCACCATAGTTAAATCTATTAGAATATCTCTTTAAAAAAGTAGTGCGAGACTGCTGTGAAGATCTAAAGGGAACATCATAAAGAATTAATCAGGAGGACTATGAACAATAATACTGTGGTATTCATGAATTAATGTGAAAGGGGATAAAATCTTAAACTGAAGGCCAGGAACATCACCAATTTAATCATAACCAATTTTTGGTGCACACGCATCGTGCATAAGTACAGGAACACAAAGCAGATTAGCAAAATCTGGACAAATATTTATCTAAGAAAGATAAGTGTATCAAAACGGTATAAAGGAAGGACCATACCGGGCATGTGATTCAAAAGAAGGGGGATGTGTGCGGACAGCCAAAAAAGTGCATAATGTTACTAAAATGAATTCAATGAATGGCTCACAAAAAATCAAGAAATACTTGTTTGGTGCAACCGGAAAAAAGGCGGTATGTAGAAGGTCAAACAAATAAGTTAAAAAACGTGAAACACTGCAAGGACCACGAAGGAAGTTCAGTGCAAGATAGATACAGTTATTTAACCACATTTGCCGGTCAAACATTATAGTTGAAAAAAACCGCGAAAAAATACAGGGATCCCGAAGTCCGTGCAGCACAAGTTAGATACAGTTATTTAACCACAATTGCCGAACTAATCAGTTGGTTGGAATTGGAAGGATACGTGACGGCCAGTGTAGCCCTAACCAACATGTAATACACGTGGGCCAAAAGGGAGGAAGCCAGCCAGGACAAGTAATGCATAGTAAAATTACACAGTATAAATAAAAGGATGGCTCTGGACAAATTGAAAGTATACTATTGAATACAACTGTCAGGGGTAGTGTGTTGAGAATAAGCCATTCCGAAACAGAAGCAAGAGAAATATAGGAAAATAAAAGACCCAGTAAGTACAGAATAAAAAGGAGTTTTTTGTAATAAATTACCGGACCCAACCGAGGATTAGTATCAGGAGAATAATCCTAGTCGGCAGCGTTTCAAAATGAAATCCCACAGAGACTGTATAGTTAGAGAGCTGTTGACCTGGAATTTGAGAACAAATTTTTATCTTTTCATCCGTATAAAAAACACATCCTCCTTTGGAAACGGTATATCAACGATGTACTTGTTGTCTGGGATGGTCCAGAAGCTGTTTTACAGACTTTTCACACTTGGCTGAACACGTTGGATCCCAATTTACAATTTGAAGGCACATATAGTTTGGAATCTATCCCATACCTCGATATCTTGATCAAAAAGTCGGATAAAGGGTTCGTCACTGACCTTTATCGCAAATCCACGGATAGGAACACCTTTCTCACATATGATAGCTGTCATAATACTGCTTTCAAACAAAATCTACCCATTAGTCAATTTCTAAGAATTAAGAGACTTTGCACAGATAATACAGATTTTGAGAAACATGCCACAGACCTATACCAAAGGTTTGCACAACGGGGGTACCCTAACAAATGTATTCATAAGGCGTATCAAAGGGCCTGTAATACTGATCGGTCTACACTTTTGACAAATACGGTTCAATCTAATACTGATAGGGTGACCTGCCCTCTCACTTTTTCTGTACATTCCAAAACTATTACTGATATCTTGAAACAAGAGTGGCACCTTATATCGTCCTTACCTGCTTTCAAATCCAAACGCCTAATGGTGGCATACAAACGAGCACCCAATTTGAGTCATTCGTTAGTTCCCTCTGCGCTTACTGCCCCTAGACCTTCACCCACAGTCAAAGGTCACTACAGCTGCGGTAATTGCTCTGTATGCACACATGCAATCACCGCAAAAAATTGTTTTAGTCACAGGTCCACAGGACATAAAATTGATATACATCATTACTCAAATTGCAAGACCATTAATGCCATTTATTTGATATTATGCCCCTGTGATATGGTCTACATAGGTAAATCTTTAAGACAAATACGTACGCGAATTATCGAACACAGAAGCAACATCCAGAGGAAAATTACTGACAAACCTTTAGTCTCGCATTGGTTGGAGAAAGGCCATTTGATCAGCGACTTAAAATTTTTAGTCATTAAGACTGTCATTCCACATTGGCGCGGGGGTAATATCAATAATACCTTACTTAGGTTAGAACAACGTTTTATTTATGAATTCAGCAGTCTGGAACCATTTGGCCTCAATCAAGAGATAGACCTTTCTGTCTTTTTATAATGAGGTCAACAATTTGACACTTTTTTGATTCATATTTTAATCTTATTTTTTATCACATTATATTGATTCATGACAACAATTTTATTCAGTTATGTGTTTATTTAATTTTTTAATCATTTTATCATCCTTTGTCATATGGGTCATTCATCTAATGTGTATCATTGGTTTCACCGGATCACTTTTGAATCCTATGAACCCCCCTTCTCTGTATGATTTACCTAGTTATATATACTTCTTTCATGGTCTATAGACTGATTAGTTATATCCATGCATTTAGATGCAATATTGGTATATTATGAATACATTCTATATACACTACTAGCAGATGTGCTTCCACCAACTTGCCAACGACTTCGCTATTTGTTGCACATCACAAGGTATCTGATCCATCGTTGTACGTGTTCTTCTGCCTCCCATTACTCCGCCCAGTCATTCCACGTCATCAATAGCACAAACTCGCCGGATGTTTTAAAGATCGATTGATCCATCCTATTTGTTTCCTTTTATAATATATGATTTCTCTAAGTTTAATTCGTAATTTTGAGCACTCCTTTGATTTTTGCTTTCTTGATCCGTTTTTCGGCCTGTTCTGTCCACCCAGCCTCCGCCCACTGGTTCGATGACGTCATTCTGGCGGGAACTTCGGCGTTTATTTAGCATTACCACCATTTTTCTTTTGTTTTCATTGTTGCAACAGCTCTCTAACTATACAGTCTCTGTGGGATTTCATTTTGAAACGCTGCCGACTAGGATTATTCTCCTGATACTAGTCCTCGGTTGGTTCCGGTAATTTATTACAAAAAACTCCTTTTTATTCTGTACTCACTGGGTCTTTTATTTTCCTATATTTCTCTTGCTTCTGTTTCGGAATGGCTTATTCCCAACACACTACCCCTGACAGTTGTATTCAATAGTATACTTTCAATTTGTCCAGAGCCATCCTTTTATTTATACTGTGTAATTTTACTATGCATTACTTGTCCTGGCTGGCTTCCTCCCTTTTGGCCCACGTGTATTACATGTTGGTTAGGGCTACACTGGCCGTCGCGTATCCTTCCAATTCCAACCAACTGATTAGTTCGGCAATTGTGGTTAAATAACTGTATCTAACTTGCACTGAACTTCCTTCATGGTCCTTGCAGTGTTTCGCGTTTTTTAACTTATTTGTTTGACCTTCTACATACAGCCTTTTTTCCGGTTGCACCAAACAAGTATTTCTTGATTTTTTGTGAGCCATTCATTGAATTCATTTTAGTAACATTATGCACTTTTTTGGCTGTCCGCACACATCCCCCTTCTTTTGAATCACATGCCCGGTATGGTCCTTCCTTTATACCGTTTTGATACACTTATCTTTCTTAGATAAATATTTGTCCAGATTTTGCTAATCTGCTTTGTGTTCCTGTACTTATGCACGATGCGTGTGCACCAACAATTGGTTATGATTAAATTGGTGAAGTTCCTGGCCTTCAGTTTAAGATTTTATCCCCTTTCACATTAATTCATGAATACCACAGTATTATTGTTCATAGTCCTCCCGATTAATTCTTTATGATGTTCCCTTTAGATCTTCACAGCAGTCTCGCACTACTTTTTTAAAGAGATATTCTAATAGATTTAACTATGGTGAGTGTTTGTTATGTTTGCTTATTTTGCATTTTTGATCTTATTAGATCTTATTTGACCTTGCTTTTATCTATTTATTTATTTATTCCTTTTGATATTATTTTATACTATTTATTATTTATTTATTTTTTATGCTCTACTGAGTTATGTATTTAGCAGTCCAATTTATAATCTGAGTATATATTCATATCTCTCAATGTATAGATATTCAGTTGATTCCCCCTTTTTAATAATACATTTCCTTATACAATAATGTTTGTCAAATTTTCTTTTAGCTAGTGTATAGCAGCTTTACACAATTGTCTTAAAGAGACACCTTTCCTGGTACAGTTCTGGTAGGTGTTTGTAATTTATATATATCAGCTTCAATTCACCTTTTTTAATTCACCTACTGGATTCCTTGTCTATCATACTTTATGTACATTTATCTATTTATGTGGTTTTACTTTTTATCATTTTCAGTATATGGCTCTTTAATATACATGGCCATTGTCCTAACTCATTTCTGTTGTGTATTTGCTTTTATATGAACACGATTAATTTTCCATTTATGGTTATGTACAGTTTTTTTATTATCTGTCCCCAGTATATTTACCTTTTCCTTTGTCTCGGCCCTACTGACTTTATAAGTTATTTTTAATGTGTTCGTGCATTGTTTTTATTCTTTAATTTTATTATAATATTGATTTACATTTTACTTCATATTTTTTTAATTATTTATGATGGTGGTTATATGTTTTTAATATTTCTTATGTGTTTTATGTTAGCTGTGTGTCCCCTGAGGAAGGCGTTTGCCGAAATGCGTAGGGGTGTTTCTCAATAAAGCAGTCTTCACCAACCTACAGCTCTTGCTTCCTGTGTTCCCCATCAGCATTCTAGAGAACACACATATCAATTAACGTCTTAGGCTTCTTCAGTGAAGCTCAATCCCAATTTTTGACTATCCTCCACTCAAGGCCAGAATCCTTCAGTTGAGGGAGGCTTGGAAGAAAATCACAATGGACTGTTGGGTCCTCTTCATTGTTCGGCAAGGATACAAGATAAGTTCTCATATATCTGCCCTAAACTCAGCCTTTTGCATTCTCTATTCCCCATGACCACTGGTCCATTCTGGAGCAAGAAATTGCAACACTTCTCTACACCAACTCAATCAAGCAGGTTCCAAAGTTTCAGAGAAGCCATGGATTCTACTCCAGATTTTTTTCCCTGTCCAAAGAAGACAGGGAGTCACTGATTGACCCTAGATCGTTGCAGTTTCAACCTCTGTGTAAAGTGAGAGAAGTTCAAAATGAGCTTACTAATAGCAATTCTCCATGGACTAGCAGGATTGCGTCAGCCACACCTGGTGACGTCCTCCGGGCAGCGCCATGGATACGGAAGTGCTTTCCAGAGCTCAGAAAGGTAAACCTTTCTGAGCATGCCCAGGTAGCCCACCTTACCACTCCGCCCCCTAACCCAGCCAGTATTCTTCCTTCCGCCTTGCCAGCAAGACGGACCCTGCTCTCCATCTATCACATCACGAAATTCTCTACAAGCCACCCGGCCGCAGACATGACAAAACCTGGATTTAAAAAGTGTCATCAATGCAAAAAGAAAATGAGTATCACCGACACGCACGATGTCTGCCTGCGTTGCCTGGGCTCCGAGCACAACGTGAAGGACTATGAACACTGTGGGAGAATGTCCCCTAGAGCCCTTAAGCTCAGAAGCCACAATCTCAAGGACTACCTGTTGGGAAACGCAAGTACCTCTGCTCTTCCTTCTCTGCATGCTCTGGCTCCAGCTCCGGCTTCTGTGCTTCCTCCGGCTCCAACACCTGCTCCAGTGATCTCCTCGCGGCTAGTCCCGGCTCTGGACATGCCCGTTGCGGCCTCCGTCCACTGCCGCGGTGCTGAGGCCTTCCCTGCGGGAGTTCCGCCACCTTGCCTGTCCCCCGCTTTGATGCTCTCTTCGGGGGAAGTGTTCCACGCTGCAGAAGAAGCCTCAGGAAGCCATGTGGACCCCAAAGATGGCGGATGGCTTTAGTCCTCCACGTCGGGGCTTCAGTCCTCCAGCCCCGCCCACTCTAGGAACACGCCATCAACACAGCCATCTGAGGCACGTGGGGGGCGGGATCACTGTCGGCGCTGGTCCTCCAGCCCCGCCCACAGACCTCCCTCTCGTTCTGAGGCATCAGCGAGCCAGGTCAGCGCCATTTATCTGCTCGGCGCCGGATCTCCCGCGCGCCATGTCCACGGCCACAGCAGCTGCCCTTCTAATGGATCCACTCGCGGGGGACGAGACAGGACCCGCAACGGAAGCACCACTAGCAGCAGCTCTTCCAACCATTGGAGGCAATGATCCAAGCGCAGCAGGAACAAGAGGAAAAAGTACTACAGTTGGCAGCGGCAGCGGTAGTTCTTCCAGCCGCCGGCGCCGAGGATCGAAGCGCCATAGAAACAGCCACCACTCACGACGACGCGGAAAGGGCAGGAGTAGACACGTGAGTTCCTCTAGCTCCTCTAGCCCCGACTACAGACACCGGAGTAGATCCGGATCCAGTTCCGCAGCCATTCTGAGCCTGCTATCTCAGCTGGTTAAGCAACCCGCATCCACGGCGGCCCCCCCGCCCGTGCCTTGTCAGGCACCTCCCTCAGCGGACATTCCAGCAGACCCACACATCGGGGATATCCGGCCTTCAACTCCAGGCAACGGGCCCCCCAATAATCTGTTCCCGGCCAACACTGCGGAGGAACACGATCTCGAGGCAGCCATTGTGGGATCTGCGAACCACGAACACACCACCCTGAATCAGAGATACTCTCCGGAGCCGGATGAACCCCCCCTCCGGAGGATCTCACGTATCCAAAGTTCTTAGACAAGCTTGCCTCCACCCTAACCCTAAGGGGCCATGATGATAAAAAGGAACCAGTACCGGAGGTTTTGAGATACCTCGCAGCCCCCAAGCCTGCCTTTATGCTGCCTATTCACCAGACACTTCGGGACAACCATCTAAGGCTGTGGCAGACCCCAGCGTCCAGACGCCCCTTTCCCAGGAGGCTCGAGACTAAGTACCAGGTGCAGCCTGTACCGGGATTTTCCTCTGCACAATTGCCACATCAATCCATCGTGGTGTCTTCAGCTCTCAAGCGCATTAAATCCTCGCGCACACATGCCAACAGCCCGCCCGGTCGGGACCACAAGCTCCTTGACGACATCGGAAAGAAAGTCTTCCAAGGAGCTATGCTTAACGCGAAAATAGCGGCACACCAGTTTCAACAGGTCCTCTTCAAGGACGCATGCATGGCGAACCTCAAGGCCGCCTTAGCATCTCTCCCGAGGGAATCTCAAACCTTGGTATCCAGTGCACTGGCGGATATGTCTGAGTGCAGCAAACACCTTGCCAGCACTACCTTCGACTCTTTCGAGACAGCGCTGAGGACTGCAGGCACAGCCATTTAAGCAAGACGATGGGCATGGCTGAGGGCCTCCGGCCTGCGCGACAACACCCACGACAGGATCGCAGATGCACCCTGCTTGGGCGAGTCGCTCTTTGGGGACAAGGTCAAGGATACAGTGAACGATATGAAAGAACATTGTACCACATTACAGACCTTGGCGGAGGATGGTTTCGAACGCCCCAGCGGCACTCAGAGAAGCAGCTTCCAGAGGAAACCGTACTATCCTTCCAATAAGAGGTACTCCTCCAGTCGGAAATGGCATAATAACACGTATAAGAACAAATCACGGCCGCTCACAGCAGCGCCACCCCCAGAGGGACCGTAAGCAAAAGAAGAACAGCAACGCACCCTCCAACAAAAGTGGGCCCTCCTTTTGACGCCAGATCACAGGCAACCCACAGGATTGGGGGTCGCCTGACATATTTTCTTCAAGAGTGGCGAAGTATCTCCTTGGACTCCTGGGTCCTACAGATCATCCGGGACGGCTACCGCATACGCTTTGTGGCTTCACCACACCAGAACGCCTGCCCTGCCAGCGACACGCCCCCACACCTGTGCCTTGCCATGGCCGCAGAACTGCTACACCTGCTGGACTCCTGAGCCATAGAGGAAGTACCCCCAGCCGAAAGGAACTCTGGTTTTTACTCCAGGTATTTCCTCATTCCCAAAAGGACAGGCAGCTTCCGCCCCATCCTGGACCTCCGTCGACTCAACATGTTTATCAACAAGGAGAAGTTCAGGATGTATTCCTTAAACACCATCCTTCCCCTGATCCAGACTGGCGATTGGATGGTGTCCCTGGATCTACAGGATGCATACACTCAGATCCGCATCCACAAGTCGCACAGGAAGTACCTCCGCTTCCAAGTGCTAGGGCAGCACTACCAATACAGAGTCCTCCCCTTCGGTCTGTCTCCTGCACCACGGGTCTTCACGAAGTGTGTGGCCGTAGCAGCAGCGCATCTCTGAAAGAGGAACATTTTCCATTTTCCCATACCTCGACGACTGGCTCCTAACAGCCCCCTCCGCCTCGGAGCTACAGACGGCCTTGCAGACTACCAGGACGCTACTATCGTCCCTGGGCTTTGTCATCAATTTGAACAAGTCACGTCTCACGCCTTCCCAAAGGCTAGAGTTCGTTGGAGCTGTGATCGACACCAAAGTCTCGAAAGCCTACCTTCCCGCGCACAGACTGACCACCATCACAACCCTGGCATCCAAAGCGGTCGAGGCGGCGAGTGCCTCAGCGAAGTCCATACTGCGCCTATTGGGGCACATGTCGGCCACTACATCAGTCCTCCCTACAGCGAGATTGAAGATGCGCCCGCTTCAGTGGCACCTGCGCACCCACTGGAACCAACATCATCAACCCCTCTCCGTCCATATCCCAATGACTCCCCAGATCTGTACCCAGCTCCGGTGGTGGACGGTACCAACGAACCTTTCAGTGGGCAAGGATTTCCATCCCCACGAACACCAAGTGATCCTCACTACGGACGCATCAAACACGGGCTGGGGTGCTCACACCCGACTGTTCAACACCCAAGAGGAGTGGTCCCCGCAGGAGAGGACCTTACACATCAACCTCCTCGAGTTAAGGGCCATCAGATACGCCATGAAGGCGTTCCTCCCGCAGTTGGCCAGGAAAACCATCCTCATCCAGACGGACAACCAGATGGCCACGTTTTACATCAACAAGCAAGGGGGCACTGCCTTGTGCTCCCTCTGCAGGGAAGCGCTACAGATATGGACCCTGGCCCTAAGGAGCAGATGCCACCTCCGGACCTCCTATCTCCCAGGGGACCTGAACGTCCTGGCGGACAAGCTGAGCAGACAACTGCAGCCGCACGAGTGGAGTCTTCTCCCAGAGGTCTCCGAAAGTCTCTTCCGACACTTGGGGTCACCGAGCATCGACCTATTCGCCACAGAACAGAATGCCAAATGCCTCCTATTCTGCTCCAGGCACCCGTCAGCCAAGAGGCTGGCGGCGGATGCATTCGATGTATTCTGGGGGGAGTGGTCTCTGGTGTATGCCTTCCCACCGACCCCCCCTCATCCCGGTGACACTGCAACGGATTATCCAAGACAGAGCCCACGCCATCTTGATTGCTCCCCACTGGCCGTGCCAGATGTGGTTTGCCCTGTTACTGCGCCTGCCCCTCAGACCGGACCTAATTACGCAGAACGGCAGCAGCACACGACACCCCAACCTCAAAGCCCTATCTCTCACTGCATGGAGGTTGAGCGGCAGGGCCTAGCCAACCTCCAACTACCTGTTGAGGTGCAGGACGTGGTGCTAGCAGCCAGGAGGCCTTCCACCAGAAAGTCCTATGGTCTCAAATGGAAGAGATTCAGCATCTGGTGTGCAGCACAAGGCCTCGAACCCACCACATGCCCACTTCCCAGCGTATTGCAGTACCTCAATTCTCTGTCTAGCCTCGGACTGCAAGCACAATCCATCCGAGTCCACCTCTCCGCAATAGCGGCCTTCCATGTGCCTCCTGCGGGGGCCATTTCTATTGGGGCCCTACCCCTCACTACGCGCTTCATGAAAGGCCTGTCAAATCTGAAACCCACGATCAGGCATCCGGTGCCGCCTTGGGATCTCAACACTGTCCTACAGCGCTTGACACAAGATCCCTTTGAGCCGCTCCTATCAGCAGACATGAAATTCGTCTCCTGGAAAACCCTATTTCTCCTGGCCATCACTTCCGCAAGAAGGATCAGCGAGCTGCATGCTCTAGTAGCACACCCTCCCTATACGCAGCTACACCAGAACCACGCATCCCTGCGTACCAATCCAAAGTTCGTGCCAAAGGTGTCTTCGGCTTTTCATGTCAACCAGTCCATTGAACTTCCTTCATTTTTTCCGGAGCCTCATTCTTCGGATGAGGAGCGACGCCTGCACACCCTTGACTGTCTCCAGGCCCTCCGGACCTATTTACAGAGGACGCAAACCATCAGGAAAAGCGAACAGCTGTTCGTATCTTTCGATCCGAACAGACCCGGCCAACCTGTCAATAAGAGGACCCTTTCGCATTGGGTGACGGCATGCATCTCCTGTTGCCTCGACCCATCGCGCACCGGGGACCAACCGAGAGTGGGCCCTCACCAGCTCAGAGCGCTTACAACTTCAATCGCTATCCTCCGCGATGTCCCACTAACTGAGGTCTGCAGAGCAGCCACTTGGTCCTCCCCGCAAACCTTCCAGAAACACTACTGCCGACTTCAGGGGAACTGCGCCCTCGGCGTGGCCGTCCTCTCTACTGCTACGAACCCAGTGGAGCGCTGAGTACCCGGGACTCTTGCCAGCGCTTGTACCTAGCCTGTCATGCTTCTGCATTACATTACTATTTGCACTGCTTGCTCTGTCTGCATTGTTTTGCACTATTGCACTGTCTGCACTATTGCACTGTCTGCACTGTTTGCACTATTTGCACTGTCGCAATTGCAAGGTTTCACCGGTTTGATAACAATAAACTAGCAATCTGTTGTTCTACGACTGTCCCAGGTCTCTGGATGTATCAGTACTCTGGCCTCCTCCCCGCAGCCTGCTCTGCAGCTAGGGAGACACCAGGTGTGGCTGATGCAATCCTGCTAGTCCATGGAGAAAACGGGGTTACTTACCTGTAACAGGAGTTCTCCGTGGATAGCAGGATAAGTCAGCCACACAATCCCACCCACCTCCCCTGGAGGAGGCCATGCCGGACTGCTCCCTAGCTAAGGCAACTAGCTTGGAACTCACTGGCTGGGTTAGGGGGCGGAGTGGTAAGGTGGGCTACCTGGGCATGCTCAGGAGGACGTCACCAGGTGTGGCTGACTTATCCTGCTGTCCATGGAGAATGCCTTAGTAGTAGTAGCTCAGCTCAGTAAAGTGGGCCATTATGTTTTTTTCTTATCTTAGATGATTGACTAGTATCAGTTACAAACAAAACAAAATCCTTAAACTTCTCCATTCAAGAAACTGTGTCATTTCTAAGATCTTGGTCTTTTGATTAACACACACAAATCAACCCTAGTACCAACTCAAACCGTTACATTCACTGGGGCTCACATTAACACAAAGCACAAAAAAAGCATACCTTCCCTAGGAAAGGGTGACAATGATAGTCCATCTCAGCTCGCACCTCAGCTGGAATTCTTACATCTCAGCTTGCTTTATCCTCAAACTTCTTGGACACATGTCAGCAGCAGTGTATGTCGTGTCTCTGACCAGACTTCACATAAAATCATTGAAATGATACTTTAAACTACACTGGGATCAACATAGATAGACCCTCGGAAAGAAAGTTCCCATTTCAGAATCAAAGACTCCTTGAATTGGTGGATGAATACAGGAACTCTACTCAGATACCCATTCACATCTACAATTTATTTTTATTTACTTAATAAGTTTTCTATACCGCTTTTTCTTGTATTCAGTGAACAAATAAACTGAGAACTTTACATAGAACAAGGGACTTGAACTTGGAGTTCAGGGTCAAACTGTTAATTGCATTGTGAATTTACTTCAGACTGTGAGATCTGTTGTCACTGTATGTTTGTGAACATATGCTAGTGAAGTCAATATAGGATGGCTAGAACCATCTAGAGGGGTGTGAGTTTTATTGTGGTGGGTGCGTGTCCAAGGGTGATATTAGGTGTCCAATCCATAGTATTTCAAAAAGAGTATTCCAATGCCAGCTGTTGCTCTAACCACAGATGCCTCTACCTTTGATTGGGTGTGGGGGGCAGCGTTTCTATCAAATATAAGCATTTAAAGCCACTGGACCAGTGTTGAACATAGGTCATATGATCTTTTTCTGCCATCATGTTTCTATCTAGTCTGCCCTTCCATATCGACTACAATAGTCCCCTTTTTACCTTTAGAGATCTTCTGTGTTTGTCTAAAGATAAAAAGGGGACTATTGTAGTTGATATGGAATGCACATGGCAGATCAATCTTCTAGAACTAACCCACATTTTCAAGACCATAAATGCTTTCAAAACATGGCAACAAGGAAAAGTTGTCATGGTCAGCATAGACAATCAAGTTGCAGTGTTTTTACAACAAGCAAGGCCTTGAAGCAATAAAATTGGCATATAGTATGTGCCCTCTAAATCACCTTTTAAGTGGTCTATCTCTCCAGTCAAGGACTCACAACTAGCAGCCTCTCAGCCATCAACTAGATCCAAAAGTATTGTCCCTCAAATAGAAGATCACAGACCACTTCTTTATAATGTGAACCTCAGAGAGAGATCTGTTTGCAGTGATGGACAATATACTTCACTCACTTTTGCTCCACTTGTTTAAGCCCAGAGTGGATAGCACACTATGCTTTCATAAATTCTTTACCTCTGTTTCTGCTAATCAAAAAGTATTGCAAAAGGTGTACAAAGGCAAGTCATAGATGATTCTTATCTCCCCTTGTTGGCTCAGACAGATCTCATTTCCAAGCTTTCTGGCCTTCAATTCAAAGCTAGCTCTACCATTGGGTCACAATTCCACTCTAGTCAGCCAAAAAGAGGGGCTAATTCACCTGTGTCGGTCAGGCTTGCAGGATAACCACGATGCTTATAAATGCTAGAGATTTGCATATACTGCCTACATTGTATGCAAATTGATCTCATGCATATCCGCTGTAAATATTTTGAAAATCTGGCTGGCTATGGTGTCCCCCAGGAGCAGTTTGGGAAGCCCTGAATTAAATGATCATTCCTAAGATCATCTTCTGTACTAATAATGTAACACTAAATGCCCTCATTTTCCCCTGAAGCATCCCTAAAGTGTACTCATTAACCCCTATCAAGCTTATCATTTTTATATGCATAAATATTCCTTAATTATGGATTTCCTTTTCCAAAGCATGTTCATTTCCCCTTAATGACTACTTCTAGCTGTGTTCTGCGGTGCAGAAGGACTAGAGCGAAATAAAACTGTCATCAAACCTTTTTGTCTTAATGAATTGCAGTGTATTAGTATTTAACCTCGTGTGGAGTCTGTTGCATCTCAAGAGAGGTTGGAAGAAGCCCATGGCAGGGGGCTGCATGTGACTAATATTTAACAATCCCAGGAAATTAACTCCAGTGGCAGGACCATTCTCTTCTTAAGGACTGCCATTCAATTCAGAGAAGCTATTGCAAGCAAATAGTTATCCTATAATTGAGGCAGAGTTGCTGATAAATTTATTTATAGAGAAAAGGATTCTAATTTTCATTTAGTTTGGAGAGGTGGAGGATGATTTTTATAACAGAGCATCTAGATTAATGGGACAGGAAGGTGTCTGTCAGAATCTATTGTTTAGCTCTGAATACGCTGCTCTTTGCTGCCCCTTTGAACCTGCCACACTAGGTAACTGCCTAGGTTGGCTGAAGGTTAGGCCTGAGACTGATGCTACACCTGCTCTGTAGCAGGCATAAGTGTTAGGGTGTACTTTGTGTGCATATATGTGCACACCTAAACTCCATGCTCTGCACAAACTCCTCCCTTGAGCACACCTACTCTATAGGTATGTGCTGGTTTGTACTGTGCATGCTTTGAGGCGTTAGTTAACTTTACAAGGGGCCTTTTCTGTGTGCACAGAGTTTATAATGTTAGCCTCTTATTGTACTACCCATGCCTGAGGATTGACTTCTGGTTGGTGACTTGCATCTGCGGCCTCAGCACACAGAAGCATTTGCAAACATTGGCCACCCAATTTAGAGCCCATGATGGCTCAACTCCTTACCATGACCTGTCTAGAAGGATCCTGCATGCATGAAACAGCCTGCTAGGGGTGGGAGAGAGGAGAAAGGGAAAATTTCAAGAAGGCTGGTGACGACAAAGCACACATGCCCCACAGAGACAAAGATGAGAGGCGGGTTGGTGGTGTTAAGCACTGGTAATTTTCTCAAAATAAAAATGGATTGGGGCAGGTCGTACCTATCTCCAGGAACAAGCAGGAATGAGTCTTCACATATGGGTACGTCGGTACCGACGGAGCCTGTGCGGGAATGCTCCCCAGCGTCCAATCAGAAAGCTTTTGGGAGCATCCCTCAGCGCCTGCGTGCTGTCTTCCCGCCTTTCCAACTGTCTCTCCTCAGTTTTCATTTTTCCGCGGAGCCGGCAGGACATCGTCCTGTCACCGCAGAACATTTTTTTCTTTAATTCTTGTTTTCTTGTGGTCACGGCTGTTTCCCCGCCTCCACCGGTACCGCCGGTGGGTTTTTTCTTTTCTTTTTCTCAAACTCGGAGTATTTTTCCCTCAGTTTCTGTCTTAGGTTTTTGGGCCTGTAGGCCCCTCCATCATGGAGCCTTCTTCTCCTAAGAAGTGCCTTAACTGTGGAAATACAGTTTTCTTTTTAGACTCCAATGACTGGTGTCTAACCTGTTTGGGTCCTGACCCTTTTCCTCTGGAGCCATTAGGCTACAATTTTATGAGAAGAGATTTTCCATTTCGAGTTTCCCTCGATACCGCGTTCCCTTCCAGTGTCAGGGCACCGACCATTTCTTCTCTACAGGATCAGGTAACCCACAAACAGTCTGTTAAGACTGGCCAATCCTTGAGTGGTAGGTCTCATGCCAAGCATGATGACGGCTCCGGCCTTGCCCTCAAGACCCTATTGGCTTTAAAACCCCGGCGGGAGTCTTCGGTCTCCAAAGCCTTTCAGGGGTTTCAGGTTGTTCCTGGGGCTCACCCCTCACAGAACATACCTGAGCCATGCTCGGTGGTGGCATCCGCTTTGAGCGGTACCGATACCCCGGCATCGGCACTGGTGTTGAGTGATCCACTCTTCACCAGGGATCGTCATCTGGCGTTCTCGGTACCTTCGGGACCGATCGATACGTCCCAGATTGACTTTCCAGTATCGGCAGCATCGCTGATACGACCACCGACGTCGGTACCCTCTAGACATGCATCGATAGACTCGCTTCCTTCGATGCCGAGTCTGGAATCGATATCTAGTCCGGAAGACTGGGTACCAATGCGTCTCGGAACCGACGCTTACCGATTCCGGATGCACGGTATCGAGGATACTCACCAAGGGTTTTTGGTTGCCTCGGTACCGCTTGAGCAGCCTCCGATGACTACTTCGATGTCGGTATCGCCTCCGATTCCGGCACAGATACCGGTATCGGTATCGATGCCGGTTCCTGCAGTACCATCGGGACTAAATACTTCCATGCCTTTTTCACCAGGATCGCTCCTTTCTATACCTAGTTTGGAGTCGATACCTGGCATGGATGATGCAGTACTGACTGTCTCAAGTCATAACCGCCAGTACCAGTATCCATCCATTGGGGCTCCTTTTCTGCACCGGACCAGTACATCCTACGGTGCCCAGGCTAGTTCTTCAACTTTAGCTTGTCCAGGGATGGTTCCTGTTGGAGATCCTTCTTTTCAGAAATTTCTCCTTGACATGGCAACATTCCTTGCTATTCCTATCCCTGGCTATGATCCTACACAAGGCTCTTCTGGGGAAAAGGCGCAGGGGCTAATGGGAAATTTCCCATCAGCCCCTCGCGTCTAAAGGGGCAGATGGGAAATTTCCCATTAGCCCCTGCGGGCTTTACAGAGACGCGAGGGAGCACTCTCCCTTCGCGAATCTGAAAGCCCTTGCAGAGGGCTCAACGAGGAGAGGGGGCCCCGCGGGACACTCCATTCTGCCGCTGCTGCGACGGACGCGGCAGCGGCAGCAGCTAGAGCCAGTTTTTTGTTTTTTTTAAATTTGCCAGAAGAGAAGGGAAGGGAAGGGAGGGGGAGGGGGGGTTAAGACTGGTAATGGGCTGGGGGGCTGATGGAGGCTGTCTGGAAATGGGGTGATGGGGGGTTAGGACTGGAAATGTGCTTGGGGGGGGTTAGGACTGGAAATGTGCTGAGGGGGGTTAGGACTGCTAATGGGCTGGGGCTGATGGAGGCTGACTGGAAATGGGGTGAGGGGGGGGGTTAGGACTGGAAATGGGCTAGGGGGGGGTTAGGACTGGATATGGGCTGGGGGGGGTTAGGACTGGAAATGGGCTGGGGGGGTTAAGACTGCTAATGGGCTGGGGCTGATGGAGGCTGACTGGAAATGGGGTCGGGGGGTTATGAAAGGAAATGTGCTGGGGGGGTTAGGACGGGAAATGTGCTGGGGGGGTTAGGACTGCAAATGGGCTGGGGCTGAAGGAGGCTGAGTGGAAATGGGGTCGAGGGGTTAGGACTGGAAATGTGCTGGGGGGGGTAAGGACTGCTAATGGGCTGGGGCTGATGGAGGCTGACTGGAAATGGGCTAGGGGGGGCGCTTAAGACTGCTAATGGGCTGGGGCTGATGGAGGCTGACTGGAAATGGGGTGGGGGGGTTAGGACTGGAAATGGGCTGAGGGGGTTAGGACTGGTAATGGGCTGGGGGGGGTTAGGACTGCTAATGGGCTGGGGCTGATGGAGGCTGACTGGAAATGGGGTGATGGCGGGTAACGAATGGAAATGGGCTAGGGGGGGGTTAGGAGTGCTAAGGGGGTGGGGGTGGTGGAGGCTGACTGGAAATGGGCTAGGGGGGGGTTAGGACTGGAAATGGGCTGGGGGGGTTAGGACTGGAACTGGGCTGGGGGGGGGGTTAGGACTGCTAATGGGCTGGGGCTGATGGAGGCTGACTGGAAATGGGGTGGGGGGGGTTAGGACTGGAAATGGGCTGGGGGGGTTAAGACTGGTAATGGGCTGGGGGTTGATGGAGGCTGACTGGAAATGGGGTGATGGGGGGTTAGGACTGGAAATGGGCTGGGGGGGTGGTTAAGATTGGTAATGGGCTGTGGGCTGATGGGGGCTGTCTGGAAATAGGGTGATGGGGGGTTAGGATTGCTAATGGGCTATGGGGGGGTTAGGACTGCTAATGGGCTATGGGGGCGCTAGGACAGGAAATGGGCTGATGGGGAGGGGATAGGACTTGAGGTGGGCTGATGTGGTTAGGACTGGTAATGGGCTGTGGGCTGATGGGGGGGGGGGTTAGGACTGGCAATGGGCTATGGGGGGCTGACTGGAAATGGGCTGATGGGGTTAAGACTGGAAGTGGGCTGATGGGGGGTTAGGACTGGTAATGGGTTATAGGGGGGGCTTAAACTGAAAATGGGTTGATGGGGGGCTAGGACTGGTAATGGGTTGGGGGATTGCTATGACTGGAAATGGACTGAGTGGACGGGGAGGCTTGAACTGCAAATAGCTGATGGGGAGGGAGCTTGGAATGGAAATGGGCTGTGAGGGAAGGGAGCTAGGACTGAAAATGGGCTGATGGAGCAGCTAGGATAGGACTGGAAATGGACTGTTGGGGGGGAGCTAAGATTGGAAATGGGCTGTGGTGGGGGCTTGAATTGAAATGGACTCATGGAGGGGCTAGAACTGGAAGTAGGCTCATGGGGGGCTTGGACTGGAATTGGGCTGAGTGGAGGGGAGCTAGGATTTGACATGGGCTGATGGTGGGGCTAGGAAATGACTAGAAATGGGCTGATGGGGGGGGCTAGGATTGGAAATGAGCTGATGAAGGGACTCAGACTGAAAATGGATGGGGGAGCTAGGACTGGAAATGGGTTGATGGGGGGCTAGGACTGGAAATGGGCTGATGCAGGGACTAGAAGGGAATGGATGCTGGGTGAGACTGGAACTAGAAGGGAGCTGATGTTGGGGGAGGATTAGAATGGGATGGGGCTGGGAGAGTAAAATGGAGAGGGGAAAAATATTTTGTGTGGGAGGGATGAAAAATCTACAATTCGCCGGGTATTGGGAGAGTAAGTGGGGATTGAGGATGGAGGGGTAAAATTTGTGTGGATGAAATAAGAATGAGGAAAGAGCAAAAGGAGAAAGATTAGTATGTTAAAGCAGATGTAGAGAGAGAGGATGGAAAGAAAACTAGAAGAGAGAAGAAAGGACAAATGGACAGCAGACGATGGAGAGTTAGCAGAAAACATGAAGAAACCAGAAGAAAGTGGCTGGAGCAATTGCAACTGAAAAAAAATGCACAAAAGGTAGAAAGATATCTCTTTATTTTGAATTTATTAACTGGAATATGAAAGCTCTGGGAAATGTGCATCATTAACGTCTGCGCTTTGTTTGGTACAAGAGGAAATTGATTTATAGTTTAAGAAACCTGTTTATAGATTTATAGTTTAAGAAACCTGTTTAATGTAAACCTGTTTAATGTATTGCCCTGTTCATTGTAAGCACTGATCAATGTTGTGAAGTGTTATTTCTGTTCACTGTAAACCGCGCTGATGTCGAATAGCGCGGTATAAAAGAAACTTTAAATAAATAAATAAATAAATATTTCTACAGTGTTGTTGTACATTCCAAGTTTGGCTTTTGGGGTTCCCAGTTTAATTATTGCCTTCCTGTTTCTAAATTGCGATTCCTTGTTTGGTGATGGTCTATGTTCTGCATGTGTAACTGAGCTGAGGTATTCTGTTTATGTAATTCCTATTTGACATTGCCACTTGTTCTCTTTCCCCAGTATTCTCTGAAATGTACTGGTTTAATATTTGCAGTGTTTCCTTTTGATAGATAGGGTCTGGTGCTTTGTGAGTCCTGGTAATGCTGTCAGGATACAGCGGGTTTGCTATGGGTTCTAAATGGGCAGCGTTTGTAGTAGTTCCTAATGTGCCTGGCGGTTGGCACTGGATTATAGTAATGTAGAAATCTTTTAGTCTTTCTTTATCCATACACTCATTAAGAGACATGTTTACTAAAAGTTAGTGAATGGTAACATTATGCAAATATTTATGCAAATAAGACCACTTATGCAAATGAGGCCCCGCACCGAGTCTCCGCACATGGCCCCGCACCCCCCTTGGGCCGCCCCTGCAGATGGGCACAACAAAGACTGGGTAATACTCCTTGTACTGGAGAAAATCTCTTCAATAAGGAGTCTTTACGTCAGGTTGCTCATTGCTCCACTGATTTCCCTGTTTCTGAGGGCTATCCTAAGCCTTCTCCTTCCCCAGTAGGTAGGAAATGCCCTACCAAACCTTCTTTCCCTAAAAGAAGGTTTTATTCTTCTCCTGCCCATCATACAGATGTTCCCAAACAAGGGAAGCCTCGCTCTGATCTGAAGAATCCAAACTTAAGCCAGAAAAATTAACCCTCAATAGGGTTCTACTTAATCTTTTTCTAACCTACAGTTCACTTCTTCTCAGCAGAAGTTTTTTCACTGTTTTTTCATTTAAAACTTTACACATGGATTCCTGTTTTCCAGGACATCCACCTGCTCTTAGGTAGGCTGAGCTGTCAGGAGATTCATGTCTATGGGTCACAGGATTTTCCTCCTCTTTCTACCATGAAGAGAGGTTTGCCAACTATCTCATGATAGTTCTCTCCTGTACCACCATGATTTTTTTTCCTTCTGCAGACTTACCATATGGCAAGTCTCCCTTCAGCTCCTATTTTTCTTTGCCCTCTTTTTCAGGACCTCCCCTATACGAGTGCTACCATACCACTGGAAGGCTTTCTTAGCCTTTCTAGTCTTCCTGTCCTTTCTAGTGTAGAGTTTTTTTCTGGAGTAACCTCCCTGCTTTCCTTGGGCAGCTCATCAGACATGATCAGGATTTTTTCATCTTGTTCTGTCTGTTCTCTGTTACTAACAGAAGGATTCTCTCTGCTGTCTTATTCAGCAGCTGCCCATGCAGGAGTTCCAGTGATTGGACTACTGGTACTTTTCCACAAGTTCCAATCTTGTCTTCCACTACTTCCAGTCTGGCCTTAGTAGTGCTTCCAAGATAATGCTTGCATCTGTCTTGGATAATCCTTATCACTTCAGGCTTATCACACTATCTTCTTTTCTTGCCATCCCCAATTCCTTTGGATTTGGCAGCATAGTTAACGTGGCAGCTGGTTTTTCTTCCAACAGCTAGTTTTATTTCCCAATTCTCCTGCATAATGCTCTCTGCAATCTTACAGAGAAGTTTTCTACTATGGGCCCTTGCTAGAGAGCATGGGGTTTTGTCTCTAATGACTATCCTATATGGTTGGAAAAGGCTTCCTCAGTCATTTCCCATGACTGTGAGGGTTCTCCACACCCTACTATCTCCTTTTATAATACAGGATATAAGCCTTTTCTGCGTGAACGTCTAAAGAGTTCTCCAATTCCTACAAGGAATATGCTCTTTTTTCCTTGCAGCTTGTCCTCATGGTATCCTACTCCTTCATGGACAGCACATATTTAACTCATAACGCATGATACCACTTTGTATCCCTCCAGTGGTCAACCTGATATCTCATCCTATGCGTTTTCTGTCCATTTACCATGCGAGAGTTCTACATGACTCAGGACTTGCTGTTTACAGACTGATATTATCCTCTGTTTTTTCACGCAACCTTCCTGGTTATTTCACTGGATAGCATTCCTGCACCATCTTAGCCAGGGGGAATAGATTCTCTATATATCTTCTCAAGTAGGTTCCACCTTCTTGTTATTAGATGAATCTTTCCTCTTCACATCTCCCATGTGAATGTTCTTATGGACATATCTCTATCTGCTTAATTGCAGACATTTATCTTTAGACATATATATTCATGTATGTCTATATCTCTATATATTTCTCTATAGATACATATGTCTGTAAGCTACGTGTGCATATGTTATGCCCTCCAGATCCCTCTATAGACATATCTATATACCTATATGTATATATACATCTATATATATGTGTATCTGTCAAGATGCTTCCTTATAGGTAGATATGTATTTACATACGTATCTCTCTGTCTATGCTTATAAAGGGTTTTACCTTCCTATAGGTTCCAGACAGTGGGCTTGCATATGTTCATACTGTCCTACAGTATGTCTGAGGTATTATGCACACAACCACTACTGTGGTACTGCCAGCTCTTACCTTAACGCTAGATTTAGGTATCCCTGAAGCTCCATACTCCAATATCTTTCCTATCTCTCACCAGTTGGGAAAGACAGGGTGGATCTTCAGTAGATCTGAGGTTTCAACCCTTCAGACATCTGTCCTTCTTGGGAATATGGGCTTTTTTCCCATACCCCTTCTTCCCTCCAGGACTGGGCTAGTTTGTCCAAATCGGTCAGTCTTCCTCTTTTGCTCCTAACTGTGAGTAACTAGACAAAAGAGTTCCCAGCTTTTTCCATAAAGCTTTCCACTAAAGATCTACCGTTTTTGTACTACCCCAGTTGACACCTGGGTAACCTGTCACTTCCAGATTTGGACCTTCACCTTCACTTCAGTGAGGTCACCTTGAAGATTCCTCTACTGGATCCCCAGTAGACTCTGTCAGCCTCTCTACTTCCTGCAATCCAGTAGGTGAGGTACATTTTGTGATTATCATGAAAATATTGAAATGAACAATTATCATACATGTAAGGACTCCTTACCTGTAGTCCTATTTTAGGTTAGCTGTTTTTCTACAGCTCCTCTCTTTCAACTCCTACCCTCCATCCTCAGGATGCCTGGCCATATGAGGTGTAGCATGTTCCAATCCCCACCATGCTAGGACTCCAGGCATCTTAGCGTGGGAGTCCCCATATGTGAAGACTCATTCCTGCTTGTTCCTGGAGATAGCACAGTTACTTACCTGTAACAGGTGATCTCTGGGAACAGCAGGAATAAGTCTTCACAACCCACCCACCTCCCCTAGGAGTTGTATCTCTCTATCTAGCTTCCTTTCCTCTTTCTCTCTTTTTGCCTCAGCTATAAAACTCAACTGAGGAGAGACAGTTGGAAAGGCGGGAAGACAGCACGCAGGCGCCGAGGGATGCTCCCAAAAGCTTTCTGATTGGATGCTGGGAGCGTTCCCGCGCAGGCTCCGTCGTTACCGACGTACCCATATGTGAAGACTTATTCCTGCTGTTCCCAGAGATCACCTGTTACAGGTAAGTAACTGTGCTTTCTCTGTCCCCTTCAGCTGCACTCGGGAAGAGGAAGCTATTTCAAAGATTCCAGCTTGCTCTCTGGAATGAGCTGTACTGCAGCATAACGGACCTGGTGCTTGTTGATCTGCAACCATCCCTTCTTTGTAGAACGGGGGTTCTCAACCAAGTTCCCTGAACACACCGACTTAGCTAAGCTTTCAAGATAGTTAGAATGAATATACATGATACAGATTTGCATACAATGCCAGCAGTGTTTACCAATCTCTCTCATGCATATTCATTTTGGTTATCCTGAAAACCTGACTGGCTAGGTGTGTCTCAAGGACTGGGTTGAGAACCTCTGTCTTTTGAGTTGAATCATAGTTCAAATGGTAAACTGTTCCAGAGTCTAAGGGGTTTGTCTACTAAACCATGTTAGCTGCTATGATTGGGCTAATGCAGAATTATCACCCAACACTGCTTTGGGCTTCCTTATAAGGGTGATCGTTTCCCCAGTGCCCTGACTGGACCACCCTGACCTAAGAACATTGTCAGTGCTGCAGATATACAGGTCCATGGCACCGACAACATTTAAAGAACAGTTTTCCCCCCCTTCAGTGGCATTTCCTCCCTCTCCCTCTCCCCTCCCCACCCCACCCCAGACAGCTCCCGATCCCCATAGGGAACTGCCCAGGTGGGATCAGTGCACCCCTGAAGCAAGTATAAGTTCTGGCTAGCCAGTAGGCTTGGCGTGGTCCTCTCTGCTCCAAACCTCTGAAGTAGTACTAACAAAAATAGCCCCATTGTTGCAGTGCTGCCCCCTAGTGTCATAACAGTATGAGCGCCACCACTTTAATTAGCAGCGATGACTGACAGGTGCAGGAGTGGGGAGGACCACTCCTGCCCCTCTGGCTACTAGACCACCAGGGACTTAAATATAAGGACTTAGAAGGGCCTTGGGGGTCCTCTCGGTCCAACTGGCTAGCAGTGATTTAAGGATTTGAAAGGGTGGGAAAGGAGGGGGTGTTAGGGGGCCTGACTGACTAGCTGGGATTTATTTAGGTACGGGGGGGGGGGGACAGAGGACTGACTGGCTAGCCAGCTGGAATTTCAGCATCAATTTCCCCCCTCCTGGACAGTTCCCTATGATGATTGGGAGCTGCCGGGGGGGGGGGGGGAGGGTGTGGAAATCGGAGCTGAAGGAGGGCTGCTTTTTTTACATTGTCGGTGCCACAAATGTATAGATCAGCAGCACTGACAATGTCCTGCGGTCGGGTGGGGAAGAGCTGATTGGAGCATTAAGGTGGTATTGGAGAGGGGACAGAACTATCACTAGTTGTTTCCTCCCCGTGTTCTTACCGTGGAGACCCCCGATCCCTGCATCAGCAAGCACCATGAACTTCCCGGCGATGCAGGGTCATGAGCCTCTGCACGCAATATCTGCAGGGGTTAGGCTGGGAACGCCCCCTGCAGACACTGTGGCTCTTTTGTAGCTATTACAGCATGGTAGTTGCAAATGATTATTGCAGTTTAGCAAACATCCCTAAATGTGAAGCATAGTTGCTTATAACAAGGCTATGGCTTACTGTATTGCATACAGGCACAAAATGTACTTTGAAAAAGATGAGACTTAATTTTTTTGTGATATGTTTCTATTGGGGACAGACTTAAAGATCTCTATGTATACTTTAGAGGAAAGGCGGGATAGAGGTGATATGATAGAGATGTTTAAATACCTCTGTGGCATAAATGCACAGGAGAGCCTCTTTCAATTGAAAGCAAGCTCTGCTACAAGGGGACATTAAGATGAGGGTGGAAGGGGATAGACTCAGGAGTAATATGTGGAAATATATCTTTATGGAAAGAGTGGTGGATGCATGGAATAATCTCCCAGTGAAGGTAGTACAGATGAGGACAATATCTGAATTCAAGAAAGCATGGGACAAACACCGAAAATCTCTAAAAGGAAAAAAGGGGACTCTTGTAGTGGGTGATATGGAAGGGCAGATTGGATAGGCCATGTGGTCTTTTTCTATCGTCAATTTTCTCTGTTTCTATATAATTTGGATTTTTCTGCAGTCTACCCGTACTTGGATACATGTGTGCAGCCTCTCCCAAAATGGAAAGATTTTGGGGCCTGGAGGTTCTACATGAAAGTTTTGAAAGGGGCAAAGGAAAGAAGAATCATCAGTAGCAGAGGACTATAAGAAGAAAAAGGACTCAGGCGCCAGGCCTAAGCTCTCGGGCATTTCATTCATTGACTCTTTATGAAGTTACCCAATCCCAGGAGAGAGATTTTAGATCAGTCCTGGATTTCTGACAACCCCAGTGTGGTGCATTGTGAGACCTGCAGCGCTGCTTTGGGATATAAGTTCACAGTGGCTTGGTCAAAAGAGTCTCTGTCCTGGAACTGGGGAACTTGGCATCTCTCCTCTTCCCAAAGACATACTATCTTGTCTTGCCACAACACACACTGCTCTGGGATGTACAGCTTTAGGCCTGTTTATTCAGAAAGTCAAGTCATCAAATCAGGTGGGTGCCTTCAGTGCATTCCAATGTTTGGACGATGAGTGCAATAGAGCTCAGCTATTCTGTCCCAGATCTGAATGTCTGTAAAGAACAGTCTTAAAATAGCCCAAAACTATGTTGCCCAGTTTCAAGCCAGTAGTGGCTGCACACCCATGCTTCTTCCCGTCCGTCCCTTCCCAGGGGTTTTCCCTATAGTTACATCCCCCTCTTGCTTCCTCTGTTGACCAAGAACCCTGGATATGCCACAACTGCCCCACCCCACCGGGCGTTCTGATCCCCTGTCTCTGCCACTTTCACAGTCCGGTCCAACCCAGGGAGCTGGAACCCGAGCCGGGTTTGGGCATTGAACTGAAATCTCCACCACTGCAGCAGTAGCGTCACACCTTCACTCCAGTAGTAAAGTGCATAAAAGGCGTTCTGTGACCCCAAATGACCTTAACTATGATGATGTGACTGTGGAGCAGATTCTCTTGTATTACTGCTGCGTTGTAGAAAATGGAGTCAAGTCCATCTGTTTGTGCCATTTTTCCTTACTGCATCTTTTATTCTCGTATAGCATTTTTCCTTTATTTCCATCTCTCAGGTTTTCTTCTGTCCCCTGCCTTTAGCTGTTGATATATTTAATAGCTAAGAGTCTCCACCCTTCCCCCCACCACAGTCTCTCACATTAACTCAGCTGTGCTTTCTCATTTTCAGGTATCGATCTGTTTTCCCTCCTAGCACTGGGACAATGCAAAGAAAAAAAATCTTCTTTTCTTTCACTGTGAAAAAAAAGTGTGTGTGTGTGTGTGTGTGTGTGTGTGTGTGTATGTATGTATGTATATATATATATATATTTTTTTTTTTTCTGGTTCTTTCAATCTGACAGAAATTTCTGAGCTGGGCAACCATTTGAAGCTAAGAAAGAAGAAATTGTTTGGAATTTTGATCCACAGGCTAAGTTTGTTTTTTAGTGATATATTTGCACATGTGTTTCTTCATATTCCTTAAAATATATTCTTCTTATACAATAGGAACAGAACATCTCAGCTGGAGCGCTCTGTCTAATTCTGGAGGCTTTACTATAGAAGAGATACTGACCAGAGGTGGCCCAGAGGAAGGTCACCAGCATGGTGTGCTATGCTGGATATTTAAATAGTTACTGCAATCTACCATGATGTTCTTGCCAGGGCATTTGGCACCCTAGATGATCCCTCAGTGCCCCCTCCCTCCAGGATCATTGCAACACCACCCCTTTCAATTGTTAAAAATGTATAATTGGATATCATACTTTTAAATATTAAACTTTGCTTTGTGTGTATGTGTGTTCCTGCTCTCTCTGATGGTAAAAAGAATGTGCTGATGGCTGTCAGGACCTAGTGCTTTGCTTCCACTGCTGCTGCTCTTTGCTGCCCCAGGCAACTGTCTAGTATTGCTAATGGTTTTACCAGCCCTGGTTCTTGTTTTCAAATGGCAGCATAGCAAATCTATAAAGAAATAAGCTTTATGAAGTGAGAGGAGATAGAGGGACTTCTACTCCCCATGACATAGAAACAGAGCAAATGTTGCCAGAAAAGGATTGTTTAGCCCATCCATTTGTACGTGTCTAGTGCACCAACATTTTCTTTATTTGTTTCTATGTAACTTGCTATATGCCAAAGCACTGGATATTTTTTTAAGTGCCATCAAGTCGGTGCTGACTCAGCAGCCTCTGGGTTCTCTTGGCAATGTATAACCAGAAGCAAATTGCCATGCCTTTTCTTCCAAGGCAATAAAGGGTTAAGTGGCTTGCCCAAGGAGCACCATTGGGAATAGAACCCTTGAGCTTTGGGTACTAGGCAGTTGCTCTAACCACTAGGCTACTCCTCTACTGTGTGTGATAATGCCATTGGTCATAAGAACTGACATATTGGGTCAGACCAATGGTCCATTGAGCCCAATATCCTGTTTCCAGCAGTGACAAATCCAGGTCACAAGTACCTGGCAGGATCTCAAAAAGTAGGCCAATTCTATGCAACTTACTCTCTGGAATGACTAGTGGCTTTCCCAAGTCTACAGTAACAGTTTATGGACTTTTCCTCCAGGAAATTTGCCCAACATTTTTAAACCAAGCTACTCTAACTGCTTCTGCCACATCTTTCGTCAATGAATTTCAGAACTTAAATATTTTCTCCTAGTTCTTTTAAATGCACTACTTTGTAATTTCATGGTGCGGCCTGTAGTCTTGGTACTTTTTGAAAGTGTAAGCAATTGATATATGTCTACCCGTTCCACATCCCACAGAGGCTATTATAGACCTCAATATGATACTGAGATATGCCATATTGACTATTGGACTTGGTTATTACATGACTTTATTCATAATGCATGATGCTGATGATGAAGGCATATAATACCATTGCTAGTTATTGGGCGATAGTGGGATATATCAGGTTGGCTCTTGCATGATGCTATCGAGGTGCATGATACTCCTCAGTGAAGACAGTGACATCACTTCTAGTTATTACATTTCTTACTGAGGAATATAATGGGTTATGCATGATACGAGGATGGATGGTGCAGATTATTGTTTGGGTAAAACAGGATTAAGGCATAAACAAACTAAGAATGTGCCTTGGACCTAAGCATTTAGGGGGTCATGTCTGATGTGTTAATTTAGTGGTTCCCAGAGCAGAGATTTTCCCTGGTAAATCCGCTGCAGAAAAAAACGGGTAGGGCGTGGACCAGAGTCATCGCTGCTTATGGATGTCTGTCTAATCTTTCCACCCATGATGCATTGTTCTTCAGTCAGCAGGTGCTGGCAAACACTGCTTTCATTCCTCTTCTGGCTTTCCTCTGCAGATGGAACCACCTGGGGCTCAGTAATTTCAGGAGACCCAATAGCCTCCACCCATAGAGGAAGAGGAGGGGGGCACCAGCGGGTGAAAGATGCTGCCAGTGGACTCCTGTTGGCTGGAGGGGATTGTGGGAAAGGAGGATAGTGAAATAATTAAGCCAGGGGTAGGATAGAGGCTTACAAGCTGGCGTTTGTGGAGTATTAAAAATGCACATCATATGGTGGGAAGGGGCCAAAGCACTTGTTTGCCTAGGACCCACCAGAAGGCTGATCCTGCCCTGTGTTTGAGATGAATGAATGTGATGACCACACTGCTGGGTACTGAGGTGCATGGTCTCATAGTTATGGGCTGTTTTCTGCATAACAACAATGAATTTAACCTTAAGTCTACAGACCCTGCCCTAAGCGACTGTACAAGTTTTGATGCAGCCTGTCTCATTGCTAACACTGCCTGCTCAAAGTTAATAGACAAGACAAGAATTAAACAAAACTTGCTGTGAAAAAGATATTTAATCCTTGCTAAAGGTTAAAACTGCAAACCAATTTATAATCATCATAGTTCCAACTACCTTCAGAGTGCTTGAATCCTAAGGGGCCTTTAAGGTCAGTTACTGAATTACCTTTTTTTGTTTGCTAGATATTTTTCTGAGACTGAGGAAAAAAACACTATTTGTGTGTCCTGTCTAATTTAATTTATATTATTTATCAAAGAGACAGGCTATTTGGAAAGCTAGATGGATGCAGGCTCAGATCATCAGTGTTGTCGAAATGTGAAATATTGTATCAGAGTGGACATACCTTGGAAGAAAGTGTATTTGAGTGGGGTGTACTGGGGAGAGAACCATATCCGGTTCTATATCTTCAATCACCCAGGCAGCTTAGGAAGGGGTTAAAGGGCAAACATAACCCCTTAAGGGCCAAGGGACATCTAAAAAAAAATCCCTTTCCATGTCACCATAATTTAGTCTCCTCGGCTTCTAAGTACATCATTAGAAAGGTTATTGGCCCCGTCTGTGAGTGACTGGGTGCATTTCTCACCAGAAATTTGGGAATTGTGATAAATCCTTTGATTCTGTTCTGCAGGACACCAGCAAATAAAGATGTTTTCGTTATCCCTTCCCATCCAATTCTTTATCATAGAGAAACTGAAAGCAAGAAGCTGAACAGGACACATGCAAACAAAACTCTAATTGCTGGCTCAGACCTACCCTTTTCCCTCCTCCAGCAAGACTGAGAATTCACTACAGAGGCTGTAGTGACATGGCATTTGCTGAATTTGGTACGTTCTATGATTTTCTGATGCTGTTTTATTTTTTATCATTGTATTCCTTAGCATCACCACCTAAAACTGCCCTCTACTTACCAAATGAACCCTTCTCATGCTGTCAGGATATTCCAAAATTCAGCTTCCATTTCTCCCATGCTGGTCCCCTAATCAGCCTGAACTCTATATACCAGTTGGGACGTTAACAGAGGTCATTAAGTTCTTGACCTCTCTGCTGTCCCGCTGTTATCGAGATTTACATGACTGCCTCTGCTCACTGGGACCACAGTGTCATTGGTTAGAAACATTTGATGGAAATTTTTTTTTGTGCTTGAAATAACTATGCTTGAGGTTCCTGAGGTGTTTTATCTAGTAAATTTCAAGGTATTTTGTGGACAGTAACATACCCTACCTTACCAGTTCTCTCACCTATCCTATGAAAAATAGAAAATGATCTTCTGATACAAACTAACTTTTGAATTTCCAAATAATTATTTTAATAGAAGAAAGCAAACATGATATTAATTTGTCTTTGTTTAACACTGAAGCACTAGACAAGCTTCACAAATCAGCTTTGTAGTAATACAGACCCTGTTAATATACTTGTGAATAAACCATGAAAACAACTGGTCTGTACTAAGTCACAACACCAGCAGGAGACAGGTGACATTGTTCAAAGCCTGTTAATAATACCATGCTAGAGAAAGCCACTAAGAAGGGCTCTTGTGAAAAGAGACTATACCCTGTTGTACCCTTAACTAGGGCCGGTTTGGCCTTATGGCCAGCACAGGGCTATTTAGCAGATAACATTAATCTGGCAGTGACAGAGCTCGGGGACAATCCATCCATCTTGCCCACATGCAAGAGTCTTGATGAAGTTAACATTATGTCAAAGGGTCTCTGCCATCTCCAGCTTCCTTCTCTTATAAATGATCTGAAATCGAAAGGGAAAATTGAAATTTAACATACCAGCCTCTGATGGACCCAGGGCAAAAAAAAAAATTTGCTCAGTGAAGCCTGACCTGCCACATGCAATGGAGTCATGGGGAAAACTGCTGAGGACTGTCAAGTGAGAAGAGAGGCAGGCTAACTATTTCTATTTCTATTTCTAGGGCTTTTAATGATTCAGCACATTTAACCCTTGGAGACATTCTTCATTAAATTACCGAGGAACCCGATGGAACCGGACAATGGAAAAGGGTTAGCGCCCTTGCAGAATGGAACCCCAGGTGCTGAGGCTGTTAAATGACAGGCATCCAATCCAACAAGTAGAGCCATCTCCCATTAGCAAGATTCATGGAAGTGAGAATAGACTAAATGGCTAGAAACCTGAGAATAACAACAACTTGCTGGAATGGGTGACCCGTGTGGAACTGAAGCCTCTGCCTTCAGTATTCTTTAATCTTCTTAATATCTACCTGAAAAACTGCAGATTGAAACCATTTCAGTATGAGCTGTCTAAATTAGCCGTTGTGTTCTCATCAGTCACTGTGAAAGCTGCTTTAGTGATACTTGTCTACTGCTTTGGCCAGAGGGGCCTAGAACCACTTTTGGCAGCCAGATGGGCGGAGTCTGTTTTGTGATTTGCTACAGTCACTTCCAAGGTTGAAAGGATAATTTTTCACTCATGGAACAAATTAGTTTCAATTATACTATATATATATATATATATATAATTTGCTTTTCTGTATATCGGTGTTATTAACCGAAGTGGATTATTTGAGGTCAGTTGAACCCAAGTGACTGAATACTTTTAGCAACGTGGCAATCATGTAGTAACAAAAGCATAAAATATGATGAATAAGGACCATAAGGCCCTTATTAACAGGATCCCAATTAATAAACGAAGAAGAAAAGATGCACAAAACTCACTAGAAGTCCCAACCGAGTTCAGGAAGACGAAACAGTCAACAAGTAATAGAGCCTTCTCTTATTACGCCCTAATCTATGGACCTCCCTCCCAGCTAGAATTAGAAACATCGGAGACCTATCCACCTTCAGAAAGAATATCAAGACACTACTTTTCTCTGAATATTATGGAACCAAGCAAACCCAAAATGATACTTTATCAACGTAACATAATCCCTGACCATGGCACTCAACATGCGCCCTTAGCACCCTCCTATGAGAAGGCAACATACAACACATGTAAATAATCCCAAATCCTCATTGCATGTATATGCAATCATGTAAATAAGTTACTGTTACTTTGTTGATTACTAACTTGTATATACCGCTAACTACTGTTTATTGCAAACATTTTTTTTGCATTTGTTCTTTGTAAACCGCTTTGATTACTTAATAAGGTAGTATAAAAATCCTCTAAATAAATAAATACATGTCTAGTCTTACTAGTTTCGTTCCTGATGTGATGTCGTCCACACTGCTTGTTCTCTACAATTCCCTTTACCTCTTCATAATTTGGGAATCTCTGTGCTCATTTCACGTTTTATTTTTATTGCAAATATATAAAGGATCATTACAATTATACAAAAGGGTTATAAGCACAACATAAAAATTAGATCTGAATGCAAATAAATAACTGGAAGGTAAATCGTAGAGGAGTAATAAAGCAAATTTACCATAGGATCAGTGGCATTAACTTCTGTACACTCAATAAAATTAGATCATATGTCAAAGAAACGTGACGGTTCACCTTATATCTGCAATGCTAAGTCTTCCAATTGAAATACAGTATACTATCCTCTGGAATGCCATTTGCAGAGTTTTGGAATCAGGGTAGGAGATACCTTTCAACCTGAAGGCAAAGGTTTATTTTACCAGTGCCACCAGCCATCAAAAATGAGAGAAACCCCTTCCAGAAATTAGAAGAGCTTTAGGTATAGGCACTTAACCCAGTCACATCACCTAAAGGACAATCGGAGATGGAAATACCATTGACCATAGCTAAAAGCCACAAAGGTATGACATTCCAACCATCTTCACCAAACTCTAATGCATATGCAGACAGCCTAATGACAAACTGACTCAATTGTCTTTAAAGCCAGTTTTATCACCCACCTGATTAACAGAACAGAGCCTTTGAAAGTTAGCCACATATAAGATTGTAAAAAATATGATTTAATTGTATAATCAAGCAGCCTTGTGCCCAAATGCAGTCACCAACAAACTATTCTTAGTTGTATCTGCCGTCTGACATACCCCTATATTGACAAGCCATCTTATTTATTTATTTTATTTATTTTATTACAATTTCTTATATACCGCGCTATTTAGCATCAGTGCGGTTTACATTATAACTTAACGACCATAACAACAAGCTGTCAGGTTTACATCGAACAGGAGTATAAACTTGGAAAACAGGGTTAACTATATACATAATCTATTTACATTGGAAGGATAGATAAAAGTCAGATAATGCATGTAGGTCTTTCTAACTAAATTGGGTCAATTCCTGGAAGGTATATCTAGGATCAATTGCTGTCAGGTAAGTGTTGGAGGAACAAGTGGGTTTTGAGGGCCTTTCTGAACTGATATAGGTTGGCTATGGCCCTAATGTCAGGGGGTAGAGCATTCCAGCATTTGGGTACGTAAAAGCTGAAAGCCCTGTTTGTGGTTGTCATGTTGTACTTTGTCGAAGCCTTTGGTATTGCAAGCAAGTTTACAGCTGTTGATCTTCTGGATCTGTTGGGAGGGACAAAGTGGATAAGATGAGTGAGTGAGGAGGCTGAAATACCTTTGATTGCCTTGAAAGCTAATAGAAGAGTTTTGAAGGTGATTCTCCCATTGATTGGTAGCCAGTGCAGCTGTTTGAGAATGGGGGTGAAAAGTAAACAATGGCAATCTAGAGCTAAAGAAGAGGTGAACTGATCCATCCCTATTGTATGAGTAATTTTCTCCCAAATCTGGAGGGTTGATTTCATGAGTAGATGTACATTAATTTGCTCTGTAGGTGTCAGCATAGATCAGGGGTTCTCAGCCCAGCCCTTGGGACACACCTTGCCAGTTAGGTTTTCAGGATAAGTAGAAACAGATTTGGGTACACTATTCCGTATAAAGCACCCGAGTTCTGTTCTAGACTACTGAAAGGTTTGAAGGAAACTGAATCGGTTTTAGTGTTTCAAAAGAAGCTTAAGACGTGGTTATTTTCTGACAGCAATTTTATGTATTTGATTAATGTCTTTTTTGTAAACCATGTTGATTCAATGAGTAACTGGGAGTGCTGCAATATACAAGTATTTTAAATAAATAAATAATTAATTGTATTTATTTATTTAGCAATGCTTATATACTGGTGTACATTCAGGTACGGTACCCTTGTCCCCAAAGGGCTCACAATCTACATTATCTACCTGAGGCAATGGAAGGTTAAGTGGCTTGCCCAAGGCCTCAAGGAGTGCCTTTGGGACTAGAAACCCCAGTCCCTCTGGCCTGAGGTTGCTGTCCTCCAAAATGAATATGCATGACAGAGATTTGCATACAATGGAAGCAGTGCATGCAAATCTCACTCATGCATATTCATTGTGGTTATCCTGTAAACCTTATTGGCTAGGTGTGTCCTGAGGACTGGGTTGAGAAGCCCTGGTCTAAACGGTTATCACCCTCCAGCAGATGACCGAATTGTCAAGTTACTTAGTTCCACAGTGAGATTTTAGGCCAGTCCAGGATTTCTGACATATCCTGATTCATTATGAAACCTGCAGCACTGATTTCAATGCGTAAAATCAGGAACTACAAATACTACACTGCATTTCAATGCAAATTTAAAAACAGAATTGGCCAAAAAGTCTCACTCCTGGAACTGGGTAACTTGGCATCTTTGAGACATATATTCTTATCCATGCAGACAGGAAACGATTAACCCTTAGTGGAACCCAAGCAAAGGAATAAATTGGGTCCCCCATTGTAATATAAATACATTTTAATGCTCCCACAAATGGGGCCCCACTTGGTTCTGACTGCAGGGGAAAACTGCTAGAGAAGGAAGGAGCAGATCAGAAGTGTGGCTGGCTTGCCAACTCTTCTTGCCAATTGGTGGACATTCAGAGCTGCCAAGCTACCCAGTTCCAGGAGTGAGATTTTGTGCCAGTTCTGGTTTTAAATTTGCATTGAAATGCATTATGGTATTTGTAGTCCCTGAGTTTACTAATTGGAATCAGTGCTGCAGGTCCCGTAGCAAGATGGTCAGATATCCAGGACTGGCTTAAAATCTCACTCCTGGAACTGGCTAACTTGGCAAGTCTGGATATTCCATTAGCTTTCAGGATTAAATTTAATTGCTCTCCCCTTTTCCCTTCTGGCCCATATGAATATGCATGATATAGATTTGCAGACCATGGAGGCAGTGCATGCAAAGCTCTTCATGTATATTCATTGTGGTTATCCTGAAAACCTGATGTCTAGGCGTGTCCTGGATGGAGGACGTAGCCTAGTGGTTAGAGCAACTACCTGGTACCCAGATTAAGGGTTCAATTCCCACTGACACTCCTGGTGGCCTTGGGCAAGTCACTTTACACTCCATTGCCTCAGAAGAAAATGTCTGGTAATCTACTTCTGGTGAGACATTGCCAAGAAAACCTAGAGGCAACTGGGTTGCCAGGAGTCAGCATTGACTTGATGGCACAAAAATAAAGGTGTCCTGAGGACTGGGTTGAGAAACCTTCTTCTAATCCAGTGGTTTTCAGCCCAGGACACAGACAGTCAGGTTTTCAGAATATCCATAATGCATATGCATGAGATAGATTTGCATGCATGCTTCCTTTGTAGGCAAATCTGTGTCATGTATATTCATTACAGATATTCTGCAAAACAGATTGGCTGGGTGTGCTCTGAGGACTGGGTTGAGAATCCCTGTTCTAATCCATCTGTTTTATCTATGATGTGTTCTGTACTCCTCTCCAGTGCATCTCTTTTTACTCTTTACTATCTGGCTCTCCTGAGGGCAATAATGAGCATGTCCTCTCTCCTTACTCCTTCCTGTTTGCTTCTTATCTACATCCATAAGTGGTCCCTAGTGTGCTCTTTCTCTGACTGTCTCCCAACCACATCAGTGACTTATTGTAGCTGAGTGAGCAGTCAACGTTTCCACTCAGAGCTACTTCTGAAGTTTTTCATCCGCCGATCACAAGGTGGTGCTATAAATGGAACATTCATCCAACCCAAAAAAACCCCAAAAGTGTTTCCCACAATCTTTGTATAATCCTTAATAAGAGAAACCCTAATCTATTAAATTTTTGTTGGAACTCACACCATGAAGATAAACCATTTCTTCTCACAGTGTGTTGTTCCGTTTTTTTCTTTTTAAAAGGGGACGCAACCCCTATAAGTGCTAAGGAGACACAAACCCCTTAGTACATACCGGTACAAACATTCTAACTGTGTTTCTTAAGATAGAGAAAAGGCACTTAGCTGGTCCCCATTATGGAGAACTGATCTGCTGAAGAGATTTCCAATCCTAAAGGGAGGAAGCAAAGCAGACTCCCTTGGCCGAGCACAAAAAAATGCTAGCACTTCAGCTTCAACCGTTGTTTCAAGGGCCTTTCTCTCGTACAAAGTTTCAAAGTTTCCAAGCTCTCAAGAACATCTGTGGAAAGCAACTAAATTGTGGTGCTACCACGAATCTAGTAACCCAACGTTGTGTTTCAAGCCATAGATTCTCCTGGCTCTTCTTCAAAACTTCATTGCTTGTTAAACAGTCCTGGAGCGCCATGTTCTTTACCTTGCTGGAGGCAACAGCATTTTTCTTCATTTATTCATTCCTTGCTGGCATGTATTCCAGGTTATATTGCTGGGACAGGTTTCATAACAACAATTCAGTAATGACTTTGGAAATGCCTTCTTTTCTTTATTCCCTAGCTGGTCACAAGAGGGCAGCATTGTAGCATCAATGTTTCCTGGGCCTTGCCAGACATGGAACATCAGAGCTCCTTCTTTTGCTAAATTTAAGGCTTTTGTGGCTAAAAACATTGCTGAACTAATGGATAAGAGGCAGGAAGTGGGAGACATATGCTTTTTACTATATCTGTCTGGTTCTTTGGGCATGTCTTGAATCTAGAATCTGACTTGCCATAACCAGGATGTATGAACACTATACTATAGATCCTCATATACCTGAAAACCAGGTGAGGTCTTCTCTGCATTGAATTGGTCCTCCATGAAAACACTGCTATCCCAGAAATGTAATGAGACCTGTAACTTCAATTACAGTGTAGACTTCTTTATCTGGTCTGGAAATACTTATGTGAATGTTAATGGAATTGTCATCGAGCCACACTACTAACATAAGAACATAAGAACATAAGACATGCCATACTGGGTCAGACCGAGGTCCATCAAGCCCAGTATCCTGTTTCCAACAGTGGCCAATCTAGGTCATACGTACCTAGCAATATCCCCAAAGACACAGGTTCCACAATGCTTGTACTGGGTCAAGCATTGATATCCTGGGTCCCTTTTTAATAGTGGTTTATGGACCTTTCCTCCAGGAACTTGTCCAAACCTTTTTTAAACCCAGCTATACTAACAGCCCTTACCACATCCTCCGGTAACAAATTCCAGAGTTTGATTACACGTTGAGTGAAAAAATATTTTCTCTTATTTGTCTTAAATAGTTTACCCTGTAGCTTCATTACATGTCCCCTAGTCTTTCTATACTCTGATAGCGTAAACAATTGATCCACGTTTATCCGTTCCACTCCATTCATTAATTTATAGACCTCTATCATATCTCCCCTCAGCCGTCTCTTCTCCAGGCTAAAGAGCCCTAACCTTCTTAGCCTCTCTTCATAGGAGTAGCCTTCCATCCCCTTCACCAATTTGGTGGCTCTTCTCTGTACTTTTTCTAATAACGCTATGTCCTTTTTAAGATACGGTGACCAGAATTGCACACAATATTCAAGGTGCAGTCGTACCATGGAGCGATACAGAGGCATTATAATATCCTTTGTTTTGTTCTCCATCCCTTTCATTATGATACCTAGCATTCTATTTGCTTTCTTGGCCGCCGCTGCACACTGGGCGGAGGGTTTTAACATGTTATCCACAATGACTCCTAAATCTTTTTCCTGGGTGGTGGTTTCTAATGTGGAGCCTTGCATCGTGTAACTATAGTGTGGGTTGTTCTTTCCTAGGTGCATAACTTTGCACTTGTCCACATTAAATTCAATCTGCCATTTGGATGCCCAGTCTTCCAATTTATCCATATCCTCCTGCAGTTTTCCACAATCCTCTTGGGTTTTAACAACTTTAAACAGTTTTGTGTCATCTGCAAATTTGATAATCTCACTAGTTATTCCCTTTTCCAGGTCATTTATGAATATGTCAAAAAGCAGCGGACCCAGTACAGATCCCTGGGGTACTCCACTATTCACCTTTTTCCATTGGGAATATTGGCCATTTAGCCCTACCCTCTGCTTTCTATCTTTTAACCAGTTCCCGATCCACAATAGTACACTGCCTCCTATCCCATGACTTTTTAGCTTCGCCAAAGTCTCTGATGGGGGACTTGTCAAAAGCTTTCTGAAAGTTCAGATACACTATATCAACCGACTCACCTTTGTCTACCTGTTTATTCACACCTTCAAAAAAACATATCAGATTAGTAAGACAAGATCTTCCTTGTCTAAAGCCATGTTGGCTGTCTCCGATTAGGCCATTACTATCTACATGCTGTGTAATTTTGTTCTTTATGATGGTTTCTACCATTTTCCCCGGTACTGACGTCAGGCTCACCGGTCTGTAATTTCCTGGGTCACCCCTGGAACCCTTTTTAAAAATTGGTGTTACGTTGGCGACCCTCCAATCTTCAGGTATTACAGATGATTTTAATGAAAGTTCACAGATTACCAATAGCAGGTCTGCAATCTCATATTTCAGTTCTTTCAACACTCTGGGATGTATACCATCCGGTCCAGGTGATTTGCTACTATTCAGTTTATCAAATAGTTGTAATATATCTTCCCGGTGTAGCGATATTTCTCTCAATTCCTCTGCAGTATCACCTTTAAATACCACTTCCGTCTTGGGTAACATCCCTACGTCTTCCTCAGTAAAGACCGAAGCAAAGAATTCATTCAGTCTCTCTGCTATAGCCTTGTTTCCTCTTACTGCCCCTTTTACCCCTCTATCATCTAATGGTCCAATTGACTCTCTCACATGCCTTTTGCTACGAATGTACTTGAAAAAGTCTTTATTTCATGTTTTTGCTAGTCATTTCTTCACTTTTATTTATTTATTTATTTATTTATTCATATTTAGCTCACACTTCTCCAGAAGTAGTTCAAAGAAAGTTGTATTCAGATACAGTAGTTATTTTCCCGTCCCCGGAGGGCTTTCACCTCAGGCAATGGAGGGTTAAGTGGCTTGCCCAAGGCCAGTGGAATTCTAGATTCCTGCTAAAGATTCTAGTCTATATAATTCTGATTTTCCAAAGACCACAGCTCATTACAACCAAAGTTGAACCTGACTATCCCAATGACTTGGTGTCGATTTGTAAGCATTGTGTCATCTTGAGATTCCACTGTACCTGAATGTAATAATGACAGAGGTCGGTGGCATCTATTAGACTAACCAATTTATTGACAAGAATCTGATGAATTGGACTGGAGCCCTCAGAAGTGGAGGAGTAGCCTAATGGTTAGAGCACTGACTTGGGCACCAAGAGAGCAGGGTTCAGTACCCAATAGCACTCCTTGTGGCCTTGGGCAAGTCACTTAACCCCTCCAAAGAATCCAAGTTGTCAATGTCTCTGTTTAATGTACATAACCAAGTTTAAGTTACAATGTAAACTGCTTTGCGGGAAATGATAAAGCAGAAAAAAACTCTGTTAAATAAATAAAAGCCTATGCCTCAATAAATTGGTTAGCCTAGAAGGTGCTTCCATCCTATGTCCTTCTACTTTGCCAGACTAATATGGCATCCCTCTGAAAGTTTGTACCTCAGAACAGGATTTAAGATGTTTACACCCACAGGCAGGATCGAAGAACAGAAGATAGGGAAACGATTTTGTCCCCAGAGAACAGCAAAATTTGTCCATTCCTTTCTGAATACACTACCAAGACTTATCCGCTTCTGCTTCTCACTGGTCTCACCCTGAATTATCTCTCCTCTTCAGAACTCAGCTGTAATGTTCACATAACCCCTCTCCTCAAGTTGCTTCAGTGGCTCCCTATCTGTGTCCACATTCAGTTCAAACTTCTTCCACTGACCTACAAGCGCATTCACTCTGCGCTCCTCACTACCTCTCCTCTCTCCCTGCACCCCTCCTCAGGAACTCTGCTTATGAGGCAAATCCCATCTGTCTATGTCCTTCTCTTCCACTGCCAACTCCAGACTTGGTTCATGTCATCTTGCTGCACCGTATGCTTGAAACAGACTAACTGAGTTGCTGCATCAGGCTCCATCTCTGCTCCTATTCAAATCCAGGCTAAAGCTCTTTGAGGCTACTGTTGGATCCTCATCTTATTTTTTTATTTTTTTTTTTTTAAGTACCATCAAGTCTGTGCTGACTCCTGGCAACCCAGCAGCAGCCTCTGGGTTTTCTTGGCAACACATATCCAGAAGTAGATTGCTACACCTTTTCTTCTGAGGCAACAGAGGGTTAAGTGACTTGCTCAAGGTCATTAGGAGCACCAGTGGAAATCAAGCCCTTGATCTTTTGGGTACTAGGCAGTTGCTGTAACCACTAGGCTACTCCTCCACTGATCCTTCGCTCTCCTGTTTATCAGCTATGTGTGTTAGAACTCTCTCTTGTCCCCTGTTTGTTGTGTTTGTCTTGCTTAGATTGTAAGTTCTATAGAGAAGGGACTGTGTCTCATGTGTATATGTAGGGCACTGTGTAAGCCTTGTAGCGCTATACAAATGATACGTAGTATTACTAGAGATCAGAAAACATGGCCCTAAAGCAAGTGAAATCAGATTTCTGTTTAGACCAGTTATTTAGTGCCTTCAAAATGTGGCACCCTAGACAGCTGCCTATGTTGTCTATGCCTAAATCTAGGCCTGCTTCAGCTCAGATTTGGAAGGGGGAGTAATAACATCTAAAATTTAAATAATCACTATAAAAAAGGCAATTCTAAGTGATAATCAATAAAAGATAATCATAAAAAAAGCATCCAAAAAACTTTTCTTTATATCTTTTACATTTAGTTTTTAGACTTTTATAGTTGTATATTTGCAACAATGAAGTAGCTTCATTATTGTGAACTTTTATTTATTTGCGCATATTTTTATACCGCCCCTTCCAGAGATCAGGGACGGTTTACATCATAACAGGTTAAACTAAAATGGTTACAGGGAACAGTGGTAAGAACTTTATACATAGAACAAGGTAGTTGAGGTTCCGCCTCAAAGTATATACATAGAGTGGTACTAAGTGTGGCCACTTTTAACTATTTACAGAGCAATTTACAGGAGTATGGGATTGGTAAGTTTAAAAATGAATTGTAAAATATTTAAACAAAAGGGTTTTTTTGTGGGTTTTTTTATGATTATCTAAAATTCAAATCCATTCTTGTCCTTGTATTCCAGCTCTCATTCCCATGCAGTCTGGTCTTTATCCCGCCTTCATCATCTTGACTGAACATGCTTAGACCATCCTTAGGAAAGCAGACACAGGTTCCCTGAGGATTCCAGTTCCACAAAGGCAGCCTAAGGCTTCAGAAGCAGCCTAAGATCTAGCAGTAGGAATCTGCAGAGCCGACACATGGCTTTGAGACAGTGAAGGGAATTAACATGCAGAAGACTGCAGGAGAATCTTGGTGGGAGCTGCAGAAGGGTGTCAAGGGAAAATCTAAATCCTTTGAGCAAGTTCCAAGAGGATGAGACCCTCATCTGCAGAGGTAAGATCTTCTCATGGATCAGTAAATCGAGCTGAACTAAGATTCAGACATCAGTTATTGGTTTATGCATGGCCTTCTGGAAGCTTTGGAGGAATTATACAAAATGCAAACCTTTAAATTTGAAGTTGAACTTATAATGAAACAGGAAAGATTAAACGATAATGGACTTCTTTCTGTGAAAAATGAACTATTCAAGGGAAGGTAGCACATTCTGCTGTGCACTGTCTTGGGTGAATCTCTTCATAAAGGTCATTAATAAATCCCACTAAATTCATCTGATTCAAGGCAGGCCCTGCCTTCAGAGGGATCTGACCAAAGGACTTTTTCTATGAAGTGCAGCATTATCTCTGGGCTGTGGGATCTCCTCATCCATCTCAGCTGGTTTCTGGTTCATTCTTACCTAATTGTTAGATCCTAGAGGCTGAGAAGTGAAGACTCTCTCAGACCTCATCAATCTGTTGTTGTGTTGTATTAAGGTTTTCATCTGTTTTATAGCACTACTAGTGTCTGAAACATCTAAACCCCATTCTCTGGTCCCAATCTGTTCATTCACCAGGTAGCCATTCAGCTCTGCTAATACTGTTGTTTATAGTCCTTTTCCTTTTGAGTAACTTCACGCCATCTGGTCTTTTGGAAGGGGTAAGAAGGTCTGAGTTCCCTTCCACTGAATACTTAACCTCAGAGATCCACAGGGAGGCCCAGAGTATTAGCTGAGGAAGTTGCCAGTCAGCCTATCTCTTCGTTAAGTAGCTCGTCCATTACCTTTTCAATGCTGCTGTGATCTGCTACAGCCAGTGGGAGCTGTAGCCTCTTGTTTCTGACAGAGTAATTATAAGGGATGCCCTGGCTTCAGCAATGGGGCACTGTTACTGCCCTAACCGGGCTGAGTTATTGATTTTTTGGGGGAGCAGGAAATTTGTCTCTGTCAAATTTTTGCTCTGAGCTGGCAAACACGAACTCACCTCATGCCAGTAAACTTGTGCAGCCTGTGCACTGCTGACTCCGAGTCGCTTCCTTGCACCCTTCTGTCCCCCTTTTCCACCTGGGCCCCCCCCCCAACCCCCACTTATGCAGATGTTAAAGAAATGTGCTGCACTTTTTCAAGGCTCCCCTGTCCAGCTCTGTTGAAATTTGGAATTAATGACAGCTTCAAAGCATTTCCCATGGAGCGGCTGCCATCACCAAGGCAGCTCTTTGCGGGAAGGTTGACTCCGTATTTCTCAAGACTGCTTGCTTTTTGTCTCTTGCTCTGTTCTGCATCAGTCCTGTCCCCTGCAGCATTGCAGGTTTTGCTGAGGAAAAGGAGAAGGGGTGTGGTGCTCTTTTCCTGCAAATGTGCACAACAAAAATAAGAAAGCAAAGGAAAAGCTACTGGATTTGTATTTCAACTGTTAAAACTTTCCACTCTAATGCCTTGCTGCTAAATGGCTATAAGCTGGAGATGGTGTTAACTAGTTACCTATGAACTATTTAAAAGCGGGAACCTGTGAACCTTTGTGACCTCGCTGCTTACTTGAAAGCTATCTGCGAAGATTGTTTCAAAGGGTTGATTATTTTCCTTTACATCAGGTCTTATGGACACAAAGAAGGGGTCCTATGCACCCCAATACATACCCTAAAAATCACATCCCAGCTGTCCAGCCATCCACATACTACTAGTGTCTGACACATATGGATACCATTCTCAGCAGTCCTAATCTGTTCATTCACCAGATAGCCATTCAACTCTGCTAATACTGTTGTTTATAGACCTGTTCCTTGCATACCCCTGTTAGTATCAGCCTGATACACCTTGACCAGCAGGGAACTAGCCCTGTGTTATACCCTCTGCCAGTCAAGACTATCCTCATGACATATGCTGTGTTGGTGTAGACCAGAGGTCTCCAACTCCAGTCCTGGAGGGCACCAAACCATTCTGGTTTGCAGACAGGTTCCTAATGAATATGCATAGATATATTTGCATGCACACTGCCCCCCCCATTGAATTCAAATTTATCTCATGCATATTCATTAGGGACAGCCTGAAAACCTGAAAGGTTTGGTACCCTCCAGGACTGGAGTTGGAGATCCCTGTAGTTCCCAACTCCAGTCCTGGAGGGCCAAACACCATTCAGGTTTTCAGGCTGTCCCTAATAAATATGCATGAGATGCATTTGCACTGCCCCCATTGTATTCAAATTATCTCATGCATATTAATTAGGGACAGCCTGAAAACCTGAATGGTGTTTGGCCCTCCAGGACTGGAGTTGGGAACCTCTGCAACTATCCTTGCACTATATTATCCTGTGCTCTCGCGATATGCTTTACCACTGGGGGCCGTGACATTTCTCAAACACTGCAAGAGATTTTTGTGTTCTTTTAGAGTGGGGATGGGAAACTGAGATGATGAGCTGTTACCTCCATCTCGCCCTTTTCTCCATACTTTCAACCATTCTATGACTGCCCTCAGTTGCTGTACCTCAGTCCCATGTCCCAGCGAGGCGCTACTGGTGGACATTATGTCCCTTTGGTGTGCCACTGCCATCCCCTCACTCCTTTCTTTTGTGCAGGGACTAATAGAAACACAGGTCGCCCTTATCTCTTCCAGGTTGAGCTTTTATGGACCTACTAATACAAAATAAAGCCCCTTAGACAATAATGTAGAGACACATTTGTTGGAGCAGTGAGGTATGTCACAACCGTCTGAACGTAAGCTGAGGATGACTCTTACCTCCCCTTTCATCTTTATTACAGAAGTCAATACATTGATAAAGGATCAGATGAGTCACAACAATACCCCCACTGAAGCTCCCTGCTTTCCTGTTCTCTTTTCCTTGCATCACCATGACACCTGTCCACTAATAGCTCAAGGTGAGTGACAGTCAGGCGTTTCCCTATCCAAAGAGAGCTTACAATCTACATTTGCACCTGAGGGTTAAGTGACTTGAGTACCAGTGGGATTTGAACCCTGGTCTCTTGGGAACCAGGCTACTCCTCCACTTTGCTTTATGCATGACTATACTTATACATATTACCTTAATGGTTGCTGGAGAGAACCTCTGATGTGTACAGACAGTGGTTCTCAGCGCAGTCCTCTGGGATTCCCAGGCCAGTCAGGTTTTCAGGATCTCCACAATGAATATGCATGAGATAGATCTATATGCACTGCTTCCATTGTATGCAAATATATCTCATGCATATTCACTGTGGATATCCTGAAAACCTGACTGGCCTGGGAATCCCAGAGGACTGCGCTGAGAACCACTGGTTACAGAGCGAGTGCAGGGCTTCTCAACCCAGTCCTCAGGACATACCTAGCCTGTCAGGTTTTCAGGATAACCCCAATGAATATGCATGAGTGAAGCTTGCATGCACTGTCTCCTTTGTATACACATCTCTCTCTCTCATGCATATTCATTGGGGTTATCCTGAAAACCTGACTGGCTAGGTGTGTCCTGAGGACCGGGTTGAGAAGCCCTGCTCTAGAGTAGTCTCATGCACTTGGGTACAAGGACTTCAAGAGTGGGCAAGCAGTGTCTCTGGTATTGTAGATGGGCCTCTTCAGAGATTTACTTTATGTAACAAAGAGCCCTGTGGGCAGTAACAGTTAGGATGTTGCCACCCTTTCTCAATGGCCCAGCACTTGTGACACAGTGTCCACCATACAGTGGAATCTGTAGAAGCCATAGATGGCCCAGTACCACCAGAACCTTCTTGGCTCTGCTTCCCTCAGTCGGACACAGAAGAGTGCCATATTCCGGGTACTGCTGCCTAGATCCAGCACAACAGTTTGTGATCATCAAAACTCTGTCCCCCCACCCCACTCCCCAAGATATTTGCTACCATAGGTGTGGAAATCCAGGCCTGCCTGAGGGGGTCCAGGAACTAATGCAAATTATGAAAGAGTCAATATAAGGAATCAAAACTTTCAAAGGAGTAGCACTGCCTGAGTCAGGTACATTCTGAGCTATCTACTAGCCAACAAATAGATCAAAGGAGAAGAAAAGCCCCGCAGGAGGGAAGGTTTAGGGATCTGTGGGGCTCTGGAGCTTCCAGCAAAACTTTCAGTCTGAAAATTGGAGAATGGTCAATGTAACAACAATTTTAAAAAGGGTTCCAGGGGTGAGTCTGAAAACTACAGGCTGGTGAGTCTGTCATCAGTGCTAGGCAAAATGATAAAAACCATTATAAAGGATTTCCGGTGATGCAGTGAACGAGAGCAGACACGCGCTGCTCGAGCTCTGGGCCCCCCTGCCCCTCTGCACTAAAAATTTCATGTAAAATCGCCGATTTGGGGTTACAGACCTCCTCCCCGCTCACTGGTATCGGCCGCACAGCGAAATAAAGTGTTGGATCCTTCCCCCACTCTCCGGTGCCGCTGAGAGAGAGAGGGTCAGTCGACGCCGGATCCAGGCCTCTTCCTAGGGCAGCACCTGTGGGAATGGAAGAACTGCCCCCCCCTGCTCCTGTGAGCCGGTAAGTGGCAGCGCGTAAGAGCGGACGCCCCCCTGCCTCCCCAAACCGGCGGAATCAAGCAGCCGGATCTGGTTCCCGGATACCCCTCTCGCCCCACCATAGGACCACAGTGCCGGAAAATGGCAAAGACGTCTGATTGAGCCCCCTGCGCTTCTTTGGGCCGCCGGGAGGCCAAAGAGCCAAAGAGCTGCTGCTGCCGGGACCCAGGCCTCCGTGGCCATTGAGGTCGAGGGAAGAGAAGACCGAAGCCCCCCCTCCCCCAATTTCACGATCCGGAGAGGAGGCAGACTACGGGAGGCCTGGAGGCCTTGACCCCCCCCCCCCCGACCTAGTGCATCAGCCACACATTGAGATCTGAGAGTTGTGGCGGCTGGAGGGAGTATCGGGGGTGATTTGCAGTTTCGCAGTGGTGCTTTTCTCTTGGGTGTTATCCTTCCCTGGAGTGCTCACCTTACTGGTGTTCTTCTGGAGACAGCTTTCCCCCTGGGGGTGCTCCCACTCTTGCAGCCCTCAGGGCTCAGCATTCATCAGGAACCTCTTCCTGCTGCTCCTGGTTTCTCCAAACTGTTGGCGCCACTGGTCTGATACCGCAGAGCTCGGGCTTCTTTCTTCCTGCCAGCCTAGAGTGTACCCAGTCAGGCATTCCCACTGCTTGGCGGGAGGTGGCGGAGCCGGCGACCGGGGCGGCCTTGCTTTCTCGTGGCTGCAGAAGAGCGCAATTAAGAGGTGGGTGAGTCCTCGACGACTGGGTGACAATAGAAGCGGCAGCAAAGAAGGCGAGAACGCCAAAGGAGGAAGAGGATATGGCGGCGTCGGCGTCAAAGGGGGGACGCCGAGAAAAAGAGAAAGTGCCCACACAACACAGAGCGGCAGAGCAACCCTCACCACCGAAGGTAGGGGCCAAGGCGGAACTGGTAGATGAAATCTCGCTGGCGGTGGTGGGGGCATTATCCGCGCAATTTGAAGACCTGCGGGGCCGGATGGATCTTCTTCAGTCCTCAGTGGAGGCCCTTGGCAGCCGAATGCAGGAGGCAGAGCACCGGATAGAGCAGGCGGAAGAGCACGTGTTGGAGTTGCAGCAAGAGGTGAACCGCATGAGAACACTGTTACAGGGGCAAGAGGCCAAGCTGGATGACCTAGAAAACAGGTCTCGCCGCAACAACCTGAGATTTCTTGGGATTCCAGATACCATAGAAGACAAAGATCTAAAACCCTGTTTGGAAGAACTGGTGAAGCAAATCTTGGAGGATGACGCAGAAGGAGGCCAAGTGCAAATAGAGAGAGCACACCGTGTCGGGCCCAAGAGAGTTAATGACGGCTGCCCTAGAGAGGTCCTGGCGCAGTTCCTGCGGTTCCCACAAAAGGAGGCGGTGCTGCGGGCGGTGAGAAAGATGGGATCATTTCCAAGGACAATGCCAAGCTGTGAATAGTACAAGACTACTCGGCGGCCCTGGGCCAACGTCAACGAGAATATGGACCTCTGTGCCAGACGTTGATAGATAATAATATTAAATTCATAGTGCAATACCCTGCTCGACTGATCTTTACCCACGGGGGAGTTCGCAGGACGTTCGAATCAGCCACGGCAGCGACATCATATGTAGAGGAGATACGGAGAGGAGCCACAGTTGCAGCAGAAGCACAGCATTGAGGCATGGAGAGCGAGACCTGGAAGAAGAGAGCTACACTGGAGGAGCTAGAATGGACCATATTGTTTCTGACAGGAGGACGAGATGCCTCCGATGGGGGGTATAAGGGGTTTGAAATTGTTGAACTAAAGTTAACCATTCTGTTGTTTTTCTTGGGTCATATTGTATGGCTGCGGTTTTGAGGTGTGGGAGAGGGGGAGGGGGAGAGGATACACACGGGGATGGAGAGAGCCGGGGGGGATAGTAAGGGGGAGGTGAACTTAGATGGGCGCACAGAGAGCAGTTATGGAAAGAGGAGTGGGAGGGCACCACACACATCTTGGGGTTACAAAAAAGAGGGGGAGAGGAGGTAATAGGTAAAGATGAGGGGTTGGAGGAGAGAGGGGAATGTGGGGGAGAGGGGGGAGAAAGAGGGGAGGTAATGGGGGTAGCGGAGACAGGGGGGGTGGGGGGGAGGGAGAGAGGGGGGAGAGGGGGAGGAGGGAGAGCAGTTCAAGGGGAGTTATTGGTTTCGACTTGGGGCACATACACAACAGAGAGGGAGGGCCTCAGGCTGGGGGGGTCCTTTACTACGACAGGCGACTTGCTGTGAGGTTTGAGTTTTATGGCTAACCCATTGACCTGAAGATTATATCCTGGAATGTCTGTGGGATCGGTAACCCTATCAAGCGATATAAAGTGTTGCAGGCCCTAGCGAGGCAGAAATGTGATGTAGCAATGTTAGGAAACCCACCAGACTGCTGAGGAACATCTTAAATTAAAAAGGGATTGGGTGGGACAGGTGTGGGGGGCACCGGCGATGGGGAGGAAAGGTGGAGTGGTCATTCTGATACACAAGCGAATTAGATTCGTTCAGGAGAGCATCTTTGTGGGTGCCGGGGGAAGATATGTGCTTTTGTATGGGCTATTGGAGGGGAAACCTGTGGTGTTGGGTAACGTGTATATCCCGAACGTGCTGGACCGGGCGCTCTATGCCAGTCAGGGCTCACGGGTGGAGCAGCTGCCGGATGCCTCCCCTGATTTTGGCAGGGGATTTTAATGGAGTCATGGATGCGGAACTAGATACAACTAGAGGTGGGGGAGATAGGACTCGGGTCCAAACTGCTAAAGTGTTACAGAGTCTAGGGCGTAGATTGGGGGTGGTGGATCCTTGGAGGCTGTTGCACCCGTTTGAAAGAGACTATACGCACCAATCACGAGCACATGGATCAAGTGCCCGCATTGATTATGTGTTAGTCTCGGAGAGATCCTTTGCCCAAGTAGAAGACGCGCAAGTGGGTCCTATAGAGATATCGGACCATGCGTTGGTCTGGGTGGACATGGTATGGCATGATGTGAGCACACGGACTCGAATTTGGAGATTTCCTATGGAATTGTACAGGGATGTTGAGTTCCATGCATTTATAGGGCAGAAGTGGCAAGAATTCGCTGCTCACAACGCTCAACACCGGGAGGACCCGGAGCTTTTTTGGGAAACCGCAAAGGTAGTCTTACGGGGAGACATTATAGGGTATGTCGGGAGGAAGCGGAAGATGTTGACACAGCAGATTGTCCGGCTGGAACAACAGGCACGTAGAGAGAGAAGAAGGCGGGCGCAGCACCCCTCGGCAGTGAATGGGAGAAAAGTATAGGAAATTCAAACGGCCCTGAATGAGCTGTTGCACCAAAGGGCCAAAAAGTCATTTTTATATTACAGATTTCAGCTATATAGATATGGGGATAAGCCGGGTAAGCTCTTGGCGAGATGCCTTAGGGGCAGTAGGGGGACCGGCCTGGTCACGGCGCTGAGGGATGATCAGGGGATGATGCACAGAGAGAGTAAGACGATTGCTCAAGTGTTTCGGACGTTCTACCATAACTTGTATTCAAGGAGGGGAGGGTCCCAGACTGCCATGGAAGAATACCTAAGAGATGTGCACCTGCCCCGGCTGGCAGCGGACCAGCGGGCGCAACTAGATGCGCCAGTGTCCGAGGAGGAGGTACAACGGGTTATCCAGAGGGCGCGTTGTTGCAAGACGCCGGGTCCAGACGGATTCGGGGCGGAATTTTATAAGTTGTTGGGGGAGAAGCTAGCCCACTCCCTAGTGGCAGTGTATCATAGGAGAGTGGAGCAAGGGGGGTTTGGGCGGGGGGAGAATAACACGCACATTATTCTGATACCCAAGGCGGGGAAAGATCGTACACAGGCTGCGTCTTATCGGCCTATCTCCCTGCTGAACTTTGACGTGAAAATACTGGCCAAGGTGATGGCGGACCGCCTGGCCCTGGTTTTGGGGGAGCTGGTGCATGATTCTCAGGTGGGGTTTGTGAAGGGACGGCATGCAGTGCGTAACCTACGTAAAATTGTGGCCCCGCTGGAGTGGGTATGGAATAGGAAGCTGCAGTCTCTTTTGATTAGTTTTGATGCGGAGAAGGCATTCGATCAAGTGAACTGGGCATACTTAAAATATTTGCTGCCTCAGTATGGACTTGGGGTGTCTTTTTGCAATATGGTGGAGCTCCTATACTCGAGGCCTACAGTGAGGGTACTCTGTAATGGAGTGCTATCGGATGGATTTAGGTTGGAGAGAGGAACGAGGCAGGGATGCCCGCTCTCTCCCCTGCTCTTTGTGCTGTCTCTGGACCCTCTGGTGCGGCGGATTGAGGCGTCCAGGGATGTACGAGGTATAGATATAGGGCGGTATGCTTTTAAGATGGCTGCATTTGCAGATGACATGCTCGTGCACTTGCTGTCCCCTCAGACGTCGCTGCCTAGTTTATTAAAGGAATTCTCTCGGTTTGGCAGTTTTGCTGGACTTAGTATTAATATGGAAAAGTCGGAGGCCTTGGATGTGGCGGGGACGCTGAGGGGGCAGTGGAGTGGGAGGTTCCCACTTAAGTGGACGGGAGACTCCTTTGTGTACCTGGGGGTGCTATTGACCAGAGAGCCGAGAGAGCTATATAGGAAAAACCTGGAACGGGTCTTAGCCCAAATTTGCTCGCAGCTCCAGGCATGGACTCCGCTGCCCCTGTCTCTGCTGGGACAGGTGGCGGCACTGGGGATGGTGATTTTGCCATGGGTGCTTTATTGGTTGCAGACTCTCCCAGTGTGGATATTGAAGCGAGACTTAAACTCTATAGACCGAGAGGTTCGGAAGTTTCTTTGGAGAGGGGCTCGGGCTCGTATACCATTACATAGACTGAGAGGGAGATGGGAACGAGGGGGGATAGGACTTCCAGACCTAAGGAGTTACGCCCTAGCATGCCAAGCGCGGCATATAGGAGACTGGTTGGGGGATACGGAGGTGTACACCCCACGAGCATTGGAGGAGGCCTTTGTGGCCCCGCAATCCCTGCTAGCGGTGCTGCATTTGGAGAGTAGATACTTGACTGGAGGAGTGACGAGTAGTGAGCTGATTCGCCCTGCACGACAAATGTGGCAATAACTAAATGGACTTTGGGGGGAGACCCCAGCGGTCTCGAGTTGGCTGCCCATACAAGGGAACTGTCGGTTCACCCCTGGATCGGAAACACCAGTGTTTTGGGGATGGAGGAGACAGGGCATACGGAATATTGGACATGTGATCGATCCAACGGGGCAGTGCAGACCTTTTGAGACCTTGTGCAAGGATTATGGGGTGAGCAGCCGACACTATTTAGCCTATGTCCAACTGCACCACTATATAGCTTCGCTCCCGCAGGCTGCCCTACGGGTGGAAAGGGCTGCGCAGATATTGGAGTTTTTTGCACTGGGGGAGGAGGCTCCGCCCACAATCTCAAGTTTGAAGAGGCGAATGGATGGGTATGTTAGCCCGCCGGATTATGGGGCGGAAGAGGCTTTGTGGGCTCAGGAGTTGAATTTGGTGGTGCCCCCGGGAGCACTTAATAGGGCCCTGAGTAGGATAGGCGGATTGGTGGAGTTTAAATGCCTAATAAGAGCACACTTCTCTCCTAGACGTGCACTAGGTGTCGTCTCACCGAGAAGGGAGGTTGCCTAAAATGCTCTTGCCCTTTGGCAGATTTGGGACATATGTGGTGGAGATGTCAGAGGATTTACCAGTATTGGAGAAAGATTGCTGATTATATGAGTAAGGTCATACAGCAACAGATTGACTGGACGGCATCACTTGTGGTGTTAGACCTACTTGGACCACTCCACCCGAAGGGGAGGTGGGAATGCCTGTTAGTTAGGAAGGCATGTCTGGTGGGTAAAGACCCTATACTCCACCGGTGGAGAGAAGCGGTGAGCCCTACCTTTTGGGAGTGGCGTAACAGCTTCTACCAACTAATGCTTATGGAAAGGAGGGGAGCTGGGGGAAATGCCCATTGCTGGGCTTCGTTTCTGTTGGTATGGGAGCCATATATTCAGACGTTGGGCCCCCATGCCCGGAATGAGGTACTCCGGGTGGGCTGAGGAGGGTTAGAGGAAGATAGGGGAGTACATAGAGTAGTGCGGAACCATGGATAAGTGGAATACGGTGGCTCTCAGTGTATGTTCCCTAGTGGTAGAGGAGGAGCTGCGGGGGTTGGGGGGTAGTGGGGTGGGGGGGGGTGGTGGTAGGATTAAATGTAAACTTTGCTGTACCTTTCTGTATGATCTGTGGTGAAGCCCTGGAGCGGGGGATAAGACACAACCCCTGCAAGGGCTGTCATGTATGTATATAGGTTTGCATGATCTGTATTGTGTGGCTGTGCTTTCAATAAACAGAGTTTTCACAAAAAAAAACATTATAAAGAACAAAATTACTAAACATATAGAGCAGTGATGGCTAACCTTTTTGAGCCCGAGTGCCCAAACTGCCGCACAAAACCAAAGAATTTCCTCAAAGTGCCAGCACGTCAATTAAACCTTAACAACAATATTTTAGAGCCTTATAATGATGTTCCAGATCACCCATTTTGGGCAAGGATACTGGGGCGTTACAAATTACACAACACTTGTCTTTCACCATGATGAAGAAGTAGTCCATTTCCCATTCATCATGAAAGTGGTAGGTTTTGCTCTTCTTTGGAACCCAGCTCCCGCGCGGGTCCTATAATCTCGCGAGAGGACGGCGCACGAGCCCTAGCGTGCAGCTTCTCGGCGAGAGGCGCGCAGAAGCTCCGACCGGAAGGGGAAGCGCGGGGCCGGGCTGGGGCCTTTCTCCTAGCACAGGGGTCTGCAACCTTTAAGACATAAAGAGCCACTTGGACCCGTTTCCGAAGGGAAAAAAAAACTGGGAGCCGCAAAACCATTGCGACATTTAAAACAAATCTAACACTGCATATATTGTTTCTTACAGTGTACCATCATAATCACAATCACAATCATAGCCTGAGGTAAATATGAGGGCCCAAATGTAATCCACATTATAAATATATTATTATATTATTGTCACTTTTCTTTTAATATTTTTTTGACCCCCCTCAGAACTACTTTTCATAGAAAACGTTAAATTTACTTACCATATTTTCCGGCGTATAAGACGACCCCCTACTTTTCCTGTTAAAATATAGGTGTTTGGCCTATACTCGCTGTATAAGACTACCCCTCTTCCAGCGCACACCAAAAAAAATACACCGGAAAATACGGTTAATTAATCACAACAAGTAACAATATTTGATTTCAAAATTATGATGATTTTGTAGTCAAATCACTAATATGAAATAAAATTATTTTTTCTACCTTTGTTGTCTGACCAATTTATTCTCTGATCATGCTGGTCCCGATCTGAGGCTTCTGCTTTCCTGTCTTCTCTTAGCTCTGTTTCTGTGGTCTATGGTCCATCTGCCATTTCTTATCTCTTCTTTCGTTTTCTTCACTTCTTTCCATCAGCCTATTTCCAGTCCCAGTAACCCTCCCCAGTATCAGCCCCTTTCCAGTCCTCACTCCCAGTACCTTCCAATGTCAACTTGCATTCCCATGATTGCCACTGGTGTCCATTCCCTTCCAGTCCCCCTCCTTCCCCACTGACCAGTCCCTTCTAGTACAAATACCATGGCAGCCCCTCTCAGATCCACTCCCTTCCAGTTCCATTCTCCCATCCCCTCGCATCAGCCCATTTGTAGCCTTAGCCCCCAGTTTTCTTCCAGGGCCAGCAGCTCTATCCTCCCCTCCCCACAATCAGCCCATTCTCAGTCAAAGCCCCCCAATCAGCTCACTTCCAGTGCTAATCCCCCCTCAACCCCATTACCAGTGCTAGCCTCCCCTAATCAGCCCAATACCACCAGTCCTACCCCCCCCCATCACCAGTACTTACAACTTCCTTTAGAGGCGGGACAATGCTGCACGGAGCCCGTCAAGACAGGAAGGGCTCCGCAACGATTTTACAAGCACAGCCACGGTTCCCTAACAGGCAGGGAGCCGCGGCTGCAGACGAAGGGAGGCAGACACCTGTCCTAGCGGACCTTCCCGCGTGCCAGCTGCAAGGCCTTCGCGTGCCACAGCTGGCACGCGTGCCATAGGTTCGCCATCGCTGATATAGAGCATAGTTTAATGGGACAAGTTCAACATGGATTTAGCAAAGGGAAGTCTTGCCTCACCAATCTGCTATATTTATTTGAAGGTGTGAATAAACAGGTATATAAAAGTGAGATGTGGATATAGTATATCTCGATTTTCAGAAAGCCTTTGTCAAGGTTGCTCATGAGAGACAGTTGAGGAAATTAAAACATTATGGGATAGGAGGCAGTGTCCTATCATGGACTGGGAACTGGTTAAAATATAGAAAACAGAGAGTAAAACTAAATGGCCAATATTCTCAATGGAGAAAGGTGAATAGTAGAGTATCCCAGGGATCTGTGCTCGACTGTAAGGACTCTTTGTAACATATTTATAAATCACCTGGAAATGGGAACCACAAGTGAGGTGATCAAATTTGCAAATGACATAAAATTATTCAAAGTTGCTAAATCACAAAAAGATTGTAACAAATTACAAGAGAACATTGAGAAATTAGGCATCCAAATGGGAGATGAAATTTAATGTGGATAAGTGCAAAGTTATGCCTTTAGAGAAGAACAATCCAAACTACAATTATACGATGCAAGGTTAGTTCCACATTAGGAACCACCACCTAGGAAAAGGATCTATGTGTCATTCTGGATAATGCACTGAAATCTTCTGCTCAGTGTGCAGCGGGACCAAGAAGGCAAATAGAATGCTCGGAATCATAAGGAAAGGAATGGAGAATAAAACAAAGGATGACATCATAATGCCTCTGTATCGCTCCATGGTACAACCGCACCTTGAGTAATGCATGTAATTCTGGTTGCCACATCTTAAAAAAGATATAGTGGAACTGGAAAAGGTACAGAGAAGGGTGACCAAAAAGATAAAGGGGATGGAAGGATACCCCTATGAAGAAAGGCTTAGCAGGTTGGGGCTGTTCTGCTTGGAGAGGAGACAGCTGAGAGGAGATATGTTAGATGTCTGTAAAGTAAAGAATGGAATAGAATGAGTAAACATGAATCAATTGATTCTAGCAAAATGTACAAACACTGGGGGGCACACAATGAAGCTTCTAGGTAGTACATTTAAGACAAATCAGAGAAAATAGTTTTTCACTCGACGCATAATGAAACTCTGGAATTTGTTTCCAGGGGATGTAGTAAAAGCTGTTAGTGTAGCTGCATTTAACAAAGGTTTGAACAAGTTCCTGGAGGAAAATTCCATAAACCATTATTAATGTGGACTGGGGAAATCTTCTGCTTACCCCTGGGAGAAGCAGCATGGAAGCTGTCTACCTTTTGGGAACCTGTCAGGTACTTATGACCTGGATTGGACACTGTTGGTAACAGGATACTGGGCTTGATGGACCATTGGTCTGACCCAGTCTGGCAAGTCTCATGTTCTTACTTTGCACTCGCTTTCTTTGCGGTCAAACATTTGCTGAAAAGCAACGTGCAATGATTCCTCAAGTTGCCTTCTCATGGCAACTGTGGGGAATATTGGCAGACAAACAGATAAGAGATGCTCAGTTTCATCTAGGGGAAAGTCTGCTATTAGTCCTTTGCCCTCATGTTTGGTGGGACCTTCTGGTAATGAGCCAGAAGAGAGAGACAGAGTTCTGTGATATATATTAGGTTTTATTATGGATAGAAAAATAGAAAAATATACAGTCTAGCACTAAATTAATGAGGTAGTAAGTTTTAGCAGCAATATGATTATGCAGTGGCAATAACTCACTGATTAGCAACCAAAGGTCACAGGAATGCTTTGCACTTAAGAAAAGTACAATAAAGAGCAACCTGACTGGTTCCCACCTCCGGGTGAAGAAATAAGACCAGAACCTAAACTCTGCCAGGTGGACAATGACAGCAGTTGAGGCAGTTTCTGGAACAACACAAAGTCCAAAAGAGACAGCTAGGCTAGATAAGGCTGTCTCTAAGCCGCGTGAGAGCACAGAACCTTACAGATGTCTGTGGGAGTTGGGAAAGTGTCTCACAGGGTTAGTGGAACAGCCTTGGGATGACACAGTGTCTTTGTGCTTACAGAAGCAATAAGGAAGGCGAAAGGCATAGAATGGTGTAATGGCAAAAAATAGCAAAATGGCCGCAAGTTCTTCTGTACATACTGTATTAGTTTTTGTGATGAGTCCTTGTCACATTTTGGTGATTGGTTGGCATGAGATACCGTGAGGCATCTCAGCGAATTAGGAAATAATCATCAGATGGTCATCTTGCAAAGGGTCCATGGTGAAAGACGAAATACAGAAGATGATGGTATGCAGTCTCATACATTGTTGCAAATGTCCAAGGCCAGTAGAACAGTCTGTGGATGAGAGAAACCTGAGAAGCAGGTTCTCTTGCACATAGACATGACCAGGAACAATAGTCTTCTGTATGCACACACATACAAACACTTGGCAGGCAGTTGCTTGATCAGCAGGTCTGAGGCTTGGGACACAACAGAAGTTTCTTGTAGCAGGACACCCTCTTGTTTGGTTGAGGTTTTTGGTTCAGAGCAGGCTGCAGGGTACCAGTCCTATACAACCCCAGAATGTCTGCCCCCATGATGGCTAAAAGTGCACATGCGCTGAAAGCCCAAACATTCTTTTAGAGAGGGGGAAGAAGCCACATTTCAGACAAATCTATTTACCCAGGTAGATTATTTTGAAGACTCTCTTCCCAGGTATGACCATGAAAAATCTCAACATGTCTTGGAGATCCTACAACATACAGGTCAGCAAGGCTGCACTAGGGGCCAGACTGACCTCGAGGATGTAGGGCCCAGGAAAATCAACTGGGAAGGAATCCTGGAATGCTGATGGTTGTGGTTTTGCCCGTGCACCGATGGGGGTGGCAGAGGGAAACCAAAGTGCTAGTGTTTGGTGCTGTTTACCCAGTTTTCCCTCTCAAGGACAGCCCTGGCTGGAGGAATTGCTCATTGCTTCATTATGATCATGAAATTGTATGAAATTAGGAACAGAGTATTCCTTCTGTCATCTACTAGCAAGACTCTTCTTATCATGACACAACGTAATTGATTTCTTCCCACTAGGCAGCCCACAATGTTTTCTGATATAGGACAGGTGTGGTGCAGAACAGACTCATGACTAGTTAACAGTCATTGTGTGAAATGCAGTATCAGTCATAATGGGTAAAAACAGTGGCATGTGGAGGAATAGCCTAAGAATTACAGCAATGGATTGAGAACCAGGAAAGCCAACGTTCAAATCTCACTGTTGCTCCTCATGATCTTGGGCAAGTCACCCCATCAGCTCTACCTGATTCTTATGCTAACTTTGGAATCCCAATGTTGGAGCTACACATAGAGTTTTCAAAGGCTGGTGTTAGAAGTCCAGTCTATAAACTCCTGCAGGGTGCTAGACCCAGGCCCTAAGTAGAGGAGTAGCCTAGAGTCAGAGAGACCAGAGTTTAAATCCCACTGAGTTTCCTTGTGATCTTGGGCAAGTCACTTAACTCTCAATTGTCTCAGGTCTATACTTAGATTGTAATTCCTCTAGTGAGAAGAAAACACCTACTGTATCTCAACATAATTTGCCTAAAATTTCTGAGAAAGGCGTGAGCTTTGTCCAATAAGTCACAACACCAGACCCCTCCACGCCAGTGCTCTGAACCAACCCACTAAAAAAGTCCCTTATCAGGGAAGGGAGGAGGAAGGCGAGGGCAGTGCTGTGCTTTCATGCTACATCCCATAATATATCTTTATGTGTTCAGGAGCGAATGTTTGCACCACAAGTGCTTTCTAGGATTCAAACGATATCTAGCAGCAAGGAATATTCTGTAAGACAATCATGGACAGGGCTTACGAGTATATGAACAGGAGTCCAGTCCAACTGGTCAATCTCCTGTGTCAAGAACACTTTTCTTCAGTCTTTACTTTCTTAGCCTCCTCTCTGTATTTTCACACTAAGGATACAGAATCTCAGCTGGGACATGGCAAATTTGATACTTCAGAAGCCTTCAACCCTTATCAGTGCCTTCTTTCTGAGAATAAGGATAGAAAAAACAAGAGGGGGCATCTTTGCCTAAGCAAGCCAATGTCTGATAAACAGGCCAGGAGGAAAATGTCTTTGCTAAACTGGATTTGTCTTCCAGTGTCAGCTCATCCTCTCACCCATCTAGGGTGGGAGTGGAGTTTCCAGCTGTGGTTGTAGGAAAAGACACTCAAAGGCCTAGACCTCTTATAATGTGGAAAGAGCAGGCATGTGTGTGAATTGTGTGTGTGGGGAGGGGGTGTGAGTGTGCTAACAATGGAGAGGACAAACCAGCGTTTGATTGTCTCAGAACCTTTCGACCTTAAGTCTCAGGGCAGCTGCTCCTCATGTCAAGGGCCGGTTACACTGTACAGTGCCTCACAAGTCCTCAGTGTAGCTCTGATGCACTTTCATATCTAACACTGATGATTTTGAAAGGTGGAACTTGATCTTAAGCATCAGTGCTGAGATCTCTAGGCAACTTCCCAGTTCTAGCTGCACTGATCAACTCCCCCTGCACCGGGCTTTATGCAGGGCTCTTATTATTCTAATTGTATTCAGAAATTCTTGTAGCCTTGGGGAAACGTATTAGTATGAGAGATTATGGAGACACATTTCAGCTCATGGTTTACGAAACTGCGTGGTTTTTCGCCCTCCATGAAGGCTTGTCCAGACCTCTATACAGCTTGTTTCTGTACCTATCACCTTTAGTAGAGACAGAAATGATCCTTCCTGCACTCAATAGTTCTGTCCCTGCCTTTCATTCATGGCTATATTCTGGTAGTTTTCTGCCTAGAATTCAGGAGATCCTGGATTGTTGCTCTGAACAGCAATAAATTTGGAGCTTTGTAATATAGTTAATGACATACATCATGACTGCAGATAAAGCCTGACATGGCTCATCTAGTCTGCCCTGTAAAGTGCTTAGTCTTCCTCCATCTCTTGCCCTTGTTTAGGCTTTATGCGGGTTACCCTGCCCCCAACTCCATTTTTGAACTGTGAAAGTCATTACCAACGGTGTAGGGACAGGGGATCTGGGTGGACCATGGCCCCATCCACTCGGTCAGTGACAGGAAGCAAAGGCCAGTGAGAAGAGACCCACAGGTGGCTTCAGCATCAGCACAGCCTAGTGTTTGTCGATGTTAACCTCAGGCCCCACCAAAAGTCAATCCTGCCTACGTAGCTGTGCTCTGTACTTGGATTCCATCCTCTTCCCATTTAGGGATCCTCGGTATTTATCTCGTGCCTTTTGGAATTCCATCACTTTTTCGCCCCCACAACCTCCACATTTACACAGGGCGAGTTTAGCCATTAGGCAGATTAGGCAGTCATTTAAGATGGCACCTTGTACCTATGGGGGAGATTAGTTTGCAAATAGCAACCACAGTCAAAGCACAACAATAGCCAAAGATCTATCAGCATGAACATTTGCCCTCAGGGAGGCTGGGCAGTTTTCAAATAGACCGCTTTCCCATGTAAATTGCTTTTGGAAATTGTCCTCACTCTACTATTAAATCTTAAACTTTGTATCATATATAAAGTATGGCATCCACTTCTGCATTTTATGGGGTTATTCTGAGAGGGTTGAATTATGCTTTGAGCAGCTTCACCCCATCTGTCTTTTGGAAGGGGAAAGAAGGTCTGACTGCCCTCCACTGACAGGCTCCTCTTTCTCTGATTTCTTAACCTCAGGGATCCACATGAAGGCCCATAGTATTGGCTGAAGCAATTGCCAATCAGCCTATCTCCTCATTAATTGGTCCATCCATTACCTTTTTAAAGGCCACCATGTTCCACCATAATGGATGAGGATTGTTCAGTTTAATTACTAAAATCTTAAAGGAAGTCCCAGGGGCCTGATAGATAATTGAGGAGGAATGCAAGGGTGAAGGTTTGCCTAAAGCCAAACAAAATGGCAGTTTATGTTTATTTAACTTGATTCCACTGGCTACTGGAAATCTGAAGCTGTGTCTTCAGCCGCAGAGCTGATGCGATGCTTCGAGGTGAGGCTGGAGGCTGCAGTGCACCCTGCACATGGAGTCAGCAGCCATGGTGCATGCATTATACTACCAATAACACTAGAGCTAAAGACATGCACGCCACACTGCTAAGAAAGCCAAAGTGAACGTCGACCTTCCTCTTACTGTCATATTTCCTTCTGTCTCAGTCCTAGGTTCAGTAGCTTTGACTGTATAATCTGGGGGAGGGGGGGAGGGGAAGGGGGCAGGAAGCACCGATATACTGATGTGAATTTACGGAATATTTGTAATAGCTCTTGACAGACTTACACATCAGTAGAGTCCAGAAGATCAGGCAGTGGGGCTCTTCTCCCAGCACGACACTGGGAAGAATGCTGGTTCTTCCTGGGAAGGGCTGAGTCAATGGTTAGACATCAGAAGAACTAGTGATACTAGTTTTGTTCGTTGCTTTCTCCATGACCTAAAGCAGGGGTCACGTTTTCCATTCTAGGTCTGCTTTCGATTTTCCTCAGTAGACACTTTCGTATAATCTCCAAGCATGAGTCTGTAATATTATAGATCCACTACCACAGAGTGGCTGCATTTGTTTTCTGTATGTGCTCTAACTTTATTCATGGGACCAGCACTGAGTTAAAACTGGTTTTCCAGCCATTCCTGGCTCCCAGATTACCCTTTTGCACCTGTTTTTGAAATAATCAGTAAATCTTTATTAATGTTCCTTGTCAGATAACATTAAGACTATCATTTGGTGAAGAGAGTCCCTGTGTCTAAAGATGCTTATCCTGCAAGCCCGAATCTTTGGGAGTATGTTCCCGCCTCTGTTCACTAAACACCCAATGAATAAAATCATTCTTTTATTAAAGAGAAGCAGCTGCTTTCTGATTCCAGACCCATTGGCACATGCTTCAACTCAAAATCCTATTCACAGCCTCTGAAGCAGACCGATTTATACACCGTCATGCAAAAATCTCATTCATGCTTGGATTTTTCGCACGAGCGGCGTGTAAATGCCCGATTCACTGCTCTTTTGTCAGCAGGGTTAACTGGTTAAGTGTGTGCCTCTCCCATAAAAGGCCTTTAGTCCATGAAAAGCTATATTTACATTGTAATGACCAAAGAACAGTTTAAATGGTGAATAGCAGGCATGGAGAGAGGCTCCGTTGTTGTGACACTGGTTAAAGGGGCCTCTGCTCGCCTCACAAGAGCAGGGATTATGGGCAAGGCCAGCTGCATGCCAGCATTTTAGCTCGGTAAGATGCTCGAAGTTCTTGTCTGGGCTGCAGCATCAGTTCACGCTCTTTGTTTCTGCTACTTCTTCGCTGACAAGGAGCCCAGGGTCTGTTACAGCTCTTAATCTCGGAAAACAAACCCTGTGAGTCCAATAGAAAATGTTTGTGAGTCAGACCACCAAAAGCTCTTGGGCAACAGAAGCCAAAAGTGCCCCGTAAGTGGATAAGTCTACTCGGCATATTTACTGCTTCCCAGGCCACAGATCAAGAATATGGATTACGGATTATATAAATATTGACTGACTTTCTCTAATATGGCTTGTTAGAGTCTTTGAAGGGGTGTTTTCCCTCCAGTGCTAGTACAAGTAAGGTGATGTCATGAAAAATAGTGCAAGGGACAGAAAGAGAGCAAAAAGGAATAAAAAATGGAGAGAAAGAAAGAAAGATAAAAAGGAAAAATGAGGATAAAGAATAACGGAAAGAAAGAGATAAAGACAAGAGGTAGAAAGAGACCAAACAAGGAGGGGAGGGGGGAAGGAGAGGGACAATGGAGAAAAGTAGAAAGAAAGTAAAAAACAAAGGAGGGAGCATAGGAGAAGGAGACCAGGGGTGAGAGAAAAAAGAATCAAATTAGAAAAAGAAAGCAAGAGAAAAGGAGAGTGGTAGGAGGAAAGAAAAAGACAAAGAAGAAACAGAAAGAGACAAGGGAGAAAGGTAGACAAAAAATAGAACAAAGGAGAAACAGATGATGGAGAGAAAAGAAAGATTCAACAGAGAAAGAGACAAGGGAAAGTAAAATAGAAAGAAAGAAACCCTCCATCCAGTGTGCAGCGGCAGCCAAAAGAGCAAATAGAATGCTAGGTATCATAAGGAAAGGAATAGAAAATAAAACAAAGAATATTATAATGCCTCTATATCATGAAAGAAGAAGTTAAAGCGCATTGAAAGCCTTATCAAAGAACAAAGCACCAGGCATTGATGGCATTCCCATAGAAGTATTGCAGCAATCTGATGCAGCTGTTACCGTACTCACAAGGCTCTGCCAAGACATATGGAAGACAACATCATGGCCAACTGACTGGAAAAGATCTGTGTTTATACCAATACTAAAGAAAGGTGATCCAACTGACTGTGGAAATTATCGAACAATCGCTCTGATCCCACATGCCAGCAAGATTCTGCTGAAGATTATTCAAAAGAAACTACAACCATACCTGGAACAAGAACTACCTGAAGTGCAAGCAGGGTTCAGGAAAGTGTGAGGAACGAGAGACATCATTGCGGATGTGAGACGGATCCTTGAAAAGACTAAAGAATACCAAAAGGATATCTATTTGTGCTTTATCGACTATAGCAAGGCTTTTGACTGTGTAAACCATGAGAAACTCTGGGCCACATTAAGAAGCATGGGTATACCAGAACACCTGACCGTACTCTTGCACAATCTGTACATTGATCAAGAAGCAGCAGTTTGAACGGAACAAGGAGAAACAGAATGGTTTAAAATAAGCAAAGGTGTAAGACAAGGCTGCATACTTTCCCCCTACCTGTTTAATTTATATGCAGAACAAATCATCAGAGAAGCAGGATTGTATGAAGACAACAGAGGTGTGAAGATTGGTGGAAGACTCATCGACAACCTTCGCTATGCTGTTGATACCACATTACTGGCTGAAAGTGAAGATGATCTGAAACATTTGCTTCTCACAATCAAAGAACATAATCTCAAAATGGGCCTGCACCTTAATGTAAAGAAGACAAAGATCGTGACAACTGGCATAATCAACAGGTTCATCATTGAAGGAGAAGAAATTGAAATTGTGAACAACTTTAACCTACTTGGATCAACTATCAATAAAGAAGCAACAAGCAGTCAAGAAATCAGACGACACATTGCTCTTGGCAGAATGGCTATGAAAGACCTAGATAAGATTCTCAAGAGCAGAGATGTCTCTCTCCATACAAAGATTTGACTTGTTCAAGCCATGGTATTTTCAATAACATCATATGGATGTGAAAGCTGGACAGTGAAAAAGATAGACAGGAAGAAAATTGATGCCTTTGAATTATGGTGCTGGCGGCGAATACTGTGTATACCATGGACTGCCCGAAGAACAAACCAGTCTGTACTAGAGGAGATCAAACTTAAGCTTTCTTTAGAAGCTCAGATGACAAGACTTCGACTTTCATACTTTGGATACATCATGCGAAGAGAGAGATCATTAGAGAAAGACATCATGCTTGGCAAGATAGAAGGTCAGCGCAAAAGAGGAAGGCCAGCAATGAGATGGATCGATACAATAACAGCAGCTACGGGTACCAGTCTGTCAACAATGAGCCGCCTGACTTAAGACCGAACACAATTTAGGATAGCTATCCAGAGGGTCGCCATGAGTCGACTCCGACTCGACGGCACTTAACAACAACATATCATTCCATGGTACGACCGCACCTTGAATATTGTGTCTAATTCTGATCGCCGTATCTTAAAAAGGATATAGCGTTATTAGAAAAGATTCAGAGAAGAGCCACCAAAATGGTAAAGGGGATGGAAGGATACCCCTATGAGGAAAAGCTTAAAAGGTTAGGGCTCTTCAACCAGGAAAAGAGATGGCTGAGGGGAGATATGATAGAGGTCTATAAATTAATGAGCGGAGTGGAACGGGTAAAAGTAGATTGATTGTTTACATTGTCAGAATATAGAAAGACTAGGGGACATGCAATGAAGCTATAGTGTAACCTATTTAAGACTAATAAGAGAAAATATTTTTTCACTGAACGTGTAATCAAACTCTGGGATTCATTACCGGAGGATGTAGTAAAAGCTGTTAGTGTAGCTGGGTTTAAAAAAGCTTTGGCTGGTTCCTGGAGGAAAGGTCCATAAACCATTATTAAAGAGAACCCAGGAAATCCACTGCTTGCCCTGGGACAGCATTATGGAACCTGTGTGCTTCTTTGGGAACCTGCCAGGTACTTGTTGTGACCTGGATTGACCACTGTTGGAAGCAGGATACTGGGCTTGATGGACCTTGGTCTCACCTAGTATGGCATTTCTTAGGTTCCTATGTTTTTAAGAGTCAAGAGAGAAGGATAAAGAAGGAGAGAGGTGAAATGCTTCTGATCATAAAAACATTTCAGTTCAAGAAAGAAAAGTCATGGAAGGCCAGCTCCGTGTATGTGACCTTTCACCTGCAAGGTTACAGCATTTTGGAACAGGCCTGGACCAGTCTGAACTCTGTCTATGCTTCAAGAAAAAAAAAGATGGTTATTACAGAGCTAATAGCTATCAAAAGTCCCTGAGAACCTGACCTGTGCTCTACAATACAACCTTTTAGCAGGCTAATTTATAATGAAATAATGTATGCTGAATGCTCGCGCTCTCTTTTCTGCTGTTCGCCTAGAGAGCAAATGGTGGGAAAGCCGAGGCCTGGGTGCTGCACCCTCACAGCTCCCATTTTTTCCTTTCAATAAATGAACCCCCTCGGTTGCTGCTTTTATGTTTCACCAGCTCTGCAGGTGACAGAGCAGCGGGGCTGGGATGGCTGCCATTGGCAAGGGCTTAAGACACTGCAAGCCTTCATGGCAAGAATTACTCCAGCTTCTGCTTTTCTGTTTAAACAGAATAATGAAAGACAGATCCAGCTGTAAGAGAGACATACTTACTCCGTATTTACTAGAAAAGTGGAGAAGAAGAGTCACTGCAATGCTCCTCACTAGCAAACTACCAAATTATAACCAAATGGCACAGGGCAGAGGGCTACCCAACGCACATTAGTTTACCTTGTGCCCGGCAGTTTCCTTCTGCTGCTTTTAGCTTCCAGCTCAATTGGCGCTTCTAGGACCCTGAGCTTTCCGTCACTCCCCACCTCTCAGTTTTATTCCCTCTCTGCCTAGCCAGCCATTCAGGCAATAGTCCGTAGACTTTACCTCCTCCTGGAACCCTGTAGAAGACAGCTCTGGAGCTGGTCTGTATGTGAGCACCATAGATGTGAGGTTAATGTATGAGAAATCACCAAACTCTTCAAATGAACTATCAGTTAGAGCAGTGCTTCCCAAACCTGTTCTGGAGGGCACTCAGCCAGTCGGGGTTTCAGGATTTCTTTCATACCTATTCAGTGTGGATATCCTGCAAACCCGAGGAGCTGCGTGTCCCCCAGGACAGGTTTGGAAACCATTGAATTAGAGTCTCTGAATGTAAATACGTCTCATGAATATTCATTGTGGAACCATTCTGAAAACTAGATCTGTTTGTGACACTTTAACACCAGGCTGACACCCACTGTTAACCCGCCCACCCACGCACCTTGCTCCTAACTCTGCCAATGCCAGAGCAACATCGCTGGCACAGGCAGTCGGACCAGGCTGCCACTTCCAGCCTCTGCCACTCACCTCAGGAAGCCGCAACTTGGACAGTCTACACTTCTCAGTTTCCTTCAGCCAAATGCACTTGGAAAAACAAACACAAGGGAACTCTGCATCTATTACTGTGAGAAAGATAGATGTGCAGGACTCAAGCCGTCACTGCAATGTGCCAGGGAAAGATGGCACACGTCCTAGAGTCCTTTGAAGAATGAATACTAGTGTGTGCCCTGCTCTACAAGAGAACGCTTGGGAAATGAATTGGCCCACACAGGGTCATTTCTTAAAGAGTTTTCAGTGGTATTTGGAGAAGGGGAAGGCTACAAGACCTTCTCATTGAGGTGAAATGGGATCATGGATTTCATGGTTGATTATTCAGTAGGTGCATGTGAGGAGAGAGGGGTGCTCTATTCGTACTTTCCTCTGCTGAATAGATGTTACTGCAATGGACACACAAAAGAATAGCGCCAGTCCTTGATTTATTGTAGCTGAAATTATACAGCAGAGAGCAAATGTTTTATCTTCACGTCACCTATCTCTCCCCTTCCAATCTCTCAACCAATAGACTTTAGAAAGTTTATAACTAGAAGCCCAGAGCTCGGCTCCTTCAGAAGCTGATAGACACAGGGACATCAACTTTCATAATATGATTTGGCATAGACCCCATTCTGCTGAAAATAAAACATAGGAAGCTAAGCTAAAAAATGGATCTGAAAGGTAAATACACTGTAGAGTCTAGCTAATGCTGACATTGGTGTCCAAGATATTTGACCACACCATAAGTGAATCCGCATTATATTGAGTCTACAGTGTAATATATAATAGTGAAAAGGGGGGGGGGGGGGATCCATGTTATAAGCAATCCCATGTTATACTGAGCCATATTATAAAGGGTCTATGGTGTAATTCTGCTATAGTGTAGCTCATGGCCTTCAAGATGATTGTCCTTTCTTTTACACCTTCATCCTAATACGGTGGCTGCTTCAATACGTATTTGTCCAAAACACTTCACAAACATTTGAAAGAGGCATTTATTTATTCTAGACCAAGTCAATGAATGACCAAGTTGGCCAAGGTGGTGGTGAACTCCTTAACCAGGACTGGCACAGATGTTACAGGCAATGGCCTTAGACAAGAGGAGAATAGCCTAGTGGTTAGGGCAGCAAGACCAGCGTTCAAATCCCACCTATGCACCTTGTGGCCTTGCACTAGTCAGTTAAACCCCCCACTGCCTCAGGTACAAACTTAGATTGTAAGCTCTCTGGGGACAGCGAAATACCTACAGTGCCTAATTGTAACTCACCTTAAACTACTTTTGGAAAGATGTGAACTAAATACATTCTAAATTAGAATTAACTCATTTAAAACATCCTAGAATGAAGTTAGAGTTCTCACCGAGGAGCCAGAGCTCTTGGTATTATCTAACCATAATTAAATGAAATAAATAAATACATACACACGGATTGGAATTTTTGTATTATTTCCTAACATATTTTGGGGAAAAAAGAAGAAAGATCTCTTCTTAACTGTACCTTTAAGCAAGAGACTAAAGCCAGCAACGTCCTTTCAGGTTTTCTGCTTCCTGTCCCTTCAGGCTGCTTTTTCAGATTATTTTCTACATGAGAGGGTATCCTCCATTCCCCTATGGAGATAACCTCGGGGAATACTGGGAATTTCACCCATTGAAAGAAACAGAAGACTCGTGAACTGGTCTTTATGTACGTGGAGGAGTGAGGTGACCTGTGTGGGAGGACAGGGTACATTAAATACCTGTAGCATGAAAGGGCAAAGCCACTTGGCACAGCTCTATTTCACAGTAAGTTACAGGTAAAGTCATCACTAATCCTCGGCTGTATTAAATTAAACTTTCCTCTGTCTGTGAATCACAGAAAGGCATCTTGGCACTGCCATTCCAGAGGCTGCCCGGTCAGTGCAAAGGAGCCTGGGGAGCTTTAAACTGCTCATTCGATGCTACATGGAAAGTCTAACCTACAGAATTATTTTTGTTTTTCTTGATTACTTGCTTTAACCCTTCACATGCTCCCATTTGTCTCTGATGTGACTGTGTGGACTCTCCTCAGAAACGGAGTGGGTGCTCTCAGGAACTCAACTGCTGCCCTCGTCTTATAGTGAGAGGCTCCCACACTGGTCCGTAAAGCTCTCTGCCAGCTATTTAGGGCCTTCTGATAGCATTGGGTGGGATTTACACTCATTTCTCTGTGCTAACCTGTGGCTGCTCTTCCCTGCGGGTTATCGATTCCAGTGTGTGAGGAGATAGCGAGGTTCTCTCCTTAGCCCTATGCTGACAAGTCCAAATGAGAAAGGTGAGAGTAATATAAAAAGACACAGAAATAAAAAAGGGAGCTCTTTGCTGCTGAGAGACTTCCGTGTGAGAGCAGCAAATGGACTGAGATCTTAAACTCAAGTCTGCTATAGAAGAAACTAGAAGAGCGGCATGTTTAGGAAGTGACTAAAACTTGGCTTTTTGAACAATATTTAACTAACTTGTATGCTGATTTATTGCTGTTATGTAATTATTGATATGATATTACTGATTTTGAAAACCACTTAAGATTGGAAATGGTATAAAAAGTTACAGAGAAAACAAGTTGGAAAGCGTATACTTACAGTGTGACACAATGGTGTACTGTGGAATTTGTTAGCAGAGGATGTAGTAAAGGCTGTTAGTGTAGCTGGGTTTAAAAAAAGGTTTGGACAAGTTCCTGGAGGAAAGGTCCATAAACCATTATTAAAGAGGATCCAGATAATCCACTGCTTGACCCAATACAAGCATTGTGGAACCTGTGTCTCTTCTGGGGAAGCTGCCAGGCACTTGTGACCTGGATTGGCCACTGTTGGATACAGGATACTGGGCTCGATGAACCTTGGTCTGACCCAGTATGACACATCTTATGCTCTTATGTTCCCCATTTGCAGTATCAGCCTTTCGGGAGATTCATCTCAGTGTGTCTTAGAAAGTGTTGGGGTGGGGGAGGGATGCATGTCTGTGTGTGTGTCATGGAGACTGTTAGGGGCTACACACACATGCATCGGTTGGGGGCTGTGTATGAAAAGAGCACACGTAAGAGTGTGACAAACTGGCACATTTCTGTTTTCTTCATTTGCAAAATTATACATGTCTGGGGGGTGGAAGCGTTTAAAGAGAGGTGATAAAATGAGTCTCGTTATGGTCATGGGGACTGTATGAGGCATCTTTATAACTAGTGTTATCTATATATTTGTGTCTATCTTCAGAATTTGTGTATGTATGGGGTGGGGGTAGGGTACCTACCTGTGTATGAGCCTGATACAGGGTTGGGGTGCCTATGTGTGTGCCTCTGTGTGGTGCAGCAGGGGGGGTGAGGGGGTGCATGTGTATGTGGTGCGGGGTCGGGTCGGGCTGGGGTGCCTTCATATGAATGTGTGTGTGTGTGGGTGGGTGTATTGCTTGAGGATAGCATGCCTGTGTGTGTGCAGTACAAGGATAGGGTGCTTGTGTGTCATGTTATGGGGGATGGACGTGCCTGTGAGTCTTTTGAAGGGCTGCACCTCCAGCATATACATATTGTGGCCTTTTTTCCCATGCATTAATTTATTCAACCTCCAACCCCATGCACCCTCCCATCTTCCACCTCTCCTGCTGCCCACCTCTATTCCCCTTCCCAAATTTTGTCCCTTTCTCCCTCACATTCTCATCCCCTACCATCCATTCACCACCTATATTCCTTTTCCAAAATCATTGCCCCTTTAACTTTGTCCTACCTTCTGTATCTCTCTCTCACCCCAACAACTCACAGCCTTGCTCCCACGGGCACAATTGAGCTCTGCCGGCCACGAAAGACCTTGTCATCCTGCTGGGGGGGGGGGGGGGCGCAGCAGCTACCAAATGCATTCACAAACAAACACGCAGACAGACAGACAACTCTGCCACAGCCTAAGCCTGGTGAACCCTGGGCTATAGGCACTATGCAAAGGGAAACACGAGGCGACAATATTTGTAAGTACATTATAACAATGAGTAATATAAGAGTATGATTATGTATTACATAATCCCGTCACTGTCTGACACAAAATGTAATTTAAATGGTTAATGTTTATTGTAACCTACTTTCAACTGTAGATAAAGCGAGCTATAAATAAATAAAATAAAGTAATTCAAATAGGTGTTTATTGGATAAACACCCTTAAAACACTTCCCTTAGCATTCTCTCACCCTGTCCTCTGGCTTGTCGTCTAGCCTGTACTCTGTTTTCTGCACTGACGCCTAAGTGACACAAACATAAATATTTGATTCCACTGGGAAAGGAAAGTGTAATTTGAAAACACTGATATCATGGGGTTTTTGTACCTTCAAAAAGCCCTAATTAGCTGAGAATAAACACCTAGATTTACAATTTAGAAACGGCTGTGAATAAACACCCTATGTATATATCACTGTTCGCTGTTACTTCCTTCTGGCCTCTCCTTTGGTGATTGGTTGTGTGCAGTCGTTATTGGACAAATGCTGACTCTGCATATTCTAGAGAAATATTGTATCATTGTTTTACCCTATGGCATTTCTGCTGGGAGGAAGTCTTGAGAGCGAGGTTACTTACCTGTAACGGGAGTTCTCCGTGGACAGCAGGATAAATCAGCCACACCTGGTGACGTCCTCCGGGTGGCGCCGTACATACGGAAGTGCTCTCCAGAGCTCAGAAAAGGTAAACCTTTTGAGCATGCCCAGGTAGCCCATCCTACCGGTCCGCCCCCTAGCCCGGTCAGTGAGTTCCTAGCTAGACAGTTCCCGGGTAGGGAGCAGATCCGGCGGGCTGACCCCCTCCAGGGGAGGCGGGCGGGATTGTGTGGCTGACTTATCCTGCTGTCCACGGAGAACTCCCGTTACAGGTAAGTAACCTCGCTTTCTCCATGGACTAGCAGGATTGCGTCAGCCACACCTGGTGCCTCCCTAGCTGGCAGTGTACGCTGAGGCGGAGGGGGAAGCTTGACCAGATCATCAAGGATAAGACAGGCATAATCGTTCAACGCGACAACGTTTTAATGCAGTAATGTGCAAAACGAACAAGGTGCAAAAACAAATGCAATAAGCATTGAGCATACAGTGGTTGTGCCAGTAGTGCAATCACAGTGCGAGCAGTGCAAAAAACTGTAGTAGTGCAATTAAACATGGTCAACAACATGGGTAGGTACACAGCAGAGTCAACAACATGTCCAGATGTAATAGGATTGGAAGTCCATAGTTATCGGGATTGGGCGTCCTCCTGCTTCTCTGTTGCAGTGGAGAGGACGGCAGTTCCGAGGGCGTAATCTTCTTGTGCTCGGAGATCGAGGCAGTAGTGTCTCTGAAAAGTGTGCGGGGAGGACCAAGTGGCCGCTCTGCAGACGTCCGAGCGAAGGTTGGCAATTGAGGTGGCCATCGCTCGTAGATTGTGAGGGCCCACTTTAGGCTGGTTTTGTAGGCCTTCAGGGTCTAGGCAGTAGGAGACGCAGGAGGCGACCCAGTGGGAGAGAGTCCTCTTGTTGACAGGCCTGCCAGGCCTGGCTTGGTCGAATGAAATGAAAAGTTGGTCACATTTGCGGATGGGCTGCGTTCTGAGCAGGTAGATCCAGAGGGCCTGCAGACAGTCTAGAGTGTGCAGGCGTCTCTCGTCCTCTGACGCGTGAGGCTCCGGGAAGAAGGAGGGGAGCTCGATGGATTGGTTGACATGGAAAACCGAGGCCACTTTGGGCACAAACCTGGGGTTGGTTCTCAAAGATGCGCGATCTTGTAGCAACTGCGTATAAGGAGGGTGTGCTACGAGGGCTTGCAATTCACTGATCCTCCTGGTCGAAGTGATCGCGACGAGAAACAGAGTTTTCCAGGAGGCATACTTCATTTCTGCTTCATGCATTGGCTTGAAGGGTTCCTGGGTCAGGTGCAGGAGAACCGCGTTGAGGTCCCAGGATGGAACAGGCTTCCTGATGGGGGCTTCAGATTCGCCAGCCCCTTCATAAAGCGCGTTGTTAAGGGCAGTGTCGCAATGGAGCTTGCTCCCTGAGGTTGAGCATGGAAGGCCACAATCGCAGAGAGGTGTACCTTGATGGATTGTGTTTTAAGGCCACGGTTGGATAAAGAGCTAAGGTACTGTAGGATGTTAGGAAGCGGGCAAGTGGCGGGCTCGAATCCTTGCGTCGCACACCAGATGCTGAACCTCTTCCACTTGAGACCATAGGATTTTCTGGTGGAGGGTCTTCTGTCCGCCAGTACCTCGTTTTGTACTTCTGCCGGCAGCTGGAGTGCATCAAGAGTTAGCCGCTCAACCTCCAAGCAGTGAGAGCTAGGGCTTTGAGGTTAGGGTGTCTGGTTTTGCCCTCGTCCTGCTTGAGTAGGTCTGGTCGGAGCGGTAGGTGTTGAGGACTCTCCTTCGCTAGGCAGTGGAGAAACGCAAACCACATCTGGCGGGGCCAGTAGGGAATCACCAGGATGGCGTGAGCCTTGTCGCGAATAATCCGTTGGAGTGTTGCAGCGATGAGGGGGGTCGGTGGGAACGCATACACTAGAGACCACTCCCCCCAGCACACGTCGAATGCATCCGCTGCCAACCTCCTGCTGGATGGGCGTCTGGAGCAGAACAGGGGGCATTTTGAATTCTTCTCCGTGGCAAAGAGGTCGATGCTCGGGTGACCCCATCGATTGAAGAGGCTCTCGGCGATTTCCGGGAGAAGAGTCCACTCGTGCGGCTGTAGCTGTCTGCTTAGCTTGTCTGCTAAGGTGTTCTGGACTCCTGGTAGATAGGAGGCCCGAAGGTTGCACCCGTTTCTCAGGGCCAAGGACCATATCTGTAGTGCTTCCTTGCAGAGGGAGCGCGAGGCGGTTCCTCCTTGCTTGTTGATGTAGAACATGGCCACCTGGTTGTCCGTCTGGATGAGGACGGATTTCCCTTGCAGGTGTGTTAGGAACGCTTTGAGAGCGTATTTGATGGCTCTTAACTCTAGGAGGTTGATGTGCAGGAGTCTCTCCTGTGGGGACCAGGCTCCTTGTGTGCTGAGTTGGAGAAGGTGGGCACCCCAGCCTGAGTTGGAGGCGTCTGTGGTCAAGGTCACTTGGTGCTCTAGTGGATGCATGTCCTTCCCTCCCGAGAGGTTTGTCGGGATTGTCCACCAGCGCAGCTGGGCCCTGGTCATGGGGGACATTGGGACTCGGGTGGAGAGGGGCTGCGAATGCTGGTCCCAGTGTGTGCGCAGGTGCCACTGGAGTGTGCGCATCTGAAGTTTCGCAAACGTGATGACTGACGTCGTGGCGGACATGTGACCCAGAAGACGCAGGATGGACCTCGCAGAGGAGGTCTTCGCAGAAGCTACGCTGGACGCCAGGTTGGTGAGGGCAACCAGCCTGCCGTGGGGAAGGAACGCCTTCGAAAGGTTGGTGTCGATCACCGCTCCGATGAATTCCAGCCTCTGGGAGGGTGTGCGGTGCGACTTGGTGAAGTTGATGACAAACCCGAGGGAGCACATCAGGGACTCGGCTATCCTCAGTGAGTTCTGAAGTTGTATTTCTGAGGGTGCTGTGAGGAGCCAGTCGTCCAGGTACGGGAAGATGGATACGTTCTGTTTGCGGAGGTGTGCTGCCGCAACGGCCACACATTTTGTGAAGACCCGCGGTGCTGGCGATAGGCCGAATGGAAGGACTTTGTACTGGTAGTGCTGGCCCAGCACGTTGAAGCGGAGGTACTTCCTGTGTGAGGGATGGATGCGGATGTGGGTGTAGGCATTCTGCAGGTCCAGGGACGCCATCCAATCGCCGGGTTGGATCAGGGGTAGGATGGAGTTGAGAGAGTACATTCTGAACTTCTCCGTGATGATGAATTTGTTTAGCTTGCGGAGGTCGAGGATGGGGCGAATTCCACCAGTTTTCTTAGGAATGAGGAAGTATCTTGAGTAGAAGCCGGAGTTTACTTCGTTCAAAGGCACCTGCTCTATGGTGTTGGATGAGAGAAGGTGTAGCAGTTCTGCGGCCATGATGATGCGCAGATGCTGAGTGGTGTCGCTGGCGGGATGCGTGCGTTGATGAGGAGTCGTGAGAAAACGCATGCGGTAGCCTTCTTGAATGATTTTTAGAACCCAGGAGTCCGAGGAGATGCGCTGCCACTCTGATAGAAAGTGTGTCAGGCGACCCCCGTTCCGAGTGCTCGCCGGTGAATAACTGTCAAAAGGAAGGCCCACCTTTGGCAGAGGGCGGATTGTTGCTGTTCTTTTTTTGCTTGCGGTCCCGCTGTGAGTTGCGTTGGTAGGAGGGACCGTGGTAGGAGTTGGACTTATATTTGCTGTACTGCCATCTCCTATTGGAGGAGTACTTCTTGTTGGCGGCATAGTAAGGCTTTTTCTGGAAATTGCTTTTATGAGTTCCGTAATGACGTTCGAACCCTTCCTCTGCCAGGGTTTGCAGGGTGGTGCAATGTTCTTTCATGTCATTGACCGTGTCCTTTACCTTGTCCCCAAAGAGTGATTCACCCATGCAGGGTGCATCAGCGATACCGTCGTGGGTGTCTTCTCTCAGGCCTGAGGCCCTTAACCACGCCCATCGTCTTGCGGATATGGGCGTGCCGGCCGTTCGCAGGGCTATGTCGAAAGAGTCAAAGGTTGTGCTGGCCAGGTGTTTGCTGCACTCTGACATGTTCAATAGGGTGCTGGCTATCGGCGTCTGGGATTCCTTGGGAAGGGATGCGAGGGCTGTCTTGAAGGCCGCCATGCAGTTGTCGAGGAAAAGGACTTGCTGGAATTGATGCGCTGCAATCCGAGCGCTGAGCATGGTCCCTTGGAACACTTTCTTCCCGATGTCATCCAGTAGCTTGTGGTCCCGTCCTGGTGGACTATTGGCATGAGTGCGGGAGGATTTGACGCGCTTGAGCGCTGAAGATACAACAATGGATTTGTGAGGCAGTTGGGACTGCGAGAACCCTGGTGCTGGCTTTACCTGGTACTTGCTGTCGAGCCGCCTAGGGAATGGTCTGCTCGATGCTGGTGTCTGCCACAGCCTGTGTTGATTGTCCAGGAGTGTCTGGTGGATGGGCAGCGCAAAGACCCGTTTTGGTTTCTCGAGGTATTTTAGAACCTCAGGGACCGAATCACCCTTGTCTTCCAGGGTGTTAAGCGCTAAGGTGGAGGCAAGTTTGTCCAGGAACTTGGGGTATGTGAGATCCTCCGGGGAGGGGGGGGGGGGTGGATCCTCTGTTCCCGCAGGTAGGCTTTGGTCAGGGTTTGATTGTTCCGGGGAAGCCGACCCCACCACTGCTGCTTCTATGTCGTGCTCCTCGGCAGTGCTATCCGGAGATGGAAGTTCCGGGTCTGGACCGGGTGAGGGATCCTTGTCCCGCTCTTCAGGGTTGGATATGTGACTGTCCCTGTGCGTGTGAGCCGGTTCTGAAGAGGGAGACGGGCACGCCACAGGTGTTAAAGAGGCAGACTGTCTGACCAGCTGGGTTAAGAGACTGATGATTGCAGATGAGCTGCTGCGATGGCGTTTGGCAGGGCTGTAAGAACTTGAATGACTGCGGTGCCTGCCTTTGTGGTTGTTACGGTGTCTCTCGTGGCTACTACGGTGTCTGGAGCGGTGCCTGTGCTGCTGGGAGCGATGGCTGCATCTGGGGGGGCTGCCTCTGTGACTGGAGCTGCTGTTGCTGTCAGTGGGAGAGCTGTGTCTTGTTTTCTTGTTTCGTTTTCTGCCGCGGTGCTCCCTGCAGTCTGAGGCAGTTTCTCCACGTATGGCAGTGTCAGCTCCGGAGCCAGAAGCATTGATAGCGCTGCTTGGACCCGGGTTGCAACGCTGGGGCTGTGGGTGTGCTCCGGCGTGCGATTCCTGCTCCATGAGCATGTTCGCGCTGTAGCGGCGTCCTCCTGCGCTGTTGGGATCGCCGGCGCCGATGCTATCCACTGGGCTGGCCTGCTGAAGGGGCGGAGCTAGCGACAGAGAGGGTTGGCGCTGGGAGCTGGTATCTTCACCTCTGCGCTGGTAGGAACCCCGAGAGGTAGTAGCCATGCCCCCGGAGTGGGAGAAGTCGGAGGACTGAAGCAGGGTCCTGGAGGACTGATGGCCGTCACCATTCCTGATTTTCAGTGCTCTTGGGGACATCCTGCCACAGGGAGAGCAGCCATTAACATCGTGATGGGGGCTCAGGCAGCGCAGGCAGATGTCGTGGGTGTCTGCGCTGCTCATCTTCCTCTTGCAGTGGAGGCATTTCTTGAAGCCAGGCTTTGGCATGTTGCTCGTTGATGAGTGAATCGTTCGAAGATGTCTTGATAAGTTGATTTTTTTTTTTTATTATTATTGAAGAATATGGTGTAGGAGAGCAGGGTCCGTCTTGCTGGCAAGGCGGAAGGAAGAATACTGACCGGGCTAGGGGGCGGACCGGTAGGATGGGCTACCTGGGCATGCTCAAAAGGTTTACCTTTTCTGAGCTCTGGAGAGCACTTCCGTATGTACGGCGCCGCCCGGAGGACGTCACCAGGTGTGGCTGACGCAATCCTGCTAGTCCATGGAGAACATGGCTTCCCTTGGGTGACACTCCTTAAGTCAGGGCTGGTGCAAGGATATTATGGGGGATCATTCTGAAAGGTGAATAGGGCAGTTAAATGCGTGGGATAGACGTCCACGCCCCCCCATGCACCACTGTATTCTGGGGCCCCGCAGACCTGCACATGCACAGCATAAGTACAGGGATCGTAGACGGTGGGCAGGGAGGGGTGGAGCAGGGGTGTGCTTAGCCGCCGAGACGCAGAACAGGTATTCAGGAACTGCCCCTGAACATTCCTTGATATCTCCACTGATGTACAGCTTATTCCTGCTGGATCCTGGACAAAGGGCAGGACTTACAGCACAGTCCATTCTGCCCTATAGTGGTTGCCATAGGGAGAATGGGATATCTCGGGGCTGTTATGGGGCTGTATGCGTGCTGCCGTGGAGGGCACAAGCTGCCATTGTACATGACGGTGTCCAGAGATGCGGGGCGTGTTTCCATTGGCGACCCTATAGGGCCATCCCCAATTGCACATAACGCTGTGTCAGGGACACAACGCTGGCTACTCTGGCATGTGCTGTTGGGCCATTGGCCCAACAGCTGCACATATTGAGAGCAGAGGCTTGGCCGCAGGGAGATGGGGAGCCTCTGCAACATTTACTGTCTCTGCATGCAGTGTACATGGGGACCTACTGTATATCCCTCTGATCCCGAAACCGCGGGTGCACCTACTCCCGCAGTTTTGGAATCAGGGGGATATCTGCCCCATTTTGATTTTGTACGCAGCTGCAGACCTGAAGTGGCTGAATCAGGCTCTAGGCATCTTGCATCCCCCTCAGTTAACTTTCAGGCCCCTTGGATGACCCACTGAGATTCTGCTAATCAAACTCTACAATCTCTGACCTGCCTATTGTGTGCTCCTATTACAACTACTACTTAGCATTTGTATAGCGCTACAAGGCAAACACAGCACCGTCCAGACACATGTAATTATGACAAATATAATAGTGTAATGAACATGTAACAATATACAAACATCAATAAACCTTGGTCCAGCAAAAAGCAACACATCGCTAGCACAGCCCTGACAGAACGATCCTGTAAAAATGCAGAATTCAATATCATACTTTTAGATAATAAACTTTGCTTTATCTTTATTTATTTTATCTTCTTTTATTTAATGACACTTTTATACCGCCGTCTCTACAAGTCACAGCAGTTTACATGGAACAGATGTTTAACAGGCTAAGAACTAAAAACGATAACTGAAAATAGTGATCACAAAACTTATAAACATGGTAGAACATAGTTTCTAGCTAAGTCTCTATGTCTACATACTCACATATATCTATATCTATATAGTGTTATAACATACACTCACATACATAATGATATATTTAATTTAAATATAAAGAGAACAAACTTATGGAGTGGCTTATCCGGTCCTTTCTTGAATTCCTCAATGTCTAAATCCTGTGGCCCATAACCCTCCTGTAGCTGATATGGCAATAGAATCAATAGAACCCTTGCGACATGTAAGGGGCTAATTGCAGCTCTGCGACCAAATGGGTGAGACAGAGGGACGTCACTCTCTCTCTCTCTCTCTCTGTCTCAGTTCTGTTTCAGAATCTAGCACTGATGCTCTGTATGCTCTTGAATACGTCACTTTTCATTCCCAATTCCTCTGTTAATCTGACTGGAGCTAGGCATCAGTAATAAGTTGACAGAGTTATAGCTGGAGAGAGCATGGCATCATTAGGATATCAAAAACTCATCTGATATGCCAGCATTGCCCCTGGGCTCTCAATGGACCATGGTTGGCTCTATAACTAGACAAACTAGGCTAGTTGGGGAGCTGCCGAAGAGCATGCAGAACCAGTCAGTTGGAGCAGCAGGACGAAGGAATCCCAGGTTCTACCAGCCAAAGAACGGAGTTGGACAGGCAGATCAGCAGTAGCTAATGCCATGGCTTCCCACTGCTCTTCCTTAAGGTTGGCACCATGAGTACATTCTGTGGTCATGGGATCAGCATTTCCTGATGGTGATCTTGTGCATCACAAGATCAGCTCATCAGGAAGTCCTGACCCCGTAACCACATGTTCTGAATGCTCTCATGGTACCAGTCTTAAGGAGGAGCAATGGGAAGTGCAAGTAAGTTAGGGTTCGTAGGGCAGGGGCAGGCACAAGACCGATTTGCTTAGGGCACCTCTCACCCTTACACCAGTCCTGCAATGAACAAAGACCGGTAAACTTTAAGAGTGCCCGAGATCATCTAAAATGCTCTCTCTTAATCAAGTAATATTCCCAGAGAGAAAATGCAGATTCCCTTTCAGTCATTTACTCTGGAGCCCTTCGCTGCTGTCACAGGGAAGCCATGTGACGGCTTGCGAGAGTTTAACAAATGTGGCGTGCAGTGGAAAGAATTTGATTGCATGACATCTGAGCACAGTGGTCCTTTCAGTAGCCCTTCAATGGCCTGATTTACCTTTTGCAGCATGGCAATTTGCTTCACATTTTTGCAAAAGTGTTAATCAATTTTGAGCTTAAAATAGATCGGAACACCACACAAATTGTTTCCAGCATATAAACGATGCTTATCAGCTTCCAAAAACTTAAACCCTGATTCAGGGCAGAAACAAAGTTGAGCTGAACAAGCAGTTGAGTCTGCTGTGAAGTTGTTATCCAACATTACGTCCTTCTATAGTGCCACAGCATCTACAGAATCAGTGGTGGTTCCTACTCACTTCCACCCAAAAATTCATCAACTTACAAGCCAAGTAGTAAATTATTCACAATTAGATCTACAACTTGAAAGTGTCCCCTCTCAAGAACAAAATGCCAAAGACTCCTTGCTGGATAATGATCCACTATCAAGCGGAAAAGCTAGATTCCATTCCCAGCCAGGTTTCCTCTCCTGGGGCTGATTCCTGGCTCAGGTTCTCCCCTCCCCAATGTTTGGCTTTTTCTCCTGGGACTAGGAATTCTGCTGGCTCTAAAGCAACATATACAGTTACATAGCAACATGTAAACCTTCTCACAGACAGAAAAGGGGGGGGGGGGGCTGTAACAATTTTGCATTGACATATGGAGGGGAGCTATATTGGTTTAAAATTAGGAATTTATAGGCTCATGTACTCAGTGATAAAGAACCGGAGAGGAAAATAATAGGGCAGGCTGGATGGGCCAGCTGATTTTATCTGCCGTCATTAATTGTATTGCTGTGTCACCATTAGCAATGAAAACGTTTTAGTAGGTGAAAAAATGACGAATGATTTGCTCCCCTAAAGATGACGATCTGGCAGATCTGTTGCTACACATTGGCAAATTGCTACCAGGGGCATTCCTCCCAGTACTGATATGTCTAAGCCTGGCATTCTTCTCACCATCGATCTTTGTGGTGACACCAGGAACATTCGATTGTGTCGCTGGAACAACGTTCAGAGATCAGGGAGTTGGAAGAATAGGGTGGCTATCTTCCTAATTCTCTCTCAAGGGACCTTTTGACCTGTAGCATATATAATGGGAACTGGGGATTCTGCCACTAAGCCTCATAAAAATATGCTGAAGCGGATGACGTTTTCACCGTGCACACTGCCATCCAGAGAGAGAGAGAAATCCCTGGGGCCTACATTAAGTGGATGTCTGGTAGGCAGTCAAAGCAGGTGTTTGAGGTTTTAGACTCCGGAAAGTGAAAAGGATCCAGAAGTCATTGGGAATAAGGTAAGCCCCCACCTCATGGCATTTACAGTGGAAATGACATCTAAGAGTCATGTGGGTCATTGAGGAAACCAGATTCTTAGCAGGCTGCGAGACTGACAGTAGACGAGTCCCAAAATGATGATGCTGGTCCAAAAATGGTATCAAACTTCAAGACATCAGTGCAAATTAGAAATGTACAGTGAGTATGTGGGAAAAGTCGCTGAAGTTCCTGACCGGAGCAGAACATTCTCCCCCCCTCCCCATCTTCCTTTTCAATTTCCTTGGTAGATCTTTCCGTCTGGTATGTATTAGTGACTCAGAGATGAGAGGAAATGCTGATAGTGGCTCAGGGTGTCCCTTTGTAGCTGTGCAGTGGCTGAAACCGCAGAGGAAATGTCCAGGGTCCTAAGCTCTCTTCCCAGCACACATCTGCGCTGCTCTGGGATTCTCCATTGCCCCTACAAAGTCAGAAACTCTGCCAGAAGGACACTGCAGAGGACAATGGGAAGGATCATTTCAGTGTGGGGTGCTTAGGTAATGAATAATCAATTGATCTATTTGAAAAATGTATAGGCGGCTTACAAATTTACATACACACGTATACTTTGCATTTGTGAAGTGGCATTTTAGAAAGGGCGTCCAAGTGCAGTCTGGGATGTCCAAGGCAGAAAAATGCCAGAGACGTCTACGTTCAGCCCAGCTTCAAAAACATAGACACCCCTAACATGGACGACTGGACGTCCAGATGGCAAATGGCATTTAATGTGGATAACTGCAAAGTTACGCACCTAGGAAAGAACAACCCAAACTATGTTTACATGATGCAGGGTATCAAATAAGGAACCACCACCCAAAAAATGGATTTAGCCATCATTGTGGATAATTTGCTGAAACCCTCTGCCCAGTGTGCAGTGGCAGCCAAGAAAGCAACTAGAATGCTAGGAATCATTATGGAAGGACAGACTAGATAGGCCATGTGGTCTTTTTCTGTCATCATTTTTCTATGTTTCGATAATGCCTCTGGTTCCATGGTGCAACCGCACCTTGAATATTTTGTGCAATTCTGGTCACCATATTTTAAAAAGGATTTTGGCGAATTAGAAAAGGTACAGGGAAGAGCTTCCAAAATGGTAAAGGGGATGGAAGGATACCCCTAAGAGGAGAGGCTTAAAAGGTTAGGGCTCTTCAACCTGGAAAAGAGACGGCTGAGGGGAGATATGATAGAGGTCTATAAATTAATGAATGGAGTAGAACAGGTAAACGTAGATCGGTTGTTTACTCCATCAAAAAGTAGAAAGACTAGGGGACACGCAATGAAGCTACAATGTAACCCATTTAAGACTAATAAGAGAAAGGTTCAGAGAAGAGTCACCAAAATGGTAAAGGGGATGGAAGGATACCTCTATGAAGAAAGGCTAAAAAGGTTAGGGCTCTTTAACCTGGAAAAGAGACGTCTGAGGTTAGATATGATAGAAGTCTATAAATTAATGAACGGAGTGGAACGGGTAAACGTAGATCGATTGTTTATGTTATCAGAATATAGAAAGACTAGGGGACATGCAATGAAGCTACAGGGTAAACTATTTAAGACTAATAAGAGAAAATGTGTTTTCACTCAACGTGTAATCAAACTCTGGAATTTGTTACTGGAGGATGTAGTAAAAGCTGTTAGTGTAGCTGGGTTTAAAAAAGGTTTAGACAGGTTCCTGGAGGAAAGGTCCATAAACCATTATTAAAAGGGACCCAGGATATCACTGCTTGACCAAATATAAGCATTGTAGAACCTGTGTCTTTTGTGGAAACTGCTAAGTACTTATGACCTAGATTGACCACTGTTGGAAACGGGATACTGGGCTTGATGGACCTTGGTCTGACCCGGTATGGCATATGTTATGTTCTTATGTGCACTTTCCTTTGGGTTAACAACCGTTCCCTGAGAGAACCCAAAATGCCTTCTGGTGTCCTCACCACCAAGCAATCAGCCATCCATCCACAGCAGAAAAAAACAGGGTGGGCCTCTGGATGGACGCGAAAAAAGAAAATTAGCAGGTAAGACCAGATTTTTTTTCCTTCCCTTTCATCCACTGGACTAGTCCAGACAGTACGGGATGTAACAAAGCACCCTTTACAATGGGATGACTTAAGCTGCCATGCAAACCACTTTGGCTTAAAAGCTGCATCTTCTCTGGCTTGAACATCAAGTCAGTACTGCTTAGAAAAGGAATGCAATGATGACCATGTCACTGCTTGGCAAATCTCTGCCAGTTTGATTGCCTGGGACTCCACCCACAAAGTGGGCATTCCCCTAGTTGAGTAAACCTTCAGCCTCTTGGGAGGTGCTCGACCCTTGAGGACATACACTGATACAATGATCTTTTTAACCCAATAGGTGATCATTGCTTTAGTGGCAGCCTTACTTCTACATGCTCCTGCAAACAACACAAAAGGGTGATTCAATTTCTGAAAGTCCAAAGGCCCTGTACCATCTGATCCAGACAGTGAGCTCCCCAACCCATAAGGTTGGCATTTTTAGCACAACCTAGGGTGGGGATTCTAGATCCATCCGAACCCTTTAAAAGGTTCCATGGATTCAGCCACCATCTCGGGCTCAACCAGGCTCCTGGAGGTCTAGGGCAGCTGCATTTTGCTGTACTTCTGAACCAACCAGTCCTATAATACTGCCTGCAGCGGAGGCATATAAAAGCCTGAACTCATGGCACAAAGTCGATTATAACCATAATGCCCAGAACGTCCATGTTGTTCCAGGCCCTTGGCACATGAGATGCAGCAAGAGACCAGATATGAGAATGAAGCTTTAGCATCATCTTTTTTTTGGAGGGAAAATATCACCTGGTATGTGCTGAAATGAGTTCCCAAGTATTCCAGATTCAGGCTGGGGTTTAACCCACTTTTTTCTCAAAATTGATCAACCAGCCAAGTGATTGTAAGCGCAGCACCATATGAGCCATGGTTACACAACTTTCATACTCTGAATTTGCCCTGATCAGCCCCTGATCAGCCTGTCGCCCATATAAGGATGCCCCTGATCAGCCTGTCGCCCATATAAGGATGCTCACAAACCCTTCCCTGTTCAGCACTTATTGCACTACTACCATCACCTTTGAGAAAGTTCAAGGTTCAATAGCTAGGTGAAAGGGAAGCGTTTTGGAACTGATAGTGCTGGCCCGGGTCTTCAAACCACAGAAATCACTGATGTGGCTCCCAAATGGGGATATGCAAATAGGCCTCCTTCAGGTCCAGTGCTGTGAGGAATTCTCTGTGAACCACCACAGTGACTGAATTCATTTTCTTCTGCAAGTACGGAATCACCTGTGCCAGGTTCATGCTCTTCAAGTCTAGAATAGGCTGGAAGAAGCTGTCTTTGTTTGGCATGATGAAAGATGGCATGCTGGCCTGCACCCCTTTCCTTCCAGTGGGACGGGAACCACCATCCTCCAAGGCTCTCAGCCTATGCAGTGTTGCGAGAACTACTGCACTCTTGGCTGGGGTGGTTATGAGGGGAAGCTATACAAATTGATAAGTCTGGAAAAACTTCAGTTAATAGCTTCTGTATCACATCCATCAAAAAGTAGAAAGACTAGAGGACACGCAATGAAGCTACAATATAACCCATTTAAGACTAATAAGAGAAAATATTTTTTCACTCAACGTGTAATCAAACTCTGGAATTTGTTCCCAAAGGATGTGATAAAAGCTGTTAGTGTGGCTGGGTTTAAAAAAGGTTTAGACAAGTTCCTGGAGGAAAAGTCCATAAACAATTATTAACTAGGACCCAGGAAATCAACAGCTTAAACCTGAGACGAGCACTGTGGAACGTTCTGGGAACCTGCCAGGTACTTGTGACCTGGATTGGCCACTGTTGGGAACAGGATACTGGGCTTGATGGATCTTGGTCTGGCCCAGTATGGAATTTCTTGTGTTCTTATGCCTGTGCCAGTGTCCATATAGATGCCCTGCTATGAAACTGTTGGCTGGGGACGTCCATCTCAAGCAGGATTGCATATGGGGACCTCCAACAGTGTGGCAAAATGAAAACACGAGCCCCCATTCCCCCCATCAGTGTTCATTGTCAAATTGTAAAATAAAAGGGTTATAAATGCACCTCCTTCTCCACACGTTTGCTGGACAAAAAGAGTACTTTTCCAATGCCTATTCGTTCCTGGAGCAGGTATAACCTTTGACCCAGCTTGGGACATTCAGGACATTTCTGAAATCAGACAAGGACATTGGCGTTCTTGGGAACACCCTGGCCATGCCTACACCTTGCCCCTGTTCCAACTTGGATGTCCTCACACTTGGGACGTCTACAGACCTGGCTTCAAAAATGGCTCCAGGGATGTCTCTGTGCTTTGAATGCCTACCTATGCCCATTTTCAGACATCCAAAGCATGAATAAGGCTTCTAAAATAACTTCCTACATCAGACAGACCAAAAACGAAACTAAATTACAGTATAAAATTATATAACATCCTGAAAAGCCTGTCTAAATAATAGTCTGCAGTAGATTCTGAAAGGAAGACAGATTCATTGCCACCCTTAAATGTTTGGGAAGGGCACTCCAGAGAACTGGTGTATATACAAGAAAGCTGTATTCCTAGTAGCTTGTTTGACAGCTGCCTGACCAAGGGGACAAGCAAAATATTTGCCATCATGGACTGCACAGGACAAGAAGATCTATGTGGTTGCAACAATAAGAGTAAACGGACAGCCGAAACACCACACAACACTTTACACGCAACCAGTAAAGGTGAGAGAGGACCAGCCTACTGCCTGCTATTATTTTCCTGCTCTGATGCCTGGTCAGATACATTTCTGCAGACCTGTGCGAGAGAAGCCCTCAAAGACTGTGCCCCCTCTACTGAAACTGTGCTAAGCTCTTCCTCTGTCTAAGCGGGACAGATTACTCCTTCTGCACATCTGGAAAGAAGCAAAAAGATTGTGGATGCTCTCCAAGATGCATTATTTAGACAAATGGTGATGGAACCAACCAGGGAAAGCTCAACGCTGGATGTAGTGCTCACCAACGGTGATAGTGTGTCGAATGTCTGCGTGAGTGCCCCTGTGAGCAATAGCGACCATCACACGGTGTGGTTTGAAATAAAAGCCATGGTACAGGCCAATCATAGCAAGCTCAGAGTCCTAAACTTCAAATACACTGACTTCAATAAAATGGAAGAGTACGTAAAGGAGGAGATGACGGGGTGGGAAGAGATAAAGGAAGTGGAATTGCAATGGGCTAAACTAAAGGAGGCAATAAAAGGAGCAACAGATAAATATGTAAGAAAAGTAAATAAAAGCAAGAGGAGAAGGAAACCTATTTGGTTTTCCAAAGAAGTGGCTGCTCATATAAAGGCAAAAAACACAACTTTTGCAAAATTCAAAAGCTTGCAGACAGAAGAACATAGAACTGAATACAGGATCCAACTCAAAGAGTCTAAAAGAGTAATAAGGATAGCAAAATCAAAAGCAGAGGAAAAGATGGCTAAAGATGTTAAGGGTGGCAACAAAAATTTCTTCAGGTATATTCAGGAAAGGAAAAAGATCAGAGTTGGAATTGCAGGACTCAGAAGTGCTGGGAAAGGACTCGTGGAAAGTGACACTGAAAAAGCAAAATTGCTAAACAATTACTTCTGCTCTGTGTTTACTAAAGAAGATCCTGGGGATGGACCAGCTGTGACTCCCAAATATAAAAATGGGAATGAAGTAGATACCACACCATTCACAGAAGAAGAGGTGTTAGAACAACTTGCTAAACTGAAAGTGGACAAAGCCATGGGACCGGATGGGATACATCCCAGGATACTGAAAGAGCTCAGAGAGGTTCTTGCAGGACCGTTAAAGGATGTCTTCAACAGATCCTTGGAAACAGGAGAGGTTCCTCAGGACTGGAGAATGGCTGATGTCGTACCTCTCCACAAAAGTGGTGACAGGGAAGAAGTGTCAAACTACAGGCCCGTGAGCCTTACCTCGGTGGCAGGAAAAGTAATGGAGGCACTCCTGAAAGAGCAAATAGTGAACTTTCTGAAAACCAACAGCTTGCAAGACCCGAGGCAACATGGTTTTACCAAAGGACGATCTTGCCAAACAAATCTGATTGAGTTCTTTGACTGCGTGACCAGGGAACTAGATCAGGGGCATGCGATGGATGTCATCTACCTGGATTTCAGCAAAGCCTTTGATACTGTTCCTCATAGGAGGCTTGTCAACAAACTCAGTAGCTTGGGGATGGGTCCCAAGATGGTAAACTGGATTAGAAATTGGTTGACTGACAGACGACAGAAGGTGATTGTACATGGAGCTCACTCGGATGAGAGGAAGGTGATTAGCGGGGTGCCCCAGGATTCGGTCCTGGGCCCGGCACTGTTCAATGTATTTGTGAGTGATATTGCTGAAGGACTGAATGGAAAAGTCTGTCTTTTTGCAGACGACACAAAAATTTGCAACAGAGTGGACTCCCCCGAGGGAGTGCTTAACATGAAGAAAGATCTACAAAAGCTGGAAGACTGGTCTAAAGCTTGGCAACTACGATTTAATGCAAAAAAGTGCAGTGTTATGCACTTGGGTAGCAGAAATCCAAGAGAAATGTACGCGATAGGGGGAGAAAGGTTGGTATGCACAGTTCAGGAAAAAGACCTTGGTGTGATTATCTCTGCTGATCTCAAGGTGGCAAAACAGTGCGACAAGGCGGTGGCAAAAGCCAGGAGGATGTTGGGCTGCATACAAAGAGGGATTACCAGCAGAAAAGAAGAGGTACTTATACCACTGTATAGGTCACTGGTGAGGCCTCACTTGGAATACTGTGTTCAGTTTTGGAGACCATATCTTGCAAAGGATGTAAAAAGACTGGAGACTGTTCAGAGGAAGGCGACCAAAATGATTTGGAGCCTGCGTCAGAAGCCTTATGAGAAGAGACTTGAAGACCTAAATATGTACACTTTGGAGGAAAGGAGGGACAGGGGAGATATGATTCAGACCTTTAAATATTTAAAGAGAAATGATGAACAAACAAACCTCTTCCAAAGACGGGGAACCTGTAAAACTAGAGGGCATAACATGAAACTGCAAGGGGGTAAATTGAAAGGCAATATCAGGAAATATTTTTTCACTGAAAGGGTGGTGGATGCTTGGAATGCCCTCCCGATGGAAGTGGTAGGGGCGAACACGGTGACGGAATTCAAAAAGGCATGGGACAAACACAGAGGATCCCTTTACAGAAATAGGATAAAAACAAAATAAACGGTACCATCTAACTTCTGAACCATATAACGTCTCAACAAATAGGGGTGTCCTACATGGAGTGGTGGGTTTACCCCTAAACAAGGATATGGGGAGGGGTGGCCTGTGCGGAGCGACAGGTGCACCTACTCTTGCCATCTTGCTGGGCAGACTGGATGGACCATGCTGGTCTTTATCTGCCGTCAACTACTATGTTACTATGTAAACTAAACCCATGTTTAAAATAGAAACATAGAAGATAAAGGCACATGAATGTTAGATCTTGGGTACCCTTCTGAGCACCTTCCCTTTTTGCACTGCCTCTCAGTTTACCTTGCTTGCTGTGTTAAGCAGAATTAAGGTCAAGAGAACAAAACATTATATAAAGTTACATCTTTTTAAAATGAATACATTTCTTGACTAGTTAACATCTTGCATATTTTCTTGTTGCGTGACTTTATTCCCTCACACCATCACAACTAGGGACCATCTGTACGTGTCCCAGACTTTCTTGAATTCTGGTACTCTTTTGCCTCCCCTCAGAGGCTGCATCATGTACCCACTTCACTATCTAGGAAGACATATTGTCACTGTTACACCTCAGTATACATCCTTTGAGCTTCATATCATGTTCTCCTAGGACAAGCAGGATTCGCCAGCCACACCTGGTGACGTCCCCGACGGCGCCGTACACGGAAGTGCTCTCTAGAGCTCAGAACCTTTCTGAGCATGAGCCAGAGGCCCAACCCACTAGCCTGCCTCTAGCCAGCCAGTCTTTTTTCTTCCGCCGTGCCTACCACACGCGGATCCTGCTCTCTCAAGCCAGAGAAGATAATTTAAAGATATATACTCACAGAAGATGCCATCTACAAAACCAGGATTCAAGAAATGCAGCCACTGCTCAAGGAAGATGAGCAGCTCAGATGCCCACGACCGGTGCGTTAGATGCTTGGGTGCTGGTCACCAGGTCTAGGACTGCCAGCACTGCTCCCGGTAGTCCCCCAGAGCTCTGAAGTCTAGAAGCCACGCTTTGAAGGACTTCGTTGCCTCGCAGATCACAGAGATTCCAAAAATCGCTTCACCGGCACGGGATGCGCCCTTAGGGGCCTTCATCCCCGGCCATTCAGCTCAGGACTCTCCTGCTAGTAATGAAGCTCCCGCGACGACCAAGGCTCCCACAACGAAGAAGCTTGACTGTCGCAGCCCAAAAGGTAATAAAGAGGCAAAGCGGTATGCTCCTAAGTCCTCCGCCCTCCGCGGCTCCCCCAGTACCATCAGGAACCCCCATGGAGACCCACGCTCTCCTGACCACGCTGCTGCTCCAGGGGGTGGCCATCTTGCCGATGTCATCACCACAAGCCCCACCCCCTCATCCTCCATTGGCCAGCATCAAGGACCACAGAGCTCCGCCCACAAAACGTCCATTGGGCAGCAGCACGGGCTCTCCCCTCGATGTCACGGAGCTTCCCCGACTCTCGGCGCCAGCACAGGACTGTCACCCTGTGCCGGCACCGTGTCCTCCCCAGCACCACAGAGCTGGAACAGTGATCGCCGCGGCAAAGAGGGCAGTGTCCGTGACTGGAGCAATCAGCATGACCGCTGCAGGGATGGAAGCGTCAATCACAAAGGAAGCGATAAGAATCATCGGCGCAAACACCGGAGCAGGGATCACAGCCACAGAAAGCACCACAGCTCCCACAGCCCCGGCACCTCCAGAAACGATCATGGCCTGAAGCGGAATCGACACACACACAGTCCCAGCCTGGGATCCAGACCAGGTAAGAGACTCTCTCACCCAGCACTTATAGCAGCGCAACATTTCGGGGCAGCCACCACCCCCACCGTGGCACTGCCCAACCAAGAAGCCATACTGCAGCTGCTCTCCAGCCTCACAGATCTCTTACGTGATGGCTTCAAAGATACCTCCACCCAGAACGCAGTTTTGGAAGGACCACTAGACTCTAGCTTTCCCATCACGAGTGCGCAACCTGATAACCTACGAGACTCCAACCAGAGCTTTACCAGCAGCACCTCTGCGAGTCCCGAATCCCCATCCTTCCTGAGCTTAGGGGAGGAGGAGGAGGAACCGACACCACTCGGGTCCGAATCCCCTAAGGCAAAAGCGGCCTCGGTGCAGAGTTTGGAGAGGGATTCCACAGGGGCGTCCGCAGACACTGAGCCAGCCCCATCCACTCCACCTCCTGAGGACCTCACATTCCTCAAGTTTTTGCGCAAAGTGGCTTCCGCCCTCAACCTCACACCTCCAGAATCTCAACGTGATGGCCCGGAGGTCCTCATGTATCTCAACGCTCCGAAGATGCCCATCACCTTACCAATACATCAGCATCTCCTGGACACACACATGAAACTATGGCAGAGCCCGGCCTCCTCGCTGGCATGCCCCAGGAAACAAAAGCTGTTAGTGTAGCTGGGTTTAAAAAAGGTTTGGACAAGTTCCTGGAGGAACGGTGCAGGGTCTGCACTAAAAGTCTAAGGGGGACAAATTCTAGAGTTTGATTACACGTTGAGTGAAAAAATATTTTCTCTTATTAGTCTTAAATAGTTTACTCTGTAGCTTCATTGCATGGCCCCTAGTCTTTCTATATTCTGATGATGTAAACAATCGATCTACGTTTACCCGTTCCACTCCGTTCATTAATTTATAGACTTCTATCATATCTCCCCTCAGCCGTCTCTTTTCCAGGTTAAAGAGCCCTAACCTTTTTAGCCTTTCTTCATAGGAGTATCCTTCCATCCCCTTTACCATTTTGGTGGCTCTACTCTGAACCTTTTCTAATAATGCTATATCCTTTTTAAGATACGGCGACCAGAATTTCCAGCTGTTGCTGTCCCTTTTGGTAGTCTTTCAAGACTATCAAAAGTACTAGCTCTTAGCTGTCCTATCACTTGTGCTGCTGGTCGGTAGGGATCACTGATATCTTCCCTATAGCTGTCCTCAGGCTGCTGTTCTGTCGCTGCCTCTTACCACGGGGATCTTACTGCTGCTGAAGCTACTGGGACGACCTAGGTGGAACCCAGCAAAATCAGCTTCAGTATCCCCCCAGAAGTGAAATATATGTAGGTGGGGAAGAAGTGCCTGTGGAGCCTGTCTTGTCTCTCCAGGAAGTGACACCGCGGGTACTTTCTTCCCCGTGTTTTGGTCCCATAGCACCCATGAGAAGGCAGTGAGCAAAGTGCCCAGAAGAGTAAGGAAGACGATGGGCTGTCCTTCCATTCACTCCTCTCCCCCCCTCCCCCTCCAGTGAGGCCAGCCAGTGGTGTGGGTCCTTCTGATCCCTCCAATCCTCAAGATGGTTCCAGCAGCCAGCTCGCTGTATGGCCTGATATCATCACTGAGCTTCCAGGAAGCTCAAAAAGAGAGTGTTACTGCATGTGGCTGGGGGGGGGCACCAGATTCATTAGTCACAGCAGGTGCATTTCTAGCTTGGTAGGATCCTGCGTGTGTGCGCGTGAGTCCGCATTAATGCAGAGTAAAAGAGAAGATGAAGCAGCGGGAAGAGTCCTCTATTGAATTAATCTAACGGAGGATGGAAAGCTGTGAAGAAGCAAATGGTTGACAGCTGAGGGAGATGGGGGAGATAAGGGGGCAGGGGCTGGGGAAGGGAGAGAGGGGGACAGATGGGGCAGATGCTAGGAAAGGGGGAGAGGCAGAAAGAAAGTATGCTAGAGAAGGGGAAAGGGTAGGAGGGAGAATGCTTGGAAAGGGGAAAGAAGCATGATAGGGGGAAGGAGAGAGCTTGGCTGCAAATAAATAAAGAGAAACACAACCTGCAGTATTTAATCATCCACACATGCAGCTAAATCCTCCCTCTGCCACTCATATACTCAGCCATTTAGAAACACCATGTGCACATGATAGACCTGAACATATAGACACTCCTCTGTCCACACCCCCAGCTGCAACCTACCCTCCACCCATGCATCCTGCCCTCTCCCACTCAGCCATGGGAAAGCACATATACCCCCCCCCCATACAAACTCGAAGAAAACTCCCCCTCTCGCACTCAAACCTGCTGAATCCTGTTGCTCACACTCACAAACATGGTCACACACCCATTCAGCCACACCTACTCAAACACAACCTAATCAGTCCCACACAAACTTACCACGCCCATTTCCCCACCAACACACTGCACTCAGGAACAGTTGCTGCATGTGTGGCGGCTTTTGCATGCACACGTCAGAGCGAATGCGGAGTAAGTGCTCTGAAGCGTCTAGTTCCAGGAATATGCATTCTCATTATTGTAGCTAAAATCAAGCCCTAGATCCTTATTTAGTTTATCATGTAAAAAATAAAAGCTTTCACTTCTGCTTCATTTTGCATAATTCCGATATTTTGCTGCATAATTTTGAAAATTTTGGCTGATAATTTCTTGAAGTATGTCCTGTCTTAGGGATCGGTAGAGGTCTAGCTTGTTCTGTTTTCCCAAAGGTGCTGTACTGGTGTTCCAGAGCCTAAGTAGCTTTTGCTGAGCTGTGTTTTTATAGATAAGGTTGTTGCTGTGATTGAGTCCCGTGAGTTTTCACTGCCATGGTATATGATACGGTAAGATTCAGAGTGCCATCTTTGCAGGGTTTTCTATTGCTTCACAGCATGTCTGTTGCCATTACTGAGGTGACACCAGAATTTGAATATGATTTTTTGGGGCTGCAAAGTGAAATAGCCTAGTTCTACTCTACCATTGCTTCACTTCTTGTGTTCTTATAAATATTAGCACTAATGCTATTTGATTGTAGTTATGTTCTCTGCTTTGAGTCTTCTGGAAGGAAGGGGGACTTATATTAAAAAAAAGCACATTGATATTTGCTTTATTACACCTGATGTTTCTCTTATGTACACACTTCCTATGCATTATTCTTTTGTATTGATAAACTGCAGTACATATAGAACAGGACAAAACCATTAGAGGTATTTACCTCTTTTATTAATACACATGAGGAGTAAGACATAAAATAAGGTTGATGAATGAATCTGTGTGAAATTATGGTAATTACTCTGTTGCAAGTTCTTTATCCTTCCCTGTGGCCAAATGGTTAGCAGCACAGTAGGCTGGAACGAGGGAGGCCAGGGTTCATATCCCACTGAAACTCCCTCCCTGAGGCCTTGGGCAAGTTGCTTAACCACTATTTTAGAGGCGTGGCCTCTAGAAGTAAACACAATATTCTAGATGAGGTCACATCCGCAACCTGCATAGAGTTGTTCCATAGTGGCTCCATGTTAGCCGCATTCTACTTTAAGAACCTTTTTCTAGTAGATCAAGAGCCCTGTTAGTCAATGCAAAGCAGGATCTGACCTCCTATCATACTGAACCCCTCTGGCCTCTGTGGAATTCCTGATTTCTGTGAAGCTCAGTCTGGCCACACATTCTTGGAGTTTTCATCAGATATGCAACCATCCCTCTCTTTGATTTCAATAGAAAAGTAATTTGTTTTACAGTTGGAAAGAGGCCCATGAGATGAGAGCCAGCTGGCTCTTATCTTAGATCCAGATCAGCATAAACTCTCTGCCAATGTCGGTTTCCGAATGTGGTTCTTTATTTCATTAATACTTTTTGAAAATAAATGTCTGTTCTTGCTATAAAAGGCTCCAGGTGTTTGCATCACGCTGGATTCCTGTCCTGCAAGGGTTGAAGGTATTGTGTTGTCTGTTTCATGCATCTTAGAAGTGATACAGTATATATTGGTGGAGATACGGTTACAAGTTTTAACCATAATGACACAGATCATTTTCATACCTTGCAAGACAGGTAGCGTCCTGAAAGGTACAGAGTACACGATTGTCAAAAGCCATTCACCTAGGCAATTTGAATGACTGAATATTGCCCAGCCCTTCCCTAGGAGTCAGCAATGTATGTAGGCAGGACCTGGAGACCTGCATAGCTTAGGAGAGGGGACATTTTTCTATTTGCATTTAGTGACGCACACAGACTATTTCCAAGTAAAAGCTACCTGCAGAAAGACCAGGTGCAGATGGCTGCAGGGGCTTATTCCTGGAACAAATTTCAAAGGGAAAAGTATTGTGTGTGTTCCCTGTGAACAATGCTGTATTCTACAGGTGAAAATACTCATAGACTTTGCAACCGTAGGCCCAGTTACAAGATTATAAACAACAAGTCGTTTATAAGCGGATAGATTGTATGAAGATGAAAATAGAATATGATGATGTGTAGAGGTTAGCTGCTGAGACGTAAATGCTGTTGGTCTGACTGCCAGCTCTTCCTTGCCTTGCTACAGTAAGGGTTTTTGTGTCCGGTATCAAGTAGATGCCTTCTGTTATTTCTACATCCCCCAAAGGGCTCCACTCCCTGTATTATGGGTTTCCCTCCCGAAATGTAAACACTTCCCCATCCCCCAATAGGGCTTCCCTCCCTGTGTGTGAGCTCTTCCTGTACCCCCCCCCCCCCCATACATTGGACTCCTTTCCCCATCCAACACCCATGGTATGGGCTCCCCTCCCTGTATTATGGGTTCCCCTCCTGAAGTGTAAACTCTTCCCCCATCCCACCATATAATTCCCCCTCCCTGTATTATGGGTTCCCCTCCCTAATTCTAAACTCTTCCCCATCCCCCATAGGGCTCCCCTCCCTGTGTTTGAGCTCTTCCTGTACCCCCCTATACATTGGACTCCTTTCCCCATCCAACACCCATGGTATGGGTTCCCCAACCTAAGTTTAAAGTCTTCCCCCATCTCCTCTATATAGGTCCCCCTCCCTGTGTGTGAGCTCTTCCTCTGCATCCCTGTACTTTGGGCTTTCTTCCCCCATCCCAAGGTAGGAGCTCTTCCTGCCCCCCCCCCCCGAGGTATGGCTTATCCCCCCACCCCCAGTAATATGGGCTCCCTCCATCCCTTGAGAGCATGTCCCACCAACGCAAATGTGTTTACAATTAAATAAAACGTCAAACTGTCTATACCCATAACAGCAGCCCAGAGTCAGATGCAAGGCAGCCAGGGGGCAAAGGTCAAACATTGTTTACTTTAATTTCTTTGAGAGGTTTTTGGAAGCTTTCCGCTCACCCTTTTTGCCTTATTAAATTCATATGTGACGTTTATTTTTGCATTTGGTCCACATGGGATTCGTTTTCTCATGGTTTACTCTTAACCCTCTCAGGTTCTGTCTTTCTGTCTTGGTGATGCTGAGCTCGCCGGTGCCGGCATGTGATACCCACAAAGAGGTGAGATGACAGGGCAAGCTGCACCGTTTCCTTGACTGGCATTTTCCAAGTCCTTTTAACTAATTCAGTTGGCAGTAAAACACAAATGAGATGTGTAAATCCCCCCATTTTCATTCTGATGTCCCTTTAATTTCTTAATTTCTAATGCTTTTAAATGCTTCTACTACCCTTGTTTAGCTAAATAAATCAGGGGTGCTGCTGTACTGATCATCAGTGATATAAATGATGGGTGCTCTCTGTCAGCCCTCATGCTTTAAAGCTCGCAGCAGGAGGAATCCCAGTCATGGTGTGCTCCTCACTGTCCTTCTGCTTTAAAATGCACAATGGGTGGAGGACCAGTCATGGTGCATTTCTCACGGTGTGATCAGAAATGTCTGACTTTGGCCTGAGAATTGAATCAGTGGAGAAACAGATGGGTGAACATGAGGAGAGCATTGCTGAAATGGGAAAGCACATGCGTAAGATAGAGGGTGCACAAAGTGCTCTGGCTGCTAAAATTGAAGACTTGGAGAATAGAAGTAGGCGCAGTCATTTGCGTTTTCGTGGCATACTTGAGGAGCGGGGCTGTGGTGATTAAAATAATAGCTGCTCTGTGGGAAGACACAGACTGCCCTAAAACTGAACTTAATCGGGCTCATTAGGCGCTGGGATAGCAGAGGGCCAACTTGCCAAGAGATGTGGTAGTTTGTTTCCACAGCTTTCAGGTTAAAGAGCAGGTGGTTGCCTGAGCTAGAAAGTGGGGGACATTGACTTGGGAATCACACCCCATTGAAATCTTTGAAGACCTCTTCCTGCCAACCTTATGTCACCATAGAGAACTGCATGACGTGACCCAGAAGCTGCGGAGCTTGGGCCTTCGTTACAGATGGCAGTTTCCATTTGCCCTAGCTGTGAATAAAGAGGGGCATACAGTCAGAGCTTGGGCACGAGAGGAGACCGTAGTAGGGATGGTGGAGCTGGGCATAGAAGGTGCCAAAGACCTACAAGCTGAGTGACCAGCCCTGAGGCTCAAGGAGATGACTTGGCAACGAGTTGAAGGGGCCAAGTGACTTTGCTGCCATCCCGAGCAGCAAACACTTAAAGTTGACATGGACTCTAATGACTGAGGATCTCTGGAAGACATTGCTTTATTCGGTTCTTATTGCATCGGCTGTTATTATCGCTGTGTTTACATTAATTGAATTGGGGTTTGGCAGCTGTTTGGGTTTGCTATGGTTGCGATGGAATTGTGGGCTTAGAAATTAAGTGACAGGGTACTTTAGTGAATGTCTGGGGTAAAGGGGGGTGCAAGTGATAGCAAGGATAGAAGCTGGAAAGAGTTAGGGGGTTAAGGGGTGAAGTGAATAGAGCAAATGAGGGTCTGACTGTGGACCTTACTGAGAGCAGCCTTGGGGTGTGGGGGGGGGCAATGCGGGGGAGCCTATAAAATGTGGGGCAGTGGGAGGGGTGGACTCAGTGGGTTTGGTGACTGACTTTGCCTCTCTATGTGGTGCTGCCAGAGTAGAAAGGGCAGCCTGGAATTAAGGGGGGAGGATGGGGATTATGAGGGTGTGTATGAGAACAGGGGCGCGGGGAAGGTGGGGAGTCTCCTACGAATGGGTCGATTAATGCTAAGGGGACGAGGTACCCTCAGTTTGAAATGGTGTGGGAGCCTTATATTGCCAAATATAACTTGTAAACATTAAAATAAAGAAAAAATGCAAGGTGGGTGGAGGACCAGCGATGTGCACTTCTCTCCATCATGCAGGGGGGTTTGTCGAAATTGTCATGCCTGCTAATTCAGTTTTCCTGTCCAGCTAACGTGGAATAGCTACAATTCATTGTGTTATCTGAAGGCTTTTGGTGCTGAGGGATGTTAACTGTGAAATATATGGTTCCTGATTTTCTTTATTGCCAAGATGTAGCTTTTATTGTGCTTTAACTTTTGTTTTATTGTTTTATTGCCATGTTGTTTTGTGTATTGTGTATATTGTATTTTATTATCTCTATTTCTATGACATAAGTTTCTTCTTATTTACTTAGAATGTCCTTTGTGATTAGTGGTAGACAAATCTTGGCAAATAAAGAACTTGAGTGCACAGCCGGAAACACCGTTCTCAGGTGGCATCCTGCCAGTTGTTCACCTGTAAGAGAGAAAGTGAAAAAAGAACATTAGGTACCGAGGTGACAATGGGGGTAGCTCCTGCAAACCCCTCCATTCCTCGGGCATCTCTCAGTGACTGTCCATAGATATAATATACAAATGCAACTCCAGCCTGCTTCAGTGACTCTGACTACCACAGGCGTCCCACTTCTTGCCAGCTTTCAGCCTGAAATATAGGAGGATGCAAAACATGGCACTCTGAATTCACCCTTCAACTACTCTCCCGCTAAACCCCTTCATAGCCAGCAGTTGATCACTAGAATCATGGGTAACTGGACCTAAAGTCTAAGACCTCACATTCTTTCTGGTGAATGAGGGGTAACAGGGCTTGTATGGTGCTAACACAAGGGTAGTGGGCGCCCAAGGTGAACCTTCAACTTTATGCCCCTCCTCCACAAGATTCTGCTAATTAAACTCAACAGTCCTGATCACCCCAACCCCACCCCTTGCACGACAATCCTGTAGAAGTCTATAATTGGACATCATACTTTTAAATCTTAAACTGTGTTGAGGGCTCTTTAAGTTTGTGGGGCTGTCAGGATCTACTGCTCTAGGTGACAGCCCAGTCTTGTCTAATGATTGACCATCCATGTCTAACACATATAACGCAGCCGCAGCTATGCACGCTCAGTGCTGAACACAATCTCCTCTTACGCAGAGAGCAGACAAGCCCGGCTTAGGTGTAACCCAGAAAACCAAGGAACTTTAAGCAATCCCAGTTTCTCTCTCAGTTACCTAGTACATCTCTGTCCTCTTCCTAGAGCACCTGTCTGAATCCTGAAGTTAAGGCTTTTGTTAGCAATACTGAAAACTCAGGGGGATTGGATCTCATGCTGGATTTTAATACCCACCTCAGCTGGTATTAAAGCAGAGAGTAAACAGCTGCTCTCATACTCTGGAAGTGATAAGATCTTTCATTTTTCCTCACTTGATGCTTTTTTTTTATCTGTTGATAGTATCTTTGGAATCGCGGCTTGCCAGCAGGGTTTGGGACATAGTCTCTGGCCTCTTCTCCACATCCAGTTATGGAACAATTGCAGTTCCAGCTCCAACAGCAATACCAAGATCCTTGAGGGTTGCCAAAGTCCAGCAGGGACCTTGGCTAGGGGTGCAGCTGTGCTTCTGCTCTTAATCACGTCACTTACTCTTTCTTTACAGGTCTTTTCCCTGTATACGGTCTCAAACAGACAATTTGGTTTTGCATGTATTCTAGAGCTACTGTGACATTATGGGGATCATTTTATAATAATGGGACTATGTTCTAAACAGAGACTATAAAAACAGAAAACTCCTTTTTATATCTGACGTGCAATGAGAGATTCAATATGTTATTTTTTGGGGCAACTAACTGTAAAGTTCATAAGAACATAAAAACAAGAAATGCCATACTAGGTCAGACCAAGGTCCATCAAACCCAGTATCCTGTTTCCAACAGTGGCTAATCCAGGTCACAAGTACCTGGCAGGTTCCCAGAAAGGTACCCAGGCTCCACAATGCTTGTCCTGGGGTAAGCAGTAGGTTTCCTGAGTCCTCTTTGATAATGGTTTATGGACCTTTCCTCCAGGAACTCGTGCAAACCTTTTTTAAACCCAGCTACACTAATAGCTTTTACTACATCCCCCGGTAACAAATTCCAGAGTTTGATTACGTGTTGAGCAAAGAATGGGGTGTAGGGTTCTGGAACACAGAGGATGTACTTTCCCCTACCCCCACCTCATTGTTCCTCAAGACAAAGGAAAGACGAGGGTAACCGCACCTAATATTATTTCCCTTATTTATTTATTTATTTAGCTGTATTTATATCCCGCTTTTCACTGGGTCAAAGCGGTCAATTGGGGGATACATTTAACATGAGGGGATATGAGACACATATGCTAATACTTACAGGGAACATGGACAATGGAGGGTTAAGTGGCTTGCCCAAGACCACAAGGAGTGCCTATAGGACTAGAAATCCCAGTCCCTCCGGCCTCAGATTGCTGTCTCCAGGTGGGACATGAACCCCCGGCCCTCCGGCTTGACGTACCTTGTCCTAACCACTAGACCACTCCTCCCTTTACAATAAAGAGTAAGCAAGAAGAACATCCTTTTATCACCTATTTCTCCTACACTACTCTCAATACACCAACCCAACACCTTCTATTATGGAGACAACAGCAACCAACTGAAAGCCTGCCTAAGACTGTACATACTGTAGATACATATTGTAGTTATTTCTCTTAATATTGTATATAGCTCCCCTGTTCAAATCCAAGTTTCATTCCCCTGTTCCATTGTAAGTGTCAACCGGCACAGTATTTGTTTTATGTAAACCGTGCTGATTTTTAAGAGTGCGATATATAAGAACAATAAAATAAATAAAGTATTTGAGGCTTTGCATATGATCTTCCCTTTGGGTTCCAATGAATTAAAATTGTTTGATGTCTTTTTTTTCCTCTGATGTTGAACATTACTAAAGAGTCTTGGCTGTAGCATAAGTTGCCCATTGAGATAAATACATTGGGCTGGTCGCATAATTTGGTTGATGGTTCCCCTCTTTGGGAGAAGGATTTCCATTATATGGTCCATCATGGGATGTTAGTCAGTTTATTTATGGCGGATGACACAGACGTATTGACTGGTGTGTTGCTGTTCATTACTGGAGTAATGGGAGGGGGAGTGGTGCTAGTCTGTGCTGTCAGATCTTCAAACATATGCCCTACCATGTGCATAGAGCGATGAGATTACTGCAGTTAGTCCAAGAGAAGACTGGGAAACAGCTGCAGCTGCACGTCTGCCTGTCTGTTTCTATTCTAATGCTAATACAATTTGCCCTACTCAGAAACTGTTCTGTGACCTCTCCAGCTTTTGCTCCCAGGAATGTGCGATGTTGGAAGTACACAGGAAACCCACCTTATTTAAAGCCCTGTTAAGTATTTGTTGCATTCTTATACAGTAATTCTGTTTGCTTCCCTTTCATGCATGTTTTGGTTTAATGCACACATTCTCAGAGTTGCCAAGCTACCCAGTTCCAGGAGTGAGATTTTAAGCCATTCCTGGATTTCTAACAAGCTCATCCTGATGCATTACGGGGCCTGCAGCACTGATCCCAATAGGTAAAATCGTGGACTACAAATACCACACTGCATTGCAATGCAAATTTAAAACCAGAACTAGCAAAAAATCTCACTCCTGGAACTGGGTAATTTGGCAACTCTGCAAGTCATAACATAGGCATGCCACACCACTCATCCTTCTTCCCTTTTCTTGTCCTCCTCCCAATCCTCTTCCCCCTTTTTCCTTTTACCCTTTGGACTAGTTCTTTTCAATTTAACAACTTGATTAACATGTTACTTTAACAGTAGAGTAAACAGGCCACAGCTCACAGGTACAATAACATTAGTATATATACTTATATTCAACATATGATGCCCAAGCAGTAGACACCAGTTAGGAGATATTATTGTTACTGCCCATCTTTGCCCTTCATCCAGCCACTCGGTGCTGGATGTCTGGGGCATAGAGTTGCCAACTGGCTCCAGATGCGCCTGACAGGCTTGATCCATTCCTGGGTTTACTCCATTGCATGTAGGGGATACATAGTTCTGATTTCACCATTGCACTCCATAAGAAGAGCGAGACTACAAGTCCCTGCATGCAGTGGAGTAAACACAGGTCTGGAACAAGTCGGTCGGGTGCATCTGGAGCCAGTTGGCAACCCTACTGGGGCATAGGACAGCAGTGCCGAGCAGTCCCCACTAGTTCCTTTCAAACACATCCCTAGCCACCCGTGATTAGCATCTGAGTATTAAGGGGGCAATTTCTGCATGAAACAAAAATCCCCTGCGAGCCTATGTGTCCCCTATCTGATGACACCTGCATGCCCCTCATTTAACTATGTTCTTTTTTGGGTTGATGGACTGTTGCTGCCTGCCATAGCTGTGACAAGCCCCTCCCCCAATGGCTGCATTGAATTCCCTAGTTCTCTGAGGATTTGGGGGTGGGTTATTTGTTGCTTTGCCCCTCTATACTTCCTCTGCTGTTCTTTCCCAGAATGACTGATGTAATCCCTATTCCCTGCATTTAGCCCCCTGCCCCCACCCTTCATTGTTTCAAACACTAAGGATCCCAATGGTCCTGATGGTCAGTGTGACTAACATCTACCTAGGGAGAAGAATGAGGGCAGCAGCCATGGCTTGCACTGCTGATCACCTAGGTGGCAGCCAGTGTGGCTGAGTTGGTTTAGTAAGCTCTAGGAGGTGGGATGTTCAGCTATGTTCACTTTTACGCCAGCTTCCTAAATCTTCTCCAGCCCCCCACCAGCCCAGAGAAAGGAGGAAAAGGCAATCTCCTCTTTCCTGGACATGGGGCGACATCTGGGACCTCTGGCTACTTGTTACATCTTCTCTCACAGCACTGATAGATTCTCTTTTGACCACAATGAGATTCTGATGCCCAGCAGTAAACTACAGCACCACACACCCCACAAACAAAAGATAAATGAAAAGATTCCTTCAGAGATTTGGGGACAGGACAGGCATTAGGGATGTCAAACGGGGCAAATGCCCTAGCCCCCCATGGCACAGGGATCCCAAGCCTGTCTCAAGCTGAAGGAAGCATACCCTGCAGGTGATATTTGGGGCTCCCTCACCTGGGCCCCTGCATGTCTAACCCTAGCCCTCTTTGGGACTTGGTGCATCATTCCAAGATAATCCACCTGGTTATAGTACCTCTTCCCTAAAGTGCTGCTATGAACTCAGGACCAAGAACACAATGAGGAACAGACTGAAAGAAAAGAGGTAGCAGCCCTTCTATAGCACTGGAAGCCCCAGGCTCTATGTAACACCATCAGCCACCCTCACATTTAATGTTATATGGCAGTGAAAGAGCACAGACCCATTGCAGAGCCATTTATTCTTCTTTCGGTATGTAAAGGAGAAGCAATAGGCAAGATAAAGGGAAGGGCCAGCAAAAGACAGAAAAAATCTGAAAGTTCTTTTACTTGGTATTTACAAAAGAAGGGAAGGTGAAGGGCCAAGGTGGATAAATTTAACAAATGTGAAATGATCCAAAACAAATTAGAGAGGAGTATGATGAGCTCCAGAGCTCCAAGCGCTTTCGTTTAATTTGTCCTTGAAGATGAGGGAGGTTGGGAGGGACTGGAAGTGACTACTGCTGGAAACTGGCAAGAGGTGGACAACTACAGACCCTAATTACCTAATGTCAGTAATGGGCAAAACTATCAAAACATTACCGAAGAAAAAGATGAGTAGCACTTTGAAACAAAGAGAGCTCAGGACCCCAGACGAGATGGATCCTGCCAGGCAAAGGTGATTGAGCATTTTAATGAGATGGCAAACGTGATGGATCAGGGAGAGGGAAACATGGAGATGGACCATGGATTTGTAAGACTTAGGTATTAACAGAGGTATGGGAAATGCAACAGGCCGTTCATTCTACTGTTCTGCTAACTACGCAGGGACATGTGGGAACTAACCACTGCTACCACGATGTATCATATCTAGAATACTACTAGTCGTACGCAGCGCTGTGCTATGCACATAAGAGACAGTCCCTGCTTACAATCTGTTCAAGATAGACAAAGAGGGTAAAGATTAGAACACACATGAATGTAGACAGGAGAACAAAGCGATCAGGATCCAAGAGCAGCCTCAAAGAGATGAACTTGACCAGAGATGGAGCCTGACCTACCAAGTGAAGATGTCTATCCCAGGCATATGGTACAACAAGGCGAAAGGAACAGAGTTTGGAGCTGGTTATGGAAGAGAAGGGCACAGATAAAAGTGATATGCCTGATGAGCAGATTTCCTGAGAAGGGGTGTAAGGAGAGATAAGAGAGGAGGGGTGATGAGGAGATGCAGAATGTAGGCACTTCTCGGGAAGTTGGAGAAATCTGAACCGTATGTGGAAATGCAAAGGAAACCAGTATCCTGATAACTGACTAATGGATTCTTCTGCTTCTAAATGTACAATTATATATCTTTTCACTCTGTAGCTCATTTTTCAGACCTTTCATCATTCCTTCTGTTGAGTCCCCTCCTTTTTGGCACCCTTCTGACACAACTATAGGGTTGTGAACTGAATGAGGAACTGGCAGAGTGGCAGGATAGTAGAGAATGGTGGTCAATGACGTCTACTCCGCTGAAGACCAAGTGATCACTGAGGTTCCCCATAACTCACTTCTGAGACCACTTATTTTCAGTGCCTTTGCTTGTACATTGTTGAAGGACAGCAAAGAAAAATATGCTAAAATCTGCCAAATAGTCATGCCAGAAGGGTGCGAATAAAGGAGGGGACTCGAAAAAACTGGAGGAGTGATGAAAGATTTGAAAACTGAGCTGCAGCATGAAAAAGTGTAGTACCATGCATTTAGACAGGGGTCTCAAACACGCGGCCCGCGAGACAACTTTGTGCGGCCCGCGAAAGAGAAAAACAAAAAAAACCCAAAACCCTGATTTCTGCCGTTGCCGCCGTGGCAGCGGCAGAATCAATTGTCAAATAAAAAAAAAAAAGACTTCTGCTGCTCAAGCAGCAATATCACCTGTCCTGCGGCCCCTTCCCCTGTGCCCGGAGATCCGAATCTGCTCATCAGCGGCGTGCTTTTCAAGCCGCGAAGAGTATTCCCCTCTCGCGTGGTTTCAAGCCGCTGATGAGCAGATTCGGATCTCCGGGCACAGGGGAAGGGGCCGCAGGACAGGTGATATTGCTGCTTGAGCAGCAGAAGTCTTTTTTTTTTTTATTTGACAATTGATTCTGCCGCTGCCACGGCGGCAACGGCAGAAGTCAGGGTTTTGGGGTTTTTTTTGTTTTCCTCTGTCGGGGGGTATGACTGGAAATGGGCAGATGGGGGGGGGTATGACTGGAAATGGGCAGATGGGGGTTAGGACTGGAAGTGGGCTATTGGCAGGGGGGGGGTTATGACTGGTAATGGGCTGTGGGGGTATAACTGGTAATGGGCTATGGTGGGGGCTAGGACTGGAAATGGGCAGATGGGGGTTAGGACTGGAAGTGGGCTATTGGCAGGGGGGGGGTTATGACTGGTAATGGGCTATGGTGGGGGCTAGGACTGGAAATGGGCAGATGGGGGTTAGGACTGGAAGTGGGCTATTGGCAGGGGGGGGGTTATGAAGGGGAATGGGCTATGGTGGGGGCTAGGACTGGAAATGGGCAGATGGGGGTTAAGACTGGAAGTGGGCTGATTGGGGGGTTAGGACTGGTAATGGCCTATGAGGGGAGGTAAGACTGAAAATGGGGTGATGGGGGATACGACTGCAAGTGGGCTATGGGGGGGACTAGGACTGGTAATGGGCTATGGGGGGGGGGGGGTAAGACTGAAAATGGGGTGATGGGGGATACGACTGCAAGTGGGCTATGGGGGGGACTAGGACTGGTAATGGGCTATGGGGGGGGGGTAAGACTGAAAATGGGGTGATGGGGGTAAGACTGGAAGTGCGCTATGGGGAGGTTAGGACTGGTAATGGGCTATGGGGGGTCTAGGACTGGTAATGGGCTGGGGGGGTTGCTAGGACTGGAAATGGGCTGAGTGGAAGGGGGGCTTGAACTGCAAATGGCTGATGGGGAGGGGGGCTTGGAATGGAAATGGGCTGTGAGGGGAGGGAGCTAGGATTGGAAATGGGCTGATGGGGGGCTAGGATTGGAAATGGGCTGATGGTGAGGCTAGGATAGGACTGGAAATGGACTGATGCAGGGACTAGAAAGGAGCAGATGCTGGGTGGGGCTGGAACTAGAAGGGAGCTGATGTTGGGGGAGGATTAGAATGGGATGGAGCTGGGAAAGTGAAATGGAGAGGGGAAAAATATTTTGTCTGGAAGAGAAGACAAATCTACAATTGGCCAGGTATTGGGAGAGTAAGTGGGGATTGAGGATGGAGGGGTAAAATTTGAGTGGATGAAATAGGAATGAGGAAAGAGCAAAAGGAGAAAGATTAGTATGTTAAAGCAGATGTAGGGAGAGAGAATGGAAAAAAAACTAGAAGAGAGAAGAAAGGACAAATGGACAGCAGACGATGGAGATAGCAGAAGACACGAAGAAACCAGAAGTGGCTGGAGCAATTGCAACTGAAAAAAAATGCACAAAAGGTAGAAAAATATCTCTTTATTTTGAATTTATTAACTGGAATATGTCAGCTCTGGGAAATGTGCATCATTGTTTGCGCTTTGTTTAGTACAAGAGGAAATTAATTTATAGTTTTATTTCTACAGTGTTGTTGTACATTCCAAGTTTGGCTTTTGGGGTTCCCAGTTTAATTATTGTCTTCCTATTTCTGAATCTTTTAGTCTTTCTTTATCCATACTCATTAAGAGGCATGTTTACTAAAAGTTAGTGTATGGTAACATTATGCAAATATTTATGCAAATGAGGCCCCTTATGCAAATGAGGCCCCACGTCTTATGCGGCCCCCGGGTTACTTTACAAGTCCTCATTTGGCCCTCAAAGCAATTTGAGTTTGAGACCCCTGCATTTAGAGGTACAAGAACCTGTTTGTCAGGCATCAGTTAAACCGGAGTCTTTAGCTGTCCTGAATGAACCTTCTTTGGGCTGATCTCTGAAGCTTAGGAGGTCAGGCCTGGCTAGTACTTGGATGAGTGAACCATCTTGCAATACTAGATGCTGTAGACTTACAATGTGGAAGAAAGGCCTGGCAATCTCCTTCCAGTCACACCGTGACAACAAAACCCAGGGGCTGGATGACCAGAAGTGAGCATTGACTGGATGGCACACAATTAAAAGGACAAATACTGAAAACTGTCAAACAAGAAAGTGATCTTAAAGCAATCATTTCAGATGACCGCTAAGTAGCCAGCAACTGAGAAAGCTGCCAGTAGATTGCATGGCCCTTTCATGGGCCCATCGTAACATCCCCCATCTTTAATAGAGGGTTCATGTCTGGAAGTCATACCTTTGGAAGGTCATTGAGAGGATGAAGCTGGGCTAGGGAAGGGCTACTAAAATAACACAAGGCCCTACAAAATGTTCAAAACATACCCATTGGAGAAAAGGATGGAGGGACATGTTAAAAACTTTGAAATATTTTACAGATATTAATAGAGTACAGAACGGTGAAATCATCCCTTGGAAAGGAGATTCGAGGCCAAAGAGTCATGAAAAGATGTTGTGGGAAGAAAGGATAAGCGACAGCTTGAGAACATATTTCTTTCCTGAGAGGATGTTGATGTCTGGCATAGGTAACTAGTACAGCAACCAAAACTATGGCAGGATAATATTTGGGAGAGTACAGTAAAAAAAAAAAAAAAAAAGAGGTGGGAGTAACAGGAAAAAAAAGAAAAAAAAGGGGTCTAGCCGGGACCATTGTGGAGGGCGATGGAGAGAGCAAGGTTGAGTGGTTAGGGGGAGATATAGGAGGTTTAATGGGAATTTCTATGCTAAGCTGCCTACAGTGGCAAAAACCATATAGAGAGATTCTCAATCGTTAATTGTTTATTGGTTCTTGATATACTGCTCTTTGTGGTTTACAGAGCCAATCTGGGCAGACTGATCGGGCCATGTGGTCTTCAGCTGCCATCATTTATGGTATTACTGTATTTAGTAGACTTTTCAGGAGGGATATTCAGCAGCGGCGGCTACCACTGATAAAACAGTCAGTCATTGTCGCTGAACTCTAAACCTGGAGATTCAATGCCACGCCATATCTGACCACTGGGCACTGAACATCCGGGTCAGCCGCTTAGTGTGGACGCTAAGCACACAGTGATGATATTCAGCCTAACTTTCACTGCTGAGGGATAACTGACTAGCGACTGAATATCACCACTAGATGGTTATCCCTGGAAGCCACTTCTGATCCGCCCTGGAAGGCCCTGGCACTGGCCAACTAGCGTTGGGGTAATCAGTAGCGGCACCCAGAGATATTAAGCAGCAGTACCCGTTAGTGCCATTGACTGTCCTGCTCACCATGATTAATGTGGTTAGCAGGTCTGAGAACCATGTCAATTGCTTTGAAAATCCCCCCTCATGTTTTTTGAGGATAGGGAAGGGGGTAGAACAGTCAAAGCACCAATTTCATGAGCGGGAGAGGAATAGTTTCTTCAGAAACTCCTGCTCTATGTGCATGAAAGGACTTTGAATAAACAGCGGACATGCCAGGTCTGCTTGTGGGTAATCTCTTTGTTTCCTGATGAAATCTTCACTCTGAGCCTCTGCTCACGCATGGACGCACCCAGCCTCTATGAAAACAGCAGAACTGGTTCTTCGTGAATGCCGAGAACTACATTCACTTCATAAGCAGGTGGCAAATTCCCACCAAGGATCAGGGTCTGTGATCCTTGGAGCCATCGTGTCTACCCCTCTTGATCTAGTGGACATTCCGTGGGATTCTGTGGCCCTTGGGACTGTTGCTGTTGCCTAAACCATTTCTGTTTCAAAAAAACTCAGGTCACTAGTAGAGTGTATAATATCCAAGAAATCCAATAGCACACACTCAAATATAACAAAAAATATGTAAATTTATAAAATTTTGTGGATGAACTTCTATATCCAAATGCTGCTGTATTTCACACTGGTTATTCTTATTATAGGAAGGTCTCAGTATTAACGGGCCGGTGTTCACCGTGACACAAGATCACAAACACCAATTCTCAATGCCCTTTTCATATCAACGACCTCCTACACAGAATCCCCAAAGCAATCAAAAGAAAAGCCGCAAAAAAACAACTTAGCTTGCAAACAGTTCAGCTGAACTGTTTTTTGCGGCTTTTTTGGGGAGGTTGTTGATGTGAAAAGGGCATTGAGAATTGGTGTTTGTGATATTGTGTCATGGTGAACACCAGCCCGTTAATACTGAGACCTTCCTATAGTAAGAATAACCAGTGTGAAATACAGTAGCATTTGGATATAGAAGTTGATCCACAAAATTTTATAAATTTACATATTTTTTTGTTTGAGTGTGTGCTATTGGATTTCTTAAACCATTTCTGTAGCATGAATCATGCAGTTTGACTCGGCCAAGAGATTCAGCAGAAGCTGGGCGTAGAAGTAAGGGAGGATGTTTAGTCTTTAATATAAACAATGCCCTTAAGAGCAAAGTATCAGCATATGTAGAAGACACCAGAAGAAATAACTTCCTCCATACTTTCTACTGTAATTTTTTTGTGAGTATTTGTAAATCTCCTGAGACATATATAGCAAGGGGCATATGGCAGAGTTCCAGGAAATTAACTGGGCAAACGAGGCACTGTGGCATCCCCCTGTGGCATGGGGGTCCTCGTTGCTCCTCTCCTAACACTGGCCCTGCTCAGAACCTTTTTTCCATCCTCTTGGGCTGTGACCAGGTATCCTGCTCCCTAACTGGGTACCACTGTGTAAAACAAAATATCCTACACATGAGGAAGGCTCCATAGGGCAGAGCACCATGAAGACTAGAGGGCATAAGATGAAGCTGCAAGGGGGTAAACTGAGAGGCAATGTCAGGACATACTTGTTCACTGAAAGGGTGGTGGATGCTTGGAGTGCCCTCCCGATGGAGGTGGTGGGGGCAAATACAGTGACAGAATTCAAAATGGCCTGGGACAGACACAGTGGATCACTTTACAGCAACAGGATCAAATAAGCATAACTATCTCTTCTATCTCAGTAAATAGGGGTGACCTACACGGAGCGGTGGCTATACCCCTAAAACGAGGCATGGGGAGCGGCAAGGCTCTGTTACTCTAGGTGTGGCACTATGAACCTGTTTTCAAATTGCAGCTTCAGAACCGAACTGTATGCAGATACTCGCTGGGAATTTTGCAGCTTTCTTCCCGTTCTGATAACGTGTTTAAGATGCAGATAGCGGCATCGGTGAAGCTGCCCTCCCCCTCCCCGGCATTGAGTTTCTAAGTCGAGCCATTCGGTGACGTCATAGGAATTGGCCTCCCGGTGGGTGACGTCAGGTGGTGTTTTGCATGTCAGACTGTGGTAGGGTTGCAAGAAAGAATTAGCGCGAATGCAAAGCGATGCATCGGGGGAGGGGGCAGGAAGGGGCGGGCGGAGGCGTGGTCTAGCCCCGGCCCCTCCCCCTCCCCCTCCCCCCTCTGACGTCTTCCTGCCGCTGCCGCTGCCGTGAAAGCTCCTCGGCTGCGCTGCGATTCAGCCCCTGCCCCAGGTACTGGTTCCGCCGGGCTGCGGGGGGCAGGGGGAGAGGCGATCTCGCATGTTGCACGCACCCCGATTGTTAGCGGGGAGGGAGAGGGGGAGGGGTGATTATAGCGACAGACGACCTCCTCGGGGTCCCTTCCTCTTCCTCAGTACTGGGCCTGGAGGGGGTGAAGAGCAGTCGGGCCGGGCCCCTCCTTGGGTTTGCCAGGACGATCCACCGCGCGGCCTTCTGATCCCCGCAGTGAGGAGCCGCTTCGGTGCCCGGGCTCAGGCCTCTGAGGGTACATGTGATGCTCTTCCCAGTCGGCTCCACATAGGGAAATGAGAAACCAGTAGGCTGCACTGGCCGGAGAAGGCTCAGGAGGGCGGCAGTACCCTCGGGCACACTAGGTGCTGTGGGGAGGGGACAAAGAGCAGGGCATCAAAGCTAAAGACTAGATTCTGACAAGGGTGGTCTAGGGTGCCAACACCTCCAACCAACTAGGGCCAGCCCTGCTTTCAATCCCAACCGTAAAATACCCATGATAGCACTAGGGATGTGTACAGGGCAACATTTGTTTGGTTTTTCCCTGATTTTCAGACTTTTTAAAAATTGTATTTATTTATTTGGCTATATTTATATTCCGCAAAGATCAAAGCAGTTTACAAAGAACTGACATTATACAAGCAAACGTTTATATTAAAACAACCAACTTTGTACATTGAACAAAGGATGGACAGTTTGGGATGCTAAACTACGTACAGGTGGCTGAACTGTCTACCTATTCTTGTAGCATTTAGTGTGTTAGCTCATCAGCCTGTACAGAGGTATCTATATGTTTAGGTGCGATTCAGAGATGCGGATCATTTATGGGACATGGGTAGGAGGGGAGGGAGCAAAGTAGAGAGTGAAGAGGTGGGTCTTGAGGAGTTTGCGGAAGGTTCGTTTCATACATCTGCTTTACTAAAAAATTTGTAATGCGCGTTAATGTGCATTAAATCAACTTAGAATGCGCTAAATGTTCAATGTAACAAAACGTGTACCCCAGGTGAATAGTGGTGTACCCCAGGGATCTGTGCTGGGTCCGCTGCTTTTTGACATATTCATAAATGACCTGGAAAGTGGAATAACGAGTGAGGTTATCAAATTTGCTGATGACACAAAACTATTTAAAGTTGTTAAAACCCAGGAGGATTGTGGAAAATTGCAAGAGGATCTTGATAAATTGGAAGACTGGGCATCAAAATGGCAGATGAAATTTAATGTGGAGAAGTGCAAGGTTATGCACCTAGGGAAGAACAACCCAAACTATGGTTACACGATGCAAGGTTCCACATTAGGAACCACCACCCAGGAAAAAGATTTAGGCGTCCTTGTGGATACCATGTTAAAACCCTCGGCCCAGTGTGCAGCGGCGGCCAAGAGAGCAAATAGAATGCTAGGTATGATAAGGAAAGGAATGGAAAATAAAACAAAAGATATTATAATGCCTCTATATCGTTCCATGGTGAGACCGCACCTTGACTATTGTGTGCAATTCTGGTCGCCGTATCTTAAAAAGGATATAGCGATTTTAGAAAAGGTTCAGAGAAGAGCCACCAAAATGGTAAAGGGGATGGAAGGCTACTCCTATGAAGAAAGGCTAAAAAGGTTGGGGCTCTTTAACCTGGAAAAGAGACGGCTGAGGGGAGATATGATAGAAGTCTATAAATTAATGAACGGAGTGGAACGGGTAAACGTAGATCGATTGTTTACCTTATCAGAATATAGAAAGACTAGGGGACATGCAATGAAGCTACAGGGTAAACTATTTAAGACTAATAAAAGAAAATATTTTTTCACTCAACGTGTTATCAAACTCTGGAATTTGTTACCGGAGGATGTAGTAAAGGCTGTTAGTGTAGCTGGGTTTAAAAAAGGTTTGGACAAGTTCCTGGAGGAAAGGTCCATAAGCCATTATTAAGAAGGGACCCAGGATATCAATGCTTGAACCAATACAAGCATTGTGGAACCTGTGTCCCTTGGGGAAAGTGCTAGGTATGTATGACCTAGATTGGCCACTGTTGGAAACAGAATACTGGGCTTGATGGACCTTGGTCTGACCCAGTATGGCATATCTTATGTTCTTATGTTATGTTCTTATGTGTATATAGTCAACACATGTTCCATGTAAAATATACGGAAGTATATTTATTTTTGTTCAATGTGAACTGCTCCTGATCTCTGGAAGGGGCGGTATAGAAAAAACTGTTAAATAAATAAATAAATAAAATAAATGTTTTCAGACGTGCTAATGAATGCAATGCGTGTTTGGAATGCACCTTAGAGGGAATGATGCATGGAGGCCAGCTAGAAGGTAGGGGGTTAAGATGAGAGGGGGAGGGGGACAAGCCATATGACTCATCCTTTTCCCTTTTAAACCTCTGCCCATTCACCCCCAGTGGAACTCATATATGGACTTCATGGTGCTGGGCAGGAGGAGAATGATTTTTGCAGCTTCAGAGGAGGTGGGTACATGAGCCAGTAAGGGGCTAGTACTGTATAAACTGTTCTTTACGCATCACCCAGTCCGACGGGTGGGAGACAGGATGAAGGTGCGTGTGGGCTGGTCTCTGGGTAGCTACAACCACTGGCACCAGATGATGGGCTGAAAGCAATGGAGAGGGGAAAATAGGTAGAGCAGTTCAGACTAACTTGGGCCCACAGCGTCACGTGTTTGTATATAGACGGAAGGATATGGGAAGTGGGAAAGGGATGAAACGAAGGAACTGACTGCAGCCTGATTAACAACTCTAACATGGGACAACTAGTTGCCAACTGTCTCCAAACATTTGCTGCCGCTGCTGAGAGATGTTTGCATGTTGCTGCGTGGAGAAGCAGCTTTATATCAGGGTGCTTTCAGGGCCATCACTACCATAAGGTGAACTAGGAGGTTGGCTAGAGTCTCATTATTGCCGCAAGTGCACTAGCACATCTCCCAGGAACCAGCAACAGGGAGAAGTGTGGTGAAGGCCTCTGAACCCCGCATGCCAGTCCTGCCGCCACGCAAACAGAAAATCTGCGTCAGAGGGGGCGGGAGCAGATGGATTTTCAGAGTGCAGCCCATACTGCACTTCTTCCTGTTTTGTTGCGATTGCCACCGGTCCCGGGGAGATGAGACAGCGGCAGCAGAGGTGGCGATAAAGATGGGAGTGGGACCATGTAGCCGTGCAGCAGCCCTGGGGGCTTTGCTTTGTGAGGTCGCACCTAGAATCCGTCTGTTCTCATCTACAAAGGCCATAGAGAACCTCCTCTCTATAAATCCTCCTTCCCCCTTTCTAACTCCACTGCACTGAAAGAAACTGCGGACGGTGGCATCCGTCCCATGCTCGGGTGGAATTTCTTTCTCGTTGGGAGTGTGACGATTTCTTCCCAGGCAACGTTGCAGAGTCATGTGTGCAGAGGATTGCACTGGGTTGCATTACCTGTGGTGCTACGATGGCACAGCCTGGTACGATCAGCAGGGTGGATGCTCCGGTCTTTGGTTTCTGTGCCACCACCTCCTATTTATTTAGACAGTTTTGTATACCGCCTTATCCTTCAATCAAAGCGGTCACAACACAATTGGGGGATACATTTAACACGCAGGGATATGAGACACACACACTAATACTTACAGAGAACATGGGCAATGGAGGGTTAAGTGGCTTGCCTAAGACCACAAGGAGCACCTGTGGGGCTAGAAACCCCAGTCCTTCCGGCCCAAGGTTGCTGTCCTCTAGTGGGATTTGAACCCCCGACCTTCCGGCCTGAAGTACCTTGCCCCAACCACTAGGCTACTCCTCCCCTAAGTCCAGTAATGCTCACACAAACACATGTATCTATTTGCCCCGCTCAAACTGCGTGTTCTGATAAGCCCTGCTATGAGATCTTCATGCTACAAAGCTAAACAGGACCTTTGTTTGTCATTTGTATTGCATAATTACTATTTTTTTTAAATAATTTTAAAAAGCTAGCATGGCATGTCAATGTTTCAGAGATTTTTTGAAGTTGCACATCAGTCCCTCTTTTTCACCATATCACTCTTGGGCATTTTATTTGAGCGTAATGAGAGCTGGGCTAGATATGTGCGCGGAACGCCTGCTGGTGAAACCGCTTTTATTGAATGGTCAGGAACTTTGGATTATGACCCAATTAACATCATAATGTGAGGGGACTTTAACGTTCATTTGGATGATGTAACGAGTGATTCTTGCTCAGAGGGGCTTCGTCATGTTGTCTCCTCTCTAGGGTTTTTACAGCCCATTCGTTTGCCGACATGCAATAAGGGGCATATATCAGATCTATTATCTGTACTGTTGGATAGTGTATTAAAGTTTTCACGTGACAACATTCAAAATAAGGCAGTTCTCTGGTTAGGTTATCTTTATTATCAAACTGCCCTCCATCTCATACTCATGCGAGGAGTGGGGTGGATGTTGACTCTTTGAAAGATTGGGGGAGTTATAGAGCTGGAGTTCCATTAGATTGAATATTAGGAAAAAGAAGACATAAATTTGTTATGACTGAAGACGTAAAAAGGTTGTCTACATACTGTGGCATTCAGAAGACTTAGCTGAAATGAAAATGAAGTTAAGGCAAAGGGAAAAAGTTTGGCATAAACATAGTTCAGAGGCCACATATCAAAATTTCTTAGCAGTGATGATGAATGCAAGTCTAAGATAAATGATCAGAGGAAGAATTTATCTGTCAACGATGAACCATCTGACTGAAGACCGAAAACAGAGGCACTGACTGAAGACCAACTCAACGGCACTTAACAACAAATTCAGAATTCATTAGCCTTTCCTCAGAAATTGTTTTCTTCCAATTGAGAGTTATTATGTACATCTAGCTCATCGCAAGTGGTTAATATTCTCACTCTTCAGCAATTTTATGAAGCCAAGGCGAGAGTAGATACTGTTTCCCCTCTACTGAGTAGTCTCTTGACTATCCAATTATAACAAGGAGAACAGTGGAATAATTTCAATATGATAGATATTTCTACTATCGCCACAGTTTTGCAAAGTTTGAAGCCGACTCAATGTTTATTGGATAAAATTTCAATATCTGCTGTGGTAACCACTATAGGAGAAAATTTGTTAATTCACCTATTTACTTCCTTCATTGAAAGAAGGAGTTTTACCGGTAAAATTGAAGTGAGCGAGTGTTAGAGCAATTTTTTTTTAAAACATTTCCGGTGTGGGAGATGATTATGCAAACTGCAGACCTATTTTGAATCTTCCGCTGGTAAGGAAAATATTTTGAAAGAGTATTGTGTCTTCCTGGAACACTGATTGCTTATTTATTTGTCAACATTTAGGTTCTGAACCATCTGGAGTTGGTGTATGTTTTTTTTGGGGGGGTAGAACATAGAAAATGCTGTTACAGTAATCGATGTGCGGCGTGATGAGGGATTGTAGAACAGATCGGGGGAAATCATGGTTGTCTAGAAGGGGTCCGAGCAGTCGAATTGTCTATAACTTGAAGTAAATAGTCTTGGTTAAAGATTTTATGGATGAGGCCAGGGTTAGGGCTGGTCCAAAATAATACCTAAATATTTGACTTCCTGTTTGACGTCAGTGTCAGTATTATTAATGTAGATTTTAGCAGGTGGGGAGAAGCTCTGGTTGCGAGTTATGTAAAGTATTTCTGTTTTATTTAAATCGTAAGTTGTGGAAATTTAGCCAATCGGTTATGTCTTTTAGACTTTCTAGAATCTGAGGGCAATTAGGGTCAGCTTCTTTAGAGGAAACGTTACAGCCATTTATAACTCAGTTTCTCCAGATGGGGTCTTAAAACTTTCTACTCAGGAAAGCCTTTGGCTCTCATTTTTCTAATGAAGATACTTTTTGATCTTTGAGTCTTGCACTACAGGGGCAGACCTGGGAGAACGCGGATGCCTGCAGACTGTGTTTTTTTGTTATAATTTATCTTGCGATTTTGTAACTCTTTTAAATCCTTACGTTTTATGTTTTGATAACTGGACATTTGTAACTGCATAATTTATTTAATTTTTATGTTTTGTTAATGTGATGTTTATAAACCGCTCTAATATTAAATTTGAAAAGCAGGCTATTAAATATAGAGAAACTTGATTGTGAAACATAATGCTTTCTCGATTGAAAGAGTTCGCATAAGAGACACAATCACAAATGGCGTGCAGTGAGTACGTACAGCGAGTACGTACAGATTCAGATGTTCAGAATGGCGCACGTTGTCAAGAGGAATCCCACAAGGGTGACCCGTATCTGCCTTTCTATTCAACACTTATATGGTTTCATTTTGCCAGATGTTTATTTATTTTATTTAAACTGCTTTCTATACTGCTATATCCTTCAATCAAAGCGGTTTGTATATCAACTTGAACTATTTACATTATGACAATAAGGGCGGGGGGGGATATTACATGATGGAGCTATATAAGAGCAAGTAACTATATATAGGAGCAAGTAACTATATATAGGAGCATGTCTTAGCCGTCGGGTGGTATCTCACAGTCACTGTCTTGGACCTTTCAAGGGGTAGTCCATTGCCGTGCAGGGATGTTCATTTGATGAGGTCTAGGTGATGCTCCCAAAGTGTTCTTTGTATGGGGACGTTTAACTTTTTTTTCTCAAGTCTTTGCTGTCTACGATGGCTCTTATGTCGTCCAGGAGTGAGTTCCACAGGGCTGGGGCGAAGAGTGAAAAAGCTCTTTTGGAGGTGATCTGCTTAGACCTTTGGTATGCAGTGGGTGCGACAATCAGATTTTTGTTTTTGCTCCTTCTGGGTTGAGTATCCGGATCTCTGTGATCAGATCCTCCAGGATGTCCACTGAAGAGCATTGTTTTGAACCTTGTGCGGGCATGTACTGGAAGCCAGTGTAGTTGGTTCAGGATGGATGTGACATGATCGTGTTTTGCAGCACCACTGATGATACGGGCTGCTATGTTCTGTACCATCTGGACTGCTTAGTCAGGCCCTGGTACAGCGATTTGCAGCAATCCAGAATTGGGGTGATAATGGCTTGGCATACCGTGTGGAAATGGTCCTGGCTGAGAAGTGGCTTCAGTTTCCAAATGATTTTCATTTTGTGTAGGAGTTCTAAGTGGTTTTGTATATGTGGGTCTGTAGGTTTAGAGAGACCAAGACCATATTCAATTCATAAGGACTCGAGACTTTAGGAACATAATACAACCTTTTCAGTGCTTAAGGGATGGTTGTCAGAGCATTGCAGTTAATTTAAGAAAGACTTAAGCCATGGTCATACACAATGATTAGTTCTACTCTCCACCTCCATCTATTGTTTACAAAATCAGGAGAATTTTCCAAAATCTGAAATCCTTTTTTTTATTTTTTTTTATTTAAATGTTTATTAAACTATATCACACGATACAAAGCAGAAATTCAAACACATCAACTATACAGCCATGATTAAACCCCTCCCCCTCCCTCCATCCTGCTACTGTTACAAGCAGTCAATATTCTTCACAAATTAGTACTTCTCCAGCACAAATATTTTTCCCAGATTTTGAAAAACTTTTTGGAGCCATTGTTTTTAATGGCAGTTGCCTTACTAAGCAAATAATTAGAGTCGAGGGAGGCTATACATTCCCGCAACGTGGGTGGGTGCACCTGCCGCCACCGCCGTGCCACCAACACTCTATATGTCACACACCCCATATTAACAAAGAAACTTTCCACCTGGGTAAGATTCGCCAGTCTACTCCCCAACAAGGCCACAGAAGGGTTTGGTTCGACCAGTTTCCCCAATATAGCACTCAACAAACCAAACACTTCTCCCCACCTCTCCTGGATAGTTTTACAAGCTCACCAAACATGCATGAAGGTCCCCTTTTCCCCACATTCCCGCCAGCACCTATCAGTATGCCCTACAAACATACCATGGAGTTTCTCGGGTGTGAAGTGCCATCTATGCAATACTATGTAATTATTTTCTATAAAGCTGGCTGGTAACATTCCTTTATACCTAGTCTGGAAAAGGCTGGCCCACTCCTCCTCATCCCCGGCTATCCCCAGGTCCTGCTCCCAGGCTTGTTGGAACGGGTTATGGCCCCTTTCCCCTTCCATCATATTGTAAAATTTGGTCACAAGCTTCTTCGTGTGCCCCATCAAAAACAATGTCTCAATCTCCATAGGGTCTCTTTGGAGCCCGGGTAAAATCTTATGTTTCAGGTAATGACATATCTGCTGGTAGGGGAAACGATCATTAGCTTCTAAGCCAAAGTGTTGCCTTATGGTCGAAAATGCCTTAATCTCTGTACCCTCCAGTAGCTGCCCAACGTGCGTTAGCCCCTTCTGTGCCCAGCTCATAAACACACTACGCCCCACCGCAGGTGGGAAATCCTGGTTATCAATGATAGGTATCAAGCGAGACACCTCCCCTGTACCCAACCACTTACGTCGCCATCGATGCCAGAGGTGTAGCGTTCTCTGGACATAGGGGTTGCATTCACGCACCCCCAAGGGCCTCCCTCGAGGCCACCATATCCAATCTGATAATTTCTCCACCCTTAAATCCTCCGCCTCCATTCGCACCCACTCCTTGCCATACTCCGCCCCCCAGTCCACTATTGCACTCAGTTGTGCTGCTTCCATATATCGGTTCATGTCAGGAATGGCCATTCCCCCATTCCGCCTACTCTTAGTAAGCAAAGACCACGCAACGCGATTATTCTTCCCTCCCCCAATAAACCTCATAATGGTCCGCTGAAGCTTCCCCATATACGTTCTAGGCAGCCCCACCGGCAGCGTCCGAAATAAGTATAACCACTGGGATAAGATCACCATCTTAATGGCTGAAATCCGCCCCAGCCAAGAAAGTTTTTTACATTCCCAGAATTCCAATTCCCTCCGCATTTTTTGGTCCAGCAGCCCAAAATTCATCCTTCCTAAGTCCCTCTCATTGGCCATTAAATATATCCCCAAATATTTCACCCGCTTTTTAGCCCATTTAAACGGGAACCGCTGCTGCAGCAGCTGTTGGGTATGAGGGTCAGCTGAAATATTCAAAATCTCCGACTTCGTAGCATTAATCTTAAAACCCGAAAATTTGCCAAATTCCACCAAGATCCTATAGAGCACCTCCACGGATCTCAGGGGTTCTGTCACCAGAAAGAGCAGATCATCTACGAATAATGAGATTTTACTTTCCCAGGACCTCCCTGTAACCCCCTTCATGGCGGGACACTCTCTCACCAATTGTGCCAGAGGTTCCATGGAAAGCACAAAGAGCAGGGGTGAGAGCGGACATCCCTGGCGTGTCCCCCTCTCCAATTCAAATGCGGCAGAATAAGCCCCATTCACATGAATCCGCGCTAACGGATTGGAGTAAATAGCCTTCACCCAGATGAGATATCCCCCACCCAGACCCATTAAATCTAACACCTGCAGCAGGTAAGGCCAAGATACGCGGTCAAATGCTTTCTCTGCATCGATGGTCAATAAGACCAATTGCGTTCCCGCAGCCTTCCCCTTCCAGATCGTATTCAACACCTTTCGGATGTTATCAGCAGTTTGCCTTCCGGGCACAACCCCCCCCCCTGATTCTCATGCACTAAGCGGGGCATGAAGGGTAACAATCTATTAGCTAAAATTTTGGTGAAGATTTTAAAATCAGAACCCAGCAGCGAGATAGGTCTATAGGAGCTACAAAGAGTAGGGTCCTTCCCCTCCTTTGGCAACAGAGTAACCCCCGCAGTTCGGAGGGTATCCGGTAGCCCCCCCCCCCCAAAGGAGTTGTACAGTCGGGCCAGAATGCCACTCAATTCCTCTCGGAAGGTCTTATAAAATTTATTAGGATATCCATCTAGCCCTGGAGCTTTATGCGCCGGTAATGAGCGAATCACTGCTGCTACTTCGGCCGCTGTAATAGGCCTTGCTAACAAGTCAGCATCAGTTGAAGATAGTTTTGGCAACTGCATTTGTAAATACTGATCGCACTCTGCCTGCGACCCAGACTCCTCCGCCTTATATAACTGCTGATAGAACTGTACAAATTGCTCCCTGATCTGTTCCCCAGACCTTATTTCCCTCCCCCCTGCATCGCAAATTTTAGTTATAAGATTCCGCCTCTGGTGCTTTTTCAACCGGTACGCTAGCCACCGGGAGGGTTTGTTACCAAACTCGAAGAAGGTTTGCTTCAGTTGATCCTGGGCAAACTTAATCTCCCCCAGTTCTATTTCCCCCAATTCCCGCTTTGCTTCCCGTAAGTCCTATAGCCCCTGGTCATCGATCTCCCCCCTTTGATGGCGCTCTTCCCCTTCCCGGATTCGCTGTCTCAGGGAGATTTTCTTCTCCTCTGTAGACCGTTTCACATGCGTTCCGAGGGAGATCAACTCCCCCCTTACAACCACTTTCAAGCACTCCCAGAGAGTCGCAACCCTACAGCCCTCTATGTCATTTAAATCCAAATATGTTGTTATGGCAGCCGCAATTTTTTGTCGTATCTCCGGATTTTCCAGGAGGGCTTCATTTAACAGCCAGTTACGCTGCACCTTCCGTTCTGGTCCCACCCTTACATCTATCCAAACTGGCGCGTGATCTGTCCACGTCCTCTCCCCAATTTCACAATCAGTCACCTCAGCCAGCAGAGTGTCAGAGACCCAGATCATATCTATCCTCGAATAGGAGGTGTGTGCAGGAGAGAAGAATGTATATGCCCGTTTGCGACCCCGCAGTTCTCGCCAAGTGTCTCTAATACCCAGGGACCTACTCATTATTGTGAGCCGTCTCCTATCTTTTGCATTACTCCCCCCTCGGAGTTATCCAGCTGGGGGTTAACAGTCAAATTAAAATCTCCCCCCATAATCACTTCCCCCTCTGCAAACCTTTCCACTGTGGCAGTTAAACTTTCATAAAACTTGCCCTGGGCAGTATTTGGGCCATAAACATTCACGAGGGTGAACAACTTACCCCGAATCCTAATCTTAAGGAGCAGGAAATGCCCCTCCCTGTCCCGGAGGATTTCCCCCTCTGTGTATTGTAGGTGCTCATTAATCAGGATCCCCACTCCCCCCTTTTTTAATTCAACTTTATTGGAAGCAAACCAGCGGCCTGGGAATTGTTTATGGTGTACCCTCCATTCATCTCCTCTCTTTAGGTGGGTTTCTTGGAGAAAAATAACATCTCCTCTAAGCCTAGCGCATTCTTTAAACATCCGCTGCCTTTTGACCGGGGAGTTCAGCCCCCTAACATTCAAAGTTATTATACGTAGCTTAGCCATATTCAAAAATAGCTGAGAGAAATATCACTAGCTGATTTGCTGCAGGATGAATTCTCCCTACCCCCTCCCCCTCCCCCCCTCCCAACTGTATCCACCACCTCCATCATCTGCCCTTGGCAGTGAGTCATGACAGACCAGACAGCTCCCCTCTCTCTCTTCTCATATTATCCATACCTGCTAAGTTAACAATAGTAGCAATCATCCCTCAACATTATCTCAGCCCGACATCCCGTAGGACACAAGAATAGAGACAACCAACTAATACAATCAATGTCCCCAAAGTCATCTCTTATCCTCTGACAGTGTGTCAGGTTTCCTCTGCCGCCAGAGTCGTTTCTCTCCTGCAGGAGCCCGCCGCCATCTCTCCTCTACTGGTGAGAGGACTGATTGGCCTTGCTATTAACAGCAATTGCACTGTCCGACCACCCAGCCTGGCTCATGAATTGCTGTGCTTCTTTTAAAGTACGAATGTAGGAGGATACTCCTTCCCTACTAAATTGTAATCCAAACGGATAGGTCCAACGGTACCTGGTCTGCTCTTCCCTCAACCGTTTGGTCAATCCAGCCAGCTCTCTCCTTTTCCGCATCGTGATGGCAGATAGGTCCGCATATATCTCAATTTTCCGATTCTCCCACGTGATCTCCGTCAACTTCCTTGCCGCATTCACTATCTCCGATTTTGTGGAATATTCATGAAAACATGCAATAATATCTCTCTCTGCGGGCCAAGTGCTCTGTGGGCCCTCTCTATTTTCCAGCACAGTCCTGTATTTTCCACTCCAGCCTGGCCCAGTATCCACTTGCCCACCTGCTCCACCATTTTTATACAGTCCTCCTTTCCGTTGCTCTCAGGTATTCCTCGGATTCTCAGATTGGACCTACGTGCTCTATTCTCCATGTCTTCAATTTTCCTCCACATCTCCTCCAGCTCCCCCGCCAGCTCTCCATGTTTCACGCGCACCTCTTTAAGCGCACTCTCTTGCTCCTCCACTTTATTCTCGACATCCTCCAGCCTCTGTCCCACTTCCCGCACATCCATACGCAGCTCCTCCATCCACGTCTGGGCCTCGGCTTTGAAGTGGGCCAAGTCCTGTCTGAGCGATGTAAACCATTCCTGAAGCTCCCCTTTCAGGCCAGCTATTTCACTGGGTTGTGAGGCTTCTGTCGGCGCAGCTACTCCCTCCGGCGCTGTACTCACCGGGCTCGCACATAGCGCCGCCATTTTGCTCTTCCCCGCAGGCCCACTTTGCGTCGCTTTAAAGGCGAAAGCCTTCAGGTCTGCGGCATTCTTTTTTGCTCCCGCCATCTCCCGGAGCCCCTATCCAGCTCTGGCTCTGGTATGGGGACGATTGCCAAGTTCCAGAAACTTATTTAAGCAGGTAGTTAGTCTCTCTTCGACGGAGCTCCGTTCTCAGGCTACCGTCTCTGTCTGTGACGTCATTTCCTCCTGAAATCCTTTTTTATGAATCATTTTGGACTCCAAATTGTTGTTTGATTCAGAAATATTAAAAAATGTTTAAAACCTTATTTTTTAAATTGCGATTGGTGAGAAGACAAAGTTTATCTTGAGATTTCTGATTTTAGATTTGTAGCGCAGGCGTTATTGCCATCTTTAGATTACTGCAATGTTTTGCCTCAGACATTGCGATGTTTATCTTTGTTAAAGCAAACTATTGCTGGAATGCTTATGGGGGGGGGGGGGCATTATCAGCACGTGATACCAGTTTTAATTGGACTGTATTGGCTTCCATATTGAGCGGTGTTTAAATGTTTATGCTTCATTTTTAAAATGATTCATATGTTTCCACAAGCATATTAAGCATCAAGGCTACATAGTTATGTACTTGGATGTAAACTTTGTTCTAGCCAGCAAGGCTAATTAGTTATACTCTCAGTTTTTATTACACACAAATCTATCATCTGCAAGAAGGTAGCCTGGAACTCTTTGCTGGCTGAATTGCGATCAGTAAAGGTTTATGGTCTTTTGGAAGAAACAAAAACCTTTCTATTTCACTGAACATTTGTTATCTGTCAATGTTTTTTGGTTTGTTTGCCATTTTTTGTTTTTCTATGGTTTGTGATTTTAAGTGATCTATGTTTACCTATTCCATTCTATTCATTAATTTATAGACCTTTATCATATCTCCCCTGAGCCGTCTCTTTTCCATGTTGAAGAGCCCTAATCTTTCTCCTCATAGGGATATCTTTCCATCCCCTTTACCATTTTTGTGGCTCTTCTCTATATCCTTTTTAAGATACGGTGACCAGAATTGCACACAGTATTCAAAATGCGGTCGCACCAAGGAACGATACAGAGGCATTATAATATCCTTTGTTTTATTCTCCATTCCTTTCCTTACGATTCCTAGCATTCTGTTTGCTCTCTTGGCCGCCACTGCACACTGGGCAGAGGGTTTCAATGTGTTATTCACGATGACGCCTAAATCTTTTTCCTGGGTGGTGGTTCCTAATATGGAGCCTTTCATCGTGTAACCATAGTTTGGGTTGTTCTTTCCTAGGTGTGTAACTTTGCACTTGTCCACATTAAATTTTCATCTTCCATTTGAACGTCCAGTCTTCCAGTTTATCAAGAGTCTCTTGCAATTTTTTACAATCCTCTTGGGTTTTAACAACTTTGAATAGCTTTGTGTCATCTACAAATTTGATCACCTCTCATTATTCCCATTTCCAGGTAATTTATGAATATGTTAAAAAGCAGCGGATCCCTGCGGTACTCCACTATTCACCTTTCTCCATTCAGAAAATTGGCCACTTAGCACTACCCTCTGCTTTCTATCTTTTAACCAGCTCCTGATCCACATGATGATGGATCCTCATTTGCTTTGGGGATGTGTGGCAGCCAGCAACACACGAAATATTGTGTGGGTCAAAGATGGAACAGATTCAACTAAATATCAATATATCCCACAATCAGTCAAGAAACTGAAGCTCAGAAGAGGTTGAATAATTCAGCAAGGCCGTGATCTGAAACAACTCAAAACCAACCATAAAGTACTTGCAAGTCAGAGAAAGGGTCGACTCTAGGCACCAGCAGAGTGTGGGCTTCAGGCGTAAAGACTAGCCATTGCGTAACAAGCCTTAAAAACGTTAGTGCTCATAAAACTGAAGCAAAGAGCATTAGGCTACAACAGATTTAATTGCATTAAAAACCTCGACGGGTAGAGACGGAAAGTGAGGGAGGGCAGGGGGATTACTGCAGCCCGATCCTGGGGGGGGGGGGGAGGCAGGCTGTGGGGAAACGATAGTGTCACTGTCGGCTCTGGATCGCGGCTCCTGAACGGAACCATGGTGCCATGGCGATGCCGCTCCACTCAGGAGCCTGGCTGAGTTAGCTGGGTATGTGAGCTGGGCATGCGGCCAATCAGAATCGAGGCCCAGCCTGCACGTCCAGGCCGTAGACTCAATTCTGAACTTGCGGGCACATTTAGCCACACGGGATCAGAATCAGGTCTACCTCTGTTTGCCCCAATTCTGGTCGGTCGTACAGAATCGGCTTCTTACCATGCAAGCAAGGCCCTTAGTGCTCCAGCCCTTGCCAGTTACCACAGGTGCGCCTAACGCTACCTGCTGAGGTGCTGTTAGGTGCACCCACGCTAATTGCAACATTGACAGCATGCGATATGTTCCCCAACACTAACACAAATTTGTTCTCCATGCCTGTCATCCCCTCCCAACCCGTCTACTCTCCATCCGAGCAGTTAGCGCGAAAATTAGCATGGGAATTAGATGCCACAACTGTCATGCCCACATGGTCACAGTGCCCCTTAGATTGGAAGATCTCCGAGAACAGAAAATACCTATTGTATCTGAATGTAGCTCATCTGGGACTTCTACCAAAGACATGAGCTAAATCCAAACTGATGTCAGCCAAAGGAGGTGATACAAAGTACTGACTGAAAGAGCATCCAAACTTTGCACCTGCCATATTCACTATTTTCATATTCTGAATCTGTAAAGAATCACAAATAAATAGTAAACATTTGTATATAAGGAAAATGATATATGTAGTGCATTCGTCTAAAAAAAAAAAACCCCTCCTTTTAAAATTAACCGGAAAGATTTTCTTACAATGTCTATTTTGTTCAAAAATTACTTCTACAGTAATCATTTAATAATATTGAAGAAGAGCCCCAAAGTTGACAAGCAGAACAAAGTTAATGCATAATTCTTTATGTTAAGGTAAAAACAAAATGTTGGTTGAGTTTGTGTTTGATTTTTGTCTTATACAGTACTTAACTGCTTGTTGTGATTTTTGGTGTTTGGTTTTCTACCATGTAGAGGTTGTGTCAACTTCTGTTCACTTATGGGTTCATTGAATTGAACAAACAATTTGACCTAAATCTTTACTGTCTGATGAATGCTGTCATACCACGTCTGTGTCTGGCAGTAATATATGCTAAGGGGGGTCTTGACCAGGGCCATCTGCCGTGACAAGCAGACTCCGAGCTAGAGACGAAAGACCTTGTAAAACTGGAGGGAGGCTCTCTTCGCTGGCTCAGCTGCCGGCACTATAGTGTGTCATCAGTGACTTATCACAGCCACCATAAGTGCGCTTTGGGGTGGGACGTGCTGTGTGGTTTGGGGTGGAGCATTACATAGGAGGCTGCATCTGAGAAATGCCGCACCAGATTTTATAGATGACCACAGGCTCACCATTCATTCAGCTGTCTAGCAGGGACACTTTCTCCAAATGGCTGAGGTTGACACATCTAACACAAACCAACACCCTTGACCTTACTTTCATGAATAAACTAATTTTTCAATATAAATTACTATTTCATACACTTCAATAAGGCACAAACGACCTCAGGATGGTCTTACCCCGACATGTGGCGAACTAGTCACCATAGGGTTTAAGAGCAGACACTCACATCATGGGTCACTGCCTCTATACTTTTTCATCCAAGCCTCAATCTAACATTAACAATATATAACAACCTTACCACCTACCAACAAAACATTTATTGAGATTCCGAAAAATTATAAAAAGTGTCTGCGTTACAGCATAGAACCGGAGCATGTAAATTCTTCAATTATTTTCCTAAAAGAGAAAAGAAAAATATTTTCTCTTTAGACAGCAGAATATATGCCTTTTTCAATAGAAATTTCTTCACTTATCTGAACGTTTTCAGACATCCAGTTCATGTCGGCAAGCAGACATCATATAACAGTCTTGTCCAAACGCCAAATTGCATAGAAGGTACATCGTCCTGGCAAGAGGTATAATAACCCCACCGTTCTGGCGAAAAATATAGTAACCCGACAAAAGCTTTTGTTTCACCGATTAGGCTTCTTGAAGGTTTTTTTCAATAACAATATCAGCGTTTCACATCCTCCGTGTCGGATACACAGTATCTCTCTGCTTGCACTTCAATAGCGTCTGACGTCAGTAACTTTTAAAAAGCATCTAAACACATGATTCGCTCACAAAGGGTGACGTAATGTCTTCCCAAAACCCTCATTCAATACACACTAGAACTCAAACTCTTTCAACAGCGAACCAACGAAAACCCTAAAAAGAGTTAAATAAAAAGCCTAACACAAGGAATTGGACCAGAACTCCACAGTCACTCAATAATTATTTAAATAAAAAGTGCCCATTCAGTTTTATCATTCAGTCCATTTGGATCCAAGGTATTCAGATCATATATCCATCTCTGTTCTCTTTGAAGTAACAGGCGTCCTCTATCTCCTCTCCGTAGATCCGGAGGAATATATTCTAATACCGTACATCGAAGATCTTCAAAAACATGGCTGCAAGAAATACAGTGTTGAACTAAAGATGTTTCTAATTTAGCTTTATTAATGCTGTATTTGTGTTCAGCTAACCGTGTCCGTAAAGGGCGAGTAGTTTTCCCTATATATAACTTAGAGCAAGAGCACCACAGCGCGTACAGCACAAAAGTATTATTACAGGAGGTGTCCTGGATATACAGACAGTTTTTTAAATTTTTATAATTCATACACAATTGACTTTCCATAATCTCACAAAATGAACATCGCCCACACTTCTTATGCTGGTATATCATACTGTTGCTATGTTGTCTAGGGACTGCAGAACATAATTGGTCTCTAAGGTTCTTTCCCCTACTGTATGCAACACGTAGAATACGTCTAGATAACTTGGGGTGAGATCAAGAACATTCCACCTTTTGCGAATAGAAGCGGCAATCCGACTTGAAAGGCTGGAATAAGGCAATATACATGTAAGTAAAGGTGTCTCAGAAGGTGCTGCAAAATCCTTATCTGAAGATCTAGGTTTAAGCAACCATTCACGATGGTTATATTTAGCTCGTTTATAAGCTTTTTTTTAAGAGTGAGCTGGGAATATCCACGCTGCTGGAACTTCAACATCATATTCTGTGCTTGTCTATCAAATTCCTTTTCAGGAACAGATACGTCTACAGCGTAGCAGTTGTGAATATGGCAAACTACATTTCAAATGATTTGGATGAAAACTAGAGAAATGTAAAAAAGTATTTTTATCTGTAGGTTTGGTATAAATAGTTGCAGAAAATGTTTCTCTATGTTTTGTAACTTGAACGTCTAAAATATGTATTGTAAATTTTTGGATGTTGATCCCAAACTTAATATTACCATTACAGTTATTCAGATAATTAAAAAATTCATTCAGGGATTCTAAAGATCCACCCCACAAAAGAAAAACATCATCTATGTAACGGTGCCATCGCAAAATATCAGACCTATATTTTGAACTATAGATCCACTGAACTTCAAAATTATGCATGTAAAGGTTTGCTAATGATGGTGCGAAAGTTGCCCCCATAGCCGTACCCGAAATCTTCTGAAAAAATTCTTGTTTATAAACAAAATAATTCCTTTTCAATGCCAATTCGGCCAAAGTTAAGAGGAATCTTGTAGGAACCTTATGTGGTCTCGATCTTGTATTCCATACATCTGCTAATACCTGTAAAGCTTCATTTTGGGGTATCGATGTATATAAAGCTGTTATATCTAAAGTTGCCATCCAGGTCACCTGTTCAGTAGTACCATAATTTTCTAAAATTGTCAAAAAATGTGTCGTGTCTTTGATGTATGAAGGAATTAGAGGAACTTCTTTTTTTTAGAAACATATCTAAGTATATACCTACTCTTTCAAGCAGTGAATCGTTACTAGATAGTATTGGACGTCCTGGTGGATTAATTAACTTTCTATGCACCTTAGGTAAAATATAAAATGCCGGTATTTTTGGATGCGGTGGATTAAGAAAAGTCCTTTCTTTCTCTGTTAGATACCCAGATTGAAACGCAGCAGTGGTAATGTCTGTCATCACTTTTTGTAATTCTTCAGTGGGGTCTGACGTTAAACGTACATAATGAATTGTGGAATTTAATTGCCTCAACACCTCAATATCATAACTCGCGGTATCCGTAACTACAACCGCTCCTCCCTTATCTGCTCTTTTAATAGTAATATCATTCATCTTTGAAAGACTCTGCAGAGCTTCAAATTCTACCTTAGTCAAGTTCTTAGGATAATTGTTGAATAATAGTTTAACCCTTGTGCAGTTAGTTGTATTAATTATTTGAGGTTGACACATACCATGACGGTTATGAACCTCGCTCCTAAACCAGGGGATGTGGAGTATGATCTCAGTCTAACGCTAATGGTGTAGTACTGACAACTTTATAATCAATGCTGTTCTCCTGGTTTTCTCTTTTACCACTGTGTCTGGTTTCCTTACATCCTTTGACCCAAACTCGTTGTTCATTCAGCTTTCTAGGTGCCCAGAATGACCGTTGCCATCCCCGCCATGTCATGTTTGAAGGGTGCCTGGCTGAATTTTACTGCTGTTTGCTTTGAAGTTGCAGGAGTCTGCTGTCCCTTCAGCACCACCGGGAATCAGGAAGGAGGAAGGGAAAGAGAGAGAGTCCCCACAACCTTCACTCCCATCCTGCTCAGACTCTGTGTGCAGCAGTGCAGGGGGGAGACGAGACATACTCTTAGCTTTTACTTGCGGTCATACTTTCTCTGTATTAACGAGAATATGAAAGATTGTTCTGAAGTGTTACATATAACGGTTGGAAGACAACCACATACAGACTGCAGTGCAGAAGACAGGACGGTTGGGTAAAGGCAGAAAGATGCCATAGCTTTATTTCCTAACAATGAAGCCACGTTTACAGGGCAAATTTCCAAACTTTGTGCTTTGTATGCAAAATCTGTAGTTATTTTTATCTGCAGGGTGTCATTCTGAATTCCATGTCCAGACCTGCTAAATGGCCAGGCAGCCTGCTGGGGACAGAGCTCCCTGTACAAACAGGCGATTTATACGGGGAACTCTGTTTGTGGGAGGGAGGGGGCAGGACAGAGATGGAGCGAGGGTGGGTGGAAAGCAACCCCGGACGTACAGGGCTGATTTTGAGGTCGGCCCTGGGGTTGGCCATGAAGACGGAGGATTTATTCCACCTCAGAGGTGGAATAAGTCCCCCTGGATGTCTGGGGACCACGGCACCAGGCAGAAACAAAAGGTGAAGGGGTGCAGGGGGATCCCTGCAGCCCGACCCTGACCATGGGAGGCCAGATCGAGGGTCTTTGTCACTGTTGGCTGGGGATGGTGGATCCTGAATGGAGCCGCAGTGCTACGGTGATGGGTCGCCATGGCACTGTGGCTCCATTCAGGAGCCTGGCTGAGTTAGTCAGATATGTGGGCTGGGCATGCGGCCGCTCAGAATTGGAGACCGGCCTGCATGTCTAGGCCATGGACCTGATTCTCATTCCGCTGGCACATCTAGCCCCTGTGGGATCAGAATCGGGTCTACCTCTGTATGCCCCAATTCTGATCGGCCGTACAGAATCGGCCTCCAAGTGTCCGGGAAAACATACCTGATGTTTGAATATACAAAGCGATGTGTGTTGTTGCCAACCCAGGAACCTCTCCATGAAACTGAGGCTACGCATAGGCACAGTGTAATACAGTGTTCCCCGTAGGTGCCTCTACTTAGGGTGCGTGTGAACACTACCCCTCCTTTTAAGCAGAATTTGAAAAAGTCCAAGGTGTGCGACTGGAAGTGTTTCCCAAAACCTGCTAGAGAAAAGTAAGGAGTGATAATGTGCATCACAGAAACTAAGTCTTCTGAAGCTGAAAGTTATCATATGGCCCTTAACACGTCTCTGCTGTCCTAAGAAAGCGCCGGAGAAGTTCTTGCAGGGTGGCGATGCCATCAACTGATGCAAAGCCCATTGCAACGTCATTCAAATTGCAGTGTATTAAAAAAAAGCCTATAAAATAGTAGATAACAGCCATAAAAGACCTAACTGGCCCATTGAGTCTTCCCAGTTATTGTGGCCCCATGCGGATACTGTGCAGGGCAGTCTACTGATGTTAGTACTACAGAACTGCCGGCTACTGGTAACCTGGATTGGTCACCAGTGGAAACAGGATGCTGGGCTTGATGACCCTTTGGTCGTATCCAGTGGGGCAAAACTTATGTTCTTATGATGTAGTATTCTGTGGTACTGGCAATGTGAACTTCATATTTCGTAAACCTGCCAACTTGGTTACTGTCCATCCAGTCTGTCTTTATTTACCTTTGTGTGTGTTTGTTTTGGCAGCTAAGAACAGAGAGAGCGATGTCAGAAGGTCTCATGAAGTCGCTGATTTATGAAGTGAACAGAGGTGGCACAAAGGAGCTCAGGCAAGACAAGAACTTTAACATTGTGCAAGGCCCATGCGACAGGAATGAGAACTGGAAGCAGGTGCAAGCTGGTCTCCATTGTGAAGAGAAGCCACACAATCTGGTCTGCACCACCGTGCCAGAAGACAACTCGGTCTTATTAGGACAGAAACAGAGAGGTAAGGGACGGCCGAAGGAAATTTCCCAGGCAATGAAATCAGAAGGAATTGGTCTTTCCTGTGATGATGATGTCCGGAGTCCTCCAGAAGGGGCAGAGATCAGATTTGCAGAACCAGACGAAGCCACTGCAGACACAGGCGGAGGGTGTGATGAGTGGGCAGGCTCCCCCCTGGAGGACAATGGCTATGCCAGCAGTTCCCTGAGCATTGACAGTCCAGACAGTGCCACTGGGAATTTATGGGATGGCCCAGTTGGCACTACTGAGGGAGAGGCCATGACCGAGGACCCCAAGCAGACAGATACAGAATCATCCTCCGACTCAGATTCCTTCTTTCCCACTCTGCTAGAAGCTTTCCAGAACCTACAGGACAAAGAGAAGTTCAAGGAGTTGGAGAAGGGGAAGCACCATGTCCACTTGATCATGTATCGAAGGCTGGCGCTGCTCCGCTGGATACGCAGCCTCCAGCAGAAGGTCATTGACCAGCAGAACCGACTGCAGGAGAGCTTTGACACAATCTTGGACAATCGCAAAGAACTTCTCCGATATATCCAGCAGGGGGTGACCTGCTCCAAGGAGCCCATTCATGTAACCGATGGAAGCGTCTGAGTGATCATCTTGAAGAGCGTCCTGTGCGCTCATGTAATATAGACAGTATCTTAGCACTTAGACATGCTTGTGAACTCCATTCTAGTTCTGTGGGCTCTGTGCTCCCCTGCCTCCCAGTTTTGTGTGCTGCAGATATGTTTTCACTATTAATGTGCGTTTGAAGTTGGTGGGTAACAAACTGTGAGCTAGAGATCCACTTTCTGGTGGAACATGTGTTTTGCGTGTTTGAATCCCGCACACATTCCTTTGTCAGCATGTGCAGTAGTGCAAAGATACATCTTATTTCTTTCTTTTTTTTTTGTCAATATTTAGAAATCCTCTAAATTCCCCCAAATCCCACAGGAGAGTGCAAAGCTCAAACAGGGTAAAAACACTATCAAATGATATTAACAGTAGAACAAACAAACAAACAAAGATGAAAGGCTCCCATCTTCCCACCACCTGCACCACTGAATACTGAATGACCAAGAGCCTGTCAGACTGCTGTAAGCTAAGATAGAGCGAATAGCATGCAACGGCTTGTTTAAAATAGAAAGTCTTAGCCACCTTATTAAATTTAAAATTCTGTGTTCTTGACAGAGCTCTTGTGGTAGTGCATTCCATTGCATGGGTCTCACGTGCAAAGAGCCCCCGTTCTTTGTCACAATCAATTGTAACTCCCTTAGCAAGGGGGAAGGGGAGTTGCACATTTTAGGAATTCCTGAGGACCTATGCGCATGAGTGAACTCATAGGGAGCAAAACAAAGTTCAAATGCATGGCTGCCTCCTATCTGAGAGCTGTAAACACTAGCGGCACAATTTTAAATTTCAGTGGGGAGCCACCAAAGTTCCCTCAAAACTGGAGAAATCTGGATCTCAAACTACCCCCATAGTACTAACTATTGATGCATTTTGGATGATGTGCAACACCTGCACCAGGGAATTGGGTAATCCCAAATTGATAGCATCGCAGTAATCGACCCCTTCCAATAACAATGTCTGCATCCCTACCCTGAAAGCTGAGGTCTCCAGCGCAGGCTAGAATCTGCTTATTAAAAGTTGCCTTCGCTATTGTGTGAACTTCTGACTTAGGTGGACAGCTTCCCATCCAAAATTACTGCCAAATCCCTCAGCCCTGAACGAAGGGGAGACTCCATTTGTCCAAGTCTCTCAGTTCATGATATGTCAGCTTTGTCCCCTGATCTCCATTCTCCTGTCGCCACATTTTGCCAGATACCGTATGATGCCACTTCTCTCGTTCCTTCGATGCTTCTTAGTCTCTCTTACCAGAAACGGGTACAAAGGGCCGCTGAGGGTTCAGGTCTGGCAGTGTCTTCCTCGAATGAACCTAGGCTGATCATTGTAGCGATGCTCCTCAGCTGCGAACCGTGAATCAAGGCTCCTCTCCATGGAAACCTGCAATCATGAGCCCTGAATTCAGCCACTGGGTGTCAGTCTTGAGCAGTACCCCAGGATTGGACCAGGGACTTCCTGCATATATTGCCACTGAGCCACTGCACACAGCCCCAGGGCTAGCCCATTCACTAGGCAGACCAACTCTGTTTTGAAAGCAGCGGTGGCTCAAAACAGAGTCGGGCCACTGCTGCAGCTTCAAAATGAGAAGATGGATTTTGGGAGCCGTGGCAGGGGGAGGGAGGCAGTGGCGGGAGCAGTGAAGGGGGGGGGGGGTGTGCAGCACGGCGGGGGCTTCTGTCTGGGGCAGCAGAAACCTTTGAGCTGCTCCTGCACAGCCATACAGCCATCTTTTAATGAAAGTACAGTTTGTATAGCTGGTGGGGTGAGAAACATTAACCAGAATAACTAGTCTGACAAAACAAAATGTATATTGTGTCCCAGTGTTTCCTATGCCCATGCTGCCTGAGAAAAGCTCTACAAAATATTAAAGGCTTAATCGCAAACGTGCTTCTCGCCCATTAGCATGTGCCTGAGTCAGTAGCTGTTGCGGAGAGTTTGGAAGGATTTTGTAGCAAAAGTGCAATAACTAGTTTGCTTGAAAAGTAGGTTGGCAGATGGCAATGTTACACGTGTTTCTAGTTTTCAGATGCTTTTATCAATGAAAGCTTGTGAGTGTTGCTCTATAAGTTCTGCTTTAAATAAGGTAAGTGGTCAGAAAGATTCTGACCTTTATTTATCAGGAATCCAAATAGAGGGGAATCTGTTAGCTTCTGATTGACTCTGAAAAACCTAAATGATATAAGAGTTTTAGAGCTGGAACAATATGGCCATGCAGAATATATGGGGGAGGGGGAAAAAGGGACATCATCAGAATTTCCCTCTCATGTGAAAATAAAATGATTCCAGTTTACTCTTCGAAAGTATCCTAATTTTGTCTTTCAATAAAATCAGGAGATGCTTTAGCACTCGAGTTTTGATAAGAGAGGCAGAGAATCCTGTCACTTGCAGCCTTGGGAGGAAGCCAGAAAGAAATGTACAAGTAGGTACAGAAGATGGAAAATGTAGACAGATACTGAATGCAGGCCTCAAGTTTCAGGTCCTGGGTTTATCGTAGATAGATACTAGACACTAAGGACCCGGTACAGCCCTCTAAACGTGCAAATGCCTTAGACAGCAATATTCAATGGCAGCTCCTCGTTGAATATTCCTGTCTGTGCCCCCTGATGCTGTCTGGTTAACATTGGGGCATCTTGGGGGCAGAGCGGAGTCATGGAGTCCCACTAACCGGGTAGCAGGGATATTGGACTGCTACCCGGTTAGCCATCCATGGCTAAAACTAGTCAAGCCTTTGGCGGTTCGGCGCAGAACCCAGATAGATACCCGATATCATCACCAAGGCATTGAATATCCAGGATTAAGGGTTGGCGGGCATGGCTATGCGCCAATGCAATGAATACTGGGTCCTAAGAGGTCCTGAGTTTGAGCAGTTTGCTAAACCATACCTTATAGATATATATATCTTTTTGAAATGTTACTGTACAATATAGCAGTCACCAAAAAACATGAATCTCACATACAAAAATTACATTTCTCAAAATACATCAAAGAAAATATATAACAAGTAACAGCCCACATGTATAAGGAATATGGAGATCCAAGTAACAGGAACTAGTATTAGAAATTTTAAAAAAAAAAACAGTAAACGGAGAGCACATTCTCCAGAAAACAAACCCCCCCAAAGATCAATACAGCGGCAGCTGTGAAAATGGGGACAGGGCATTCACACCTTCCCTAGTCGATAAAAAATCAACCAACAATTTAGGTATAAAGAAAGCAGATATCTTATTATCATGCATCACCACAAACACACAGGGAACCCTAAGCACAAACTTTAGCCCCAGAGACTGGGCCTTGGCCCATAAAGCCAGAAACCTCTGTTGCTGCTTCTGAGTGCGCCGCGGCATATCAGGAAAAATACATATACAGCAAACACAAAAAGCTTATTGCACAAAAATACAGTTTAAAGACGGCATTCCGATCAAATTCCAAAGCAAAGGTCAAAATAAGAGTTGTCTTCTGGATAATAACCTCCAGTGAGAATTCCAGAAACTCAAGTCAATTTAGCAGCGACTGAGTTCTCTTTCCCAACCGGGGGGTGGGGGGAGAATCCACATGCAGCAAATACTGGGCCCTCACCAATGGAGGCAAATTCCCAGGATGCATCCAGCAGAACCAAAATTGTGCCAAACTTGATTTTCCAGATATTCCATCCGTTGGGCTGCTATAGTGCAGTCCTTCATCATCATATTATTCACAGCCTGTTGACTTAGCCACTGTAGACTCCAACATACCCATTCTTCCATCCAGCACTTCCATTGTCATGGATCGATCAAGAACAGTGTGAGAAACAATTTTAATATCCCCAAGAACTTGACACAACAATTTTTGAAGGGAGAGGTTAAATGCCTGAATCACAGACCACAGGGACTCCAATGTTACTGCCTTCGGTCTGCACTTCCCCCATAACTCCATGAAGAGTCGTCTCACCCTGCTCCTTAATGATGGACTCCACAGATCTCACCAGAGCTGGACTTCCTCCTCCAATTGTCCTTACTCCCAAAGGGGATGAAGCATCTTCCAGTAGAGCCCCCAAACTTGTTTCATGTATTTTCAGGAGCTGCAATGCACCAGTCTGCATAATACATTTGGGGTTAGGGGGCAGCGTCTGCACAATAGGGCTCAACAAAACCCCATCACTTCTGCCCAGGAAATCTCCCTGGGTATGGCATGCTTCCAACGTCATTTATTTATTTATTTAACTATTTCTTTTATACCGCCCCTTCCAGAGATCAAGGGCGGTTTACATATAACAGATTAACAGTCTTGTACACAATTTGTATACATTTTACATAGAACAATAGAAATTAACTATTTACATTGAACAGTAAATATAAACTTTGTAGGTATTAAAGCAAAAACATCTTGTAGGTATTAAAGCAAGAACTTTGTAGGTATTAAAGCAAACATATCAAACTTTATACAAAAGTATATTTACAGCGTGTGGTGTATGGGGCAGATATTGGTGTAGGTGCTGGAATTTAGTTCCTTTTTTGTCGTCTTTGGGGCGTGTGTGTGTGTGTGGGGGGACAGGCTTGTGGTTACATTGTTGGGATTAAGGGAGTTTGTGCATGTGTGACCACGTTTGTTGTAGAGCTGGCTTTGGGGGATTAGGGGATTTCGAAGTGTTCAGTGAACGTCATCTTCTGTGAGGTTTCAGGAAGGGCACCCTCCAGGAGAAAGAGCCTTTCCTTCCCTTTCCTGTTCCCCATAACAGGGGGAGAGGCGTCCTCAAGACAGCCAAGCAGGAGCACCAAACATGGGCATCCTCAAGGCGCCATCTTGGGTTGCCTTTAAATCATACTTTTAAATTCTGTGTAACACTGCACGGGAAGTGGGTTTGATTGCTGGCACAGAGAGTTCATGCTTCCAGATCAAACCAACAGTTCTTTGATGCTTAGTGCAGCCCTACAAAAGATAGAGGTATGCAAAAAAATCTCCCAAAGAAGGAGGAAGGGTGTGGTAGAAGCTGTTAGCGTAGCTGGGTTTAAAAAAGGTTTGGACAAATTCCTGCAGGAAAAGTCCATAAACCATTATTAAGATAGTCTAAAAGAAAACCACTGCTTATCCCTTGTGATATATATCATGGAAATGACTACTTTTGGGATATGTGACTTAGATTGGAAACAGGTCATTGATGCTTGATGAACCTTTGGTCTGACCCGATAACCAGATTAATATGAATAAAATACAGTCTCTAAAATGCTTGTATGCAAATGCTAGAAGTCTAAAAAATAAGATGGAAGAGTTAGAATATATAGCAGCAAATGAGAAGTTAGATTTGATTGGTATTTCAGAGACATGGTGGAAGGAGGACAACCAGTGGGACATTGTGATACCTGGGTACAAATTATATTGCAATGATAGAGTAGATCAAATTGGTGGAAGGGTTGCAGTCTATGTTAGAGAGGGCATTGACTCACACAGGATTAAAATTTTGCAGGAAACAAATACACTGTAGAATCTCTATGGATTGAAATTCAATGTAAGAAGGAGAAGGCGATGGCAGTGGGGTGTACTATCAACCGCCTGGCCAGAATGAACAAATGGATGATGAAATGCTCAAAGAAATCAGGGACACTAACAATATTTACAGCACAGTATTAATAATAGGTGATTTCAATTACCCCGGTATCGACTGGGTCAGTGTCACGGCAGGACATGCTACAGAGATAAAGTTCCTAGATGAAATAAATGACTGCTTCTTGGAGCAGCTGGTTCATGAACCGACAAGGGAAGCCACCTTGAACCTAGTCCTTAGTGGAACACAAGATCTGGTGCAAGAGATAAGGGGGCCACTTGGCAATAGTGATCATAGCATGATTGTGTTTGATTTAATAAATAGAGGAAGGATGGCAAGGAAATCCACAGTACTACTTTTTAACTTTCAAAAGGGAGACTATGATAAAATGAGGAAAACAGTTAAGAAAAAACTAAAAGGAGCACCTGCAAAGGTTAAAGTCTTACATCAAGCAGGGTGTTGTTTAAAAATACTATCCTGCAAAAGCCCAGACCAGCTGTATTCCACACTTTAAGAAAAGTGGAAGGAAGTCCAAGAAACTGCCAGCATTGTTTAAAGGTGAGAGCAGAGAGGCTGTTGTAGCAAAAGAGGCATCTTTCAGGAAATGGAAAAAGGAGCCAAATGAAGAAAACTGGAAACAACATAAGCACTAGCAAGTTAGATGCAAGGCATTGATAAGGCAGGCAATGAGAGAATTTGAAAAAAAGCTTGAGGTGGAAGCAGAAATGCATAATAAAAACTTTTTCAAGTACATTCATAGTTGGATCATTGGATGATAGAGGGGTAAAAGGGGCACTAAGAGGGGACAAGGCCATAGCGGAGAAACTGAATGAATTCTTTGCTTTGGTCTTTACTAAAGAAGATGTAGGGATGTTACCCATGACTGAAATGGTATTTAAAGCTGATACAGCAGAAGAATCAAAAGAAATATTCACAAAATGGGAAGATGTATTACAATTATTTGATAAACGAATCACCTGAACTGGATGGTATACATCCAAGGGAGTTGAAAGAATTAAAATATGAGATTGCAGACCTACTATTACTAATCTGTGAACTATCATTAAAATAATCAGTAATACCTGAAGATTGGAGGATGGGCAATGTAACACCAATTTTTAAAAAGGGTTCTAGGAGTGACCCTGGAAACTACAGACTGGTGAGCCTGACATCAGTACCGGGAAAAATGGTAGAAACCATTATTAAGAACAAAATTTCTGAACATGTAGATAGTCATGGCTGAATGCGAGACAGCCAACATGGCTTTAGCTAGGGAAGGTCTTGTCTTACTAATCTGTTATATTTTTTTGATGGTGTCAATAAACAGGTAGACAAAGGTGAGCCGGTCAATATAGTATATCTGGATTTTCAAAAAGCCTTTGACAAGATCCCTCATGAGAGACTCTTGGCAAAATTAAAAAGTCATGGGATAGGAGGCAGTGTACTATTGTGGATCAGGTTAAAAGATAGAAAGAAGAGGGTAGGTTTAAATGACCAATTTTCCCAATATTTATTTTAGTTTTTCTATACCCCACTATTCGGCATCAGCGCGGTTTACAATGAACAGGTTTGTACAATGTGGAACATTCAGACATTGAACTTACATATAACAGGGAATTCTAACTTGGATAACAGGTGAACTTTATACACTATGTACATAAAGAGGGTTGCATCGTAGATGGATTTGTAATACCAGCCTTGTAAGGGATGGTTATATGTAATTGAAAGTTATCATTGGAGATTGGTTTGGCGGCTCTGGGTTGAGAGACTGTTGTGTCGTGTAATGCTGTCTAGGTGATGTTGTCAGAGTTATAGAAGTGCTGTTGAAATAGGTGGTGTTTGAGGGCCTTTCTGAATTGGGGGAGGTTGTTTATGGTCCGGATTTCTGCTGGGAGAGAATTCCAGCTGGAGGGGGCAAACAGGGCAAAGGCACGTTTTCTCGTTGATTTGTTGCATTTAGTGATAGCTTTTGGGAGAAGGATGGAGAAAGGTGAATAGTGGAGTGGATCTGTGCTGGGTCCACTGCTTTTTACATATTCATAAATGACCTGGAAATGGGAATAATGAATGAGGTAATCAAATTTGCAGATGACACAAAATTATTGAAATTATTCAAAGTTGTTAAAACTCAAGAGGATTGTGAAAAATTGCAAGAGGACCTTAATAAATTGGAAGACTGGACATTCAAATGGCAGATGAAATTTAATGTGGATAACTGCAAAGTTATGCACCTAGGAAAGAACAACCCACACTATGGTTACACGATGAAAGGTTCCACATTAGGAACCACCACCCAGGAAAAGGATTTAGGCAGCATCATTGAAACCCTCTGCCCAGTGTGCAGCGGCGGCCAAGAAAGCAAATAGAATGTGAGGAATCATAAGGAAAGGAGTGGAGAATAAAACAAAAGATATTATAATGCCTCTGTATCGTTTAATGGTGCAACCACACTTTGAATATTGTGTGCAATTCTGGTCACCATATCTTAAAAAGGATATAACGAAATTAGAAAAAATAGAGAATTGACACCAAAATGCCAAAAGGGATGGAAGGATACCCCTATGAAGAGAGGTTTAAAAGGTTAAGCTCTTCATCCTGGAAAAGAGTCAACAGAGGGGAGATATGATAGAGGTCTATAAATTAATGAATGAGTGGAACGGGTAAACGTAGATCGATTATTTATGCCATCAAAATGTAGAAAGACCTAGGGGGCCATGCAATGAAAGTACAATGTAACCAATATAAGACTAATAAGAGAAAGTATTTTTTCACTCAACGCGTAATCAAACTCTGGAATTTGTTACTGAAGGATGTAGTAAAAGCTGTTAGTGTAGCTGGGTTTAAAAAAGGGTTGGACAAGTTCCTGAAGGAAAGATCCATAAACTACTATTAAAGAGGACCCGGGAAATCCACTGCTTCTCACAATACAAGCGTTGTGGAACCTGTGTCTTTTTGGGAAACTGCTAGATACTTGTGAGCTTGATTGGCCACTGCTGGAAACAAGATAATGGGCTTGATGGACCTTGGTCTGACCCAGTATTGCATTTCTTATGTTCTTATTTTTCTGTAACGTTGGGTGATTGTTAATGCTTAAAAATATTCATTATGTGCTATGAAATCCTTTCTTCCTCTGGCTGCTTAAATATCCATTTATCTGAATGTGCACCCCCCCCCCCCCCCACCACCAATGATGGGACCACATACTTTCCATCGCTGTTCTTGACTGAACAGGAAAGATCATTAACTTGGACTGCTAGTTAGTTCAGAGGATGAAATGGAGCTGAAATTGAGGATGAAAATTTTAGCAAAATGGTACAGACCAAGCTTGAAATGTCAATTTAGGTTCCTGGTAAATGAATGTGGTTACCACAATGTAAGCAAACAGATATTCTGTATAATTACCATTCTCAGTACCATAGTAGCAGAAGGTGTGGTGGATGTGAGAAGTGATGTGAGGCAGAGAGTTAGTAGGATGGTGAGCGGGGTCATCATTGGAGGTGTTTTCTGAGCCGTGATGTCAGTCCAGGTAGTCTGTTTATTAGAGTGCTGGATGGCTCTTGCCAGTCTTTGATGTACGTGGATCGGGGGCAGATGTGCTTTTAGCCAGGTTGAGGAGAACATTGGCAGAGCTGCTGCGGGTGGGATGAGAGGACACTCAATGCTAGAATGGGGTGCAGCAGGGCAGGAGTGAGGTGTGTGAGTGGAAGTCTCAGTAATGGAATATCAGGGTCTACTGCAGGGCCAGACACCATCATGTTTAGACTCGCACCTTGATTTATCCACACTATTTTTAACTCTTGTAATTTTTGGTGTAACTTTTTAACAAAGATTACTTCTAAATATTTCAAGAAATGCATTTTGCATTTTCAGTAGCTATAACTAGGACAGTTTACCAATGTATAAATTTGCTCAAGGGTTGCCAACTAGTGCTGCATTTGATGGGCAGTTAATGGAGAACTAGGTTTGCCTCATTGATGCAGGGACTTGTAGCTCTGATGTCCCTAATGCAGTGCTTCCGACGTCTATCCTGAAGGAGCACTAGTGGATATCTGCAATGAATATACGTGATCTAGATGTGCAGTTAAGTATGTTGCAAAGATAGGAGGCGCCGTAGCAAACCCTCATTCCTGCCGCCCCTGCTCCAGTCTCCCTCCAGGACCTGCAGAGGCAGCAATGACATTACGACAGCCTACAAAGCTGCATGCCCCCTCCAGTGCAGACTTCCTCTTTGCATGAGGCAGAAGCGGCTGGTTAAACAGCATACAGCAGTGGAGGTTTTGGGTAAGTGCTATGTTGCTGTCCTTGAAATGTTGGTTCTCTGTTGTTGTTGTTAAGTGTCGTTGAGTCGGTGTTGACTCATGACGACCCTCTGGATAGTTGACCTAAACTTTAATCAGCCTTCATCCAAGTGGCTCATTGCTGAACCCATAGCTGCTGTTATTGTATCGATCCATCTTATTGCCAGCCTTCCTCTTTTGCGTTGATCTTCTACCTTGCCAAGCATGATGTCTTTCTCTAATTATCTCTCGCTTCGCATGATGCATCCAAAGTATGAAAGTTGAAGTCTTGTCATCTGAGCTTCTAAAGAAAGCTTTGGTTGATATCCTCTAGTAGGGACTGGTTTGTTCTTCAGGCAGTTCATGGTGTACACAGTGTTCTTTGCCAGCACCATAATTCTGCTCTAGGCGACTGCTTAGTTTACCTAATGGTAATGCCGGCCCTGCGTGCGGTGAAGGCAGTGCATGCAAATCTCTCTCATACATGTTAATTTTATTATGAATATCCTCAAAATATGACCGTCTGGGGATCTCTCTGGATAGGGTCAGGAATTACTGCAGTCCCTAAAAAAGCAAGACTACCAGTCCCAACATACAGTGGTGTAACCCCATTAATGGATCAACCTTTCAGACAAATTTGAAGCCAGTTAGAGATCCTGCTTATTCCTATGCTCAGACTTGACCTATTGCTGGCTCCTGCAAGGCATTCTGGCCCTCGTAGTCCCTTTTCTCCTACTCATGGGAGTCGGGAGTATCACCAGCAGGGTGCTCGGTGCTCTAGATTAGAGGTGAAAACCAGAACTAGATCGGATTGTGGGATTAGTTTAACAACAGCACTGCTGGATAACTGGGTTCTTAGGTCTCCCCCCCCCCCCCTCTAGTTTTAGGGGTGTTTCTGCTGTGCACTTTGTTCAGTTGTGCACCACCAGAATGAGGGACACGAAGTGTGCTGGCACAGTTTGAGACCAGCTTCTTTAATGATTCTCTTTGAAATGTTCCCACTTCACCACATCGCCCTTCGGGGTAGAATAGCAAACAGGAGCAGCCTGGCTGGAAACTCAACCTCTTCTTCTCATGTCTGCTTTCATTTACATCTTAATGGCAGAGAAATCTTATAAACTGGGCTGTTTGTAAGCACGTTTGTAAGCACGTTGCTCCAAGAAAGGAATCAACTGAAACCCTGAAGAGTTTGATTAGAGAGACTGTGATCATCAACACACAAACTTTCTGCTTCTTCTCAGTCAGGGCTGGATTTAAGATTTTTCACCCAGGCAGTGGGTCCCAGACAACATGGAGGACAAGGCATGTCAGAGACCCCAAAAAGATGGGAGAGCCAGAAGAGGAACTGAGGAAGCCCATCGTGCCACAGTGGTGCCCCCTTGACGCAGCAAATGCATGTGTCTAAAGTGAGCCAGCAACAAGCTGCTCTCCAACCTGGGTATTCAGCACCCTAGGCAGTTGTCTATATCTCCTATGCCTAAATCTGGGGCTGCTCTTAGTCTCCCATGGTTCCCTTCAGTTTCCTCCTGCTCCTTTTTGAGTTTTTGGGTCAGTCAGAACTTATTTCTATCGGGCCATTAGCCTTTAGTGTCAACCACATTTTCACAGCTTTCCTGTCTCCCAGCAACCCACAAATCACAGCTAATTCTTCGCCGCCGCTTTTGGATCTTGACTCGCCCGATCTCCTTTGTGTTTCCTTACCAGTCCCCCTAGATGTATCCCTGTCTACAGCTACTGTGTTGTCTGTCTTGACTAGATTGCAAGCTCTGATGAGCAGGGACTGTCTCTTACATGTCTGTGTAGCACTGTACAGATGCTCAGTAATAGTAGTAGTAATAGGTAATACTATAACATTTTTGTTCATGTAACTCTGGCCACATACTCTTGTAAAGGTCTTTTATAAAATGGATGCACCTTGCCAGGATGGCATGTACTTTGCGGGTAGGTGTAACCAGAGGCACAGTCTCAGCCAAGCGTGGGTGGAGTTTACAAGTACTCACATAGATTATAAAATAGCTTATTTTATGGGCAAACTTTACATGTGACCCTCTAGACCTGCTAAATGCCTGAGCTTGCAATTCTGCCACTTAAGCTGGTATTTTCTAGGCACCCACTTACCCTCTTAACCTAGGTGCTCTCTTACAAAATCACCCTCAAAGATGTCAGAATGGCCGTGTGGTGAATGTCTACCCTGGATGGTTAGTTACAGGTTATGCCGCTGAATACCCCTGTAGTAATGGAACTGTCCAAGTTAGACGTTTCATCTTATACCTCTTATTTGGGTGGCCCACTTGTGTGGTTCACTGCTTAGGTGTATAAATTGGATGTCCAAGTGGCAGTGCCCCCAGAATGCCCAAAGCGCAAATAATCATTTCTGTCCAAAATCATGTGCTTTTGACTATTGCCTTGAAAGTGTTTCTATTACTGACGTGCTCCCGTGACGAGCTGTGAACATTGCTTCTGCAGAGCTCCCCAGGAAACCGAAGAGCAGACCCAGGAGGTTTTGCACATGACAGAGAGCAGCTCTGTCACCGAACCACAAGAAGGAGACGTAGGAGCCTGGCACACAGTCACTTCCTCTCCCTAAACGGTAAAAGTTCTGTTGTCCAGTTTCAGGCATTCTGCCAGACGCTTGAGATGGATTGTCATGTTCTAGACGTGTTAGCAATGCCACGGCCCTCCACCGCAATGCACATTTCTGAGGTTGGAAAGGCAGAACTCCTCAGGTCCATGAATCAGTTGGCTTTCAGCTCAGTTTTGGAGGCCATATCTTGCAAAAGATGTAAAAAGACTGGAAACTGTTCAGAGAAAGGCGACCAAAATGATTTGGAGCCTGCGTCAGAAGCCTTATGAGAAGAGACTTGAAGACCTAAATATGTACACTTTGGAGGAGAGGAGGGACAGGGGAGATATGATTCAGACCTTTAAATACTTAAAGAGAAATGATGAACAAACAAACCTCTTCCAAAGACGGGGAAGCTGTAAAACTAGAGGGCATAACATGAAGCTGCAAGGTGGTAAATTGAAAGGCAATGTCAGGAAATATTTCTTCACTGAAAGGGTGGTGGATGCTTGGAATCCCTCCCGATGGAAGTGGTGAGGGCAAACACGGTGATGGAATTCAAAACGGCATGGGACAAACACAGTGGATCCCTTTACAGCAACAGGATAAAAGCAAAATAAACGGTACCATCTAACTTCTGAACTATCTAGCGTCTGAACAAATAAGGGTGTCCTACATGGAGTGGTGGGTTCACCCCTAAACAGAAACAAAAACATGGGGAGGGGTGGCCTGCACAGAGCGACAGGTGCACCTACTCTTGCCATCTTGCTGGGCAGACTAGATGGACCATGCTGGTCTTTATCTGCCGTCACTATGTTACTATGTTACTATGACCTCTGTCAGAGCCAGTCATGACAGTGAGAGCTGTCGGTTGCACAGCCACAGATGAACCAGAATGTCCCAGGCTTGTCCTGGGGGCAGGCTAAAATTGTGATATGGGCTGATGCTGTGAGCAGAGCAGGGAATCTGTTTCAGTTTCCTCCAGGGCCGCTGACTATTTGACCCTTAACAAGTCACTTAACTCTCTTATGCCCAAATGTAAGATTGTATTCTCTCTAAGGCAGGGCTGCCCCAGGAAAGGTGCAAGGTAGTGGGCAAACCTTCAGCTTTACGCCCCCTCCTCCCAAGATCTTGAAAATTCAGCAACCATAATCATCACCACCCTTCCAACAACAATCCTCTAAAAATGTGCAATTGGATATAGTACTTTTCTTTCAAAATCCTTGACTTTTTTAATACTTTGATATTTTTTTATATTTACTGCTTTTGTTGTTTTAACTTTACATTGCTTTGAAAACTTTATGAAAGACAAATAAATAAGCATAACATAACATACTTTTAAATATTACATTTTGCTTTGTAGGTAAAATATTGTACTGATGGCTCTTTGAGTTTATGTATCTATTGTTTTGCTTTGAATGCTGCTGCTCATTTCCTGACCCCCAGAAATTACTACCCTAGGTAATCGCCTACTCTTGCCTAATGGTTGGGCAGGCACAGTGTATGCCTGTACAGTGCAGTGTACATCAGTGGCATTATATAATATAACTCTGGCAATTCCATGACTTAGTCAGTAGAAGCTTTGCATTTCTCCCCTTGTCCCAATAACAGCGTCATGGGAGGGGTTTTCAAGATAACACAAAAATTTTATGGTTTTAAGATTGAGGCTGAAGAAGAACACAAAAGCCAGCAAGCCAAGGGGATTTAGGTGGGAGCCTGCAAAAAATGAAGCCTTAAAAAATTCATGGAAAAGAAGAGAAAGTGGGGGGTGGAAACTGCGAGCGTGGACTCCAGTCTGTTTGCTGTTGATACTGAGGAAAATTAAGTCAGTCTGGCCTTACTTGTGGCCAGAGGGCAGGTAAGGAGTCTCCCAGTGCAGACTGGCCCTGCTGGTGTGAGGTGCTGAGCTGCGATTGATAAGGGGAGGTGATGGGGGTAGGGGTGGGGAGAGGCCAAAAAGCCTGCATTTATCCTGGTGATAGCAGCCAAGCCAGAACTGTGGGCCTGGAGGGTAAAAAAGGCTTAACCCATCCTTCATCCAGCAGGCAGCTGAGGCTGGGAGAGGGAGAGGGAGACCGAGTGAATTAGAGCATCTCATTGTTTATTTCCCAGGCCAGGCTTTATGGTTTCCTTCCATGGTTTAATTTGTACCCTTGTCCCCACACTTGTCTTCTCCTGTACCCCTTTCTTTTATGCTCCCTGACCCCCGCTCCCCTCTGGCACTTGGTAAACTAAAACAGAATAGAAGAGGAGGGACCGGGCACCGATGGTCCCGTAACATTCTTTATGTTTGCTTGCACAGCTCACCCCTCATTCAGGTGTTACCGTTCCGCAGTAACACTTTCTACCTTTACAGAGGGGCAGCACCAGCGCCGCCCCTGAGGTTCTACCACAGCACAGATCAGCATCTGAGCACTGCTTCATGCAGAAACCGAGGTCCAGAAACAAAGAAACAGCAAAACCTTTTAGGAGACTATAACGATGCAGTTCTTGAGCAGTGCAATGAAAAGGCATTAGTTAGGTATTTTTAAATCTGTAGTTCTATACTTTAAAGTGGAAGAGTGAAGCGGACACACTGCTTAGTCTCCGGTTTCCACTTCTCGGTCTCTTTCCTGACCTGTTGGACATTGTGGACATGTGCAATTATTCCCGCTGCTGTTCTGCAAACAAAATTCAAACTTATGTGTCGAAAGGTCTGAATTCTGTAATATTCTGCATGCTTTGTCAAAATAATAACGCATATTGTTTTTGAGTGATATTTAATTTAAAATACAATACAAAAAAAGAATTTGAAATCTGTGCAGAATTCCAGCAGGAGTCTCAGTTCACATCATTCTTTGTGGATATGAACACAGTCCTTGGGTCTTTCTGCAGGTGGGTGACTGGGTGTGAATTTTTCAGAGAAGGTGATAGAGACACCAGGATGAGAGCCTCTCTCATCCAGCCGGTAACCTGATGTGGCAGCTCTCTCACAGAAGGAAACTTCCCATGCAGAGAAAATGTGTCCTGACAGCAAAACAGGGGTAGGCGGGAGGAAGAGAAATCAATTTAGGATGCAAGGGTAAAAGACCTCTGCACACTGATCACACGCTCCGGAAAATGGGGAAGTGGAAGAAATATCTCAAACATCATTTTCATAAAAGGGGAATTGGATTCAGCTCATGTCATTCTCAGAACATTCAGGAACGGTCCCCAAAGCTAAGTCTGTAGCTGAGGCAGTGGAGGGTTAAAGAATTTACCCCACTCACAAGGAGCAGTAGGGAGAGTTGAACCCTGGCTTCTTGGAGACTCAGCCCACTACACATGCAATAAAAACATAAGAGCTGACATTCAAAGTCACTTACCCAGTTGGCAGGCCCAGTAGTCACCAGGGCCACCCCTTGATCTGCAGCAGCATTATCTGGGTAATGCTCATAAAATCATTGCAGACCACTCTGGCGGAAAGCAGCAATATTCAGTTCACTAACTAGAGAAATTGCTTTGGCAACAAATTCCACAGGTTAATTACCTTGAAGGTTTTTAAAATTATTTTCTCAGATTTGTTTTAAACATGCAACCAATTACTTTCAGAATGTGCTCCCTAGTCTTACGGGTATGTTTACCATTTGACGGTACCGGCTTCCGTGCGATATCGGAGCCGCGGCCCCTTAGTATGTTTATTTCTTTATTTATACAATTTTCCTGACTGCCCTTCCAACCAGGGTTATGAAAGAGGTTTATAAAAGAAAGATACAAAAATTAGCAAAGTAATAATAAGTTAAAAACAAAACTGGAATGACAGCAAATAAAAGTTAATAGATAACAATAAATAGCAAAACCAGAAACAACAGACTGTGATATTACTGAAGGACTGAATGGAAAAGTCTGTCTTTTTTGCAGATGACATGAACATTTGCAACAGAGTGGACTCCCCCGAGGGAGTGGATAACATGAGGAAAGATCTACAAAAGCTGGAAGAATGGCTTAATGCTTGGCTGTTAAGATTTAATGTGAAGTGTCGTGCACTTGGGAAGTAGAAATCCAAGGGAACTGTATGCAATAGGGGGTGAGAGATTGGTGTATACGGACCAGGAGAAGGACCTCGGAGTGATTGTTTCTGAGGATCTGAAGGTGGCAAAACAGTGTGAAAAGGTGGTGGCAAAAGCCAGAAGGATGCTGGGATGCTTACAGAGAGGAATTACCAGCAGAAAGGAAGAGGTACTAATGCCACTGTACAAGTCGCTGGTGAGGCTTCACTTGGAATATTGTGTTCAGTTTTGGACACCATATCTCACAAAGGACATAAGAAGGCTGGAAGCAGTTCAGAGGAAGGTGACCAAAATGATTTGGAGCCTGCGTCAGAAGCCTTATGAGAAGAGACTTGAAGACCTAAATATGTACACTGGAGGAGAGGAGGAACAGGGGAGAATCGATTCAGACCTTTAAATACTTAAAGAGTATTAATGGACAAACAAACCTCTTCCAAAGATGGGGAAGCTGTAAAACTAGAGGGCATAACATGAAGCTGCAAGGGGCTAAACTGAAAGGCAATGTCAGGAAATACTTCTTCACTGAAAGGGTGGTGGATGCTTGGAATGCCCTCCCGTTGGAAGTGGTAGGGGCAAACACAGTGACAGAATTCAAAATGGCATGGGACAGACACAGTGGATGCCTTTACAGCAACAGGATAAAATCAAAATAAACATAACTATCTCTTATATCTCAGTAAATAGGGGTGACCTACATGGAGCAGAGGGTACACCCCTAAACAAAGGCATGAGGAGGGGTGACCTACACGGAGCAGCAAGTGCATTTACTCTTGCCGCCTTGCTGGGCAGACTAGATGGACCACGCTGGTCTTTATCTGCCATCGTATACTATGTTACTATGTAATGCAAAGAAATCAGAATATTCAAATAAAATAGAAAATAAAATAAAATGATGAAAATCTCAGCGGTCTCAGGCTGGATCAACCCTAAATCAAGCAAAAGACAGTTCAAACAGCCAAGTTTTTAAATCTTTCTAAAAATGCAGCAGAGAGTGTTTTTGCTGCACGTGTGCGGTCTTGAGAATTCCATAGAGTAGGAGCTAAACGGGCAGAAGAAGAAGATTGTGTTGTCTCTAAATGAATTTGGTTAGGAGAAGGAATAGTAAAGACTGAAGCCTGTGAAAATCTCCGAAGGCAAATACATGAGTATGGAATTAACCAAATATAGTAGCTGATCGGAGAGAAGGGCGCAATGTGTACGGACTGGGATTTTATATTAAGGGGCCTGTTTACTAATCTCCGTGCAAGTAACCTGAGTCTGGGCTGCATTACCAGTGTGGGGCTGCAGGCTAACTGCGGGGGGAGGGGGGAGGAGGGGGCGCAGGTACATCCATTCCCCTACAGTTACCATGCTTCAATGTGGCAGAAAAGACACAGGAGAACGAATGCCACCATTTTGCTCTTCTATAGGAGTCATGGAGCCTCTGAAGTCACATGTAAAACCTGCATGGTGTTGGGTTTGTGACACCAAAGTTGAAAAACGATTCTGGTGTGACCGAAAGAAGAGCAGAGAGTTCAGCCACCATCTGATCGTCTACCCACTTCTGAGGAAGTCGGAAAAATGATGTCCTGTGTAACTGTAGGCAAAACTAAAATTCCTTTCAGGTAGAGTAGGTGCAAGCTAGTGGGTGTACTAGGCAAACCTTCAGCCTTATGTGCCCCCCCCCCTCATCCTGAGATTTTGATAATTAAAACTCAGGAATCATAGACACCACCCTTCCAAGAACAATCCTATAAAAACGCATAACTAGACATCATGGGAAGGATATTCAAAGGGATTAACCAGTTGGCATGGGGGTGTTCCGGGGGCGGCAGCGGCGATACCGAGGCACTGCCTGCTTATGGCAAAGCAGTTAAAGGCGGCCTAATGTTCACCACGGAAGCCAACTGGGCAGTGGTTGAGTATCGCCGCTTTCTAGCAATCCAGATATTCAATGTCTCTAATCTTCAGCGGTGCTGGGTCCCATACTTTGCAATATTAAACTTTGCTTTGTCTGTGCGTCTGTGCCCGCTCTCCCTGCAGGTTAAAGAATGTGCTAAGGGCACTTTGAGTTTGCCTGGCCGTCAGGGTCTGTTGTTTTGCTTTGACTGCTGTTGTTCTTTGCTGTCCCCTGAAAATGACTTCCTTAGGCGACTGCCTAGTATTGACTAATGTTTGGTCCAGTCTGCTTCCAGGCTTCAAATCCGACTGTCAGCTTCAGTCTCTGGGCCAGTTCCTAGGTGGGATGTGGCAGCATGACCAGCCCCTGCTGGGTGCAGTTTTCTAAAGTGTGTGGCACTTTTACCTCCTTGGGATCTGCCCATCACCAAACATCCTGCAGATTTGACAGTACAGCTTTGCAAGAAGCATAGATTGTAAGGAGTCGAGAGAAAAATAACACTAAAAGAGCAGATTTGAAACTGTTCAACCTTGAAGATATTATATTGGATATCACCTGAGTGGGGAAGGTCGTATCAGACAAATAAATTTGGTAGGGACCTCGTGAAAAGAAAGACACTCCTCTTCCTTCTCCCCCATCTCAAATTCTCTACAATAGGTTATAGGATAACTGTATTCTGCAAAACTCCTTCCTGCCCCCACCCCCTAGCACACATACCCCTTAAATGTCATAAATTCATCCCCCCCCCCCCCCAAATGATCAGTTAAACAAGAGCTGCAAGACAGGAGCCCTTTTGGCAAGATAAAGTCTTGTGAAAAGTGGTTATCTGTGTAGTTTGGAAGGACTTGTGCAATTCCTTATCCTACCCCTGCTGACAGTGGTTGGGCTGGGCTGAGGCAGGTGGAATTGCAGCTCCTTTGGCCGCAGGGCTCGGGGGGAGGGGAGAGTGGAGGGGGTGGGGGGCAGCTGCAGCTCTGAAAAGCTCTTCTTCTCCACAAGGACAGGGCCTTCCCTTCCCTTTTGAATACCCTCCACGCCTATTCAGCCCCAACTTAAAAAGACAGCAAATCGTTACAAGGTTTAGAGTCGAATGAAGCAAATCTCATTGCGTAATCCAGAAGCACATGGAGCACCTGGGAGGCCCCTTCCTGCACCATAACTGCAGGCGCCTTTTCATTGCCAAATATCTGCTCATCAAATACTAAGAAAAACACTCCAGAAATCATGGGCACTTTAGGAATATTTGCAGGCATGATTCTTCCATTACTAGTACTAATCATTTGTATAGGGCTACAAGGCACATGTAAAAGACAGTCCCTGCTCATCAGCGCTTACAATCTAGTCAAGACACACAACACAACAGCTGAGGACAAGGATACATCTAGGGAAGTGTAAGGAAACACATAGGAAATTAAGAGGATCAGGATCCAAAAGCAGCCTCGAAGAGGTGAGTTTCCAGCTTGATTTGAAAAGGGCCAGAGATGAAACCTGACGTACAGACTCAGGTAGTTTGTTCCAGGTGTAAGGAGCAGCAAGGTGAAAGGATTGAAGGCTGGAGATGGCAATAGAAGAGAAGGGCACAGATAGAAGTGATTTGCCAGAAGAGCGGAGTTCCCGAGGAGGGGTGTAGCGAGAGTGAGGAGAGGAAAGGTGGTGAGGAGCTGCAGAATGAGGGCACTTAATAGGTCAGTAGGAGAAGCTGGAACTGAATACGGAAACGGATAGGGAACCAATGAAGTGACTTGAGAAGAGGGGTTATATGAGTATGACGAGGCTGGCAGAAGATTCCCAGCCAAAAACAGGGAGCAGCTGCGTGACTGAAATCTTCAGACGGCTTCACCCAGTCAGATGCCAGGGAGCTGCTGCCCGTGTTTGGATTAGGAGATTCAGGACTTGCACGGTGTACAAGCAAAATCTGTTATAATGTGCTTCTTGGTTTTCCTTGATGCTCTCGTTTTTGCAATAGTGGACATTGAAGCTAAAACACTGGTGCTAAGCAATCAATCTACCTGAGAAGGTTTGTCACTTATTTTTGTCTGCTGTGATGGCAGAAAAGGTCACAAACCGCCATTTTCTCTAGCAGCTGCTATACTGCAGACCCTCCGTGAACTCTGACCTCACCAGCTCTTCCCCCCACTGAGGATCCTCCGATACTCTTCTGGCCTCCACCACCTCCATCAGGAGGGTGGTCGCACCTCAGTCTACTCTCAGCAGCCTCAGACTATCTCCTTGTTCTACAGTTTATTTTCTACCAAGCTCTGTTTGCTTCTTCTGCATTATTTATACTTTCGAGGCATTGGACATTATCTACTACGTCTTTTCTGGGCTTTGTAGTGATTTCTAAAGAGACCGGGCACAGTGTTTCACTAGTAACATAGTAAATGACGGCAGATAAAGACCAGCATGGTCCATCTAGTCTGCCCACTAAGGTGGCTAGAGTTGTATTTACCACTCCATGCAGGTTACCCGCTCTATGCCTTTGTTTAGGGTTGAATCTACTGCTACATGCAGGTTACCCCCCCCCCCTCTATTTTTTGAAGTGTAAAGGATATTTAAGTTTGCTTTGATGCCATTATCTTGCTGTATAAGATCCTCTATGTTCTGTCTTATGCTTTTCTCAATTGTATCACTATTTCTACTACCTCAGTCGGGAGGGCATTCCAGACATCCGCCACCCTTTCCATGAAAAAGTATTTCCTAATGTTGCTTTTAAGTTTATCTTTTTGCAGCCTCACTTCTAGAAAACCTGTGACATATACAGAAGTACTCACAGACATTTGCCCAAGGTGAAAAAGCAGCAAATGTGTGCCCTAAACATGAGCCCCCACCCACCTAGAAGGCCTCTTCTAAATGCAGAAAGTGTGTGCATCAGGAACAATGCATAGACCTTTATTCTACTACTATACTACTACTATTAAGCATTTCTAAAGTGCTACCCTGTACAGACATGTATGAGATGGTCCCTACTCGTTAGAGCTTACAATCTAGTCAGGACAAAACAAACAGAACATGAAGCAATAGTCTATTCAGGGCATGAAGTACAAGGCACGGCAATTACAGTCGGGCAAACAAAGGACAGACGGGGTAGACAAGTGATGGAAGTCAGGATCTGAAAGCGACAGTGAAGAGGTGGGTTTTCAACCTGGATTTGAAGAGGACCAGGGAGGGTGCCTGGCGTATAAACACAGGTAGTTTATTCCAGGCATAGGGTGCTGCAAGGTGAAATGAGCGGAGTCTGGAATTAGGGGTGCGAGTGAAGAGCCTGAATAGAAGTAGTTTGTTAGAAGAGCAAAGTTCACAAGGGGGGTTGTGGGGAGAGATGAGAGTTGAAAGGTATAGAGGGGCGGCAGAGTGAATGCATTTATAGGTCAGCAGGAGAAGTTTGAACTGGATGCAGAAACGGACAGGGAGCCAGTGAAGTGACTTGAGGAGAGGAGTAATGTGGGTATAGCGAGGCTGGCGGAAGATTAGTGGGACGGCAGCGTTTTGAATGGATTGAAGGGGAAGGAGATGGCACATAGGGAGACCAGCAAGAAGGAGGTTGCAGTAGTCGAGGTGGGAGGTAGGTAAGGAGTGGATGAGGGTTTTAGTAGTGTGTTCAGAAAGGAGGGGGGCGGATTTTGCTAATGGAAGAAGTGGCAGGTCTTAGCAATGAGCTGGATGTGTGTGGAAAAGGAGAGAGAGGAGTCAAAGATAACCCCCAGATTGCGGGCCGAGGAAACAGAGAGGATTATAGAGTTATTGACAGAGACCAAGAAAGGAGGGAGAGGAGGGGAGGCGTTAGGGGAAAACATAAGGAATTCAGTCTTGGCCATGTTCAGTTTCAAGTGGCGGTGAGACATCCAGGCAGCGATGTCTGAGAGGCAGGCTGAGATCTTAGTCTGGATTGCTGGAGAGATTTCAGGTGTAGAGAGGTAGATCTGGGAGTCATCGGCATAGAGATGGTACTGGAAGCTGTGGGCAGAGATAAGCGCACCAAGAGATTGGGTAGAGAGAGAGAAGAGGAGCGGACCCAGGCCAGATCCCTGAGGTACGCCAACAGGAAGAGGGGTAGGAGAAGAAGAGGAGCCACCAGAGTATACACTGAAGGAGCGATGGGAAAGGTATGAGAACCAGGATAGTATTGAGCCCCTAAAACCAAGCAAGGAGAGGGTACCGAGGAGAAGGTTGTGGTCAACAGTGTCAAAGGCAGCAGAGAGGTCGAGCAGGATGAGGACAGAGTAGAGGCCATTAGATTTAGCTAGGAATAAGTCATTGGAGACTTTGGTAAGAGCCGTTTCAGTAGAATGTAGGGGACGGAAGCCGGACTGTAAAGGATCCATGAGGGCATGGGAGGAGATGAAGTCGAGACAGCGGTGGTGAACTGCACGTTCAAGTAATTTGGATAAGAAGGGAAGGAGGGAGATGGGTCGATAGTTAGAGGGAAAGGTGGGGTCGAGTGAGAGTTTTTTAAGGAGAGGTGTGACCACAGCATGTTTGAAGTTTGTGGGGACAGTTGCAGTGGTGAGCGACAGATTGAGAATATGAGAGATAGAAGGGACAACGGTGGAGTAGATGGGGCTTAGGAGGTGGGTGGGGATAGGATCAGAGGAACAGGTGGTGGGTTTGGAGGAAGAGAGAAGGAGTGTGGTTTCCTCTTCAGTGATCGCAGGGAAGGAAGAGATGGTGGCGGAGTGGGGGGGGGGGGGAGAATTGGGGAGGAGGGGAGGTAGATGAAGAAGTGGGGAATTGGAGGGTGATCTTGTGGATTTTGTCGTGGAAGTAGTTGGCCAGGGTTTGTGCAGTAAGGGAGGGCAGGACCATGGGCGGGGGCACTTTGAGGAGAGAACTGAGGGTATTAAAGAGACAACAAGGGTGAGAGGCAAGAGAATTGGTCAGATGGATGTAGTATTCTTGCTTGGCAAGAGCTATGGCTGCTTGGAAGGAGGTGAGCATGAATTTGAAGTGTACTGAAAGGGACAATGTTCCAATAGCCAATTTATGCATGTAAATTGCTTTTCCCTGCATGAATAGCTTTGAAAGTGTTTCTCTGTATGGGAATCACTGCTTTACCTGAAGGGCAGTCAGAATAGGCTTTGCAGGAGACTGGGTTCATGAGGTAGTAAGTCCTCTGTATAGCATGTAGCGGGGCAGTCGCACCAATATTACATCCACAGCAGAAAGGCACTTTTCTAGGTGTGTTATTGATTCTGCAGTGAGCCCTCAGTACCAGTCCAATGGAGCTCCTGTTAGAAGACCCTTCCTCTTGGGGCAGGAGTTCGCAGCCCAGTCCTCGGGACGCACCCTGCCAGTCAGGTTTTCAGGATAACCACCATGAATATGCGTGTGATAGATTTGCATGCCCAGCCCCCATTATATGCAAAGCTCTCTCATGCTTCTTCATGGTGGTTATTCTGAAAACCTGACTGGCAGGTATGTCCCGAGGACTGGGTTGAGAAGTCCTGCCTAAGGTTCAGTTCACATCCCTGCATGGTATTTCCAGAACTGAAAATTAGGTCTGCTGACACGAGGTATCATGATTTAAAGGTCTGCAAATGAAAGAGATAAAATTAAATCATTTGAGGCACAAAAAGAACCTGGGAAGGAGAAGAAAGGTTATTGTGAAGTTCTTATTTGTCTTATTTAAGATCAAAGTTGATTTTCTAGCTAGTCCTGACATCCCGCATTGCAAACACGTGTTTTAAACTAGAATCAGACTTTATAAAAGCATTTTATTCTGGCATAGGCTGAGCATGTCTGATTGGTTGGCAGCAAATGTTAAGACAGTTTCAGAATGCCCGGTCTTTATCTGAGGCCTGACAGCAGCGCTGCTCGACTAAGCAGCATCTCCTACGGGCACACCGAAACGACGAGGGAGAAAGGAGCAGAGACTGCCAGGAGAGGCCTGGTGCCAGTCTGCGCTTTCACATAAGTACCGTTAAATGAATTCATCTATACAGTCCGCGCCACTAAACATATGCATTTGCCACTGATTGTTGCCACCACGTTCCATTTCGTTTAGACCTGCTCTTTAGTGACTGAATATCAGGGCTAGATAGATCATGTTTAGCTGCCACACTCCCTCCACCCCTTCACCATATGGATAGCGCCAAAGTGGTTCGACCCATTGGCATCCTGGCACTATCCTATAGTATGTGAAGATCTAAGGGTATGGAAATTATGGGTCCAGTATTCAGCAGTGGTGGCTAGCTGTTCTAAAGCTGCTAGCCATCGCCGCTGAACCTAAGACTCAGCTATTCAAGGCCGGGGCCATATCCAGCCACTACCCACAACAGTGCCCCTGAATATTCCAGTCAATGCAATTAACGCACTTATCAGGTCTGCTCACTGGCATTCATTGCTTTGCATATCGGGCCCTCTGTGCTTACTGGCCCTTGGTGAACATATAACTTCCTTTGAAAATGAGCCCCTTAGAATTCAGTGACACTGTGTCGATCTGGGCTGTAGAGAAGTGATCTGCGCATTCACAGAAGGGAGCCAGTGGTCTGCAGAAGATACAGGTTCCCTTCCTGGGGCATGGTGTGTGGGTTGCTATGCTGAAAGTCAAATTGGAAAACACCTCACTGGAAACCAAGGCTTGCAACACAATTCCGATTTATACCTCGTCTCTTTAGTGTTAATGCTATTCAGAGCAGCTGCTCCATACTGCACAGAATTAATATGTTGATCCTGTTGCGGAATGGGACTTGAATTTATTACAAAAATGTATATTTTATAAAATGTGCAGGACTGAAACTGGTGTCACAGGATTGCTGCAGGGCAGACTGGGGTGTACTTGTGGAGCAGGATATTTCAGATACAGTCTACTCACTGTGGTGAAGAAATCAAGGGAGAATATGATAAAAACATTCTTCTATTTGACAGGTGCCCATAAAATACAAATGCAATGTGAGCCTTTGAGTCAATGCTGACTCCTGGCGACCCAGTAGCTCCTGGGTTTTCTTGGCAGTGTGACCGGAAGTAGTTGGCCAGGTCTTTCTTCCAAGGCAATGGAGAGTTAAGTGACTTGCCCAAGGCCACAAGGAGTGCTAGTGGGCATCGAACCCTGGTCTCTGGGTTACCAAGCCAGTGCTCTAAGCAGAAAGATTAGTTTTCCAGAGGAAGGATATTCAAGGACATGAAGTGGGAATTGCTAAGAAGATTTAGAGGAAACATGATAAAATACTTCTTTGCTAAGGTCAATGATTGCAAATTGGGAATAGCCACATAAAGTCCAACAAGGCCAAAGGAACTAGGAGTTGGATATAAGGGGTAACAGCCTCACTAGATGTTTGAATTATTACAAAAATTGCTAGTAAAACATGGGGTGATGGATTAAATGTGGGAACTTTCATGATCATCTATCCAAAATGTTGGAAAAGCAGAGGGGAAGGCAATAGCCCTGAGCTGGATAAGAAGTGATGTCCCACAGGCAGTCAAGCTTCATGTCCTCTGCACTATAGCCCAGAAAACCAGGGCACAGCACATGTATCTGCCTTCATCATTAATATTTATGCAAAGAAAAATTCCCATAGCTTTCACTGCAAAAATCTTTATGGTTTCTGGTTTTAAAAATAGTTTAGAAGTTGCTAATGTTTCTTTCCTTTATGAGAATACTATTATCAGTCATCCTGCTCATTATATATAGATATATACACACACACAGAAATTATTACATATATATATATATATAGATATACACACACACAAAGTGGACCCTACATCCCCCAAGCCAACTCGAGTCACTCTTTCCACCCCCATCCACATACTGTCTCCCCCCACCAAGGAACTCACTCTCTCTCTCTCTTTCTCCTCCCCCATTTCTTCCCATCCCCACACACACATTATTCCTCTCTGTTCCCCAATTCCCTCTTCACTCCCCCTAAGGCACACTGTCTTCTTTCTCTTCACCCATGCACTCTCCCACTCGCTCGCTCTCTTTTTCCTCCACAAAACACATACAATATACTCTCTTCCTCTTTGTTTCTCTGTCTTCCTCCCCTCCCCTGCTCTTTCTATCTTTGTTTCTCTCTGTTTCCTCTCCCATGATACTTCTCACCCCTCCCCCCCCCCCCCCCATTCTGCTCATCCCTCAAGACACTCTCTCTCCCCTTCCCCTCCTCTCCCCCAAAGACACTCTGTCTTTCCATATTCCCTCCTCCTCCTCCCAAGACCCCCAGGCACTCTTTTGCTTTCTTCCTCCTACCCCCAAACATTATCTCTTTCTCTCCTTCCCTTCCGCTCTCCCCCCTCCCAATCCCTTATATTTTCCTGTTCCCTAGAGCTGCTCAATCAACTCCTTCTCGCCTCTGTGCAGGACATGTTTCGTTCCTCTGGAGCTTCCAGTATCTTTCCTTACATTATGAAATATCCCGTGAAAAGCCAGAGCTGATTGTCGAACCCAGAGCATTTTAGTTATACCACTATTCAGTTTCAATTTGTCAGAGACTAGCCACCTTTCAACTGCGGACAAACAAGGATTTAGTCAAGTGACATCATCAACTCTAGAATTCCCGGGCTTGCAAAACATAAGGAGCTGTCTAGATTTAGGTGGCTAGAATGTGTGCAAAGGAGGTGTTTTACTCATTTACACATTCAACTAGCGCTCGCACTGCACCCCATTCTCTAGAAACGTGAATACATGCAATGGCAAATACTGTTATTGTCAGGGCCGGCCCGTCCATTGTGCGATAATGTTGTTCGCACAGGGCCCAGCGCTTCAGGGGGCCCCACGCGAACACCATTAATGCACAATGTGGACAGCTGCAGAGGGAGTTGGGGAAGCCCGCGCGAGGCTCCGGCTCCCTCTGCACAGCCGCTAGCATGAGGAGTCTTTTCCCTTACGCTAGCGGCTGTATCTGTGAAGCCGCGAATGCCAGGAGAGGTTAAAGGAAATGCCCTTTAACCTTTCCCACCATTCACGGGTTCAAAGATACAGCCGCTAGCGTGAGGGAAAAGACTCCTCACGCTAGCAGCTGTGCAGAGGGAGCTGGGGCCTCACAGGGCTTCCCCGGCTCCCTCTGCAGCCCCTTAGATGGCCGCGGAGCTGTTGGGGGGTGGGCTAGGACTGGATGAGCTATGATCGAGGGAGGGGGAACTGGGGCTGGAAATGGGCTCTAATGGGGGGGGGGCGAGGACTGCAAATGGGCCGTGATGGGGAGGGGCTAGGACTGCAAATGGGCCGTGATGGGGGGGGGGCCTAGGACTGGATATGGGCTGTGATGGGGGCGGACTTGGATTGGAAATGGACTGAGATGGGGGCTAGGGCTGCAAATGGGCTGTAATGGGGGGGGGGGCTAGGACTGGATGGGTTGTGATGGGGGGACTTGGATTGGAAATGGACTGTGATGGAGGGGCTAGGACTGCAAATGGGCTTTAATGGTGGGGGGACTAGAACTGGAAATGGGCTGTGATGGGGGGGCTAGGACTGGAAATGGGCTGATGAGGGGGCTGGAAATTGGCTGATGGGGGCTGGAATAGAACTGGAAAAGAGCATATGGGGGGCTAGGACTGGAAATGGACTGATGGGGGCTGGAATAGGACTGGAAATGGGCTGACAAGGGGGCTAGGATCGGAACTGGGCTGATGGGGGAGCTTGGAGTAGAAATGGGCTGATGGGGGCTGGAATAGGACTGGAAGTGGGCTGAAGGGAGTTGGAATAGGGCTGGAAATGGGCTGACAAGGGGGCTAGGATTGGAAATGGGCTGATGGGGGAACTTGGAGTAGAAATGGGCTGATGGGGGCTGGAATAGGACTGGAAGTGGGCTGAAGGGAGTTGGAATAGGGCTGGAAATGGGCTGACAAGGGGGCTAGGATTGGAAATTGACTGATGGGAGAGCTTAGAGTAGAAATGAGCTGATGGGGGGCTGGAATGGAACTGTAAAAAAAGCATATGGGGGCTAGGACTGGAAATGGGCTGATGTGGGTGTTTGGGAGATTGGGACTAGAAGGAAGCAGATGTTGGGTGGATCTAGAACTATAAGGAGCTGATTTTGGGGAGGACTAGAAAGGGCTGGGGATGGGGAATGAGAATGGAGAGGGGAAAAGATATTTTGTGTGGGAGGGAAGAAAAGTCTACGAAGGGCCGGGTATTGGAAGAGTAAGTGTAGATTGAGAATGGAAGGGTGAAATTTGAGTGGATGATAAAGGAATAAGGAAAGAAAAGGGGGAAAGAGCAAAGGGGAAACGATCAGTATGTTAAAGCAGATATAGAGAGAGAATGGAAAAAAGCTAAAAGAGAAGAAAGAACAAATGGATAGCTCGCAGAAGACACGAAGAAACCAGAAGAAAGTGACTGGAGCAATTGCAGCTGAAAAATAAAATCCCAAAAATAAGGTAGAAAACTACTTTTTATTTTGAATTTATTAACTGGAATATGTCAGGTCTGGGAAGTGTGTATCGCTAACATCTTCACGTTTTTGCTTAGTGCAAGTGGAAATTAATTTATAGTTTTATTTCTCCAGTGTTGTACATTTCATGGCTTTTGGGGTTCCCAGTTTAATTATCATCTTCCTATTTCTAAATTGTGATTCCTTGTTCTTTGTGTGGTGACAGTCTATGTTCTGCATGTGTAACCAAGTTGAGGTATTCTGTTCATATTGTTTCTATTTGACAGTCCCACTTGTTCTCTTTCCGCCAGTGAGATGTATTGGTATTCTCTAAGATGTTTTGGTTTTAATATCTGCAGTGTTGCCTTTTGATAGGTAGGGCTTGGTGCTTTGTGAGTCCTGATAGTGCTGTTATGATACGGTGGGTTTGCTATGGGTTCTAAATGAGCAGGGTTTGTAGTACTTCCTAATGGGCCTGGCGGTTGTCACTGCAATATAGTAATGTAGAATCTGTTAGTCTTTCTTTATTCAGACACTCATTAAGAGGCAGGTTTACTAAAAGCGCATGTTAACATTATGCAAATGTTTATGCAAATGATGTTCCTTATGCAAATGAGGCCCCGCAATTAATCTCCGCACATGGCCCCGCACCCCCCTTGGGCCGCCCCTGGTTATTGTGGGTGTGGATAGGGGCAGAGTTTAGGCGGGCACAAAGTTACTATAATTTAGAACTCTAGGTGTGGGCATTTATACCAGCTCTAGAGCTGGACTAAGTGATCGTGCCATAAATTAACCTGTGTTTTTGACTACTTATTGCTAGCATTTTATAACAAAAAGTAGACACCTATTTTTCTTTGTAAAATAGCTCATTCAGGTGCCTCCTTATAAAATTACCCTCAAAAAGACCATTATAAGCAGAAAGATGGGGACCACACCCCAGATTCTTCATTCAACAAAGTGGATACTTCATTCAAAGAGATCAAAATAGCAGAGGCACCCTCAGAAAACTCTCAGGCAGGGTGGGGGGGGGAGGTGTGTTTATATAAGGCACCAAAGCTGTTGCTTAGAATCATTACGTACCAAATAACCCCACTAGTTTTCAGGTCACATGTGTCTATCAAATGTACAAATGTTCAAAGAAAACTTTTACTTAGCTAAATTAGACGGCTGAGTATGAAGGGACGATGACATCAGATTACAGTGTTAAAGAGTAATTCTCTGTAGGCACTCCATTTCTGAAATGGCCACGTGTCCCACAGAGAACTAAACAGCAAGATTAAATCTCTTCCTTGAAAAGAAATCTAATAGACCAGAAGCAGATTATAACACATGCAGCCTCGCTGTGAAGTAAATGTTTGGATTTCTGAGTTTTCCTGTGCTGCACATGGTCTTGCCCTGCAGAGAGAGAATGGAATGTGCAGATCAGGATGTGTTTTCTCAGGAACCAAACATTACTCGCTGTCCAGTGCTGCTGCTGGTTGCCCAACTCCTTCTGCCAAGGTCAAAGCTTTGTAACATAGTAAATGATGGCAGCAAAAAACCCATATGGCTCATCAAATCTTTCCTGCAAGGCAGATAGGTTTATAACTGATGCTCCATTCAGGATACTGTATGTCAAATCTGTGCTTTTAAATTTAAGGGTCTCTCCAGAGATTATCACTGACCTGTGCTTAATGCGGTCCCTTGTCTGTACCCTGCAGTCTCGCAGAGAAGTGCCACTAATCTCATTGAAGGCAGAAGAGAAAGACTTCAAAGTGTATTAATACTAGAAACCAGGAGGGAAAGGGTTTGGCACGGTCCAGTGTTGCCTGATCCAGTCCCAGACCTAGAGAAGTTTGCAGGAGGCTCCATTTCGTCCTTGTATTTTTGCTTTCAGGAGGGAAGTTGGGGGGGGGGGGGAAGGAGTGGAAAAAGAAGTTATAGCTTTTTCAACCACCTCCCCTATTTAAGAGGTTTCAGTTCGAAGCTAAAATGACCTGTGGTATCTTCTGTCGAAAGGTTAACACCTAGGTTCAAAAGTGGGAAGATGCGTCAGAATGTGAGAGAGGGAATTAAGTGAATGTTCTGTGAACGTGACTCGGAGAAGTCTTAAGTTGTGTGACATTTCTCATACTCCTCTACTACTATTTATCATTTATAAAGTGCTACAAGGCGTTCACAGCGCTGTGCAGCCACATAAAAAGACAGTCCCTACTTGAAGAGCTTACAATCTAGTTAAGACAGTCAATACAAAACAATACAATACAATACAAGAGAAACAGGGATTCAATTGCGAGAGGAGACACAAGGGAAACAAGAGATTAGGATCCAAAAGTGGCCTCAACGAGCGGCCTTTAGCATAGATTTTCAGAGGGAGAGAGATGAGACTTGATGTAAGGACAGAGGATGCCTGTTCCAGGAATAAGGAGCAGCAAGGTGAAGGAACAAAGTCTGGAGTTGGCATTTGAGGAAAAGGTCATAGAGAAAAGGAAAACAGAGGAGGAACGAAGAAGTTCACGAGGAGGGGAGTAGGGAGAGAGGAGGAAGGAAAGATAATGGGGGGCAGTAGAGAGAATGCATTTATGGGTTAGAAGGAGAAGTTTGAAATGCATACGGAAAACGAACGGGAGGCAGTGAAGTTTATTTATTTATTTATTTTTCTTATATACCGCGCTTATTTAGTCAGTGCGGTTTACAATGAACAAATCTAAACACAATGACACAAACAGCATTGTTTTTTTTTACAGAGAACAGGGTACATAAACTTGGCGGTAAACAGGGTTAACTATATACAAAAAACATGGTTAACTATATACATGGTATTTTGGTTAATTAGGTGGGTGTGGTAAATAAGTTAAACTACAATTACGGAAAAGTTATTACATGTACAGTATAAATACAGAAAGGATAGAGTGAGCAAGTGAGAACCATCTAGATTAACCATTTTCTACCGGGGTTAAGTATGAGAGACGAGCATGAGGGCTATGTTCAGTTGGGGTAGCTTCAGGGTAGTATATTAGGAACAAATAATGTTTTAATGCCTTTCTGAATGTCATTAGACTTGAGATGGCTCTGATTTCAGGTGGAAGGGCATTCCAGGCTCTGGGTGAAAACAGTGAGAAGGCTCTAGAGGCTGTTGTTTTAGAGCATTTTGTGAGGAGTTTCGGGAGATCAATGGAGTTTAATGTAACAGATCTCCTGTATCTGTTATTTGGAGTGATATGTATCATATTGCTGATAGGTGATAGAGATGGGCACTTTGAGGCTTTAAAAGTTATGACCAGGGTTTTGTATAGGGTTCTGGCCTGGAGGGGTAACCAGTGTAAACTCATCAGTATTGGAGTTATGTGCTCTGAACGTGGAGCGCCTACGAGAATTCTCGCGGCTGCATTCATGGCCAGACGGAGGGGATTTAGAGTGGATTGCGGGAGACCGTGTAGAATGATATTGGCGAAATCGAAATGTGGTAATACCAAGGCTTGGAAGATAGTGCGGAAGTCGGAGTAGTTAAGTAGAGGTCGGAGATTACGTAAGGATCGAATCTTGTGGTAAATTGCATTCGTTGTTTTCTTAATGTGTGCTGACATATCAAGCTGCTGATCTAATATGATCCCTAAGTATCGGATTGTAGGTTGTGCTTTCAACTCAATGTTGTTTACCTGTAATGAGGTAGGGGGTATGAATGTTGGGTTTCGTGTAACGAATATAACATCTGTTTTGTTGTGATTTATCTGTAAATTCTGTTTGAACAAATAATGTGATTTCAAAAGAGGGATTATAGGCGTGTATTGGAGCTGATGGAAGATTAGCCGCATAGCAGAGTTCTGAATAGATAGAAGAGGAGAGAAATGACTCTGAGGGAGACCAGCAAGGAGGAGGTTGCAGTAGTCAAGACGGGAGGTAACTAAGAAGTAGACAAGAGTATTAGTTGTGTGTTCAGAGAGGAAGGGGTGAAATTTGTTAACGTTATAGAGAAAGAAACGGCAGATGTTAGCAATCTGTTCAATATGAGAGAAGGAGAGAGAGGGGTCAAAGATGATCCCAAGGTTCTCCTAGGACAAGCAGGATGTGTCAGCCACACCTGGTGTCTCCTGGTGACGTCATCCGACAGCGCCATGACGGAAGTGCTCTATAGCTCAGAAGCTTCTGAGCATGTGGGAGGTCCCACCTCCCTCGGCCCGCCCCTAGCCGGCCAGTTCTTTTTCTTCCGCCCTGCCTCAAGACGGAATTCCTAGCTCTCCATACAAATATACAAAATTCTTCAAACTTCATGCCTAAACCAGGCTTTAAGAAGTGTTCCATCTGCAATAGGAAGATGAACTTATCAGATACTCACCAACTCTGCATTGGATGCCTAGGATCCTCTCACCAGGTTGAAAATTGTGCCAGCTGTGCCCGGATGTCTCCTAGGGCAAGGAAACACCGGGAGCACGCACTGCAGGATCTGATCTCCTCCACGGCGACTTCCAGCACCAACCGCGACAGGGAGCATCAAAAAAGTAAGGATCGTGGCAAAGCTGATCTGCATCCCAAGCCAGCAGACCATTCCCGGCCCGAGAAACGGCATAGGGCCGACCCAGGAAAGGCCCCATCTCACCGGGGTTCGAGCGTTGTCTCAAACCCAGAAAAAGCCCGGGGTTCGAGCGCTGTCTCCCCCGATCGTCGGCACGCTGACAGTGAGGCCTCTTCCCTTCGGGTGAGCCCTCCGGCTGTTTTCAGCGATCTGGCCCGTTCTCGGCCATGCGGTCTCCAAGATGGCGCCGTCCTCCTTGACCCACCTAGCTCCGCCTCCGGACACGCCCCCTCCGCCGGGATTGGATACAGCAGTTCCTGCTCCTCCGCTCCGATCCAGCTCCGGCAGCCTTCCCCCATGCCAAGCACCTCCAATGCCACCGCAGAGGAGCTCCGTTTCAGCGCGGCAAGCAGGTCCCGGGCCACCGAACGTCAGCGCTGTCAGTCCTCTTCCCCGCGTTGCTCAGCCTTGCTAGCAACGGCAGAGGAGTCCCGGAGCGGGGCAGAAAACAACGAGCGGCACGGGAACGGAGCGGACGTCAGCCCCCCGCGCGGGAGAAGCAGACACCGCTCCATAGACTCTAACCGCGCTTCCAATCAGTGCCAGAGCAGCCGTGAATGCCGCTTCAGCAGCAGAGACACACAGCATAAGGGCAACGATAAGGGCAGGAAGAGGACATCAAAGCATCGGCATCTGCCTCCGTCGGGGTCAAGAGATTCCTGCAGTGGATCCCCCCGTAGACACAAGAGGAGCAAGAGATCAAGTTCAGGGTGCATCAGGAGACATAGGAGCAGTCGGTCTTCGGACTCCACCTCCTCAGCAATCCTGCATCTGCTCACTCGCCTTGTGGAACAGACTGCCCCCCAGCGATTGGACCAGGATCGTGCACATGATTCCCCTGGGGATCATGCACTGGCTTCCCCTGGGGCAAGACCGGGCTCGGAGCGCTCCCCCTCTCCACGAGACCCCAGTCGCTCACCCTCCAGAGCACGATCACCTTCCCCTTCTTTGTCCAGAGTACCTTCCCCAGTGCAGCTGCACTCCGAGGGAAGCGAAGGGGAGGAGTTGGGACAAGACTCTGACGCATCCAAAAACCAGGCAGATGAGATGGACAATCCGCCTGTACCAGTGCCAGAGGACCTCACCTATCCAAAGTTTCTCAGGAAGGTAGTTTCCAAGCTCGGGCTGACCACAGAGGACACACCTGATGAGCAGGAACCTGAGGTCATGAAATACCTCAGTGGCCCTAAACCAGCCATGGCCCTTCCCCTTCACCGCAAGTTGAAGGAAAAGCAGTTGACTCTCTGGCAGTCCCCAGCGTCTGGTCAGCCTTGCTCCAGACGCCTGGACAGTAAATACATTATCCACAAGACACCTGGTTTTGACAAGCCCCAACTACCCCACCAGTCAATAGTGGTGGCTTCAGCACTCAAGTGAGTAAAGTCCACGCGTGTCCAAGCCGCACACCCACCGGGCCGGGACCCCAAGCGCCTGGATGACATGGGGAAGAGAGTATTCCAAGGTGCGATGCTGAATGCCAAGATAGCAGCGCACCAGTTCCAGCATGTTTTGTTCCAGGATGCCATCCTTGCGGACCTCAAACGCCACTTACAGGATCTCCCTAAAGACTCACGCACATCCGCCTCCACCTCCATCCAGGAGCTAGCGGAGTGCAGCAAATACCTGATGAGTACAGCCTTCGACTCATTTGACACAGCTGTACGGACAGCGGGCACAGCCATATCGGCTCGTCGCTGGGCATGGCTTCGTGCATCGGGGCTCTCTGACAACACCCACGAGCGGATCGCCGATACACCCTGTTCGGGCGACTCCCTCTTTGAAGACAAGGTCACTGACACGGTGAAAGGTCTGAAAGATGACTGCACCACTTTGAAGACCCTGGCTGCGGACGGGATCGAATGACCCTCCTGGTCCAGGAAAGGGAGCTACTCTAAGAAACCCTTTTCCTCGTCCAAACAATATTATGGCTCCAACCGTCAGTGGCAGACGCCCAGATTCAAGCAGCCCTATCACAAGTCGTCTTTTCAGAGACAGCAGCCACGACAACGCAAGCAAAAACAAAACAACACCTCCCAAGCAGGGAAAGACTCTTCTTCCTTCTGACTACCCGCCCTGCCTGGGCCCCTCTCCGGGACAGGCAGACCACCCTGTCAGGGGCCGGCTGTCCTACTTCCTCTCGGCCTGGCAGGAGATCACCACGGACAAGTGGGTCATTCAAATAATACAGACAGGCTACCGTTTGCGTCTCTCCTCCCTCCCACGGCAGCTGAAGCAACCCACCAGCCAGCCGTCACTCCAGCAGGAACAACCACTCTCGGAGCTCCTCCAGCAGCTTCTCCGGGCACGCACATTAGAGAGAGTGCCCACGGACCAAGTCAACAATGGATTCTACTCCCGTTATTTCCTTATTCCGAAGAAGTCAAAGGGCCTCCGCCCCATCCTGGACCTCCGAAAACTGAACCGCTTCATCAGAAAGGAGAAGTTCAGGATGTACTCGCTCAACTCCATCCTTCCTCTCATCAGAGCGGGCAGCTGGATGGCTACACTGGACTTACAGGATGCCTACTCCCACATTCCAGTCCATGCCTCCCACAGAAAATACCTCAGATTCATTGCTATGGGCTGCCATTACCAGTATCGAGTGCTGCCCTTTGGCCTTTCTCCAGCACCCAGAGTTTTCACGAAATGCGTAGCGGTCGCCGCTGCACACCTCCGCAAGCAAGGCGTCGCCATCTTTCCTTACCTGGATGACTGGCTCCTGTCGGCGAACTCTGCTCACGAACTCTGCAGGGCAGTCCGCCGAACTGCACACCTACTAGCCAGGCTGGGATTCCTGCTCAACAAGGAAAAATCACGATTTGAACCCGTGCAGCGGACGGAGTTCATTGGGGCGATAATCGGCACCAAAGCCTGCAAGGTGTTCCTGCCCGAGACCAGGATCAAGGCCATTGTGCACCTGGCGAAGAAAGTGTCGGCGGAGAAGCACACTTCAGCCCGCAACATCCTGCGCCTTCTAGGCCACATGGCAGCGACGACTTCAGTCCTCCCGCTGGCGAGACTCCACATGCGCTCCCTTCAGTGGCATCTGCGGACCCACTGGAAGCAACTATCCCAACCTCTCACTACCCACGTTCCGATCACAGCCAATGTTATCCGGAGCCTACGTTGGTGGACAAAGTCAAACAACCTATCAGTGGGCAAGTACCTGCAACCCCCCACTCACCAGCTCATCCTCACTACGGATGCATCCTCAACCGGATGGGGGGCTCACGTACTGCATCTCAGCACACAAGGAGCTTGGACAAGAGCGGAACTTGCCCTACACATCAATGTTCTCGAACTTCGGGCCGTCAAATATGCCCTTCAGACATTCAGGACACACCTTGCGGGGAAGGCAATCTTGGTGCAAACGGACAATCAAGTTGCCATGTTCTATATAAACAAACAAGGAGGCACGGGATCACGCACGCTATGCAAGGAAGCTCTCGAGACATGGGCAGTAGCCTTATCCAACAACTGCATCCTGCAGGCGACCTACCTTCCCGGGGATCAGAACATCTTAGCGGACAGGCTCAGCAGACAGCTCCAACCCCACGAGTGGACGCTCCACAAGGAAGTGACAGCCAATCTCTTTCGGTGCTGGGGGACCCCCCAGGTCGACCTCTTCGCAACAGAAACGAACACCAGATGCACCTTGTTCTGTTCCAAACGCCCGTCGCAGCAGAGAATGGCGTCGGATGCGTTTGCCATCCCTTGGGGGACGTGGGACTTAGTGTACGCCTTCCCCCCAACTCCGCTCCTGACAACAACAATACAACACATCATCAAGGAGAAAGCGCACGTAATATTGATCGCTCCCTACTGGCCGCGACAGATGTGGTTCTCTCTACTGCTGCAGCTCGCCCAGGAACCCCCTATTCACCTTCCACCGCGACCGGACCTGTTAACCCAGAACGGGGGCAGTACCTGGCACCCCAACCTCAAGACGCTAGCCTTGACAGCCTGGAGGCTGAAAGGCTGACGTTTCAGGATTACAACCTGTCCTCAGAGGTGCAACAGATTGTGCTGGCCTCGTGGAGGCCTTCAACCAGAAAAGCCTATGGCTTAAAATGGAAACGCTTCAGTATATGGTGCAAGGACCAGGGAATCCTGCCAGCCTCTTGCCCTATACCCACTGTCTTAAAGTACCTCGCCTTCCTCTTCAGCTCGGGCTTGAAACCACAATCCATCAAAGTACATCTCGCGGCCATTGCCTCTCTACACGAAAGCCTGGAATACCCAAGTTCAGGCTCCATTTCCGCGCTTCCCATTGTGACGCGTTTCATGCGAGGGCTGTGAAATCTGCAACCTCCGGTACAGAAACCGGTACCCTCATGGGACCTTAATGTAGTCCTGCACCAGCTCACACAGGAACCCTTTGAACCTTTGACAACAGCGCCCGAAAAATTTCTCGCTTGGAAGACTCTTTTCCTGATCGCCATCACCTCAGCCCGGAGGGTCAGTGAACTGCAGGCTCTGGTGGCTCACCCGCCAAACACAAAACTCTACGACAACCGGGCATCCCTACGGACTCATCCCAAGTTCGTGCCCAAGGTCTCCTCCGCTTTTCATGTGAACCAGGCGGTGGAGTTACCATCCTTCTTCCCAGCCCCACACTCTTCTCCCGAAGAACAACGCCTTCACTCCTTGGATTGCGTACGTGCCCTACGCATCTACCTCGACAGGACGTCCGCAACTCGACTGGGGACCCAGCTTTTCATCTCCTTTGACCCAAACAGGCCTGGCCGACCTGTCTCAAAACGCACGCTCTCCCGTTGGATCTCGGCTTGCGTTGCCTACTGTCTTCAGAAAGCGGGCGCACTCCCATCTAACAAAGCGAGTGCGCATCAGCTACGCGCTATAGCCGCTTCTCTGGCCTGTGCACAGGAGGTGCCGGTGAGCGAAATCTGCAGAGCCGCCACTTGGTCCTCACAATTAACCTTCCAAAGACACTACTGCCTTGACTTACAGGCGGAGAAGGACGGCTCCTTTGGCCGGGCAGTCTTATCCGCTGCTACGGCACCTTTGATGATGGCCCATATGGATCCAGCTCAGGGATGAGCGGAGGGACCATGGACCATGCATCCGGAGAAACTGTTGCTATCAAACCTGTTGGTATGGTTTGGACTACGTGTTGTATCAGTGTCTAATTCTTGCACAATAGTTTGCTACATTGTTTGCACAATTGTTGTTACATGGTTACATTGTTAAATTGGTTGCAAATTGCTACCTCTCAGTTGCAAAAATGGTATGCACTTGTTGAATCACTACTTATGCTACCTCACAGTCACACAAATGATATGCACTTGTTGTTCTTTGTCGAATTGATTGGTTATGTTGTTCAGTTGCACTAATGATATGTTCTGATTATGTTGCTTTAGTTGCACTAATGATATGCTCTACATTGCACACTGTATTCTACCTCTTGCAGCTGCTCTTATACTGTCCAGTTTAATAGTCACCTCCGGCCCGTTGCCGAAGGTTGCACTGGTATTATTGTTGGATTCTAATAAACATGATTGTTGGTATATGCATGCCTCCCTCATTCTCCTCAGCGTAAATGCGTAGCTTGGGAGACACTAGGTGTGGCTGACACATCCTGCTTGTCCTAGGAGAAAACAGAGTTACTTACCTGTAACGGAGTTCTCCGTGGACAGCAGGATTGGCAGCCACACGATCCCACCCACCTCCCCTGCATGAGGGTGGCCTGCTCTCTCCTAGCCGTACGGGCATAGCTAGTTACTTACTGGCCGGCTAGGGGCGGGCCGAGGGAGGTGGGACCTCCCACATGCTCAGAAGCTTCTGAGCTATAGAGCACTTCCGTCATGGCGCCATCGGATGACGTCACCAGGAGACACCAGGTGTGGCTGACCAATCCTGCTGTCCACGGAGAACTCCGTTACAGGTAAGTAACTCTGTTTTACGGGCTGAAGAAACAGGAAGAAGAGTATTGTCAACAGTGATGGAGAAAGGAGAAAGGTGGGAGGTGGGTTTAAAGGGAAAGATAAGAAGTTTGATTTTAGTCATGCTCAGTTTTCAATGGCAGTGAGACATCCAGGCAGTGATGTCAGATAAACAAGCAGAGATATGAATTTCGGAAGTGCAGGAGACATGACAGGAGAAGAAACATAGATATGAGAGTCATTAACATAAAAATGATACCGAAAGTCATGGGAAGAGATGAGAGCACCAAGGAACTGGGTATAGAGAGAGAAAAGGAGAGGGCCTAGAACAGACCCTTGGTGTGCACCAACTGAAAGAGGGAGTCAGTAGAGGAGAACCCACTAGAACAAATACTGAAAGAGCGATTGGAAAGATAAGAAGAGAACCAAGACAGCACAGAATCTCTAAAACCAAGTAAAGGCCTTAGGACTTAGCTAGGAACAAGTCCCTGGAGACTTTGGCAAGAGCCATTTCAGTAGAATGAAAGGGACGAAAGCCAGATTGGAGGGGAGAGAAATTCAAGGCAGTGGCGGAGAACTGCACATTCAAGAAGTTTTGAAATGAATGGGAGAAGGGTTGATAATTAGAAGGACCAGTAGGATCAAGAGAAGGATTTTTGAGGAGAGGAGAGATCACAGCGTGCTTGAAGGCTACAGGGAAGGTTGCAGTGGAGAGGAAAGGTTGAGAATATGTGAGATGGAAGGGATGACGGAGGAGGAGGTGGAATTGAGGAGAAGGGAGGGGATAGGATCAGAAGAACAGGTGGTGAGTTTAGAAGAGGAAAGAAGGGAGGTTTCCTCTTCAGAGATATTAGACAAGGAAGAACGGGAAGTTGAGGGGAAACGTTGATAAAGCAGAGAAGGAAGGGGGTGAAGAAGGAATAATCGGGACTGAAGAGTGATTTTAAGGACTTTGTCATGGAAATAGTCAGCTAGGGTTTGCTCAGAGAGAGAAGGAGGGATAGGAGGCGATGGTGTCTTAAGAAGGGAATTGAGAGTAGAGAAGAGATGGCGGGGGTTAGAGGCAAGACAGTTGGTCAGATGGATAAAATAGTTTTGCTTAGCAAGTGCAATGGCGGACTGGAAAGAGGTAAGCATGAATTTAAAGTGAAGGAAGTCAGAAAGGGAGCGGGATTTGAGTCAAATGGTGAGAAAAGCAGTACATGACTGAAATGCTGCACTGAACTGACTTATCCGTCCTGAGGACTTAGTTTAGGGCCTGCAAAGTGATTTCAGCAATATCAGAGGATCTACTGGTGCTCCATTAGAATAAACATATTGACACTTTTGGTTCTCTCCCTGAAAATATTCCTTTCATCCAATGTGTCAAACCGGAGTCTCCATCCTCCAGGCCCAGCCCTGGGGTAGAGCGCGGTGTTGTGTGACGGTGGCCTCACAAGCTATGGATCTGGGTCCTGTATCGGTAGTGGGTTCAGTGTTTTTCTGCAGTGTCATACTTTGTGGGAAAAGCGAATGTGCTTCACTGGCTCCCTGTTCATTTCCGCATCCAGTTCAAACGTCTCCTACTGACCTACAAGCGCATTCACTCTACTGCTCCTCACTACCTTTCCTCTCTTATCTCACTCTACACCCTCCTCGGGAGCTCCGCTCCTCTGGCAGATCCCGTTTATCTGTGCCCTTCTCTGCCACTGCCAACTCCAGACTTTGTTCATTCCACCCTGCTGCTCCATATGCCTGGAACAGACTACCTGAGCGGGTGCGTCGGGCTCCTTCTCTGGCCCTATTCAAGCCCAGGCTGAAGACCCTCCTCTTTGAGGCTGCTTTTGGATCCTGATGCTCCTCATTCTCTTGTCCGTTACTTATGTGTATCTTGCCATACTCTAGCCCCCAGTTTCGCTATGGGGGGGGGGGCATTCCAATCCATAAATAGTGGCTGTGCACATGCGGGCCAGACAGGCAACCAGCAAACAGCCCCTCAGGCGTATTCCGCTGCCTTGTCTCCCTGCACATACACAGCAGTTGTGTGGGGAGCGCTGTACATGGGTGGTAGGGGGCAGTGTGGGAGCAGAGTGGGGGGAGTGGCCTGCTGCCAGAACATATAGAGCCTATTCAGGAAAAACCCCTGTACGTTCCCCGGCATCCCCAAGGATGTCCAGCCTATTCCACCCTAATGATGGAATAAGTTCAGGGGGCCTCTCGGTTTGCATGTCACAGCCCCCCGCAACCCATGGTGTTGGCCTAGCCGAGCATCTTCAGCCACAATCTGAGCCATAGGGGCCTCTGGTGCTGCCTGGACAGTGGACTGCAGGGACCGATGTGGGGCAAGGCATTCTGAGCCGCCATGTGGATGGCTCATTGCCATGATGTGAGGACCCCACTGCTCCTTCATGCTAGCAGTGGCGTTCTGGTGTGGGGATGGGCAGATTCCCATACGTCGATCTCCTCTGCATACAGGGAGCACACAGATGTGTATTTCCCGGATTTCTGCTATCGTGGGTATGTCTGGGCCCCACTGCGGCAGAATCGGGCCGGTCTACGGTTTGGCCAGGTGTGCAAAGAACTGAATCAGCCTCCACATGTTTTGATTTAATTAGATTGTAAGCTCTGAAGAGCAGGGACTGTGTCTTACATCTATATGTACAGCGCTGTGTATGCCTTGTAGTGCTTTACAAATGATTACTCTCGTGCCATGGTGATGATCTTTCTGGATCTATTGGTTCTTCCTCCTGTCCAGGAATAGGAAGGGAGCACAGGAGGATAAAGAAAGCAGCCTTCACTGAGAAAGACTGTATCCCTAACATCTCAGAAAATTTGAAATATCTGTATCCTGAAGTGCTAAGGATTTTCTCTCATTTTTGACTACGGGAAAATGCTGAGTACATCCAGAAAGCGTGGCCAAGTCATCTTGACTCTACTTTATCTCAGGCTTTGCCTCTTGCTTCCCATCCATGAAGGTTCTCATCTTTGAAGCCCTGCTGTTCTCATTTTAAAGTTGGTCACTGGTGATCCCTGCAGTGGGAGAGAGATCCCGCCCCATGTGCTTAGGAAATCAGCTATTGCTTGATCCCAAATATAGAGCAGTATCTCTTTAATTCTTAACTAGACTGCATAGGAGAATAAGACAAGGGCGGGGGTTGGAAGAGGAAGGAGGGGGAGGGGGAGGGAGGGAGGGAAGGTCCCAGTCTGTGATCCCTCCAGGCCTAACCTAATCACCATCTCTCCGCATTATTACGCTGCCTAACATGGCATGCTTTTAAATAAAATATGCAAAGATTGCTCAAATTATTTCCCAGGGGCAAGTACGTTGTCTATCTTCGCTCTTGCATGTTAATCTGAAAAATGCAAATTCCACACACCCCCATCTGTTGGGCTCCAGCCATTTTATTAACTTTTTTAATGTTAAATTTGTAAGACAAAAAAAGAAAGAAAAGGGAACTGCAATGCAGTGTGTTATCTCTGGCGCTGTGTCTCTGTGCACACGTATGGGGGATTTTTTTCCATTTAAAGAGGACAGTTTTTCATGGATAAAAAAAAGTATTTAGCCTGGAGGCGCAAAGGATTACGTTGTCCCCAACACAGAAAACCTGCACTCATTATAGAAAATGTTAATATTCAAAAACAAAGTCAGGCTGGTTCAATACAGTGTTAGATTTGCTTTAATTTTTCCATTGATAATGTGTGTGTGTATCCAGTTGGGCAGACTGGATGGATTGTATGGTCTTTATCTACCATCATTTTCTATATAGCTAAATGCATGCACAATATTTTGTTATTAATTGTATTGATATTAAATTATGCAGCCCTGTTCCCTGTTTGGAACCTTCCTAATCTGATGCTGGTGCAGAAGCGCCAATCTGTGCAGCCCGTGCAACAGTTTTCTAGTGGAGAACGCTCACCTGAGAGCAGCTCACACGCCTCTCAGTGCCTCGGGCGGCAATCAGCCAGTAGAGTGTAAGACAATAGCAGCATAATTATACAATCACATTACAATTCATTTCCATTTTTCATTATTTCGGGCTATGCTGCGTTAGCCAAAGCAGCTGAGAGGCATGGAGCGAGAAAGGGAGGCAGGGAGGGAGAGGCTACCTGTGACCTCTAACAAGGACACACCCACTAAAATGAGCCTGTATTGAATTTCATCTTAGGCCATGCTTCATGTTTGCTGTGTACCTGAAAAGCAGTCCAACAATATTATCAAGAATTAAACAGTAAGATAAATATTATGTCACTGGGATTAGACTCAAATTCACATCACTGGTGTTATGGCTGGTCGCTACAATGGCTAGCCTCCAGGTCATACCTGTAAGGTTGACTTGGATTGGTAAAAGACATGTAAATAGGAAAGGAAACCACACATCATCTTTCCTCCTCCAAACTCACTAACTGCTCCTCTGATCCTATTCCTACCCGTATCTTAAACTCCGTCTCCTCCACCATCTCTCATATTCCCAACCTATCGCTCTCCACTACAACTGTTCCTGCAGCCTTCAAGCATGCTGTGGTCACACCTCTCCTCAAAAAATCTTCACTAGACCCTACTTGTCCTTCCAAATATCAACCCATCTCCCTCCTCCCCTTCATTTCTAAACTACTAGAATGTGCGCTTCACCACCATTGCCTTGACTTTCTCTCCTCTCAAGCCCTTTTAGATTCATTGCAATCTGGCTTTTGTCCTTTACATTCTACTGAAACAGCTCTTGCCAAAGTCTCCAGTGACCTGTTCTGGCAAAATCCATGGGCTTTTACTCAATCCTCATGGTTCTTGACCTTTCTGCTGCTTTTGATACTGTTGACCACCACCTTCTCTTCAATACCTAGTCTTCACTTGGTTATAAGGGCTCTATGCTATCCTGGTTCTCATCATATCTCTCTAACCGCACTTTCAGCATTTGTTCTGGTGGATCCTCCTCTACTGCTATCCCACTCTCAGTTGGTGTACCCCAAGGGTCTGTCTTGGATCCATTCCTTTTCTCTCTCTATACCCAAACCCTTGGTGCACTCATCTCCTCCCATGATTTTCAGTACCATATTTGTCCTGATGACTCTCAGATCTACCTCTCTACACCTGAAATCTCTCCGGCAATCCAGAATCAGATCTCTATCTGCCTATCTGACATTGCTGCCTGGCTGTCTCACTACCATTTGAAAATGAATATGGCCAAAACAGAATTTCTTATTTTTTCTCCTAAACCCACCTCCCCCTTCCTCCTTTCTCAATCTCAGTTGTCTTTGACTCCTCCCTCTCCTTCTCCACACACATCCAACTGATAGCTAAAACTTTCTTTCTCCACAACATCAGCAAAATTTGCCCCTTCCTTTCTGAATGCACTATTAAGACACTTATTCACTCTTTAGTAACCTCTCGTCTGGACTACTGCATCTCTGAATCATCTCTTGACCCTTCAGTTCAAAACTCAGATGTGTGACTAATCTTAAGAACCTAAGATATGCCAGACTGGGTCAGACCAAGGTCCATCAAGCCCAGTATCCTGTTTCCAACAGTGGCCAATCTAGGTCACAAGTATCTAGCAGTTTCCTCTTTAATAATAGTTTATGGACCTTTTCTCCAGGAACTTGTCCAAACCTTTTTTAAACCCAGCTACACTAACAGCCTTTACTACATCCTCTGGTAACGAATTCCAGAGTTTGATTATGCATTGAGTGAAAAAATATTTTCTCTTATTAGTCTTAAACGGATTATACTGTAGCTTCATTGCATGTCCCTTAGTCTTTCTATATTTTGATGGCGTAAACAATCAATCTACGTTTACCCGTTCATTCATTAATTTATAGACTTCTATCATATCTCCCCTCAGCCGTCTCTTTTCCAGGTTAAAGAGCCCTAACCTTTTAAGCCTTTCCTCATAGGAGTATCCTTCCATCCCCTTTACCATTTTGGTAGCTCTTCTCTGTACTTTTTCTAATTCTGCTATATCCTTTTTAAGATACAGTGACCAGAATTGCACACAGTATTCAAGGTGTGGTCGCACCATGGAACGATACAGAGGCATGATAATATCCTTTGTCTTATTCTCCATTCCTTTCCTTATGATTCTGAGCATTCTATTTGCTTTCTTAGTTGCCACTGCACACTGGGCAGAAGGTTTCAAAGTGTTATTCACAATGATGCCTAAATCATTTTCCTGGGTGGTGGTTCCTAATGTGGAATCTTTCATCGTGTAGCCATAGTTTGGGTTGTTCTTCCCTAGGTGCATAACTTTGCACTTGTCCACATTAAATTTCATCTGCCATTTAAACAACCAGTCTTCCAATTTATCAAGGTCCTCTTGCAATTTTCCACAATCCTCTTGGGTTTTAACAGCTTTGAATAATTTTGTGTCATCTGCAAGATTATGCTCATGTAGCCCCTCTTCTCAAGTTGCTTCACTGGCTTCCTGTCCATTTCTGTATCCAGTTCAAACTTCTCCTACCGACTTACAAGTGCACTCATTCTGCGGCTCCTCACTGCCTTTCTTCTCTTCTCTCTCCCTACACCTCTCCTCAGGAACTCTGCTCGTCTGGAAAATCCCTTCTATCTGTGCTCTTCTCTTCCACTGCCAACTCCACACTTCAATCCTTCGGTCTTGTTGCTCCTTATGCCTGGAGCAAACTACCTGAGTCTGTGCATCAGGCTTCATCTCTGGCCATTTTCATATCTAGGCTGAAAATTCACCTCTTCAAAGCCGCCTTTGGATCCTGATCCGCTTGTCTCCTATGGGTTTTCTTACCATTCCCGTAGCTGTCCCTTGTCCTCAGCTGTTGTGTTGTCTGTCGTGACTAGATTGTAAGCTCTGTTGAGCAGGGACAGTCTTTTACATGTGTCTGTGCAACACTACGTACGCTATATAAATGATCAATAGTAGTAGTAGTACTTCCAGGACATTCTGCTGTGCTGATCACAAGGTGCAACGAGGACATAGGGGAAAAATAAATTAGCTAAATATGGGTAAATATTTAGAAACACTCAAAACTTTGCGGTAAAAGAATAATATACTCATAGTTCCCTTTGGCAAAGATCGTTTTCACTGCTGGTTGAACTTCCTGTTCTGTTTCCTTTCCCGTATCCTGAGATGGGTCACTCCAAACTGTAACTGAAATAATATGATGGTTTCCTCTAAGATGCGCTATATTTCAATTCAGGTACTACACTGATTTCCAAATGTGTCTCCAGATATTCCAGTCAGTTGGGTTTTCAGGATCTCCATATGAATATGTATGAGATAGATTTACATACACTAACTCCTTATTCATTGTGGAGATCCTGAAAACCTGCCAGCTGGCGAGTCCCTGAAGAAAACCTCTCTCTTTTCCATGGCCTTTCTGAATGATGCTTAGATGGCAGAAAATTACATTCTCTTTCTATGAGCTAATCAAGGGATGGAGAAAACTGTTTGGCTGATGTACAACCTGTTTTTTATTAATTTTATACTATTAGAAACATAGAAATATGACGACAGAAAAAGACCACATGGCCTATCTAGTCTGTCCTTCCATATCAACAACTACAACAGTCCCCTTTTTACCTTTAGAGATCCTCTGTGTTGGTCCCATGCTTTTTTGAATTCAGTTACTGTCCTCATCTCTACCACCTCCACTGGGAGACTATTCCATGGATCCACTACTCTTTCCGTAAAGAAATATTTCCGCATATCACTCCTGAATCTATCTCCCTTCACCCTCATCCCGTGTCCCCTCATAGCAGAACTTGTTTTCAATTGAAAGAGGCTCTCTCCCTGAACATGTATGCCACGGAGGTATTTAAACATCTCAATCATGTCACCTCTATCCCGCCTTTCCTCTAAGGTGTACATATTAAGATCCTTCAGTCTGTCCTCATATGCTTTATAATGAAGACCACTAATCATTTTAGTAGCCACCCTCTGCACCGACTCCATCCTGTTCACATCCTTTTGAAGGTGCGGTCTCCAGAATTGCACACTATACTCCAAATGAGGTCGCACCAAAGACTTATACAGAGGCATTATCACCTCCTTTTTTCTGCTAGCCATTCCTCTCCGTATGCACCCAAGCATCCTTCTAGCTTTTGCCATCGCCTTTTCTACCTGTTTAGCTACTTTAAGATCATCAGACACAACCACGCCTAGGTCCCGCTCTTCTTTAGTGGACAAAAGTACTTCACTATTGTTCTTCTGGTTGTTTGTTTTATGTTATATCTTAATTGTTATTTCTTTCTTTGTTTTATTTTTATTAGATTTGTGATTCATTTGTATTCCAAACTGCCTTTTGGGCTGTTTGCTTCACAGGGTGGTCAAGCAAGTTATAGGAATAAATAAATAAATTCAATCACCTTTCAGCTGAGGTATGACCACAATAGGAGGTTGTGTAGTTAAGCTGAATATTTTCTCTTTTTCCAGACTTAAGGTTTATTTCTTTAAATATCTTTAATTTATTTCCTTTATTCCATTAAGGCCTCCAATTGCTACATTTCTAAGCAGTGTGTGATTAACTTTAACAATAAAATATCACAAATCTCTATCTACAGAAGGTTTAGAACATAACGTTTTCATTAATCACCATTAGACAAAGAGAGCGAGCAATGCTGAATTCAAAGGCGTGGAAAAAGTTCTTCCATCATTGGTTTTTATTCACTATTTCTGTCCTGGTGCAAATTTCCCCAGGATTTATTCCTTGTTCTCATCTTCTTCTGGCAGATTTGCAAACGGAAGAACTGGCTGGCGTAAAATACTTTTAAGCCAAATTGGAAGCATTTCGGAGGGTTGATTTTCCAGGCAAGCTTGCAAGGAAGGAAAGCTTGGACTGGCTTGACACCTTCGGAATATGATGGAATTACAGTTTAATTGAGGTAGGTATTGAATGTAATGAAATACCAACGGATTACTTAAATAAATCATATTTCCCTTCCCTACCTTCTAGTTGTTTTTATTGTAAACCGCCTTGCCTCTTGTTGAAAGGCGGTATATCAAATTTTAATCAACCATAACTCATTCCTGATTCCCAAATATTTTAGCAGCTAAAACTCTAGAGTGGCTGGACACAACATTACAAAATAAGAGGCTTCATGCTCTGTATCTTGGGTAGTATTAGGAGGGTCTGCAAATCCAAGTGTAGAAGCTTGACAGTCAACCAAAAGAGACTAGCAGAACGTGGAAAACGTTGCAACAGAGAGTCTGCATGAGTCCACAAAAGAGTAATGTCCTTTCTCAGACTACTCCATGCTTGGGGCTTACAGATTTCATGTTATTAGTACAGTGAGGATTATGCTTTGCATCGAGGGGCTTGTTTGATATCGCTCAGCAAATTCTGCATAACTGTGGTGAGTGGTCCAGGAATGAACTTGTATGGAAGAAGACTAAGTTGCCTCTTATCTGTGTCCCCTCCAGGGACTGACTGAAGTTATTGGTGGGAGCAGTGGAGAGGGGGGGGGGGGGGAGAGACACACAGATAAGGAAGGTGCGGAGCAGGTTTGAGGAAAGCTATCTTGCCTGGCCCTGATCTGCTGGTACTTAGGACAGCCCAGCATTCCAGTCTCTGCCTTGGGGAAAAATATATTCTTCTGAACAATTCAAGAAAAAAGAAAACAAAATAATATATTAAATGCAACTGGAAATGAGATCAAAGCCTTTCTTCAAATAATGTCCTGCAGCTAAAGCGAAAGAGATAATCATCTGTCACTGTGCAAGCCCTGTGCATTTTGTTCTGGACACAGCACGACAAAGAAAATTGTTGAACGTTTAGCAAACGCACAAGGTTGGCATTTGATGGAGTTTATCACTGCGCCCTTTTGACCTGCTTCTGAAATCCCAGAGAGAGGGAGGAATTTGCCTGCTACTGTCAGCCCCTGGGCGAGGCAGTTCAGACTGAGTTTGGTAGTGCTCAAATGGGGAGAAGGGCAGAAAGTGTGTGGAGGAGGGAGGGGAGGATAGTGAAGTCTGCAAGCCCGATGTTTACCTGACCAAGTCACCTGAAACTCCTTTCTCATCTACCACTTACAACTAGGCATATACTCATGATTCTAAAATAGAATTAGGCTCTTACCACGTCCCCCCTCCCCTCCCTAATTCGGACCATGCTGAGGAAGGCATAATTCGCTGAGATCCTCTAAAAACTCTGGATTTTCCTGGAATGAACTAGGCAGAACTTGGTTTTCCTTTTTTTGAATCAATAACCAGCCAAGATGCCTTCTCACGTCCCCTCGTCCAGCCTCGAGAAATTTATTTCACTATGAAAATGCACCAGACAGGGGCATAAATGCAACTTTTCCTCTTTCTTTCTGTCCTTGAATTATGCACACCGTTTTGCTGTGTTTTAATGAAAGACGATTAATCAAGTTGAATAAATGTAGACATAAAGGGGCCCTTTTACTAAAATGCAGTACACGCAGAGTAAAAACAAACACACAGTACGTGCAAAGCCGTACGGTAACTGAGGTGTGGCCGGCATGTCCCCCCTACAGTCACCACACTGAAAAGCCCCTTACCACCTTTTTTTTTATTATTTTTTATTTTAAGTGCTGTCAAGTCAATGCTGACTCCTGGCAATTCAGCAGCCCCAGATTCTTTCAAAATTATGTGCACCCACATTAACTGCAAGAGTGACAGCGCACCTCACTTCCTACACACTAACTACAATGTGCATTTCACACCCGTCCCCACACCCACCGTGCAATGAGAAGTTAACATGGGAATTACTGTGCGCAGTCATGGCAGCGCACTAACAGTCACTACAATCCCATGCCAGCCGCTGAAATGCACTAATTCCTGTGCAACCTGCTTAAGTGCACTTAGTAAAAGAACCTCAAATGTTTGTATGTGCACAGAAAAGGTGTATAGGGAAGGCTTGTAAAATGCTGCAAAACGCTTGCCTGAAAGTCTTAAAGTGAAGAATTAGACAATGGCTACATGAGTTTTTGCTTGTGCGATTTTTTTTTTTCACTTCCAGATGATGCAGGCAATTCAGCTCTTGGCTTGAAGATGGATCATTTCAAAGAATGAGAGAAACGTGATTTTCAGACTTTCTGTCCATCACGTACATTTGGCTCTAGGTTTACAGAATTAAGGTGTGGACTAGTTTCTGGAGGGCAGGTCCATTAACAGTCAGGTAGATTTGAGGATCACCACCTCTACATCTGGAAGTGAGCAACAGGGAATAGACCCCATTAGAATCTACTGGGTAATTCCCAGTAATCCAGACTGGCTCCTGGTGGAGACGGGATGCTGGCCTCAATGGGTCATTGGTCTGATCCAGAATGGCACCTCAAGTTCTTATCTCATCCCAGAAGTAAGCAACTCAGTTGCAATGGGATTTTTAAAGATAAGGGTCCAGAGAACTCTGTTACAAAAGCAAGAGAGAGATCCTGGCCAGTTATATGACCCAGGTCTGTTTACCAGAGAAAAGAGATCTCCTTGGGAAACAGGGCCACATGAACACTGAAAACATCTGCAGCTTCTGATGTGCCAATGAGCTCCATTTACAGACAGACAGTATTTGGTTGGTGGTAGATTTTGAATATCCATCCTAATGCATTGTGGTATTTGTAGTCCCTGCATCAACCATTTGAAATTAGTACTGCAGGAACCAGAAACTCAGAACTGGCTTAAATTTTCTTTCCTTGTCCTGGATCATATGGTCTTCTTCTTTCTTCTTTAATCCTTAGCTGGCGTTTGGGAAGCAGACCGCCCTCTCAACCAATGCGTTGCTGTAGATGCCGCTGGATTCTGTGGGTTGTTCGCAATAAGCTTCCAACCTTGGCAATATTTCTGGCCTCGTCGATGCTCAGTCACTGGTTCCTTAGGTCTTCCTTGATGTGTTTGAGCCACGTTTTTGTCAGTGCTGCTCGTTGAACCTTCCAGTGGACAGGTTGCTCTCGCCAGAGGAGTTTGCATGGCAGCCAACTGGTGTTCATTCTGCAAATGTGGCCAAGCCATCGCAGTCTGCATTTTTGGATTTGTTCTTCTACTGAAGGTTGACAGTCGCACCTTGTCCAAATTGTCTCGTTTCGATGGCAATCACAAAGAGAGACATCCAAAATCTGTCTCAGGCATTGTATTTGAAAGACTTCATGCTTGTTCATATCAGGTTTGAGCATAATCCATGTTTCCGATATATGTACAGGAGAACTGGCAGGATCAGTGTTTGGAAGAGGCAAATTTTAGTCTTGGTGGAGATACTGGCCTTCTTCCAGAGGCACCATTTGAGCAAGGCAAACACTACTGTTGCCTGGCCAACCTTGCTGTGGACTTTGGTGGTGGATGCTACCTTCTTCTCTTGCACCAGCGATCCCAGGTATTTTAATTCTGGGACCTGCTTGATTTGGATTCCATCGAGGTGAACATTGGCCTATGATACATCCGTGGTCATAACTTTGGTCTTGTCCATATTGATTCTTAGGCCATAAGCTTGGGCAATGTGGGCGATGTAATAAAGGATGTTGGTGGCCTCTGCATCTGTGTCAGCAAATATGGCACTGTAGTCTGCAAACATCAAGTCAGTCAGGAAGTTGTTCACATCGTACTAGTCCCTACATCTGTCTTCGAATGTTTTTCTCATAATGGTGTTGATCACAATATTGAAAAGCAGTGGTGAGGCAACATCTCCCTGGTGGACTCCAGTTTGGATAGGATATTCCTTGGATAGTTCATTTCAGATCAGCACACTGCTGGTTGAGCCATTGTATGATGCTTGGAGAAGTTGGATGATCTTCAGCAGCATGAGCTCATTCTCCAATGCCCTCCACAGGGTAGACCAGTGAACACAGTCGAATACGGATTTGAAGACGATGATGGTTCACTTTCCACACCTGACCCTTTCCTCCACCAGTTGCCAAATGGTGAATATTTGATCAGTGCAACCCCAATGTGGCCTAAATCCTGCTTGCTCTTCTCAGCTGGTCTATTCATGTTTCTGCCACCTTGATTGTATGATCTTCATGAACACCTTGCCAATGATTGAAAGGAGGCTAATGCTGTGGTAATTCTTGCATTCCCAGCTATCGTCTTTCTTCAGGAGTGGCACGATGATGGCTTTCTTCCATGCTGATGCAACTCGTTCCATGCACCAGATGAGTGTTAGAAGGATATGAAGTCATTGCAGCAGGATGTCTCCCCCAGCTTTAATCATTTTGGCAGTGACTTGGTCCACTCCAGGCCCCTTTCCATTCTTCAATGATCTTATCACACTCTTTACTTTATCGACTGTTGACTCACCGTCAAGGAATGACTTCAATGATCTTATCACACTCTTTACTTTATCGACTGTTGACTCACCATCGAGGAATGACTTCTCTAGCAGGACAATGGGTGGTGGCTTTGGTGGTGGTCCCTGGGGCATATTGTGGTTGTATACCTGTTGGAAGAATTCTTTCCACCGTTGCAGGTGTTCACAAGGGGAGCTCACAAAAGGTGCCATCCGCTTTCTTGATGTTGTCATTGGTCGACTTGGTTTTACCACACAGTCTCCTGAGGGTCTGATACAGAGTCCGGTACTCATGCCTGGATTCTGCTTCTTCCAGGTTGGTTGTGACACCATTCCAGTAGGCTTCTCATTCAGTCTTCATCTTCTGCCTGACCTTTTTGTTCAGTCACCAGTACTGCTTGAAGTCAACATGTTTGATTCATTTCCATTTATCCATCAGATCCAGGCACTCATCCGAAGTCCATGGCTGTGTCTGATGTCAGATGGGTGACACAGAGGGACAGAGCATTGCAGGATGGACTCCAATATCTGCTTTTCTTCTGCATTGACATCATCTGATGGTTTGCGTGCTACAAAATTTGTTGGATAGGGCAATTTGAAATTCTCGTCTGAGTGCTGGATCCCTCAGACATGCCCAGTTCAGCTTGGCGGGTGGAGGTGCCTTGCGCTTTGCCCATTGTAATCACAGCTGTACCTTGGCATGGACGAAGTAGTGGTCGGATCCACAATCGGGCCTCCTCATTGCATGTACATCTTTGAGTGACAATTGGAATCGGGAGCTGATCGGCATGTAGTCCAGGATGGCTGAATCTTTGCCAGATGAGTTGCGCCATGTAAGCTGGTGTTTGCAAGGGTGCTTAAAGTGACTGTTTCCAACCACCAGATTGTTTGACACAGCAAAGGACAACAGGCACAGTCCGTTGTCATTGATCTCGCCATGACTAAAAATGCCCAGCATTTCTTCCCATCCAGTCCTGTCCATACTGATGTGAACACTGAAATCTCCCACCAGAATGATCAACTCTGTCTCCGGAATCAAATCCAGTGTGTGTTGGAGCTTAGCTGCATCCGGGCTGGTCTCGGTTGGAGTATAGGTGGACAAAATATAGGTCTTGACTGTGCCATTGATGATAAGAACTGCCAGACAATCTGATATTGCTTGGAAGGCAATTACACATCTGGCAGCCCATCTGTCCACCATAAAGCAGATGCCAGCTTCTCATTTTTTGCCACCAGAATAGTTTCATCAATTGTTGGCAGTTCGATGGTCAGTGTTCCAGATCCAGTGAGACATAGTTCGGATACTGCGGCGATCAAGATTTTGCACTTCAACAATTCCATGGCGATGATGTCCTTTTGTCCGACGTGGTGTCCAGTTCCCACATTCCATGCAGTGATGCAAATTTGCAGTTTCAGTGTCATATAATTTGATTCTTTGACCAGTAGCCCACTTCTCACCAGCACCCTGTGTTCCCAGTGCTGGCATATTGGTTGCCCTGGATGCAGTAGCATAAGCAAATGAGCTTGTTTGAATTTCCATGCAGTTTCTTGCCTAGTTTCCCTGATCCCCCAGTTTTGGCCACTGCAGCAGAGTGACCATCCTCCTCCTTTTGCAGTCGGACTTGGGACCATCCTTGGTGGATTTGGATCACGTGGTAGTCCTGCTTTATACCTCAAAATCTTTCAGCTCTTTTTTTAAGATGGCTCAGGCTGCTGAAATAAAAGACAGGTATGTCTGCCGCTGGTGGAATCTATTTCTGTGCTTTTTAATGCCTTTTTGCAGAAGGTATGCTTGGGAGACACACATTCCCTTCCTGCTAGACCAGGGCGGGAAGGACGCCTGAGATTAATTCTCAGTGCTGTTTTGGTGCCTGAAGCTTTCACTGCGGCAGATGTAAGGTGCGAGCCCACAGATGTAATGGGGCATAAACCAAGCCTACCGTGGCCCTCCCCTCGGGACACCTTAACCATAATTATAATTGGCTTGTCTGGGGCTTGACTCCTTCCAAAGTTGAAGGCTGGGTTAGAGAACTTTTCAGTAACTATCAATATCCATTTTTATAGTATTCTGGTACTTTGTTTCATGTGTCTTTTTAGTGCTGGGCGGCTTTACTCTTATTAGCTTGTTATTAATTGTTAGTTTTTGCCTGTATGACGGTGATGGGACTTTCTGCAGCACCTTGAGGATTTCATGGTGCAGAGCAGCAGAAGAAAGAGAGAAGGCCCCTAATCACACTGCAGTCTGCTCAGAAGCAGGAAACAGCCTTACAGTGAAGGAAAGCTGAAGGCTAGGCCTGCACCCCCGGCTGCATTTCATTACATATCAAGATGTCCATCCCTGCTATTCCTGCCTCCCCCCACCAGTTAGATGGGGGCAGGGAAGTTAGATGGGGGCAGGGAAGGGGAGGCTCAGGGGCAGTCTGGGCAGGTGGTGGGTGGTCGCCGGCTCTTGACATACAGGACCTATTCTAATCTCAGCCCTGTACATACGTCCAGAGCCGGCGACATGTGCGAGGAAGTTATTCCACCTCAGAGGTGGAATAACTTCCCTGGACGTGTTTTTTTTTCAATGCCAAGGCACAGACGGGGCAGGGAGGCCGGAGGACATTCTCCGCAGCCCGACCCTGACCTTAGGAGGCCAGATTGGGGGTCAGGCTGCAGTGAATAAGCTTTTTCCCGGCGGCCGGCATCACGGCTCTTCAATGAAGCCACAGTGCCAGTCGGGAAGGTCCTGAATCACAGTCCCGGCCTGCACATACAGGACTGTTCGTGATTCTGATCCTGCGGGGCTAGACGGGCTCCATGGGATCAGAATCGCGATCCCCTCTGTACGTCCGGAACGGAGTGAGCCCTGTTCTGCATTGATGGAATTAAAGGGGGCTGGTCCCAGGGTAATAATATATGTTTAACTCATTTGCGTCATTGTGACCATTTGGAGGCTCTAACAGGAGGATTTGAGGCTCTCAGATGTCACAGCTCAGTCTTCTTAGGTCAATCAGCAATAGCTTTCCGATTATGTCATTTTTCATGCTTTTTTGTTTTTGCAGACAATTTCCCATACTTGCAGATCATATCAGCATAACAAGTGAATGTCGCAAAATGAAGGCAGGAAACAGAAAAGCACATCTCGGCATGTCATCTATCCTCAGGACAGACATAGTTAAACAGCTCTCAGGAGCCCTTTTAATAATGTGCATTAGGTTTTTGCACCTAGTGTGTGTTTAGCACAAAAACTAGCGTAACTGTTGGGGGCATGACTGGCATGTTTTTAACAGTTAACATTTGGATGAGTAACTAACACACGCCACTATTACTATGGTATTAAGATGGCGCTAGGGTCACCCACATTAGTGGCAACATTCCCCCCCGCACTTATTGCAACGTGCTCAGCACTCCCACTCTCAGACCCTACCTAGCCCATTTCGCATCTAACACAAGATGGTTAGGACGCGAATCAGCATGCAGTAATCATCGGGTCCCCATGGTAACAGTTACTGCAATCCCAAGCAGGCAATGTGTAAACTGCATAGTGCACTTTAGGAGAAGGGCCCCTTAATTTCAGTGGTTTAAGTCTATGGTTCTCTCGCGCCAGGATATGTATCAAGATTACCTTTTGAAGCATGTGCTAAATGTATTTATCTGTGAAATGCTTAGTAACAACATTCTTGGGTTTACTATTGTCTCCAGGACTCTTTCTAGTTTGATTTCTTTCAGAATGGTCAAGCAATCTAAATTCAGCAATCTTCTCGTACTGCATACTGAAATTTCTAAGGGGAATAAAGAGTGGTGACCTACCCAAAGGACGAGGCAGGTCTTCTTTTCAACAGTGCAAGTTAACTAACTGGCCGACCAGTCCTTCTCAGCTAGGTCAGAGAGGTTGCAAAAATTAAACGTAGCAGCCTGATTATAGAACATGGAAGAAGTAAAACTACAAGGCCCCTCTCTCCGTCCCCTATGGAATCCTTACCGACCCCTTGGTAGCATGTCACCACCATGGGCAACTCCGGCACTTGGTGAAGGCTATCATGTGCCAAATGGAACTTTCAGCTGCCGAAAACACACCGCGCCCCCTTTAAAAAACAAAAGGCACGGTGCCTTTCTGTTTTCTCGTTAAATGATGTCTGGAAGGGAAGCTGCCACTCTGAAAAATGAACCTCGCTCTTTTTCCATTTCCTCCCATCTTCCCTCCCAGCACTTGCTCATCTGTTCAGGTGAACTGCAGGCGGATTCATTACATCTTTCTCTTTGACACTTCAGCTGTTTCAGTGCCTGTGGCTTTTCTTCCTTTTCTGATTTTTCTCTTTTCTTGTATTTATTTATTTTTTCTACCATCTCCGTGCTTGCCTGATCAGCACACTGAAAAGGAATGGGGAGGGAAAGCCCAGGAATGGTTAACTAAGCGCAAATTTGGCTTCCAAGTGGTGGTGTTGCTAGTTTTCATTCTTATTGTCTCCAGTGTTTTTTATGTTGGTTTTTTCTTTGCAAGCTTCATCTCCACTGGTCTTGCCGCCATTCCAGGGGTCAGTCTTGCCCTCCGGAGATGAGACAGACATTACCTACCCTTTAAATATCCAGAGTGAGAGTGATCCAGAGTGAGCCACAATCATCATTGGCTTTCAAAGTAGCTGAGCCATGTTCTGAGACCGCTGTGTGCAGATATATCCAATACATATCTCTGGGGACTATCCTGACATATTCATGGCCCCAGATGAGAGCTCCCTAACCAAGGCACTAAATGCACTACCTGACACAAGCCTGATTTGGCCAAATAATCCAGTCCTTGTTTGACACGCATCCTGTTCAGTTTAGATACTGGGATTTTTTTCAAGTCAAAAGCATCTCAAGGATGACTCTGATCAATGAAGACATTCTGGGTGTTTTTTAACCCTCTGAGGGAGATGAGCTTTGCTGGAGTGGAGGGTATCTATGTGCCGTGAGATGAGGAATTTTAGGTCCTGTGTAGTAGCATTGTACAGTGACCAAGAGAATCCATTAACAAAGATCATTTTTATGCATTCTGAGTTTTCAGTCTCTCGCCCTACAGCATTCCGAGATGTGCAGTCCTATTATCCTAACTGGACGTTTAGAAAACCCAGACCAAGACTCCATCGGCCCAGTACTAATGCTGCCTTCCTGGTCCCTAGATTGATTTGTGCAGTTTTGTTTTGGGGAATCCTGTAGGTGAGCTCCAGGACTTCAGTAAAAGGATCTCCCGCCAGAGCGTCTTCACTTCTGCAGGGTTTAGTATGATGCTGGAAGATATTTTAAATAGTCTAATAACAGAGATTCACACTTGCAAACTGAAAGTTGGACATAAACGTCAAGCAGAAAATATTTGATGTTGGTTGTTTATTATCCCTCAACAGAAAACAAAACCTATGCGCATGAATAAACTTCTCCAGGACAGAGCTAAAGATTCCCGAGACAGCAGTGTAAGAAAACTGCCATTGGCTAAAAGTCACCAGGTATTCAGTCAGCCATTTATTTATTTATTTTTTATTTATTTAAATCGCTTATATACCGCGCTCTTCGACATCAGTGCGGTTTACAAAAAACAAGAGGTATTTTACGGTGTGGGTTAACACCGTATTACATATAACAGGTAGCTTAACTTGGATAACAGTAATAACTATTTACATTTGTAAGAACAGTATCAGTATTTACATTCGTAATAACAGCATGATATTCACACTTATATACAAATACGTGAGGGAAGGGATGCGTGAAGTCGGGCTATGTTACGGGAGGTGGGGTTGGTGGGTGTTCCTCTGGGTAGTATTTGAGGAAGAGATAGTGTTTCAATTCTTTCCTGAATTTAGTTAGGTCCGGGATTGCTCGGATATCGGGTGGAAGAGCGTTCCAGCATCTGGGAGCGCAGAGACTGAAGGCCCTGTTTATGGTTGTCTGAGCACTGTGGGTCATTGCTTTGGGGATTACCAAGGTGTTTATAGCAGTAGATCGTCTGGCTCTATTTGGGGGTGTAATGTGAGTGAGGTCCGCGAGAGAGGCGGGGGCGAGTCCGTTGATGGTCTTGAATGTCAGTAGTAGGGTCTTGAAGGTGATTCTGCTGTGGATTGGGAGCCAGTGGAGGCTTTTGAGGATGGGTGTTATATGGTCTCTCCTGGAGGCGCTATGTAGGACTCTGGCTGCAGCGTTCATGGCGAGCTGGAGTGGGCTCAGGGTGGATTGTGGGAGTCCTTGCAGGATAGCGTTGGCGTAGTCAAGGTGTGGGATGGTTAGTGCTTGGAAGATTGTTCTGAAATCAGCTGGTTGCAGGAGGGGGCGAAGATGTTTGAGTGTCCTGATCTTATGGTATGTTGATTTTACCATGTTGCTCATGTGTGTCTTCATATCCAGTCTGTGATCCAATGTGACACCCAGGTAGCGGATTGAAGGTTTGGTTTGCAGTTCGATTTCTCCAATTTTTAGGCAGGCAGGAGGGGAAAAGTTGGGATTTCTGGAGATGAACAGTACTTCAGTCTTTTTGTGTTGTATTCGAAGATTCTGGTTTAGAAGCCATTTTTCCACTGAGCTAAAACAGTTAGTTAGAGGAGTGAGGTCAGTTTGGTCAGTCTGGAATGGCATGTACATGAGAACGTCATCGGCATAAATCATGCATTCGACGTTGAATGATCTTATGAGGTCACAAATTGGTTGCATATAGATGTTGAACATCAAGGCTGAGAGGGAGGAGCCTTGTGGAACACCTTGTTTCTGGTGGAACGGTTTGGAGGTGGAGGACCCTGTTTGCACGTGTTGCCATCTATCGGACAGGTATGACTTACACCAGGTTAATGCTAGGTCACAGATGCCCTTCTCTTTGAGCCGGCTCAGGAGGGTTTCGTGGCATACTGAGTCAAACGCTGCAGCTATATCCAGGAATATCAGGGCAACTCCATGACGGATGTTATCAATTGCATAAAGTATATTGTTGAAGAGGGTGGTGAGTAGCGTCTCCACACCATGGGATTCTCTGAATCCGTGCTGGCAGTGGTCTAGTGGAGAGGTATCGTTGATGTGTTGTTGAATCTGGTGAAGGACTTCTTTTTCGATTATCTTTGCAAGTAGTGGAATGCTGGCAATTGGTCTATACGATTCTACTTTCTGAGGGTCCAGTTTGTTGTTCTTTAGCAGGGGTCTAATGGATGTGTGCTTGAGATTCAGTGGGAAATAGCCTTTTGTGAAAGATGCATCAAGAAGTCTAGCTATGAATGGACTAAATTCTGTCCGTAGTTCCCTTATCCAGAAGGCAGGACAAGGGTCAGTCTGGGCGGTAGTGGTGTTGATTGTAGAGATTGTGTCGATGATTTGCTCGTTGGATGGGGTGGTGAACATTGGTAATGTCGCTGCTTTTGGTGGATCCACGGTGCAAGCGGGTGGGCCAGTTTTGTCTGTCTGGCATAGTTTTGATTACAAGAAGTCAGCATAGTCTTGGGCGTGAATCTCGGGTGTTTGTTCAGAGCCTGGTTCTTTCGTTAGGTTCTTGACGAGGTTAAATAGGTCATGTGGTTTTCGTAGTGAGCGCATGAGGGTGTCGGTGTGTGCTTGTCTCATTTTCTCAGTTATCGCATCGCGGTGTGTGGATAGCTGGAGGTTTTTATTTATTTATTTATTTAACAGTATTTCTAAACCGCCTTATCTTAATAATCAAGGTGGTATCACAGCAAGCAATCAGGTAAAGTGTGTGTGTTGTACATGCAGTGAAGATGTGTGTGTTGTACATGCAGTGAGGATAAAACTTAGTTGTGTGAGGGATGTGTTGGGTGCTTGATTTGTTTGAGCTATATACAGGGTGGGCTATTTACAGTGGTGCTAGAATCATATTTTATATATATTCAGTTGTTTGGGAGGATTGGGGTGCTGTTATCCATTCTCTTAGGTTATGTGATGTGACCATAGTGCTCTATGAACAGCATGGTTTTCAGTTGTTTTCTGAAGTCTTTGAGGTCTGGAGTTGCCCTTAGATCGTCCGGTAGATTGTTCCATATTGTTGGAGCAGCCATGGAGAGAGCTCTGTCTGTTGTGTCCTTGCGTGTGTGCTTGTACTCATTTGGGGTGCTGACTCGGTTGCGTGTTTGACTTCTTCTGGGACGTGCGCTGGTTTCCGGTTGTATGAGCAGGTGGAGGCTGTTGGCTGATGTGTGTTCTTTTATCTTAAATAGGTTTATGATAGTCTTGTATCTGATGCGAGCAATGATTGGGAGCCAGTGTAAGTCCTTTAGTGTAGGTGTGATGTGCTCCTGCCTTGCGGCTCCGGATATGATTCGAGCTGCAGTGTTTTGTGCCAGCTGTAGTGGTTTGAGAGCTTGTTTTGGTAGTCCGAGGTATATCGGATTGCAGAGGTTATAGGCTACCTGGTTCTCTGTAGATCGTGAGCGTCTCCATCGCCTTTCAAGTTTTCTGAGAGAGGTCCGTAGCTCATCGGAGTACCATGGGGCGGAAGCTTTTTTCTTTGGGGCTTTCTTGTGGGCTGTACGTAATGCGATGGAACTCAGGCTGTCATTCCAGTTGGAGACTAGTGTATCTGGGCTGGTTGTCGTTATGCTGAAGAGGGGCTGTGTGTTGTGTAAGATGGACTCCTTGTTAAAAGGATGGAACCTTCGTGGGGGTATACTTATGGGTTTTGACATGTTTCCAGGGGGTTTCCTGGGCGGCGAATCTAAGGGAATTTGAAATAAGATTAGCTTATGGTCGGACCAAGGTACTGCGGTGTAGGTAGGTGGGAGGGGGGTGGGGGGTGGAGCTGTGGGCAGGTAGGGGGGCGAAGATCAGGTCCAGCATGTTACCCTTTGTGTGAGTAGGTTCATTGATTAGTTGCAAATAGCCCAGGTCTTTGAGTGCATCTTGGAAAGCTGATGCTTGGGAGACATGTAGTGTTGGTAGATTGAAGTCCCCTAGAATCCAATTCGGGGAGCGTAGGTTTGGGGGGTTACAGGCTAGCTCGATAATCACAGCTAGGTCGTCAGGGGATGATGAAGGGGCTCTGTATACTAGATTGAAGGAGCATTGGTCGTTTGCTATGATTACTATGTTGAGGTTGGTTGTGTTGGTGCTGTTGGAAAGGTGAAATCTGAGGTCGGTTTTTGTGAGTATGAGGACTCCTCCGCCCCTTTTGTTGATTCTGTGGCAGCTGTGCATTGTGAAGTTGGGGGGTAGAAGGTGGTTGATGAGGACCATGGCATCGTTCGATAGCCATGTCTCTGTGATGAAGAGTATATCTAGGTTGTGAAGGGTTAGTAGGTCGGTGATGACGGGCCATTTATTGTGGACTGAGCGCACGTTTATGAGAGCGACTTTTAAGTCTTGTGAGGGTAAGTTCTCTTTTTTTACCCTTGTGGTGTGTTGGATTGCGATGTGTAGTAGGTGATGATAGGTTGATTGCGAGCCCTCTACTGGCTTGTGGGTGGGGTCTCTTGGCCACCTCCTCCCGGAACCGTGTAGAATAGGTATGTGTTTGTGGGTGTTGGTGAGAGCTAAGGAGCTAGTGACCAGTTCCAAGAGAATGTAGCTACAAATTATTGTTGCAGTTGTGTGAGCCATTCTAGGAGTGACCTGTCTATGTTTGCAGTGGCGTGTGCGCTGGGGGTATTGGGATGGGCTATGGGTAATAGCAGGGTTGTTAGGATAACACTGTTGTAGCAGGCTACTGGCAACAGTGAAATGGAACGAGTATATTGGGCTACTGGTGTCGGTGCGATGGGACAGATGTTTCAGGCTATTGGTAACAATGAGAGTGGTACAGCTATAGCAGGCTACTGGCAACAGTAAAGAGGCACAGATGTAACAGGCTATAGGCCACAGTGAGAATGGAATAGCTATCTCAGGCTACTGGCAACAGTAAAATGGCAATGATGTCACAGTGAAAATGGAACAGCTATCTCAGGCTACTGGCAACATTAAAATGGCAATGAAGTCACAGTGAAAATGGAACAGCTATCTCAGGCTACTGGCAACAGTAAAATGGCACAAATATATCAGGCTACTGGCAGGGATATATCAGGTTATTGGCAATGGTAATGATGTCACAGTTATATCAGTTACTGACAACAGTAGAGAGTAATCAGAGGAGCAGTAGATACGTTGGTGTGTTAAGATAAAGGTAGGGAACGTAGAGCCAGTTCTAATGTGCTACTGTTAATGGAAGTGATAGCGTAAAGGTCTTATGTTATGTCTGTATAGGCGGTTGATACTTGCATTGGTTGAGAAGTTGGGTGAGTTGATAGTGAGAGCGAGCTCGACCCAGGGGGAGCTCAAGCTGTCGGGAGCTTTGCAGGGTGTAGGAGTTCTAATGGAGGTCGCTCTGTCGTCTTGGTGTAGGGCCGCTGCCTAAGGGCCGTGCCAAAGGGCCCTCTGGCGAGGCCCTCAGGCACGGGCCCGTCAGGCACGGGTGCGCCTGTGGCGCTCCTTTAAGTAGTCGGTGCTCAGCCCCGATTGGGCAGCACGAGGTCGGGTCAGCGTTGCTGTGTTGAGCTGTGTTGTTCACCTCCCTCCTGGAAGGGCTGCACGAAGAGGCTTCGATCCGGGTAAGCTCTCCTTTAAGTAGTCGGTGCTCAGCCCCGATTGGGCAGCACGAGGTCGGGTCAGCGTTGCTGCGTTGAACTGTGTTGTTCACCTCCCTCCTGGAAGGGCTGCACAAAGAGGCTTCGGTCCGGGTAAGCTCTCCTTTAAGTAGTCGGTGCTCAGCCCCGATTGGGCAGCATGAGGTCGGTCAGCGTTGCTGCGTTGAGCTGTGTTGTTCACCTCCCTCCTGGAAGGGCTGCACGAAGAAGCTGCACACACAGCTCAGGAATTTAGCAGGACTGAGGCCATACTGCCTTTAGCCCTCCAGATCATGGCAAGAACTTTGACCCTGCTCTCTTATCCTAGGCACCTGTGCCTCTGTGGGAAACATACTCACTGACTGGCTAGTAGCTTGGATTTATTAAAAGCACAGGAACAATAGATTAAATGATTCTGTGCATCAAGCCTCTAATAAAGAGAAAGAATGTCATCAAACATTTATGGGTTGTTGACTGGCAGCTTTGGTCCATTCTTGCTCTCATATGCTTTTTCTCGCTATCTTTCTTGCTCCCTCCTCGTCTTTGATTAACTGAGCAGCGTGATTCCCTTTTCCCCAGATCATAAGGATGGACCTTCGATTCAATACCTAGCAGCACTCTGCGTGGCAAAGACTGTACTTTTGATTTCATTTCTAGACTGGAAGGTTTGTCTGTTGTGGGATTCGGTGTGTGGTGTGAAAAAACAGCTTATCTCCTTCTCTTGAAGTTGGAAAAGGGCCCAACGAGTTTCAGGTTTCTGAAGGACTGCAAGCCCTGTTCTGGCTCCGTTAGTGACCTAGGCAATGAGAACAGCTCCACCTTACAGGAGAACACTGGGAACTTTGTAAACACTATAACACTACTGTATCAGAAAAGCACCAGGATCAAGACCCAGACATCACCAGGGGCATTCCCATTTCGATTCATAACTGGATGTGAGGAAACTCGGCATAGTGGTAAAGGAGAAAAAAACCAGATTGGCATTGAAGCTAGAGCTGTCAGTTCCAAGCAATTATTCTGCGAAATGTGTGGAAGGGGAGATGCAATCAGAGTCCAAGTATAAGTGGAAGGTGATCTGCATGAACTGGTAGGCAGCCGTACTGGGCAGGCTAGATGGACCATCCTGGTCTTTATCTGTTGTCATATGTTAGAAAGATACAGAAATACCTTGATAAATTGTCTATACATGTTACATCTATTTGAACTCTGGAAGGAAGTTCTCTTTGGCACAAAGCAAATACTGAGCGTTAGCAGTAAGTTTGAGAGACTGAGATCATACCCTACATATCCTAGCTTAGGAATACAGTTCATTGCTGACATGGAATGTGCAAAGCTAACCCATTTGGAAACATTTTCCCATGCTGATTTCTGAAAGGATCCCATATTTATGGTTGTTCATATATTTTATGGAAAAAGGAGATAGAACAGCTTTTAAACTAGATAATAAGGGAAAACCAACAGTTGTCCAAAAACACATGTTTCGGAAGGATGTATCCTTGGAGGATACTAGCAAAATAGGGTATCCCGATAGAGAGGTTCCAATAAAGATAAAAGTCACCTAGATGCTCTTAAGTACACAGCAGACAGAGCAGAAATATTCCCAATTACCCCATCACCTGATAACCAGATTAATATGAATAAAAATAACCTCTAAAATTCCTGAATGCAAATGCTAAAAATCTAAAAAATAAGATGGGAGAGCTAGAATATATAGCACTAAATGAGAGGTTAGATATGATTGGTATCACAGAGATCTAGTGGAAGGAGGACAATTAATGGGACACTGTGATACCTGGGTACAAACTATATCACAATGATAGAGTAGATCAAACTGGTGGAGGGGTTGCGCTCTATGTTAGAGAGGGCATTGAGTGACACAAGATTAAACTTTTGCAGGAAATAAAATACACTGTAGAATCTCTATCAATAAAAATTCCATGTAAAAAGGGGAAGACGATGGCAGTGGGGGTGTACTACCAACGGCCTGGCCAGAATGAACAAATGGATGATGATGAAATGCTAAAAGAAATCAGGAAAGCTAACAAAAATTACAGCGCAGTATTAATAAAGGGTGATTTCAATTACCCTGGTATTGACTTGGTCAGTGTCATGGCAAGACATGCTAAGGATATAAAGTTTCTAGATGAAATAAATGTCTGCTTCTTAGAGCAGCTGATTCATGAATCGACAAGAGGGGAAGCCATTTGGAACTAGTCCTTAGTGGAATACAGGGTCTGGTGTAAGAGAAGGATTTTGGGGCCACTTGGCAATAGTGATCAAAGCATGATCACATTTCATTTAATAAATGAAGGCAGGACAGCAAGGAAATCCACAATACTATCTTTTAACTTGCAAAAGGGAGACTATGATAAAATGAGGAAAATAGTTAAGAAAAAACAAAAAAGGAGCAGCTGCAAAGATTAAAGATTTACATCAAGTACAGTACTGTTTAAAAATACTATCTTGGAAGCCCAGATCAAATGTATTCTATGCTTTAAAAAAAGTGGAAGGCAGGCCAAAAAACTGCCAGCATAATTTAAAGGTGAGGTTAGAGAGGCTATTGTAGTTAAAAAAGCATCTTTCAGGAAATGGAAAAAGGAGGAAGATGCAAGGAAGTTACCCATGCCTGAAATGGTATTTCAAGGCGATGCATCGGAAGCATTGAAAGAAATATCGATAAACCGGGAAGATGTATTACAACTATTTGATAAACTGAGGAGTATACATCCGAGGGTGTTGAAAGAACTGAAATATGAAATTGCACACCTACTATTAGTAATCTGTGAACTATCATTAAAATCAACTATAGTACCTGAAACATTGGCCATTTGCCAATCAACACCAATTTTTAAAAAGGGTTCCAGGGGTGATCCGGGAAAATAGACCAGTGAGCCTGATGTCAGTACCGGGCAAAATGGTAGAAACCATTATAAAGAACAAAATTACTGAACATGCTATATAGTCATGGTTTAATGAGAGAAAGCCAATATGGATTTAGCCAAGGAAGGTCTTGTCTTACTAATCTGTTATATTTGTTTGAAGATGTGAATAAACAGGTTTGATTCCCACTAACACTCCTTATGGCCTTGGGCAAGTCACTTAACCCTCCATTGCTCAGAAAAATCAAGTTATCAATGTCCCTGTTTAATGTACATTTACCAAGTTTAAGTTACAATGTAAACCGCTTTGATTGAAATGATAAAGCGGAATAAAAAAACTGTTAAATAAATAAATAAAATAAACATCTGGATTTCAGAAAGCCTTTGCCAAGGTCCCTCATGAGAGACTCTTCGCAAAATTAAAAAGTCATGAGATAGGAGGCAGTGTACTATTGTGGATCAGGAACTGGTTAAAAGATAGAAAGCAGAGGATAGGGCTAAATGGCCAATTTTCTCAATGGAGAAAGGATGAATAGTGGAGTACCCCAGGGATCTGTGCTGGGTCTGCTGCTTTTTAACATATTCATAAATGACCTGGAAATAGGAATAATGAGTGAGGTTATCAAATTTGCAGATGACACAAAATTATTCAAAGTTGTTAAAACCCAAGAGGATTGTTAAAAATTGCAAGAAGACTTTGATAAATTGGAAGACTGGACTTCAAATGGCAGATGAAATGTAATGTGGACAAGTGCAAAGTTATGCACCTAATAAGGAACAACCCAAACTATGGTTACACGATGCAAGGTTCCACATTAGAAACCACTACCCAAGAAAAAGATTTAGGCTTCATTGTGGATAACATGTTGAAACCCTCTGCCCAGTGTGCAGTGGTGGCCAAGAAAGCAAATAGAATGCTAGGTATCATAAGGAAAGGAATGGAAAATAAAACAAAGGATATTATAATGCCTCTGTATTGTTCCATGGTACGACCGCATCTTGAATATTGTGTGCAATTCTGGTCACCGTATCTTAAAAAGGATATAGCAGAATTAGAAAAAGATACAGAGAAGAGCCACAACAATGATAAAGGGGATGGAAGGATTCCCCTATGAGGAAAGGCTTAAAAGGTTAGGGTTCTTCAACCTGGAAAAGAGAAGGTTGAGGGGAGATATGATAGAAGTCTATAAATTAATGAATGGAGTGGAACGGGTAAACGTAGATTGATTGTTTGCATCATCAGAATATAGAAAGACTAGGGGACATGCAATGAAGCTACAGGGTAATCTATTTAAGACTAATAAGAGAAAATATTTTTTCACTCAACATGTAATAAAACTCTGGAATTCGTTACCAGATGATATAGTAAAAGCTGTTAGTGCAGATGAGTTTAAATAAGGTTTGGACAAGTTCCTAGAGGATAGGTCCATAAAGCATTATTAAACAAGACCCGGGAATCCACTGCTTGCCCCGGGACGAGGATTGTGGGACCTATGTGCCTTTTTGGGAGCCTATTCGGTACTTGTGACCTGGATTGGCCACAGTTGGAAACAGGATACTGGGCTTCATGGACCTTAGTCTGACCCAGTATGGCATATCTTATGTTCTTATGACTCTTCATTTCATATTTTGCCTTAGTTTTACAAGGGTGCAAGTCTCAGAGCCTGCAAGAGAAGATTCCATTAAGTCTTGCTTCTTCTATTCTGAATTTCCAGCTTCAGCAGTTGAGATGTGATTCCTATTCTTTCCAAAGGTGGCAACCTACTTTTCAAGTTAGTAAATTATTTTTGAGTTAGCCACCTGGCACCATTGTGCTATTACATTTTCCAACCAGCTTTCAGCCCCCACATTTTAATCTAGGACAGTGTTTCCTAGAGTTCTTCTAGAGGTGCACCTAACCAGTTGAGTTTTCAGAATGGTCACAGTAAGTGTACATGAGATAGGTGTGCACTCACTGGAGAACCTGCAAATGCAAGTCTCTCTCATGCAGAAACATTGTGGCAATCCCAAAATTCTGGCTGGCTAGTTGTGCCTCTAGGACAAGGTTGGGAAACATTGGTCTATGACACCTTCATAAACATGCAATAACAAACATAAAGCCGGTGCCTGGGGAAAAGGCGGAATTATTTTGAAATTTGAGGTTTTTGATAAAGAAAGAATTGTTGCCACACAATCTCTCAAAGAACTAATACTTAAAATCCTAATACTATCTATTTCCTCCCACTGTTGTCATTTTATTATACTCTGTCACTGCTGTAAGAGGCCCTAAATAGCAGAAAAAAAGAACATAGGAACATAAGATATGCCATACTGGGTCAGACCAAAGGCCCATCAAGCCCAGTATCCTGTTTCCAACAGTGGCCAATCCGGGACATAAAAGTACTTGTCAGGTTCCCAAAGGGTATCCAGATTTCATGCTGCTTGTCCAATGGGTAAATAGTGGATTTCCCCAGTCCTCTTTAATAATGGTTTATGGACTTTTCCTCCAGGAACTTGTTCAAGCCTCTTTAAAATCCAGCTACACTAACAGCTTTTACTACATTCTCTGGTAACAAATCCAAGAGTTTGATTATGCGCTTAGTGAAAACATATTTTCTTTGATTAGTCTTAAATGTGCTACATTGTAGCTTCAGTGCATGTGCCCTCGTCTTTCTACTCTTTTGAAGGGGTAAACAACCGATCTATGCTTACTTGTTTCACTCCGTTCATTATTTATAGAGTACTACTTTTGGTTCCACATGGAAAATATACTACCCATGAACTGATGGACACTAAGGTGCAGCCAGGACCTCAGGAGTACATAATGGCATTTTCCACTAGCCAAGGAGCCATTTTGGTATTTGTTCTGATATGCAGGGTCAGCTCAACCATTAGGCAAGAGTAGGCAGTAGTCCAAGGCGCAGCCTCTGAGGGCAGCAAAGGGAAAACAGATTTTGACAGCCCCCCAAACTCAAAGAGCCATCAACACATTCTTTTACCGTACCTGCAGGAAGAGCAAGCACGCCCATACAGACAAAGTAAAGTTTAACATTTAAAAGTATGACGTCCAATTATGCATTTTCACAGGAGTGTTGGGAGAAGGATGATGTTGGGATGATTATGACTATTGAGTTTAATTATCAAAATCTCGGGAGGTGGCATTAGACTGAAAGTTTGCCTAGGGCACCCAATACCCTTGGCCCTGGCCCTGTTGATGTGAGAATAAAAAAAAAATAATGTCTGTATAATTCTGAAATCAAAAGCAACATGAGCAAACAAGAAAAAGAAAACCCCGTTGAGTGAGGCATAACGTACGTATGTCTGATAACGTCATGGTAAACAAAATGGTGGCCTACGGCGCTGTGTATTGAAATGCTGTATAAAGATTTTGAAAAAGCGACTGCATTATGGATATGCCAAAAAATGTATTTATTGCATAAAATCAAATGTATATGCATAATGGAATGAAATAAATGAAAAATTACAAATTAAATAAAGGAAAATGAAACAAAAAATGTTGGGACTGCACACCCCCAGATAGCAGAGCAATATCACCATTCACAGCCTATTTTTCCAGTCTGAATAGACAGCAACCCCAGAGGATGGCTATCATGGGATGAGAGCTGCCCACCTCTTTTCCAAACCGGTTGCAATGTTCCTTGGACCTTCCTTGCCAAGAGACCTTGCAGAGGCTTGCTAAGGGTTGGCTGAGGGCGATGTCCCAGTTCCTTGCTCTGTCTTTATGGACAACTCATCACCAATCCTACAGTCATCCTATCCTCTACAAGCCAAATTCCGAACCCTATTCCCCACACAGCTGCCAAGCTGACCAATTGTAAGAGAGAGACTTTAGGCTATTTCTGGATTTCTGACAACCTTAACCTGATGCATCATGGGGTTGGCAGCACTAATATGAATGAGTAGAATGAAGACTACAAATACCACAGAGCTTTGGGAAATAACTTCAAAATAAAATTAAAACTGGGGACCGCAGTTCTATCCCCAAAGTTGGTCTGTGCCAAGAGTTCAGCATGGCAGACACCTTTTTATGATGTCTGCCACCAAGTGGTGGAGGGAGTCTATGTGTTCTGTACATGACTCACGCTCTTCTTTGGTTGCAGCCATTTTGCAGCGCGCAGGCACATGAATACCAACCAGTATTGTAAAGTCAGCGCTGCTGGTGCAGCATAGTTCTGCCCACTCAGCTTGTGAATTCCTGCAGAGTTGAGTTAGTGGGAATCAACGTGCGGCCCTGCCCCGCTTTGATTTATCTGCTGACATGATTTCCATTCCCCGCCCCTTCTTTCCCTCCTTTTGTGTTATTTTAATTAACAGAGTGCTCTTCCGAGCGAACCAGCTGCCACATAAACTGTAAACTGTCTCTGTGCACAGGAAGTTACCAGGACTTAAAACAATAATCAGCCTGGATCTACTACTCACGCTCGCTCTGCTGGTGGACAAGAACCATCTACAGAGTGATCTTGTAAATCTGCATTATGAAATGCTTTCCAGAATCTGGTCTGCCAAAGGGATAAAGAGATTTTCTCTGACTAGGATATTGAATGTGAACAGTTGCTGAATTTTCTAGTTCAACTACTTCAGTACAGACATGATGTCTGCAATCTGCCACTTATGACAATTATGTAATTGGTCTGATTGTTAATTGCAATGTATTGAACTGTTTCTTTTTCCATAATGTTTCTTTAGTTTAAAAGAAAAACAAAAAACTCTTTCTGATTCTGCTTTCCCGGTATATTTGTAAAAATATATATAAAAAAAATCACAGTGTGGAAATGAAATTAAAAACACATTATCTGTTATATTTGCTGAGTAAACATGACAAGAAAGTTCCCATTTGTTACAAATAGATAGTACCCAGGGTACAAACTGATGGATTTGTTGATTTAAGGGACAAGATTACATGTGGTTGTAGGCAGGTTACTTCTGTTCTCCATCACCTCAAACTGTACTAACAATTTTATTTAAGGTGGGTGAAAAGCATTGCAAGAAGGCTAATAAGGTCACAGCAAAACCCACATAAATGGTATTACATTTAGATGTCCAAAGTTATGAAAATGACATCTAGCTACCTAAAAGAAAATCATGTCTCTGGCCACTCGCTCAGACAGGCCAGTCTGAGAAGCTTGGAAACATGACGGGCATTTGGGATTGCCTGAAAATTTGGTAGACACTTTACTAATTCCAATAGCTATCAAAGTACAGATTTTACATATAAGAACATAAGAAATGCCTCCTGGGTCAGACCAAGGTCCATCAAGCCAATATCTTGTTTCCAACAGTGGCCAATCCAGGCCACAAGGACCTGGCAGGTTCCCAAAGAGGCAGACAGGTTCCTCAATGCCTGTCCCGGAGCAAGCTGTGGATTTCCTGGATCCTCTTCAATAATGGTTTATGGACTTTTCCTCTAGGAACTTGTCCAAACCTTTTTAAACAAACAGCTACATTAACAGCTTTTACGACATCCTCCGGTAACAAATTCCAGAGTTTGATTATATCTTGCGTAAAAAGATATTTTCTCTTATTAGTCTTAAAATGGGTTACATTGTAGCTTCATTGCATGTCCCCTAGTCTTTCCACTTTTCAATGGCATAAACAACAGATCTACGTTTACCTGTTCCGCTCCATTCATTAATTTATAGACCTCTATCATATCTCCCCCTCATCCATCTCTTTTCCAAGCTGAAAAGCCCTAACCTTTAAGCCTTTCCTCATAGGGGTATCCTTCCATCCCCTTTACCATTTTGGAAGCTCTTCTCTGTACCTTTTCTAATATTGCGACCAGAATTGCACACAAAATTCAAGGTGCGGTTGCACCATGGAATGATACAGAGGCATTATGATATCCTTGGTTTTAATTTTCCATCCCTTTCCTTATGATTCCGAGCATTCTATTTGCTTTTTTATCTGCCGCTGCACACTGGGCCAAGGGTTTCAACGTATTATCGATGATGATGCCTAAATCTTTTTCCTGGATGGTGGTTTCTAAGGTGGAACCTTGCAGCGTGTAACCATAGTTTGGGTTGTTCTTTCCTAGGAGCATAACTTTGTACTTGTCCACATTAAATTTCATCTGCCATTTGGATGTCCAGTCTTCCAATTTTTCAAGGTCCTCTTGCAATTGTACACAGTCTTCTTGCGTTTTAACAACTTTGAATAATTTTGAGTCATCTGCAAATTTGATCACCTCACATGTTATTCCCATTTCCAGGTCATTTATGAATAAGTTAAAAAGCAGTGGACCCAGCAAAGATCCCTGAGGTACTCCACTATTCACCTTTCTCCATTGGGAAAATTGGCCTTTTAGAGGCCTTAGAGGCGCATAGCTTTCTCAACTCAACTCAATATCAGGCCCTGTGTTCATAACAATACTGAAGAAAGTTGACTCGACTGACTGTGGAAATTATCGCTCTGATCCCACATGCCAGCAAGATTCTACTGAAGATCATTTAACAGAGACTACAACTATACTTGGAATGAGAACTACCTGAAGTGCAAGCAGGGTTCAGGAAAGGGCGAGGAACGAGATGTGGATGCGGATGTGAGATGGATCCTTGAAAAGACAAAAGAATACCAAAAGGATATCTATATGTGTTTTATTGACTACAGCAAGGCTTTTGACTGTGTAAACCATGAGAAACTCTGGGCCACATTAAAAAGCATGGGTATACCAGAATATCTGATGCTTCTTGATCAATGTAAAGGTTGTGCAAGCGAACTAACTGTTCGAATGGAACAAGGAGAAACAGAATGGTTTAAAATAAACAAAGGTGTAAGACAAGGCTGCATACTTTCCCCCTACCTGTTTAATTTATATGCAGAACAAATCATCAAGAAGCAGGACTGTATGAAGACAACCAAGGTGAGACAACAACCTTCCCTATGCTGGTAATACCACATTACTGACTGAAAGTGAAAACGATCTGAAACATTTGCTTCTCAAGATCAAGGAACATAGGGGTATGTTTACTAAACTGCGTTAGTGTGATTTGTGTTAGGAGCCACATTAGTGGAAGAAATGCCAAAAAAGGAAATGGGCGGTACATCGTTAGTGATAACGCGCGCTATAACGCGCCGCGCAGCAACGATCGTTGCAAGGCGCGTTACTGCGCGTTAAGCGTAAGAAGGCACGCAGACACCCAAATACAGAAACAGAGCTGTAGCACAATGGTTACTACACAGACCAATGGTACAAGGGTCATGGGTTCGATTCCCCAGTGTGCCTAATGAATAAGGCTGGCTGAGGCGTCATGTGTAACCTTTTGAAAGCCTACTATAATATTTTAATCCACAGTCTGCAGCCGGGTTAATGTTTGCATATGTCAGGAAAATTGTACCTGTCTTATTCAATATGTCCCAATAGTGACGTTCCCTCTGCCATGGTCATGTATTATATACCATTTGATAGGAATATTTAGGCAGAAGTTTGGATCCCGAACGTTTTGGGCTTGGCCTGGAAAGGATTAAGTACTGGGCTGTGAGGAAGTTTAGTTGTACTGTAATAGTGCTGCCAGCAAACACACCCTCACAGTGGCGTAACCTAAGGTGCCACATAAGGCACCCTAGAAGGCACTCCATAGGGCACATTATAAAGTGCGCTGTCTGCCAAGGCACCCTATAATGTCCCCTATAGGACAGCATATAAGGCACCTTATAAGACGCTTTATAGGGCGCCGTATAAGGCGCTTTATAGGGCGCCATATAAGGCGCCCTATAGGGCGCTTTATGAGCCACCCTAAGGTGACAGTACCCTGAGGGTGGTTCTGCTGGCAGCACTAATATATAATAAAAATAGACAATGCCTAAGACAGCCCTATCGATGAACCCCACTGTGGGTTGTGAACCCATGAACTCTGGCTCCATGGGCAGTGAAGTAACCAGTGGGCTAGAGCTGCTAATAAACACCTGGCTGGCTACAGGAGGACTGCACGGCACCACACCCACATTCTGCTGTGGTTACCAGGGAGATTACATACCACCACCCAACCCACCCACCCTCTGGGGCTCAGGGTGGGGGACAGGATCTCCCGCCCACAGATCCACTTTCTACCCCCCTGCAATGGTGGCAGTAGAGGGGACCATCACCCCAGTCCTGCTAGGGATCAAACACCCTACAGGGCAGGCAATGCAGAGCAGTATACATCCATAGCGCAATAGCAGACAGACGGCAGGTCTGGAAATGCTCAGCTGCCCCCCACCATTATCTGACATTCTCCAGCAGCAAGCCTCCAGCCGCTGCACCCTGCACGGTGTTCCAGCAAGACACATACTAGCTGCAGACAGTCCGCCAGCTAGTCCATAGTGCATGGTCCTGGAGGAGATGCATGTACCCAGAACGGGGATATCAGCATACACACCAAGCAGATAAGTCAGTGATTGGGCCCCAAAAGGAAACCCATAAACATCACATAAGAGAAATACTATATAGCACTATGGGGGAACCTAGCCATGCTGTGGTCACTGCACAGTCAGGGTGAGAGTGACCTCCCAGCAGGACATGCTATGGCCACCCTGTCCGTGCAGGTGGTACCGGGCACTACAATGTCCGGCCATTGCCCTATGCCCTGTGCAGATGCGGCCAGGCCAGGCCAGGCCAACCCTATCCAGGCTATTCCCACGGTACCTTGCTCCTCATTATGCACATTGGCAGGCCAATACTGGCAACAGTGCTAGCAGTGTGGGCTGTGGAGGGTGTTGGCAGCCACCACACACTGGATAGACAGACACACACTCCCCACACCTATGCCAGCATTGTGCAACTATAGAGGTGTTGGGCAGCCCAGGCCACCACACCAGTCCTGGGCACAGTGCAGGCATGGCTATGGTACGCAATACTGTAGGAGTCACCCCCCAGATTGATAAACACTGTCAGACACAAGACCTGTAGCACACTCCACAGACATCAGAAAGGTTGCTATGATGCAGCTTACTCAGAAAATTGTACTTAACCTAGGAATTGCTATCTGCCAGTAATCATAGCAACCTTTGATAGTTGTGTACCATATTCCCAGGTTTAGAGCGGCATTACTAAGGTATGCAAGTGCTAGTATTGGGAGATGCACGCAGAGCCCAAAGTCCTGCCTCTCCAGGAGGCTTTGGATAATGGGGCCTGTGGGTGCGAGTGTGTCTGCCCCTGTTGGCTGCTGCTTTACGGCAGAGGTTCCCAACTCCAGTCCTGCAGTGCAAAACACTGTTCGGGTTTTCATGCTGTCCCTCATGAATATGCATGAGATACATCTGCATACCATGGGGGTGGCGCATAGAAATGCAGCACAGACATCTTTATCAGAGGCAGCATGGAACCTGAATGGTGTTTGGCCCTCCAGGACTGCATTTGGGAGGCTCTGCTCTAGGTAATGTGCATGCTTATGGTGTCTGTGCTCTGTAGGGTAAAATGTAGGTGTTTTGGGCATGTTTACGTCATCTGCAAGAAAGGTTCTGTCTGTATTAGCACGTTATAGTAGTGGGTAAAATATGAGGACTGGGTTGGCGGAAACCACAGCTGGGACTTGAACCTGTGACCTTCTGCTTCTGAATACACTGGTTTTGTGCACTGCACCACCATGTTATCACAGAGATGGTGCATTCCCTGGTGATACCATGACTGTTGGTCAGACAGGGCCTGTCTGTTGCAGTGCATGGCACCCACCTACACAGGGCTAGGCCACGGTCTGCTCTGGATAGCTGCCACTGCCCCCTCCACCACCAGTATCCCTCAGCCACCATGCTGACATGCCCTTCTGCTGGTGCAGCTGGTGGTGCGCAGTCTCAGGCCATCCAGTGTGAAGGTAGGCGGCTGCCTATGGTGTGGGTTCTGGGGTAGGGGTGCCTGCATAGACGTCCATGCTCCCCCCCAGCCCGCCTGCCAATGTTCCGTGCCCTTGGGGGTAGCTGTTGGGTACTATCCCCTGTGACACTTTGGGAAACACACTCGTGCCCATGTTGGGCCTTCAGCAGTTACTGTCTGGCTGCTCCGCTGTTCCAGCATTCGTATGGGCCACCTAGGCATCACCCTAGTCCGCACTGTGGCCCAGCTCCACCACAGCATGTGCCGCCTGCGGCCCTCTGTATCCCCTTCTATGGCATCTGTCCAGTTGCCATTCCAACATGCCCGCCCTGATGTTGTGGGACATGTGCACCTGTCCGATGGTGGGGAAACCCTGAGCAGCGCTATGTCACTGTGGGCTCATTCACCTTGTATGGAGACGGCGTATAGACCCTTCCACGATTTATATCTGTTCTAGGGAGCTTACTCGGGGGGGGGGGAGGGGTTGATGTTTCTCATTGATACCACTATTGGCCAGCTTGGTTATTGTTTTTTTCCAGTCTGTTGGGGTCATTTTCAGTGTTTCTGTGCCCTTTTGTTCTGTGCACATGTATCACACTTATCACTGTTTTTTGGTTTCCCTGCCTGGGCTGTACATTACTGACACTGAAATGGTTTCTCTCCCCTGTAATGTGCCTTTAACGGCAGGTTTTCATTCGCGTTGGAATTCAGCCCTGAAATTTAGCACGTTAGTGTGAGGGGAGCCTCTCCCCGCCCACTCTCCGCCCATTGACTCCTTCTCTCCGCCCTCTCTCCACCTTCTGCGGTGTTTTACCGTGCCGCGGAGCATTACGATCGTTAGCGCGTCATAACACGCGTTATGACGCGCTAACGATCGTTAACGTTACATAACGTGCGTTATGATGTGCTAACGATCGTTAACATTACATAATGCGCGTTATGTACGTTTACTGCAGTTTAGTAAACATACCCCATAGTCTTAAAATGCACCTGCACCTTAACATGAAGAAGATAAGATCCTGACTACTGGAAAAATCATTATGTTCATCCTTGATGAAGGCAAAATAAAAATAGTACACAGTTTTAACCTGCTTTACTTAATTACTGTATGTATGTATTAGTATTTAGCTCACGCCTTTCCAGTATGTTTATGTTTATTTTTATTAACTTAATATACCACTAAACGAAAAACATCATAGCGGTTTACATAATGTAAAATAAAGAAAAAACATAAGGTAAAGGAAAAAGAAAGGAAATTACAATGGTGGATAGGAAAGCATACCTAAACAGATTCATACGACAGGACTAAGAGGAGGAGAGAGAGGGACGAGACAAGGGAGGGCAAGGTCACGTAAAGGGATCATGGAGGTCAAAGGGCAAAGAGATGAGTTTTGAGGCTGTTCTTGAAGGTAGTGTGTCCCTGCTCAAGCCGGAAAGAGGAGGGCAGGGAGTTCCACAGGGCGGGGGCGAGGAAGAAAAAGGCAGAGGAGGGGGTGGATTGGAGGTGAGCACGAGTGGGTGAGGGAAGATGTAGGCGGTTGAGATGGAGGGATCGCAAGGAGCAAGCTGGGGTAAGAAGGTGAACAAGATCAGCCAGATACTGAGGGGAGTGGGTGTGGAGAACACAGTGGAGGAGTACCAGGATTTTGAAGTGAATGCGGAATTTGATAGGAAGCCAGTGAAGACGGATGAGAAGAGGAGTAATATGGTCGCGCATGGAGGAGTGAAAATTGAGTCGGGCAGCAGTATTTTGGATACGTTGGAGACGGTGAAGTTGCACGGAGGGGAGACCAGATAAAACCGAGTTACAGAAGTCAATGCGGGACATGACCAGTGACAGAAGAAGGGTAGTAAGTGCCTGTGCAGAAAGAAAAGGCCTGATAGCACGAATCTGATGAAGGAAGAAAAATGAAGTCTTTGAAACGTGAGCAATGTGATCCCGAAAGGTCAACCTGGGGTCAAAGAGGACTCCCAGGTAGCGAAAGGAAGAGACTAGAGGGACAGGCGAGCCAGAGAAGGAGGGGGAAAGTAGGGGGGGGGGGAGTACTATCGCGGGAGAACCAGATGGCAGTAGCAGTTCGAGGTGAATTACATTCAGGTATGTTAGTTATTTTCCTGTCCCCAGAGGGCTTACAATCTAAGTTACAGTCAAGAAATCTGACAATGCATTGCTCTTGGCAGAATGGCTATGAACAACCTAGACAAGATTTTAAAGTGCATACGAAGATTTGACTTATACAAACCATGGAATTTTCAATAACGTCATAAGGATGTGAAAGTGGGATAGTGAAGACGAAAGAAAGGAAGAAAATTGATGCCTTTGAATTATAGCGCTGGCGAAGAATACAGGGCCCAATATTCAGTGCTAGTGGCTGGAGCGATTACAGCAGTTAGCCACTGGCGCTGAACATTAAATGTGGATATTCAATGCCTGGGTCATATCCAGCCCCATCAATGAATATCCGGAGTTGCCGCAAAGCCCGATCGCTAACCAGGCAGCAGCGATATGGAGCCACTGCCTAGTTAGGGACACGCAGTTGAAGTTAGGCCAAGGTTTCCTGCACCTGCTTTCACTGCAGATCGCAAACCGAGCAGTGGCTCAATATCGCCGCTGACTGGTTTGCGGTCAGCTCTGCCTCCGCTCCACCCTGGAATGCTCCCAACACACCCTAGTGCTAAGCAGTTAGCATCGGGGTGTATAGTGGCGTTACTCAGAGATATTCAGCGGAACTAACTGGGTTAGTGCCACTGCATAACCCACTTAGGGGCATTTACATGGTTTACATGTAAATGCCTTGGAATATTGGGCCTACAGTGAATATTATGGACTGCCCAAAGAACAAATCATTCGGTACTACAGCAGATCAAACCTAAGCTTTCCTTGTAAGCTCAAGTGACAAGATTTCAAGTTTCATAGTTTGGACAAATCATATGAAGAGAAAGATCTTTAGAGAAAGACATCATGTTTGACAAGGTTGTAGCTCAACACAAAAGAGGAAGACCAGCAATTCAATGGAGCAAAACAATAACAGCAGCTATGGATGCCATTCCATCAACAATTAGCCGCCTGACTCAAGACCAAATACAGTTTAGGACAACTATCCAAAGGTTTGCCATGAGTCAACCTCAAGATGGCACTTAACAACAACAAGAGTATATGAATATTTATTTATTTGGCTGCACTTTTATTTTGCTTTTCACCGGGTCAAAGCGGTGTACATAGAACAAAGTTTAACATTTCCATGGAAGTGTAACTATTTACATTAACAATTTAACTAGGACATTTCATCCTAAACATATTTAAATAACTATCTTAATTGATTGATGGAGAATGTCTGTAATGAAAGGGAGGGGTTAGGTGGGGGTTCCAAAATGCAAGGTGAACAGGTGGGTTTTGAGGAGAACATAAGAACATAAGATATGCCATACTGGGTCAGACCAAGGTCCATCAAGCCCAGTATTCTGTTTCCAACAGTGGCCAATCTAGGTCATATGTACCTAGCAGTTTCCCCAAGAGACATGATAGAAACCATCATAAAGAATAAAATTACTCAGCATGTAGATAGTCACAACCTAATGGGAGACAGCCAACATGGCTTTAGACAAGGAAGATCTTGTCTTACTAATCTGTTATGTTTTTTTGAAGGAGTGAATAAACAGGTGGACGAAGGTGAGTCGGCTGATATTGTGTATCTGGACTTTCAGAAAGCCTTTGACAAGGTCCCTCATGAGAGACTTTTAGCAAAACAAGAGTCATGGGATAGGAGGCAGTGTACTATTGTGGATCAGGAACTGGTTAAAAGATAGAAAGCAGAGGGTAGGGCTAAATGGCCAATTTTCCCAATGGAGAAAGGTGAATAGTGGTGTACCCCAGGGATCTGTGCTGGGTCCGCTGCATTTTGACATATTCATAAATGACCTGGAAAGTGGAATAACGAGTGAGGTTATCAAATTTGCAGATGACACAAAACTATTTAAAGTTGTTAAAACCCAAGAGGATGGTGAAAAATTGCAAGAGGATCTTGATAAATTGGAAGACTGGGCATCAAAATGGCAGATGAAATTTAATGTGGACAAGTGCAAGGTTATGCACCTAGGGAAGAACAACCCAAACTATGGTTACACGATGCAAGGTTCCACATTAGGAACCACCACCCAGGAAAAAGATTTAGGCGTCATTGTGGATAGCATGTTAAAACCCTCGGCTAACGTGTAATCAAACTCTGGAATTTGTTACCGGAGGATGTAGTAAAGGCTGTTAGTGTAGCTGGGTTTAAAAAAGGTTTGGACAAGTTCCTGGAGGAAAGGTCCATAAACCATTATTAAGAAGTGACCAAAGATATCAATGCTTGACCCAGTACAAGCATTGTGGAACTTGTTTCTCTTGGGGAAACTGCTAGGTACATGTGACCTAGATTGGCCACTGTTGGAAACAGAATACTGGGCTTGATGGACCTTGGTCTGACCCAGTATGGCATATCTTATGTTCTTATGTTCCCCCTTTTATATGGAATTTCAATCCATATAGATTCTACAGAAGATTTTGTTTCCTGCAAAACTTTACTCCTTTCTGAGTCAATGCCCTCTCTAACATAGAGTGCAACCCCTCCACCAATTTGACCAGCTCTATCATTACGAGTTTGCGAGAATGAGAGAAGATCCTTGGTGTTCCTTATAAGGACAGGGAGAGAGTTCCATATGGTAGGTGCGTGAGGTTCAGAGCATCTGGCGCATGCTTGTTGGGTGCTTCTTGGTTTTGTGTGAGGGGTGGCTAGGAGGTTCATGGTGAAATGCCTTATGGGTCTGTTAGTTTGGGGTAAATTAATGAGTGTTTGTAGGTATGGGACGATAGGTTGTTGAGTGTCTTGAATGTCATTAAGAGGATTTTGTATTGCATTCTGCACTGTAGGGGGAGCCAGTGAAGTTGATAAAAGATGCAGGTGATATGATCATATCTTAAGTCTCTTTGGATGATCTGGGCTGTTGTGTGAAGGACTGTCTGAAGAGATAGAAGGGTTGAGTGAGGTAGTCCATGGCAGACGGAGGTAGATGGATAACTTATCGATTAGCAGCTGAATATTGTTGCTAAATGGACGATTGCCAGCTCTGCCTTCATTCCTCCCCAAAGTTGACCCCTTATTATGTGGACAAAATGTAGCTATTTAGTGAGTTATCATACAGATAAAATCTGGTCATTTAACTGAAAATATAAGACAGGTGAGTTGTGCATTTTCTGCCTACCAGCAAACCTATAACTTATTTTGAATATTGGTCCTTAAATTTGCTGAAACTAGGCATCTAAACTTAAAAACTTAAATTTAGGCTATTCACTCTCCTAACTTTAGGTTCCTACATTAGAAATCTAGGGGCCGATATGCCAATGGAAGGCCAGTTGGCTAACGATGCTTAGCATATTATTCTGTGGCACTATCCACATAGTGCCGCAGAATAACTCCACAAACTGCCCTGGCACTATCTGATTAGTGTAGGGACAGTCCAAGGGCAGCTTGTGGGCATTGTCAGTGTTAACTGGAAATGGCAACTTTATCGGATTAGTGGGATTTTCAGTCAACACCTATCTGGTCAACTTAGGCCACTTGAAAAGCTGTCCTAAGTTGGGAGCTGGATAAGTGAGAGCTGAAAATCACAGCTAACTGGATGAGGGTTTGCACTGCTCAGCCCAGATATTCAGCGGCTGCTCCGATCCGGATACTGCCGCTGCACATCCCATTGATATTTAAGCACCACTGCTGACCGCCGTGGTATTTGATTATCGGCCATTTTGAAAATTGACTCCATAGACTGATCTCCTTCCCTCACCCTTCCTAATGTTTAGGTGCCTAAATTTAGGCACCCAGACAGAAAAATGTTCAATTTGCCAGATCTATGCACTTAGCTCCTTAAGTTAGACACCTCTATCTACTATTACTGCTCCTACTACTAATAATAATCATTTGTAAAGTGCTACAAGATGTATGCAGCGTTGTACATAAACCACCGATGCAAGTCTCCTTGGCTGGGAAGCCCACTGTCTGAGGCAATTCACACAAGGGCATTGGCTAAATGAGGAGTCCGCCTGGTCCTTCAACAGGCTGAAAGTTAGAGTGATCTGCCTAGCTCTGGAGAGGTTTGGGAGCATCAAATTCCAACTTCCATCCCACACCTTTATTACTTCAGCAAAGCCCTGTGTCATGCCATTATTAAACCATTATTAAGAAGTGACCATAAACCATTATTAAGAAGTGACCGAAGATATCAATGCTTGACCCAATACAAGCATTGTGGAACTTGTGTCTCTTGGGGATACTGCTAGGTACATATGACCTAGATTGGCCACTGTTGGAAACAGAATACTGGGCTTGATGGACCCTGGTCTGACCCAGTATGGCATATCTTATGTTCTTATGCCGCAGAAAAGGTTCAAAAAGTTGAAAAAGAGAAATTCCTAGATCAGATTCAATCCAATTAGACCTGGACACTTCTAATTTAGATGACACATTAAAAACTGGCATGACACAATATCCAATGCGGCTACCATCACAACACCTCTCCCAAAATCACCCAAAAAATAATCTGCAGGTTGGTACAGTCATGAACTAAAAATAATCAAAAATAACCTGTGCAGAATAGAGCGCAAACGGAGATGCCACAAATCTTACATGCCCCAAATGCAATACATGACTGCACTGCAAAACTACCATGATGCAATCAATAAGAAAAAGGAATATTACTCTAATATTCTAAAAAATTCCCTTAACCGCTCACAAGAACCTTTTCAAATTGTAAAGTCCCTTACATGCAACAATTCCAATGCTGACCACCTAAATCCCACCATTGACCCCCAAATGCTAGCAGATTTCTATAAAGATAAGCTACAACTACAAATGACCCATACAACCCCTATACTGTCAAATTTACCCCCTCAATCCATCTCTTGGTCAACCTTCTCCTTAACCAGGAAAGATACACTTAACAATATACTATCCAAACTTAACACAACCACATCCAGCCTTGACCCCTGCCCTGTCAGCTGGATAAAAGCCACCAAATCAGAACTTTCCTCATACATACTCAACATAATTAACCACTCTCTTGAACAAGACTACATACCCCCAGCCCCCTTCTCCCCCCCCCCCAAAGCATGCCCTATACTAAAAAACAAAGCTCTAGATATAAACAATCTATCCGTTTATAGACCAATATCCAGCCTCCCCTTCCTGGCAAAGGTATTTGAAAAGGTAGCCCAAATCCAACTCCACGACCACATTGATACTTAAGCGCCCCTCAATGAACATCAGTATGGATTCCGCCCATTCCATGGGGTTGAAACTCTATTAATTGCCTTATTCGACAATCTAGGTCGCGGATTAGACAACTTTAGACAATCCTTTATACTCATATTCTTAGATATTAAGGCTGCTTTTGATAGCATCAACCACATGCTGATGATTTCACGCTTACAACAGATGTGTCTTTTAGACCTAATTCTCAAATGGTTTCAATCTTATCTCTCAGATAGAACCCAAGTAAGAATAAGCCACCATACTTCCAGTCAATACAATCAAAAACAAGGACTACCCCATGGTTCTGCCCTATCTGCCCTCCTTTTCAATCTATACCCATAGCCTATTTGCACTATTTAAAAAAAAAAAAAAACAACGTCTCATACTACATATATGCAGATAATATAATGTTATATCTCCCTCTTAACGTAGCAGACCACATCCCATAACAAATTATTGACTGCTTCAAAGAGGTTGCAAACTGGCTGACCTCCCACAATCTCCACAAACTACAACAAAACCGAAGCTCTATATATTACAAGACCCCAAGATTTTTCCCCACCTCCAACTATGACAATCAATGACATTGACATATCCAGCAAGAACAAAGTAAAATATCTCGAGGTCATACTTGACCTAACACTTAACATATCCTCCCACATAAAATTATACAAATAAAAAAATCTACTTCAAACTCAAGCTGTTAAAACATCTATGCCCCCTTCTACACACCCAAGATTTCAGATCAGTACTTCAAGCATTAATTACACCACATTTCGACTATTGTAATAGTGCATTACAAGTTTAGCCAAACAGAACATTAGATCTCTTCAAGATGCCAAACATGTTGCTGCTCGTATAATCTCTCTCATCAGTATTTCTGAACACACCAATTCTCTATGAATTACATTGGCTCTCCATACAAGCAGAATACACTACAAAATAATTATGACAACCTTTAAGCTACTTAGGCAAATAGCCCCATCCCATCTCTTCACCCTAATCATATCACTAGATGAAAATTGCCCAAAGCGAGTGAATAACAAAAAATAAAGTAAGGGTTCCTCCAGACTTCCGTAGATCCAATAAAACGACCAATAATAGAGCCTTTTCCCATTATGCACCCATAATCTGGAACGAACCTCCAACCAAATTAAGAGAAACCACCGACCTTTCTTCCTTCCGCAAAAAATGTAAAACGCATCAGCCCAATTCCATCCCAGACGTAGATCCCCTCTGTACATCCAGTCTGAGCCGGACGTACAGAGTGGATTGCGATTCTGATCCCGCGGGGCACATCTAGCCCCGCGAGATCAGAATCGCAAACAGGCATGTACGTGCAGGCCGGAATTGTGATTCAGTCCAGCCTGCACGTACATGCACAGCCTGGCTAACTCAGTCAGGGCTTTTAAATGGAGCCATGGCAAAAAGTGTTTATTCCCTGCAGCCCCAACCCCAATCTGGCTCCTAAGGCCAGGGTCGGGCTGCGGGGAATGTCCCCTGGCCCCTCCTGCCCCATCAGCACCTCGGCATGTTAAAAAAAAAAAAACTTGTCCAGGGAAGTTATTTCACCTCGGAGATGGAATAACTTCCCAGAACATGTTGCCGGCCCTGGACGTACAAGGTCTGCCCAGACTCTGCCCCCAAGCCATCCATTCCCCACCCACATCTAACTTCCCCGCACAACCAGCGCGGGCAGGGAAAGGCACGAATAGTGAGGATGGATGTCCCACTGGACATCTATTCCTGCTATTCATGGCTCAGAATAACCCTCCCATCTGTTTAGGAAACATTTTGACTCCTTCACATCTCCCCATGACAATGTCCAAACCCATGCCATAGAAACACCCCCCCCCCCTACCCATCATATACACTCCTACTGTTCTTCTACCAACACAAGGTCCACTCTTATTGCCCGTACTGTTTAATTGGATAGTGTAATATAGTTATGGAAATGACTCTCTGTACATAGTTATACTTGACTGTATTGTCTGTACATAGTTAAACTGTTACATGTAACTGATTCTGTTCTATGTAAACCGCCTTTGATCTATTTGGAAAAGCGGTATAAAAATACAAAATACATAAATAAATAAACATCCTTGAAGTAAGAGTGGTCTGGGTATTCCTCAACAATGCCATAGGAGTGCCATTAGAGATTGCTGCCCTCTGCAGCTGGGTGAACATTCATTGGACAGTTTTTTTGGCAACTCACACTGATAGGCCTCAAGAATGTACAAGTGAATTTCCTCAGTCAGAGCCTTCTTGACCACATGGAGTGGAAGTTCATCCCTCAATCAGCCTCTTTGTACAATTCTAGCTCCCGCCAGCATTTAATCTAATGTCAAAAAGCCAAGGTATTCTGCTTCTTTGGTTGTAGGAAGGACCCTCACACAGGAGGGCTTGATGCTTTCATCAAGCCATGACCTCTGGAGGGTCTGTTGAATATCTTTTCCTCCTTGGCTTCTGGTAAATCATGTATTGCGCAGGGTTCAGACTCATCCAGGGCTGATAATTCTGGTGGCCCTAGGCTGGCCCTGCAGGCCTTGTTATACCAATCTACTAATACTTCTCATAGGTTTATACGTCATTTACTCCCCTGGCCTGTGCTTGGGTCGGGAGAGTTTTCAAGTCTTGGTATTCTTCCAATTCCTTGATGGTATGGAAGGCCTTCACCCTGGCCTATTTACAGGTGGAGCTTGATGGCACACAATTCTCTGAAGATGTAGGTTATAGCTGTTGCTTGTTAAATGGGATGGGTCAAGGAGTTTCCTTAGAATTTCACCTGGATGTTTCTTGCTTTTTTAAGGGAATGAAACAGATTTGCCACCTCAGTCCTATTGGCCCACAGTCCCGCAGCAGGGACTTGTCCTTGGTAGTACAGATCTTAGTAGCTGTTCCCTTTGAGCCTCTTCAGCAGGCATCCCTTAATAGACTTAACACTAAAGATGGAGTTCTTGGTTCACTTTCCTCTCAGAGCTTTGAACTTTCTCATATCAAGATCCATACCTTTCTTTTTTGTCCACATGGTCATCCTTTAGGCATAAAGTCCTGTCTTTATTTCATAGGGATTAGACAATCTTCAGCAGGACAGATCATTTAGTCAGTGGACATTAGAAGAGTTTTGCTGAAATTCTTGAAGGTGACAGACTCCTTTGTTCTTTGGACCATATTTTCATTCTTTCAGTGGCCCTGGGTAGGGACAGACAGCTTCCAAATCTTCCATTACTCACTGGACCAAGGAGACCATCAGTTCAGCCTACTTGCTGAATCATAAGCAAGTGCCAGTCATCCTTCAAGCTCATTTCCGATGAGCTAAGGCATCATCCTGGGCAGAGGCCAAAGCAATGACTTTGGAAGATACTTGCAGGGCAACAACTTGGTCATCATTGCATACTTTTGTGAAACACTATGGTTGGAAATAGATGCCAGTGAAAGGAATGCTGTCCTCAAGGGGGTGTTATCTTCCTACCACTCTGGGTCCTAATGCTAAGGTTCATCTCACTCATCTGACTGGTCCAGCAGGGTGAGCAGGAGGGTGAAATTCTCCTTATCTATTGATTTCCTTCCTTGACTCCTGCTAGAGCAGTCCAGAAGCCACCCTTGGAAGACCGAGACTGCGGGTCGGAATTTCTTTCTGCTTCTCAAGTTAGGAAATTTAGGTGTATTCTGCTTCAAGTTCGTAGAAAGTTGGTTTGTTCATATTGTTTGCGGTTTTTCAAATACGTTTTTTAGTGCTCCTACAACTGCTTAGGAAGAGTCATACTGGCAAGTTCTAGAACGTCAAGGCCACTTATCCAGGTGATGTCACTGAAGCTCGTCATGTGCTGTATGCCTGTGCTGGTTGGGGAACCTATATCTCTTGGATATCAGTCTGCTAGGACCCATCTTTCAAAAGGCATATTTCCAAATGTGTGCCCATAGCAGAGATCTTTTACAAAGAGGTGTTTTTGTACTTTACCCACAACATCTCTTGGAACTCTTAGGAGCTGTAATAATACACTATTGGCCATTCTTACTTTTCTGTATCCTTGATGTCTGATGTGGATGAGGTAGGGTTGCCAATGGCTCCAGAGTTTTAAGAAAGTTTGATCCAGTCCTGGTTTACCCCACTTCTTGAATGGACTGATAGGTCTTCTGTCCCTATTGGCTTTCTTGAGAAAAACAAGACTACAAGTCCGTGCAAGTGATGGGATAAAACCGGGACTGGTTCAGCCTTTCCTGAAAATCTGGAACCTGTTGGCAACCCTCGTGTGAGGCAAAGAGGGGACTCACCAATAAGAACTCTGAAACCAGAAGATTTTAACACACTAAGGGAGTTATTTTAGAAGTCTTATTCACAAGTTCCATGTGCTAAATCAGACATTTCCACTTGGAAATGACATCCATGTGTAAATAGTAATTGTAGAAAGGACTCATTGTATACATGCATGCTCTTACTATGTAGAAATTGCAAAGAGCCATGTTGGGAGTGTCGCCTTGGTCAGTCAAAAATCTACACATGTAATCCTCATAGGGAATACACGTGCACGACTGTAATTGTGCAGTTAGATTTTACAAAGTGCTCAGTTCAGCCAGTCCTTTACTAAAAGGATTAAGGGGGTTATTCTCCTTAATCCCCCATTGTTTATTTCCCCCTCAAAAGTTACATTAGATAGTGACAGTGGCATCTGTCATTAATTGGTAGCATTTATGTGTTGGCTTACAAAATAGCCGCCATACATGGGTAAGTTCTGAAATCCGGCCATGTGGCGGCCATGTTTCCCCCAAGAATCTGCAAACCATATATGGGCACAAACCCCTGCACTCCCAGGACTGTACCAAGCTAGAAATGTACCCTGTATGGCTGCACTGCTGTACCCCCTCCTCCACCTTTCTAAAATGCCTCCGGAATTGTGAACGTTGCGGCCTTGACGTCTCTATCTGATCTCTATGTCTTTTCTAAAACCAGCAGAACCAGAACCACTGACGACACTGCAGTCCTGCAAGTGCACAGCCCTAGACACTTATCCAAAGACAGACAAGAACAGCTGCCACTGGTCCAATCAGCGAGCAGCTTGTGGGTTTCCTGTGACATATTAGACAGCAGGGATCACGCAGATGCTCTGGTTTCATGGATTTATGGCACACCCAAAGAGCAATGGCAAGGCATAGTTAAATGCTAGCTACAACTTCTCTCACCCTCAAAGCAAAGCCTTGAAAATCCATCCAACCTGCTGTAGACAGTTACTCTTTGCGTTTTAATATGGCTCCCAAAATGTTGCTGCAGTTTGTAAATCTCTGTCCAGAAAATAAAACAAAGCCTCCTGAAGGGAAGGGTGTGCGGTGGAAAATATCTTCATGTAAATCACAAGGCTTCATGGCTCACTTCTCAGGTATTTATCTTCAACCTAAGCTGAAGTAAAAAGTTTCAAAGCAATATATCTGAATGATATGAAAACGTTTCAGGCAAGTTGTGAACTATTTTATGAGCTTTTCCACCTGTATTATTAACCCCTGCTTGTGATATCAGGAATCACAGATGGTTGGACAGAGATGCACAAACAAATAACATAACCATGTTTTTATTCTTAAAATGCATTAAAAAGTAACGATGAGCTTCCTCTTTTTTAGCAAATTTCACCCCATCCCTAACCCTCCCCCCCAACAAAGAATGCTTTGTAAATAGTTTTATGGCAACATGTCCATGTTAAAGATAATGTTACAGAGATCAGTGACTCTGTACATTAATCTGTTTAAATTTCAAACAAAACAAATTGCACTATAGTGCTGGAAGATGAGACCCCCAGGTCGGAAGGCACAACTAGCTACTGGGGAGGAGCTGAACACTTTTCAGAGTAAAGCCAGCATTCACGATGTGGTTTCATCAAAGCCCTCAGGACGTCCGATTGCTGATGTAGCTGCGCATGAAATGAGAGTCAGAAGCTGCAAAGATGTCTTACATATTGGGACATGGAACATATAAAGCATGAACCAAGGGAAGTTGGAGGTGGCCAAGAATGAAATGGAACGTGTACAACTCAATCTGTTGCCTGTCAGCAAACTGAAATGGACTAGCATCAGGCATTTTGCATCTGATGATCACGTGGTCTACAATGCTGGAAATGAAAGACAAAGAAGAAATGGTGTTGCATTTATAATAAAGAAGAAACTTGCAAGAATGGGATATAATGCAATCAGTGAATGTTTAATTTCTATCATTCTATGAGGAATGCCCATCAACACAACTATAATTCAAGTATATGCCCCAACAACAGCTGCAGAAGAGGATGAAGTTGATGAGTTCTATGAACAAGTACAAACTGAAATTGACAGAACATGCAAACAGGATATCCTGATAGTCATGGGTGACTGGAACGCAAAAGTTGGCAACAAAGAAGAAGACAAAGTGTTTGGAAAATATGGACTTGGCAGCAGAAATGAAGCTGGAGAAAGACTGATAAAATTCTGCAAGACCAACGATCTATTCATCTAAAACACCTTCTTCCAGCAACACAAGCGGCGCCTGTACACATGGACTTCACCCAATAGATTATACAAAAATCAAATTGACTACATCTGTGGAAGTCAACAATGGAAAAGCTGTATAATATCAACAAAGACAAAACCTGGAGCTGACTGTGGTACAGATCACCAACTACTAGTATGCAAACTCAAGCTAAAATTGAAAAAGAGCAAATCACTCATGAATGTAGTAAAATATGACCTTAAGAACATACCACTGGAATTTAAAGACTGCCTGCAAAATCAATTTGCTGCTTTAGATACAAATGACAGAGCTCCAGAAGAGTTATGGGATGACATCAAGAAGGTTGTGTTGGAAGAAAGTCAGAACACTTTACAAAAGGTGAAAAATCAAAAACATCCAAAATGGATGACCAAAGAAACTCTGAAAATTGCCCAGAAATGCAGAGAAGCTAAAGAGAGAGGAGAAAGTGAGGCAATTGCAGAACTCAGAGATTTCCAACATGCAGCAAGACAAGACAAGGAGAAGTACTATAGTGACACATGCAAGGAAATAGAAGCAGAAGCTATCAGAGGAAGAACAAGATCAGCTTTCCCAAAGCTACGAGTGTTAAAGAAAAAATTCCATCCTCAAATTGGAATGTTACAAGATGCTCAAGGATCCATGCTGAATGATGCTGAGCAGATCAAGAAAATGTGGAAAGAATATAGAGTTATTATATGATAAAGATCAAGTGGACCAACAGCCGTTTCAACCTGCTCTTGAAACCATTGGTTTCCGGAACCATTGGTGATGAAAGAAGAAGTTGAAGCAGTATTGAAAGCCTTATCAAAGAACAAAGCACCAGGCATTGATGGCATTCCCATTAAAGTATTACAGCAATCTGATGCAGTTGTTACCATACTTACAAGGCTCTGCTAGGAAATTTGGAAGTCAACATCATGGTCAACTGACTGGAAAAGATCTGTGTTTATACCAATATTAAAGAAAGGTGATCCAACTGACTGTAGAAATTATTGCACAATCATTCTGATCCCACATGTCAGCAAGATCCTACTCAAGATTATTCAGCAGAGACTACAACCATATGTGGCATGTGAACTGCCTGAAGTGCAAGCAAGATCCAGGAAAGGGCGAGGAACGAGAGACATCATTGCAGATGTGAGATGGATCCTTGAAAAGACTAAAGAAAACTAAAAGGATATCTATATATGTGTTTTATTAACTACAGCAAGACTTTTGACTGTGTAAACCATGAGAAACTCAGGGCCACATTAAGAAGCATGGGTATATCAGAACACCTCATAGTTCTCTTGCACAACCTTTACACTGTTCAAGAAGCAAAATTTGAACGGAACAAGGAAAAGTAGAATCAGCAAAGGTGTACAACAAGATTGCATACTTTCCCGCTACCTGCTTAATTTATATGCAGAACAAATCATCAGAGAAGCAGGACTGTATGAAGACAGATGTGTGAAGATTGGTGGCAGACTCATCAATAACCTTCGTTATGCTGATGATACCACATTACTGGCTGAAAGCGAAGATGATCTGAAACATTTGCTTCTCAAGATCAAGGAACATAGTCTTAAAATGGGTCTGCACCTTAATACAAAGAAGACAAAGATCATGACAACTGGCAAAATCAATAAGTTCATTGTTGATGGAGAAGAAATTGAAATAGTGGACAACTTTAACCTACTTGGATCAACTATCAATAAAGAAACAACAAGCAGTCAATAAATCAGATGACACATTGCTCTTGGCAGAATGGCTATGAAGGATCTAAACAAGATTCTCAAGAGCAGAGATGTCTCTCTCCATATAAAGATTTGACTTGTTCGAGCCATGTATTTTCAATAACATCATATGGATGTGAAAGTTGGACAGTGAAAAAGAAAGACAGGAAGAACATTGATACCTTTGAATTTTGATGCTGGCAACAAATACTGTGTATACCTTGGACTGCCCAAAGAACAAACCAGTCAGTACTAGAAGAAATCAAACCTAAGCTTTCTTTAGAAGCTCAGATATCAAGACTTCGACTTTCATAATTTGGACACATCATAAAAAGAGAGAGATCATTATAGAAAGACATAATGCTTGGCAAGATAGAAGGTCAACACAAAAGAGGAAGGCCATCAATGAGATGGATCGATACAATAATAGCAGCTATGGGTGACAGTCTGTCAACAATGAGCCACCTGACTGGATACCAGACACAAATTAAGGCAACTATCCAGAGGGTCGCCATGAGTCGACACTGACTTGTTGGCACTTAACAACAACTGTCGAGCCCCATGGCTTAAATAATTCATCTATGTGATTCATGTGTATACCTTTCCTTCACTTTGATTGGTTCTTAGATAGAATTTGAAGTAGGAGATGACTTAAGAGCATATGAGTGATTGTGTGACATATCTCCTTTTTTGATTGGTTTAAGGATGCTATTTAAAGGTACCTGGTGATGTCAGACACCGCAGCTAGAGTTTTTCCTCCTTTAAGGTTTTGAAATCAGCCCCCGATGAAGCGGTTTCTGCAAAATGGAGATCTTCATAGGGCTTATTTTGCTGAAAGGAAATCCTTGGGAGATGCCATTTATTCAGTTGAAAGCTAAGTAGCATGTTACTATCTTACTGAGCGAATTGCGATGTTTAGCTCTAGCTTTGCTGTCTGTTTTCTGTTATAAGGACGGTGGTGTATATACTGTGCTGAAAGCTTTCGTTGATAACGTGAAAACATTAGATGAACTGCCTATTGAAGGAATGAAATGAATGAATTTAACTTACTTCAATCAACATTTTTAGAATTTCTTAAGTTAAAAGTTAAAAATAACCATTTATTAAGGTATAAAGTTATCCTTAAATTAATTCATTTTTGATATGCTGAAGGGTAATTAAAATTATAATAAGAATTAATTTGGTGGGCTGGAGGAGTTTTTAGTTCTGTGATGGGCAATTGATAGCGTGTTCCCCTTTGGACAAATGATATACTGCCACGTAGTGGGATACCATGAGTTGTTGAGGTCTTTTCTCCTCTTTTGAAGTATCTTTTTTAGTGCTTTTCTGTCTGTCCAAATGTAGTTTTTGCATACAGCATTTCCTTTGGAAATAAATAAATAAATAAATAAATAACCTGTCTCTTCTATACCGCGCTATTCAACATCAGTGCGGTTTACAATAAACATAGAACTACACATTTCCTAGGGTACTCTGTGTTTCCAATGAACAGGTGTTAAAACTTGGACAACATGGGGTAACTATTTACAATCGTGCAACTGAGTAGGTTACCTTTAAAGTTTGAAGTGGGATGAATTGATATGATTGATTAGCGATATAAATTAAGGGATTTTTATAAAAAATGTGTATAATTTGAGGTAATAGGATTACTGATTTAATGGTGCAAGGGTTTTTTCTTTCTTTTGGATTTTATACTTTTGGTGCATTTTCTTTGTTCTCCGATATATTTTATGGACCATGCCAATATAGCCTTGTTACATATATGCCGAGGTCTTCTCCCCCCCCCCCTATGTTCCATTGTATGTGAGATCATCATATGAATTAAGCACACAGTTTCAATAGCAGGTTTATTTATTTGTAATATTGATCATCTGTTGTTTTGGAAGATATTTTTTATTGTTGGCTTCTCTGTATAAGGAGCCGTGTAAAGTTACACACCATCACGCACGTAAGTCAGGTATTTTTAATGACTTACACACATAGATGGACCCTTACATGTGTCCTTTAGCTTGTCACTATATATACACGTCAGGCCAAAGGTGTGTACCTTTGATGTGGATATGTACAGGGTGGAGCTTGGGCAGAGGGTAAGTCTATGTAGGTTATAAAATATTACAACACACGCCATTTCCGTGGTACTGTCCCCTCTTGGCATACATCTGAGGAGCAAGGAGCACCCTGTTAACCTGGATTTTCCTCCCCCTCCAGCTGTATTCCATGCACGCTCCTTGCTCCGAGACTTGCACCTTATTTCTGGTTCTCCCCAAGTTCTTATTCGTCTGTTCTGTCTGGCTTAGCTGGATTGTGGGCTCCATGTGGGCTCCATGGAACAAGGGTGAAGCAGTAAACAACTACTACAATAATAATAATTGCACTAATTGGATTGGTTGGGGAGCCCCCAGTACTTCCTAAGAGGCTAAGATAAGCTCTTTTGCTTTTTGGTTATTTCACAAAGCTTTCTCATTGCTTTTAACACATCATCAATCTACTTTCAGTGGCATCTTGTCAAGAAATCCCAGGGGATAGGTCGTCCGGAGTCGGCATTGACTCAATGGCACACAACAACATCATGCAAAAAACCAAAACCACTTCCTTTCACCACCCTTATTTAACAAAATCCAATCGGAATATAAACAATATGATTCAAAAATTATCTCTAGGGTAAATGTTTTCAGGCCTCAGTAAATGCTCGCACCATTCATTTGGCGAACGGTGTCACCATAGGATAGAGCTTCAAGTTTTTACGTACATCATAGGCCTTCCCTTTATAATTTAATCCAATGTATTACATTATTTCTAAAAAAGTACTTTTTTAGAATTCGATATATCAATTAAAATTTTTAATATCAAACTGATTTATTCTACAATACTGCAATAAGACCTTAATAGAATTTTTAAATTATCCAAAAGTAATTTTTTAAATTTTTATATCGTATAATTTTCATAGTATTCATAATATCCATAGAAGTATGGGTTTCCCAAAATTCAACGACTTGCACTAGAGCCGGATACACGAGTATCTGAAAGAGATAAAGATACTTTTGGTAGTACACAATCGGTTACACGACTGAACAATAGTAATCCGTTACTTATCTTTGGCGCTATCGTTGTCACTGCAAAAGATACTGCTTCAAAAACCCTGCACCATATTCTTTGGTTTCCAAGGGTTTAGAGCAAGACACCAGATTTTTCTACATTAAAGATCCAACCACTGAAAATCCTACAAAAGCTTTTGTTTCACCCCTTCGGGCTTCATCAGGGATCTAGCATTTTATCCGGGACAAAGTAATAAGCATTTAGACTTGAGCCACCATTTCGCTTCACGGATTTACCAGATAGCGTCTGACGTCAATCTCTTTAAACAAATGTCCAGGAACGGTGATTGGTACGGAGTTCGTGACGTCACGACTCCACCAATGTTTATTGCTCTCAATCTCGCATAATATAAAAAACAAAAAACAACTAACCAACATTAAATACAAAGAAACACAGAAAAATTCCATACATTAAAAAACCTAGACAATGAACAAGTTCCACGTTTCAAAAAGGTAATATACCAGAAAACAGATAGGGGCTCACAGAGCAGCTGGCTGAACATTAGAAAAAAAGAGCCCATTCAATTTTATCATTTAATCCTCGTGGAGTAAGGGTATGCATCTTATAGATCCATTGTTGTTCTTTCTGGAGAAGGATACGTCCCCTGTCCCCTCTCCGTATATCAGGGAGTAATTGTTCAACAACAGTACAGCGAAATTCTTGAAAAACATGATTCATAACATTACAATGTTGAATAAGTGGAGTTTCTAAACGAGCTTTCCCAATGCTATATTTATGCTCTGCCAACCTAGTGCGTAGTGGGCGAGTAGTCTTACCAATATACAACATTAGGCAGGGGCACCACAACGCGTAGATGACATATGAGGAATTACAGTCAGTAGATTGTTTCAATTGATATTTACATTGAAAATGGGAGTGCAATTGATTTTCCATTAAAGTGCAGTATATACATCGTCCACACTGCTGATGTATAAAAGAGCAACTAACTATTTGACGAGGTACTGCTGAGCAGAGCTGATCTCGCAAATTATGACCTCTTTGATACGCCATACGGACTTGATACTGAGACAGAACCGGATGTGCTGCAAAAATTCTTTGGCTAGAGACGCTGGAAAAAGGTAAAACACATGTAAGAATTGAAGACTGAGTTGATTGGCATAGGTCATCAAATCTCGGATATAGTAGCCATTCTCTATGATTATATTTGGCCCGCTTATATGCCTGCTTCAAAAGAGAGGAAGGGTAACCACGTTCTTGAAATTTAGCTATCATACAGCGTGCTATCTTCTCAAATTCTTGCAAAGATGAACATATCCTACGGCAGCGCAGAAGTTGAGAATACGGAAGGTTATTCTTCAAATGGCCAGGATGAAAACTAGAGTAATGTAATATAGTGTTTTTATCAGTAGGCTTAACATATATAGTTGTCTCGAAACCTCCAGCAGTCTTGATAATCTGTACATCTAAAAAGTGAATCGTAGACTGATGTCGAGTCATTTCAAACTGGATGTTGATGTTACAGCCATTTAAATAATGAAAAAAATCATCCAGAAGTTCAACTGTGCCGTTCCATAGGAGGAAAATATCGTCAACGTATCTATACCAACATATGACATATGAATTGTATTGAGATGGATAGACCCAACGGTCTTCAAATACATGGGGTTCGATTCCCACTAGCACTCCTTGTGATCTTGGGCAAGTCACTTTACCTTCCATTGCCTCAGAAGAAAGAGCCTGGCAATCTACTTCCAGTCATACCTTGCCAAGAAAACCCAGGGGCTGCTGGGTCGCCAGGAGTCAGTATTGACTTAACGGCACTTACAAAAATGTATATATATTTAAATTTTTTATATTTATCATATACATACACACACATGACTTTTTAAAACAAAAGATCCAGGCCATTTAAACAGATAATTTTGGACTCAAATTGTTATATGGGCAAAATTATTCATCTAACAAGGGGCTGGGATGCAGAACATTCTGGGTGTGGAACCAATTAGCTATCTACCTTTTACATCTAAACAGCAACATTCAGTCGCCTAGAGGCTAATTTTATGTGGGCAGACCAAAAAGGTGCCTCTTGCAAGCCTGTTTCATAAAGACGCACATCCAGCAATATGCCTTTATAACATACCAGCACAAATCTTGCCAAAATCACATTTAAAATGAAACTGCAGACATTTACAACTGTTCAGTTCAAACTCCGCCTCAGAACATAACTACACTTGGGCCATGTGAAAGTACAGCCCGGTGAGCACAATGTCAGTGCCAGGCAAAACGGTTCATAAGAGATTTTGGGGAAACTAAAGAATCGTGGGATAGGAGGTTGGTACTGTTGTGGATCAGGAACTGGTTAAAAGATAGAAAGCAGAAGGTAGGGCTAGCTGGCCAATTTTCCCAATGGAGAAAGGTGAATAGTGGAGTACCCCAGGGATCTGTGCTGGGTCTGCTGCTTTTTAACATATTCATAAATGACCTGGAAATTGGACTAACGTGTGAGGTGATCAGATTTGCAGATGACACTAAATTATTCAAAGTTGTTAAATCACAAGAGGATTGTGAAAACTTGCAAGAGGACCTTGAGGAATTGGGAGATCGGACATACAAATGTCAGATGAAATTAATGTGCACAAAATCAAAGTCCTCCTGGTCAAAGTTCTCCCCATCTTCAAAGGACGCACTTGGAAACATCACCAAATAAACACAACCACTTCCTACCTCAACCCTTGTCCAGTTAGCTGAATAAAAGCTACAAAATTAGAACTTTCCCCTCTCATCCTACCTATAGTCAACCTCTCTCTCCAACAGGACTACATACCTCCCTTTCTGAAACAAGCATTAATACGCCAAATTCTGAAAAATAACACCATGGATAAAAACACCCCAACTTGATACAGACCCATTGCCAGCCTCCCTTTTATGGCCAAACTAAAAGAGAAGATAGTACAAGTCCAGCTTCAGGACCATGTTGATACCTTCTCACCCCTAGATGATCATCAATATGGCTTTTGCACATACTACGGAGTAGAGACCCTTCTCACTGTATTGTTTGATCATCTCATTCGTGGTACGGATGATACAAAAAGGTGTTCCTCCTTCTATTTGTAGATATCACCGCAGCATTTGACAGTATAAACCACCATTTCATGCTCTCTAGGTTACAACAAATAAGAATCAAGAATACAGTACTTCAGTGGTTCAACTCATAACTATCAGGTAGAACTCAACATGTAAGAATAGGACAACAGACTTCTGATCCCTACAACCAGGAACAAGGCCTGCCACATGGTTCCACCCTCTCTTCCCTCTTATTTAAGATTTATCTCCAGCCCATCTGCTCAATTTTCAAAAAAAATACAAGTATACTATCATATATATGTGGACGATATAATGATATATCTCCCTTTTGACATTTCTAACCCTTCAATTCAACAAATCACAGATTGCTTCACAGAGGTAGCAGAATGGCTATCATCTCACAATCTCATGATCAATTTCAACAAAACTGAAGCTCTCTATATAACAAGGAACCAAAGTTTCACCCCCCCCCCCCAACCTTTATCAGGGTTCAAGATGCAAATATCACTGTCAAAAATGAGGTAAAATATCTCGGAGTCATTGTTGACCACACACGTAACATGTGCTCATATGTAAAACAAACAAGAAGGATTTACTATAAACTCAGAATACTAAAACATCTCTGCCCACTCCTCCATCCCTATGACTTGTGATAAGGAAGCTTATCATAGCTCAGGAAGGAGCTATAGAAAAGGTGAAGTGACTCTGAACAAGCAACCTGTCAGTTCTGGTAGAAATAAGAAAACAGAATTTTCCCATAAAAGACTACCAGTCCCAGAATGCACCAGGTTTCCAACAGCCATTAGAGGAGCTGAAGTGGGGAAACGTGTGTTCAATCAGGAGGGCTATGAGGTAATCCCTAAGCACTCATCTCAAAGGGCAGGGCCTGATTCAGCACAGCTGCGCTGTGTTAGGGAGGAGCACTCATCAAGGCAGAATAAGAGTAGAGTTTATTCTACAGATGACCATCTTCATGATCACCTTGGATATCCAGAGAATGGTCCTCAGTATCCTGAGAATCAGCTTGAGTTTGATCATCAGTTTCATCTGAAGGATCATCAGAAGCAGAAGCCAAACCGGACAGACAGAGAGGGAAAGAGACCCTTTGGAAGAAGGAAGAGAAAAGCCTTTGAGAGGTCTAGAAGAGTCCAAAGCAGTACGTATACTGGGAGGTATTCCAAGAGCCAGCATACACCATTGGACTGGGGAAAGCCAGAGGAATGGTGCTGCAGAGCTAGGAATCACCAGAGGCTACCTGTGAGGGAGACGGCTGCACGTGGAAGGGACCCTAAGACCTGTGCCAGAAGGTATGTGAAGAGAGATCCAGTGTCCAGGGATCTGGATTGGAAGGCTGGACATAAGAACTGGACTACATACTGGCCAGGCTATATAGAGAGGAACTCTAACAGCAATGGAAGCTCAGGTATGAACACTGATCTATGCCCTAACTATAACCTTGAAAGACAGCAGGGAAACAAGTATTCTCCTGAAAGTGCTCCATTGAGAGATTCATCTGTGCCAATCCATGATATTGAACCCATGCTTGTTGAACAAGGGGGAATAATAGCAGATGAAGATCCTATTTATATGGACTGCTCTCTATCTAAACTCCGTTGGTAACTTTCTGTTATAAATTACAGCAACCATCACAAAGAAATATAAACTTGTTCTTTAATCTACTCAGAAAAGCTCCTGAAGCAGGATTTGACCCACACAGTAGAAAGCAAGCCAGCTAAGGGGTTTCAGCTGGATAACTGCTAGCAATTAAGCTTTACCTAATTGCTTGTGAGCTAGGAGAGAATCACTTCTGAATCTATGTGGGAAGTACTGTAATCAGAAGTTAACCTGAAAAGAACAGTTTGTTTCTTGCTTTGTGGCTTTTCATTTGTTGTTTTCCTGATTTTGACTTTGTTTTTCCAAGTTAACACTGAAAGCAAGTTACCTGATTTATGTGCTACCAAGCATATCTGTGTTGGGAGAAATAACCCCATAAATAAATATCTTATTGGCTTTACCCAAGAGCACAACTAAATTATTGTCAGCAGCTGTGTCTGGTGTGAATGAACTACATTGCCCACAATACCTTGCAAATCATATAGATATATGCACTTGCCAAGAGTGTGAAGATTTTCACCCAGGCAGCCATCTGACAAATGGCGTAGTTTTTTGGATTGCTTTTGCACAAAAGGGATTTACTTGCTGAGGATTACAACTACAGTTCAAGTTTAAAGCTGGAAAAAAAGATTTTCCCTCAACTGCACTTTGGAGGAGAAGTGGTTGTTCCAGGAAGCTGTCCCAGGAGGAAAAGACCCTGTGCAGAGCTGGATTCATCACTGAGACAAGGTAATAAGTACCTGGGCATGTCTAGTGGTGGATGGGAGTAAGGCACAGGGGTAATTGAAAAAAAAAATAGAAAAAAACACACCTGTTTTGAAGGTGGTGCACTTTGGGGTTTTTTTCTTTGTATTTTCTTACAGGGTTCAAAATGGATTCAAGGGAACTAGCTGAGTGGATGGCAGCCCAGTTCAGCAGGCAGCAGGAGCTAGCACAGCAGGCTCAGGACACTGCTATGAAAGCCTTAATGGACCAGCAGAAGCCAGTGCTTGATCTGGTGCAAGCCCTAGTTCAGCTGCAGAGCCAAAGTGGAACAGATGCAAGACCAGCAGTAAATACTGGTACACCACATGTGGACAGTGTGGGACTCAATCAAGGGATTGGGGCATTTAGTTTTGGGAAGCTAACTCCAGATGATAATGTTGATGATTTTCTAGAGTCTTTTGAAAGAGTGGCACAAGCATTAGCATGGCCAGAGACCCAGTGGGCAGTAAGGCTGGCAGCCTCATTAACTGGAGAGGCACTTGCAGCTTACAGAGCAATGCCAGCAGCCCAGGCTTTGAATTATAAGGATGTAAAGGCTGCTATTAGAGATCGCCAAGGGTTGTCTATTTCAGAGTATAGGCGAATGTTTAGAGCTACTACATTGAGAGTGGGTGAAACACCCAGGGCTCTGAGTCAGAGAATCAGAGGTTTAGCTGTAAAATGGTTGGAGCCTGAGCAAAAGACGGTAGAAATGTTATTAGATATTATAATGCTTGAACAATTTATGTCTGGGGTGCATAAAGATTTGCACACTTTCCTTATACAGCAAAATTGCCAAAATCTTGGAGAGGCAACCATGCTAGCAGAGAGATTCTTGGAAGCCACGCAGGCTTGCCATAGAATGGGTGGCCCTCTGAAGATTGGTGCTGAGGCTAGAGATGCTGTATCAGAAAAGAAAATAATTAAAAATGTTTCTGAAAATGAATGTACTGTATCAAACCAGATGACACAGTGGAATAGAAAGAAAATGTTTCAAGTGTGGAAAATGGGGACATTTAGAAAAGAGATGCCAGACACACACTAGCTTAATGGGGGTGGATTTAAAACAGCCCAAAGAAGGATTTCTTTTGATGGTTGATGTGCAAGGAGTTACCACAAATGCTTTGTTAGACTCTGGGGCAGACCAGAGTATGATGTCAAAAAGACTTTGGAAGAGGATAGAGGCCCAAGAAGGATTTGTGCCTAGAACCCCTGAAAGCCAAGTTCACATCAGATGCATTCATGGTGCTGCAACATCATATCCCACCTATAGGCTAAAGGTTAAGTGCCTGGGGGAACAAGAGGAAGTCCTGTTAGCAGTGGTGCCTAGGCTACCCTTTGATTTGGTTCTAGGAAGAGACTGGCCAAGATTTAAGCAGGGTCTAGTGGAAGGACTAGGAAAGAAGGAGGGAGAAGGTTTAATGGTAATAGCTCCCGGGCCTTTATTTGGAAGTCCTCAGACCCCAGCTAAAAAGATGGTTAAGCGTCCAGACCAAGCTACCCCAAAGCAGACATTCGTCCTAAAGTACCATAGGGTCACAGAGAAGGCCCAAGCTCCTAAGCGGGCAACCCCTCAAGCTGCTGGGTTTGACCTGTGCAGCATAGAAAATGTGACTGTACCTAGCCAAGGGAGAGCCCTGGTGGACACTGGTCTCCAAGTGCAAATGCCTATTGGATGCTATGGGAGAGTAGCCCCAAGGTCCGGATTAGCCCTTAAATATTTCATCGATGTGGGTGCGGGAGTAATTGATCCCGATTACAGGGGCAATATTAAAGTTCTGTTGTTTAATTTTGGACAGAATGATTATCACGTGAAAACCTCAGCCTACCATCCACAATCAAACGGTTTGGTGGAGAGATTCAACCAAACTCTCAAACAAATGTTGAGAAGGGGGTTAGCAGGAGAGGAACAAGAATGGGATATGTTATTGCCCTTTGCCTTATATGCCTGCAGGGAAAGAATTCAAGTGTCCCTAGGTGTAACTCCATATGAATTGATGTATGGTAGGGCTCCACGGGGTTTGTTAGATATTTTGAGGGAACAATGGATTGATCCTGAACCAGGAAGTCAGGAGGTGCCACAGTTTCTACGTGACCTGAGAGCACGTTTGAAAAGGACCTCGCAGGTTGCTGAGAGGAACCTGCAGGACAGTCAAGTGTGCCAGAAAGGGTGGTATGATAGGAAGGCCAAAAGACGCCAATTAAGCATTGGTGAAAAGGTTTTGGTTCAAGTAGCAGGTACAGCCCCAAAATTTGAAGTACAGTGGAAAGGGCCATGGAAGGTTGTTAAACAAGTGAGCCCAGTATCTTATATGGTAGAACATGCAAGAGGGCGTAGGCAGACCTACCATATTAATGTACTTAAGTCTTGGAAGGAGAGGCCTGTAAATAATAATGACCCTGAAGCCAGTCAGGAAGTAAGTGAGCTTCAAAAAGAGAACACTCTCGTAGGTATTACGGACTGTAGGAAAGAAGTTTCACCAGTTAAACCAGTCCGTAATAACTTAAGCAGGGGGGTATGTGATAAGGAAGCTTATCATAGCTCAGGAAGGAGCTATAGAAAAGGTGAAGTGACTCTGAACAAGCAACCTGTCAGTTCTGGTAGAAATAAGAAAACAGAATTTTCCCATAAAAGACTACCAGTCCCAGAATGCACCAGGTTTCCAACAGCCATTAGAGAAGCTGAAGTGGGGAAACGTGTGTTCAATCAGGAGGGCTATGAGGTAATCCCTAAGCACTCATCTCAAAGGGCAGGGCCTGATTCAGCACAGCTGCGCTGTGTTAGGGAGGAGCACTCTTCAAGGCAGAATAAGAGTAGAGTTTATTCTACAGATGACCATCTTCATGATCACCTTGGATATCCAGAGAATGGTCCTCAGTATCCTGAGAATCAGCTTGAGTTTGATCATCAGTTTCATCTGAAGGATCATCAGAAGCAGAAGCCAAACCGGACGGACAGAGAGGGAAAGAGACCCTTTGGAAGAAGGAAGAGAAAAGCCTTTGAGAGGTCTAGAAGAGTCCAAAGCAGTACGTATACTGGGAGGTATTCCAAGAGCCAGCATACACCATTGGACTGGGGAAAGCCAGAGGAATGGTGCTGCAGAGCTAGGAATCACCAGAGGCTACCTGTGAGGGAGACGGCTGCACGTGGAAGGGACCCTAAGACCTGTGCCAGAAGGTATGTGAAGAGAGATCCAGTGTCCAGGGATCTGGATTGGAAGGCTGGACATAAGAACTGGACTACATACTGGCCAGGCTATATAGAGAGGAACTCTAACAGCAATGGAAGCTCAGGTATGAACACTGATCTATGCCCTAGCTATAACCTTGAAAGACAGCAGGGAAACAAGTATTCTCCTGAAAGTGCTCCATTGAGAGATTCATCTGTGCCAATCCATGATATTGAACCCATGCTTGTTGAACAAGGGGGAATAATAGCAGATGAAGATCCTATTTATATGGACTGCTCTCTATCTAAACTCCGTTGGTAACTTTCTGTTATAAATTACAGCAACCATCACAAAGAAATATAAACTTGTTCTTTAATCTACTCAGAAAAGCTCCTGAAGCAGGATTTGACCCACACAGTAGAAAGCAAGCCAGCTAAGGGGTTTCAGCTGGATAACTGCTAGCAATTAAGCTTTACCTAATTGCTTGTGAGCTAGGAGAGAATCACTTCTGAATCTATGTGGGAAGTACTGTAATCAGAAGTTAACCTGAAAAGAACAGTTTGTTTCTTGCTTTGTGGCTTTTCATTTGTTGTTTTCCTGATTTTGACTTTGTTTTTCCAAGTTAACACTGAAAGCAAGTTACCTGATTTATGTGCTACCAAGCATATCTGTGTTGGGAGAAATAACCCCATAAATAAATATCTTATTGGCTTTACCCAAGAGCACAACTAAATTATTGTCAGCAGCTGTGTCTGGTGTGAATGAACTACATTGCCCACAATACCTTGCAAATCATATAGATATATGCACTTGCCAAGAGTGTGAAGATTTTCACCCAGGCAGCCGTCTGACAGACTTCAAATCAGTCATCAATGCTATTACACCTCATTCAATTTCTCAAACTTACAAACACCAGCAGAATTTAGGAAAACTACAAAATGACAAACAATAGATCATTCTCCCACATTCACCCAGACAACTTAAGGGAGATAAATGGCTTCTCCACATTCCGCAAAAAAACTCAAAACCTTCCTATTTATCCAACACTTTGGAAACCAAAACAAACTCAATAGTATTGACCCCATCTATCCCACCACATAATTGACTTATACATGCTCGCCCCCGAATGCGCCCCACCAAGAGCTCCCTTTACTGCATCAGGACCAAATATGTATATAGTTCTTCTCCTCTTTGTATTGAGTGTTTTAACAATGTTAATATATATAGTTTGAACCGTTCTATGTAAATGAATATGCACTGTTTCCCATACAATTCAAAGGTTGTTTTTTGTAAACTGCATTTGATCTACTGAAAAATGCGGTAGAGAAATTCCAAATAAATATAAATAAATAAAATTATGTATTTAGGGAAGAACAATCCCAACAACAGGTAAAAAATTTAGGTGTCATCATGGATAACATGTTAAAACCCTCTGCCCAGTAGCCAGGAAAAAAAAAAGAATGCTAGGAATCATAAGAAAAGGAATGGAGAATAAAACCAAGGATACTATAATGCCTCTCTGTCATTCCATGGTGCGACCACACCTCGAATATTGTGTGCAATTCTGGTTGCCGTATCTTAAAAAGAATATAGCACAATTAAAAAAGGTATGGAGAAGAGCCACCAAATTGATAAAGGGGATGGAAGGATACCCCTATGAGGAAAGGCTTAAAAGGTTAGGGCTTTTCAACTTGGAAAAGAGACGGCTGAGGAAAGATATGATAGAGGTCTATAAATTCATGAATAGAATGGAATAGGTAAACGTAAATCAATTGTTTATGCCATCAAATAGTAGAAAGACTAGGGGACATGCAATGAAGCTAGAACATAAAAATATTTTTCACTCAATGCGTAATCAAACTCTGGAATTCGTTACCGGAGGATGTAATAAAAGCTGTTAGTGTAGATGGGTTTAAGAAAGGTTTGGACAAATTCCTGGAAGAAATATCCATAAACCATTATTAAAGAGGACCCAGGAAATCCACTGCTTGCCCCAGGACAAGTATTGTGGAACCTGTGTACCTTTTTGGGAGCTTGCCAGGCAGGCCCGTACCTAGCCCTGTGTGAGCGGTGCGGCCGCACAGGGCGCAAAGGCTTAAGGGGCTCATTTTAGCTGCCTGCCGCCACCACTTTTTCTTCTCTCAGCAGCAGCAGGCAACGGAAGACAGCTAAAATGTGCCCCTTAAGCCTTCTCACTAGCATGCTAAGCAGATCTGTCCCTCCTTGCAGGGAGGGACAGATCTGCTTAGCATGCCGGAGACTTGCACATCGAGCGCGCCTCTTCTCTCCCGCCACGGGGTAGGGGGGGCACGCGCCCGATGTGCAAGTTGCACAGGGCACAACTTACACTCGGTATGGCCCTGTTGCCAGGTACTTGTGACCTGGATTGGCCACTGTTGGAAACAGGATGTTGTTTTTGATGGACCTTGGTCTGACCAGTATGGCATTTCTTAAGTTCTTACAGTTACATGATGCAGTGTTCCACATTAGAATCGCCATGCAGCAAAAGGATCTAGTATACCCTCTACCCAGTGTGCAGCAGCGGCCAAAAAAGCAAATAGAATGCTCGGAATCATTAGGAAAAGGAATGGAGAATAAAACCAAGGATATTATAATGCCTCTGTATCGTTCCATAATGCAACCACACCTTAAATATTATGTGTAGCTCTGGTCACCATATCTTAAAAAGGATATAGCAGACTTGGAAAAAAGGTACAGAGAAGAACAACCAAAATAGTAAAGGGGATGGAAGGAGATCCCTATGAGGAAAGGTTTAAAAGGTTAGGGCACTTCAGCTTGGAAAAGAGACAGCTGAGGGGAGATGTGATAGAGGTCTATAAAATAATGAGTGGCATGGAATGTGTAAACGAAGATCAGTTGTTTAATCATTCAAAAAGTAGAAAGACTAAGGGACATAGAATGACGCTACAATGTAGCACATTTAAGACTAATTATAGAAAATATTTTTTTTGACTCAATGCGTAATCAAGCTCTAGAATTTCTTGCCAGAGGATATAGTAAAAAGCTGTTGGAGTAGCTGGGTTTGAAGAGTTTTGGACAAGTTCTTGTAGGAAAAGACAGGTACCCCATATCTGGATTGGCCTAATCTGGAAAAAGGAAACTAGACTTGATGGACCTTTGGTCAGACCCAGTATGACATATCTTAAGTTCTTATGTTTTATGCCTGGGATAATTTTATGTCTTTTTTTATATTTATACATTATATGATAACACAAGAATACAATTTTGATCAGAAATTGGGAAAGGTATCAGAAAACAAACTAAGGAAAAATTAGGTTAAACCCACCTTAGGAATACAGCACATTAATCCATCTCACTCCAGCCCACTTCTATAAGGGATCCAAAAAAGGAAAATTAATACAAAGATACATACAAAGAAAGAAAGGCCAGCGGTAAATAGCCAGCATAAATAAAGCTCATGGAGGGACAGGAGCTAACGTGTCCAGGGACACAGAGCGACAGGCAGTAATGAAACATTTCCATCAACTGCTCCTTATCAAGAGTAATGTGAGCGTAATCAACAAAGTAGAAGGAATTACAGGCACATCCCAAGACGACTCAAGCAAAGCAGAGACATTTAAAACATCTACTTGTGGCAAACCAGTAACCACCCTGGCACCTATATCCTTTTTAGAAGAGGAAGGTAATATAACTTCACAATAGGAGGGTGCGATTCATGAGGAATACCCAAGGTCTCTGTTAAATAAGAATTAAACATGTCTCTAGCAGACACAGATACGGCCCTGGGAAAATTCACCAACTGTAGATTCAGAGCTCTGGTTGCATTTTCCAACATTTCCATTTTAACTTTCATTGCTGTAAAATCCTTTATGGAGGATTCCGTATAGCCTTCCCACACAGTCACCTTAGATTGCAATTCAGAAGCTGTGGTTTGAAGAGAAAGTACATTTACCACGTTCCTCTGTATAGCAGTGGAATTGTTCTGTACCTGAAGTGATAGACTAGATACCTGCAGTACCAGGTCCTCTCGGAGCTGATGATTGCAGACCAAATAGACTCCAATGTAATAACCAGAGGAACCACAGGGAGGGAGGGGGAACCCTCTGGCACCACTGTCTTGCCTTCCATCCTACTCTGCACCCAACCAGGAACTCTTGAGGCAGTCAAACTTGCTGCCTTTCCTTCTGCCGTCATCATCGAAAGAGCTGTACACAGTAGCTGTTTCGGGAAGTCACCTCCAATCAATCATGGTCCCAGATCCAGCCCTCACTGGCAGGATGAATCCATCCTTGCAGGGAGGCTCTCCTGTCACAGTGGCCCAGGAATGTCTTGCCGACAGACAACCTTAGGAGAATGCCAAAAACCTGGGGAGAAAAATTCCACGCCCAAAGAAGACACCGGGTGCTCCAACCTCCCCAGAAGGTACTGCTGCTGTGACAACAGGGAAAAGAAGGAATCCAGGGGCCCGATGAGCTGTGAAGGTAATGGCATTGAGGTCGCAGGGGCCAGGGAGGGCTGCTTAGCCCCTTTAGTCTTACGCTTCTTCCCAATAAAGAATCCCAGACCACGTGTACAAGCCTGCCTCGTGCCATCTTGGATGACTATCTGTATATAAGATGTCTTTTATGCACATATTCTGGCATATACGAGCATTTCATTTCCATTTGACCCTATACTTGGCTGTCTATATGTCTCAACTAAACCTGTCCCCTCTGCTGCCTAATAGGTAGTTTCATTGTATAATGTTACCATTGTGGGTATCCTAGTTTTGTTATACAATTATTCTACCATGTTGCCTAAGGGTGTATCGTTTATAGGGTGCTGACATTGTGAGTATCCTATTTATTTTATTTGAGTGTTCTACTGTACTGACTACTCAGGTATGGTAGACATTTGTATTCTGCTGTCATTGTATCATACCTCTGTTATGTGAATGTTTTACTATGCCATTTTAAGAAGTAGATTGCATCGTATTATCACCTATTTCCAAGTTTGTCTCACTGTTCTAATTGTCTCTTATGATGACATGGAGTCATTTTGCTATTGTTAAGCTGCACCTACAATGTACATTGTCTATGTCAGGAGAGACCTGTTGGACACCTCCTTGGGTGAATATCTTTATAAAGATGGTTAATAAATCTTAATGACTAAAAAAATAATAAGAAAGGCTTTATAAAATTATTGTGCACTCTTATAAATTATGCAGCTCAGTGGCCCCCACAATTAGCAGGTGCAACTTGAAATGTCTAATTTAGACACAGATATGAATATATGTGTGATTTAAAATCAGCTAAAACAGACATTTTAAATTATATGCTGAAGACAGTTGAATATTGACTCTCTTATTTTTATGACAATATGAAGCCTGTGAATCTCATGCTATCTAGTTTAGCTAAATGGCCGAGTTCATGAGGGCTGCAGACACATACACTCAGATCTTCCGACTCTGGAAAGAGAGAGTGACAAACTCATGTTTTGTAACTGTGTTCTTGTGCCTTGCAGCTTGTCCACAAATTCATGTTATCAATATGCTTTAAATTTGGGTTAAAAATAGAAGCTTCCAGGTATGAATCAAAGGCTCAATGTGAGACTGAAGCATTTGGGAAGAGACTTTGCCAGCATACGTTTTTCCAGACTGGCAGTTCCCCAAAACCCTTTCCATCTCCTCCTTAACAAGTACTAGTTAAAAAGCCTTAATGAAAAGGGAGGGTTTTAATGAGAGGTGAGAAGTAAGACACGTTTGAAATTATAGTGTTCAAGGTGTACTAACACAAAAAATAAATCTCACATCATGAATGAGAATGGATTTTGGAGTCATGTTTTAACTAAGCTTAAATTCCGAAATTCCCAAGCTGCCAGAGTTTATAGCAGAATTTAAGACTTTAACATTTCTTTATGAATAAGCATCTTTAACACAGCAATGCAATACAAAACACATTACACACATCAATGCATTGCATAACGCAGTGCTCACTGTTTAATTCTAAGACCCTCAAAAATCCCTGCACAAGGTCATATCACACCTCATTTCTTAAGACTCACACATGCAGAGGACCCTATCTACTTGCTCACACTCACAGTTCAAGTACAGCTAAGCATCATGGATTATAAAATGTAACAAAGAGAGAGAAGGTGAATCCTGAGGATTTTGTGCTACAGAATCACCAGTCCCACAGAATAGTCGATTTCAGACAAAGCATTTTTCCCTGTTAATCCCCCTCCCTATTGTTGAATTAAATCACACAAGCTTTAAAATGTAACATAGTTATCTGCCTCTGTTCAATGTAACATAGTCAAGTCTCTTGCTTCCATGTAAAAATCGGCTTTAAGTGTAAACCGCTTTGATAACCCTGAAAGGCGATATAGAAGAAATGTTAAATAAATAATAATTTTCGAAGCATTATGTGCCATTTACAAGTGTAATTCACCATATGTGATCTACTTATACATATTAGTTGCTGCCACTAATAGATTTGAAGGGGTCATGGTCAGGGCGAGATCTACCTGTTTGCTGTATTTCTACCTGTATTTCTGCATCCTGGAAAATTTGTCCATTGACATTTACACCTGCTTTAGAGTCACGCAAAATAGCGGACTAACTCTGTGTTTGGGCTAGGGCTTGGGAGGAAAATGGGCAACCGTGCTCACCTCTCTGGTGTTCAAAGTCACTTTGACCTGGCAAAAACTTTGAGGTTTGGAGGGTGGTGCTTAACTGTGACATGCAGCTTTGTAAAATCCACCACTTACCCACGTAAATGGCAACAGCTGCATAAGTAGCAAAAATCATCACCTATACACCCAGGCGCCATTACTCGCATGTATAAAATCACTCTTGCAGACATCTACAGAATAGCAGTTCAGGACCAGGGACGTCAAATAACATTATGGTTAGAGTAGTGTAACCAGGCTTCAGACCACAGTGTGGGCTGTTGTGATCTTTTTTTATTTATTTAACAGGTTTTTTAATACCACTTTATCGGTTTACATTGTAACTTCAGTTTGGTAATGTACATTACACAGGGACATTGATAACTTGGGTAAAGTGACTTGCCCAAGGTCACAAGGAGTGCCAGTGGGAATCTGAACCCTTGATCTTCTAGGTAGTGGGCAGTTGCTCTAACCACTAGGCTACTCCTCCACTCTTAGGCTAATCACTTAACTCTCCATCTTCTCTAAGGCCAAATCAAGCACTTTCCCGAGGCATATTTGTGCATGGAGCAGGTCTAAACATTAACCTGTCTGCAGACTGCCCCGATGTTTCAGAAATCAAATGGGGATGTCTAAGTCGATTGCACCTCCCCAGACCTGCCTTCTCTACACCCCCTGCCTACTTGGATGTCCCCACAATGGTGACATCTTTAAAGGCCATTTATAAACGTTTGTAAAATGGAATTTGAGACATCTCCAGACATCCAAATCACAACTAAGACTTTTAAAATGACTCCCATAGTGCAAAATACGAAGGGAGGGGGGGAAGGAGGGTATTAGTGTAGCTCCTTCTCCACACGTTTCATAGGTTTGCCTGACAAAACGAGCGCTTTTCAGATGCCTATTAGTGCCTGGAGCAGGTTTAACTTTAGACACCATTTGGGATGTCCAGGGCATTTCTGAAATCAGGCGGGGGCTCCAGATTCTTAGGAATATCCCAGCCACACCTCCACCATGAGTGTCTTGAGTGTCACCACCATTCACACTTGAGTGTCCTCTGGAGACATCCAAAGACCCAACTTTTAAAATGTCTCTGGAGATGTCTCTGTGATGTGCATTTGCAGATGTCCAAATTGTAATAGTGCTTTCAAAATAACACCCATCATTTATTCAGATGTGTCAGTAAGTCTATAAACAATTTAAATTGGCAGGTCATGTTATACTAACATAAATCTGGCATGGTGAGACCTCCCCGTTCTTTCACAGCTTCCCAAAGAGCAGTAGTACAAATTTGGTTTCTAAACTGACTAGATCAACTTACTCCCTCTTGCCTGAAGCTCTCTTAGGGGTTCTCACCCATTCTGAGCACTAGGTAACACCCATACTAGGTCCAGTTCAATGCAAGCTGCTTCTCATAAGCTGGGCCGCTCAGTGGGAAGCCGGTGTCGGCAGAAAGAAGTGTGTGTGGGGAGGGGTTGGGAAGGGGGGTTCTTATTCTCAATCACTGCTTCAGAGAATGCTCTCGTCTGCTAGCAGAAGACAATCACTGTTCTGACTATTTTGAATCCACGTTTTCAATGTTTCCTAAAACCTCTTCTTAGCCTGCAGGCTGTATGTCAGATGGCTTTGAGCTCATCGGTGCATGCAGCTATTCCTATCTTCTGAGGCTCTGCAAACGGCTGCTGATGGTTACGAACCTAAGACTTTATTCCAGTGGGAGCAACCAAGACACCCCGATTTTTATCTAACAAGAAGATGGCATCCCCCCCCCTCCCCTGCACACACGTTTTCTCTGCTCTGAAGGAGTACACGTCACCCCTTCCTGCCCTCCCCCCCTTTGCGGTGTAAAGGAGAAAAGACCCCATCTCTCAGGAAATGCAGCCATAAGGTTCACTGGAGAGAAGAATTATTAATACTGTAGTAATGACAGACTCCACTAAAACAAGGAAACTTCAATAAAACAAGCTACTTCCTGCATTGTTTAGCAAGTATCAGGGGATCAAAAGGTTCTGTATTATCTGATGTTTTCCCCATGTAAGCCTCTGATGGGCAGGCCAACACCCTGAGCAACTGGACCTACTACACAGAGTCAATACTAGACTTTCTGAAACAAACTAAGGTGTTATTCAAGGGATAAGAAGCTGTTACGCTTTCAACAGGGTCCCCTATGGCCCCTGCTAGGGTTGCCAACTGGCTCCAGATGAGCCCGATGGGCTTGATCCAGTCCTGGGTTTACCCCATTGCATGCAGGGACTTGTCTTGCTTTTCTTAGGAAGTGTAATAGATCAGAACTACATATCCCTGCATGCAGTGTGGTAAACCCAGGATTGGATCAAGTTTGTCAGGTGCATCTGGAGCCAGTTGGCAATGCTATCCCCTGCACACTGTAGTCGGCGCCTGACACTCAGCAGTTTCTGGTCAGAGAGTTCACCATGCAGCTTTTAACGCGACACAGATTCTAATCAATGGGATTTCAATGTTAATTAAGGGGATCTTTCTAATCTTGTTTATATCCTTGGGTTGCAGCTTTAATAAAGACAATGTTGCTTTCAATGAAGGGCTGGGGTGTCCACAAAGGAAGGGGTGGATCAGTGAGAGACGTCCAGTACCATCTCCCGGATAAGCTGCATCACTCAGAGAAAGGGATCAGGCACTTTTGGTAGAAGGAAGCAGATATTAGATACACTCTTCTGATATTGCCTTTCCCATATGCTGACTCCTCAATGGCAAAGTCTTCTAAAAGCAGCCTGAAAACATTTCAGGGAACTAACCAGGATACTGAGTGGAGGAGTAGCTTAACGCATAGTGAAGCAAGTTATGAATTGGGGAAGTCAAGATACTAATCCGAAGTCTGCCACTGCGGCTCCTCGTGACCTTGGGCAAGCTGCTTCAGGTACAGCTTAGATTGTAAGCATTCCAGGGCAGGAAAATGACTACAGTACCTGTGTTGTGATTCACCTTCAGCTCAGCTTTAGGAGATGTGAATAAGTAATAACACTGGACAAAAGGAAGGATCTTTAGATGGAGCCATAAATGTTACATAAAAGACAAATCTCATGTTTAATTCGGTCTCCTCCCGTGTTAAAATATACAGTAGCATGTCCCAGAATAGCTTCTGTTGATCCAAGGTGGCGCTTCCAGACGCCCATGGTGCGAGACACACCTGAGAGTGGTTCTTGCTGCCTGCATGGTTGGAGGCTTCCTTTCCTCTAGCTATGGGGAAAAGGAAGGGGAAGGGGAGACCGGGTCTCTCGGACGGTGTTCCTTCTCTGGCTTCGAGGCAGGCAGCGCTTGACGCCTTGGTGTCTTACCCGCATCTCAAGTTTCAACCCCCCCTCTGTCCTGCCCGGGGAGGGGGGGGGAAATATCTCAGGCAGCTATGACAGGGTCTCCTCCTAATCCTGGAAGCCTGTCCTCAGCTGGTGTTGTGGAGCTGTCGCGATCTCAAGAGGTGTGCTTGGCAGCTGCATTGACTCCTCATGAGGGGAGAGTTGGTGGTGGAGGAATGGTAGCCCCGGTAATATCTGTGGAGTTCATTGTGACTGAATGGGGGGAGCTGGCGTTCCATGGAACTGTGGGAGAGGTACAAAGACCTAAGGCGGTGACGATGGAGTCTCTGTGGACTGTGATACAGGGCTTCAATTCTTCCCTTCAAACTTTGTCAACTCAAGTTCTTGGTGATATCAAAGTAGTTTCCCAGGCTGTGCAGGTCATTCTAAGACAATGGAGGATTTCTCTGGGAGCGTGTGTGTTGTGGAGTCTACAGTGGCCAAGCAGCAGACTGTGACTGATATGGTGATGAAGGACTGCACCACCATGGACCATCATATGGAGTATTTGGAAAATCAAGTAAGGCACTGTAATTTACACCTTATAAATTTTCCTAAGTCTCCTTTGGTCCCACCTCTTGAGATGGCCAGGACGTATCTTACTGAATATTTGGGGATGGACCCTGGGAACTTGCCTCCACTGGTGAGGGCCCAGTATGTGCTGCAGGCTGGGGGTTCCCCCAGTCAGCAGCATATGTAAACCTAGTCACTGCCAACTTGACTGAGTTTATGGAATCATCACTGGAGGTCATTACCCAGAGGACAACACTTATTTTGACTTTTGCCTTGGAATTTGATCGAAATGCAGCTTTCAAATTATATTTTTGTGTCATGAATAAGCCTTTTTAGGATCTTCTATATGTATTTTTCATGATATGTCTCAGCACACTCAGAAACAGTGACAGGGGTTCCTGGCCTTATGGGCCAGGAACCAGTCTCTGGGGCTGAAGTTTGTCCCTAGATCTCCTTGTGTTTGTGTGGTAACTTATGATGATAAGATTTCTACTTTTTTTGATCCTAAAATGTTGGCCGATTTTCTTGTGTCTAGGGAAGGTATGCAGTCCCTGTCTCCTGTAACACAGCCGCCGTAGTTTGGGGTATTGGGGAGGTTGGCTAAGTGAGGTGTTTTATGGTATTTATTTATTTACATTCTCTTATATACCGCGCTATTCTGCATCAGTGCAGTTTACATTGAACAAATTGAAATTACATTGAACAGGGCATTATAACTTGGAGATAACTATTTTACAGGGAACATGGGCTATGGAGGATTAAGTGGCTTGCCCAAGACCACAAGGAGCACCTGTGGGACTAGAAACCCCAGTCCTTCCAGCCCAAGGTTGCTGTCCTTTAGTGGGATTTGAACCCCCAACCTTCCGGCCTGAAGTACCTTACCCCAACCACTAGGCCACTCCTCCACTCCATGTGTTAATTTTGCTTTCTTTTTTTCCTTTATCTTGGATCTCTATTTTCCTGTATTAGATGAACTTTCTTTTTTCCTAGTATTGACATGGGGAATTTAATTTATTTCCTAGGGTTTTTTTTTCCTTTTCACATTGATTGTGAATTGTTCAATTGTAAAATGCATAAATATAAAATACACAGTAGCATTAATTAACATGGAATTGCTTCTAAGTCCATCACCATCAGAGTGTATCTGTTATGAAATACAATGTGAACATGCTTCTACAAAAATAAGAACTAAGAATTATACAGCATCTTTCTTTTGAAAACAAACATCCTAACTCCATGCCCTACCTCTCTAATCCCAGCTCTATCTCTCATTTCTAAGAGAAGGAAGAAATTAACAAATGACGGATACAATTAACAACAGAGCTATGCATACAGAATCGTAATCATTATACTGACCATAGGTTTGTTAGCCAATGTGCGTGAATATTGGATATGTTAAAACACAGCACAATAAAAAGTGAGTCATCATTTCCTAATGGAAATGCAAGCCCGCCCGCCCATGCCTGGGTCTCAGTGGCAGGTTTCATGATCCTCCTATTCGCTGAGTCAGTGTGGCAAGTTGGTGGAGGGAGGGGGGGCTTGAAGTGTGTTTTATAAATTAGGGGGGATAGTCAAAGCCTAAATGGTGCTCAGTCGGATAGTCGGTGGCACTAAACGCAGTTGTTGTTGGTGTTGTTAAGGGCTGTCAAGTCAGTGTCGACTCATAGCGACCCTCTGGATAGTTGTCCTAAACTGTGTTAGGTCTTCATTCAGGCAGCTCATTTTTGAGAGAGTGGCACCCATAGCTGGTTATTGTATTGATCCAGCTCATTGCTGGTCTTCCTCTTTTGCATTGACCTTCCACCTTGCCAAGCATGCCCGAAGAACAAACCAGTCACTACTAGAGGAGATCAAACCTAAGCTTTCTTTAGAAGCTCAGATGACAAGGACTTCAACTTTCATACTGTGGATACATCATGTGTAGAGAGAGATCATTAGAGAAAGACATCATGCTTGACAAAGCAGAAGGTCAACGCAAAAGAGGAATGCCAGCAATTGAGATGGGGGATGTGTTGTTTCATAAACTATACTGGGTGTTGTGTTGCAGTTAGAACATGTGGTCTGTTAGAGGGTTTATGTTTCAGTTCCAAAGTGTTCCTAGAACTGGTGTGTTTTCAGCTCTTGGCAAAAGATGGCAAGTCCGATGCAGATACGTATTCTGTTTGGGAGTGTGTTCCAGAGGCTTGGTGCAACAGCGAGAATGCTATAAAACAGGTTGATTGGTTGCTTCTCACCTTCATGGCAGGGATGGTGAAGGTGTTTTGGATACTAAATGTCATGGTCCTGTTCTGGGGTGTTTTGTGTATGATGGTTTGGAGGTAGCTCAATTCGAGGCTGTGTGAAATTTTAAACATCATTGTTAGGATTTTGTATTTGGTGTGGCTGCCCATGGGTAACCAGTGAAGCTGTTTTAGAATGGAAGTTATATGCTCTGATCTCGTGACATGATGTAGGATTTGGGCATCTGTATTCTGGGCCATTTGTAGGGTGTGTAATGATTGCTTTAGTAGGCCCTCACAGGTGATATTACAGTAGTTGAGGTGAGGGAGTACCATGGCCTGGAAGACTATGAGTTAATTCTGAGTGTCAAGTAGTGGGCAGAGTCTGTGGAGAATTCTTATCTTTTGGTGTACCCAGTTGGTGGTTCTTTTGATGTGTGGTATCATGGAGAGTTGTTGATTGAGGGTGATTCCAAGGTACTGTGCCTCTACGTTTACTTCCAAGTTTGTGACATTAGTTTCTATTTTTGTAGGTGGAGTGAAGGTTGGTGATGAAGAGGACTTCTATTTTCTTGTAGTTGATTGTTATTTTATTTTATTTATTTATTTATTTAACAAACTTTTATATACCGCAACCTTCCGATGATCAGGAGCGGTTTACATATAACAGTTAGGAGACAGAAAGGCATTTCTGTTTTTACATTAAACAAAGTTATGAACTATGTACATTAACAATTGAACTTTTAACTATTAAACTTTGTAGAACTATGTACAATAAACTATGTACAGTTAGTTAAAGAGAGTTCAACAGTATAAACATCATTGACAGTAACAAGGTCAATGTTTCCTGACTTAGTCAAAGAAACACAAAGGAGGAGAAAGCAGTTTCTGATTTACAAATCTGATTTGACAGTAACAAGGTCAAAATATCTTAAGGCATTGCGGTATTAGTCTTCGTGTGTTATATAGATTATCCATTTTCATTTTGAAGTTGAGAATTTGCTATTGGACGGTAGTGGGAGATAAAAAGGTGAGTTTTTAAGTTTTTACGTAGGTCTTTAATGTCAGATAAGGCTCTGATTTCGTCAGGTAGAGAGTTCCAGAGTGTGGGGGCTGCATGGGAGAATGCTTTTTTATTGGTTGTTTTTTTTGGTTTTTGTAAATTCTTTTGGGATCCTTATTTTACTGGCGTTGCCTCTTCTATGTGCACATTGGGGTGTGTCTTTAGTGATTAGTTTATTTAGGGTAGCTGGGGCAGTGTTGTTTAAAGCTTTAAAAGTGGTTATTATTAATTTATAGTTTATTCTGCATTGAATGGGGAGCCAGTGTAGTTTGGCTAGATAGGGTGATATGTGCTCAAAAGGGTGTACCTTCATTATGGTTCTGGCTGCAGCATTTTGAGCCAATTGGAGCCTTTTGATGTTTTGGTTAGTTGTGCCTAATAGAGAGAGGTTGGCGAAGTCAAAATGCGGGGTGATGATAGCTTGAATGATACTTAGGAAGTCTTGCAGGTGGACTAGAGGGCGTAATTGTTTTAATACTTTGAGTTTAAAGTATATTTTCTTTGTTGTATTTCTTATGTGTGTGTTCATACTGAGGTGTGTATCTAGTATCACCCCTAGGTATTTTATTTCGTTTTTTATATGGATGTCATGATTCTGAAGTGTAATGTGGGTAGGGGGGGTGAAAGATTTGTTTTTTGTTACTATCAGTATGTCGGTTTTGGAGTGGTTTATAAGGAGGTTGTGGTTTTCTAAGCAAGTTGCTAATTCCTTGAAACAATCTGTTAATAGTTGGAGTGGAATCGTAGGGATTGTGAAAGGAATGTACAGCATGATGTCATCCGCGTATATGTGATAATGGATTTTGAATTTTTTAAAGATATTGCAAATTGGTGATTGTTGTGTTCCATGAGCCACTGTGATACCTCATTGAAGCAGTCTATTATTGTGTTGTAGTTGGGGTTCATTGTGGGCGAGTAGAGCATGATGTCATCTGCATAGATTTGATAATGTGTAGCACGTGCCTATATGAATGAGCAATTGTGTTCCAGGAGCTATTGTGATGCCTTGTTGAAGCAATCTATTAATGTATTAGAGTTGGGTTTTATTGTGGAGAAGTATGATGTTATCTGCAGAGATGTGATAATGAATATCATGTTCACTGCACTTACAAAAGATAAGAATTCTGAGAGCAAAAAGAACAATGCAACAGAATCAACTACTCCCCCCACCCCCCCCCCACTATAAAAACCAGAGCAAGGCTAGCAACATGTAAGCGGGCATTCTCAATGTATGCTCCCGCGATCTGGAAAGCCCTCCCTGTCAACATAAGAGAAATCAAAGACCTAATGGTCTTCAGAAAGGCCCTGAAAACCTTTTTCCAGAAGCACTATGAACAACCAATGAATAATCCTTACACTAGTAACTGATTTCCCCGGATATTAGAGCCTCATTCCTCCTGAGTTTTACAGTCACCCTACCAATCAATTCACTTACTACCACTTGAGAATTCCCTTACACCACCTTACACTTAACACACCAAGATATTTTCCACAATTATCCCTGTGTACCCTACTCCTGCATTAACTGTTTCTCACTTTTGTAAATCTTGTATAGCATTGTTACTCTCCGTTATAAATCTTGTACAGCATCTTTCTCCTGAACTCCAAGTTCAAAATTACCTGTTCAATGTAATTTCTAAAAGTTGCAGTGTTCTATGTAAACCACTTTAAATATAAGAAAGACGTTAAATAAATAAAATGTGTCTGTATGGGTGAGCAGGTCGGCTGTATATATATGTTGAACAGAAGTGATGATAGTGCTGAGCTTTGTGGGAATTCTTAATGCTGTTCAAATGGGGAAGATTTGTGTGGACCTCTTTTCACCTATTGTTGGCACCTGATTTGAACCAGTCCAAAGCTGTATTTTGTAGTCCTATTGTCTGGAGGCGAACTAGGAGGGAGTTGTGGCAGACAGAATCAAATGTGGCTGCTATGTCCAGGAATATTAGAACGAAGCCTGGTCTTGGCTTATCTGTGCCTCTGATGAGTGTGTCTAGGAGTGCACCTAAAAGTGTCTTGACTCCATGGTGTTATCTGAAGCCATGTTGTTAGAGTCCAGTGGTGCATGTGAGTCTATGTGATGTTGGAGCCTTTTCAATTAATCTTTGTCAGGAATGGTAGGCTGGGAATGGGTCTGTAGGAGCTCAGGCTCATGGAGGCCTATTCTAATGTCTACGTCCAGGGCCACTATGTGTCTGGTCAGAAGCAGACACACAGTGGTAGATGTGATTATGATCCCAGAGGGCATGTCTAGCCCCCGTGGGATCAGAATCAAATATAAGCCTGTATGTGCAGGCCGGGAACTGATTCCAGTTGGCCTGCACATACAGGCTGCTGCCCAGCTAATTCAGTCAGGCTCCTGAATGGAGCCACGGTGACATGGCATCCAGGTTCCATGGCCTCCAGCCGCCAACGACTTTGTTCTTTCCCCGCAGTCCGACCCCCGATCTGGCCTCCCAAGTCCATGGTCTGGCTGCAGGGAATCTCCTGCACCCTCTCCTAACTTTGTCGTAGGGGGACTTATTCCACCTCCGGGATGGAATATGTCCCCCCCCCCCCCTAGCCTGCCGGCCCAGTCATACAGGGCCGACATCAGAATCATCCCTGTATGTCCGGGGCCATGGACCGCCCACTGCCCGCCCTCACTCCATCTCCACACCATGTTTCTCGCCCCTGTCTAGCCTCCCCATACAAACTTCTTGTTCGTATGGGGAGGCTTTGAAGGGGTCAGCAGGGGAGGCGAATAGCCCAACGGGATGTCCGTCCCTACTATTCGTGTTACAGAATAGACCCCATGGTGTCTAGCTTTGGACTCTTAAGTATGGGGCGCACTGAAGAGCTTTTGAGGGAGGTGGGCATAATGCCTTGTATAAGTGAGAGGTGGATGATTTTAGTTATGAGCGGACATAGCTCAGCTCGAGCTAGTTTGATGCAGCTTACAGGACATGGATCTAGTGGGGATGTAGTGGTGCTGAGATTCTGAATGATTGTCTCTATTTGCTCTGCAGTGGGTGGGTGGAAAGGCTGGAGAATGATTCAGGTGTGGGCAGTCTGTTGTCATTCTCCTTGTGTTGAGCTATTCTCTTGTTTCTGCCTTGGTAGAAATCTGCGAACATTTGTGGGCAGGGTATGTTGATCCCCTTGTTGTCCGTAGTGTCTTTCACTGATGTTTTGACTATGTCCTATAGATCTCTTGGGCAATTCAGTGATGTCATTATGGACTTTTGTATGGTAATCTCTTTTTGCTTTGCATGATATTGCTGTAGCTTGGACATGGATGTGTTTCTGACTTGTGTCTCCTTTGTGCAACGCCGTTTACATTCTAATCTCCTGAGCTGTTGCTTCTCATCTCTTGTTTCTTTTGAGTACCTACCATACCGTGGTGGTAGTGCCTGTGCAGCTTTGTCATAATTGTATTCCATTTGTATATGAGTGAATCTATGTGAGTTGAGTCTGCATCTAATTCTGGTAGAATATCATTTAGGAATGCTTCTTTGTTGAAGTGTCAAAATCTGTGGCTACTTTGCTGCGTTTGAGAGTCTTCAAATGGGTTTGGCTTGTATGATGGGTGGATTGTAATGGTGTAGTGGTCTGACCATGGTGCTGGAGCAGTATGATAGGTAAGCTGGCTGAATTGTGTGAGTAGTTCCGTGGGAACAATATAAAGTCTAGCGTATTTCTCGTTTTGTGGGTGGGTGTGTCGACTATTTGTGTGTAGTCGAGTGCTTCTGTGGCATCTAGGAAATATTTGGAGTACTTTGGGGGCAACGAGGGGAGGTTGAAGTCACCCATGAACCAGAGTTGTTTGTTTTGTGTTGTGTGTTCACACATTGTGTTGGCCGTTGGTGATCTGTTTATTAAACAAATCATTAGGGAATTGTTTGATATTATAATTATGTTGAGCCCTTCTGTGCTGTTTGCCTTGATGCTTTTGAAATTTAGGTTGTTGTTTGTTTTAACTAAGATAAGGAACCCTCCACCTTTATGGCTGGCTCTCAGGCAGTTGAAGATGTTGTAGTTTGCTGGTCTTAGTTGGTTTGTTAGAACTGTATCAGTGTCAGTAAGCCATGATTTGGTGATGCACAGGATATCTGTGTCGTGCTGCCTGACATAATCTGCTAACAAGAGTATTTTATTGTGAGCAGAGTGAACATTAATGAGCATGCATTTCGAGCTGTGTGTGATGAGATGTTGTGTTCTGTTGTGATGTATGAGTGGTTGGAGCTGCATCTGTATTACAGTACTGGGTCCTCTAGAGTTTATAGCTAGGGTCCCATGCTCTGCTGGTGTATTTCATCCATTCCCATGAATGACAGGTACTAGTCCTGGTTGTGTTAGGAAGGCATCAGTATGTGTGATGGTTACAAGGATGTAAAGATAAAGGCAAGCCAAGACATTTTGGTTTCCGGCTAGCGCAATTAATACTCAGTGATCTGATGCCTGTGGTCGTCAGTTCTAGGGGACTGTTTGCAAGCCATTAGTAATCTATGAACTATCATTAAAATCACCTGTAGTACCTGAAGATTGGGGTTACATTGGCAATTCCCCAATTTTTAAAAAGGGTTCCAGGGGTGATCCAGGAAACTACAGATCGGTGAACCTGACATCAGTACCAGGCAAAATGGTAGAAACCATTATAAAGGATAAAATTACTGAACATATAGCTAGTCATGGTTTAATGGGAGAAAGCCAACATGGATTTAGCCAAGAAAACTCTTATCTTACTGATCTGTTATATTTTTTTCAAGGTATGAATAAACAGGTAGACCAAGGTGAGCCAGTTGATGTAGTGTATTTGGATTTTCAGAAAGCCTTTGACAAAGGTCCTTCATGAGAGACTTTTGGCCAAATTAAAAAGTCAATGGATCGGAGGCAGTGTACTATTGTGGATCAGGAGCTGGTTAAAAGATAGAAAACAGAAAGTAGACCTAAATGGCCAATTTTCCCAATGGAGAAAAGTGAATAGTGGAGTATCCCAGGGATCTGTGCTGGGCCCACTGCTTTCTAACATATTCATAAATGACCTTGAAATAGGAATAATGAGTGACGTGATCACATTTGCTGCACATAGCTATGTCTCATGCTACATACTGTTTTGTTTCTGTCATGCCAAAAACGTCTATGTCCCTGATCTGAAACCGCGGATGGGTCTATCCCCACAGCTGCAAAATCACATTTAAGTCAGGCCTATTTTCGATTTGGATGTGCCCTCAGGCCGGACGTACATGTTCTGGAATTGGGCTTCAACTTTATGCTATCTGGATAAATCTGGGAAGTATTTTTGCTGTCCTAAAGTTATTTATTTTCAGTACTTAGATTTGCAGTATACAGTATATCACATTCTTCGCAGTTTCCAAAGAACATGAGAAATAATTTCATTAAAAAAATCAATTCTTTAAAAGCAATAATAGCCATAAAATTAACAAATTACAGTAAAATAAACAATAAAACAATATAACCCAAAACATTATCTCTTTCCTACCCATGCTATTGTTGCTAAATGCCGTCAAATTGGTGTCAACTAAGGGCGACCCTCTGAATAGTTCTCCTAAATTATGTTCGGTCTTCAGTCAGGTGGCTCATTGTAGATAGAGTAGCACCCATAGCCACTGTAATTGTATTGATCCATCTCATTGCTGGCCTTCACCCTTGCCAAGCATGATGTCTCTCTTTGCGTGATGTGTTCAAAGTATGAAAGTCGAAGTCTTGTCATCTGAGCTTCTAAAGAAAGCTTAGGTTTGATCTCTAATATTGACTGTTTTGTTCTTTGGGCAGTCCGTGGTATACATAGTATTTTTCTCCAGCACCATAATTCAAAGTCATCGATTTTCTTCCTATCTTTTTCACTGTCCAACTTTCTCATCCATATGGCATTATTGAAAATACCAAGGCTTGGACAAGTCAAATTTTGGAATGGAGAGAAAATTTTTGGAGTGGAGGAGTGGCCTAGTGGTTGGGGCAAGGTACTTCAGGCCAGAAGGTCGGGGGTTCAAATCCCACTAGAGGACAGCAACTTTGGGCCGGAAGGACTGGGGTTTCTAGTCCCATAGGTGCTCCTTGTGGTCTTGGGCAAGCCACTTAACCTCCATAGCCCATGTTCCCTGTAAAATAGTTATATGCAAGTTATAATGCCCTGTTCAATGTAATTGCAGTTTGTTCAATGTAAACCACACTGATGCAGAATAGCGCGGTATATAAGAGAATGTAAATAAATAAATAAACATCTCTGCTCTTGAGAATCTTGTCTAGGTTCTTCATAGCCATTCTGCCAAGAGCAATGCATCATAAGATTTCTTGACTACTTGTCATTTCTTCATAGATTATTGATCCAAGTAGGCTAAAGTTGTCAACTATTTCAATTTCTTCTCCGTCAACAATGAACTTATTAATTTTGCCAGTCGTCAGGATCTTTGTCTTCTTTATGTTAAGGTGCAGGCCCATTTTAAGATTGTTCCTTGATTTTGAGAAGCAAATGTTTCAGATAGTATTCACTTTCAGCCAGTATTGTGGTATAATCAGCATAGCAAAGGTTGTTGATGAGTCTTCCACCAATCTTCACACCTCAATTGTTTTCTCTGATGATTTGTTCTGCATGTAAATTAAACAGGTAGGAGGAAAGTATGCAGCCTTGTCATACAGCATTGCTGATTTTAAACCATTCTGTTTCTCCCTGTTCCATTCGAATTATTTATTTAACTGGTTTTATATACCACCTTATCATACAATCAAAGCGGTTTACATTAGAACTAACAAGTTACATGTTGAGCTGGTAAGGATATATTACAAGGGCAAAACTCGGGGGGCATACAATAAAAGGGGGGGGAGCAAGGAGTTCTCGAGGCTAACTATTTACAGGGAGGATTATTTACATACATACATTGGTCCCTCACTTGGTTTGCAGCTTGTCGTGCTGTGAGGGCTTGTGTGCATCAGTGATGCTGAGAGCTAAACTATCGGTAGTTTAACTACTGGCAGGGTCTCCCAAGATGGACATGTCTCAGCTGAGGTGCCAGACCAAGACAAACCACCCATCTGGGCAGCAGCAGAATGGGATAGTGTTGATGGCGGAGGATCACATTTCTGTGACAACGGCAACAACACCAAACTTAAACTGCGTGAAAGAAAGGCCCGGCAATCTACTTCTGTATCTTGCCATGAAAACCCAATGGATAGTTACAACAAAACAAATTGTGCTATAGTGCTGGAAGATGAGACCCCCAGGTCGGAAGGCACTCAACTAGCTACTGGGGAAGAGCTGAAGACTTCTCAGAGTAAAGCCAGCATTTATGATGTGGTTGGATCAAAGCCCTCGGGACGTCTGACTGCTGATGTAGCTGCACATGAAATGAGAGTCAGAAGCTGTAAAGATGTCTTACGCATTGGAACATGGAACGTACGAAGCATGAACCAAGGGAAGTTGGAGGTGGTCAAGAATGAAATGGAACGTGTACAACTTGATCTGTTGGGTGTCAGCAAACTGAAATGGACTGGCATTGGGCACTTTGCATCAGATGATCACATGGTCTACTATGCTGGAAATGAAAGACAAAGAAGAAATGGTGTTGCATTTATAATAAAGAAGAAACTTGTAAGAACTGTAATGAAATACAATGCAGTCAGTGAACGCTTAATCTCTGTTTGTCTACGAGGAATGCCTATCAACACAACTATAATTCAAATATATGCCCCAACAACAGCTGCAGAAGAGAATGAAATTGAAGAGTTCTATGAACAAGTACAAGCTGAAATTGACAGAACATGCAAACAGGATATCCTGATAGTCATGGGTGACTGGAATGCAAAAGTTGGCAACAAAGAAGAAGGCAAAGTAGTTGGAAAATATGGACTTGGCAACAGAAATGAAGCTGGAGAAAGACTGATAGAATTCTGCAAAACCAACGATCTATTCATCTCAAACACCTTCTTCCAGCAACACAAGCGGAGACTGTACACATGGACTTCACCCAATGGATTGAACGAGGGTCATTTTTAAAGTAAGAACCGATTGTGCATTGTGTCCGCGCGATCTGTCAAGTGACGTCCGTTCAAGGTCAACCACTCTTGGCCAGTCTCTCACTACGCCGCCATTACGTTTCACATCTCTGCCAGTGTTGGTTGTATGGTTATACTGCTTCGTTAGTCGCCATGTCAATCAGTAATCCCTCCGATTGTGAAGTGCGCTCGGTTATCCGTTTTTTAAATGCAAAACAAGTTCATCCAGCTGAAATTCACCGGCAGCTTGTTGAACTGTATGGGGAAGGTGTAATGAATGATGTTTAAGGAAGGAAGGACAAATGTTCATGATGAAGAATGATCTGGACGGCCTGCTGTCATGAATGAAGACCTGACACAAGAAGTTGATGAGGAAATTTGCCAAAACAGGTGCTTCACTATAGACGAGCTGCATCAGACATTTCCACAAGTTTCAAGATCAGTAGTTTATCAGATTGTTACTGACAAACTGCACTACAAAAAAATGTGTGCGAGATGGGTGCCGAAAATGCTGGACGAACTTGTTTTGCATTAAAACCGGATAACCGAACGCACTTCACAATCGGAGGGATTACTGACTGACATGGCGACAAACGAAGCAGTATAACCATACAACCAACACTGGCAGAGACATGAAACGTAATGACGGCGTAGTGAGAGACTGGCCAAGAGTGGCTGACCTTGAACGGACGTCACTTGACAGATCGCGCGGACACGATGCGCAATCGGTTCTTACTTTAAAAATGACCCTCGTATAAAAATCAAATTGACTACATCTGTGGAAGTCAACGATGGAAAAGTTCTATAACATCAACAAAGACAAAACCTGGAGCTGACTGTGGTACAGATCATCAACTACTAGTATGCAAACTCAAGCTAAAGTTGAAAAAGAGCAAACCACTCATGAATGCAGGAAAATATGACCTTGAGAATATACCACTGGAATTTAAAAACTGCCAGCAAAATTGATTTGCTGCTTTAGATACAAATGACAGAGCTCCAGAAGTTATTGAATGACATCAAGAAGGTTGTGTTGGAAGAAAACGAGAAGTCTCTACAAAAGGTGAAAAAGCAAAAACGGCCAAAATGGATGACGGAAGAAACTCTGAAAATTGCCCAGAAACGAAGAGAAAGCTAAAGCCAGAGGAGAAAGAAAGACAATAACAGAACTCAGAGATTTCCAACGTGCAGCAAGACAGGACAAGGAAAAGTACTACAACGATGCATGCAAGGAAATAGAAGCAGAAACTATTAGAGGAAGAACAAGATCGACTTTCCTAAAGCTACGAGAGTTAAAGAAAAAGTTCCAGCCTCGAATTGGAATGTTACAAGATGCTCAAGGTTCTATGTTGAATGATGCTGAGAAGATCAAGAAAAGGTGGAAGGAATATACAGTTTTTATATGATAAAGATCAAGTGGACCAACAGCCGTTTCAACCTGTACCTTATGATCGGGAACCATTGGTGATGAAAGAAGAAGTTAAAGCAGCATTGAAAGCCTTATCAAAGAACAAAGCACCAGGCATTGATAGCATTCCCATAGAAGTATTACAGCAATCTGATGCAGCTGTTGCCATACTTACAAGGCTCTGCCAAGAAATATGGAAGACAACATCATGGCCAACTGACTGGAAAAGATCTGTGTTTATACAAATACTAAAGAAAGGTGATCCAACTGACTGTGGATATTATCGCACAATCGCTCTGATCCCACATGCCAGCAAGATTCTACTGAAGATTATTCAAAAGAGACTACAACCATACCTGGAACAAGAACTACCTGAAGTGCAAGCAGGGTTCAGGAAAGGGTGAGGAACGAGAGACATCATTGCAGATGTGAGATGGATCCTTGAAAAGACTAAAGAATACCAAAAAGGATATCTATTTGTGCTTTATCGACTATAGCAAGGCTTTTGACTGTGTAAACCATGAGAAACTCTGGGCCACATTAAGAAGCATGGGTGTACCAGAACACCTGATCGTACTCTTGCATAATCTGTACATTGATCAAGAAGCATCAGTTCGAACGGAACAAGGAGAAACAGAATGGTTTAAAATAAGCAAAGGTGTAAGTCAAGGCTGCATACTTTCCCCCTACCTGTTTAATTTATATGCTGAACAAATCATCAGAGAAGCAGGATTGTATGAAGACAACAGAGGTGTGAAGATTGGTGGAAGACTCATCAACAACCTTCGCTATGCTGATGATACCACATTACTGGCTGAAAGTGAAGACTATCTGAAACATTTGCTTCTCACAATCAAAGAACATAGTCTCAAAATGGGCCTGCACCTTAATGTAAAGAAGACAGAGATCATGACAACTGGCATAATCAACAGGTTCATTGTTGAAGGAGAAGAAATTGAAATCGTGAAAAACTTTAACCTACTTGGATCAACTATCAATAAAGAAGCAACAAGCAGTCAAGAAATCAGATGACGCATTGCTCTTGGCAGAATGGCTATGAAAGACCTAGATAAGATCCTCAAGAGCAGAGATGTCTCTCTCCATACAAAGATTCGACTTGTTCAAGCCATGATATTTTCAATAACATCATATGGAGGTGAAAGCTGGACAGTGAAAAAGATAGACAGGAAGAAAATTGATGCCTTTGAATTATGGTGCTGGCGGCGAATACTGTGTATACCATGGACTGCCCGAAGAACAAACCAGTCGGTACTAGAGGAGATCAAACCTAAGCTTTCTTTAGAAGCTCAGATGACAAGACTTCGCCTTTCATATTTTGGATACATCATGCGAAGAGAGAGATCATTAGAGAAGGACATCATGCTAGGCAAGTTAGAAGGTCAGCACAAACAAGGAAGGCCAGCAATGAGATGGATCGATACAATAACAGCAGCTATGGGTACCAGTCTGTCAACAATGAGTCACCTGACTCAAGACCGAACACAATTTAGGATAGCTATCCAGAGGGTCGCCATGAGTCGACTCCGACTCGAAGGCACTTAACAACAACATTGGTTAGAGGGCAATGATTCCTGTATGGGCATAGAAATGACTGTGAAGAGGGGTAGGAGAGGAGGGGAGGACAGTGTTATCTGATGGCTCCGTAGTGTTCTTTGAAGAGATGGGTTTTGAGCTTCTTCCTGAAGTCCTTGACATTGTGGGTGGTTCTCAGGTCATTTGGAAGGGAGCTCCAGATGGCAGGTGCTGCTAGAGACAGTGCCCTATTCGTGGATTGGGTGGTTTTAAAATAGTTGCTGGGTGTCCGGATGGTGTCCAGTGTGCTGCATCATTTGGGACGTATGTTAGTGTTAGCTTCGGTTAGACTCTTGATGGTGTATGGGGATTGAATGCGTTGGACTTTGTATATGTTGAGAGTTGCTTTGAATTTGATTCTGGAGGCCATCAGGAGCCAATGCAGTTGGCTCAGGACTGGGGTGATGTTGTGGTGTTTTAAGGATCCAGTGATGATTCAGGCAGCAATATTTTGTGCCATCTGGAGGAGTCAGATGGATATATTTGGTAGGTAGAGGAGTAAGCTATTACTATAGGCCAGTATAGGTGTAATTATTGTCTGGCAGACTGTTCTAAAGTGATCTTGACTGAGGAGGGGTTTGAGTCTTCTTATGATGGCTAGTTTGTGGTATGCACTTCCAGTAGTCTTGCTGATGTGGGTTTGGAAGTTCAGGTTGTGGTCCAGGATGACTCCTAGGTATTTTACCTCATTCTTGATAGGTATAGCTATGTTGGGAAGAGTGATGAATTGGGAGTGGGGGTGAAGGTGTTATTGCATGAGATGAGGAGAGCTTCTGTCTTTTTATAATTGATGCTGAGGTTGTTACTAGTGAGCCATTATGACATGTCATGGAGGCAGGTGGTTATTGTTGTAAAGTCTGGTTTTGAGGTTAATCTTGGTGTAGATCATTATGTCATCAGCATAGAGTGTGTATTGGATGTTGTATTGTCTGATGAATGTAGAGGATGATAATGATGAACCTTGTGAAACTCCCTGGGTGATGGGAACAGTTTTGATGAGGTGGTGCCGACTTTGACTTGTTGTTGCCTCTCGCTGAAGTATGGTGAAAACCACTTGAGGGTGGTGTTGTGTAGTCCAATGTCCATAAGTCTTCAGAGAAGTATGTGGTGGGCGATGGTGTCAAAGGCCGCCGATACATCGACAAAGATAAGGAGGAAACCCATTTTGAGGTTATCAATTCCCTTGATGATGTTGTCAAGAAGCAACATAAATAAAGTTTCAACGCTATGAAGGGGTCGAAACCCATGCTGATGGGGAGTTTAGGGGTGCCTGGGAGTCTACATGGTCCTGGAATTGTTGATCAATGTAAAGGTTGTGTAAGAGAACTATTAGGTGTTATGGTATGCCAATACTTCTTAATGTGGCCCAGAGTTTCTCATAGTTTACACAGTCAAAAGCCTTCCTGTAGTCTAGATTTTATGTACATATGCTGCTACCTGTAAATAAGTTGCATTGTTATATTGCACTGACCTGTTGAATACCTCCTAATTTATATTTATTAAATTGTATTTATTTAACGTCTCTTTTATACCGCGCTCTTTAAAATCAGCGTGGTTTACAGAAAACAAATTTGTGCAGTGCAGGCAGGACCTACACTGGACTTACAATGAACAGGGGTTTCTAACAAGGCTAACAGGGTAACTATGTACAGACAAAACTGGCTGTCACTGGCATACTATTCTCTGCTGTTACTTGTTAAAACTCATTATGATGTAAATTGTTCTTGTTAGTTATCTGTAAACCGCTTTGATTTCCCCGAAAGGCTGTATAAAAAAACATCCAATAAATAAATAGTCGATAAAACGCATATAGGTTTTCAAATTTTTATGGAAGTCACAATAATCCAACATTGAGCGAAGTTCCACAGGGAGCTGGCTCAAACTCGAGGACAAGTTACAGAAGGCAAATGATTTAAATTTTGGGTTCCATAGACTTCAAGCAACACCAGAAGACGTATCAAACCAGCTCCCTCTGACCACAGTTAACCAGCAGGAACATAAATTTTGCAGGGATTCAGTAACAAAATATCAAAACCTAATTTCAAAATCTTGAAAATCAAAATAATTAATCTAAAGTGAATCCTTGCCCCAGATGGTGGAAAATGTAAGGCCTGAAGCTGGAGACCAATGTGATCACTAACACATACTCCTAATAACAATCTGTAATGGTTTCACCTACTTAGCTGAGAGATCCATTAAGATCGAACTACAATAATCAAGGGAAGAGAACACTAAAGACTGTAGCGTTCTAAAATCAGAGCAGTCAATAAAGCTTTTCAATCGCCTCAATAGGTGAATTGCTATAGAAAGAGTGGAGTAGGTATCACCGCTATTCCTATAGATGGGTGGGATACTGATGGTCTATTCTTTCTCCAACCCGGCCCTAAGAGAATAGTGCAATAATTCTCATCTGCACTATTCATGTAGTGTGCCACTGAAAATCCATAGGGCCAGCTAGGACCATTATCTGGCTAATGGCCGCCAGTATTTGGCTAAGTTCTCTTGAATATTGACCCAAAAGTGTTTTTTTCAATCCGACCTTCCCAGCCAGCTCCTTAAACTTTTGATTACAACTGTAATTCTTCCTGACTACAATCTTTCTCGCATACAGAGATGCTGAGCTTGTATCAAATCTTAGTGTGTGTGTGTGTGTGTGTGTGTGAGAGAAAGCCATCGGCACAAATGAAGACAGACAGAAAATGATTTTAGGTGCCATTTACATAGGTTATAAATCGACATGCAAAGATTCGAAGGAGTCATGCTTTGGGTATGGTTTCAGTAAACTTTCAAGGTAGACCTGGATTCAAGATTTTAGAATGGAGATATGAGTCTATCCCAGAAAATGTTCCGGACAATATTTACCGCTGCTGTGAGTTATGCTTGTCTATCAGCTAACGTCTCGCCCGAGTTTGGGCTTGGGAGGAGAGTGTGAGAGGGAATGATGCTCACCTTGAATTGCCAAAAATTTGAATTTTGGAGGGCAATTCCTTAATCAGTTCCCCACAGACATGCAGGTAAGTAATGCCTGCTGTCACACATCATACGTGGGAGAACTGTTATGCACTTGGGCAAAGCTCCAAACGGCACTGCTCTTTTCTAGAAGATTCTCTTTTGTAAATGGCTCCCCAGATGTGTGTCAGGCCACATATACTTGCAACGATATATGTATTTTATAGAAGGTGCTGCATTTAGTGGGCCTTTCGATAAAATACTATCACAGTTCTGCGCACACAGACCTAAATGTCCATTTTCCAGCCTAGACCCCCTAAACAAAATTATTCTCAAAATCTGACAGAGTGAATTTCAGAAATCATCAGAAATGATAACAAATGTGGATCCTTCATAATATTTCCCCACTACTGCCGCTCACCAGCCCTCTCCTTATATCTTTCTCCACTAATGAGTGTCTCCCATCTCTGGTTGTACAAAGGAGAGACTGTTTCTAAGGTGCAGTGAAAGGTATCATGGAAAACATTAACAAAAAATGATACTGCCCCACCCCTCAGATGAAAAAAAAGTCCAGAAATAATAATTATAAGATGCCTCGAAACCCTCTTGAAGGAGCATAAACTCTGAAAATGAAAGTAAATGATTAAAATAATTAAATACTTCAAGTTGACAAGCAGAAGCAGAATCTTGCCAACGGACATTTGTCGGTAATTAGTTAATTAATCCTAACACAAATTATAAGCCATAACAAAGCAGCCAGGCTGAACACAGCCGGCTGTTCAGAATTAAACTTTAAAAAGAATGGAACCAGGAAAAGAAAAGTAAAGTTTCCCTACTGCTTTCCTAAATGTGGTATGAACAGAGATGTTTGGGGGTGGCAGAAGTGGGTAAGGGGCAAATGAGGTGGGGATGAAATTGTGTGGTGTCCTGGCATTTCTTCAAAAGGTCAGCCTTTTGTGAAAATACAAACCTCCTGGCGTTCCCAGTCCCCTCGGTACCTGGGGTGGTGATGCAGTGTGGCGCAGAATGGTGCACTGCACCCCCACCCTGGGGTCCACGCTTTGGAAGCAGCTTGGCAAATTTACCTTAAAGCCAGGTGGCTTGCCGTGCTCCCCTCACTCCAGGCCCAGCGGTTCTTCTCTCCCAGCAAATTGTGAGACTTCAGCCCGGGAAAGAAGCGCCACCGGGCCTGGAGCGAAGACAGCATGGCAAGCCCCCAACTTTAAGGTAAGTTTGCAATGCTGCTTCCAGAGCATGGACCCTGGGATGGGGGCGCCCCCCCCCCTCCCGGCTGGCACTCGCCCTTGGAATGCCACCGAATAGAGTCTGTTCTGGCTTCTCTGCTGTATAGATCAATGGAGAATGGACCCAGTCAGCAGACAGGACCAGCTCCAGAGTTGGTTCAAGGTGTTGGCACCATAGGCAAACCTTAAGCCTTATGCCCCCCACCCAAGCTCTCAGAATCTATTATTTAGCTATGAATGCCCTGCCCTTTGCCACCCCAAGGAAGCTGCTGTCCTAGGAGACCGCCTAGTTTGCTGAATGGTTGCACCAGCCAGCTGCCCAGTTAGCTTCCATGCCCGTAGCTGACTATAGCCTAGCACTGAATATCCAGGTTTAGAGTTCAGCAGTGACTCCCCCTCCCCCCATCTCTTTTATGTCTCTTCAGCTGTCACTTGATCTGTTTGTAGGGTGCAAGTTACCAAGTGATCTGAACTGCAATAGCTTCATGGCTTGGGTACATCATTTGGCAATGGTCGAGACAGTCAGGGAGATGGTAGGAGAAGAATGAGACGGTGGGTGGCCATAAGTGGGGTGGTAAACTGACAAACCGTTCACCGGGTTTGCAAGGAATGTAACAGCATGACAACGTTCATAGATTTGGGATTTCCAGCACTACATCTGATTCTTCGTTTCCTCTCTCTATCAAAAACCTCAGAAAAAAAAATCTTTTGCCTACCTATTCACATGCTGCACTTTCAGTGCACCTCTGTGTGCGTAATTCTGGACACCAGTCTCACGGGATGCGTCTGTGCACGTACATGTAGCCCTCTCTGAGCCTGAAGTACTAACAAGTTTCTCCCATTTTGTTTTTCCAAGAAATATGTTTAGCCCTTAGTGCCCTATGTGTGGCTGTCCAGGTGCTGTGTCTGAATATCTCCGTGTACCATATGTATGTGTGCTTCAAGTGTTTTCTGTGATGTGAGATCTGACCTTCAAAGGAGAGCCGAAGAAATAATGTACACCCTTAGGCCAGTGTTGTCAGAGAAATTTCTGTCTTCCTTAATTTCAATCAGGGTGACAAGGGACGGGGCATTTTACTCTGAATGAACGTACTGTAAAACCTGTCAGCTGGAATTTGTCTCAAGAACTAACATCTCCCTCAATCCAGGGTCATAATTAAAGGCATCCTCTGACCTGTGGAGCAACCCTGTCCTTCAGCTGACAATAATATTCACTTCTGCTGTTACTGTTCTAGTGTGTATATATGAAATATTGCAGTGATATCAAAAGACGACACGCTTTGCAATTAGCCACCAAGAATAAGATTCACTAATTTATTTCTCTACAAACTAGAAAACTGAGAGGATTCAACAGAACAGATATCTTTAGAGAATCAACATAAGGTTCCATAAAAATCACATACTCTAAAGCTAGGAATGCTTTTTCAGCATTTTTAGCCATGATACCATAGGGTTGCATCAGCCTAAAAATTGCCCCAAGACATTGCAGAACAGGTTTTTTCAAGACCACCAAGTTCCTTTCTTCAGTTCCTTAGCCCCGAACCTCATTTATGAGATAGAACCTCTGTAGTATAGGGAAGAACAGAGAAAACCCAATCCCATTCAGTCTGCCTCGCTGAGATTCTTCCTCTCCAGTTTCCTACCTCTTCCGAGTAGATAGCCAGATAACGTCCCATACTTAAACCCACACCAGGCTCCCCATCTTACTCCCCCATCTTTAAATCAATCTCTCAACCCTCTTGTCTACTACTGCCCTCCATATCTGTCTCCATTACAATGCTGCTTTCTACCCCTCTGTCTAATGGCTGAAACAGCCATCGGTAAACTAAGTAATTACCCAGGTCAGCAGCTTTTGTGAGTGGCAACGAGGAGCTGCAGTCAAAGCAAGGTATCGGGCCTGAAGGGCACACAAACCCAAAGAATGGGGTGACCATGACTGGCGAGTTTAACTATCAAAATCTCAAAGGGGAGGCCTAGGGGGTCTAAAAGTTAAACGAGGAGAGGGGGACATAAATCTGTAAGTTCATCTAAGCACTTAATATCCTTGCACTGGTCCCGCTTCCACTGGTGGGCTAGTTCAGGTCCTGTCATCTTTCTCTCTTATTCTTATCAGGCTAATATTTTATACACCACCCACATCACCTTTCATGTCTTACCGCTGCATTTTCTAATAACCCACAAAGCCACCAAGATTTGTGAGACTGCTGATACAAAAGGCTCACTGGTGTTTGGATTTTAAGCAGGGTCACACCAAGATGCAGCGAGACGTCCTGCCAAAAGCATTGTACATGCCCGTCTGTGAGGTTACACAGAGCCATCGTGGAAGCATGAAGCAGTCATAGTCGCACTATTAAGAGTTGAAAAATAATTGGATAATTCTTTAAATAATTCTTATTCTAGGTCAAAGGCTTATCACAAGAGAGTCCAATTTTCTCCCAGTGTATAAGACAGTATTTATTTAGTTGGTTTTATATACTGCGCTTTTTAAGATCAATTAGATGGCAAACCAAGATTTTCTTAAACAGAAAGGAGGTAATTGTATAAGTCACGCCCTGTAATCATAAACATATTATACTTAAATGGGTGTTTACATGTGTATTTGACGTGGTTGCTGTTTTGAAAGTACGCATGTCGGGGTGATCACGGTACATTCACTGTGGACACATACAAGGGCAGAGTGACATGTGGGCAGAGGTCAAAGTTCAACATGCAAATGATAAAATACTATATGTTCCCTTATTCTTGAAAGTCTAGGTGCTGGCATAAGTACTCACAGCTTAAACTAAATGTGCATTTTGGGCAACTTATGCCTCTATTTTATCAAATAAAATAAGCACCTATCTCACTTTATAAAATAGGGATGAAACAGGTGTGCAAAAATACACGTTAATCTAGGCACGCTTTATGAAATGACCCTCAAAACGAATTGGACTAGTTTGTGCTTAGGCAGCATTATGACACGCAATGCATTGGATACGGTTTTTTTCAGTTTATGCAAAACTGCTCCAGAAATCTTCATATTTAGATAAAAGTTGATAGAAATGGTCCAAGGAGGATATCTGATCTCAGTGGATGTCCATGGGGGGAGTCTCACCTGTAGATCAATCGATCACAGACAGACATGGTGCTAATCAGGTCCATCCACACTTTGGCCAGCTGGTTATAGTCCATTTTCACCTGCCCACGCGGATCGATTTCTCATTCTTACACTCCCAGGCTCCAAGTAAACACTGGTTACACTAGCAAAGATCAGGTGAGGGCTCTAATTCCAAAAATGTGTGTGAACGAGTGCTGTTAACCCTCTTCATGCCAGCGCAGAGACCAGCACTTTTATCTCGCAGTGAGAGGCTGTGTTAATGGGAAGTGTAATATAGAAAATACCTCCAGGCTGCACCCGGGTCGGAGAACAATTTGTTCTCACTCTTCTCTTCATCAGCAGATCTTCAGAAAGCCTCCGTAGAGCCATCAGTCATTAGTGTGGAGACCCAGCATGCAGGACCATGAAAGGAAAGCAGGACTGCTGGGAAAATGTGCTGAATTAATGGGATTCCGTTTCCGAGGCATTGCAGCCTCCCAATGTACCCTTAAAACCTGGCTCTTCAAGCACTGCTTAACAGAATGGAAGTCAGTCTCTGCTCTTTTTCTTATGTCTTGCGTGCGGCAGAGCTGAGTGACCTGCTCCAACATTCTCGTCACAATGACTGAAAAGGAATCAGGAAAGGTATACATGAGGGGTTTGGGTAAACTCATCAGAAGGGGATTTTGAGAAGGAATTGGAAGAATCTGGATATGAATGATCCTCATAAAATTTTTCTGCACAAATCATTACCGGACTGCTTCTTTTAATGTGTGTGTGTGTGTGTGTGTGTGTATTTCCTGATACACACAGTGCCACCTGTTGGCCCAAGAGCCTATAGAGAAAGATTCCTACTAGAGTATCTAGTTGGACATTAAGGGTCCGATATTCATCTGGGCAGGCTGTGCGCCGTTATGGCCCTGCCTGCTGATCCCTAACCGTGCTGTGGTGATGGCATTGAATATTCGGGCTTAGCGCACAGAGGAAACCACCGCAGAGCCTAATTGGGTAGCAGCAATATTGCACTTCTAGCCGGTTAGCAGCACAGCCAAAAGCTGGCCTAGTGTTAGATGTGGAACGGTACAATATCACCGCTACCCGGTCAGCAGCAGTGTCTGCCTCCGTTCCACCCGGAACACCCCAACACACTCTGGTGCTAACCGGACAGCACTGGGGCACACAGGGGAGATTCAACAGCACTAACCATGTAAGTGCCGTTGACTTGTCCCCATTTAAGGCATTTACGTGGTTTATTGGGCTTTAAACTGTGTAAATGCCTTTCAAAAACTGGGGCCTAAGGTATTTTCTTCAGAGCTAATGATAATCTGCCCAGTGGTTTCAAAGTCCTCAGTGAGGCTCTTTTATGCCACAGAATTTCATAAAATGTCTTGGAATCCAATAAGGCCACGACTTGTTTTCCTATTCCCTTTTCCATTTCTGATCACCCCTTCCTCAGATGGCATTGCCCAGGCTGCATTAGGTAACTGTTGCTGACCTGAAGGCTGCAGGTGGCCTTCCTTTTAAGTATGCCCATCCAGGGCTTCTGGTGTAATGCTATATTCCTCCCTCCCACTCTGGGTCTGAGCATGGCCTCCTCTGAAGCACACTCAGGCCCACTGGCCCCAAAGGGCAGGGGATCCGAATGCAGATCCTACCATGCCGCAACACTATAACCTCAGCAATGAGGTCGTTCCCAAAATCTAAATGCTAAGGTTAGTAAGACTAGATTTGAATATCACGCATTCAAACTTAGGGTTACTCTGACTGCCCGTGTGCCATCACCATGAATAACATGTACGTGCAGGACACAGCATAAAATGGGAGGGTCTCTACAGAAGGGTATCTGTCATAATAACAGCACTGACTTTACAAATGGGTTGAGTGTTCTGTGAGATGTTGTTAAGCGCTGTCCAGTTGATGTTGATTCATGGTGACCCTGCGGATAGCGAGATATCCGCCATGAAACATCAGGTGCATGGCAGCAGTGTTCAATGTTTTCTTATCATATCTGGTCTCAGACAACACAGACTTTGAAGAACGGCCAAGTGTCCTTATACCATGTTCCATGAAAGGATGAGAACTCGGGATCCCAAAGATTCTGTTACCCATCTAAGTTGTGATTTAGCAATGCGCCATTACATTGAAGGGCAGGGTTTGTTGTTCCTGATTGATTATCTTTGTATATGTCCAACGGGTTATTGTTTTCCTTGTCATTTACAGCTTTTCTGTATAAGCCTTTTGTTTACTTCATTTTTTAAAAAATTCTATACATAAAAAATATATTATATTGATTGATTCACATGGGGTATCAACGATGAGCCCAGGTCCACAACAGCTTGCTATATTACCTCCAGTGAAAAAAAACCCCTGGTTGCGATTTAAATGAGCCAGGCAGCGAAGGCACCTTGAAGTCCATTTGATTGTAATTCACTAGATTTCTCTATCAACTCTCCAACAGAATTTGCAGTATTGTCAGTGGAAGCTGTTTATTTAACTGGTTTTATATACCACTTCATATACTATTAATCCTGGCAGAACTCTGAGAGCCTCCACTCAAGTCTCCAACTCTCACCCCCACCCCTGCTGGCAAACCCCCACCATCCTCTGACATGGGGCTACAACAGAGGATCCCGTTTCTCCAGACTTAGTGAGGTCTCATGCCCAAATGCACTGTTGACCTCTCCTGCAACTGGCAGCGACAAATGCAGGTGCTCAACGGAGTCTTCAAAAGAAGCACCTGGATGGCATACAAAGACATCAAGGGGTCCTGAGGAGGTCTTCTTTGCATTCTAAGGTAAATTAGTCACGAAGCAAAAGCCATGCTAGCCAGAGATTATGATGCGTTGGCCATCTTGAATCACCTATGGTCCCACACTCTGCATGTGTTGTCTGCAAAAGCAAGAGGCAGCAAAGCGGATGCCGAAGCATCAAAGCTGCCAAGTTACTCTGTTCCATGAAGGAGACTTTTTGGCCAGGTCTGGCTTTGAGCCTACATTCCAAAGCAGTGTGGTCTTAGTAGTCCCTGGTTCTACCCTTTCAAAGCAGTGATGTGGGTCCCATAATGCTTCATCATCGGGTTGTCAGAAATACAGTAGTGGTCTAAAAGCTCCCTCCTCTAACCGCATATCCTGGCAGCTCTGAACCAGTATTGGAATTAGTCTTTTCATCTCATTCATGACTCATGCCGCATCCCCAAGAGAGCCAAACTCATGATATAAACATCAACTGACAAAGAGGGTAATTTCCAAAGCCATTCACCAAGGTGCTGTTTAGTCTGTCTGTCAAAACAAAAACAGCAAGAGAAACAAAACCTCTGAAATGAAAAACCCTCAGCAACCGACATGCGGAAAGCCATGCTTCGGCAAAAGCTGTGAAGGCCACAGAAAGTTACTTTCCAACAAGAGCCACCAGAAACCACGTTCCAGCACAGACAAGCAGTGTGATGGAGATGGACGGCTTGATTTACTAGATATTGTCTACCATTCTTAGGACAATTTGTAAAAGAGATTATCCTGGGTATCAAAAGAATTGCCTCAATAAATCCTCACAGATGGAATTTCCCCTCCTTTTAGTGAACAAAAGGAGCTGTAGGGGAAACAGGCAGAGCTGGGACAAAGAACAGAAAACCTGCAGAGAGATTTCATTTTGTACCCTGCAACTACAAAGTCTATAGGTACCTGAGTACCTGTGCTGCTTACAGGCCCCAATTTTTCAAAGGCTAAGTCTGTGGGGATTTTCCCCTTGAAAGTGAGTGCGCTGATCCATGGGCACAAAGTAAGCGCAATAAGGAGAGGTAGTGTAGCTGGGTTTAAAATAAAGGTTTTCACAAATTTCTGCAGGAAAAAGCCCATTAGGTAGGTCTCGGAAAAGCTGTTGCTTATCCCTGGGAGTAAGTTACTCTTGGTATCCTGCCAGGCATTTGTAACCTAAATTAGCCATTACTAGGAAACTGGACTTTGGCATTGATGTGCCTTTGGTCTGATCGATGTTTGGCAGAACTTCTCATAAAATACAGTCATGACTCTCCACCTCCTGAAATGGGCGTGTTGAATTTCCCGCTCCACAGCCTTATGTTCTTTGTATGTTTATCCTGCAGTATCTGTGGCAGTGATGGGGAACGTCATTGAATTCTAGTGATGAAAAATGCAGAAGTGGCCAGAACACAATTTTTGGGGAGACCGAGGGGTAGTATGGGAGGACCCAAATTTGAAATGGGGGGCAATAAGTATTCCAGCTCCCCCCACCCATGGCACTCACGCTTTCCAGGAGCTCTCAGGCCTTTCTTCCACAATTCGCAGCCACAGCACCAATGTTCAAATAGGACATAAGAACATAAGAACATAAGACATGCCATACTGGGTCAGACCGAGGTCCATCAAGCCCAGTATCCTGTTTCCAACAGTGGCCAATCTAGGTCATACGGTAGCAATATCCCCAAAAGACACAGGTTCCACAATGCTTGTACTGGGTCAAGCATTGATATCCTGGGTCCCTTTTTAATAGTGGTTTATGGACCTTTCCTCCAGGAACTTGTCCAAACCTTTTTTAAACCCAGCTATACTAACAGCCCTTACTACATCCTCCGGTAACAGATTCCAGAGTTTGATTACACGTTGAGTGAAAAAATATTTTCTCTTATTTGTCTTAAATAGTTTACCCTGTAGCTTCATTACATGTCCCCTAGTCTTTCTATACTCTGATAGCGTAAACAATTGATCCACGTTTATCCGTTCCACTCCATTCATTAATTTATAGACCTCTATCATATCTCCCCTCAGCCGTCTCTTCTCCAGGCTAAAGAGCCCTAACCTTCTTAGCCTCTCTTCATAGGAGTAGCCTTCCATCCCCTTCACCAATTTGGTGGCTCTTCTCTGTACTTTTTCTAATAACGCTATGTCCTTTTTAAGATACAGTGACCAGAATTGCACACAATATTCAAGGTGCGGTCGTACCATGGAGCGATACAGAGGCATTATAACATCCTTTGTTTTATTCTCCATCCCTTTCCTTATGATACCTAGCATTCTATTTGCTTTCTTGGCCGCCGCTGCACACTGGGCGGAGGGTTTTAACATGTTATCCACGATGACTCCTAAATCTTTTTCCTGGGTGGTGGTTTCTAATGTGGAGTCTTGCATCGTGTAACTATAGTGTGGGTTGTTCTTTCCTAGGTGCATAACTTTGCACTTGTCCACATTAAATTTCATCTGCCATTTGGATGCCCAGTCTTCCAATTTATCCAGATCCTCCTGCAGTTTTCCACAATCCTCTTGGGTCTTAACAACTTTAAACAGTTTTGTATCATCTGCAAATTTGATAACCTCACTAGTTATTCCCTTTTCCAGGTCATTTATGAATATGTCAAAAAGCAGCGGACCCAGTACAGATCCCTGGGGTACTCCACTATTCACCTTTTTCCATTGGGAATATTGGCCATTTAGCCCTACCCTCTGCTTTCTATTTTTTAACCAGTTCCCGATCCACAATAGTACACTGCCTCCTATCCCATGACTTTTTAGCTTCGCCAAAAGTCTCTGATGGGGGACTTTGTCAAAAGCTTTCTGAAAGTCCAGATACACTATATCAACCGACTCACCTTTGTCTACCTGTTTATGCACACCTTCAAAAAAACATATCAGATTAGTAAGACAAGATCTTCCTTGTCTAAAGCCATGTTGGCTGTCTCCCATTAGGCCATGACTATCTACATGCTGTGTAATTTTGTTCTTTATGATGGTTTCTGGTACTGATGTCAGGCTCACCGGTCTGTAATCTCCTGGGTCACCCCTGGAACCCTTTTTAAAAATTGGTGTTACGTTGGCGACCCTCCAATCTTCAGGTATTACAGATGATTTTAATGAAAGTTCACAGATTACCAATAGCAGGTCTGCAATCTCATATTTCAGTTCTTTCAACACTCTGGGATGTATACCATCCGGTCCAGGTGATTTGCTACTATTCAGTTTATCAAATAGTTGTAATATATCTTCCCGGTGTAGCGATATTTCTCTCAATTCCTCTGCAGTATCACCTTTAAATACCACTTCAGTCTTGGGTAACATCCCTACATCTTCCTCAGTAAAGACCGAAGCAAAGAATTCATTCAGTCTCTCTGCTATAGCCTTGTTTCCTCTTACTGCCCTTTTTACCCCTCTATCATCTAATGGTCCAATTGACTCTCTCACAGGCCTTTTGCTACGAATGTACTTGAAAAAGTCTTTATTTCGTGTTTTTGCTTCCGTAGCAAGTTTCTTCTCGAATTCCCGCTTTGCCTGCCTTATCAATGCTTTGCATTTAACTTGCCAGTGCTTGTGCTGTTTCCAGTTTTCATCATTTGGCTCTTTTTTCCATTTCCTGAAGGTTGCTTTTTTGGCAGCAACAGCCTCTCTGACCTCACCTTTAAACCATGCTGTCAGTTTTTTGGACTTTCTTCCACTTTTCCTAATGCGTGGAATACAGCTGGTCTGGGCTTCAAGGATAGTATTTTTAAATAACACCCAAGCTTGCTGTAAGTCTTTAACCTTTGGAACTGCTCCTTTTAGTTTTTTCCTAAGTATATTCCTCATTCTATCATAGTCTCTCTTTTGAAAGTTAAAAGGTAGTACTGTGGATGCCTTTACTATCTGTCATCCACTAATTAAATCAAACATGTTCATACTATGATCACTATTGCCAAGTGGTCCCAACACCCTTATTTCTTGCACCAGATCTGGCGTTCCACTAAGGACTAGGTCCAGTGTGGCTTCCCCTCTGGTCGGTTCATGAACCAGCTGCTCCAAGAAGCAATCATTTATTCCATCTAGAAACTTTATCTCTTTAGCTTGTCCTGCTGTGACACTGACCCAGTCGATACCGGGGTAATTGAAATCACCCATTATTACTACTCTGTTGTGACTTTTATTAGCTTCCTTGATTTCTTTGAGCATTTCATCATCCATTTGTTCATTCTGGCCAGGCGGTCGATAGTATACTCCAACTGCCATCACCTTCCCCTTCATAAATGGAATTTCAATCCATAGAGATTCTACAGCAAATTTTGTTCCCTGCAAAACTTTAATCCTTTCTGACTCAATGCCCTCTCTAACATAGAGCGCAACCCCTCCACCAATTTGATCAGCTCTATCATTACGATATAGTGTGTATCCAGGTATCACAGTGTCCCACTGGTTATCCTCCTTCCACCATGTCTCTGAGAGTGCAATCATATCTAACCTCTCATTTAGTGCTATATATTCTAACTCTCCCATCTTATTGTTTAGACTTCTAGCATTGGCATACAAGCATTTTAGAGACTGTATTTTATTCATATTAATCTGGCTATTGGTAGGCAGGGGTAATTTGGAATCTTTATGCTCTGTCTGCTCCTTACTCAAGGGCATTTGGGTTACTATACTCCCTTTTGGAACCTCACTGCTTTTGGTAGTATCCTTCAAGGATACCTTTGTCCGAACCAGGCTCTCCTGGGTGACTGTCGGCTTTCCCCTAATTTCTAGTTTAAAAGCTTCTCTATCTCTTTTTTAAAGGTTAATGCCAGCAGTCTGGTCCCATCCTGATTAAGGTGAAGCCCATCCCTTCGGAACAGCCCCCCCCTTTCCCCAGAATGTTCCCCAGTTCCTAACATATACAAAACCCTCATCCTTGCACCATTGTCTCATCCACGCATTGAGACTCCGGAGCTCTGCCTGTCTTTTGGGTCCTGCACGTGGAACAGGAAGCATTTCGGAGAACGCTATCCTGGAAGTTCTGGATTTCAACTTCCTACCTAAAAGCTTAAATTTAGCCTCCAGAACTTCCCTACCACATTTTCCTATGTCATTGGTACCAACATGTACCAAGACAGCAGACTCCTCCCCAGCACTATCTATGATCCTATCTAGGCGGTGCGTGAGGTCCGCTACCTTCGCACCAGGCAGGCATGTTACCAGGCGATCCTCACGTCCACCAGCCACCCAGCTATCTACATTCCTAATGATTGAATCACCAACTATAACAGCTGTCCTGACCCTCCCCTCATGGGGACATGGCCCTGGAGAAACTTCCTCGGTGCGAGAGGGTTTTACATCACCTGGAGGACAGGTCCTAGTTACAGGATCACTTCCTGCCACACCAGGGTGATGCTCTCCTGTCACGTGACCTCTCTCCTCCATGGCAACAGGGATGCAGCCAGACTGGAGGTGGGACTTCAGAACTATATCCCTGTAGGTCTCGTCCATGTACTTCTCTGTCTTTCTTATGTCTTCCAGGTCTGCTACTCTAGCCTCTAGAGAACGGACTCGTTCCCTGAGAGCAAAGAGTTCTTTGCACTTAGTGCATACGTAAGACCTCTCACCAACTGAGAGAAAATCATACATGTGACACTCAATGCAAAAGACCGGAGAACCCCCATCTCGTTGCTGGACTTCTGTCTGCATCTTAGTTTAAAGCTTGTGTTTAGGTCTTTTAAAGTCTGTATATAATAAGGATTGGTGTGGATGCTTATACCAATAAAAGTGTATCTAGTACCCCTAATACACCTTGTGTACCTGAAGCTTAAGTAACTAATCTCAGGTCCTCTGTGTATGACTGATTTGGATAACGAGCTGCACCTGAGAGCAGCCCCTTTCCTCTAAGATATGCAAGTACCTATAAAACTACAATTACCCCAGGGGTGGGTGGGTGCTGGGGAGGGAGGGAGGGAGATAAGTCCTATTAAAGAGGGCAGTTACAAGGTACCCTGTCCTGAACCCTCAGCAGAGGGGAAGGGGGTACCACACAAAGCCCAGTTAGTTGAGAGAGGCAAGGTAAGTTATAGCTGAGAAGGCTGAACTGGCACACCACTAAGACAAACAATAAATAATTAAATAAACAGTTAGACAAACAATAAATAATTAATAAACAGCTAGAACTCACAGCAAGGTGTCACAGGAGACAAATATCCACTTCTCTAGCAGAGCACTGTAAAAAGCACTGCTCTTCTCTGATCAGAGAAAAGCAGACTAAAACAGACTATGCACACGTGGAGGAAACAGGAAGAAGGCTACACAATACCTCAGCAGGGGGGGAGGGGGAGGATTCACTCAGGCAGGCTAGGACAGGAAAAAAGTTTAACACACAGCAGGTTCTGGGGAGAGAGATTTAATTTAAAATGAACAGTTAACCTGGCTACCACACAAAGCCCAGTTAGTTGAGAGAGGCAAGGTAAGTTATAGCTGAGAAGGCTGAACTAGCACACCACTAAGACAAACAATAAATAATTAAATAAACAGTTAGACAAACAATAAATAATTAATAAACAGCTAGAACTCACAGCAAGGTGTCACAGGAGACAAATATCCACTTCTCTAGCAGAGCACTGTAAAAAGCACTGCTCTTCTCTGATCAGAGAAAAGCAGACTAAAACAGACTATGCACACGTGGAGGAAACAGGAAGAAGGCTACACAATACCTCAGCAGGGGGGGGAGGGGGAGAATTCACTCAGGCAGGCTAGGACAGGAAAAAAAGTTTAACACACAGCAGGTTCTGGGGAGAGAGATTTAATTTAAAATGAACAGTTAACCTGGCTACCACACAAAGCCCAGTTAGTTGAGAGAGGCAAGGTAAGTTATAGCTGAGAAGGCTGAACTAGCACACCACTAAGACAAACAATAAATAATTAAATAAACAGTTAGACAAAACAATAAATAATTAATAAACAGCTAGAACTCACAGCAAGGTGTCACAGGAGACAAATATCCACTTCTCTAGCAGAGCACTGTAAAAAGCACTGCTCTTCTCTGATCAGAGAAAAGCAGACTACCAGACACGAGGACACGAGGGCCGTGGCAGCAAATTGGGGAAAGTCACGGGAGAGGCCTAATGTAAAAGTGGAGGGGACCCCCTGGGAGAATGTCAAACACCTGGAACTGCTAAAGTAGTTTTCACTTGGGTCCTGGTTCTGTGAGCACCGTTCTAGGTTCACCAACACTGATCTCTACATCTGCATGAGACTATTCACTCCAGACTGGCCTGAACTTACCCATTAGTAGCTGAACTGTGATTGTTTTGTGATACCTTTTGTGATAACAAGGCTTGATGATCTTTATATGCTCCATATTGTTACAAATACATATAATAAATAAAACTTACTGACAACATAAGGAAGCCAGCAACACTGGCAGCTCAGAGCCCTCACCGCGATCCAAGCTTCAACAAAAATATAATTCCCAAAATAGCAGGCTGTAATATCATGAAGGCATGTCTTAGATAGTACATGGAGATGGGAATTCAGATGTCGAGGTTGTGACATTCACAATCCCAGTAATATTTTATAAAAGATTCTGTCAAATGAGGGACTTTTTCTAAATACCAATGAGGAGGCGAAGGAGCGCACATGCACCGTATGTGCTGCTACACGAAGCCCGAGGAACCATTTTACCAAAACGCAACAGAGGAAACATGGAAACGTACATGTGTATTTCACCTCTTACACAAAGAGAGAGAAATGATGAGAAATAAATCTAGTAACCTGTCTCTATCTCATCCCATGAGCCAGCCAGCCATTACAATTCCACTACTTTTATGCTTTTCAGGGCTCCTTTAAAGTTTAGAAAGAGAAGACCGTGGTCCGATTTCCACAGTGCTGGTTCTAGGTCTATAAACCATTATTAAGAAGGGACCCAGGATATCAATGTTTGATCCAGTACAAGCATTGTGGAACCTGTGTCTTTTGGGGAAACTGCTAGGTACGTATGACCTAGATTGGCCACTGTTGGAAAGAGGATACTGGGCTTGATGGACCTTGGTCTGACCCAGTATGGCATATCTTATAGATAATAGAGAGCTGCTTGTTGGGTGTTGTCTAGGTGCGCCCTGGAATTAGAAGGTAGAACTAACCTATTTTGCATTTTGGAATGACAAGTTCTTCCAGGAGTGCAGAATTCATAAACTGTCAAATGTGAACTCAGCAACTTGCATCTAAACATTTGCTCACGACAGAAGTTCCACAAAGCACTGTCATTGGAACATTTAAATAAGTCTTACGTTGGTCCAGAAAAAGGTATTACAATCTACAAAGAATACTATATGTTATGAGAGAGAAAATAAGTTGAAGTATTGAGGAAGGCTTCCAAGCGGTTTAGTAATGGATTGACTTGTTTGCTGAAAACATGATGTCTTGCCAGCTCTCACTCATTTACAGCCAGGCTCATTGATTCTAGCTTTAGTTCCATGCCGTCTCACACCTTCCAGAAGATTTCCATGGAGCTCTTAATGACTCAGGGGTGCAAAGAGAACACTGTTTTTCACACCTTCTCCATCTATCCTCCTTCTCTTCCCAAATTAAATGGACAATCTTAAAGTGTTGGCTAGCACCAAAATGCCTACATTTAGCCTGCCTCTAATAACGAGAGAGTGGGGAAGATCGCTCTCTTAAAAGACCCTGAAAAATAGGGGCTTGGAATGTCATGCCGGCAGAGTCTGACACTATCACTACACAGCACTGAAGCGGGGAGAAGCACTTCTCTGTTAGGTGTGATGGGAAGAAACTATGTTAAGTCATTAGACCTTCAATAAGCCCTGCTGCTTTAACTTAAAGGCCTTATGTCTTGTCTGTGTTTCTCATCTGTCTGTCTGCCAGTTTTATTAGAACGCAAGTGCCAAGAAAGAGGGGCTTGAAAGCATTGCATACAGCTGGTAGCACTACATAAATGCTAATAAGTAAGAGGTATCCTATAGTCTCCCATGCATAACATGAAACACTGTCTTGAGCTGTCAAATTTCAGCACCTCGAAAAGATACGGTATCATTTGACAACACCAGTTATCACCCTGACTGTATACAACCATCCGCAGTACCAAGGTGGCTCCCTCGCTGGGTACAGAAGTGCCCAATGTTCACCTTTCACTAGCATGAAACAAAATAAATGTATTCCTTCATGAGCATATGCATTGTATTTTGGCTAGTTGGCAGACACGCAGCGATTCCAGATAGTGCATAGAAATCAGGGACAGTCTGCTCAGCAGTCATATTCAGCTACTAACTGGATAGCTAAACTAGTTAAAGATAGGACGTGTCAATGGCTTTCCTACCTTTAACCGGTTTTCACGATCCGGAGAAAGGTGAATAGTGGAGTACCCCAGGGATCTTTGCTGGGTCCGCTGCTTTTTAACATAGTCATAAATGACTTAGGAATGGGAATAATGAGTGAAGTTATCAAATTTGCAGATGACACTAAATTATTCGAAGTTGTCAAAACGCAAGAGGATTCTGAAAAATTGCAAGAGGACCTTGAGAAATTGGAGGACTGGATATTCAAATGGCAGATGAAATTTAATACGGAAAAATGCAAAGTTATGCACCTAGGAAAGAACAACCCAGACTACGGTTACACGGGGGAAGTTGCCTGGAGCTACATAGAGTCGGGAGCATGCTGTGAGAGCTCCTACATTTGGCAAGATAAATCTACTAAATATTTGATTTCTGATCATTAATTCTTCAATGCTTAATGGGCCTGATATTGAAGTAGGCAGGCTATACACCTCTACGGCACATAGCCCTGCCCACTCAGCCCTAAACCCAGACATTCAATGGCCTGATATTGAAGTAGGCAGGCTATACACCTCTACGGCACATAGCCCTGCCCACTCACCCCTAAACCCAGACATTCAATGGCCGGATATTGGAGTGGGCAGGCTATACACCTCTACGGCACATAGCCCTGCCCACTCACCCCTAAACCCAGACATTCAATGGCCTGATATTGGAGTAGGCAGGCTATACACCTCTATGGCACATAGCCCTGCCCACTCACCCCTAAACACAGACATTCAGTGCTGTAGCGACAGCACTGAATATCTGGGTTCGGCACTGGGTGGAATCCCCTGCAAAGCCTAACCGTGTAGCATTGATATTGGACCGCTACACAATCAGCGATCCATGGCTAAAACTAGATGATCCAATATCACCACTACACGGTTAATGGCAGTCATCGTCTCCACTCTGGAGCAGCCCCAACACGTCCCGATGCTAACCAGAAAGCATCGGGGCACATAGGCGACTTAGTAGGGAATATTCAATGGCACTAACTGTGTAGGCGCCATTGAATAGCCCCATTTAAGGCATTTATTTAATTTATTTATTTAAACTCAGCTATAAACTGAGGGAGGAATGGCCTAGTGGTTAGGACACAATACCTGGAGGGCCAGGGGTTCAAGTCCCACCTGGGGACAGCAATCTCAGGCCAGAGGGACTGGGGTTTCCAATCCTATAGGCACTCCTTGTGGCCTTTGGCAAGTCACTTAACTCTCTGTTGCCTCAGGTACACAGATTGTGAGCCCTCTGGGGACAAAGGAATGTATCCAGTACCTGTTTGTAGGGATTCACAATATAAACTGCTTTGCTTGAAGGATAAAGCGGTATAGAAAACTGGTTAAATAAATAAAACCGTGTAAATGCCTTTTGAATATTGGGCCCAGTAACTATTCCATGTCAGAAAACAAAAGCAACAGAGTAGAATTGACTGTGACCCCAGTCACCTTCCATCTAGTCTATTGTAACCTACTCTTGCTGGTCTCCCTCTGAATCATCTCTCTCCCCTTCAATCTGTTCAACATAAGATATGACATACTGGGTCAGACCAAGGTCCATCAAGCCCACTATCCTGTTTCCAACAGTGGGCAATCTAGGTCATAAGTACCTAGCAGTTTCTCCAAAATACACAGGTTCCACAATGCCTGTATCGGGACAAGCAGTGGATATTCTGGGTCCATTTTAATAATGGTTTATGGACCTTTCCTCCAGGAACTTGTCCAAATCTTTTTTAATCACAGCTTTTACTACATCCTCCAGTAGCAAATTCCAGAGTTTGATTACACATTGAGTGAAAAAACATTTTCTCTTAATAGTCTTAAATAGCTTGTAGCTTCATTGCATGCGCCCTAGTCTTTCTATATTTTGATGGCATAAACAATCAATCTACGTTTACTCGTTCTCGGGACCGTACCGAGCCCTGTGCGAGGGGTGCAGCTGCACAGGGCGCAAAGACTTAAGGGGCGCATTTCGGCTCTCTGCCGTTGCCTGCCACCGCCACTTTAGCAGCGGCAGAGCCAAAATGTGTCCCTTAAGTCTTCACGCCAGCACACTAAGCAGGTCTGGTCTCTCTGGGAGAGTCCAGACCTGCTTAGTGTTCCAGCAAGTTGCACATCGGGTGCATGCCTCTTCTCTCCCGCCCCCATAAAGTGGCTAGATGGAGGTGCGTGAGGGGGGCGCGCGCCCGATGTGCAACTTGCACAGGGCGCTTTTCACTGTCAGTAAGGCCCTGCTCGTTCCACTCCATTCATTAACTTATAGACCTCTATCATATCTCCCCTCAGCTGTCTCTTTTCCAGGTTGAGGAGCCCTAATCTTTTTAGCCGCTCTTCATAGGGGTATCCTTCCATCCACTTTACCATTTTGATAGCTCTTCTCTGTACCTTTTCTAATTCTGCCATATCCTTTTTAAGACACGGCGACCAGAATTGCACACAATATTTGAGGTGCAGTAGCACCATGGAACGATACAGAAGCATTATGATGTCATCCTTTGTTTTATTCTCCATTCCTTTCCTTATGATACCTAGCATTCTATTTGCTTTCTTGGCCGCCGCTACACACTGGGTAGAGGCTTTCAACGTGTTATCAACGATGACGCCTAAATCTTTTTCTTGCGTGGTGCTTCCTAATGTGGAGCATTGCATTGCCTAACCATAGTTTGGGTTGTTCTTTCCTAAGTGCATAACTTTGCACTTATCCACATTAAATTTCATCTGCCATTTGAACGTCCAGTCTTCCAATTTATTATTTATTTGTTTGTTTATTTATTTAATGGGTTTTTTTATATTGCTTTATCATTACAATGTAAACCACTTTAGGATCTTTCAGGAAATGGAAAAAAGAGCCAAACGACGAAACCTGGAAACAGCACAAGCACTAGCAAGTCAAATGCAAGGCATTGATAAGGCAGGCAAAGGGAGAGTTTGAGAAGAAGCTTGCTCCGGAAGCAAAAACGCGAAATAAAGACTTTTTCAAGTACATTTGTAGCAAAAAACCTGTGAGAGAGTCAGTTGGTCCATTAGATGATAGAGGGGTTAAAGGGGCACTAAGAGGCGGCAAGGCGATAGCGGAGAGACTGAATGAATTCTTTGCTTCGGTCTTTACTGAGGAAGATGTAGGGATGTTACCCATGACTGAAGTGGTATTTAAAGGTGCGGAAGAATTGAAGGAAATATCGATACATCGGGAAGATGTATTACAAGTATTAGATAAACTGAAGAGTAGCAAATCACCTGGGCCGGATGGTATACATCCAAGGATGTTGAAAGCACTGAAATATGAGATTGCAGACCTGCTATTAGTAATCTGTGAACTATCATTAAAATAATCTCTAATACCTGAAGATTGGAGGATCGCCAATGTAACACCAATTTTTAAAAAGGGTTCCAGGTTTGATCCGGGAAACTACAGACCAATGAGCCTGACGTCAGTACCAGGAAAAATGGCAGCAACCATCATAAAGAATAAAATTACTCAGCATGTAGATAGTCATGGCCTAATGGGAGACAGCCAACATGGCTTTAGACAAGGAAGATCTTGTCTTACTAATCTGTTATGTTTTTTTAAAGGAGTGAATAAACAGGTGGACAAAGGTGAGTCGGTTGATATAGTGTATCTGGACTTTCAGAAAGCCTTTGAAAAGGTCCCTCATCAGAGACTTTTGGCAAAACTAAAGAGTCATGGGATAGGCGGCAGTGTGCTATTGTGGATCAGGAACTGGTTAAAAGATAGAAAGCAGAGGGTAGGGCTAAATGGCCAATTTTCCCAATGGAGAAAGGTGAATAGTGGTGTACCCCAGGGATCTGTGCTGGGTCCACTGCTTTTTGACATATTCATAAATGACCTGGAAAGTGGAATAACGAGTGAGGTTATCAAATTTGCAGATGACACAAACCTATTTAAAGTTGTTAAAACCCAAGAGGAATGTGGAAAATTGCAAGAAGATCTTGATAAATTGGAAGACTGGGCATCCAAATGGCAGATGAAATTTAATGTGGACAAGTGCAAAGTTATGCACCTAGGGAAGAACAACCCAAACTATGGTTACACGTTGCAAGGTTCCACATTAGGAACCACCACCCAGGAAAAAGATTTAGGCGTCATTGTGGATACCATGTTAAAACCCTCGGCCCAGTGTGCAGCGGCGGCCAAGAGAGCAAATAGAATGCTAGGTATCATAAGGAAAGGAATGGAAAATAAAACAAAAGATATTATAATGCCTCTATATCGTTCCATGGTGAGACCGCACCTTGAATATTGTGTGCAATTCTGGTCGCCCTATCTTAAAAAGGATATAGCGATTTTAGAAAAGGTTCAGAGAAGAGCCACCAAAATGGTAAAGGGGATGGAAGGATACTCCTATGAAGAAAGGCTAAAACGGTTAGGGCTCTTTAACCTGGAAAAGAGACAGCTGAGGAGAGATATGATAGAAGTCTATAAATTAATGAATGGAGTGGAACGGGTAAACGTAAAGGAATGGAGGAGTGGCCTAGTGGTTGGGGCAAGGTACTTCAGGCCGGAGGGTCAGGGGTTCAAATCCCACTAGAGGACAGTAACCTTGGGCTGGAAGGACTGGGGTTTCTAGTCCCACAGGTGCTCCTTGTGGTCTTGGGCAAGCCACTTAACCCTCCATAGCCCATGTTCCCTGTAAAATAGTTATCTCTAAGTTATAATGCCCTGTTCAATGTAATTTCAGTTTGTTCAATGTAAACCGCCTTGATATCATGAAAGGTGGTATATAAGAAATGTTAAATAAAATAAAAATAAATAAAATAAACATAGATCAATTGTTTACGTTATCAGAATATAGAAAGACTAGGGGGTATGTTTATTAAACGGCAGTAGCGGACTCCGTGCGATATCGGAGCCAAGGCTCCATTGAAATCAATGGGGCCAGGGCTCGGATACTGCACTGTGTCCGCTACCATCATTTAGTAAACATACCCCTAGGGGACATGCAATAAAGCTACAGGGTAAACTATTTAAGACTAATAAAAGAAAATATTTTTTCACTCAACGTGTAATCACACTCTGGAATTTGTTACCAGAGGATGTAGTAATGGCTGTTAGTGTAGCTGGGTTTAAAAAAGATTTGGACAAGTTCCTGGAGGAAAGGTCCATAAACCATTATTAAGAAGGGACCCAGGATATCAATGCTTGACCCAGTACAAGCATTGTGGAACCTGTGTCTTTTGGGGAAACTGCTAGGTACGTACGACCTAGATTGGCCACTGTTGGAAACAGGATACTGGGCTTGATGGACCTTGGTCTGACCCAGTATGGCATATCTTATGTTCTTAGGATTGAAACTTAAACTTGGTAATGTGCATTAAACAGGGATATTGATAACGTGGATTTTTTTCTGAGGCAATGGAGGGTTGGTTAAATGACTCTTGCAATTTTTCATAATACTCTTGTGTTTTAACAACTTTGAATAATTTTGTGTCATCTGCAAATCTGATTACCTCACTCGTTATTCCCATTTCCAGGTTGTTTACAAATATGTTAAAAAACAGTGGCCCCAGATCCCTGGGGTACTCCACTATTCACCTTTCTCCATTGGGAAAATTGGCCATTTAGTCCTACCCTCTTCTTTCTATCTTTTAACCAGTTCCTGATCCACAATAATACACTGCCTTCTATCCCATGACTTTTTAATTTCGCCAAAAGTCTCTGATGAAAGATCTTGTCAAAGGCTTTCTGAAAATCCAGATACACTATATCAACCGACCCACCTTTGTCTACCTGTTTATTTACACCGTCAAAAAAACATAGAACAGATTAGCAGGGCAAGACCTTCCCTGGCTAAAGCCATGCTAGCTGTCTCCCATTAAACCATGACTATGTACATGTTCAGAAATTTTGTTCTTAATAATGGTTTCTACCATTTTCCCAGTACTGACGTCAGGCTCACTGGTCTGTAGTTTCTCGGATCACCCCTGGAACTCTTATTAAAAATTGTTGTTAAATGTATTTATTTATTTAATTAAAAGTCTTTTTTCTATACTGCCTCTTCCAAAGATCAGGGGCGGTTTACAATGAACAGCAATGGTTACACTAAACATTTAAGCCTGTGTATAACATTAGAACAGGTTATAACATATTTTTAGGTAACGTTTTTACAGAAAAAAATATTTTACATTATTTACAAATCTCATCTATTCTTCATGCAGTGTTTAGGTGGGTCCCTATAGTTGAATGGTGGATTAGAGGAGTGGGAGGAATTGATGGTAAGCACTCTAAGTTGGGCATAGGTCATTCCAGTCCACTAAATCTCCAAAGTGCTCAATAAACAGAAATGTTTTAATTTCCTTATGGAACAATAGGAGGTTTTTTACAGCTCTTACTTTATCCAGGAATGCATGCCAAAGTATGATTGCAATATATGAAAAAGCTCTGTTGCTCGTGGACCGGTTTGTATATCTGTAATTAGTAGGGGCCGCTATAATATTTTGGGTACATCCTCTTCTTGTTCTCTCAATGGGAGAGTCACTTATCAGAGTGTTCAGGTATGACGGAGATATGCCCCTTATTAGCTTAAATATGGTCATTAGTATTTTATATTTGATTTGGCTTAGAATAGGTAGCCAATAGGTCATATAATATAGGGGTGATATGTTCTGAAATACTTGTTTTATATATCATCCGGGCAGCAACATTTTGAGCTAACTGAAGGAGTTTCAGCGTCTGTTTTGGGAGACCTTGGAGGATACTATTAGCAAAATCAAAATGTGCGAGGATCATGGCTTGGAATACTGAATGAAAATCAAAGCTGGAAAGAAGTGGTCTAAGGTGATGTAACAGTTGTAATTTATAATTGACTGTTTTGGTGATGAGCTTTATATGCCTGACCATGCTGAGTGTCTGATCAAGGGTTATCCCAAGATACCTCACTTCAGGTTTTACATCTAATTCAATATATTGTAGGGCGAGTTTGGGGGAGGGAGTAAAGGTTTGGGACCTTGAAACGAATAAAACCTCAGTTTTATTATAATTTATTTTTAGGTTGTGTAGCTTCACTCAGTCTGTTATTTCACTCATGCATGAGCCTAATTGGTGATAGTTAGGGATCATAATATCTACAGCGAGATACAGCATGACATCGTCCACATAAATGTGGTAGCTTAATTGAAATTTCTTAAAGATGTTACATATAGGCTGAAGATATATATTAAATAAAGCAGAAAGGGAAGATCATTGAGGTATTCCCTGTTCTTGTTTGTATGATTGAGATAATTGTTGCCCTATCCTAACCTGCTGAGTACGGTCTGTAAGATAGGACTGGAACCATTTGAATACCTTGCCTTGTATACCAATTTGTTGAAGCCTTGTGAGCAATATCTTGTGGTTAATATTATCAAAAGTGGTTGCAATATCAAAAAAAACCCCACTAGTATAAATGCTTGTTTAGTGTTATCTATACCACGGATAAAAGGTATCCAATAGGGTTAAGAACATAAGACATGCCATACTGGGTCAGACCGAGGTCCATCAAGCCCAGTATCCTGTTTCCAACAGTGGCCAATCTAGGTCATACGTACCTAGCAATATCCCCAAAAGACACAGGTTCCACAATGCTTGTACTGGGTCAAGCATTGATATCCTGGGTCCATTTTTAATAGTGGTTTATGGACCTTTCCTCCAGGAACTTGTCCAAACCTTTTTTAAACCCAGCTATACTAACAGCCCTTACTACATCCTCCAGTAACAGATTCCAGAGTTTGATTACACGTTGAGTGAAAAAATATTTTCTCTTGTCTTAGTTTACCCTGTAGCTTCATTACATGTCCCCTAGTCTTTCTATATTCTGATAGCGTAAACAATTGATCCACGTTTATCCGTTCCACTCCATTCATTAATTTATAGGGCTATCAGCAACGTCTATACGCTATGATATGGTCTAAAACCATACTGTTGCTCATCTAAGGGAGAAATGAGATCAATATAGTTCTGTAATTGAATCTGAACAATTTTCTCAATTACTTTAGCCAAAAACGGAAGACTAGATATTGACCATCCTCCAATCTTCAGGTATTACTGATGATTTTAATGATAGTTCACAGATTAGTAATCTCATATTTCAGTTCTTTCAATACCCTTGGATGTATATCATCCGGTCCAGGTGATTTGCTACTGCTTAGTTTATCAAATAGTTGTAATACATCTTCCCAGTTTATCAAAATTTATTTCCATTTTTTTGCTGTATCAGCTTTAAATACCATTTCAGTCATGGGTAACTTCCCTACATCTTCCTCAGTAAAGACTGAAGCAAAGAATTTGTTCAGTCTCTCCGCTATGGCCTTGTCCCCTCTTAGTGCCCCTTTTACCCCTCTATCATCCAATGGCCCAACTGACTCTCATAGGTTTTTTTTGCTACGAATGCACTTGAAAAAGTTTTAATTATGTGTTTTGCTTCTACAGCAAGCTTTTTTTCAAATTCTCTCTTTGCCTGCCTTATCAATGCCTTCCTTGCATTTGACTTGCCAGTGCTTATGTTGTTTCCAGTTTTCATTATTTGGCTCCTTTTTCCATTTCCTGAAAGATGCTTTTTTGGCTATAACAGCCTCTCTGACCTCACCTTTAAACCATGCTGGCAGTTTTTTGGACTTCCTTCCACTTTTCTTAAAGCGTGGAATACAACTGGTCTGGGCTTTCAAGATAGTATTTTTAAATATCTATGCTTGATGTATGGGTAGAATATAAATCACAGAAATTAAATTACATAGAAACATAATAAATGAACGGAGATAAAGATCACCCTGGTCCATCTAGTCTGTCCCGCGAAGTGGTGATAGTTGTACCTGCTGCTCCATGCAGGTTACTCCACTTTGTTTAGGATTTTACCCATCACTACTACTACTATTAAGCACTTATATAGCACCACGCACGCAGTGCTGTACAGGCATGCATACAAGAGACAGTCATACAAACAAGAGACAGTCCCTGCTCGTCAGAGTCATGCTCGTCGGAGCTTACAATCTAGTTGAGACAATACAAAGCATTAGTCAATTCAGTGCAAAGCACAGTATGGTCTTTATAATTCGGACATGAAAATTAACGGGAGGTTGAGATAAAGGAAGGATTCTGTGCATATTTACCACCCCCCACCCCCACCCCTTGAATTTAATTAATTACAATTATCCTACATGCTCACAAATAGATTCTAAAAGAAAAGGAGGTGTGTTTGCATGTGTGCCTTCAAGTCAATGCAGACTCCTAGCAACCCAACAGCTCCTGGGTTTTCTTGGCAGTGTGACCAGAAGTATACAAGGTTGCATTTAATTCACGGAGAAATCACATGGTAATACGCTAATGACACTGTGCATAGAACTGGTACAATGAGTACCATTTCCTTTCTGTTTTAAATGAGTGCGCAGCCTAACTACCTACCTACCTGCCCTTCCAATTGTTGGCCCCTCTCTGTTCTCCCTTTTGCACCCAAACTACTCAGATGTGCAATTCACAGCCACTGACTTGATTTTCTTTTCTCTCAAGCCATTCTGGATCAAGTGCAGTCTGTTTTTTGTCCTCCACATTCTACAGAAACAGCTCTTGCCAAAGTCTCCAGTGACCTGTCCCTGGCCAAATCCAAGGGCCTTCACTCGATCATCATCCTTCTTGACCTATCTGCTGCTTTTGACACCATTGATCACCACCTCTCACGTCCTGTTTTCTACTAGAAAATCTTGATATTTCATTCCCTGTGCCTTCTCCTCGATACCCCGACCTCGCTTGAATTTCAGAGCTCTGTTCTGGTCTGGTTTTCTTCTTATCTCTCCCATCATACTTTTATGTTCTGGTGGATCCTCCTTCACTGCTATCCTGCTTTCAGTTGGTGTATCTCAGGGCTCTGTCTTGAGTGCAGAGAGAGAAAGGGAGAGGTCTCATTCCCTTGGTGCCCTGATCTCCTCCCATAGTTTTCAGCGCCATCTTTATCCTGATGACTGTGGGATTTACCTCTTTACTCTAGAAATCTCTCCAGAAATCCAGGTCCATATCTCAGCCTGCTCGTCTGACATTGCTGCCTGGATGTCCTTCCGCCATCTGAAACTGAACATGGCCAAGATGGAGTTTCTTATCTTTTTCCCCCAAAACCCACCTCCCCCCTTCTTTCTCTCTTTCTGTAGTTAACATTACCATCCTCCTGGTTTCCTCAGCTCTCATCGTTGACTATTCTCTCTCTTTCTCCAGACACATCCTACAGATAGCTAAAACCTGTCATTTCTTTCTCTATAACATCAGCAAAATTCATTCCTACCTTTCAACATGCTACCAATGCCCTTATCCACTCTCTAGTCAGCTCCTGTTTAGATTATTGCAACCTGCTCCTCAATCTTCCCCAAAATCATCTCTCTCACCTTCAATGCAATCAAAGCTCAGCTGCATGGCTAATCTTCTTTGAGTGTCACTATGCTTATATCATCCCTCTTCAAAAATCACTTCATTGGCTCCATATCCAATTCCACATCAAGTTCAAACTTCTCCTGCTGCCCTACAAGTGCCTTCATTCTGTGGCTCCTCACTACCTTTCTTCTCTTATGTCTACCTACACCCAGCCTCGGGAACTCCGCTCACCGGGCAACGCTTCTCTTCCACTGGCAACCACAATTCATTCATTTCAACTTCCTGCTCCTAATGCCTGAGGCAGTAGATCAGGCTCCATCTCTGGTCTTATTCATATGCAGGCGAAAAATCCACCTCTTCAAGGCTGCTTCTGGATCCCGATCCCCTGATTCTCCCGTTTACCACCCATGTGTCTTATTACCATTTCCCCTTAGTTTTACCCTAGTCCCCTGTTTGTTGCCTATCTCTGTATCTTAAATAGATTGTAAACTCTATTGACTGTCTCTCACGTGTATGTGTGCTGCGCCGTGTATGCCTCGTGGCGCTACACAAATGATAAGCAGCAGTAGTAGCTTTTGATACAGGACTAGGTTCCCTGAAATAAAGAATCAAAACTGAGGCAAAGTACTATCAGAGTTTAATATGTGCTGCTTCTGAGGTGCATCTTCTACAAAGCAGAACAGCTATAGCTGATCTTCCCTATCCTCTCTGCTTGGTCCACTAAGAACATAAGATACGCCACACTGGGTCAGACCAAAGGTCCATCAAGCCCAGTAGCCTGTTTCCAACAGTGGCTAATCCAGACCACAAATACATATCAGGTTCCCGAAAGGGAGACAGAGTCCATGCCGACTAGCTCAGGGGTAAGCAGTGGATTTCCCTGGTCCATTTTAATAATGGTTTATGAACTTTTCCTCCAGGAATTTGTCCAAACATTTTTAAAACCCAGCTGCACTAACAGCTTTTAGACATCCTCTGGCAACGAATTTCTGGGGGTGGGAGGCATGTTTAGTAAACAGCATTAAACTTTTGCAGGTAACATGACGTTTTACTGCAAAGAGCACCATGTTACCTGCAAAAGCAGAGCGCTGTTGGGGGTGTGCACAGCATTTATTTATTTAGCTGTGCTTATATACCACTTTTCACTGGGTCACAGCGGTTTTCAACAAACAAGTGGGGGGGGGGGTACATTATAACAGGTGAGGGGGGGAACCATCACTGGAGAAGGTGTCATGGGTGGGGGGGGGGAGATTTACATTTCTGAAATGCCATACATCAGGGTTTCTTGACTTATCAGAATTTTGTTTTTTTCAGTCAGTCACCAAAGCGAGGCAATTTACTTCGGGGAGAGTAATATCTCTGGCTGCTCCCACCCTATGGAAGTCCCTCCTGGACTGCCTAAGATCTACCATGGACATTAAGGACTTCAGGAAGTTGCTCAAAATCACGCTCTATATAGAATACTAAGGCAACATCACATGACCTCACCAAAGGCCTCAACTTTCTGCGTCTTAATTGTTCCAGCCCTCACCCACCCCCTGCCCCCTTCCTGACCCTCTCTCCCACCCCTCCTTGTTCCCTTACACCACTTACACAGAAACCTCCTCCTTGTATATAGCTCATTTTGTACATAGTGCATCTTGTACATAGTTATACTACAATTACACCTACTTAAACACATTGTAACATCCACTGCATGCCTACACCCTCACACCATGTAACATGTTTGGGTTGAATTGTAAACCACTTTAAGGATAAAGTGGTATAAAAAGCCTTTAACATAAATAAATAAAGGTCGCTGTTCTGTTTAGATCCTTGGTGTTCGCTGAATAGATGGGTTTTCAGCTATTTTCAAAATGAGGAGAGGTCTTTGTTGCTCCGGATTCTGGGTGGGAGTTCCATAGTGAAGGGGCATACAGATCGAATGTGTGGTTGCAGGTTTGGTGACTGAACTTTGTTCTCTCATGTAGCACTGTGAGTGCATTGCTTGTGGTCTCCTGGGTAGGCCTTCCGGAGTCTAGGCGGGTTAGAAGGATTTGGAGATGTGAAGTGTGCTGTTGGTGAAGGAAAAAAATACGATGGACCAATACCAGAGTTTTGTACAGTACTTGATTCGGTTTCCCTGGTTGATAGTGCAGTGGAATCACAAAGAACATGTCCTGGTAGCACTGTGAATGCAAATAATGCAACAATTAAGGTGGTGCACTGTGACCATGTGCTGTTGCCAGCTGCAGTAATCGCATGCTGCAGACACGCCCATTCGCCATCCCTATCCCACCCACTCTTGTAGATATCATGGGATCTGCAAATAGTGTGCAAAATCGTATTTTTTTCCTCACACTGTTAATGCGGCCTGATAAAATGGCCAAGAGCGCGCACGCTAACAGGTAGCGCAGCTTAGTAAACATGCCCCTAAATTTTTATAAAAGAAGTTTCTTTTCTATGACTGTGGTATTTTTTAACTGATGATTGGATGTGAACTCATATCTTATTGTGATCTTGCTTTATAAGTCCTCCTTAGTTTTGGGTATCGTTTATACTGATACAGAAATGTACAAAACTGGATGAATCTATGGGAAGTAAAGGATAAATAAAATATTCTACTTCAAACTCTTCTACATAGAGCCCCCCCCCCCCCAAAAAAAAAGCAAAAACATTGCAAGCAGCTAGTCTTTCACTCCTTGCATTCTAGAAAATCTTGGTATTTCCATTCCCTGTACTCTGCATTTCCCTGCCTCTCCAGAAGTTTAAGCCTCTGAATTGCCCATCTCCAGTAAACCCAGGGTCGGCCCATTCATTGTGCGGGAATGTTGCCCGCTTATGGCCCCGCACCTCAGGTGGCCCTGCACCTGAACAGCTGCAGAGGAAGCCAGGGAGGCCAGAAGCCCCGGCTCACCTCTGAAGCCGTGGGAGTAAAGAGCGGCTTTTGCCTTCTATGCCAGGGCTGTGATTTTATTCATTTTGTAAACCGCTTCGCTGGAACTCTGACAGGCGGTATGTTAAGCTGAAAGAAACCATAACTTGACAACTCTGCCTCCCCCAAACCCCAGCCTGGAGCAACCGACCCCATAGCAAGTATCACCCGAGCATGAAGAGGCAACAGCAGGAGACCAAACACAGATCTATCAGAGACTGGCATTAGCCTTCAACCTTGAGGAAACGCCAGCAAAAAGTAGAGAAACAAGCACCTTTCAGCCTTCCCACCCCCCACGGCGCAGACTACATCACCCAGCATACCCTCGGAGCCCCCGGAGACGTCATTTCCTGGCAATATCTCGCAGGGTCCGGGCGTGAGCAAGTCTTTTCTGTGTGAGGAGACCGGAATTGCCAATGACGTCATAACCGAGCGACGCCACGACGGGTCCGCAACTCCACGAGACTGTACTTTGTGCGTGCGTCGGAGAGCGGCGCTGCCAGTGACGTCATAGCCGTGCGACGTGGCGGTGTGTCCGGCAGTGAGGCAGCGCTTTGTGTGCGCGTGAGTGGGTGCCGGTGACGCCATAGCCTGGCGACCGGTCCGGCAGTGAGGCAGCGCTTTGTGTGCGCGTGAGGAGAACGGCACTGCCAGTGTGACATCATAGTCGGGCGACGTGGCCGTCGGTCCGGCAGTGAGGCACCGCTTTGCGCGTGGGAGAGTTGAGCTGCCTGTGACGTCATAGCAGGGCGACGCGGAGGTCGGTCCGGCAGTGAAGCAGCGTTTTGTGTGTGCGTACGTGAGGAGAGCGGAGCCGCCGGCAGGCCCCGGAGAGAAAGCGAGACTCAGCGCCCGCCATGGAGTACCTAATCGGGATCCAGGGCCCGGACTTCGTGCTGGTGTCGGCGGACACGATCAGCGCTAGTAGCATCGTGCAGATGAAGCACGGTGAGTGCCGGGCCCCGCTTCCAGCCTAGGGGCCTTTGCGGGGTGAGGCCGGGTCCCATGAGGAGGCAGTGCTGCCAGTCAGAGGGTTCATCTTGCCACTGGAGTCGCTCCTCGGAGGAGCTTTTAATTCAAAAGAAACAAGGGGCCTGTGAGCGACGGTGGCCGGTCCAGCCCTTTTTTGTGACTGAGAATCATCATTAATTCGGTGCAGAAGGGAAGGGTAAAAAGTAGGGGCTGGTGGTATGAAGCAATTTGATGTTGGTAGGGTGGGCATGGGGTCGTTAGGCTTTATTGTATAAGAGGTTTAATCGGGGTAGTAGCTTTATGGCAGTCCTGAACCTCACTTTAAGCCGGGGGGTTTGCTTGCATCAGTCGCTTTGGGTTGGCGGATAGAGGTGATTAATAAATGCTCGGGGAGGAGGCTGTCAGATTGGTTAACTCGCCCTGAAAACATACCTAAAACTCGCTGCATCATCTAGTCTACTACGTTCGGACTGGAAGAGACCCACAAACATTTAGGGCTCTGAACTGAAAGATGCCACCGTGTAACCCTGTGCTAACATGTGTCAATGCACGTTATTTATCGCAGATCTCATTTTATGCAGTGAGATCTATTTAATAATAGAGCATGGTATCGGCGCATGCTAGTGCAGTAGTGCACTTTAGTATCCTGTTGAGAATGAATACTGTCACATTGCCCTCCTCAGAATCTCCATGCTAGATCGCTTCTTGTAAGGGCCCTGGTAATAAACGGGGTCTTCTGTTATGCCTGAGGGACTTCGCTTTGGGCATTCATACTGTTTTACTGTTCCACAACTGAGTGTGCTTATATAGCAACGGATGGACCAAATTAGTTGTGTAGAAATGCTGTTAAATGTTACCTCTGTGTTACTGCAAAAGTCATAGTGCCGATTGTATTGTCCTGTAACCTTTGCATCACATGCTATATTTCTCTTTAAAATTAATCGTCTGCAGTCCTGCCTCTTTCAGGCTTTTAGCTAACTTTGTAGTACTGCACAGGAAGGTAATACTCCTTAGATTAGAAAAGAGAAACAGTAGATCTTAGAGAGCTACAACCAAATCTGTTTCCATTTTAGAAGCATTTTAAAATATCTTCCTGGAAGATTAATCAGCAGCATTTAGCAAACTGAAAGTGAAAGTAGACATGTGGCTGGAGCTGGTTCTTAGTGATACTCTTGCAGTGCAAGGAATATAGTTTATTTTGAATTAATTAGGGTGATCCTTGCCTGGGTTTGCCCTATTGAGGCATGAATTTTGATGACGTCCCATGACGGTAATGACGTCCCATGTTTTATCCAAGTTCTCTGTAAAACCAAACAGTTTGTTGTTCTGGTCTGTTGTTATATTGTGAACCGCGCTGATGCTGAATAGAGCGGTATATAAGAGCCTGTAATAAATAATAAATAAATACATTTTATAACTATAATTTACAAATAGATGTCCCTAAGGATATCAACTATAAATCCTGACTTCTAATGGGTCAAAACAAAAACCTGGCTCATTCTGACTGGTTGGTTTGAGGTGAGGTGGCAACCAAGGGCATATATTTGAAATTCCAGACCTTCAAGCAAAAATATGATGGCAGCCACTGCCCCCCCCATCACCACCACAACTCTTCCTTGAGAAATGGGGGAGGTATCTCCTTTCGAAGCCTTGATAGTAGAGGAGTCAGATCTCTGCAGCGACACTCCTCTATCTCAGTATTCAGAGCCAGCCTGTGCTCCTGCCCTTTTAAGGACTGGAGCATCCCATTAAGGGCGCCTATCTCTAGATCAAGGACACTGAGATTTAGGGCAGTGCTTCATACTTTCAAAGGAATGGCCCTGTATGCAAGTACCTAGCAGTGCCACTGCTCCTCATCTTGCTTTACATGGCCTCCCCCTCCCCACACCCTCCCTCTTATTTTGTTTCTGTTTTCACCACCTGCTCCTACCATGGCCCCTTCCCTGAATTTTCTCCCAAGTCTCCCTTCCCTCCAGCTTAATGGAAATTTCCTGGGTCTTCTCCTTGGGAGTTTTTACATATAGCAATGTAAAAAGAAGGTCTGTGAACCAGCACATGTTCACATGTCATAGAGCAGCCCTATCCCTCACAAGTGTTTTTGGAGGTAATTTCTGCAAATGGTTTAGTTTTGCACATACTGTGACAGCAATGAGCCTCACTCTTAAGCCAAGGTATGTCTTTTTATGTGTCGGGAAGCACACGTGGGAGGAAGGTGTTTGGCCACTGCAGGGCCTGTAAGTGCATAGTCTTTATCTCCTGTTGTTGCCAAGCCCAATCTTTGTGATCTTCTACATTTTGGAGGCTGCTTGGGCAATCCCTTAATGGTTGTTCTATGTATTCTTTCAAATTAATATTAAAGTTTCTTGTGCTTGTTGAATAGCAATTTATAAACCTGCAGATCAAATAATGGGAGAATGATTTTTTTTATTGGCTGCTACAGTTATTCTGTTCAAAGTGGTTTTATTTCTTGGGTGCATGGTAGTCAAATGACTTGTGTGAAAAGAACTTAGGCTTAGAACCCAGAAGTCCTTGTTTCCAGTCCTGTATATGAGATCTTCCTTTAATATCACTATGTTTATTAAACTTGATATACCGCTCTTCAATATAATAACAAAGCGGTGTACAATTACAATAAATTCAACAGCATGGCCGAGGGAAAAGGAAAGGAAATTACATTATTGATAGGACAGTAAGTAGTAGGCCAGAGGTACTCAAATCCAGTCCTGGAGGGCCGCAAACCAGTCAGGTTTTTGGGATTTGCTAATGAATATGCATGAGATAGATTCAAATACAATGGAGGCAGTGCATGCAAATATCTCATGCATATTCATTAGGGATATCCCGAAAACCTGACTGGTTTGCGGCCCTCCAGGACTGGATATGAGTACCTCTGTAGTAGGCCATACATATCAGACAAAAGAAACAGAAGGGGCATGAGGGAAAGTCACACAGGAGGGGTAGGGAGGTCAAAGGCTGAGGAGAATAGGTGAGTCTTAAGGTGTGCTTTAAAGGTACGGGTGTTCTGTTCTAGGCGGAGAGGTGGAGAGAGACCTGAAGGGGGAGAGATTCAGAGAGTGACTGTGCTGGTAGTGTTACAGAGGATGTGTATAAGTAATCCACAGTCGCATTTGGTAAGCATAGCGCTGTGTTTCCTGACCATATCCGGCCTTAACCAGTAGTACTGGAACTCCCATGGGATCTTTGAGCTCCTTTAGACAGGTGATGGTTCTGCTTTCATGTGTATTATATGAATAGATGCTTGGTGTTGCTCCCGGTCTTACATACATTAAATGTTCATTTTTCTGTTTTGTTTTCTCTTAAAGATTATGACAAAATGTTCAAGATGAGTGAGAAGATCCTGCTGCTCTGCGTAGGGGAGGCAGGTGACACTGTCCAGTTTGCAGAATACATTCAGAAAAATGTACAGCTCTACAAAATGAGAAATGGTGGGTGTAGTTGCTGGAACCCAAACCAAAACATCGTCATGCTATAGTCTTCCTTTTGGCGTTTAACTAGACCAACCCCAAACAGTGTGAAACAATTGAAATGCAGATTCCATAATATCAGTAATGTCGCTTTGTCATAAAACATCATTAACATAATAGCAAACTGAGATAAAAATCATAGGACTATAATGTCACCTGCATACAGCAAATCAGGGCTGACAAATCCTAGGCCGCCATCGCAACCAGAGATTTGTGCCTGGGATTTTCTTGTCTTGTCCCCCTTTAAAAAAATAAAAAGTAATTGTGGGCAGAAGACCCCTCGCCCGGCCGTGGGGATCCAATCTCCCATGGGCAGAACAGGAGCAGGGTGCTGCAGTTGCAACCCCAAAGGCATCAGGCTGCCTGCAGAGATCCCATCCCCAGCCAGATCGGGGCCCTGTAAGGAAAAAACAAGGTTAGACGGGGCGGGGGGGGGGTGTGAGGCAGCAAATATTTAAAAGGGCAATAGCTTTGGGGGGGGGGAAGAATGGAGGACAGGGAGTGGGAGTACTAGGAGGGAGGGAGAGGGAAGAGTGTGAAGCTTGGAGATTACAAAAGGACAATCTCTCTACATGCCAAAAATGTTTTTTTCCCCCCCCCCCCCCCAAAAAAAAAAACACTCACAAGCACCCAACCTATACAACATACACACAAACAAGCACTCCACCTCTGCACGCACACCCCTCACTTCCACACAACAGACACTCACACACAGGCACTCCACCCTACCCAAAAACACTCACAAGCACCCCACCTACACAACATACACACAAACAAGCACTCCACCTCTGCACGCACACCCCTCACTTCCACACAACAGACACTCACACACAGGCACTCCACCTCTCCACCCTACCCAAAAACACTCACAAGCGCCCCACCTACACAACATACACACAAACAAGCACTCCACCTCTGCACCCATGCCCCTCACTTCCACACAACAGACACTCACACACAGCCACTCCATCTCTCCACCCTACCCACACAAAGGCACCTACTGCCACATCCCATGCACAGACAGGCTAAGCACTATTGCACCACACACACATACACTTGCTATCTACAGTACATATTTTTGTCTAAAGATGCCTCTTCAGCTCCTGACACTTTAACAAGACACACTTATCATCTCCCTTGAAAGACTTCCATCCTCCTTAGACATATATGAGTTTGAAAATGGAGTAATGTCAGTGGAGAATGGAGACAGTAGGGGGGGGAGGGCACGAGGAAGGCACAGCCATTGGCTCCTAAGATTTTGGCATGGCTCCTAAATCCAAATAAAATTTGCCAAGGCCTGCATTAAAATGATAGTGCACTCCAGAAGTGTAATCGCCTGATCAAAACTTCTAAGCAGTGCGAACACATTATCACATAGTGCTCCACGGGATGTATAATGGTTTATGGCTTCTTGTCACTTGTTAATCCACCTTTCAAAATGAAGCAAAGTGATTTACAATACACTATCCGAGGTAGCATTAGAGAATTCAAATAAAATGGGATTCAGATGGAGCAATGCTATTTGGCCGGCTGTTAAATGTGGATGTTTAGCCCCGGTTGACCAGCAGCAGTTCTTTCCTCTTATTTGTTCATAAATTGACACACCATGATCTCTCTGCTGAGCCAGAGTTTCTGTATACATAAGGCACTTTTCAAGGTCTAAGTGATGGGAGCAGTGTCTCAAAATGGTTAGGTCTACTGTTACGCTGACAGTCATGAATCTCACTCCTAAGCCAGGATTCTGGCCAGTGGGGAGCTACTTTTGTTGCAGTTCAACTTTAACATGAATGCCTTTTTCTTACATCAGGATACGAGTTGTCTCCTTCTGCAGCTGCAAACTTCACCCGCAAGAACCTGGCAGATTACCTCCGGAGCCGGGTAAGACATGGAAAAGCTTTCTTCAGTTGTTTTGAAAGCGCCTTCCTGTTTTCTTAAGTCTCTTGCTGCTCTCACCGCTGCAGTACACAAATGCACAGAAAGCAGAAACACAGTAATCCATAGTGAAAAATCATTGATTTATTTTTGCAAAAGCTTTTTCAATGAAAAAGCTCCATGAAAACAGAGCCTTTAAGATCCATCTTGTGGTACGTTTTACCTGTATATGGTATGTTTATGCTCTTTGCTTGGATGCACTGTCCTGGCTGTATTTCTCCAAACAGTTCACAACAATACGTTTACACTTGAGGTGATGAGTATTAGGATTTCATTTACAATATTGTCTTTAAAATGCAGTTGAATTATCATTGAGGGGAAAAGTTTTGTTTTTCTTCTGTTCTGTATCTAAACAACATCTTTCCAAAGCAAAAGACTAATTGATCCAAACTGTATAATGAGCCAAGGGTATTTAGTTAAATCTATTAGTGAAGGGAGGAGGAGAAAATAACTTAGTTGCTGTTGGGTTCTGGGCCTTTCTAATGTACACCATAGGCTCTGTTGGGGTTCAGGCTCAGCTTTATTGTAAACAGGTGAACATGTAGCAGATCAGTATCCAGTTCATGCATTATTTGAACTTCTATAAAATAGATACAAGTTTATCCAGAGCAGTGTTTCAGTATATGCAAGTGTAGTTTGACTTAGTTCAGTTCACGTATAAGAACGTGGGTCAGACCAAGGTCCATCAAGCCCAGTATCCTGTTTCCAACAGTGGCCAGTTCATGTCACAAATACATGTCAGGTTTCTAAAAAGGTAAACAGATTCCACAATGCTGTACATCTGGTTTCATCTCTGCCCCTTTTCAAATCCATGCTAAAGGTTCACCTCTTTCAGGTGTCTTTTGGATCCTGATCTCTTGTTCTTCTTACCTTTCCCTGTTTGTACCCTTGTTCTCAGCTATTGTATTGTCTGGCTTAATTAGATTGTAAGCTCTGATGAGCAGGGGTAGTCGTCTGCATGTATTTATACAGCACTGTTTATACCTTGTAGCACTATATAAATGATTCATAATAATAATAGTAGTAGTAGTAGATTTCCCTGGTCCTTTTTAAAAATGATTTATTGACTTTTCTTCCAGGAACTTGTCCCAACCTTTTTTTAAATCTAGCTACACTAACAGCTTTTGCTGCATCCTCCGGTAACAAATTCCAGAGTTTGATTACTTGTTCAGTGAAAAGATATTTTATTAGTCCTAAATGGGTTACATTATAGCTTCATTGAGTGTCTCCTAGTCTTTTTGCTCTTTGAAGGAGTAAACAACTGATTTACATTTACCTTTTCCATTCCATTCATTAATTTATAGGCCTCTATCATATCTCCCTTCAGCTGTCTTTTTTCCAAGTTGAAGAGCTCTAACCTTTCCTCATAGGTGTATCCTTCCATTCTCTTTACCATTTTGGTTGCTCTTCTGTACGATCAGTGATCCAGGCAGTGCAAAGCAGGGAGTTTCTCACGTCACTGGATCTGACGGGGCCTATTCTCACATTCCCATTCACGAGAAACCGCAGTGCTTCCTCTGCTTTCCATTCTTCCTTTATCCTCGGGGTGCTGGAGATGCCAATTCTTGAAGGTCATGATAGTGGCACTGAAGCGCAAAGGGATATATGTTCACCTATATCTGGATAATTGGCTGATCCAAGCCAGGTCACAGTCAGAAGCTTCTCAGGTGTCGGCCCGAGTGGTACAGTTCCTAGAGAGTCGTGGCTGGATGATCAACCATGGGAAGAGTCACTTGCGGCCTTCCCAGTCGCTAGAATACCCGGTAGCACGGTTTGACACTTGTGCAGGTGGGGTCTTTCTGGCTGAGGAGAGAGTGAGAAAGCTGTTGTCTCAGCCGGCAGCCTTCCGGGCACAGCAAGCTCCCAGAGTTTGGGATTGCCTGCATATTCTTGGCTAGATGGCGGTATCAATCAAAATGGTTTCTTGGGCAGGAGCTCATATGAGAGGTCATTGCTGGTCTCCAAGCCCTCAGGATTTCAAGGGCAGGCTTCCCCTGCTTCCAGAAAAGAGCGGTCCTGCATTAGTTGATGCAGCCCTGGCATCTGAGGATAGGCCTGCCACTAGACGATCCTTTGTGGCTGCTCCTGTCAGTGGATGCCAGCCTGTTTGGCAGGCATCCGTTGACAGAAGGAGCTGGGAGGCGGCATGACCCATCAACCGCCTCAAGGCAAGAGCCATTCATTTGGCCCTTATGCACCTCCAGTCTTTAGTCTGGGGAAGAGCGGTCGAGGTGTTCTCGGACAATAGCACGGTGGTGGCATATGCTTACCAGCATGAAGAGGGCCAGAATTGCCCTGGAGATGATCCTTTTGTTATGGGTGTAAATGACTCTCCTAACTCTCGGCATTACATATCGTGGATGTCGACAATGTGGAGGTGGACTTCCTTGATCCCAGGGAGTAGGAATATTATTCGGTGTTTCAGAAGATTCTGGACCTCCGGGGTCATCCTAGATGGATCTCAGGTGACCCAGTCCATTGCCAATATGCGCAAGTTCTTCAGCCACTGCAAGGAAGCAGGCTCAGAGAGCATTGATGCTGTGGTTCTTCCCTGGCCAAAGCAGTGTCTGCTGTATGTGTTTCTTCCATGGTTGCTCATGGGGCATGTACTTTGCCACATAGAGCGATATCTCGGCTGGGTTGTTCTGGTAGCAGTAGATTGGTCACAGAGACTGTTGTTTGGGGATCTAATGCAGCTTCTGCAGGAACCTCCTCTGCAGCTTTCTATAGGCTGAGGGCTGTTGCAGCAAGGTTCGGTCCTTCTTGATGACCTGGCTTCCTTCTCGCTTACGACTTGGCTCTTGAGAGGCAGTGTTTAGTAGTAAGGGCTGATCTCCTGCCATGGTTTCCACATTTCTGAAAGCAAGGAGAGGTTCTACCAGTCTTGTCTACATGCGCATCTAGTGCCTGTTTGAGCATTATTGCCAGTCAGTGTCAGGATGGTCCTAGTACGGCAGACTTACCTTCCTTGCTTGCCTTTCTTCAGGATGGCCTGGACAAGGGCATTTCTCTTAGTTTCCTGAAGGTTCAGGTGGCAGCCAGGGGGGCAGTGATGAGGCGGCCATTAACCTCACACCCAGATGTCTTGTTTCCTTCAGGGAGTACGACACTTATGTTTTCCCCTGCGTTCAGTCATTCCCTTTTGGGATCTTTGCTTAGTTCTTCGGGCTTTTATATAAGAGCCCTTTGAGCCCCTGAAGCAGGCCACTCTTAAAGATCTGTCCCTTAAGACCATCGCCTTGGTCACAATCTGCTTGGAGAGACATATCTACAAGTTGCAGGGACTCTTACTTGGCCTGTCTGGAAGAGGCCATGTAAATTCAGCCTATCCCCTCCTTGCCCAAGGTGGTGACATTCTTTCATGTTAATTAGATGGTTTGTCTGCTCTCCTTTTCTAAGGAACAGTGTCAAGGGAAGGATAAGGACCTTTGCCTGGCTGATGCCAGGAGAGTGCTTCTATGGTATCTCAAGGTCACTAACTCCTTTCGCAAGTCAGACTGTCTATTTGTGCTTTCTGCGGGAATGTATTAGGGTGACGTGGCCAGCAAATCTACCCTGGGGCTCTGGATCAAGGAGACCATTGCCTCAGCATATCTGTTGCTGAACTGGCTGGTTCCGGAAGGTGTGCGTGCGCATTCCACTTGGGTGCAGGCATCTTTGGCAACAGAGCATAACTCATTCGCCTCTTTGGACACTTGTCAGGCAACAATGTGGTCATCTCTTTCCACCTTTGTCAAGCATTACTGCTTGGCTGTCCATGCTTGGGTAAATACAGCCTTTGGCTCAGAAGTCTTCAAAGCTCCATGTCTTCTTTCCACTGAGTGGAGTTGTAGCTTTGGTATTTCCCACTTGTCTGGGCTGGTATAGCAGGATGAGGTAATAAGAAACCTCTGGAATATTTTCTGGTGGTAGGGGGGAAACAACCCACTTGTCTTGGCTTATCTAGCAGGACTTGAGAAAAGGACATTATCTGGTATGTAAAATGTCACCTTCTCACCTGTTAGCGACATTTCTGGCAGTGATGGCAAACCCTTTAGTACCGAATTTGGAAAATCAAGGAGAGAGTCCGCTAACCACTATAAACCAGTTACATAACTAAGTTATCTGTACATAGTTAATATACGCTCAATCCATGTTTTATTGTGACTTTCAGTTGATTTATACCGCTTTTCACTGGGTCAAAGCGGTTTACAAAGCACAGCCGAATAAATAAATAAACCAGGAAAATAACACTTTCAGAATTCAGAGGAAATGCCAGAAGTGAAAAGGAAGAAGTATATGTTATCCGTTTGAGCTACTTAGCTATTTACTGTTTTTACCACTCAACTTATTCAGCCCATGGAGTAACTTTAAAGAAAGCATGGCACAGTCTGTGACCACCTACCTCGCTCCAGCACCTCCGTATCATTTCCCTTTGCTTATGAACCAGCTGCCCATCACCTCTCTTTAGTGATCCTAACAGTGGTGCTGAGAGCCTGTGGTTAATACCTATAAGTTGTTGTTATTGTTAAGTACCATCGAGTCTGTGTCAACTCATGGCGACCCTCTAGATAGTTGTCCTAAATTGTGCTCTGTCTTTAATCAGGCGGCTCATTGTTGACAGACTGGCACCCATAGCTGCTGTTACTGTATTGATCCATCTCATTGCTGGCCTTCCTCTTTTGTGTTGACCTTCTATCTTGCCAAACATGATGTCTTTCTCTAATGATCTCTCTCTTCGCATGATGTGTCCAAAGTATGAAAGTCTGTCTTGTCGTCTGAGCTTCTAAAGAAAGCTTACGTTTGATCTTCTCTAGTACTGATTGGTTTGTTTTTCGGGCACTCCATGGTATGCGCAGTATTCGCCGCCGGCACAATAATTCAAAGGCATCCATTTTCTTCCTGTCTATCTTTTTCACTGTCCAACTTTCACATCCATATGAAATTGAAAATATGGCTTGAACGAGTCTAATCTTTGTATGGAGAGAGACATCTCTTCTCTTCAGAATCTTGTCTAGGTGCTTCATAGTCATTCTGCCAAGAGCAATGCGTCGTAGGATTTCTTGACTGCTTGTTGCTTCTTTATTGATACTTGAACCAAGTAGGTGAAAGTTGTCCACAATTTCAATTTCTTCTCCATCAACAATGAACTTATTGATTTTTGCCAGTTGTCATGATCTTTATCTTCTTTTAAGGTGCAGGCCAATTTTAAGACTGTTCCTTGATCGTGAGAAGCAAATGTTTCAGATCATCTTCACTTTGTCAGTAATGTGGTGTCATCAGCATAGCGAAGGTTGTTGAGTCTTCCACCAATCTTCACACCTCTGTTGTCTTCATACAATCCTGCTTCTCTGATGATTTGTTCTGCATATGAATTAAACAGGTAGGGGGAAAGTATGCAGCCTTTTCTTACACCTTTTCTTATTTTAAACCATTCTGTTTCTTCTTGTTCCATTCAAACTGTTGCTTCTTGATCAATGCACAGATTGTGCAAGAGAACGATCAGGTGTTCTGGTATACCCATGCTTCTTAATGTGGCCCAGAGTTTCTCATGGTTTACACAGTCAAAAGCCTTGCTATAGTCAATAAAGCACAAATAGATTTCCTTTTGGTATTCTTTAGTCTTTTCAAGGATCCAACTCACATTCACAGTGATGTCTCTTGTTCTTCGCCCTTTCCTGAACCCTGCTTGCACTTCAAGTAGTTCTTGTTCCAGGTATGGTTGTAGTCTCTGTTGAATAATCTTCAGTAGAATCTTGCTGGAATGTGACTGTGCAATAATTTTCACAGTCAGTTGGATGACCTTTCTTTAGTATTGGTATAAACACAGATCTTTTCCAGTCAGTTGGCCATGATGTTGTCTTCCAAATTTCCTGGCAGAGCCTTGTATGTATGGTAACAGCTGCATCAGATTGCTGTAATACTTCTATGGCAATGCCTGGTGCTTTGTTCTTTGATAAGGATTTCAATGTTGCTTTGACTTCTTCCTTCATTACCACTGGTTCCGGATCATAAGGTACAGATTGAAACGCCATCCTGACACTGTGTTTGACTTGCTGTAAAGCAGCTGGTTTTACTACCCTGGACATCCTCCTATAATGCATATATGCACAGCCATGAACTGTAGTTCCTAAACCATCATCCAGTGACTAGCTTAACCTTCCCTTGAGGTCGCAATATTTTGTCTACCATATTTTCACTCATATAACAATTGCATTAAATGCTTTTTTACATAAACCTCGCCCTTGCATGCATCATATATGTAATTATCAACACAACAAAAAAGTGAGTCATTTTTATTATTTTTTAGTAACTTCTTTATTTCTGAAATGTTGAATTTCAATGAGGCTAAATGTGAGTAAATGAAACGAAACTAGACTAGGCCAATTCCAGTTCAATCAATGTTATCATCTGACTCGTTGAACCCTTCAAAGCCTATTCCCTTCTCACTGTCATTCAAATAACTAAGAGCCAACTGCAGATGCACTTTTGTGATTTCTGAAGTGATGTCATTGTCACTGCTATTGGCATCTTCACCTTCGTCGTTGGTATCTGACTGTGTCGTCTTCTGCTGGTAGACAATCCCAGCCTTTCTGAAGCTGTTGCGGATGGCTTGTGGCGTTATTTTATCTCGAGCAGAAGACACCCACTTGCAGGCTTCCGAAAACCACGCCTGCTTTTTTCCCTGATAGTGTGAATTGTGAAGTCCAGACTGCATCCATTCATCCCACTCTCTTCTCACGAACATCTTAAATGGGCGCTATATCTATCAGCTGTAGCTTGCGCATAAAGCCGCCAAGTATTACAACTATGTGGGCAACAGCGGAGTTTATATAATTTTGAACATTTTTTTCTTTGTGGGCAGCCATGGCGTTGAAAACCTGTAAGGATCTCTTGGAGAAGAATCCCCCCTGCCTGGCCCTATATCATTTATCAACCCATACTTTCTTAAGCTCACAGTCATTCCATCCCTTTCTATTGCAATGGACAACCACATCAGTGGACATTTTTTTTTGTGGAGCATGGTAAATATCTTGAAAACTACCATTGGCTTTAATTTCATACCACTCGCAGAGCATCCAACGACTAGAGTGACGCAGACCTTCTCATGCTCAGTGATTGTAATGGCTACAGTTTTCATACCTGAAGCAGCTACAGTCTTGGTGGCAGGGATGTCAAAAGACATTGGAACCTTGTCCATATTTATAACGTTTACGGCAAAGATACCATGTTCTGAGATTGCTTTGGAGACAAATTCACGGAAGTCATTCATCTTTTGCTCTCAGTCGTCTAGCAGTCGCTGGCCTACAGTGATTCTCATTCTCAGTGAAAGTCCATTTCTTTTTATGAATCCAGAAATCCAAGTGAAACCTGCAATTGGTGATTCCTCTTTCATTTGCCAAAAGCTTAGCTTTTGTTCTGAATTGCAACAGTAGAGAGAGCTTGATTTTGTTCCTTCCGAGAGAGAACCCACTCTCTCAAGTCATTCTCCAGGTTAGGCCATTTTGTTTTGGGCCCAAGACATGCACTTTTGCAGGAGTTCATATTCTCAAGCTCCTTTTTCTCCTTCCCTTTCTCCATTCACGAATGGAAGTCTCTTCAACCTCAAACTCTCTTGCTGCCACTGTTGCTTGTTTCTTCCGCTCTCACAACAACTTTTAGTTCCTTTTCGTCCCTCTAGTCCAGTCCCGGAACCAGTGAGTTGAGAATCTCCTCCAGCAGCTTTGGAGACTGACACCTGTCATTATTTTGATGACCTCAGCCTATATATATAGTAGGACCGCCCCTTCACCTTCAGTATGTCAGTCTCCAAGCAGCTGAAGAGGCTTCTGAGCACTAGGCTCGCTCAGCACAAATAAGCAGAGTAGCTTAATTCCTTTTGACTTTATTTTTTGACTTTCTTTACTTGCCAGATTTGCTTACTGGGGGTTTCCTCTCTCTTTTCAGGTGGTGCTGCGGCTGGAAGGCAGACCGGCTGGTTAGACCGGTTCTTCCTTTCTCTCTCCCTCTCTTCTGGCTCCTGCCTCCTCCCCCCTCCCTCCCCCCCTTTTTCTCTTACCTCCTCTTCCCTTCTTTATTGTTTTTTGGGGCCTGTTGTACTCCCCGTCGTGAAAACGAGCATTTGGGGGGTGGTACAGCCCAGCACCTCGGCCCTTGGCCTCCCTGCTCCCGAACCCGTGGTTCCGGGTGAGGAGCAGGTTGCAGGCTTAACACTCGTGGCGCACCAGCCGTTGCCGCCGGAAGCTGAAGCCGCGGTTCGGCTGAGCTCCGGCGTGCTGTGAGCACCCACTGTCCAGTTGCGGCCACAGGAGGTGAGTTCTGCAGGGGACATCTAGTTTTTTGGGAGCGGGGCAGCGTCGGGAGCGCTCCGTGGGTGCAGGCCGCTCACCCGATTTCGGCAGGAAAATCGGAGCGGCGGCAATTTTCTCAGCCGCGGCTGCTTTGAGCTGTTGCTGCACGGCCTTTTGCTCCGTTGGGGGCTTCGGGCTGCCGTTTTCACGGTAGATTCAGCAAGGCTGCTTGTTGGCTAACACGCTGTGCTGTTAGAGTAAAAAAAAAAAGAACGTCAAGAACGGGAGACACAGGCTCTGGCCATACTGTTTGTTAGAAGCAGGCCTGGTTAGGGGGCAGTATGTCACCTAAGCCGCGCTGTCTCGTGTGTGGCACGCGGCGTAGTGAATTGTTGGAGGCGGGGGTGTGCAAGCCCTGCACACGAGAGGCGGCCCTCATGGAGAGTCCGCTTGAGGGCACAAGCAGGGATCATACGGATTCCAATGCTGGGCCCCCGCCTTCCCTTGATGATTCTGGGGAACAGCTCCCGGGTCCCGGGGAGGGGGTGGTTCCTTCCTTGTCAGCAAGCCAGCCTAGGTCGGCAGCGGACATTCCGCCTGACTTTTTTGCTTTGATGCAGCAAGCGTTTGCGCTGTTACAACCAGCTTTAGGGGCGGCCCCCCCGAATCCTCGGGGTCAGAAGCGGTCGACGCTGGCGGGGGGGCTGTCGGTTCCGCACAAACGCTGTAGGGCGGACAGCTTAGTGGAGCCTGCCCCTTCTCTTTGGGGGAACTTGGCATCAGCGGACGGTGAACTGCCGGGGTTCTCAGAAGAGGACCTCGAAGAGGGTGAGTTGCCCGATGAGGAGCAGCGCAGTAGAGTAGTCAGGGTATTTAGGAAGGAGGAGCTTCTGGCTCTGATTGCTGAGACGCTTAAGGCGTTGAATATGCCCTCAGTGGAGCCGGCTTCGGATGAGGTTCTGGAAGACCCTTTGTTGCAGGCTGTCCGCACCCCCCAGCGCGTCTTCCCCCTGCATAGGGTATTTAGGAAGATGATCCAGGAAGAGTGGGACGTGCCCGAGTCGGCCCTCAGGGGGTCTAGAGCGATCGCTAGGTTGTACCCTCTTTCGGACCAGGATAAGGATCTCTTTCGCTCTCCCAAGGTGGATGCGGCGGTTTCGGCAGTCACTAAGAAGACTACAATTCCGGTTGAGGGATCTGCGGCCTTAAAAGATGTTCAGGACAAGAGATTGGATACCTTATTGAAGCAGGTTTTTGATATTGGCTCTCTATCCATGCAAGCCGCGGGGGCGTGGGTTGCTAGAGCCTGTCTCCGGTGGTTCCAAGCACTGCAGGGGGATCGGTTGGGAGCGCAGGATGCCAAAATAGCACGTCTGTAGTCCGGTTCCGCTTATCTCGCGGACATTCACTATGACCTTATTCGGGGCCTGGCGAAGGCTATGGCCTCGGTTGTGGCGGCGCGACGATATTTATGGTTGAGGAATTGGGCGGCAGATTCTTCGTCCAAGGCCCGCCTTAGTAAACTTCCCTTTCGGGTTAAGCTTTTGTTTGGCGAAGATTTGGAGAAGTTGGTGAAGGATCTTGGGGAATCCAAGGGCGGTCGTTTGCCAGAGGATAAACCTAAGCAGGGGAAGGCGCCCGTGGGTTCCAAAGGTGGTCAAAGGGAGTTTCGTAGGTTTAGGTCCTCTCGGTTTGGCCAATCGCAACGGAGCAGGTTTCCCGTGCGGGGGCACGGATTTCGGGGGTTTCGAGGGGCAGGTAGGGGTTTTGCTCCCTATCAGTCCTCGGCCGTTAAGAAGGCGCAATGAGATGAGGCGGGCTCAGGTGGAGGTGCTGCCCATCGGAGGTCGGTTACGGGAGTTTTACCCTGCCTGGGTCCAACTTACCACGGATCGATGGGTTCTAGAGGTTATTCGAGAGGGCTATGCTCTCGAGCTCCATCGGCCCGTCGTAGATTCCTTTGTGCTTTCTCCCTGCAAGTCCCCGCTCAAGGTGGGTGCGGTGGCGGAGACGTTGCAGAGGTTACTTCGACTCCGGGCGGTGGTTCCCGTTCCCTCGGATCAGTGTGGGTCCGGTCGTTACTCCATTTACTTTGTGGTTCCCAAGAAAGAGGGCTCCTTTCGGCCAATCTTAGACTTAAAGAGGGTAAATCGCTGTCTCCGGGTCACGCATTTCCGGATGGAGACTTTGCGGTCGGTGATCGCGGCGGTACGAGAAGGGGAGTTTCTCATGTCGTTAGACCTCACAGAAGCTTATTTGCATATTCCCATTCGGCCCGAGCATCAGCGGTACCTTTGGTTCGCGCTTCCCATGGGGCAGTACCAGTTTCAGGCGATGCCGTTTGGGCTGGCAACAGTGCCGCGGGTTTTTACCAAGATAATGGTGGTGGTGGCAGCGGCGCTACGAAAGGAGGGGATCTTAGTCCATCCGTATTTGGACGATTGGTTGATTTGAGCAAAGTCGGAAGAGGACAGTGTGAAGGCCACGTCCAGGGTGGTACAAACGTTGGAGAACCTGGGCTGGGTGGTCAAGTCGAGCAAAGAGCAATCTGGTTCCCTCTCAGTCTCTGGAGTACTTGGGCGTGCGTTTCGAGACGGGCTTGGGCAAGGTGTTTTGCCGGACCGTCGGGCACATGCGTTAAGAGTTCTGGTGAGAAGATTCCTGGCGACCCAGGCGCCTTCGGCATGGCAGTATCTCCAGCTGCTCGGTACGATGGCAGCGGCGATAGAGGTGGTACCTTGGACGCAGGCTCATATGTGGCCGCTGCAGAGGTCCCTTCTATGGCGCTGGTCTCATCAAGCGGATCCTTTATCCCGCCGTCTGGTGTGTTCGGCGGAGGTGCGCCGGGAGCTCCATTGGTGGTTACAGAAGCGATCGTTGGACTCTGGGGTCCCGTTAGAGCCTTCGTCTTGGAGGTTGGTGACGACCGATGCCAGCCTGATTGGCTGGGGGGCGCATTGCGAGGGCCAGTTCGCACAGGGCGAATGGTCTCCGGCGGAGAGGAGTTACTCCATAAACAGATTGGAGCTGAGGGCGGTGTTTCTAGCTCTCCTACAGTTTCAAGACGGTTTGCAGCGGACGGCGGTAAGGGTGCTGTCCGACAACGCAGCGGCAGTGGTCTATATCAATCGCCAGGGAGGCACCGGCAGCGCGGCTCTCGAGGAAGAGGCGGGCAAGCTGCTGAGTTGGGCAGAGCAACATCTGCTAGGATTGTCTGCGCAACACGTGGCCGGGGTACACAATGTCGAGGCCAATTTCCTCAGTCGTCGCAGGGTAGATCCGGGGGAGTGCGTGCTCCATCCGGAGGTGTTTTCCATGCTTGTCCGGCGTTGGGGGTCGTCCGGTCACGGATCTCATGGCAACCTTTGACTCGGCGCAGGTGGATAGGTTTTACAGCCGGAGGAGAGAACGGATGGCGGAGGGGCTGGATGCCCTAGCGCAGGATTGGCCCCGGGGGGTTTGCTTTATGTGTTCCCCCTGTGGGCTCTGGTAGGTCGAGTGGTGCAGCGCATAGAGCGGCATCCGGGCCGGGTGGTCTTTGTTGCACCCGACTGGCCCAGATGGCCGTGGTATGCGGATCTGATTTGTCTATTGGTGGCGCCCCCCTGGAAACTGCCTCTACAACCGGATCTCTTGCGTCAGGGGCCGTTACGGATGCCGGACGTGGCTCGATTCTCGCTTACGGCATGGCTCTTGAGCGGGCGAGACTAAGAGCTCGTGGTTATTCCCCGGCAGTCATTTCGACCTTATTGATGGCACGGAGGCGTTCTACGTCGCTGGCTTATGTTAGGGTCTGGCGTATCTTTGAGGGCTGGTGCGATGCTCGGCACTTGCGGCCGTTACGGACGTCGGTGCCCCAGATTCTTTCCTTCTTGCAGGATGGCGTTGAGAAGGGTTTGGCGGCCAGCTCCTTGCGGGTTCAGTTGGCGGCCCTTTCTTGCTTTCGGTGTAAGGTTCAGGGCCAGGTGTTGGGGTCGCATGGCGACATCTGCTGGTTTTTGCGGGCGGTTCTGCTTATGCGGCCTCCGCGTAGAAGTTCAGTTCCGACATGGGATCTGAACTTGGTGTTGGAGGCGCTGTTACGTCCGCCTTTTGAGCCGTTGGGGAAAGCCTCTATAAAGGATCTAACCTTAAAGACGGTGTTTCTAGTAGCTATATGTTCCGCTCGCCGCATTTCGGAGCTTCAGGCCCTCTCTTGTAGGGAGCCTTATCTCTTCTTTTCTGAGCACAAGGTGGTGCTGCGTACGGTTCCTGCTTTTTTGCCTAAGGTGGTTTCCGTGTTTCATGTGAACCAGGTGGTGTCCCTTCCGGTGTTTGCGGGCGGTCCGGAGGTTAAGTCGGATCGTCGTTTACGGCTTTTGGATGTCCGTTGGACGCTGCGGTATTACCTTCGTGGTACGGAGCCTTTCCGTAAATCAGACAGGTTATTTATCTCCTTCGGGGGTCCTCGGAAGGGGGAGACAGCGGCTAAGTTGTCTATTTCACGATGGTTGAAAGAAGCCATTGCAGGGGCCTATCTGTTAAAGGGTAGATTGGTGCCAGCGGGGCTCAGGGCTCATTCGACTAGGGCGCAGGCTACTTCCTGGGCGGAGTTCAGTTTGGTGCCGGCGGTGGACATTTGTAGAGCGGCAATGTGGTCGTCGTTGCATTCGTTCACTAAGCATTATAGACTCGATGTTCAGGCGGCGGGTGATGGCCGTTTTGGGGCGGCAGTGCTTCAGGCTGGTTTGGCTGGTCCCCCCCCCCCCCCCCGTTTGGTAATTTACTGCTCTGATACATCCTCACTGGTTCCGGGACTGGACTAGAGGGACGAAAAGGAAAACAAAATTAGACTTACCTGCTAATTGTTGTTCCTTAAGGAACTCTAGTCCAGTCCCGGAGCCCACCCGAGATTATTTAGGGTTGGGGATCCCGTCTGCACTGCCTTCTCCGATTCTTTCTCAGATTCCTTCTGCTGTTTTTCTTCTGTGTGGTCCTGGCCAGTTGAGTTCCGGTTGCAGCACTGTTTCCTCCCTGGTTCCTAGGGATCGAGAAGGTAAACCCAAATCCGAACAAAACTATGAAAAAAAAAAAAAGACGAACCTATACAGGAAGCGTAAGAGGCAGTACTGCGAAAACAATATGCAGTTTGTGGTTCCGAGTTATATTTCTTACCGTGTTTAACTACTTATTTGTTGCTCTGCTGAGTTTGCTTTGTCAATAGGTACTGAAGGTGAAGGGGCGGTCCTACTATATATATAGGCTGAGGTCATCAAAATAATGACAGGTGTCAGTCTCCAAAGCTGCTGGAGGAGATTCTCAACTCACTGGTTCTGGGACTGGACTAGAGTTCCTTAAGGAACAACAATTAGCAGGTAAGTCTAATTTCGTCTTTGAAGTTGGTGGTGTACGGCTTGTGTTTCATTCCCAGCATGGTCCACAGCAAAAAGGGTGTGTGCAGTATATGCATGGGCACATTATGTGAAAATTCTCAAACAGAATGTCGTCATTTCCGCACGTTTTACACATGGATGCATCATTTGCGTGAAAATACAGTATTCATTATAGTCCCTCCAGTCCAGTCCTGACCACCTACTACTATTTAGCATTTATATAGCGCTACGCATGCAGCGCTATACAGAAATAGCCCTCACCAGAAGCTTGGAGCATGTCATATTTGACATCACTGTACATAAGTAGCTGGCACCACCTGCCCGCCCCTGTAAGCTCGGACTCCAAGCAGCTGTAGAGGTGTGATCCCAGGATTCTGGACTCACCGAAGGAACAACTAAGAAGCATCGTTTTTTTCCATTACTTTCTTTTTGGCAAATTGGCTGAAATCTCTGTAGCCTTAAATTATAAGCACAGGAGCTGGTTTATGGTTTAGCCTGATGAATAAAGTGTATATACAGAAAAAAGGAAAGGTAGATAGAAAGCAGAGGGTAGGGCTAAATGGCCAATTTTCCCAATGGAGAAAGGTGAATAGTGGTGTACCCCAGGGATCTGTGCTGGGTCCGCTGCTTTTTGACATATTCATAAATGACCTGGAAAGTGGAATAACGAGTGAAGTTATCAAATTTGCAGATGACACAAACCTATTTAAAGTTGTTAAAACCCAAAAGGATTGTGGAAAATTGCAAGAGGATCTTGATAAATTGGAAGACTGGGCATCAAAATGGCAGATGAAATTTCATGTGGACAAGTGCAAGGTTATGCACCTAGGGAAGAACAACCCAAACTATGGTTACACGATGCAAGGTTCCACATTAGGAACCACCACCCAGGAAAAAGATTTAGGCGTCTTTGTGGATACCATGTTAAAACCCTCGGCCCAGTGTGCAGCGGCGGCCAAGAGAGCAAATAGAATGCTAGGTATGATAAGGAAAGGAATGGAAAATAAAACAAAAGATATTATAATGCCTCTATATCGTTCCATGGTGAGACCGCACCTTGAATATTGTGTGCAATTCTGGTCGCCGTATCTTAAAAAGGATATAGCGATTTTAGAAAAGGTTCAGAGAAGAGCTACCAAAATGGTAAAGGGGATGGAAGGATACTCCTATGAAGAAAGGCTAAAAAGGTTAGGGCTCTTTAACCTGGAAAAGAGACGGCTGAGGGGAGATATGATAGAAGTCTATAAATTAATGAACGGAGTGGAACGAGTAAACGTAGATCGATTGTTTTCCTTATCAGAATATAGAAAGACTAGGGGACATGCAATGAAGCTACAGGGTAAACTATTTAAGACTAATAAAAGAAAATATTTTTTCACTCAACGTGTAATCAAACTCTGGAATTTGTTACCGGAGGATGTAGTAAAGGCTGTTAGTGTAGCTGGGTTTAAAAAGGTTTGGACAAGTTCCTGGAGGAAAGGTCCATAAACCATTATTAAGAAGGGACCCAGGATATCAATGCTTGAACCAATACAAGCATTGTGGAACCTGTGTCCCTTGGGGAAACTGCTAGGTACATATGACCTAGATTGGCCACTGTTGGAAACAGAATACTGGGCTTGATGGACCTTGGTCTGACCCAGTATGGCATATCTTATGTTCTTATGGTAGGCAATCGGGTCAAGAGGATTCCCAAGGGAAGAGGAGGATTGCCTGTCAGGCTCAGAGCAGATGCAGTGGCTCCCGAACCTATCAGTGGATGAGGAGCCACTGGTTCAGTCGAGACACGTTGCTTGTGGCTCTCTTGTAGAACTGCCGCTGAAACCGGGGAATAAGGCTGAGCGCAAGGGAGGGACAGCGACCTGATCACTGCGCCAGTGCAAGTTTAACTTTTTTTCCTTGCTCTGGCTGGTGTAATGTATACCCACGACAGTGGTTTGCTTTTGTTTTGGAGCTTCTCGACGGCATCTGTAACCGTGTGGGTGAGGGCTCTGTCTTGCTCCTCAGTGCAGGAAACCATGCCAATTTCCTTTTTCATCTCATGGCAATGTATTAGCGTGGGGATGGGGTGCGCTGCCTCTCCATCTTTTTGTTTTGCTTCAGCTGCCCCTTTGTTTTGGTTAGTTTAACTTCAAAAACAGATACAGAATGGCAAAGAAGAACAAGAGGTAGTTTAAAGGAAGGAGAGCTCCAAGCCAGGGGAATTGGAAGGGACCGGGGGTCCTTCCTCTCTCCTGGCCTCATCATGCCCTTGAAGGCTATTTGCCTCGCCTGGCCACATTATGCCCAGGGGAGGTTTCTCTCGAGTTTGTCCTCCTCATGCATAAAGTGTTCTGCATGAATCAGCGAGGGGAGGAGACCCCTTCCACTGCTCCAGAAAGAGCTAAGAAGAGAGCATTGCCCGAGGTTCTGTCAGGAGCTACAGCGGAAGAAGAGCCTGGTCCTAGTCGATGGCGGTTGGAGAGTGACCCTTGGGAGGATACAGGCTCCCTCCACTTGGAGTATCCAGGGGATCTGGACACAGAAATGGACCTCTGAGCTGAGCCAGAGGAAGGTGAGGAATCTTGCATTGTGCATGTGTTCCGCCAGGAGAAGTTGGCGACACTCATATCCCAGTCCCTGAAGAAACTTAATATGGCTGTGGGAGTTTTGCTGGAGGATCCGCTGTTCCAAGCTGTCTGGAAACCTAGGATGGTTTTCCCTTTGCATTGCATGGTTAAGCAGATGATCCAGGATGAGTGGGGTGTCCTGGAGGCCTGTCTCAGGGACATGAGCCATGACACGACTCTATTCGCTGCTGGGGCAGGAACAGGAGATCCTACACTCTCCTAAGGTGGATGCTGCAGTTTATGCCATCACCAAAAAGACCACTATCCCCGCAGAAGGCAGTACCGCATGTAAGGATGTGTAGGACAGAAAGTTGGATACCTTGTTGAAACAGGTGTTCAATATTAATGTATTGTCCTTGCAGATGTCCGTCTGTAGCGCCTTCATGGCAAGGGCCTGTCTGAGATGGGAGCAGGGGATCTTCGACAGTGTAAGGGAGAAAGGTAGCCAAACTAGAGTCCGGTGCAGCGGATGTCTTCTAAGACCTCGTCAGTGGTCTTTCTAAGAGTATGGCCTTAGTAGTGGCCGCGCACCGCTACCTGTGGCTCCATAACTGGTCTGCAGATGTCTCCTCCAAGTCTTGGCTAAGTAAGCTGCCCTTCAAGGGTAAGCTCTTGTTCAGTGAAGCACTGGATAAATTGGTGAAGTACTTTGAGGAGTCTGAGCGGTCACCTCCCCGAGGATAAACAAAAGCTGGTGCGTTCATCAGCACCAGCGTGGGAACAGTTGCGGGATTTCCTTCACTTCCATGCTGTGCATTTTGCGCCTTACCAGAGGGGGTGCTTTCCTTCTCGGAGACGGGCCTTTCAAGGTTTTCGGGGAACAGGATGGGGATTCTACTCCTCCTACAGCCAAGAAGACACAATGAAACGAGGGGGGCCCGCGTAGGGGTGGTACCCATGGGAGGTTGATTGCAGGACTTCTATCCTGCCTATGTCTGGATCACCTCCGACTAGTGGTTCTTAGAGATCATCAGAGAAGGCTACTTGCTGGAGTTTGCCAGAGCAGCCACGGAGGCCTTCGTCCGATATGCCCTGCCGGGTGCCCAGCAAAGTCCAAGGCAGTGCAGGACAATCTCAGGTGGCTACAGGAGTTGAGGGTCGTAAAGCAGGTCTCCCAAGACCAGTGCGGCTGTGGTCGATACTCCATTTATTTTTGTGGTTCCCAAAAAGGAAGGCTCTTTTCGGCCCATCTTGGATCTCAAGCACGTGGCTTGGTGTCTCAGAGTTCCCCGGTTCCACATGGAGACCCTCATGTCTGTCATCTTGGCCATCTGGTAAGGAGAGTTCTGATCTCTTTTGATTTCACAGAAGCCTACTTGCACATTGCAGTTCATCTTAGCATCATCAATTTCTCCTCGTCGCGATGCTCTTAGGACACTTTTGGTCTGGCGACCACTCCACGTATGTTCACCAAGGTTATGGTCATGGTTGCAGTGGCGCTACATCAGGAGGGGATTCTGCTCCATCTTTACCTGGATGACTGGCTCATCTGGGCAGAATCCAAGGAGAAGAGCGAGTGATCCACAGCAAGAGTCGTTGAGTTCCTGCAGAGTCTTGGCTGGGTCATCAATTTTGCTGTGAGCTGTCTGGTGTTGTCGCAAGACCTGATGGCCCGGTTTGAGATGAAGGGCAGGGTGTCCCTGCTGCTGGAGAGGATGCTTGCCCTGTAGAAACAAGTGCGGCAGTTCCACAGAATGCAGGTCCCAACAGCGTGGCATTATATTCAGATCTTAGGTTCCGTGGAGGCTATCATCGGGCTGGTGCCTTAGGCCCGGGCCCACATGCGTCCGTTGTAGAGGGCACTGTTACGAAGATGGGTTGCTCCTACTCCATTCTCTCACACAGCCATTGCCCTGTCCGAGAATCACCTGGATTGCTCTCTGGTGGTGACTGCAGCCAGAGAAACTCTTAGCTAGGATGCCGCTGGAGTCATTGACCTGGATCCCGTTGACAACGGATTGCAGCCTCTTGGGCTGGGGATCTCATTGCGAGGACCAGATAGCACAGGTCAGTGGACCTTGGAGGAGGGGAGCTGGCCCATCAGCCACTTGGAGAGGAGAGCGGTATTCCTGACACTGCTGGATTTTCACCCTTTCCTTCATAGGAAGGTAGCACGGGTATTCTCCCTCAATGCCACCACTGTGGCCTACATCTGTCGGCAGGGGGTGCATAAGCAGCATGCAGTTGGAAAGCGAGATTGGTCCGCTGTTGGCCTGCATGGAGAACAATCTTCAGGCACTCTCGGCAACGCATGTAGCGGGGTCTGAGAATGTAACAGAAGACTACCTCAGCCGTTTTCACCTGGACCCATGTTTGCATAGGTGGCGTAGCAGTGGGGGCCACTGATCATGGATATGATGGCAACCTTTGCTTCTGCCAAGGCGACCTTGTTCTTCAGCAGGAGAAGAGAGAAAATGTCAGAAGGGCTGGACGCCCTGTTGCAGAGCTGGCCCACGAATGGGCTGCTCTATGTCTTTCTCCCGTGGATGCTTATGGACGCATGGGTCAACGAATCAAGGTGCACAGGGGACTAGTCATTCTGATTGCTCCCAGATCTGATTTGGCTGACGGTGGACCACCCATGGTGTCTGCCACCTCAGCCCGACTTGCTTTTGCTGGGGCCGATCTTGATGCCTCAAGTAGATCGATTTTCACTTACAGCTTGGCTCTTGAAAGGGATCAGTTGAGTAAACCAGGCTATTTGGCTCCTGTGATTTCAAGGCTGGAAAGCATTCCACCTTGTTGTCTTATGTCAGAGTATGGAGAATATTCTAGGCCTGGTATATGGAGAATCATTGCCACCCTCTGTTGCCAGACATGCTGGAGGTAGTAGAAACGAGGACAGTATTTGAATTTAAAAAAGCATGGAACAAATACAGAAGATCTCTAAAAGAAAAGAGGCGACCAATATTTGATATGGAAGGGCTGACTAGATAGGTCATGTTTCTGTTTCTATGTTTCAAAGACAGCGTTCACAAAAGTCAGAAGATCACGAAAAGAGTCACACAGAAAAGAATACCAGATAATGCTGAAAGAGTCAAAGAGAAAAATCAGGATGGCAAAAGCACACACAGAAGAAAAAATGACTAAAGATGTGAAACGAGGTGATAAGACATTTTTTTTTTATGTATATTGGGGAGAAGAGGAAAGCCAGATGTAGAATTGCAAGATTCAAAGGTGCTGAGGACCAATTTGTGGAAATTGACAAGTGAAAAGAACTGCTAAACAAATGCTTTTTTTCCATGTTCACAAAATAAAATCCTGGAGAAGTACCACTGACAATTGACAGATACTAATGGGAATGGAGTAGATACTGCACAATTTATAGAAAAAGGTTTTATGAATAATTTTCAAAACTAAAAATGGACAAAGATATGGGGCTGGATGAGATATTTCCCAGGATATTGAGAGAACTCAGAGAGGTTCCAGCAGGACCTTTAAAGAATGTGCTTAATAGATCCTTGGAGATGGGAAAGGTTCTACAAGACTGGAAAAGGGCAGATGTGGTAGAGGGGAGAAGAGGTGGCAAACTACAGGCTAGTAAGCCTTACCTCGGCGGTGGGAAAAGTAATGGAGACGCTGCTGAAGGGGAAAGGATAGTGAAAGTTCTGGAATCCAATGGCCTGCAGGATCTGAGGCAACATGATTTTAGGAAAGGAAGATCGTACTAAACAAATCTGATTTTTTTGACTGGATGAACAGAGAACTGGATCAAGGGCATGCAGTGGATATGATCTACTTGGGTTTCAACAAAGCCTTTGATACTTTTCCTCAAAGGAAGCTTATGAATAAACTGAGTAGCCTGGGGATGTCCCAAAGTAGTGAAATGGATAAGAAATTGGTTGGCTGATAGACAACAGGGGGGTATTCACTCAGAAGAAAGGAAAGTAAGTATAGGAGTACCTTGGGGATCTGTCCTGGGACCGGTACCATTCAGTGTCTTCGTGAATGATATTGCCAGAACGTTAAAAGGCAAAGTTGCCTTTTTGCTGTTGCAACTGAGTGAACATTTCAGAGAAGTACACAATATTTATTTATTTATTTATTTATTTATTTTATTTATTTAGACAGTTTTGTATACCACCTTATCCTTCAATCAAAGCGGTCACAACACAATTGGGGGATACATTTAACACGTGGGGATATGAGACACATACACTAATACTTACAGGGAACATGGGCTATGGAGGGTTAAGTGGCTTGCCCAAGACCACAAGGAGCACCTGTGGGACTAGAAACCCCAGTCCTTCCGGCCCAAGGTTGCTGTCCTCTAGTGGGATCTGAAGTACCTTGCCCCAACCACTAGGCTACTCCTCCCCAATATGAGAAAAGATCTACAAAAATTAGAAGTGCAGAGTGATGCACTTGGGATGCAGATAAGGGAGCAAGAGACTGGTGTGCTCTAATCAGGAGGAGAGGGATCTCGGAGTGATAGTGTCTGAGAATCTCAAGGTGGCAAAGCAGTGTACAGGGCGATGGCAAAAGCCAGAAGGATGCCAGATTGCATACAGAGAAGAATAGCAAGCAGAAGGAAGAGAGGTATTAATGCCCCTGTGCAAGTCATTGTACAGAAGCATTGTACCCTCACTTTGGAGCATTTTGTTCAGTTTTAGAGACTGCATCTGGCAAAGGATATAAAAAGACTTGAAACAGTTCAGAGGAAGGTGACCAGACTGATATGAGGCCTGTGTCAGAAGATGTCTGAGGAGAGAGTTGAACAACTAAATATGTATACCCTGGAGGAGAGGAGGGACAGGGGAGATATGACATAGACATTTAAATATGTAGAGTGTATTAATAAGCAAACAAACAAATTTCAAAGACGAGAAAGCTATAGAGTTAGAGGACATGAAATGAAACTGCAAGGAGGAAAACTCCAAAAGCAACGTCAGGAAATACATTTTCACAGAAAGGGTGATGGATGCCTGGAATGCCCTCCTCATGGATGGGGTGGGGGTAAAAACAGTGACGGAATTCAAAAAAATATGAGACAGACCCAGAGGGATCCTTTTATAGCAAGGGGGGGGGGAAGCAAAGCAAACTTTGATAGCACTTTAAAAAATAGAGAAGGGTAAACTGCAGAACCTAAAAAAAGGCAAGTTGGGGAGGGGGGGTTGGGGAGCCTACGCAAAGTGGTTGGTACCCTGCAAATCCTAAACAAAGGTAGGGGGGGGGGATAACCTACATGGAGTGGTGTGTGTAACCCTTGCCATCTCACTGGACAGGCTCGATAGATCACACAGATCTTTATCTGTCATTTAATTGTTACCATGGGAAACCTTTACTAAAGGGTGCTAACGGTCAGCGTGGGTCTGGTGCACACTGAAGGCACACCTTGGACATATGACAGCACGGGGCCATGACAGCACCACTAGATTTTGGCCTTGAATTGTTGATGGTGCGTTAAGATTGCAAGTGGAAGGGTCAGGGGTAGGCGGAGTGAATGCTACATAGGCAGCACACCTGTACTGCCCACATGGTGGGCAAATATTGTAGGGTACTTACCACCATCTCCATAGGTGCCATTGAGTGCACTCGTGCTATTGTCATGCCATGTGCACCATGGTAACTGCTTTCCATGCTCCCCAGAAGAGGTATAGGAAGAGATGAGAGAGGAAAGGTAGTGAGGAGCAGCAGAATGAATACATTTATAGGTCAGAAGGAGAAGTTTGAACTAGATATGGAAGGGGAGCCAAGGAAGTTACTTGAGAAGAGCGGGTTATTTGAGCATATCGGGGCTGGCGGAAGATTAACTGTGCAGCTGAGTTTTGAACAGATTAAAGAGATGATTCAGAGGGAGACCAGCAAGGAGGAAGAAAGTTACAATAGTCTAGACTGGATGTGACTAAAGAGTGGATAAGTGTCTTAGTAGAATATTCAGAAAGAAAGCGGCTAACTTTACTGATGTTACAGAGAAAGAAATGACAGGTTTTAGCTATCAGTTGGATGCGTGTGGAGGAGAAGGAAGAGTCATTTTATATTTATATTTTGTTTGGAAATTCAGGGGCCACTGGGGGGCATACTCATGGATTCTGTACCTAGTTTACAACAAGAATTTTAGAATAAATTTCTACTACTACTACTACTATTAAACACTTATATAGCGCCACGCACATAGCGCTGTACAGACATTAAGTACAAGAGACAGTCCCTGCTTGTCCGAGCTTACAATCTAGTCAAGACAGTACAAAACATTAATCAATTCAATGGGTTTTACAGTTCAGTCATGAAAATGATGGGGTTAGGTTAAGATGAAGGATAGAAGTCAGGATCTGAACGCGACGGTGAAGAGATGGGTTTTTAACCTGGTTTTGAAGAGGGCTAGGGAGGGTGCCTGACGTATAGACACAGGTAAGCTGTTCCAGGCATAGGGTGCAGCAAGGTGAAAGGAGCGAAGTTGGGCATTGGTGGTACGAGTGAAAGGCCTAGATAGAAGTAATTTGTTAGCAGAGCGAAGTTCCCGAGCTGGGATGTGGGGAGAGATAAGAGATGAGAGGTATTGAGGGGCCGCAGAGTGAATGCATTTATAGGTGAGTAGAAGTTTGAATTGGATGGGGAGCCAATGAAGCGACTTGAGAGGAGTAATGTGGGCATGGTGGGATTGGTGGAAGATTAGTCGAGCAGCATAATTTTGTATGGATTGAAGGGGGAGGAGATGGCTCACAGGGAGACCAGCAAGGAGTAGGTTGCAGTAGTCAAGGCGAGAGGAGATTAAGGAGTGGATAAGCGTTTTGATGGTGTGTTCCGACAGGAAGGGGTGGATTTTGCTAATGTTGTAGACAAAGAAGCGGCAGGTTTTAGCAACGTGCTGGATATGTGTGGAGAAGGAGAGAGAGGTGTCAAAGATGACTCCCAGATTGCGGGCCGAGGGAACAGGAAGGATCATAGATCCATCCACAGAGACTGAGAAAGGGGGAAGAGGAGGAGAAGAGTTAGGGGGAAAGAGGAGGAGTTCAGTCTTGGCCATGTTCAATTTCAAGCGGCGATGAGACATCCAGACGACAATGTCAGAAAGGCAAGCAGAGATCTTGGTTTGGATTGCTGGAGAGATATTAGGTGTAGAGAGGTAGATTTGGGAGTTGTCGGCATAGAGATGATACTGAAAGCCATGGGAGGAGGTAAACGCGCCAAGGGATTGGGTATAGAGCGAGAAAAGGAGGGGGCCTAAGACGGATCCCTACGGTACACCAACATGGAGAGGAGGAGGAGCCGCCAGAGCATACACTAAAGGAGTGATGGGAGAGGTAGGAGGAGAACCAGGATAATACGGAGCCCTTGAAACCAAGTGAGGAGAGGGTGGAGAGTAGAAGATTGTGGTCAACAGTGTCAAAGGCAGCGGAGAGGTCAAGAAGGATGAGAACAGAGTAGAGGCCCTTAGATTTAGCAAGGAACAAGTCATTGGAGACTTTTGTAAAAGCCGTTTCCGTGGAGTGTAGGGGACAGAAGCCAGATTGTAGTGGGTCCAGGAGGGTCTAGGAGGTGAGGAATTCGAGGCAGCATCTGTGGACTGCTCGTTCTAGAAGTTTAGATATGAAGGGAAGGAGGGAGATGGATCGATAATTAGAAGGACAGGTGGGATCGAGTGAGGGTTTCTTGAGGAGAGGTGTGACAACGGCATGTTTGGAATCGATGGGGACGGTTGCAGTGGAGAGTGAAAGGTTGAGAATATGAGAGATGGAGGGGACAACAGTGGGGGAGATGGGGTGTGGAAGATGCGTGGGGATAGGGTCAGAGGAACAGGTGGTGGGTTTGGAGGAGGAAAGAAGAAGTGTGGTTTCCTCTTCAGAGATTGTAGGGAAGGAGGAGAGGGTAGCAGAGGAAATCAGGAGGGGGGGAGGTAGATGAGGGTGGGGGGAATTGGAGGGTAATCTTTTGGATTTTGTCATGGAAGTAGTCGGCAAGGGTTTGGACAGAAAGTGAGGGCAGGACTGGGGGCGGGGGCACCTTGAGGGTATTAAAAAGGCAGCGAGGAGCAGAGGCTAGGGAGTTAGTCAGATGGATGAAGTTGTTTTGTTTGGCAAGTGCTATGGCTGACTGGAAGGAGTCAAGCATGAATTTGAAGTGTAGAAGGTCTTCAGAGGAGTGGGATTTGGTCCAGGCACGTTCAGCAGAACGGGCACAGATGCGTAAATAGCAGGTTGTAGATGAAAGCCAGGGCTGAGGAGTAGAACGTCTAACGGGACAAGGGGTGGGCGGGGCAAGGGTGTGAAGAGCTGAGGATAGTGCAGCATTATAAGAGGCTACTGCCTCATCGACAGATTTGGAGGACAAAATGGAGGAAAGAGATGAAGAGATGGTGAAGGAGAGAGTCAAGGAATCAATATTATGAAGGTTTCTAAATAGGTCGGAGGAGACGGGACAAGGTTGAGACAGCGGAAGCTGAAGGTTAAAAGGTGATGGTCAGATGAGGGAAGGACTGAGTTGTGGAGGTTTAAGGGAGAAAGAGATAGAGAAGAGTATCAGGTCAAGGCAATGGCTGTGCAGGTGGGTGGGGGCAGTGGAGCAAAGTTGGAGGTTAAACGAGGAAGTGAGGGCGAGGAGCTTTAAAACATGGGGATCGGAGGGGTTGTCGACGTGAATGTTAAAGTCGCCAAGAATAAGAGTAGGGGAAGAGGGATCTAGAAAGATGGAAAGCCAGGAGTCTAAGTCGGTAAGGAAGGTTCATTTGGATTTGTCGGGTGGGCAATAGATAACAGCTACACGGAGGGGGAGTGGTGTGAAGAGGCGAATGGAGTGGACTTCAAAGGAGAGGGAGGAGTGTGATTGAGGCAGCAGGAGGGGTTGGGATTGGCAAGAGGGAGAAAGTAGGAGCCCATCACCACCACCGCGGCCAGTGGAACGAGGTGTGTGGGAGAACTGGCAGCCCCTGTGGCAGAGAGCAGCAGTGGATGTGGTATCGTCTGGGAGGAGCCAGGTCTCAGTTAGGGCAAGAAGATGTAGAACATTAGAGATGAAGAGATAATGAGTAAAAGGAAGTTTGCTAGCGAGTGAGCATGCGTTCCATAGGGCACATGAGAACAGGAGAGCGGAGGGGGAAAGGAGAGGGATATGGATAAGGTTGGATAAGTTACGTGAGGACTTCTTTTGACAATGGGGCAGCGGTCTAGGGGGGCTGTTATGTGAGGATCTATTGCCAGAGTAATACAGAGGTCTGGAGGGACCAGGGTATGGGTGGGTGTCTCTGGATGAGTGTGCCCTCCAGGAGAGGCACGAGGGAGGAGAAGATGAAGGGGAATATTGATGAAATCAGATAGGGCATGTGAGAATTTCTTTTTAGAGTGAGACAGAACTCTAGCGGGGATGGGGTTTGGGTCGATATCTCTGGTTGAGAGACTGGGGCATGAGTGAGGGAGGGCAGAAAGGGGAGGAGAGGGATATGGATGAGATTAGATAAGGTGCGTGAGGAGCTTTTAGAATGAGAGAGAAATCGAGGGGGGGCAGGGTTGGTGTTGATATTACCTGATGAGAGAAGGAGGGCGGGGTAAGGTGGAGGCAGTACGGCGGAAGCAAGGGTAGGGTGGCCTTAAGGAGAGAGGGGCTGCTTGAATAAGGGGGAGGGTGAGATGTAGCACAATTTTTATCTTGTTGGCTTTACTTCCAGTCCTTCTAGTTTGGCAGCTTAGAGGAATGTAGCTGGCTAATTGTTTAGGTACTTGAGCAGATTACTTTGAAAATGTTCTCAGAGCGTGTGGGAAGAGTTTTTTCACAAAGTTTGTGAGCTTAAGATACAGTTCTGTTGACATGTTGTCATTTTTTTGTCTTTACACATATCTTTTTGACTTTTTGTTGCTTGTTTACTCCTTTATATAGTTGTGATTATTTTTTTTTATCTATAGGTTCTATAATTTTGTTTAATTGTCTTATTTATTTTTCTTCTTTCATTTCATTATAGCCTCTCTTCTGTGCAGACCAGAAGCAGTTCAGGCTTGAGAGAGGTCAATTTTTAGCCACTCAGATGTTTTCTTGGTTTTTAATAAAAAAAAAAAATATATATATATATATATAATGTAAAAGTTACCTGCTTGTATAGCCATATTTCCAATGAGGCAGGATTAGAGACTGCTGAAGTTCTTTTTGATGCAGGAAATAAGAAGGAAGGAATGATTCTGGTCATTAATGACAAGCATTTGAGCTGAGCCGCACTCCTCTCCCTCCTCTTGAAGATGTGATTTGTTGTGCGAGGATAAAACAGATTCCCATTTGTGCTGTGGGAAATGCATATGTGTAGTATCTGATGCAGTCGGCGCTGTCTGGACAGACTTTCCGTGTGGAGAGCTGCATCAGTCTTTGTGTCACGTGAGACATGGAAGCCGCTGCTGAGTGGATGAGTAGGCGGTGAAGCAATAGGCAGCTGCTTTTTCTATTCCTTCTTGGATTCTTAGTTCTTCAATGAACAATAGCTTCTGCTGTGCACAGTTTCCTGCTTGGTGGTCTTGAGCTGTAGTTGGCCCAGGAGATGGTACTTTGTGAGAGAGACACCTCTGTAGCTTAGTTGAGGGGAAGACTGTCAGAGAGCAAGGACTGGGTTTTACATACTTATTTCACTTTGATTGTCCCATGCACTCCTAGTGGGGAGGAAGACTTGGTATGCCATAAAAGCATTATAGATACCGAAACTAAGCTACAAATAGAAATTTAAAAAGTCATCTCTGACCATTATGTCAGCTATTTATGTGAAAAGGGTTGCAACACGTGTGTGATTTTTATTATTCATTTTTTTTGTGCCCAGTTCTCTGGTTGCATGTATTGTCACTGAAATGGTCATATGTGTAGTATTACATCTGGAAAAAAATCAAATGACCCGCGCTTCTGATTAGAAAGGATGTATACTGGTAGAACTGGGTTTATAGAGCACAGACTCATCTATACTTGGCCCATGGTAGTGTGCTGTGACAGTGTAAGAATTGCTCTCTTGCCAGCTTACCATTGGTTTAGGCTGAATATTATGGAAGCTTAAATAAAATGAATGTTTATGTTGAAAACATTTCTTGGGGGTTGATATTGGCTAATATACCACGTAGCAGTTAGGCCTGGTGGAGGGGGGGGGCGGCACATCTCATTGTTGCGTTCATTTTTCTTACAGGCTGCCCTACTTTCAGTGTTCTTGATTTTCATTTTTGAAGTCTTCGCTGGTTACATGGAACTCATGAAAATAAAATTGATTTCTGTTCCATGTATTAATATGACATGTGGATAGGAGGAATTCCTCTGAACCTCTCTTCCTCATTGTAGACCCGTATAACAGTAATGTGCCATTAATCCTTTGTGTTCCCCTACTCCCCCTTTAAAAATACAAAGAAGGCCACGTTTGCCTTTGCCTCCGAGACTTGATGTCTTATGTTTCTGGTGAACAGATGGCCCAGGTGAAACTGTGACTTTAAATGTCCTGCCTTCTTCAGCCACGACAGCTATTTGCTACATGTGATTAAAACTAACAGCTCTAACGAGGGTAATTTAACATGCTTTTTGGCAAACTTGGTTAGCAGGATGTGAGATGATGCCACGTTCTTGCTTTCCTTGATGTGCCATCTCCCCGGAGGTCGAATGCTCTGTGCCTCCCCCCTTGCCTGGGCTTGCCTCCCAGCTCACCTGCTCCAGATGGGCAGCACAGTGGGGAGGACACTGGCACAGGCAGATGTGTTTATTTACCGGAGGTGTGATGTTGTGCCGCTGCAGATGGCGATGCCTCCGAGCTAGTGCTGTTCTTTGACACCACTGTCACATTCCAGGGGCTATCTTTTTTTTTTCAGCCCCTCTCAGTCTTGCACTCAGATATTAGAGTACCAAGCTTTCACCACCTAAGGACAGAGAGCGATTGCTGGAAAAAGCATTTCTTGTTTTACTGATAATTTTGCAGCATGACATTGTGTCACATATTGCTGTATTTCGGTTATAACAGTACACTGTTTTATAGCAACATCTATCGAATATGAGGGAGTCCTGTAATAAAGACATTTGTCCATACTTAAGCTTAAACACTGATAACAGAATTTCATGAAAACTGAGGATAAGCATAAAGGATCCTTAGCTGTGGGGGTATTGGGGGTAAAGCCTGGGATCAGCTGGATCTATATGACTGCACACAAAAAAGTGAGATTTCAGCCCTAATTTCCAATCCGTTACTGTAACCTCTAGGCATGTCTCTGAGATCAGAGCAGTGGGCTGAAGTGAAGACCGTGGTTCAAATCCTGCCTTTCCCACTGATACTTAATGGCTACCCCAGGCAACACACATGCACTGTAAGCTCTTTCGTCAGGGACCTCAGGTGTCTCTTCACTGGTCTGATGAAGGGAGTAGAGCTCTGGGGAGCTAGTCACACAGATGTGAGATGAAACGGTCTCATCTACAACTTGTTTCTTCTACTAAGTGCAGAGCATCTCACATTACTGCCATAAGGCTTCAGACAGCAAGACTTCAACTAATTAAAATTATTGCAGAATGGAATTTGTTAGCAAAAGTATTTGCTTATTTACCTGTACAGCTTTTATGAGATTTTAAGCTTGACATAGGGAAATTTAGTTTCTTTCTACATTGTATACTTTTGCAATTTGCAGCCTGGTAGCAAATTTATCACTAAATTTAAAAATCTGTTTTCTAACATAACAGAATTGGAGAAGTAGCCTAGTGGTTAGAGCACTGGCTTGGTAACCAAGAGGCCAGGGTTCGATTCCCACTAGCACTCCTTGTGGCCTTGGGCAAGTCACTTAACCCTCCATTGCCTCGGAAGAAAGGCCTGGCAATTTACCTCTGGTCTCACTGCCAAGAAAACCCAGGAGCCTGCTGGGTCACCAGGGGTCATCATTGACTCGAAGGTACACATTGCATTGTTGCAACAGAATTAACACAAGGATATACTCATATACTCATATTGTATTTTTAATGTACAAAAACTAAGGACATTGCTAACGAAAAGAATAAAGAACCCAGTGAGCGTGCCGCTTGCCCCTTCCTTCCTTAGTCATACAAGGTAAATTTTGTTCAGGTTCTGTGAGGTTCAGCTCTTTCTCCCCAGCCCCTTGCACCATCACGTTCACACTTTTTTTGTTGGTACCATACTAGCTACTGTAACCGTATTCCAGATGTAACTGAAATTGTAGAATCGGCTAAGAAAAGCGGCCTGCATTATATAGTATCATAATATGACAGAAGAAGCCCAAGGAACTCATCCAGTTTGCCCAGTTAACTCTTGTCTACACAGTAAGGATGTAGCCTGGGTGCCATCTATAGGTTCTGATCACTTACAAGATATCACTCTGGATCCAGGAAAAAGGGTTTTGGGGTTTTTCATCTTTCTCGTTTCCATTGCTGTGTCTTGGGAAGAGGACCATACAAGATCTCCCACTAATTCCCACCCAACTCTCCTCCCTTCCAGTGCTAACAACCAGGGTTTGTACATTAAAAGATGGAATCTTAAGACCCTGCATATCTGTGTCATAAGAAAGGAGATGGCCACCTCAGTTATGACTCTTCTTAGCTAAGGAGCAGTCTTGAAGGGCACCTCAAGTCCTCGGTTTGTCGAGGGTCCCTGCGTCGTCCATGGTACATTTATTTATAAAATACTTACATATCACCTTTCTAAGTAATCATTCAAAGCACTACACAGAACAAAAAATAATATAGCCGTAAATTTCAGAGACTGAGATCATATTCCACATACCCTGGCTTGGAAGTGCCGTTCATGTCTGTATGCGCAAAATTAATCCATTTGGAAAAGCTGCTCTGAAACAAAAACAAATATTATATAAATATGTTTGGAGTCATAAACCACCTACCCCCCACATCCACCTAAAAGCAATCCCCTCTGAAACTTCTGAATCTACAAGTAAAAGGAAATAAAAAAGCTCCCTAATTAAGGGGATGATAATTAACTTGCTATACCGCCTTTTAATATACTTAGCAAAGCAGTGCACATACTATATCCTTTAAGAAATCAGTGGTTAAAATTAGGGAAGGACAGCACAGACACAAAAACAACAGAGTTCCCACACACAGGGGAAACGTAAACTTGCCACAAAAGCTTAAACAGGTCAAGATATACAAAGTGCGATCAAAAAGTATCGAGACTTGTAGAATAACACAAGACGTATACCACTGACAGTTATTGTACTCCGTCTCCTTCAAAGTAGTCCCCTTCCGATTAAAATACACTTCCTCCATCATTCCTTCCACTGCGGAAACAATTTTGAAATGCCTCTTTTGTTATGCTGTGAACCTGCTGTGTTGAATTTTGCTTAGTGGTCTCCAAGTTGTCGAATCTCCTTCCTTTCAATGGTAATTTCAATTTTGGAAACAAGAAAAGGTTACCGGTTGGGGAAAGAGTCATCGGGCAGCCGTAGTTGGCGCGTCGGAGGAAGCAGGCTGCTGGCAGGATGGCCATGACATCATCGGGGGCCTTAAAAACCGACTGATGGTGTGCATTCTCTGGGAGAGTCAGTGGGCAGCTGTAGTTAGAGCGCCAGAGGAAGCAGGCTGCAGGCAGGATGGCTCCAATGTCTTTGGGGGGCCTTTTCTGCATTTTAAATCCCAGCTGCTGCTAGGCACGCGGCTGTGGTGTGACCTAAGGGGTGCGATACAAGGGGCATTGTATGCCCCTTTGAGCACCAAGGGAGCACCTCATAATCTGATTGGTCATCGATTGACATTCATGGGGAAAAGGAACAAGGTAATCCCTTCCGTTACTGGTCTTATTTTTATTTATTTTATTTGCACAGTTTTTATATACCGCTGCTTCCAAGGATCAGCAGCGGTTTACATTACAACAAAAATCAAACACAGGACAAGCACTTAGTGACGAAGGAGGTGGATCCTTCCCCTCCGGCAGATACTGATTCCCTCTCTTTGTGTTTAGCGGGGGGCATCATTGAGCTCTCCGGATCGTATTCCGTCGCCTCCTCCTTGTTCATTGATTCCACCTGGATCAGCTGTGAGTCAATCCTTACAACAGAGCATACCATCTTTATCTATAGGATGTTTTAAGGCTTTGTCTTGGTCACACCTCCATTAGATACTAGGGAAGTGCCTGATTCTCAGGTCTTTGTCTGGGTCACACCTCCATTAGATACTAGGGAAGTGCCTGATTCTCAGGTTGACATTTGGAGGATGGTTACCCAAATGGAACAGAATCTTGTGATGATGGTTTCTCAGCTCTGTACCTTCTTACAAGAACTAGGTGGGGAAGGCTGAGGAGCAGGTAGAGTCCTTCTCAAATCCTTAAATGTGAGACCCAATTCTCTTCTCTACAGGCAGCTAGTGCTTCTGCTCTGAAAGACAGTCTGATTATCCATCGTAAGTTAGAAATGTTTGAAAATGTTGCTAGGGCTAAGAGCATTCGTTTTTTGAATTTTCCCGTTTGTCGTTTATTTTCTCCAGAGATCCTGTTACGCAAGTATCTCAAAGAGGTTTTAGTATTACCTAACTCTGATTAGATTGCTTTTTCTAAAATGTATTACTTAACTGGCTTGAGGGTTTCTGACGAGTCCTCTGAGGGCTTTAATATTTTGCAGCCACAAGCAGGGGTAGATTTAACTCAAGTTCTAGAAGACTCAGGATAATATCCCAACCAGAGCTATTTTGATAGTCACTTTTCTTTCTGAGCAGGACAAGATCTCTGTATTTAAAAGCTATTTTAAGAACAAAGCTGTATTATTTAGTGGTGCTTCGATACAGTTATTTCTGGATGTATCTAGGGCCAGGCAAATTCACAATTGGGCCTTTTTGGCCCTGAAGCTTATAATGTTGACCCTGCGCACTATTCCCTCTAAGCTGTGCGTGCGCACACACCTCGCCGAGTGAGCGCACATACTTTACAACAGAGCGCACAAAAATTACGGCTCTGATTCTGATAGAAAACAACACAGACATCTTAAAATTTAAAAGTTATGATTGTAATTACTAGAAATTTCCCACTTCATTTAATAATCGTCTATTTTCATTTAATTTGATTAAAATCAATGTGGTGTACATACTGTATTCTGACGTGTAGTCAAATTTTAAAGTATATAACTCCGAGTGTCGTTATGTGGCGCACAAAAATTTAACCTTCCTTCAAAAGCTGCACAGAGCTGATATTTTATACGCACACAGCCTACAGAAAATTAGAGGGAACATTGACCCTGGGTGCCTTTTTTGTGAGATACCCTTCTAAGTGTTTAGTCACATTTCAAGGGTCTAGATTTGTCTTTATAGACTCTCTCTACAGCTAGAGGCCTTTCTGATTGATAGGGAGAAGCATGGGGCTGTTGAGTAAGGTTGTTGGTGGTATTAAGGTATTTTGGTTGTTTATAATGGAATTTTAATGCACCTTGTATTTCTTTGGTATTTGTTTCTGTTTTCCTGAAAGTACTTCTTCCCAAGATGTGGGCTTTAATTATTTGACCTTTTTTTTTTTTTTTTTTTTCCTTTTGTCTATTTTCTTGTTTTGTATCAATTTTTGGTCATGTTTCTTGTAAATACTTCCTTGTAAGTATTTTTTGAAAATGCATATATAAATTAAAATAAAAAAAGAAAGTCACAAGGTGCGAGGTCAAATGAGTATGGAGACTGACTGACTTGCTCGATTTGATGTTTGGTTAAGATCTGCTGGACAAGACGTGATGTGTGAGCTCGGATGTTATCATGTTGAAGCAACCATTCACCATTCCTGTGCAACTCTGGCCTCTTACGACAAACTGCAACTCTCAAACGAGTCAAAACTTGGACGTAGTACCCTTACTGATGGTTTGACCTTTTGGAGCATACTCATGATGAACAATACCTTAGTAATCAAAGAAAACTGCGAGCACGACCTTGACATTGCTCCTCACCTGACGGGCTTTCTTGAGTCTGGAAAGGCTGGAGTCTTCCATTGTGAGGATTGAGCCTTAGTTTCTCCATGGACAAGCAGGATGTGTCATTTACATCTGGTGACGTCTTCCGGGTGGCACCATAGACGGGGCTATCTACACATGCTCAGAAAGGTAAACTTTCTGAGCATGTGTAGATAGCCACACCTCACTAGCCCGCCCCTAGCTTGGCCAGTCTTTGTTCTTCTGCCTTGCCAGCAAGACGGATTGCACAACTCTCCAAAAATCCATCAGCAAGCAGAATGCCTAAAGCAGTTTTCAAGAAATGCCCACTCTGCGGGAGGAAAATGAATAGCACGGACACACACAACCAGTGCGTCCGGTGCTTAGGAGCCAGCCACTGGGTGGAAGATTGCACCCATTGCTCCGGGATGTCCCCCAGAGAGAGGAAATCAAGGAGCCACACGCTAAGAGACTATTTGGCCACTTCTGAACTGCCTGCCGAAATCAGCCTGCCCTCCCAGGAGCCAGCACTCACCTCTCCGCATACTGCAGGTCAGACCTCAGACAGTCTTGCACCAATCGGCACGGGTTGCAATCAATAAGGCCTCCATCCCCGTCCGTGCACAGTAGATACAACCACTGCAGCCCCAGCAAGAAGTTCTGCCTCCTCCAGCACTCAGCAGCATGGTCCTGGAAGTCTCCATCATGGCGCTGGCAACTTGGCCATCTCAAGCTCATCCCTCTGACCTTCTATTGGCCAACGCGAGTGTTGTTGGGGCAACCCAGGAAGCCCCCGCCAAAGTCGCCGTATCGACGGGAGACTCTCCAATCGGCGTGAGAAGACTGGCTCCAGCTTGTACAGCCCTTGCAGGCACCACAGCACCAACAGAGAGACTCCTGATTGGCACCGAGGCAGCAGGCATCACAGCGCTGACAGAGAAAATCCCAATCGGTACAGACACAGCAGTAGCAGTGAAAGTAGGCCCCCACCAATCAGCACACAGTGGGAGCAGATGGGTCAGTCGCGATCACCACAGCAGCAGTTGCAGCAGACACCAGGGCAAGTATGTTAAAAACCGCAGGAGCCACCAAAATGGGAACAAAAACAGCAGGAAGCTGCCACAGGTGCAGGGACCACCACAACAGCAACAGAGGCAGGAGGAACCATGACAGCAGGGGCAGAAATCAACTCCAAATGCAGGAGATGCCCTGACTCCTGCAGTTCCAGCCCATCCAGCGGGTGTAGGAGGCACCACTGTCAGGACTCGAGGAGTGCAGACGACTCTGCAGCCAATCTTCAGCTCCTAACTTGATTGGTGGAGCAGACAGCAATTCCACAGTCTCCTCTAACCGTGGCGGATCACCCCGACTTGGTGCGTCAAGCTGCATCAAGCCCATCTCCACCTGGCCGCAGTGCTCCAAGCCTCACAGGTCTCCCTTCCCTGGCCCACAATCCCCACACCTTCAGATGGAGGAAAGTGGAGAGGAAGCAGCCCTCTTTTAATAAGTGTTATTTTCCTCCCTCCCTCCCTCCCCAACACCCACCCACCCCTAGTCCATCATCGTGTCTGCGGCCCTGAAAAGGGTGAAATCCTCATGCACCCATGCCAACAACCCTCGGGATCACAAGCTCCTGGACGATGTTGGAAGAAAAGTCTTCCAAGGGGCAATGCTCAGCACCAAGATTGCAGTGCATCAATCTCAGCACATCCTCTTCCAAGATGTACTAATGGCGAACCGGAGGAACAAATGTCTGTTTGTGTGGCAGAGGCCCAGGCAACGGCCTCCACCACATTAAAAGACATCACCGAATGCAGCAGAAACCTGGTGAGCACAGCCTTCAATGTCTTTGACACAGCCATCAGGACTGCCAGGACAGCAATATCCGCCAGACGATGGGCATGACTGAGGGCCTCTGGCCTGCGAATCGACACGCACAACAGGATTGCGGATGCACCCTGCATGGGCGACAAAGTTACTGACACAGTGAACGACATGAAGGAACGCTGCATCACTTTACAAACATTGGCAGAGGTTGGGCACGAACACCACACCAAGTCCCAAAAGGACAGCAACCACCGCAACCTTACTGCCCCAACAAGAGATACTCTGCCAACTGTAAGTGGCAGGGCTCAAGATACAAACAACACTCTTTGCACCAGCGGCAAAACCAGAGGGAGCACAAACAAAAGAAGCAGACGACCCCTGACACAGGGAAGAACAGGGCCTTTTTTGACAGTCATTGCCAGGCTACCCTCCCTGTTGGGGGGCGCCTGTCAGCTTTTCTGGAAACATGTAATTCCATCACGACCAACAAATGGGTCCTTAAAATCATCTGGGAGGGATACCGTATACGCTTCTCTGCTCTGCCCTGCCAATGCTCCCAACCTATCAGCAAGACACCTGTCGTGCCTCCCATGGCAGCAGACCTCCTACATTTTTTGGCATCACAACAATAAAAAGGGTCCTGCAGACGAAGTCAACACAGCGTTCTACTCCAGGTACTTCCTCATTCTCAAGAAATCAGGCGGTGTACACCCCACCCTGGAGCTCCACAAACTAAAAAGGTTCATAACTAAGGAGAAGTTCAAAATGTACTCCCTCAACTCCATCTTGCTGCTCATACAGACTGAGGACTGACTAGCCTCCCTGGACCTACAAGAAGCCTACACCCATGTCACCATCCACAAGTCTCACACGAAATACCTCCATTTCCACGTGCTGGGACATCACTCTCATTACAGGGTCCTTCCCTTCGGACTGTTGCCAGCACCACATGTCTTCACAAAATGCATGGCTGTAGCAGCAGCGCACCTCCACAAGCGAGGCATCAATGGTCTTCCCATACCTGGACGATTGGCTCCTCGCTGTGCCCTCAGCTCAAGAGACCCAGGCAATAGTGCAGAGGACCATGGCCCTGCTGTCCAAGCTGGGATCCCTCATCAACTGCGCCAAGTCACAGTTACAGCCATCCCAATGCCTAGAGTTCATAGGGGCAGTCATCAACACCCGTGCCTCAAAGGCCCTTCCTTCCAGAGCAGTGAGTGAACATGATCACCTCTTTGGCTCTGGATCTTTCCACGGCAAAACCAAGCTACTGCACGTTCCATCCTACGCCTCCTGGGACATATGGCGGTGGCGACATCTGTCCTTCCACTAGCAAGGATGCACATACGCAGTCTCCAGTGGCACCTGCTTATGCACTGGAGAAGGCACTCACAGCCCCTGACCACACGCATTCCCTTAGACCACCAGCGAACCTCTCAGTGGGCAAGCACCTCCATCAGCGCAAGCACCACATCGTGTTGACCACAGATGCATCCACCACAGTGTGGGGAGCCACCTACCACAACTCAACACCCAAGGGTTGTGGAATATAAGAACATAAGATATGCCATACTGGGTCAGACCAAGGTCCATCAAGCCCAGTATCCTGTTTCCAACAGTGGCCAATCTAGGTCATACGTACCTAGCAGTGTCCCCAAAAGACACAGGTTCCACAATGCTTGTACTGGGTCAAGCATTGATATCCTGGGTCCCTTCTTAATAATGGTTTATGGACCTTTCCTCCAGGAACTTGTCCAAACCTTTTTTAAACCCAGCTACATTAACAGCATTTACTACATCCTCCAGTAACAAATTCCAGAGTTTGATTACACGTTCAGTGAAAAAATATTTTCTTTTATTAGTCTTAAATAGTTTACCCTGTAGCTTCATTGCATGTCCCCTAGTCTTTCTATATTCTGATAACGTAAACAATCGCTCTACATTTACCCATTCCACTCCGTTCATTAATTTATAGACTTCTATCATATCTCCCCTCAGCCGTCTCTTTTCCAGGTTAAAGAGCCCTAACCCTTTTAGCCTTTCTTCATAGGAGTATCCTTCCATCCCCTTTACCATTTTGGTGGCTCTTCTCTGAACCTTTTCTAATAAAGCTATGGATATTAGACTGTGTCGCCTACTTCCACAACAAGGCGGGCATGCAGACTTGTACTAAAGTGGGGGCGCACTAGCTCCAGGCGCTGGTCACTTCCATCGCCAACCTGCGCTCGGTGCTAATGAGTGACATCTGCAAGGCTGCCACGTGGTCTTCAGCGCTCACCTTCCAGAAACACTACTGCGTGGACTGTCCTCTCCGCTGTGACCGAGGGAACAGGGAGCAAGCAGCTTCAGGATTCCCCTGCTGGATGGCAAATGCCGGACAAGGTCAGGTGATTGATGGTCTGTCTCTATTGATATCTGCGTCGTTCTGCTACCAGTATCATTGTGTTATATTGTGTATGTTTGCAATATGTGTGTATGTTTGCACCACGTTGCATGATTACACTATGTTCACTTAGTGCAACTTCAAAATAGTGTGTTTTTACCGACATTCACGTTTTCACTGGGCCTGGCTGTTATTGATGAGGCCAGTGTTGATGCAATAAACGAACTTGCAACAAGCACGGTGACGCATTGTTATATAGCTACACGACAAGTCTGAATACTTTTTGATCACACCTCATAGCATTAGGTTTCTGGAAGTTCTGGCGGCCAAATTACTCGTTACCAAAGGCTTGCACCAAGAATCATGTTTTTCCTTTTGATTTGAACTTGGAATACAAGCATTCAGCTCTCAACATTGGGTGCTAGAATTCTAAAGTAAGGGGGTTCGCCAGTGTCGTCTACACATTTCCAGCTAAGGAGGGTAGTACTGAAAGAAGGTTGCTCTGCAAAGATCTCGGAGGTGAAGCTGGAATTGAAGGTGCAAGCAAATCAGATCCATAGGGAGACCTGCACATGAGACGGGATCTTAAACTTTAAGCTGGGGGAGACGAGCAGCTAATGCTTGTCCCTCAGAAGAGGGCATCATGTTCAAATGTCTTAAGAAGCCTGGTGGCTGTATTTTGGATCAACTCTAAATAGATGTGGTGTTTTTTTTATCCATTGTGTAGGGAATTGCAGTAGTCTAAGTCAGACCTTTTGGATTGTGTGGACCTCTTTGAATCTTCGAAAAGGTTCAGGCACCCCCCACTTCATCCCTTGCACTCTTCCTGGAGCCCCTCCCCACTAGCCCTCTTTTATCTCCCTCTCCTTCCTGTTGCCACCCCTCTGTCTCTCCCCAACCAATCCCCCAGCCAGTTCCCTACAACGTTTTCTTCCTTTCCTCTCTTTTGACATTTCCTATTGATGGCTTCCTTCCCCGCCTCTCCCCAGCTTCTCTGTTTTCTATTTTGTGTGTTCTGTAATGTTTTCACAATCCCCCCACAGATTAGGAACCACTGGTCTAAGTGAATTACAAGGGCATAGATGAGAATTAGTAAGTCCCTCGTGTCCCTTTGCAGCACCTTCATTTGCTAAGACGCGTTAATAGTTAACACAAAAATTAAGGTGTGCTTAGCAGTTGGCTGTTAAGATGGACATAACCTCACGTTAATGGCTAAGGCATTGTATTAACGCTTAGCATGCATTAATGGTCCTGTTAACAGTAATGTGGAGCTGGACGAAGACTGGGAAGGGACTGCGCTTTACAGCCAACATGGCAGATGATCGGTTAACTGCACCTATTCAAATGGTATTATCTCCCGCCCGGTTAGCACTCGGCAAAGAACTTCGCCCTGCATTAGCGGAAAGGCAGAATGCTGGGAACACCCCCAATGGCTAACACACAGGCTTTGCAGTTAGCTGCTTAATTTTGGCCGTTAAACTATGGTAACTGCTAAATTTTCTGCTGGTTTAATAAATAGGTCCTAAAGTGTATTACTGATATCCCCATGTGCATTAGGAAAATATTTGTGTAGGCCTGGACCTGTTCACCTTCCATGGTCAGCCTCGGGCTTTGTTGACTAGCCACAGCTGAAATTGGTCTCTTTCTTTAACGTAGCTTTTCTTTCCTTTGGCATTGTGCTGTTTTCTTTTCCCCAGTGCTGATGCAGTTACGAGTTTGCAGGTGTAAATCCCCTCTCTCCAGGGGCTCCTATGTGCGATGGTGTTGCTTTCTCACTCCTCAAGAATGTATGTGCTATCCCGTAAGCTGCCTGCTGAGAGCACAGGGCCCTGCTTCTGGTGCTTGGTGCTTCACAGAGTAATCCTGCCCCTCTGGTGCCACAGCATTCAGTCTCTCTCTTGGATCATTATTCTCTTGCTTTTCCAAAAAGAAGCACAGGAACAGAGAAATCATCTTATGCTGCCTTTTCTTTCTTTCTAGCGATTTCCTCTTTGCCTTCCCCCCAAACATTGCACTAAGCATCCAGGATTCTGTTGCTGTGTGGGGATCATGTCGAAAAAAGTCAGCAGGTCCTTCATAGATGCTTATTTAGATGTACTGCGGTTCACACTCTTCTTTGTAAAATGGCCTTCAGATCTGCATTCAGCCACAGTGAATTATTGTCTTTATCTAGGTCCCTGAAGCAGCCCCTCTACCGCTGCTCCTGTGCTCTGTCCCTTTTAGTAGAACTTTGTGCGGAGCGCCCACATCTCTCCAGGACTAAAATGTGTTGCTATTAAGAGAGCGCCTGTTGTCAGAGGTTTGTGTGCTTGTCTCTGTGTCCATCCATATGCATGTTGCAAGTTGGCAATTGCTGGCCGGATCTGCCTGAAATGCGGCACTTGGGATGGAGATTAAAAACTGTTGGTACTGTACTTTTTTGGTTAAATCTGTAGACTCTTACAGCTGGTTGATGGCTGCTATTGACCATTCTTCTTGCTTTGAGGAGGGGAAATGTCTTTGAATCATGCTTCTAGCAACGCACTTTCAGCTTGTTCTCTATTAGATTTTTTAACATTACTTTCACAAAATAAAAAAGGCAAGAGACTTCCCCCAGGGCAACATTTTGCTTTAATACTAATTTTCTCTAAATATTTTTTGTCTGACCTCTGCAGCCCTTGCTTTAGGTTGATCAGAGGGGTGGATACGGCCCCACTTCAGTGGAAAGCATGGGTTGCTCACCCTGCCGCGGGCTAGAGATGCTCACAGAACGCTGCCTCCACACTGCGTAGCTGCGCGATTTCTTTGCAGCTATAATTAACCTAGAAATAGTCATTTTTATAATTTTATCTAAGCAAAACTGCAATCCCTTCAACAGCCAAGATGATAGCTTTGATTTCATTCCATGCATTCACCTTTAGTAATTCAGCACCAGTTCTCAGTAAAGCGGGCTTTATGCATCTGTTAATTGCCTGATTTCTTCTTCCTTAGCTGCGGGGCTTAGGCCTGGGATATAAACCCTAGACTTAAAAGCTAGCCATTAAGATGGGATATTCTGGCGTGCCACGGCAATGGACACTTTTCCCCAGGAATAAGTGATCCAAAGCTCAGCGGTTTTGGATTAGCAAGTGAAATTAATGACCCCCCCCCCCCCCCCCACACACACACCCTATGTTAACTAGTTGGCATAATCAGGCATCTGTGCTGTGTTGTGCCTCATGTCATTAAATTTGAAACCGTTCTAATTGCAATATGGCAACGGCATCCTTTGCAAGAAAACTATCAAACCTGGAATTGATGTTAAGTGATAAAATCTGCCACAATGTAAAATATAGTTAATCCAGCAAGCCAGCAAATGGGGGCTTCTGTTTGCAGACTGATGACAACTAATTGTTATTTAGCTGGCTGAAAGGCTTAAGGTGTCTTGGGGAATTAATAGATTGTGTCATGTACCATTTGGTATTAGAGTAGTGTCTCTAGATACCTGACACATCTTCTGATTACTGAGCCAAAGTCTAGGTAAATCAATATATTTGTATACTAAAATTTACTGTACTCCAGGATCATGGAACATAATTTGTGTAAGTCTGTGGTTACAGGGTTCAGATTTGGGCGGAGTAGTAGCCTAATGGTTAAAACAGCAAGCTTAGAACCAGGGAAGCCGGGGTTCAAAGCCCACTGCTAATCCTTGTAATCTTGGGCAACTCGCTTAACCCTCCATTGCCTCAGGTACAAACGTAGCTTGTAAGCCCTCCAGGACAGGAAAATGCCAACTGTACCTGAATGTAAGTCATCTTGAACCTCTGAGAAGAGGCATGAGCTAAAATATATATTTCAGATATACATTTAAAAACCTATTTTTATGTATAACTATATAATATGCTTTTTTATTTATATCTATAATATATTTTTAGCTCATGCCTTTTCTCAGAGGTTCAAGGTGACTTACCTTCAGGTACAGTAGGTATTTTCTTGTCTCCAGAGGGCTTACAAGCTAAGTTTGTACCTGAGGCAATGGAGGGTTAACTGAGTTGCCCAAGAACATACATAGTATATAAGAATTGGACTTTTGAGTCTTCCAGGTTTCACTGTGCTTTACCCCAACCAATGGCAGCTCAAGTGTATGGAGTAACCTGGAATGTGTCACTTTAAACCTGAGCTTACAACTAAATAAGGTGAGGGAGAAATTTAAAAAAAAAAGCCAGAAGTCTTCTTTTTCAGCTTCCTCCATCCAGTTTTATATTTTGGTGGCTCCTTGTGAAGGATTCTTATTGTCAGAAGAGTTAGACTTGGTTACTCCATTATCCGTTCTTTTATTTTAAAACTGCATGCGAGATCCATCACATGGTGCCTTTATTACACACCCTTCTATGAGCAGCTTATTACATTGTGAAGGTAAGGCTTTGGGTCCTAACCTGGAGGATTCAAATGAACTCTGTAACTGTTCTAGATTAAGGTCATCCGTGTTGTCAGTACTGTCATCAAGTAGTCAGAAGTGTGTTAGAAATTCTGAGCCGTGCCTCTAGGCGGATCTCTAGAACCCAGCAAGCTGTAAAGGGTTGCTAGAGCAATAGATGAGTTTCCCGCAGCAGGTAAAACTCTAAGGCCTGTTCTAGAAGGGGACGGGGGTGAGTGAGACAGTCCAGCCCATTGCCCGAGCTTCATTTGTCTCAGGTGATCAGCTTACTTCCACACTGCTTAAAAAGTCAAACTTCAGATTACAGAAACTTTTCCCTTCTGCCAGTTTCTTTCCCCTTTGGTAGTGTTTCATCCTTCCAGTGACACACGAATACCTGCTGGGATATAGTGAGAATCTGACATTGCTGATCTTGCAAACTTTCTGAGCGTTATTTAAATTTTTTGAAGCAAAGTGCATTTCAGCAATGTCGTTACATTTAATTATAAGAGGCAGGGGCTGGCCCAGGTCCAAATGCAAGAGTCGCTTCCTCTTGCACTGTCCACGCTCGGCAGGATGCTTCCTCACGCCCTCCCCCTCCTCCTCCTCCCCACCCCTCTTTCCCTGTGACTTTGGCTTCCGCCAGATGTCACGCTGCTGCCTATCACCGCCCAGCCTCCCCTCACTGATTTTGTTGTTTCAATCTATTTATCACAACTGTTTCCTTCAGCTGCGAATTCTGCGGAATTTCACGCTCTGCCTAATCACTGCTTCTTTTTTTTAATTAAATAGTTGAACATATAAAGAGTTGAAAATGGGAAAATATTTTCTAAAGAAGTTAATGAAAAGTTTTCTCAGTTGCCTAATATTGTACATAAGTTTGTGTCCTGTCTAGGTAATCAATGCATTGCAGACGTTTGCTCTTGACGATAATTTCAACCCAAACCCTAATCTGGTGGACTAAAGGCCTTTTAAGTCGGATGTGACGCTTTGTGACTGTCGGAAGTAAGAGGAAACTGGTAAAGATTTCAGGGAAGCTAAAGCCAGTTCTTTGCCTCTTCTCTGTTATGACATCAGACCCAAATTGAGACATGCAGATGGGCATCTATTCGAAGCCAGTGCCAACACACACGTATACACCTGCTCTGAAGCTGCTATTTCATAAAATATGTATGTATATTACATCTCCACTTCACTGAAACTCTGTGTCAAAGTAGGCCTATACTTCCCATGCATGATTTTTTATGATTGCACAGCTTTATTCAAACCCTTTCCCCCGGAACCCAGGCTGAACTCCTGAGGGGGGGGGGGGGGGGTGTTTTTGGCCTCGCCATTGCCTTGCTCGACTGCTAAAGGGAAAAACCACCTGAGCGTATTGGATTCCGGTGTCTGGAGCTTTTGCAGGCACCAAGGGGGCAGCCGACACCTGTGAAGGACCCCTATCCCTGCTATAAATTATTGGTGGTGCTGCTTTTTGGCAGAACCCAAGTTCAACTCCTGAGGGGGTGATTTTGGCCTCACCATTGGTTTGCTGGCCTGCTGAAGGGAAATGCCAGTGAGTTGGTCAGATTCCGGTGTCTGGCGCATGTGCAGGCATGGAGGGGGCAGATGGCATCTGTGAAGGACCCCTATCTTTGCCTATTAGGGCAGACTCACTGTGTTTCCGCGACCTGGGTCCGAAGGGGTGTAGACAGAGGAGCTGATAGGCCACTTTGGTGCTCCTTCAGCGGCATTGCAGTGTGTGCATATGCCCTGTTTGATAGGTATTATATTGTTAAGAGGTTTTTGTGATGGATAAAAGGAAAAACAAAGCGGGAGTTAAGGTGCAGGGGTCGGCTGTCTTGGATAGTAGGAAGCTGTAGGCCCCATGGATAAGCACCTAGCCCCGCTTTTCAGTGTTCAGTCAGGAGGGAGGACTCCACCGCCCTGTCCAGCGCCCCTCCTCTCCTCTGCTTTTATGGGGGATTCCTCTGAGCAGGCCAAGGTTTTGTTGCCTGATGTGAAGTTACCTAAGCCAGTACAGCTTGGCGAGTCTAGTGTTTCTGCTGGCCTTGCTGTAATTGAACCCGAGGGGGAGATAACTTTGAGAGATGTTTGGGGTGCTATCAAAAGAATGGATGAGATATTGAGTTCAGCGACTGCTTATTTGTGTACTTTTCTCTCAGGAAGCCCTTGCTTCTTGTAAGGTGTCTTTATGAGAGAGTTTCCGTGGCAAACCTGGACTCTCGGGTGCAAATGCAGCATTCTGCTAATGTGGCAGCAGTTAAAGATTCCCTGTTGTTGCACAGTAAAGTAGAGGCACTTGAGAATACACCTAGGGCACAGAATTTAAGTTTCCTAAATTTTCCGCAGACACATCTTTTGTCTCCGGAGATCATTTTGAGAAAGTACATTAAAGAGGTGTTAGCTGTAGTACATGCATATCATGTGCCATCCCAAACTAAAAAAGTTAATCCGATTGAGGGTGAACTAGATGTGATAGTTCCTTATTGCCTTTTAGAGGACTCCCTTGATATTATTAACTTATGAGTCACGCTCCTTGTAACATTTGTTTCTGAATCTGTTAAAATTCGAATTCTTAGAGCTTTCTTTTAAGAACAAGGAGGTTAGTTTTTGTGGACAATGTTTAAATGTATTTTCTGATGTTACGCGGGGTACCCAACTCCGCTGGAGACAATTCCTTGCTTTGAAGTCCCAAGTTTTGGCCTTAGGGGCTTTATTTTATTTGCATTTTCCTTGTAAGTGTATTGCCAGTTTAAAGGGGATGCATTTGTTTATGTGGTTGTCTCCTATCTGGAACACCTTTTGCTGGGGTGGAAGGGTGATATTGGGGCGGTTAGTAAGTAGATAGTAATGTTTTGCCTCCTTTAACTGGCTCAGTGTGGCCTGATTATGTTTTTTCTTTTATGTGGTTTATATTGTTGAACCTTGGTTCCCTTGATGTGGGCTTGGATATCGGTATGTATAATTTGTTCTTTATTAGCCTTGTTTCTTTGTATACCTTATTTACTTATGTAATTTTGAATGAAAAATCGTATTTATTTAAAAAAACAAAACAAAATCATTTCCTGTGTGTAAAACAGGCTTGACATGTGGAAAATCTTTATAAAGTTATTCCCTTTATGCAGAGGCGCAGATAAAAATCTCATAAGGTGATGTTTACAGATAGTAGACTGCTGATGCGTTAACAGAACACAAGGTCAAATTGCTTCAGTATTTTTTCAGTTGCTAAATTGGGTGTGTTGAGTACTGCTCATAAGATGTGACGTTGGGGTGGACTAGACGAGAGAGAAAGAGAAGGGCAACGGATGAGGGGTGGATGGAACAGCTTCCATGTGAAAAAAAAAAGCTAAGTGGGTCAGGGCTCTTTAGCGTGGCATGCACTGGGCAAATAGGGAACCTTTAGTTACCATTTCAAATAGTACAAAGACCAGTAGACACTCCATGAAACTGGCTGGCAGCAGATTTAAAAAACAATTGGAGAAAGTCCGTTCCAATGAAGCACAGGGAAGCTGTGAAATGTGTTGAGGAAGAAGTCGTCAAGGCAGCTCATCTACCTAGATTTCATGAATGTTCCTTTGCGTCCCTCTAGTCCAGTCCCAGAACCTGAGAGTTCTGTACCTCCTCCAGCAACTATGAAGACTGAAACACGTCATCGCCCTGATGACCCAGGTATAAGTAGGCAAGGACCGCCTCTCCCTGCCAGTTTCAGTCTCCATAGCAGCTGGAGAAGGTGCTGAGCCTAGGGACTGGGCTCAGACTGTAGCAAATAAGCAGAGTTTAAATTTTTAATTTGTTTTTATTACCTGAGTGGTAGCCAGGAGTTAGAGTGGGTCTGCAAAGGCTGGTTGGCTCCTCTGTTGCTCTCTCTCCTTCAGTCCTCCTGCTTTATCCCCCCCCCCCCTTGCAGGTAAGAGGGCTGCACTGCAGTGGACGATCTGGTGAGAAGGGCCTCCCACCCTACTCCTGGTCTCGCGTGAACGGGTGAGGAGCAGGTGGCCGGTGCAGCCGGCAACGTGCCTGGGCCTGGAGGTGGCAGGAGGATTACGGCACTGTCTCTCTACCCCGGAGCCGAAGCCGCCGATCAGGCTGAGCTCCGGTGGTAGATCGAGACTCCCGGAGTGCACGGACAGTCGGTGGGCTGCTGTTTTTAGCATTTTTGGAGGGTGGGCCACGTACAGGCAGGCCGGGGAGCTCAGATCGCCGCGGTGAGTGGGGATTAGGAGCGAGGCACAGGCCGCGTGATGATCGCGCGGGAAGCGCGAAGGCAGCTATTTTGTAATTTTTGTAGGCACAGCGTGTCGGGGGAAGCAGAGGCTCTTTTTTCTCCCGTTGACGACGTTGGGTGAGCTGAACTCGGTGGAGTTAGGCTAATAGAGGTGGCTGCAGGTTTAAAAAAAAAATATATATAAAAACTGTATGTGTGTATGTATATCGATATTGGCTAGTTAAGACCCCGGACGTAGGGGTGTGAGTGACCGGAGAGTGACTTGGCGGTTGCGGGGGCGCAGTGCTCAGGGGGAGCATGCCAGCTAGCCCTCGCTATCTAGTTTGTGGCACGAGGCGGGGCTCGCTCCTTGAGTCGGGTGTTTGTAGAGGTTGCACCCAGGAAGCAGTGTTGATGGAGCAGGCACTAGAAGGGGGGGCAGGAGATGGGGTCCCAGAGTCAAGGGGACATCCTGCCTCCATCTCTGCTCCCCTCGGAGCCTGTGGCAGGGCTGTCTACGGCGAGAGAGGTGCCTCTGCCGCAGGGGCAGGGTCCAGCGGGGGGGCAGCCTCTGGTCCCTCTGGATTTCTTTTTGCTGTTGCAGCAGGCGTTGTCTTTACTACAGCCCAGTATGGCCACTCTTCCTGACAGTGGGCAGGGGAGAAGCGTCTAGGGAGTTCAGTGGGGCAGGAGGCTGCGGGTACCCCCGCTAAAAGACATAAGGGAGCGGGTGTACAGGTGTCAGCGTCTCTGCCCTTGGAAGATCTCGAGGTTACAGAAGGGGATCTTGGGGAAGATTCCGTAGAGGAGTTAGAAGAGGGCGAGCTGCCAGAGACGTAGCAGCAGGCTAGGGTAGTCAGGGTGTTTAGATGGGAGGAGTTGCCAGCCCTGATTACCGAATCCCTCAAGGCGCTTAATATGCCAGCTGCGGTTCCGGCAGAGGATGAGGTGTTAGAGGATCCGTTGTTGCAAGCGGTACATAGAAACATAGAAACATGATGACAAAAAAAGACCACATGGCCTATCTAGTCTGTCCTCACACCACGAAAAGGCAAATAATCACGTAGACACCAGACCCAGTACAAACCGTGATTATATGAACCAGAGTTTATTATTATCTTCACTACCCACCCGACACTTTTTTGAAAAGTGTATTTGACAGCTTGAGAGGGTCGTTAAGGACGTGTCAGATTACAGAGTGTGCCGACCGCGGCGGTTTGCAAAAATTGCCGGAGACAGGTTAAAGAGGCGCCGCTCTTGGTTCGCAAAGAACGCCGATTTTGGCAGTCTGCAGAGTTGACTTGCGGCAGTTTCAGACACATCTATTTTGGCATCATTGTCAATGTTTTCCAATTCGATATTAAATTATTGCCGGTTAACAACTCAGAGTTTCATTTGCCTAATCAAACCCCTGACGAAGTGTGCGAAACACGGCCTGTGTCGGGTGGGCAGTGAAGATAATAATAAACTCTGGTTCATATAATCACGGTTTGTACTGGGTCTGCTATCTAGTCTGTCCTTCCATATCAACAACTACAACAGTCCACTTTTTACCTTTAGAGATCCTCTGTGTTGGTCCCATGCTTTTTTGAATTCAGTTACTGTCCTCATCTCTACCACCTCCACTGGGAGACTATTCCATGGATCCACTACTCTTTCCGTAAAGAAATATTTCCACATATCACTCCTGTCCTCATATGCTTTATAATGAAGCCCACTAATCATTTTAGTAGCCACCCTCTGCACCGACTCCATCCTGTTCACATCCTTTTGAAGGTGCAGTCTCCAGAATTGCACACTATACTCCAAATGAGGTCGCACCAAAGACTTATACAGAGGCATTATCACCTCCTTTTTTCTGCTAGCCATTCCTCTCCGTATGCACCCAAGCATCCTTCTAGCTTTTGCTGTCGCCTTTTCTACCTGTTTAGCTACTTTAAGATCATCAGACACAACCACGCCTAGGTCCCGCTCTTCTTTAGTGGACAAAAGTACTTCACCTCCTATACTGTATTGCTCCCTTGGATTGCTGCAGCCCAAATGCATGACCTTACATTTTTTAACATTAAATCCCAGCTGCCAAATTCTAGACCAAGCTTAGCTAGATCCCTCCTCATGTTATCTACACCTTCCTGGGTGTCTACTCTATTGCAGATTTTGGTATCATCCGCAAAGAGGCAAACCTTACCCGACAGCCCTTCCGCTATATCACTAACAAAGATGTTAAAAAGAATCGGACCAAGGACAGATCCCTGGGGCACACCACTGGTAACATCCTTCTCCTCAGAGTGAGCTCCATTTACTTGTACTCTTTGTCGCCTCCCACCCAACCAATTTCTAACCCAAGCAGTAACTTTAGGGTCCATCCCTAGGGTGCTCAGTTTGTTTATAAGTCGCCTGTGAGGAACAGTGTCAAAGGCTTTACTGAAATCTAAATACAGCACATCTAGAGCTGTCCCTCGGTCCAACTCTCTGGTCACCCAGTCAAAGAAATCAATCAGATTTGTCTGACAAGACCTGCCTGGTGAATCCATGCTGCCTCGGATCCTGTAATCCGCTGGACTCCAGAAACCTCACTATTTTCTCTTTCAGCAGCATTTCCAATAATTTACTCACCACCGAAGTTAAACTAACCGGCCTGTAGTTTTCAACCACATCCTTACTTCCGCTTTTGTGTAAAGGCACCACATGAGCCTCTCTCCAGTCCTTTGGCACCACTCCCGACTCCAACGAGGCATTGAAAAGGTCAGTCAGTGGAGTTGCTAGAACGTCCCCAAGTTCCCTCAGTATTCTAGGGTGTATCCGTCGCAGCTGGTATTTCCTATTCACAGAGTGTTCCGGAATATGATTGAGGAAGAGTGGTATGTGCCCTCAAGGGATCTAGGGCAGTAGCCAGACTCTATCCGCTGGCTGACCAAGATAGGTATCTTTTTTGCTCCCTAAAAGTAGACGCGGCAGTGTCGGCTGTTACTTTGAAGACGACGATCCCGGTAGAGGGGGCTGCGTCGCTTAAGGATGGTCAGGATAGGAAACTAGATACGTTATTAAAGCAGGTGTTTGACATAACTGCTCTGTCCATGCAGGCCTCTATAGCGGGGGCTTGGGTGGCGAGAGCCTGTCTGCGTTGGTTGCAGCGGCTGCAGGTGGATCAGGTAGGGGAAGCAGGTGGATGAGGTGTCGCAGCTGGAGTCCGGGATTGCCTATTTGGCGGATATTCATTATGACCTGATCCGAGGGCTTGCAAAAAAGTATGGCTTCGGTAGTGGCAGCCCGGCGGTATTTGTGGTTGCACAACTGGGCAGCAGACAGTTCTTCCAAGGCGCGGCTCAGTAATTCCCTTTTAGGGGGAAGCTGTTCAGAGAAGATTTGGATAAGTTGGTTAAGGGTTTGGGAGAGTCTAAAGGGGGGTGTTTGCCTGAGGATAAACCAAATCAAAAAAACCACCAAACCCCGTATCACCCGCTCTACTCAAACTTTTTTGTCAGAGCAAACCGCAGGAGGCAGGGATATTCACCCAACCACACTAGATGGTTTATTCCATTTTAATCAATTACATTATTATAAAGACCATTATAAAGATTATAAACCAAAGTAGGGCCGCCCTAGCCTGTCTCCCAAGGGAGCGCAGAGGGAGTTTTGTAGATTTCGTTCGCCCCGCTTTGCCCATTTTCAGCGAGGCAAGTTTCCTGGGAGGCCAGGGGTTTTGAGGTTTTCGGGGGGCAGGTAGAGGTTTTGCGCCCGTCGCGACCTCGAGCTTTAAAAAGCCACAATGAGATGAGGGGGACTCAAGTGGGGTGCGAGGCCATCGGGGGATGGCTCTGGGACTTTTACCCTGCCTGGGTCCAAATAACGTTGGATCAGAGGGTGTTGGAGGTTGTTCGAGAGGGCTACGCTCTAGAGCAACAACGGCCAGTGGCAGACGTGTTTATCCAGTCGCCTTGCAGAGCGCGGATCAAGTACCAGGTGGTGCACGAGACTCTTCACAGATTGTTGCAACTTCAGGCGGTGGTGCCAGTTCCGCCGGAGCAATGCGGGTACGGTCAGTACTCCATTTATTTCGTGGTGCCAAAGCAAGACGGCGCGTTTTGACCCATTTTAGACTTAGAGTGTGAATCGCTGTCTCCAGGTGTTGCACTTCCATATGGAAACGTTGCGGTCTGTGATTGTGGCAGTCAGAAAAGGAGAGTTTCTTACGTCATTGGATCTCACAGAGGCCTACTTGCATATTCCCATTCGGCAAGAGCATCAGCAGTTTCTTCGGTTTGCAGTGCCCATGGGGCGTTTCCATTTCAGGGCCTTGCCATTTGGCCTGGCAATGGCCCTGAGGACGTTCACCAAGGTTATGGTGGTGGTGGTAGCGGCTCTTTGCAAGGAGGGAGTGGTGGTGCATCCGTATTTAGACGATTGGTTGATTCGAGCAAAGTCAGAGGAAGAGAGCAGGGCAGCTACATCCCGGATAGTGCAGGTGTTGCAGAGCCTGGGATGGGTAGTCAACTTCTCCAAAAGCAAGCTGGTCCCGTTGCAGTCCCTGGATTACCTGGGGCGCAGTTCGACACAGCGCAGGGGAAGGTTTTTCTTCCAATGGAGCGGTTGCACGGCTTGAGGGAGCTGGTGAGGAGATTTGTGTCCCAGAGGGCTCCCACAGCGTGGCAGTATTTGCAGTTGCTCCGAACAATGGCAGCCACGATAGAGGCGGTGCCGTGGGCCAGAGCGCACATGAGACCATTGCAGAGGGCTCTGCTGCGGCATTGGTCACACCAGTCGGATGCGCTATCGCAGCGCCTAGTTTGCCCGCCAGAGGTGGTCGTGGCAAGAGAACTTCGAGAAGGGTATGTCCCTGGAGGTCCCGGCCTGGAGGCTCTTTACGACGGATGCAAGTCTCACAGGCTGGGGAGCACATTTTGAAGGTCGGTTTGCGCAGGGGCAGTGGTCTGCGCTAGAGGCGGCGTGGTCGATCAACAGACTGGAAATGAGGGCGGTGTATTTGGCTCTATTGGAGTTCCAGTTGTGCCTGGGTCGGTCGGCGGTTCGGGTGCTCTCCGACAATGTGACTACGGTGGCCTACATAAATCGACGGGGAGACAGAAGCAAGTCAGCTGTTGGCTTGGGCCAAAAGGAATCTGTTGACCATCTCAGCACAACATGTCGCGTGAGTAGACCATGTCGAGGATGATTTTTTTTTTTTTGAGTCGGCGCAAGGTCGATCCAGGAGAATGGTCGCTTCACCCGGACGTGTTTGCACTAATCGCAGAACGCTGGGGGATACCGATAATGGATCTGATGGCGACCTTCGAGTCCGTGAAGGCAGCACGGTTTTACAGCAGGCGTCGAGAAAGAATGTCGGAGGGTCTCGATGCGTTGTTGCTGAAGTGGCCAGCCGAGGGACTCGTCTATGTTTTTCCGCCATGGGCGCTCATCGGACACGTGGTGCAGCGCATAGAGCACCACCGGGGCTGAGTGGTTCTGGTGGCGCCGGATTGGCCGAGAAGACCTTGGTATGCAGATCTGGTTCGTTTATTGGTGGACAGGCCGTGGCGGCTTCCTCTGAGGGAGGATGTGTTACTTCAGGGGCTGCTTCGCATGCCGCAGGTGGATCGATTCTCGCTTACGGCTTGGCTCTTGAAAGGGCGAGGATGACAACCAAAGGTTATTCGGCTGCCGTCATTTCGACGTTGTTAAAGGCGAGGCGGAGGTCTACCTCCTTAGCTTATGTGCGTGTCTGGCAAATTTTTGAGGCCTGGTGTGCGGACAGACGGGTACGGCCCTCAGCGGCGTCTATTGCACAGATCCTTGTGTTCTTGCCGGACGGGTTCAAGAAAGGACTGGCTGCCAGTTCTTTGAGAGTGCAGTTGGCGGCGATCTCGTGTTACCGAGGTAAAGTCCAAGGAGATGGTGTTGGGGTCACATGCGGATGTGAAACGGTTTTTGCGGGCTGTATCACTTTTGCGGCCCCCACGCCGGTGCTCAGTTCTGCCGTGGGCCCTGAATCTAGTGTTAGAAGCGTTGGTCAGGGCTCCTTTTGAGCCGTTGGGGAAGGCTTCCTTGAAGGATTTGACGTTAAAGACGATTTTCCTAGTGGCCATTTGCTCAGCTCGCAGGATTTCTGAGTTGCAGGCTTTGTCATGTTTTTGTCATTCTCAGCTCTCCTCATCTAAACGTACTACCTGTTCTTCTGATCCTATCCCAACCCATCTCCTTAACTGCATCTCATCCTCTGTCATCTCTTCCATCATATGCATTCTCTACTGCAACTTTCCCTGCTGCCTTCAAGCATGCTTTGGTCACACCTCTTCTCGAGAACACTTGACCCTACTTGTCCTTCTGATTATCAACCCACCTCACTTCTTCCCTTCATTTTCAAAATTCTTGAACGTGTGCTGTTCTCGCCTTTTGCTTGGTTTATTTCTCCTCTCAAGCCCTCCTCTATCCATTTCAGTCTGGCTTTTGTCCCTTACACTCTACTGAAATGGCTTTGCTAAAGTCTTCAGCGACTTGTTCCTGGCTGAATCCAAAGACCTTTACTCGGTCCTCATTGTTCTTGACCTTTCTGCTGCTTTTCACACTGTTGACCACTGCTCCATACATTGTTTGCACTTGGTTTTAGGGGCTCCGCACTGTCCAGGTTTTCTCATCTCTCCCATCGCTCCTTCAGTGTCAGTTCTGGCAGTTTCTCATCTACTGCTGTCCTTCTCTCAGTTGGTGTCCCCAAGGGTTTGTTCTAGGACCTCTCCTTTGCTGTCTCTATACCCAGTCCCTTGGGGCTGTCATCTCCTCCCATGGCTTTCAATATTATTTTTATGCTGATGACTCTCAAGTCTAACCATCTACACCTGATATTTCTCTTACACTCCAAGCCTGTATATCTGCCTGCTTATCTGACATCCCTGCCTGGATGTCTCACTGCCTTTTGAAATTGAACATGGCCAAAACCAGTGTCTCATTTTTCCCCCTAAACCCTCTTCTCCCCCTTCCTCCCTTCTCTTTCTCTGTTGATAACACTCTTCTGCTTCCTATTTCCTCGACTCGCAACCTTGGAATCATCTTCGACTCCTTCTCCTTCTCCACACACGTATTTATTTATTTATATATACCGCCTTTCAGTGGTATCAAGTGGTGTTTACATCAAGAAAAACAAGAGTTACATGGAACAACTAACTAGGTTCAGGCAACTGGAATCGCAATGCAATTAACTATGTACATTTTAACTAATAGGCAGTAAAGGGCTGATAACTATTTACATTTGTGTGGTATAGAGTCCATACTTTTTTATATTTGAGTCATTTAGGTTTGTTTCAGTGCTTTGGTTATGAGTGAGTTTAGCAGTCTATCCCATAATATTTCTGTAATATGTGCGTTTTTAGCATCCTCCTGAAATCCTTTGTCAGTAGTTGCTCCAACAGATAGCAAAAACCTATCATTTCTTTCTCTGCAACATAAACAAAACTTGCCCCTTCCTTTCTGAACACACTACTAAAACACGTATCCACTCTTTAGTTGCTTCTTGCCTCAACTATTGCAACCTCCTCCTTACTGGTCTCCCTCAGTCATCTTTCTCCCCTTCAATCTGTTCAAACCTCTGCTGCATGGCTGATCTTCCACCAGCTCCAGTATACTCATATATAACCCCTCTTCTCAAATCACTTCATTGGCTTCCCTTCTGTTTCCGTATCCAATACACACTTCTCCTTCTGATCTATACAGGAGCAGCAGCCATCATGGAGGGAGTGAGCGGGAGCTCCTCCTCATCTCCCCTACCTGCCTGTCAGCGGCACACACCAACGGCTTAAAACCAGCCACTTCTGAGGCGCGCGGCCAGAATCGGGAGCAGCAGCCATCATGGAGGGAGTGAGCGGGAGCTCCTCCTCATCTCCCGTACCTGCCTGTCAGCGGCACACACCAACGGCTTAAAACCAGCCGCTTCTGAGGCGCGCGGCCAGAATCGGGAGCAGCAGCCATCATGGAGGGAGTGAGCAGGAGCTCCTCCTCATCTCCCCTACCTGCCTGTCAGCGGCACACACCAACGGCTTAAAACCAGCCGCTTCTGAGGCGCGCGGCCAGAATCGGGAGCAGCAGCCATCATGGAGGGAGTGAGCGGGAGCTCCTCCTCATCTCCCGTACCTGCCTGTCAGCGGCACACACCAACGGCTTAAAACCAGCCGCTTCTGAGGCGCGCGGCCAGAATCGGGAGCAGCAGCCATCATGGAGGGAGTGAGCGGGAGCTCCTCCTCATCTCCCCTACCTGCCTGTCAGCGGCACACACCAACGGCTTAAAACCAGCCGCTTCTGAGGCGCGCGGCCAGAATCGGGAGCAGCAGCCATCATTGAAGGAGTGAGCGGGAGCTCCTCCTCATCTCCCCTACCTGCCTGTCAGCGGCACACACCAACGGCTTAAAACCAGCCGCTTCTGAGGCGCGCCTGCGCCTGAGGGCCTCGCCAGAGGGCCCTTTGGCGTGGCCCTTAGGCGTTGGGCTGTGGCGTCTGTTGCTGAGGGTAGCATTGTTGTCATGATTTGGATTGGATTGACGTGCTGCTTTTATTGTGGTAACTTGCTGTTCCATGTTCCTCCTCTTCTCATATCTGTTTGACTGTCTCTGTCCTCTTTTCTGTCCTATCATATAAATGGCGTTCCTTTCCTTTTTCCTCAAATGAAATAGCATTGTAAACCGCTCTAATGCCCCTGGCCTGAGCGGTATATCAAATTCAAATAAACATAAACATATACGTGCATTCATTCTATTGCTCCTCACTACCTTTTCTCTCTCTCTACACCCCACCTCATGAACTCCGCTCTTCCTCTGGCTTGCTTCTCTCTGTGCACTTCTCTTCAACAACCCTTTCCAGACTGTGATCCTTTCACCTTGCTGCACCTTATGCCCAAAACAAAATGCCTGTAGCTGTACATCGGGATTCATCTCTCCTCTTTTCAGATCCATGCTAAAGGCTCACCTCTAGCAGGCGGCTTTTGGATCTCAATCCTTTGTTCTTCTTCTGACTCATCACCCTTCCCTACTGTACCCATGTTCTCATCTATTGTACGGTCAATCTTGATTAGATTGTAAGCTCTGATGAGCAGGGACCATGTGTCTGTACAGCACTGTGTATGCCTTGTAGCGTTATACAAATGATTGACAGTAGTAGTAGAGTTAATTGATTGGTCAGCAGCAGGGCCTTCGATTGGATTCTAGACTCTTTAGTGCTGGTGGGATGTGTTTGTTCCTCTGTGTCTATGTGAGGGCTCTAGCTGCCGTGTTTTGCAGTGATTGTAGGCGGTGGATTAATGATTTCGGCCAGTCATAGTAGAGAGTAGAGAGAATTGCAATAATCCAGGTGGCTTGGAGTAAGAACTTCAGCTAGTATTTTTATCTCTTGTGTTCCTCATGTAGCGCCAGTGAACAGATCTCCATGGTCCCAAAAACTGCATGTATAAACACTCATTACCCTTATCTCTATCCAGCCATGTTTGCAGTGTTAGTTATTCTTCCCACTGTCAAATTAATCATGCATTAATGATATCGGTGCGAGCCTGTCATTTTTCACACACCTCTGGGTTGGCTGATAGATTGATATTAGAGATGTATTGCCTTGGTGGATAGGATGAATGTGGGCACTATTCAGGCCCCACCTAACCCAAGTCTCGTCTTCACAGAGAATGGTTGTACTGGGTCAGTTTTTTTAGATGATGGGAAATGTTCTTTGGAAACCTGGGCATAGATGTATATGTGTATAGGAGAGAAGTGCACCTTGGTTTTGAAATACTGACTTTTATTTCTAACCCTGGCATAGGGCACTACATTCTAGGGAAAAAGCATTATTAATGTTTAATCAGAGCCTTTTTCATACATATAGATTTGAGTATTTTGATGTGAACTCAAGACTTTTAAAAAAAGCTCCTTTATCTATTAGGAGAATTTGTGGCATTAGAGAGTACTGAATAACAATTGTCTGTTTCATTTTTAAAAAGCATTTAAGTAAACTTTGGCAGAAGTCTATGCTGAGAGCAGGAAATTATCGGATTTCTCGTTCTGTACTTGACTGCATTACCTGAATGTAGTTGGACCCCTGATCAGTAACATTGGAGCAGACTCCCGGCTTCGGTTATCTAAACATTTGGCCTCCCATCATGGCTTATGTGGCTGTGCTGGGGATGAACTGGTGGGACGTGATGCTGTTCCATTCAAGGGAAGCTTTTAGCTAAATGACCTTTTAAGGGCCTCAAGTCACCCTTCAAGAACAAGGCTCGTTTCTGTCCCAGTTAGCAAAGGATTCATTTTGGGAACAGGATCTTGTGCTTAAGGTAAAGCAGACCAACTTTATTCAAAGGGCGAACATTAGGATTTTCATGCAAAGTGGCTCCTTCTTATAAAGAGAAAAGCACTTAGCGTAGAAATGAGTTGAGTGTTTTGGTTTACCTGTATCCAGAATATTCCTATATTACCTCAAGATGTGTCTGATAGAATTTGGAAATCACCTGGAAGAAGTTAGTAATTGTGTTTTTGGGGATTTTTGCATGTTACTGGATCATCATACTCTGCTATCCTGTGCCAGACTTTGTGTTAACTGAGCTGTTCCTTCAGGTGTGTAAGCTGAATTTTATTGCTGAAGTCCAAGATGCTGACTGGCATTTTGCTTCTGTTGAGGAACTGGCACAAAAGCTCGTAGAAAGTGAAAGTTAGTGATAAATCTGATTACAAAGCAGGATTATTATGCCTTTATTCTTCTTGTCTTTATTATCCTTATAAAGTTGCATGAAATCTGCAGGGGGTGTTGCTAATATTTCCTGGATCTGTTTTCCTGCTTCTAACATGCTCAAATTTTGTGAGGGGGGAAGAGGTGGAGGTGACCTTGCTAATATCCTCCATTCTTCAGCATCCAGCCCAGTCACCATCTACACCACTTCCTCTCATCTCCATTTATTCAAGGAAAGTTTGACTTTGAGCTGCCACAGATCCTCTTCCCAATCCCCCCTGTAAAACTCACACTGCGGCTCCTTTCTAAACCCCGACTCCCACTTTTTGCTGTTACAGTTGGATTATCTCGGCCTTTCCTGCATGCAGAGCTGTAAGCACCTGCCTTTACAGACTCTCCAGCCATTCAGTTATATAGTCAAATCCAAGATTCACAGTCTCCCCTACTCGGCACACTCTGAGCTCCATCCATCCAGACCCAGCTGTACTTTTTGGCTGTTCCGCTTTCCTCTCTACTCTAGAACACAGGTACCTGCTAGTGCCTTCAGAAGACGTCTTTGATGTGATCCATTTTCCTATAAGGTCCACAGAGTCCCATTTGAAACTGGAAGTCACCAGAAGTACTTTCTAGCCAGTAAGATGTATGGTAACTATATTCTGGTTGGCTAAGACCTTTATGTTGTACCAAACATTTTGGGAACAATTGTAATGTCAACAGTGTGGAGATGAAAGCACTGTACACTTCCAAGTGATTGCATTATACTGAGTTCTGCACCTTGATTGTCTGAGACCGTTCCATTACAGCATAATATAGGCATTAACTCTCAACAGCCCCTTTAGCAAAGTTGGGAGAATCAGGTAGTGAAAGGTATAAACATGAAACCAAGTGTAAGAATAATTCTCCACTGTTTACTCTTCCACCTTCCTAAGGTAGTGAGAAAGGTAGGGGAGGGGAGGGAAGACATGGAACTGCTTTTATTTACATCTAAAATGTTCAAGAGGCACAGTGTGAACTAAGGTGCTTCATGGAGCTGTGTGTGGGAAGGATTTCAGGAGCTGCAGCTTGCACAGATGTATTGATTTAATTAGGCTACATAACACCATTTATTTATGCTTAACATCTCACACATGCAAAAGATGGTAGCTCACAGTCGCACAATAATTTGTGAGTTCTCTTCTATACTACGTGTTGCGGCTTAAGTACCGACCTTTGTGTGTGTATGTGACAAAATGCTTTTGCATAAATAAATGCTCTTCTACTGATTAATTAAATCAATACATCTAGGGAAGAAATGCGTGTTTGAGGTGCCGTGGGCGTATTGTGTAGTCTGGGCCATCTTTTCATTACACTGTCACATCACACATTCAATGTCAACAATCATACCCTTTTATTCTGTCCTTTCACTGTTTTCAGAAGCTTTACAAACCGAAGTATTTAATTAATGTGGTAGCATGATTTTACGTGACATTATAGTAGGTGACTCATCTAGTGACAGTATCTGATCTCTTCTCCTCGGCTTGGTGAAAGGTGGCCCACACCATAGCGCTGTAGTATGCTAGATCAGTCTTGATTAATGAAAGGATGGTGCCACCCCTTGGTCCAAGTACTTGCGAAGTTTGACTTTGCTTCTGAGGTGTTGGTGATCAGATAGCTCTCCTGTCGCTTCTTCCTGTTTCATGACTGTTATGGTCTGCAGCGGCACTATCCTAGAGTGTTGTTTTATTCTCTCTGTCTACAGACTCCTTACCATGTCAACCTTCTCCTTGCCGGCTGTGATGAGCACGACGGCCCCTCCTTGTACTACATGGATTACCTGGCGGCTCTCGCTAAAGTTCCGTTTGCAGCACACGGATATGGCGCATTTCTGACTCTCAGCGTCCTGGACCGCTACTACAAACCAGGTGAGGATAGAAAGGAAATGTGCAGCGGCCATAAAGCCATCCAAGTCTTCCTTAAATGTGAGAAATACTGAAAACAGAAATGAATAAGAATTTGTATCTTCTTGGCATTGATTTGCCATCGTAGCAGGTGGAGTTTTCGTAGGGAGCACCTCCATCACCTTGCATTATTAGAAAAGATGAGACTGAAAATAATTAACATTTCTTAACCTGTAATAGCCATAATGTCCTCTGCTGATATTAGCCACAGTCACGACAAGATTAGCTGGACTGCAATGCCTGTTCCCTGGTGAGGGCGCGGCTTACTGCTCGGTTAACAGGTTGGATTCTAAATTGTTCCTGGCCTTTCAGGCATGTATTATCATTCAACGCTATTGTGTCCTTCAAGTTTATTTTCCTTCGAAGCACTCCTTTGCATAGGAGATGTGGCAAGGGAGTAATAATATTAGGTAAAACTATGTAACATTATGATTGAAATCTTTGCAATGTTCAAGCAGTTTAGCAGGTTTTAGGTGGGTGAGGACATGAAATATGACGTACTTGGCTACTACCCCTCCAACCCATATGCCTTAGAGAACCTAGACGGTAGAGCGGGACCAGTTATCCTAACGAGACTGGCCAGTTATCTTGTGTCATGTTATCGCTTTCATAGTAGGAAGCATTGCAGCCCTGAAAGCTTGTGCTCCATATTGCAAGACTCAAAAGAGCCGAGAACGTATTCGTGGAAAGTGACATGGAAACAGCGAAAATGCTAAACAAATACTTCGTTTCTGTTTCTACGAAAGGAAATCCTGGAGAAGGACCACCTATGATTGATAAATATGTAAATGGAAATGGAGTAGATACTACACCATTCACAGAAGATGATGTGTTTGAGCAGCTTGCAAAACTGAAAGTGAACAAAGCCATGGGACCGGATGGGATACATCCCAGGATACTGAAAGAGCTCAGAGAGGTTTTTGCAGGGCCTTGAAATGATGTTTTTAATAGATCCTTGGCAATGGGAGAAGTTCCACAGGACTGGAGAAGGGCTGATGTGGTACCTCTCCACAAAAGTGGTAATAGGGAAGAAGTGAAAACTACAGGCCACTAAGCCTTACCTCGGCAGCGGGAAAAGTGATGGAGGCGCTCCTGAAAGAGAAAATAGTGGACTTACTCGATACCAACAGGTTGCATGATCCGAGGCAACATGGCTTTTACCAAAGGACGATCATGCCAAACAAATCTTATTGAGTTCTTTGACTGAGTGACCAGAGAACTTGATCAAAGGCATGCGATAGATATGATCGACCTAGATTTCAGCAAAGCCTTTGATACTGTTCCTCATAGGAGCTTATCAATAAACTGAACAGCCTGGGGATTGGTCCCAAGGTGGTGAACTGGATCAGAAATGGGTTGACTGACAGACAACAGAAGATGATAGTAAATGGTACTCACTCGGATGAAAGGAAGATGATTAGTGGCATGCCCCAGGGATCAGTCACTGTTCAATGTATTTGTGAATGATATTGCTGAAAGACTGAATGGAAAAGTCTGTGTTTTTGCAGGTGACACAAAAATTTGCAACAGCGTGGACTCCCTGAGGGAGTGGATAATGAGGAAAGATCTACAAAAGCTGGAAGAATGGTCTAATGCTTGGCAGTAAGATTTAATGTGAAGAAGTGCAGTGTCATGCACTTGGGAAGCAGAAACCCAAGGGAATTGTATGCAATAGGGGGCGAGAGGTTGGTGTGCACGAACCAGGAGAAGGACCTCGGAGTGATTGTTTCTGAGGATCTCATGGTGGCAAAACAGTGTGACAAGGTGGTGGCAAAAGCCAGAAGGATGTTGGGTTGCATACAGAGAGGAATTACCAGCAGAAAGGAAGAGGTGCTAATGCCACTGTACAAGTCACTGGTGAGGCCTCACTTGAAATGTTGTGTTCAGTTCTGAAGACCATATCTCACAAAGGATATAAAAAGACTGAAAAGGTTCAGAGGAAGGCGACCAAAAGACAAAGTTACTTACCTGTAACGGGAGTTCTCCGTGGACAACAGGATAAGTCAGCCACACCTGGTGTCGTCCTCCGGGCGGCGCCATGGGTACGGAAGTGCTCTCCAGAGCTCAGAAACTTTTCTGAGCATGTACAGGTAGATCCCACCTCACCGGTCCGCCCCCTGCCTGGCCAGTCGTTTTCCCAGCTCTGACCTTCCAGGCTGGGGCGCGTGCCGGCTGCAGGCCGAACTTCTCTAGGGGAGGAGGGAGGGATTGTGTGGCTGACTTATCCTGTTGTCCATGGAGAACTCCCGTTACAGGTAAGTAACTTCGTCTTCTCCAAGGACAAGCAGGATTGCGTCAGCCACACCTGGTGACTCCCTAGCTGCGCGGTGAGTGCGTGTTGAGGTGGAGAAGGAGGCCTGAGAGACAGAGTCAGGATTCAAGGACACAGTTTCCTTGAACAATGGGATCTTTATTCCGATTGAGCCAGGAGCATACGTGTGCAACAGTACACTAATGTGCGTATGTGAAAACAAGGTGCAATGTGCAACAGAACAAGGTGCATATGTGCAAAACAGTGCAACATTATGTGCAAAACAGTACAACATTGTGCGCATTCAGAACCGTGCATCATCAGCAAGTGTAGTGCAATCAACAGTTTAACAACATAGCAGTGCATGGGTACAGTGCAGCATGCTGTGCAATAACAGGGCAATTCGGAACCGTGTCCACAGACATAGTGGCCTAGTCAGGCTCGAGGGACGCGGCATTGGCGCCTTTTAGGGCCGCTATCAGCACTGCTCTGCCGAAGGCACCATCTGGGTGCGGTTTGAGGTCAAGGCAATAGTGTTTCTGGAAGGAGTGCGGTGAAGACCACGTTGCTGCCTTGCAGATGTCGGCCACGGGAACAGAGTATAGATTGGCCAGGGAGGTGGCCATCGCTCTGAGCCGGTGAGGGCCCACCGTTGATGCATTGCAGGTGCCCGTTGGGTCAAGACAAAAGGCAATGCAGGCGGAGACCCAGTGGGAGAGTGTCCTTTTTGTGACTGGTCTGCCTGGTCTGTTGGTGTCAAAGGACACGAACAGCTGCTCGCCTTTGCGGATAGGTTCAGTCCTTTGGAGGTAGAGGCGAAGGGCTCGTACACAGTCCAGAGTGTGTAGCCGCTCCTCTTCCACTGAGGAGTGCGGCTCGGGAAAGAAAGATGGAAGTTCAATGGTCTGGTTGATGTGGAAGGCGGACGATACCTTGGGAATGAACCTGGGATGAGTGCGTAGACGGGCTCTGTCCTGGTACAGCTGGGTATATGGCGGGTGGGCCACGAGAGCTTGCAGCTCGCTAACTCTTCGTGCAGATGTTATGGCTATGAGGAAGAGGGCTTTCCAGGATAGGAACTTGAGCTCCGCTGTCTGTAGAGGTTCGAAGGGGTTTTTTGCGAGCCTCTGGAGGACAAGGTTCAGGTCCCATGCCGGTACCGGAGGCTTAACTGGAGGCTTCAGGTTTGAGAGGCCTTTCATGAATCTGGACACCAGGGGAAGCGTTGATATGGAGCTGTTAGAGGCTTTGTCTGCTGGATCGTGATGCGCAGCGATGGCAGCGAGGTGGACCTTGACAGACTGGGTTTTGAGGCCGTGCTGCGATAGGGAAGTGAGGTATTGTAGGACGTGAGGCACCGGACAAGAGACTGGGTCTAGGCCGCGAGTTGTGCACCAGATGGTGAACCTCTTCCACTTGAGCCCATATGACTTTCTCGTTGACTGCTTCCTCGCCGCTAGGACTACATCCTGCACCTCTGGCGTGAGCGTTGAGAGATTCAGCCTTTCAGTTTCCAGGCTGTAAGAGCGAGGGCTGCGAGGTTGGGGTGTCGCATCATGCCCTCGTTCTGTGTGATCAGATCCGGGAGCTGTATCAGGGGCTCGCTGGCGAGGCGCAGAAGGAGGGTGAACCACATCTGGCGGGGCCAGCGGGGTACTATGATGATGACGTTCGCCTTGTCCTGAATGACTTTTTGGAGGGTTGCTGGGATCAGCGGGAAGGGGGGAAAGGCATACAGCAGAGACCACTCCCCCCAACACACGTCAAATGCATCCGCTGCTATCCTTCGGACGGATGGGCGCTTGGAGCAGAAGAGGGGGCGTTTGGTGTTCTGCTCTGTGGCAAACAGATCTACTTGAGGTGTGCCCCATCGCCTGAAAATGTTGTTGGCGATCTCGGAAAGAAGGGTCCATTCGTGGGGTTGAAGGTGCCTGCTCAGTCTATCTGCCAGAGCGTTCTGATCCCCTGGGAGATAGGATGCTCGTAGTTGTAAGTTGTTCTTGAGAGCAATGGACCAAATGGACAGTGCCTCCCTGCAGAGCGGGCATGACCCCGTTCCTCCCTGCTTGTTGATGTAGAACATCGCCACCTGGTTGTCTGTCTGGATTAGCACGGAAGTCCCATACAGGTGCGGTAGGAATGCTCGCAGGGCGTACCTGATTGCTCGTAGTTTGAGGTGATTTATGTGGAGCTTTCTCTCCTGAGGTGACCACAACCCTTGTGTGCTGAGGTGAAGAAGGTGTGCTCCCCACCCCAAGTTGGAGGCATCTGTGGTAAGTACCCCTTGATGCTGAGGTTGGTGAAGGTCTCTGCCCTCCGAGAGGTTGGCCGGTGAGGTCCACCACCGGAGCTGCTTCTTGATGTGGAGAGGGACCGGAACAAGCCTGGTAAGAGGTTGGGAGCGTTGGTTCCAGTGCTGTCGAAGGTGCCACTGGAGGTGGCGCATGTGCATCCTCGCATGGGGAAGGACAGATGTGGTTGCCGCCATGTGGCCTAGAAGGCGCAGGAAGGCACGAGCGGAAGTCCGCTGTTTTGTGGACATCGCTTGGGCCAAGGAAACAATGGTAGTCACCCTGCGCTACGGCAGTTGCGCTTTTGAGGAGCGCGTGTCTGAGGGCCCCTATGAACTCCAGGCATTGAGAGGGGTGCAGTTGTGATTTTTGCAGGTTGATGACGAATCCCAGGGAGGAGAGGAGAGACATCGTGGTATGCAGCGTGTCCTGGAGCTTTGTGGCGGAGGGTGCTGTGAGGAGCCAGTCGTCCAGATAGGGAAAGACGCTGATCCCTTGCTTGCGGAGGTGCGCTGCTGCTACGGCCACGCACTTTGTGAAGACGCGTGGGGCAGAAGACAGACCGAAGGGAAGTACTCTGTATTGGAAGTGCCTTTCCAGGACGTGGAATCGCAGGTACTTCCTGTGAGAAGTGTGGACAGGAATGTGGGTATACGCTTCCTGGAGATCCAAAGATGCCATCCAGTCGCCGTGTTGTAGTAGAGGTAGAATGGAGTTGAGGGAGAACATCCGGAACTTCTCCCTGACGATAAACTTGTTGAGTTTGCGTAAGTCCAGGATGGGGCGAACCCCGCCGGACTTTTTGGGGATGAGAAAGTATCTGGAGTAAAAGCCAGTACCTATCTCGTTTCGAGGCACTTCTTCTATGGCTCGAGAAAATAGCAGGTGCAGGATTTCCTGTGCCATGAGCGTGTGCTGGTGCGCAGGTGTGTTGTTGACCGGTCTGGAGCACTGTAGAGGTGGCGCAAGGAAGCGCAGGCGGTATCCTTCTCTGACTATCTGCAAGACCCATTTGTCTGAGGTGATGGTTTCCCATGTGTCTTTGAATTTGGTTAGGCGACCCCCGACCGGGGAGGGGGGCCTCGGTTCGTTGTCAAAAGGAGGGTCCAGATTTGACCCCTTGGTTGTTGTTGCTGGGTTTCTTCTGTTTGCGTTCCCTTTGGTTCTGTCGCTGGTGGGAAGGGCCTTGGTAAGTGTCATATTTATACCTGGGTCCTTGCCACTTGCGCTGCGAGTTGTAGGACGCGTACTTCCTGTTGGAGGGGTAGAAGGGCTTACGTTGGTGGCTACTCCTCTGATAGCTGCTGTTACCGCGGCATTCCAGGCCGTCTTCCGCTAAGGTCTGGAGGGTGGTGCAGTCCTCTTTCATATTGTTCACTGTCGCTGCCACCTTTTCGCCAAAAAGGGATTCCCCAGAACAGGGGGCATCTGCGATCTTGTCGTGTGTATCGCTTCGCAGGCCCGAGGCCTTCAGCCATGCCCATCTTCTGGCAACTATGGCGGTGCCTGCTGTTCTGATGGATGTGTCAAAGGAGTCGAAGGCAGTGCTAGCCAGGTGTCTGCTGCACTCGGCTATGTCCGTGATGGTAGCCGTTATAGATGTTTGCGTCTCTTTGGGAAGTGAAGATATGGCACTCTTGACCCCTGCCATGAGGGTATCTTGAAAGAGGATGTGCTGAAACTGATGAGCCGCAATCCTGGCATTGAGCATAGCCCCTTGAAAAACCTTCTTACCGATGTCATCAAGGAGTTTGTTGTCTCTGCCGGGGGGGGGTTATTTGAATGTGTACGTGAGGACTTAATTCTTTTCAGTGCAGATGACACAATGATGGACTGGTGCGGTAGCTGTGCTTTTGTAAATCCGTGCAGGGGTTGGACCTGATATTTATTGTCGAGTTTCCTTGCGAAGGCATGGTTGGAGGCAGGGGCTTGCCAGAGCCGTAGCTGGTTTTCGTGTAGCTCCTGATGAATGGGGAGAGCAAACGAGGGTTTAGGAGAGTTGAGATATTTTAGAACATCTGGCCTGGGCTGGCCTGAAGCATCCGGGCCACCGAGGGCTAAAGTAGTCACTACCTTCCGTAGGAATTTTGGGTAGGTGAGATCCTCGGGGGGGGGTGGCTGGTTCTCCGTGTCCAGGGAGGGGCCTCCCTCCGAGGGTGGCGGAGCAGCGGAAGTGGAGCCTACGACCTCCTCTCTTTCCAGTCCGTCCGAGCTGTCCGGGGAGTAGGACTGGGGGGAGATAGTGAGGCGGAGCGTGAGCCTCCTTGGCTTCTGAGTGCCGATGTGTCCCGGTCACCGTGTACCGATGCCTTACGCCCCAGGGAGTCCTTTCCCGGGGTGGCCGGTAAGGGTTTTTCAGCATCCAGTCTGGCTGCGGCAGGCGGAGGAGCTGTCTGGTCCACCAAGCATGAAAGGAGACTGAGGATGGCAGACGAGTTGGTCATGCTCCTCTCTCTGCGCCGAGAGATTGCTCTGCTCCTGTGTTTCTTATGGATGGGGCTGTAGGAGGAGGCAGAAGAGCTGGACCTGTTTCTGTGCCGGTAGGAGTGGGGGCAGGAGCTGGAGGAAGAAGAGGAAGAGGATGCCGTGTCAGGGCTGCGCCTGCGGCGCCCCCCCTTCTTGTTTCTCTGGCGGGTGCTGTTCTTTACCTGCCGGTGTTTTCTGCTCCCCCCGCGGTCTCGGTGCCTCCGGCTCTTGCCCCGATGTCCGTGGCTGCCACTGCTGCTGCGTGAGGAACGGCGCCGTGAACGGGCTCGATCGGCGCTGCGTGGAGCCGCGCCGAGAGACAGCCGTTCGGCGCTGACAGGGGAAGCAGTCCTGCGTCGCTGAAGATGCGCGTCATCGCAGGATTCTGCGCGATGACGCGTTCCCGGGCTGCTCCGCGCTGGTCCAATCGGGAGGGAGTGGGCGGAGCCGGGAGCCACGCTGGAGGCGCCATGATGAAGGGAGTGTTCACCGTGCCGGGCCCGACCATGCGAGCTGGAGGCTGGGTTTGCAGGCCCGTGTTCCACAGCCGCGGCGGCAGGCTCTTGAGTGCAGGAGGCTGAAGTGGAGGGCTCTGCGGGCGCCGGGAGGTCAGCAGCTTTGCGGCCGGGGATGGGAGGCCCTGTCGGGCACATCCCGTGCCGGCGTGGAAGATGATGATGCCTGTTCTGCCGGGGGGCCTTGTTGAAAGGAGGAAGAAGCTGACAGGAGCTCTTTTAGCTTATATCCCCTGTGTTTCTTGGCCCGCGGAGACATCCGGGCGCACTGGATGCAGTCCTCGATCCTGTGGTCGGCTCCCAGACACTGGACACACAGGTCATGCGTGTCAGTGCAGTTCATCTTCCTTTTGCAGTGAGTACAGTTCTTAAAACCCGGTTTGGGCATCTTGTAGTTGGCATCTTGTAGTTGGCATCTTGTAGTTGGTATCTTGTGGTTGGTATCTTGTAGTTGGTATCTTGGATATCTGTACAGAATTGAAGCTGGAGAGCAGATCCGTCTTGCTGGCAAGGCGGAAGAAAAAAGACTGACCAGGCAGGGGGCGGACCGGTGAGGTGGGGTCTACCTGTACATGCTCAGAAAGGTTTCTGAGCTCTGGAGAGCACTTCCGTACCCATGGCGCCGCCCGGAGGACGACACCAGGTGTGGCTGACGCAATCCTGCTTGTCCATGGAGAATGATTTGGAGCCTGCAGCAGAAGGCATATGAGAAGAAGACCTAAATATGTATATGCTAGAGGAGAGGAGGGGCAGGGGAGATATGATACAGACCTTTAAATACTAGTTTTAATGAACAAACAAACCTGTTCCAAAGACGGGGAAGCTGTAAAACTAGAGGGCTTAATATGAAGCTGCAAGGGGGTAAATTGAAAGGCAACATCAGGAAATACTTTTTCACTGAAAGGGTGGTGGATGCTTGGAATCCCTCCCGATGGAAGTGGTGGGGGCAAATACATTGACAGAATTCAAAGTGGCCTGGGACAGACACAGTAGATCCCTTTACAGCAACAGGATAAAATCAAAATAAACTAAACTATTTCTTTTATCTCAACAAATAGGGGTAACTTGCACGGAGCGGCTGGTGCACTGCTCTTGCTGTCTTGCTGGGCAGACTAGATGGACCGTGCTGGTGGTTATCTGCCGTCATTTACTATGTTACTGTGTTACTATGTTGCTCTATCCTTTTTGAATAACCTTTGTTGCTCTAATTCTTCCTTCTTGCTGAAGGAAATGTTTCAGTTCAAATACTCGGGGTCTGCCCCAGATTTTGCCATGTTAGGGGCAAGTTTCAAACGGTTCACACTGGAACAAAGACCACAGGATTTGTACCAGTTCTGGAAACAAAAGTCACATCTACTTTCACTTTCAGGATGGCTGCAGGCGCAGAGTCCATGTGCTCACGTGCACCTGCTGTCTGCATAAACACAGGTTTGAAAATTCAATCGATCTGAATATTTTTCTTTTCTCAAACTAAAAACAACCCCCTCACCTCATCTTAGTGCAACTGAACTTCAGCCACATTGGATATGGGTAGTTTTCAGGTAGCTGATTTATGTGAGCAAAACACTTTTTAGCCATGAAAATTCCCCCTTCCCCGGAGTGCTTAGGAGTCCAGAGACATGAAATTATGAAGTTTTTGTGGTTTTCAGTATTAAATGCTACAATGAATTCCCAGTGTGAAAGGCAGGTGTGTCCCAAAAGCACCCAGCATGCAGCGTAACGCTTCAGCCAGCCCTGGGTTGCCTCATGGTAGGCTTTCCATCCCTTTGGAAGATACTCTCACTGCCTATTAAGGGCTAATTTCCACCTGCTGATGTTAACGTACGTTCTTACTCTTTCCATAACGCCGCAGACAGCATGAAGTGTAAGTAAGGTTTCCCCAGAAGTATCTATGAGCCTCCTCTCTCCCCCACCCCCACACCCATATTGTGAGTGTGTGTTTATGGTCAGCCTGGCTGCCTTCCATCTTGAATATAGAGAAAGACACAGCATGTTATCACAGTGATAACTGTCTTTATCCTATGGAGTGAAAATGGGATGGGCAGCTCGCACGTGCCCTTCCTATTGTTTAAACCAGCACCCAGCAGGACATAAACCTAAAACAACCCTCTCCTTTCCTTTCACTAAGTGCATCCACCCCCCACCCCCTCAGGCAGATGGAGCTGATTTAAAACTCTCATAAACTCGGAAGAGACTAGCTGGACTTCTCCTGAGCAAGTTCCTGGCCTGTGAGGAGGCAGAATTGGTCATGCTTCCACTCAGTGGAACAAATCGATTCTCAATGGCTGCTTATAGCGCAGAGTGCTTCGGCCTAGCGCTGCCCGAATACATATGGAATGTGTTTGCTCTCTGCTGTTCACCACGTCTGGATTTTTTTTCCTTCCTCTGGTGTTTGTATGCCCAGCTAAAAAAAAATATTTCAATGAAATAAGCAAAAGTCTTTACATTTTGAAAGTTTCACATTTAATTAAAACAGTGTGGATTTGTTTTTCTCCCCTTCAGATATCACACGCGATGAGGCAATAGCGCTTCTGAAGAAATGCCTGGAAGAGGTGAGTGCCCTTAAGCAGGGTTCCAGCTCCTAGCGTGTGTGTGCAACCCTGGTCTCCTGCTTTTCCTTCTGCCCATGCCAGGAGAGTTAGAAATATACGCTAGTCAGTGACCACCAAAACGTACTTTAAACAAAAAGTAAATGTGATGCATATAAGAGAGAATGAGAGAGAGGAATTAACCTCCTGGGGCAATCTCGCCACATACCATGACAATGAAGAACCTCACTCCTAAGCCAATTTCTTCCGTTTGGTATGTGATGCTGCTTCAGGGCTTGGTGGCCTTTAGAAAGGGATCAGCCCTTCAGACAGAATTAACCTAGACTAGATGTCCCCACTGTTGCCTCTGCCATTTACACGTCTGTGGTGTTTTCATTCAACTGAAAGTTCCCCCAGCGCATGACCAGGGGAAGCGTTGAGGACTTTGTTTTTAACCTGGTGTCAGTAATCACTTGGACCTTTTTGCCGTGGGCTTTGTAGTGAGAGTGATTCCTCCCCGAGCTCTAGTGGTAGGAATTCATGCTTAATCTGTTGTATACAGTACATTGAAAATTGCTCATAATAGATTCCGGTTCTATACACACACAAATTGATGTCTAGGAGAGCTAGGTCACTTCATTTGTATGTGAAACATAGGAGCAGTCCACAAGCACTGTGCAGCATGGATTAAAGAGCAGTAAGGCATTTCTGTCTCTTACTTCAAAAAGCCATGGCAATGTCTAGTAGTGAAAATATTCACAAAATAATAAGACGGTTCCTACTAGTGTGCCTGTCCAATTATATTTTGACTGAAGACTAAAATTGCATCACACTCTGTTTCTCAGGAACATCCTGATGTGATTGCATAAAAGAGCCGGAACCAGGGCCGAGGAAAGCCTGTAATCGACCAGGCTGTGGTAGTGCTTCAGTATAATGCTAGCAAGGACTTGGATAAAACTGGTAGTATAGTGTGGCTGTCATGTGTCTGATGGATTGACGTCAGAGGTTATCCCACACAGCCAGTACAGCGGGGACCCGTTAACCAGCATACCCTTGGCAAGTTGTCAGCATAAGTACACTAACAGAATTACCCTTTTATTAGATTTTAGTTTGGTGTGAGACAAATTTCATAGGACGAGGTATTTAAAATAACTTTGTGACCAACACGTTTAATAATCGGATTACATCTCTTGATATGCCTGCTAGCGATTGCTCCTGGTACAAATTTGATCCTTCCTATGGATGTCAGTAAAGAGTTTAAACTAAAATCCATGAAAACTTCTGGAAGGGTTTAATGACAGAAATCGTTGCATAGAAAAAGAAAGTAAACAACTGCTTTTGCCAGTGCTCTTAGGACTTAAAAGGTAGCTGTTCAGGAACCTCTTTACTGCTGTTCTGCTACATCTTATGTTTTCTTTTCTGCCTGCTCTCTTGTAGACTGATAATTTCCTTTGTTCAGATGATTCTGGATCACTTACACACTGCAGCTCACACAGCACATTTGCCAGGCACCATAAAGACAGTTTCAGTAAATGAAGGAAAGCTATAAACTGAAAGAATTTCAAACCATAAGTGGATGTTTCCATAATGGAAGTGGAAGCACATGAACTCTCACTCTAGATGGAAAGTGGACAGGAGGAATTGGATGTGGGACATAGTGGAGCCGTGAGCCCTCCTGAGTGCTGGGAGTTAACAGTGTTTCTGACTAGCAGTAAATGCCCTAGCTAATAGGGTGGTATTGTTACCTATGTTGGATTTCAGTTATTGCTCAGTACAAGTATTTGGCTGCAGCTCTAGTTATCAGGCTAAGGCCTGTCCTGTACTTTTGTTAATCTGAGTGAAAACTGCAAATTATATTGTGTGCCTGCGGCTGGATCCAGCAACTCGAGGTGGCTGCAGCGTCTGGACAGGAGAACTAAGCAGTGTGGTGATGCTGCACTTCAAGCACACGCACAGCGGCTTTTAGGAACTGGCCTGTACAGCTCGCTCACTGTTACCTTTCCTTTTTTATTTCAGCTTCAGAAACGCTTTATCCTGAACTTGCCGTCCTTCAGTGTGCGGATCATTGATAGAGAAGGCATTCACGACCTCAAAAGGATCATCTTACAGAAAGTCTAATTCCATACTGCTCTCTAGAATTTTTTCTTTTCCACATTACCTTTTTTTTCTAATTTTTTGAAGTGAGGCTCATGTATAAAACCTTGAAAATTTTAAATAAATACATAACATTGGCATGTTGCACTTGTAGTGGGTATCTTCTCCCCCACTTCCCCAAGCAGCTCTTGATCTGAATTGCTTGCTGAGGGTATGAGGGCCTCGGGCCTCTTCCATAGGTGACGTGTTTTTCACTAAATCCACAGGGGAAGTTCACTAAGTGCAGCAAAGGGGTGACTAGCAAGTGGGACTGTTTCTTTCCCTGTATATCTGTTTGGATTTATAAGGTGTTGATGTCTAATCTACTGGCTGCATAAGAGCTGTTTCAGTTAAGTTCCCGGGAATGGAAGCTCAGCTTTACTTTGGAATCCTCTCAGCTTGCATTTTCCTTATGTTAGGTTTATGAGCAAACTACCATTCGGTAAATTACATCCAGGTACAGTTAACCTCTGCCCAAAAGACCTTACATGCTTAGGGGAGTTGGTAGGGTGCTCACCGATTTTAAGTGGCAGAAGCAGGAGCTGATCTTCAGCCTCCTGGTTCCCAGACCATGGTCGCACTGCCTTTTGGTCATGGTGGCAAACACATTGTTGGGGACTAGTACAGTATAAAAGCAGACGCATTGTATTTATTATGTGGAATAATGTGCAAGAGTTAACCTTACAAACGCCAACTCCTTTTCTGTTTCGGTTCCAGTTCTGCTGGGGTCGCACTTTCATCCTTTTTTCTAAACTGAAAACAAAAGAATCAAGGAGCTCAGGTCAACGGACCACAGTAATCCGGGGTGCGGCAATGGGGCTAAGCACTTTGGAACATGGAGCTCCTAGAAGGAAGTATTAGTTTTATTTTGCTGGTGGTTTTGTTGAAACTCTACCATTTGTGGTCACTTGTGGAAAAAGACCCTGTATTTCATTCCTTGCATAAATCTAATCTGCAGACGAGCCTTGTGTTACGTCTACGCACAGACGTTATCTGGATATCTAATGGCTGTGGATTATCAGTTTAGGCACATTCTGGTTTCCTTTCCTGAATTACAAATATTTTTCATTCCTGATATTTCTTGAAATCCTAGCCACACATTCTCACTTGTAGCTGGACCCTGCTCATTTCTGCTTCGATATCCATAGTATTAATGTGAGTCCTTGTGTTCTTCCCAAATAACGAACTTTAGTAAAGAGAGGTACTGCAGTCCATGAATGGGCGGCAGAAAATGTTCAGTTATTTTTATGTTTAAATCTCTTTATTGAGCATAAAACAATAGCAACACAGTCAAATATGCAGTTTATTCTTCTGTACATAGACTTGCAAACAAACAAAAAGATTTGTGTTTTCACCCCCTTCCTCCCCATTCCCTTCACTCTCCCCCCTCCCCTTTGGGTGGCAACCAAACAGTTACCAAGTAAGGAAAAGGAGTCAGTCATTCGTTTGTAATTAGATGATAGAGGGTGATGCTGTAACTCATTTGGAGCTAAATGAGGTAGGATACCGGAGAGAGTGACCTACTCAAGATCAGACATGCCCTCCACTGTTCAGTCTTCGTTTTGGCTAAGATTCAAGCATGGGGTCTTAGCTATGAGCTGAGGATGGTCCCTTTTTTGCCTTGCAACAGAGTCTGCGAACTTGTATCATTTGGAGTGAGAAGGTGACACCATTGTCCTTTCACCTGACCTCTTTGAGGATATATAAAGTAACAACTTTTATCTAAGATGTGAGAGTCTTTATTTATTTAAAACGGATTTCTATACCGCCTTTCCCTACAATCAAGGCGGTCTACACGGCAAACAATCAACCAATTACTGTGTCTAGTGTTTGCATGCAATGAGCATTGAGTGTGTGTGTGTGTATAGGGTTGTTGATTCTTGGTGAGCTATTTACAGTGTGTGCTATTTACAATACTATGTACATCAGGACTTTAATTCAGTACCATAATCGTGTCGTGAGGGGAGGGTGGTTGATCTGGGGGATTGTCTGTTGCACAGTTTAAGTGATGTCACCGTAGTGCTCTATGAAGAAGGTTGTTTTTAGCAGCTTCCTAAAGTCCTTAATGTCCGTTGTTGACCGTAGTTCATCGGGGAGGGCATTCCAAATTGTTGGAGCCGCCTTTGATAAAGCTCGTTTTTCGGTGTCCTTGCGCACCTTGGTGAAGTCTCTTGGAGTGTTGACACAGTTGGATGTGCCTCTTCTCTTCGGTCTTATAAGAACATAACATAAGATATGCCATACTGGGTCAGACAAAGGTCCATCAAGCCCAGTATCCTGTTTCCAACAGTGGCCAATCTAGGTCATACGTACCTAGCAGTTTCCCCAAAAGACAGGTTCCGCAATGCTTGTACTGGGTACATTTTAAGATCCTTAAGTCTGTCCTCCTATGCTTTATAATGAAGACCACTTACAATTTTAGTAGCCACCCTCTGTACTGTCTCCATCCTGTTTATATCCTTTTGAAGGTGCAGTCTCAGGAATTGTACACAGTACTCCAAATGAGGTTGCACCAAAGACTTATACAGAGGCACTATCGCCTCCTTTTTTTCTGTTAGCCATTCCTCTCCCTATGCACCCAAGCATCCTTCTAGCTTTTGCCGTCGCCTTTTCTACCTGTTCAGCTAGTTTAAGAAAAACAGGCACAACCACGCTGAGGTCCCACTCTTCTTTAGTGGACGAAAGTACTTCACCCCTATACTATATTGCTACCTTGGATTGCTGCACCCAAAATGCATGACCTTGCATTTTTTTTAACATTAAACCCCAGCTGCCAAATTCTAGACCATTGCTCAAGCTTAGCTAGATCCCTCGTCATGTTATCTACACCTTCCTGGGTGTCTACTTTATTACAGATTTTGGTATCATCCTCAAAGAGGCAAACCTTACCCGACAGCCCTTCAACTGTATCACTAACAAAGATGTTAAAAAGAACCGAACCAAAGACAGATCCCTGGGGCACACCACTGGTAACTTCCTTCTCCTCAGAGTGAGCACCACTTACCTGTACCCTTTGTTGCCTCCCACTCAAGAAGTAATTAGTCCTTACCTGCTAATTAGTGTTCCTGAAGGAACTCCAGTCCAGTCCCTTTACTTCTGGGGTTGCGCAACCCTTCCAGCAGCTTGGAGGCTGAGCCCATCATTGTTTTGTTTTGATGATGGTATGGTATAAATACCACTGGCACCACCCACAGGCACCAGTAATCTATTGAAAAAGCAGACCTATCGGATACCCGATTAAGCACCTTTAACTGTAACATGCAACACAACCAAATAAACTATAACTTCAACATTTTTTTTTTTTTTTTTTTTTTTTAGGAAGTATCGGTGGGATGGGAGGGGAAGGAAGGAGGCGGCGGCTTACCTGAGGCCGACCCCTAGCCTTTACCCACTCCCCACTGGCCCCTTCCTAGTGGGCCGCCACGTTCCTGGGACCCTTAGACAGGGATCCCCCGCTTCCGCTTCGCCCTCTGACTTCGATCTGTTCTTTCTGCTTACCGAAAAAGCAAACCTGGGCGGGATCAGGGACTGGACTGGAGTTCCTTCAGGAACACCAATTAGCAGGCAAGGACCAAATTACTTCTTATCGAAACTCCAGTCCAGTCCCTTTACTTCTGGGATGTAACAGCAGTTCAAACCTGGGCGGGGTTCACCATCCCGGACCGAAGTACTGCATCCCCAAACCTAGCGTTCGCTCTCCTCTGGACATCCAGCCTGTAGTACTTGGAAAAAGTATGTAGCGAGGACCACGTAGCCGCTCTACAAATGTCCAGCGGCGGAACCAAGCTAAGCTCAGCCCAGGAAGTCGCCTGCGCCCGAGTTGAATGTGCGCGAAGACCTACTGGGACCTGTTTCCCTTTGAGGATATAGGCAGAGGCAATCGCCTCCCTGATCCACCTAGAGATGGAAGCCTTGGCCGCTGCCTCCCCCTTGTGCGGCCCTCCAAATTGAATGAATAGACTTTGGACTTTCAAAAGGACACTGTGCAAGAGAGGTAACATTTCAGTACTCTACGCACGTCCAGGAGACGCAGCTTTGCCCCATCCCCTTCTTGACCTTCTCCAGCGAAGGACGGGAGCGAAACTGCTTGGTTCACATGAAAAGGAGAGAAGACCTTGGGTAGGAAGGAAGGGACTGTCCACAAGACCACTTTATCCTTAAAAAACTAAAGAAAGGGAGGCTGAGAAGACAGTGCTTGAAGCTCGGAAACACACCTAGCCGAACAGATAGCTACCAGAAACACCGTCTTTAGGGTCAAGTCCTTTAGGGAGGAGCTCCTTCCTGGTTTGAAAGGCTTCCTGGTTAAGGCATTCAATACCAGGTTGAGGTCCCAAGAAGGGATAACAGATCTTTGCTGGGGCCGTAAACTCTTGACCGCCCTCAGGAACCTGCTCACGTCAGCGTGGTCTCCTAGTGATTTTCCCCAGACTTTACCCCTATAGCAAGAAATGGCTGCTAACTGAACTCGCAACGAGCTAAGCGACAGACCTCTCAAACCCTACTTGTAGAAACTCCAGAACCTCTGGGACCGAGGCTGCCAGAGGCTTCTTAAGATGTTCCGCGCACCATGCTTCAAAAATGCGCCAAACCCTGACATAGGAAAGGCAGGTCGAGCGTTTTTGCGCGTTCAACAAAGTCGAAATTACCGAACCCGAGTAACCTCTCTTTTGGAGCTGCGCCGTCTCAATAGCCAGGTCATAAGGCAGAATCGATGCACGTGAGGCATCCGTACTGGACCCTGCCGTAACAGATCCTTTGTCAGGGGAGCTGCTAAGGATGATCGGCTGCTAGCCTCACCAGATCTGCATACCACAGGCGACAAGGCCAATCTAGGGGTATGAGAATTACCTTGTGCTGCTGTCGGGTTGTATGAGTGGGTGTAGGCTGAAAGCTGATGATTGTTGTTTGATTTTGAATATGTGTATGACTGTCTTGTATTTGATGCGGGATCCGATTGGTAGCCAGTGGAGCTCTTTTAGAGTGGGTGTGATGTGTGCTTGTCTTTTGGTACCAGTTATTATGCGAGCTGTTGTGTTTAGCGCCAATTGCAGTGGCCTGATTGTCTGTTTTGTTAGTCCAAGATAGATTGGGTTGCAGAAGTCTAGGATTGGGGTTATTAGTGCCTGACAGACTGTGTGGAAGTGATCCTGAGAGAGGAGGGGCTTGAGGCGTCGGACTAGTCTCATCCTGTGGTATGCATTTTTGGTGGTTCTGCTGATGTGGGACTGAAGGTTCAGTTCTTTGTCCAGTGTCACTCCGAGGTATTTCACTTTGATTTGGTGCACTAACTACTTAACCTGTTACCTGCAGTTTCTGTTTTCAAAGGAACTAGTTGCCTAACTTTGGGAGGTTGGTATCTAAATAGTCCCATTTTGGAAATTTTCAAAGGCCTGAATGTCTAAATTTAGGTGACTAGTTTGCAAAGGCTCTTAAATTTAGGTGGTGAAAACATGGCTGACTATGATGATGGTTAGGGTAGAACATGGAATTTAGATGCCTAATATTGATTTTAACAAGCTGTCACTCCCTGAGAGCCCTGCAGTCCTCTCCCACTTTCCCCCGTTTGTATCATCTTCAAGAAATGCAGCTGCCTAGACTTTGGTGAATTTTCAGCCAAACCTAGATGCCTAAGTGTTTTTCCCCCTGAATATTTTCCCACACTTAGGTGGCCAAAATTTGGCTACTTAGATCAGGAGCTCATCCTGTGACATCTTAGGCTCTTGGATACTGATACGCTTAGACTCCTATGTTTCCTTTACCATTCCCCTAGATCAGGGATGGCCATCTCCGGTCCTGGTGCACTACAATCCAGCCTGGTTTTCATGATGTCACTAATGAATATTCACGAGATATATTTGCATCCACTGCCTCCCATTGTATGCAGATATATACCATGAATATTCATCAGGGACATCATGAAAACCAGGCTGGATTGTGATGCACCAGGACTGGAGTTGGCTGCCCCTGCTCTAGCTGTATCCTTGTCCTCAGCTGTTGTGTTGTCTGTCTTGACTAGATTGTAAGCGCTGATGGGCAGGGACCGTCTTTTACATGTGCCTGTACAGTGCTGTGTGCGCCTTCTAGTGCTCTTCAAATGATAGTAGTAGTAGCAGAATTGGGTTGCCGTTAGTGAATTGAAGGTTTAAGATGGACCACAATGAAGCGTTCCTGGGGTCTAAGAGAGTGCCTACAATTTGACTCGTATAGAGACTGAAAATGTGCTTGTTGGCCGTGTTTTTTCAGACTCGCTGAGTGCTATGTCAGCAGCAACCTGAGCCAGTAATGGACCCTTTTGAGGGAGACGTTTCCTGGGGATTGCTGGACAGGGGAAGCTGAGTCACGCGTATCGCTGCTGAGAAGAGTCCTGGTGTTCACACTGGACATGGAAAGGTGCACTGGCCCGCCTAGCCATGTGATTATCTAGTCACACCTTCATACTTTCATATATCTGCATGGCCTAAATGCACAGGAAGTGGCCCTTTTCCAGTTGAAAGAGGGGTCATTGGACGAAGGTGAAGGGGATAAATTCAGGAGTAATCTGAGGAAATATTCCTTTACAGAAATGGGGATGGATGCATGGAACTGCCTCCCAGTGGAGTTGGAGACAAGAACTATATCTGAATTCATGATAGCATGGGACAAATACAGGAGATCTGTGAGGGAGAGGAAGGGATTGTGGAGCGTAATAGCTCTAATCGGAGAGGAAGGGATTGCGGAGCGTAATAGCTCTTATCGGAGAGGAAGGGATTGCGGAGCGTAATAGCTCTTATCGGAGAGGAAGGGATTGCGGAGCGTAATAGCTCTTATCGGAGAGGAAGGGATTGCGGAGCGTAATAGCTCTTATCGGAGAGGAAGGGATTGCGGAGCGTAATAGCTCTTATGGACGGGCAGCCTGGAGAGGTCATATGGTCTTTATGTGCCCTCGTTTTCTGGGACAGATCGGTATTTAACTGTTCACTGTTTGAATCCTGCATTGGTTAGACGGGACCTTGCCAGTGAGGGATTAGCACTTGCACCTTTAATGCTCCACTGCTTCTGCTCTCTGGCGCTATTGCCTTGATTTTGTGATTTATTGCATCCCATCTGCATGTAGGTGATTAATAAACATAAAACAATTATTTCTCCTGAAACACCCTGATTGCAGTCAGGTTAGAGTAGCCCCAAGGCAGGGAGAGCGCTCTGGATCCCCTGTTGACAGAGAGGCACAGAGGTCGCACCAGGATCACAAGAGCTCTGCTCTACAGCCTCTATCTTCCAGCAGTACCTTTCTTGCCAGGCAGAAGAATGAAAGATTGTTTCTGGGTATTCCGAGTTATCTTACAGTATGGGGGGGGGGGGGGCGGGGGTTGGATTTAGCTCGTATCTTTTCTTAAGTGGCTGAAGGTGAGCTCCGTCCAGGTAGCGTTGGTAGTTTGTTTGTTTTTTGAGTGAATGCTGGTATTTCCCACTGATGTGTGCTGTTTCCTTTCATGATGAAGAAATGTGTATTTTGTCTGCAGCAGTGGTTCTCAACCCAGCCCTTTGGGACCCCTAGTCCAGTTGCGTTTTCAGGATATCCACAATGAATATGCATGAGATAGATCTATATGCACTGCTTCCACTGTATGCAGATCTATCTCATGCATATTCATTTTGGATATCCTGAAAACCTGACTGGCCTGGGGGTCCTAGAGGACTTAGTTGAGAACCACTGGTCTGTAGTGTTGTGTAACACTTGCAGGCACTGATACAATCATGTGAGGACCTTTTGCATCTTTTCATCTGATACAAACAGAACTTTTAAAGTGAAGCACATTCAGAGAAAAGGGACCCATGGTAAAGTCCACTGTTGTGCCCAGATCTGGCAGAATACTCCTGTCTCTACATCACCCTTAATAAGCTGTATCTCCAGGAACAAGCAGGAATGAGTCTTTACATATGGGTACGTCGGTACCGACGGAGTCTGCGCAGGAACGCTCCCCAGCGTCCAATCAGAACGCTTTTGGAAGCATCCCAACACGCCTGCGTGCTGCCTTCCCGCCTTTCCCAACTGCCTCTCCTCAGTTTTCGTTTTTCCGCGGAGCCGGCAGGACATCCTCCTGTCACCGCAGAAAATTCTTCCTTTATTTTTTGTTTTTTTCTTGTGGTCGCGTCTACCTTCCGACGCACCGGTACCGCCGGTGTTTTCTTCTTCTTTTCTTTTACAGATATTTCCTTCTGTAGGAATTTTTTTCCTATTTGGTGCCTGACAGGCTTCGGCCTGCTAGGCCTCTCCATTTCCCTCATGGAAATTCTAGCCACTAGAAAGTGTTTTAACTGTGGCACTACCAAATTACTTTTAGACACCCATAACTGGTGCCTTCCATGTTTGGGACCTGAACACAATCCGCTGGACTGTCCCTCCTGCACTGCAAGAAGTTTTCAGCATCGAGCTCAACTCGATACGCCGTTCCCCTCAGTCCTGAGGGTACCAGCTCCATCTTCTTTTTCGCAGGATCAGGTAACCAAACAAAAGTCTGTAAAGACTAGCCAGTCCTCGGGTGGTAGATCTCATGTCCTTCATAGAGATGCTTCGGCTTGCCCCCGAGGACATTTTGGCTTTAAAACCCCGGCGGGAGGCTTCTGTCTCCAAAGCACTAACGGGGTTTCAGGTTGTTCCCGGGGTTTTTACCTCTGTGAACATGCCTGAGCCATGCCCGGTGGTGGTATCTGCTTTGAGCGGTGCCGGTACCCTGGCATCGGCAATGATGCTGGATGAAACATTCCACACCGATGATCGCAGTCGAGCGCTCTCGGTATCTTCGGTGCCGCTAGAGTCGCTAACGACCGATCTTCCCACATCGGTCCCGGTACCAATGCTGGTATCCACGTCGGTACCCTCCCGATATGCATCGATAGACTCGCTTCTTTCGATACAGAGTCTAGAATCGATCTCTAGTCTGGATGACTGGGTACCGACTCGTCTCGGTACCGACTTCAGATGGTACCGTAGACATTCCACCGATGATCAAGATCTGCCACATTTGGTTACCACAGTACCGATAGTGCCATTGCAGACTGATCTTCATATATCGGTGTCACCAACGGTACCGCTATCGACATCGGTGTCGGTACCTCCCATGCTAGCCGGCTCGCTTTCTTCCATACCGAGTTTGGAATCGATCCCTAGCATGGACGACTTGATACCGACCAGTCGTGGTACCGATTTTCATCGGTACCCACAACTATCTTTCAAGGATAATCCGATGCTCCACCCCTCCAGATCTGCTATTCCACAGAATCTGAATGAGCAGGTGGCTGCTAGAGCTAGTTCTTCAACAAATCTAGTTCTTCCTCCTCTTCCTCGAGGACTCCCCTCTGGGGAGATTTCTTTTCAAGCTTTTCTGATTGATATGGCGAAGTTACTTGCCATTTCTATACCTGGTCAAGTCCCTGCACCACAACCTATACAGATCCCCTGCAATCCAAAGGAAGTCATTATGTTTCCTTTGCATCAGACCTTGCAGGATCTCCTATTTAGAACGTGGGAAACTCCTTTAATGGTATCCCCACCTTCTAGGGCGACTGATCTTCTATACAAAGTGCCCCCTTCTCCAGGTTTTCAAAAGCCTCAGCTCCCTCATCATTCTGTGGTTGTAGAATTAGCAATGAGGCGTGTTAAGAGTACTAAAAAGCACTCTTCTTATCTGCCAGGTCGTGAGGCTAAGACTTTAGATGCCTTTGGACGTCAAACTTTCCAGGCATCCATGCTTTCAGCAAGAATCCTTTCATATATTTTCTAAATGGGATTATCTCTTGAGGAGGTCACAAAAGATTTATTACTTTTGACCCCTTGCCTCCAAGAGCCTAAAAGAGCAGATTTTTCTAGGCTAGTCAATCATGCTCAAAATATTTCCAAGTTCCTGACTCGTGCTTCCCTAGACTTGGACAAATCTGTACAAGATATATTGGGAAATGCTCCCTGCACTGGAGAAAATCTCTTTAATAAGGAGACTTTACTCCAGGCTGCTCAGTTTACCACTGACACTATTGCTTTCAGAGGCTTGTCTACGCCTTCCTCTATCCCAGTTTGTAGAAAGTCTACTACTAAGCTTTGTTCCCCTAATGGGAGAAGGTTTTATCCATCTTCTACCCATCATACAGATATTTCTAGGCAGGGGAATCACCCAGCCAAGCTCAGGAAACCACAACCTCAACGAGTTCAGCAAACCCAGCAGCCGCAAGGTTGCTGATAAACTCTTCCCTGAATCCTTTTTTCCTATTGAGGTTTAGATCCTGTAGTTTGCTTCTTACCTCTACAAGCATCTATATCGGTTCCATCCAAAAATTTACATATGTCCCTCTCAAGGACACATCCTAACTATTAGCTCAATGAGCTTCTTGAGATGATTATGCTTTACAGGTACTACAGTTACTCCTTGTCCTCTGAACTACACAGAGGAGTAACAGCTGTCAATAAGGTCACCATCCCTTACCTTTGACTCTTCTCCTGTATCGGCATCTCTCTTACTACTTATTAAGGATTTCCTCCACAATAAGTCTTCTTTTCAACTCTGCCACTCTTCCAGGACATTTGGTCTGTAAGAGTGATACTACTCTACTGAGGGCTTTTCCTAAAGCCCCTAACGGTTTTCTTTCAGAGTTGTCTGTCTCCCCCTTGCATTCTTAATTTTTCCTGGCAGCTTCTCAGACAGTAGCGGAGTCTTACCTCTCCTACTTCTGTCTGTATTTCTTTCCCAACCTTGGGACCTTCTGCTGCCCTATTCAATAGTTAGAACTGCAGAGGCTCTTACTGCTTAGACCACTGACTTGCTGTCCAAGCAGCCAGAGCTTGTTCTCCAATTTCAATGGTTTCTGGCCTTGCCACTAAGTCCCAGACAGTTTAAGAACCTTTTCTGGCTATTGTTGCAGACCTTACCTTCTCTCCTTAGCCTCCCCAATTCTGGGTTTGGCGGAGTAGTTGATGATACCTACTGGCTCTTAAACACCAGTTTTTCTTCTAATTAACCTGCAACATGCTCTCTGCATCTCTACGGAGCAGCTCTACACTATGGGGCCTTGTTAGAGAGCACATAATGTCAGATGGTTAGGAAGGGTTTTACCTAGTCAGGCTTACTGGATTCTCCTTGCCCTTACCATTTCCATTAAAGGCTTCTTAATAAAGGTCACAGGCCATTAATTAAGAGAAGACCTAAAGGATTATCCAAATCCCTGGTTTGCTTCACATCTCCAGGGGACCCCTTCACCAGAGATGGTTTCTTTCTTTCAGTATAGACCATCCCTGTCTGTTTTTTTCCTTCCATCCTCAATTCTTCATGGCGTGACCATGTTGAGCACAAGAATGCACCATACCCCTTTTTACCCTCATTGAGGGTAAATATGGTATTTTTATGGCATCTTTTTCTCCAGCTACCTGCTGGAGTTATGGAAGGATTCAGACTCACTGTCTGCAGATTAAAAACATCCTCTGCATTTTCCAGGTAGGTCTCCATTCCTGGTTTTTCAAGGGCAAGAGTTCTTAGAGGACTCTAGACTTCTCTTGCCAATGAGAGAACTCCCTGCACTTCCTACCCTTAACCAGGAAGTAGGGATTCTCTGAATATCTTCTTAAGCAGGTACCTCCCTTCTTGTTAGATAAATCTTCTCCACATACCCTATGCGCGGACACGGGTATGTATACATATATATATATATGTTACATGTATATGGACATCTGTACGTCTATGCCCATATCTATATACATATGTGACGTATATATCTGTATTTACCTATCTGTATAGGTATGTATTACAATATATGATAGTGGATAGGTATATGTCTATATACTCTTCCTGTCTGTCTGCCTAAATATATTATTTATACAAGATGTTAATAAATCTCTATTCATTGTATATAGTTTCATAACATATATGTACATAGTTTTCAACAAGTTGAATCCCAGTTGAATTTTCCTGTTTCATGTAAACCTGTTGCTTGCTGTGAGTATTCTTGTTCATTGTAAACCGCGCTGATGAAAAAGAGCGCGGTATAGAAGAGCTATAAATAAAATAAATAAATATATACTTATACATATATATATATATATATATATATTCCACCACAGACTGACAGATACTCTCTATCCCTTTCCATGCTGTCCCAGCATACTTAAGGTTATCCATGATCAACCACTTCCTGTGGTAGTTCAGGAGTTTTTGTACCATGACCTTCAGTTTGGGTACACCTGAAGCCCTTCACATACTTTCCTTTTCCATTACGAGGGACTTTTTCTGAATCTTCAGAAAATGGGAGGCTACAATGCCTCCTAACTCCTATCCTTCTTGTTTTCGGATATGGAAATCTTGGAAGCTCCCTCTCCTATAAGAACTAGCTCTCCTAAGGTCAAAGGAGTTTTCAGTTTTATCCAATGGAGACTTCTGCATTTTCCGCTAAGTCCTACCTCATTGAACTGCCTCAGCCTGTTTTTTGCACAGTTCTTTACCTCTTCTTACATTGAGGTACCCCCTGGGGATATTCTGTTGGTTCATATTCACAAATCCTCATGAACCTCCATATACCCCTCTACAATGCCACCAGGTGAGGTCCATATTGGTTTATTGCTCTTCAATATTACCACTAAATATCACCTGCACAGAGCCTCTCTAGGCATCCTGTTTGGTCCAGCTGTTCCACAGCACATCTTTTTAGCTCAACTACCCTCCATCCCTGGAATACCTGGGAGTTCGGTAAATTAGCATGACTTTCAAACCCGCAACATGCTGGGACTCCTCCAGGCATCTTAGCTTGGGAGTCCCCATATGTGAAGACTCATTCCTGCTTGTTCCTGGAGATAGCACAGTTACTTACCTGTAACAGGTGATCTCTGGGAACAGCAGGAATAAGTCTTCACAACCCACCCATCTCCCCTAGGAGTTGCATTTCTCTATCTCTCCCTTTCTTGCTCTCTCTCTCTCTTTGCCTCAGCTTTAAAACTTAACTGAGGAGAGGCAGTTGGGAAGGCGGGAAGGCAGCACGCAGGCGTGTTGGGATGCTTCCAAAAGCATTCTGATTGGACGCTGGGGAGCGTTCCCATGCAGACTCCGTCGGTACCGACGTACCCATATGTGAAGACTTATTCCTGCTGTTCCCAGAGATCACCTGTTACAGGTAAGTAACTGTGCTTGACTAGGATGCACATTGGCCTGTGTTCTGCCCTTACTCCATAGATCTAAAAAGGAGATAGAGCAGCTTTTAAACTAGATATTAGTGGAAAGCCGACAGTCGCCCAAGAGCGGATGGTTCGGAAGAATGTATCTTTGAAGGATACTACCAAAAGCAGAGAGGTTCCAAAAAAGAGTAAAGTAGCCCAAATGCCCTCAAGTATGGAGCAGACTGAGCTTAAAGATCCCAAATTACCCATGTCTAACAATAGCCAAATTAATGTGAGTAAAATACATTCTCTAAAATGCTTGTATGCAAATGCTAGAAGTCTAAAAAATAAGATGGGAGAGTTAGAATATATAGCACTAAATGAAAGGTTAGATATGATTGGAATATCAGAGACATGGTGGAAGGAGGACAACCAGTGGGACATTGTGATACCTGGGTACAAACTATATCGTAATGATAGAGCTGATCAAATTGGTGGAGGGGTTGCTCTCTATGTTAGAGAGGGCATTGAGTCAGAAAGGATTAAAGTTTTGCAGGAAACAAAATCTGCTGTAGGATCTATATGGATTGAAATTCCATGTAAAAGGGGGAAGGCAATGGCAGTGGGGGTGTACTATCGAGCGCCTTGCCAGAATGACCAAATGGATGATGAAATGCTCAAAGAAATCAAGGAAGCTAACAAAAGTTACAGTGCAATAATAATAATGGGTGATTTCAACTACCCCGGTATCGACTGGGTCAGTGTCACTTCAGGACATGCTAGGGAGATAAAGTTCCTAGATGAAATAAATGACTGCTTCTTGGAGCAGCTGGTTCATGAACCGACCAGAGGGGAAGCCATATTAGACCTAGTCCTTAGTGGAACACCAGATCTAGTGCAAGAGATAAGGTTGTTGGGGCCACTTGGCAATAGTGATCATAGCATGATCGCCTTTGATTTAATTAGTGGAGGAGGGATAGTAAGGAAATCCACAGTACTACCTTTTAACTTTGGAAAGGGAGACTATGATAAAATGAGGAAAACACTTAAGAAAAAACTAAAAGGAGCAGTTGCAAAGGTTAAAGACGTACATCAGGCTTGGCTGTTGTTGAAAAATACTACCTTGGAAGCCCAGACCAGCTGTATTCCACGCTTTAAGAAAAGTGGAAGGAAGTCCAAAAAACTGCCAGCATGGTTTAAAGGTGAGGTCAGAGAGGCTGTTGCCAAAAAAGCATCTTTCAGGAAACGGAAAAAACAGCCAAACGACGAAACCTGGAAACAGCACAAGCACTGGCAAGTCAAATGCAAGGCATTGATAAGGCAGGCAAAGGGAGAATTTGAGAAGAAGCTTGCTGCGGAAGCAAAAACGCGAAGTAAAGACCTTTTCAAGTACATTCGTAGCAAAAAACCTGTGAGAGAGTCAGTTGGTCCATTAGATGATAAAGGGGTTAAAGGAGCACTAAGAGGCGACAAGGCGATAGCGGAGAGATTGAATGAATTCTTTGCTTCAGTCTTTACTGAGGAAGATGTAGGGATGTTATCCATGACTGAAGTGGTATTTAAAGGTGCGGAAGACTTGAAGGAAATATCGATACATCGGGAAGATGTATTACAACTATTAGATAAACTGAAGAGTAGCAAATCACCTGGGCCGGATGGTATTATTATTTATTTATTATTTATTACAGTTGCTTATATACCGCACTATTCGGCATCAGCGCGGTTTACAATATAACAAACTGACCAAAACACACATTTTGTTTGGTTTTACATCGAACAGGGGTATAAACTTGGATAACAGGGGGTGTTGAAAGAACTGAAATATGAGATTGCAGACCTGCTATTAGTAATCTGTGAACTATCATTAAAATCATCTCTAATACCTGAAGATTGGAGGATCGCCAATGTAACACCAATTTTTAAAAAGGGTTCCAGGGGTGATCCGGGAAACTATAGACCGGTGAGCCTGACGTCAGTACTGGGAAAAATGGTAGAAACCATCATAAAGAATAAAATTACTCAGCATGTAGATAGTCATGACCTAATGGGAGACAGCCAACATGGCTTTAGACAAGGAAGATCTTGTCTTACTAATCTGTTATGTTTTTTTGAAGGAGTGAATAATCAGGTGGACAAAGGTGAGTCGGTTGATATTGTGTATCTGGACTTTCAGAAAGCCTTTGACAAGGTCCTTCATGAGAGACTTTTGGCAAACCTAAAGAGTCATGGGATAGGAGGCAGTGTACTATTGTGGATCAGGAACTGGTTAAAAGATAGAAAGCAGAGGGTAGGGCTAAATGGCCAATTTTCCCAATGGAGAAAGGTGAATAGTGGTGTACCCCAGGGATCTGTGCTGGGTCTGCTGCTTTTTGACAAATTCATAAATGACCTGGAAAGTGGAATAACGAGTGAGGTTGTCAAATTTGCAGATGACACAAAACTATTTAAAGTTGTTAAAACCCAAGAGGATTGTGGAAAATTGCAAGAGGATCTTGATAAATTGGAAGACTGGGCATCAAAATGGCAGATGAAATTTAATGTGGACAAGTGCAAGGTTATGCACCTAGGGAAGAACAATCCAAACTATGGTTACACGATGCAAGGTTCCACATTGGGAACCACCACCCAGGAAAAAGATTTAGGCGTCATTGTGGATACCATGTTAAAACCTTTGGCCCAGTGTGCAGCGGCGGCCAAGAGAGCAAATAGAATGCTAGGTATGATAAGGAAAGGAATGGAAAATAAAACAAAAGATATTATAATGCATTTATATCGTTCCATGGTGAGACCGCACCTTGAATATTGTGTGCAATTCTGGTCGCCGTATCTTAAAAAGGATATAGCGATTTTAGAAAAGGTTCAGAGAAGAGCCACCAAAATGGTAAAGGGGATGGAAGGATACTCCTATGAAGAAAGGCTAAAAAGGTTAGGGCTCTTTAACCTGGAAAAGAGACGGCTGAGGGGAGATATGATAGAAGTCTATAAATTAATGAACGGTGTGGAACGGGTAAACGTAGATCGATTGTTTACCTTATCAGAATATAGAAAGACTAGGGGACATGCAGTGAAGCTACAGGGTAAACTATTTAAGACTAATAAAAGAAAATATTTTTTCACTCAACGTGTAATCAAACTCTGGAATTTGTTACCGGAGGATGTAGTAAAGGCTGTTAGTGTAACTGGGTTTAAAAAAGGTTTGGACAAGTTCCTGGAGGAAAGGTCCATAAACCACTATTAAGAAGGGACCCAGGATATCAATGCTTGACGCAATACAAGCATTGTGGAACCTATGTCCCTTGGGGAAACTGCTAGGTACGTATGACCTAGATTGGCCACTGTTGGAAACAGAATACTGGGCTTGATGGACCTTGGTCTGACCCAGTATGGCATATCTTATGTTCGTATGATATTTTTTACCTTGTTAATGAACAAAATGCAAACAGTTGGTCTTCCAGAACTAAAACTCAGGGGTTCAGGTAACCTCCGTTTGTAGATTCTTAAGACCGACAAGCTGATGAATACACCATATCTTAGAGCCATGTGCTGGAGCTCGGCACGCAATTTCCTAATGTACATGTAAAAAAAAAAGTACACTCAGCACTTTAACCGAATCGCCTGCCGATAATGTCATTTGCCATGGAAACATGCACCCGAGTATGCCCTAGCGATAAAATCACTCTATTGGCAGCTGAAGGTGTTACATGCGCACGCCATGTCTGAAATTCTATTCCACACAGAATTATTAGTATGATGCCCAGTTCAGCCTGTCACCCATCATGTCACAACTGTGGCATTTCTCCCTTCACCCTGCATTCAGCGACGCGATCATTTCAGCTCCTACTGTAATTTGGTCCACCCACCCATCCCCTTTCAGTAAAACAGAAAAGTTGCAAGGAGTGTACGCTGGCACAAGAAAAGAAAATGCCAGCCAGCATTAGACCTTCAGACCATATGCGCATTTCTTGGCATCCAGGTTTGGTAGCTTAATGCCTTTCTTGCCATTTAAATGAGTAGTGCGCCGTTATCTATGCAGTCCTTGGTGCCCAGTTTCCTTGTGTGCTAAACTTCTTTTGAGCATAGGGAAACCATAATCGTGCAGAACCAGCAATAAGCTGTGCGCTAAGCTTCCTGCACTTTATTGCATTAGCCTCTGAGTGGTGTTATTGGGCCTGTCAGAAGTGTAAGAAGGCTTAAAGATTTATATATGCAGACTATTTATCCTTTTATATTATCATTCCTAAACATAACGTCTACCTGAACTTCTGCTAGCAATCACATGCTGAATGTATGGGCTCAGGCTCAACAGCTTTCCCTGAAAGGGTTTAATTTTCCCTGCACGCTCCAATCTGAGGATGTCACTGCCCCAGAAATAAGCGTTATTAAGCATCATTATACAGTAATTTGCCTCTTAAGCAACTGCTGTCGCCTTCAGGCAAATTTGGAAAAAAAGCTGTTTTACCTAACCCTCATTTAACTGTTACGTGCCTTTCAGTATTTCCTTCTCCTGTCATTGCGTCGTGAAGGTTTTTGCACTTGGTTATGCTCGGCTACCTCCAGCTCGCCCCCATCTCATAGTCTGACTTCATGATTCCTTAATACATAGTATTTGCCTGTGTTATCAGAGTTTTTCCCCTAAAATGGATAACAAAAGAGAACATAGCAAAGCTTGTTAAGGATGCTAGTCTGTAAGAAATTTGGAGTTGGTTGCGTTCAGGGTGCCCTTAGCATAGAATGGATCCCATTGTTTGAACTGCGTTGCTCAACCTCTGTCCCTTAGTTGGGGAGCTTTCATGGACTCGTCCAGATTGGGTATCAGCATGTTTCACAATTGAATACTTTGGAAGTATATACAGAGTTGGAAACACTAGACACCAATTTCTGATGCTTAGACTATGTGACATTTGTCGTAATTATTATCCATACAGTATTTGGAAGTCTGAGGCAGAAGACAATAACGTGACTTTCCCAAGGTCATATAAAGAGAAGGACTTGCAGCTGTGTGATTGTTAGGAGCAAGTTACATGTGGATTCTATATCCCAATAAAAGTGTCAGCAGCATAGCTCCCTTCATTATCTTACCTCCAGGTCTCTAATTTTCCCCAGAGAGTCTCACACAGCTTGTTTTTCTTACTATAAATTGTGACTAGAAATGGGTCTCTGGGGTGGTTATACTGACTGTGATCCTGGGGCTTGGCGTTGTCATGTGAATTTTCATGGTAATCCTGCATTATGATTTCTGGTTTGCTGGGGAGTGTAATTTTCTTGACTGAGCCTCCTCCTTTGTCCTGTAGCTGATGTCATCAGGTCATACAATGTGTAGCTATTGTCGGCGTGTGATGACATCACAAAAGGAAGATGCCCCTAGGTTTATATGTTTTTCTGATTGAGCGGTAGCAGAGTGTGTAAAAAGTGATTGACGGTAATCAGGAGGCATCTGACACAATAACATTTGGGGACAATTTCTCTAAATAAGTTAACTTTGTGCATACCATGACAAGCATAAACCTCATTCCTTAACCCCAGCGTATATGGAGTGTGACCTCAGTCTCTCAAATTTACCACTAATGCTCGATGTAGTACTTGCACCGTGCCAAAAAGGGTGTCCTCCTGGAGTTGGTGAGATATAACATGTTTAGGTAATTTATCAAGGTGTGGTGGGCCAGTTTCCCCAAATGGGTGAGTTTGGCACATACCATGAGAGTCACGAACCTCACTTCTAAGCCAGGTTATGGTGGGCTTTGAGTGGCCCTTGAAGCGGTGCATCAATGGCATTGGATTAAGCGGCTGGAAAACTGCAAATGCTGGAGATTAACATAAGAAACATGTCTGAAAATGTTTTTTGGCAAACATCTCCATGAAATAAATTAGGGGTGTTGTGACATTAAAGCGGATAGCAGCATTAAGCCTTCCTCCAGGGTGCATTACTGGAAAAGAAATTTAAATAATGTTTAATTTAAAAAAAGGCTTATATAAAGTAAAACAGGACTCCTTTGTGAACTGCTTAAAATATTTCTAAATTATTAACATCCGTATCAGTCTGTTTTCTTTGCTTTAGTGAATAATGCTGACCATATGTTTTCAGCAGCAGAGCCTCGGGGTCTAGAACGAGTTAAGCTTGTGTCATTCTCCTGGCTGGGTGAGACAGGCCTAATGCAGGCCTGTAAGGTGCTGATGCTTTATAGAGATTCATTGTAGGACGCCCCACATCAGGGCACCGCACACTCAACATCTGGTGGCAGCATTTAAGAGATGACTGTTAAGTCTGAAAGCCAAAGCTAGGTAACTATTCTGGAGGAAACACTGTGTTTAATAATACATGCAAGAGAGAAAATAAAAGTAGAAAACCAGTATATAAAAGCAGTTAAATAAATACAAATCCCCTTCTGTGTAGACAGTAATTTAGTTGACATGGACATCTTGACACTGTGACTCATGGAGCAGTATCTAAGATGCACCCTGTGGCCTACCTCAAGACACTTCTGCAAGATGCACTTGGTTGTTTAAGGCTGGGACACAAGAAAAAGTAAAGACACTGCTATACATCTGAGATTTTCCCCTCAGAATTATTTTAGTCTATGTATCAATTAGCTCCCAGCGAGGTTTGCCATCTTTTACACTTTCATATCAACGCTGTGTTTGATTAAAGCTGGAAAAACTCCTGGGGACTGTGAGTACTAAAGAAGCAGAAATGGCAGAATTTGAGAATATCCAGTAACACTTAAGGTGCTTAGGTGAGGAGAGGTAGGGAGGGGACAAACTCTTGTGGAAGCTGGAGGAGGAGGAGCTATATCTGCATGGGTTTTACCTGTTAATTGATAATAAGCACCTTAACCCTCCTGACACACTAGAGAAACAGCTGGGTCCCCTCCCTGCTGAAAACAAGGTTCTGGGGTGGGTTGTTAATTGAATCTTTGTTAGAAGATCTTTGTGTTCTGTTGCTGTAGGAAATGCAATAGTACGAAAGCCTGGAGCTAGGTAATATGCAACAGAGTTTCCTTGGAGAGATTTGTGTCTAGGTTTCTGTGGGAAGCTTTGTTCGACAGGTCTGTTAAAAAAAAAAACCACAGCATACAAACTATTCAGGAGAAATGTTTAGTTATGATGTGTCTATAGTGTAGCAGAAGTGCTGACTGGTCCTGTAATGTATTCTATAAGAACTCTGGAGAAGGGTGGTCTGTTTTTTTTTTAGTATGTTAGAAATTAAAGAATAACTGTAGCAATACTAAGTGTGGTTACAGATAATTACTGGTTTTTTATTTTGGTTAATCGTGTTTTCATTTTGCTATAATGTTTATAACTTTTTAACACTTTTTGTTTTAGGGCAATATTTAAAATAATTGACTCTGAATGAGAATTTATTTCTTGCATTAAGCGAGCTATAAACAAGGAGAGAGGACACTTGTGTAATATGACATCTTACATTGAGAAGGGGGTTCATGGAAGTCACATTGTGAAAGTTCTCACCATTTGTATCTTAAACAGTAGTCACTTTACAGAAAAGCTAAGAACTGTGTTATAACTTCTCTTTCTCTTTGGTTAAGATTTAAGTGGAAGCCCTGATCTGAACACAAACCTGTACTCTGTTGGGACCATAGAACAATTATGACCTTGTCCAAAGCAAGAGGCTTGCACCTTTTTGTTAAAAATAAAAATACAAATTCCTTAAGTACAGCAATCATAAAACCAATGAGATTATATAGGGGCTGAGCTTTAACCAGGGCTTAATTTGTAGACAGAAGGGAATGTGGTACTTTGCAGCCAGAGGAGGGGGCATGAGCAATAGGAGAAGACTAGCTGTTCTTATGCTGTCTGTCCCTGCCAGGCAACAGCACCTACTCACTGCCGTTCTGGCCTTGGAGTCTGAAAAGAAGTGGCAGAACTGGGTTCTAGTCCATTCTCCCAGAAATTAAGCCCTGCCTTTAAGATAATCTGTCATAAAAGATCCATGACTGTGCCACAGAACTGAGGTCTCTCGTAGCACAGCTGCTGTGACGTAGGCTCTAATTGCTGAAAAGGAGTACTTGATGCTTTAGGTGGGTCTTTCATTTTTGGGTGTATACCCAAAGTCTGTATGATCTGTGCTGGGAATGTTGGCTGTAATATGGGTTTTCAAGATCTTGCTGACTTCCTAGAAGTGTTCTTACTAGTTGAGTGAAGCCTTTGAGGTTAAATTCTGATGATGAATTAAGGAGCTATGAAAGTTGTTGTGTTTTAAGATTAATTTCAAGCATAGCAAAGCTCTTTTAAGACTTAAACACAGTGTAAAGTATGACTTTTTAGTCTGTGCCAAATCAAGACAGCATTTTAGAGTTTTGAAATCAACGTTTTCTTTTAACGTACCTTATTTAGACAAAGTACTACGTTTGCAAGGCTACGGTTGCCTAGCAGAAAGTGCATGAAGGGGTGATGACTTCCTTAGCACTGCCAAATGAACCACTTTCTGAAAAGAGACATCAGAGCAGTCCTCGCTTTTTCAGATCAACCCTTCTCCCTTTTTTCCTTGAATTGCCTATGGCAGAAGCCAGTCTGCAGCTACCACAGTGTACTTGGATGGAAGGCCAAAAATCAGGAGTATTTCTAGACAGTACCTGTCACAATCGAAGGCTGCGATAAAAAGCAGCACATTCACTTCTTCCGTACTCGAGGTGAAGGAAATCTTTCCATGCTTCCCCAGTGCAAGGAGTGAAAATTCTCTTCATAAAAAATGGTTTAGGTTGCTATTAAAGTAAATGAAAACACTTATTCTACCGGTCATTCTTTCCTGTTTGTACCATTTTTCAGTAGAAGGCAGCTATGTGCTTCCAAGAGTCGGCAGCAGTAGCTTATGGTGTTGCTTGTTTGAGCCCTGAAGGACCTCATTTTAAAACCTGGCTCAAATTCAGAACTTGGTGACTCTCTCAGCCTAGACTTAATGGAACATTGTCCCCATCTGAAAACCACCAGATCTGCTCAGGTGTGGTTTGCTGTTGTGATAGTGGTGTGTGCTGCAGTGCAAGGCCCAACTCTGTGAGGGTCCCTAGTACTGCAAGAGCAGAGGGTGTTGGGGTCAGAGTGATGGGAATTAATAATGCTGTGCGTTGAGGTTTTACTACTGGAATATTTAAAAGTATTGGGAGAGGGCAAGTCTGTACAGAATGCTTCATTCTTTGCCTGACTCTAGACAAATTTACCTTTGTAAGTAATGGTTTCAGCATAAAATGCATAAACACAAGTGGAAACTGAAATTCCTTCTGTCTGCAGGGCATTAAACATCTCCTTACATTCAAGATGAGGGAGTCTCTCTCTCTCAGGCTCTGTAGCCCAGTGCTGATGAGTTAAATGTTCACTGACAGGTGCCACAACAGCATTTAATTGGTGTGATCCAGCAAATCACCTGTGCATAATATGCAGCTCGCTGTTATTACCCAAGGGGAAACAACAAAGTAATTCAGAGGGTACCTTCATGCTGCAGTGTGGGCAGGTTCCCTATTAACAGGTACGGTTCCACAGCACACTGAGGCAGATGCAGCCTCGAGAAGCAAAACTGGACTTCAAATGCACCTGCACGGGGAGAGCTACCTGCAAGCACCCAACAGCACACGAAAGCAAGGTTTAATTTCAAACCTAATTCCACTTCTGGGCCACTGCAAAACCTCTGGTTTCTGGAGTCCAATGGATTGTAGGATTTGAGGCAGCATGGTTTTACTAGAAGCAGGTCTTTTCAGACAAATTAATCAATTTCTTTGACTGGGTGACCAGAGAGTTTGGACAAAGGGAGAGTGGTGTACTTATATTTCAGTAAAGCCTTTGACACCGCACAGGCAACTTATAAATAAATTGAGCACCCTATGAATGGACCCTAAATTGACTGACTGGATTAGAAATTGGTTGAGTGGGAGAGAACAATGAGCTCACTTTGAGGAGAAGGATGTTACCAGTGGTGTGCCATAGGGATCTGTCCTTGGTCCAATTCTTTTAAACATTTTTGTTAGTGAAATTGGAGAAGGGCTGTCGGGTAAAGTTTGCCTCTTTGCAGATGATATCAAAATCTGCAATAGACTAGAGACCCAAGAGGGAGTATATAACCTGAGGAAGGATCTTAGCTAAGCTTGAAGAATGGTCAAGAATTTGTGAGCTGGGATTTAATGTAAAAAAATGCAGGATCATGTATTTAGGCTGCAAAATCCAAGGGAGCGGTACAGTGTAGGGGTGAAATACTTCCATCCACGAAAGAAGAACAAGAACTGGGCATGATTGTTTCTGATAATCTTAAGGTGGCTAAACAGGTAGAAACTGTGAAAGTCAGAAGGATGCTTGGGTGCATAGGGAGAGGAATGGCCAGCAGGAAGGAGGTGATAGTGCCTCTGTATAAGTCTTTGGTGCGACCTCGTTGGGAGTATAGTGTGCAATTCTGGAGACCGCACCTTCAAAAGGATGTAAACTAGGCTGGAGTCAGTGCAGAGGGTGGCTACTAAAATGATCAGTGGGCTTCATCATAAGACATGGGGACAGACTTAAAGATCTCAATATTTATACTTTGGAGGAAAGGTGGGGAAAAAAGAGATGATAGAGACATTTAAATACCTTTGTGGCATAAACGCACAGGAGAGCCTCTTTCAATTGAAAGAAAACTCTGCAACAAGGGGGCATAGAATGAAGGCGAAAGGGGGTAGACAGGAGTAATATGTGAAAATATTTATTTACGAAAAAAGTGGTGGATCCATGGAATAATCTCCCAGTGGAGATAGTAGAGATGAGGACAGTATCTGAATCCAAGAAAGCATGCGACAAACGCAGAGGATCTCTGAAGGGGGAAAAAAAAAAGGACTGTCATAATTGGTGTGAAAGGACAGACGGAATAGGCTGTGGTCTTTTTCTGCCATCATGTTTCTATGTTTATTTCTTTCCAAAAATGGTTTTAAAAATTGAGCATGAAATGGGAAACCAGAGCGTTCCCACCCTACCCCCCTTCTTGAGTGGTCACAGCTGATTAAACGTTCAAGCTAATTCTGGCTCTCTTCACAAACCTAACACCCTCCTTTAGAAGCAATTACTTACACAGGTCACTCTTTCTCATAACTTTTCATATTATAATCTTCAGCTATCACAGTCATCTCCTTAATATTTAGAAAGGCTATCTGCTATAGATACAATTTAAAAAACAACGACTGAATTAACAAATCATGTGGAAGTGAGCAAGTCTGAATGAGCAGTCACGGCAAACCAGGATGATTTAAAAAAAAAAAGCAGCTCATTTTGTCTCATCTACAAGAGACCATCTCGCTATCTGTAAGATTTTCTGGAGATCTAGAACTGTTTTATTCATATTTATTTTGAGAGAATTTGTTGGGGGAAGCCTCTTGTACCGCTTTAGAGAGAATATTAGGAAGGAGTGGCTCAGTGGCTGGGACAGGTTACCTCAGGCCAGAAGGCCAGGGGTTCAATTCCCACATGGGGACAAGCAACTTCAGGCCGGAGGGACTGGGGTCTCTAGTCCCATGGTCACTCCTTGTGGCCTTGGGCAAGCCACTTAACCCTCCATTGCCTCAGGTACACTTAAATTGTGAGCCCTTCGTGGACAAGGGAATAAAAAGTACCTGTTAGTATACATGTAAACTGCACTGATTCTAAAGAGCGTGTTATAAAAAAAAAATATATTACATGGCACAGTGCATCTATTGATTTAGTTTTCAGTCATGGGCCCCACACTAAAATACCTCTGTGGTGCCTTGTACAGGCAGCAATGCCAGCATCCTTAACGTGTGCACAAGAAACATGAAAAGAGAATTCTTCAAACCAAAAGAACTTTATTAACAGCATGAGATGGACATTCTTCTTACACAGCTACTGCAGCCTCGGGTCCACAACACCAGCGTGCATCATGGTCTCTCTTCCCCCATCACTGTATTGGGGCTCCCAGCTTATATTTCATGTTGCTCCCCAGCACCCAAGTAGGCATTCTGCTCTCCATGCCATATCTTTGTTGCAGGAAGTCCAAGGTGGCATCCTCTATTCCAATCTAGTGTAACAGGAGTAGTGGGGGTCCCTTGATTTCCTTCTATATTCTAAACAGTAGAAAATCCACAAGGATTATCCACGTTTTATGAGAAAAATAACAAACACAACTCAAGTAAATATAAATAACGTGCACGGGACACTTTAAAACTTTCAGATTTAATTACACATAAATAAATATTTACATTAATTTTAACAGTTCATATTTTTGTGCTGCTTGTAGAACCTTGGATTTTCTACATTTTAAAAGACCAAGGGGGCTTGGGTGCCGCTAAACAGGTCCTTAACCTGGGTTACCAGTTAAACAAATGCAAAACCTAACTTTCTTTTGAAAGGCTTTGGATAGCATGAGATGTTCAGAGACCTGCCCTTACGCAAGATCCATTTTTTTTTCTGTCCTCTGCATTGGAAAGACATCTCAGAAAGTCCCAGTCAATTCCATTGGATTTGTATAATAGATTTGTCTTTTAAAAACTGTAAACACTATGAAACGTGCTTGATCGAAGACAGCGTGAGCAGCTACTCCGTCTCCTCCTTGGACGGGGAACTTTAAAAGCTGTTGTCCTTATTTCCTGGGCTTGCTGTTTCCTCCCAGGTTTAATTTAAACCATCCCCCCTCCATCTGTTTCTAATTTTGCTTTAAATAAAGAGAGACATAAAGAATTTTGTTTATATATCGTTTCCATAGATCTTGTTCATGGCAGACGCTTCTCTTTGTAAAGAGCATTTTGCGCATGGCGGTGGGTGAAATCCACGTCCTGTGCTAACCCTTGCTTGTGCCCTTCTTGCTCCATTGTAGGTCCTTTCCAGTTGAGTGTGTCCTTGTTCGAATCTGTTTCAGTTGCGTCTTGTGTTTAAATCTGTACACTCGTGGGCCTTTTGTGCCTTTTCAAGGTATGTGCCTTTTAAAGTTCACATTTCGTTTCACCTTTTTCATTTGTAATTTTCTTTTTAATAATTTGCCCCATGTTTGTGGTAGTCTCCTGTTAGACTGGAAGATCTGATTTATTTCCCCCTCCCCTTCTACTTTTTAGCTGCTCCTGAGGTGGAGGGGAGGGGTTATTTTCGATGCTTCACATCCTTCTCGGAAGATTTGGAGTCTCCAGCCGCATGGCCATTGCCTGTGCTGCTCATGAACATTTTATCCACCCCCTTCAGCGACTCCACCAGGTAGTTCTGGAAGGCTGTGAGTGCTGCGCAGAGGGCTGGTCCCCCAAAACCATGTGTGATCAAGCTAAAGTGAGTGAGGCAGCTCTGCACCCCAGGCTCCAGGATTAGTGATGGACGGCTGTTCCCCAATGGGGAACGATCCTGAGCCAGTAGGTCTGCAAACTCTTTGCAAATTTGCCTAAGGAGGTAGGAGGAGAAAAGGAGAGAGAATGAGAAGGCTACACTCAGTACTTCCCTCGACTCCATCTCTGTTACCTAACCTGTAGCCTAAAGCCCTTTACTGTCTTCACATCTCCCTGCAGATGTTCCACGAGTCTCCTTTAGACTGTACCCTCCCACCCATCTTGCTGTTACCCCAACTATCCTCGCCTACCACAGGCCTTAGTCTGCTGAGTTTGATTTACTGTGGCAGCTTTCCTTTGAGACATTAAAGCAGCTTACAAAGTATTAAAAAGACAGAGAAAAAACCCTGCCATTCCATTCAGTCATTTCTTCTCGTCCTCCCCCTATCCTATTGTACATACGTGCATGGTGTCTAACTTAGCATGCTGCAAGGACACATGGAATGACTGCACAGTTCTCCTAGCTTTCTTTATCAGTAATTACTCCTTCTATGGCAATGGCTACCATATCCACTGCAGTGTAAGCACAGCATCATGGGATACATGGGGCATATATGGAGAATCTTTTGAAAGCTCTTCCACAATCTCCTTAATATTTGTAATATGTTTAACTGTCCACTAGTCAATGAGATAGCAGGTAGAGATAATGGATTAGGGGGCTTTAATATTAATAATATTAACACATCACAAAATAGACACGATTTAACAAGTAGAAAAAGAACTTGGAATCCAAAACATGATTTTTGGGGATTCTAAGGAGTTCGTTGCATAACGAAAAGTCTGCTGTATGCAAACAGTGTTCAGGGGATGGATACAGAAGTGAACCATGCAGATATAGTAAAGAATTTATAATTCATGCAATAGAAAATGTGTTATAGGAACATTCTGGAAGAACATGACTTTAAATGAGAGGCGTGGGAAGAAGTGCGGAAGATCCTTGAGAGAAGATGTGGTCAGAAGAAAATGAGATTTTTCAGTAATGTCTGGAGGGGGGCAAGTTAGCTATTCTGATACTGGAGGGCAAGAGAGTGATAAAAGCAGGAAGCAGTCTGGTGCAATGCTATTTTAAAAAATGGTCAGAATCTGGAAACATGGACCAAACACCACACTAGAGCTGCCAACTTTCATGTCAAGGATGGTAAAGGGGATCTGCTCATAATGAGTTCACTTTCTTGGAAAAACTAACTTGGAATCTTCTGATAAGTGTATGATGAAGCTGAATTTGTTTGAGACTCTCTCTGGTATGGCAGTCTCTTCCTACTCACTTGGTAGCCAGCAGCATGTTTTTCCTAGCGTGGAGCTCTGTGGGGTCGGAGTGCTGACGGCACAGGTAATCCGCTGCCGCCTTTGCAGGGAATTCCGTCTCACATACATAACCAAAGTCCCGGGCGAGATGAATGGCTTCCCCTGGAGGAGAGACAAAGAAAAGCTCAGTCTGCATCCCACAGGCTGAAGGAGGGCCCGAACAATGGCAACACACGTCCGTATTCTCTAGGCCTTTGGCAAAGTTCCATCATCCCATCTTGCAGAAAAGTGAAATCCAAGCACACATTCTCACTATAGTAATTCTGTTGTGCAAATAGATGATAATTTAGCCTGCAAAAAATGTCTTGTACTTAATAGTAATTTGTTGAAAAGACTATCAAATTTTGATTTAAAAGTCACCCACATGTTCCTTCTTATCCCCCTTCACCAGCCCTCCTGCCCCAAGAAAAAAGGAAGATGTGGATTCTCTCAAATGCTGCACTGCTTTTGCTGTTTGGACAGCATGTTGTGGGTACTTTACTAAAACCTGGCCATTTTATGGGGACTGAGGAGAGCCATTTCTGTTAACGTTGCATAGTTCCTGCAAAACCAATAAACTGTTTATCAGTAAGTAGCAAATACAGCACCAATTGTTGGGATTATAGCGTATGTGTGTGTTTTGGGGAGGGGGATACAGTTACTTTACATCCCTGCCCGTGGCTGAAGATACAATAGGAAGACATGATACTGTCTGTTTCACATCCCTGCAACCAGAAGGAGAGAGAATGACTTATTTAAAAACCAAGGGGTCGTTTATCAAATCTATCCTCTAATGAGGAAATGGGGGAAGGTCTCTTCTTCCCCACATTGAACAGCGTAAGCTGAAGTGCCTAAGGGTCTTGCGGGAAGCATCCATCACGGCACAGCAGTGCCCACCTATTGATGAATCGATTGGTCTGCAGGCACCCCGTGGAAATAATCCGAGCTGATAGGAATTGATTGCCCTGCATACCCTAACCCCACTTCAGACAGACACAACTCATTTGGTTTCCTCCTGCTGTTTCTCCATATTAAATCATCCATCCTGGTGGCATTAGCCCAGTTCCAAGAATCATCCCACCCTCTAGTGTTCCCGGGAATTCTGATGCGGGCACGGTGGCAGGGCTTTCTTTTGGAATGCAGGATCCTTGGTAAATAAGATTCCTCAGTTAGTGGAGATGTCTAAATAGATGGCAAAGAGGACTATGCCTCCATCTGTTAGGGCTGTGAATGTTGCCTCGGCAGCATTCCCAATTTTGGCCAACAGAGGGAGTGGGAAACCTGAGCCTGGAATCAAGTTCCCTCTGCAAAATGGTGGACTACAGTGTCACTGAGCCAACCCAGCAGAACATCATCAAACAAGGATACAAGTGCACACTATAACCTATAATGATGCTATTCTTGCTCCCTGCCAGGAAATGAGTCTGAGGTACAAGATGGAAGCACGGGGAGGGTAAGGAGGCTTTCTTACGGTGTTCAGGGATAAATATATAGCCCGTGAGTAAAGAAGCTACACTGAGAGAGAGGTTTCTACTCATCACCTGTGAACAGAACCAGCAGCCTTTTGTGGGATTCATTTGCTATTTGAAACTAAAAGAATCCATGGAATTGTGCTATAGTCCGCTCCACGCCTTGGCATCAGCAGCCAAGATAGCAAAAGGGTAACACGCACCATTCTGGAATGATGTACGGATGTTTCCCGTAAAGTAGCCTGGCTGCCGAGTCAGTCCACATTAATAAATATAAACAAGAAATCCCAATAAATGTAAGATAAACCTATTAAGTTAGTCCAATAAAAAGGTGTAATTTTTTTGTTTTCAATAACCTTTAATTCCTGCTATTAGGATTTACCAAAAAGAACTCTGCGATACAACTTCAGTTTGCTTCTGTGCTGACTGTAGCTGCTTTGTTTGCGATTCTGTTCTAGTCTTCAATTTCTATGCTGCTTTTTCCCAAAGGACCAAAAGTAGCATACATAAAATTCAAAAATACAATACAATATAAAACCCAGATTAAACATATAGTCAAATACAATGCATCTAATGTTGCAGAGTAGTGGAGAAGTAGCCTAGTGGTTACAGCAACAGTCTAGCACCCAGGAGATCTGGGTTCAATTCCCACTGGCACTCCTTGTGACCTTGGGCAAGTCACTTTGCCCTGCATTGCCTTGGAAGAAAAGGTCTGGCAAGCTACTTTGTCATATCTTGCCAAGAAAACCCAGGGGCTGCTGGGTCATCAGGAGCCAGCATTGACTTGACAGCACTTTAAAAAAATGCATTGTAGAAGTTGTGATGGCTTTTATTGGACCATCTTAAAAAACTTATCCAAAGATGATCTACATATGCTTTCCTGACCAGTCGAGTTCTTTCCAGAATTAAAATTACTGGAAGACCTCTCATGAAACAGAGCATAAGAATTGCCATACCGTGGCAGATCAAAGGAAATGGGATTTAGTTCACACCTTTTCTCAGAAGTTCAAGGGTTACATCAAGCACAATGGGTAGTTTTGTATCCCTAGGAGTCTTACAATATAAATTTATACCCGAGGCAAGGAGCCTCAGATGGATTCTAATCCTAGTTTTCCTGTCACTGCTCTTACTATTAGGCTACTCCACTCAGCAATCCAGATCCTCACAGCTCCCTCCCAGGCTTTCTGAAGTCTGCTGGCTAGTAACTGTTTATGGACTTCTCCTCTACAAATTTGTCCAACCCCCTTGTAAGCTCAGCTAGATACTTTGGACGTATCCTCTATCAACAAAGTCCATGGTTTGATTGTTCATTGAAAGGCACATTTTAAAAAGGCAGTTTGAGCCATCTGGGACGTCCAAGTCAAAACGTCTGAAATTCCAGGGAAGAAGCGATAAAGAGAGTGGGCACATGTAAATACATTCCTAAATTGGCCCATCTCCGCCTCGAAAGACAAGCATCTCAATCACATTGGAAGAAACAGAGACACGCAGAATAAAGCTGCAGATATATGCAGGGGAATAGGCGATGTTCAGAATGTGTATATACAAAGTATGGACAGGCATATTCGTGTCCGCCAGCATTTCAGAATGTGTAAGTGCGTATGGCACCGTACACCTATCCAGCACGCCATTTTGCAAGTGGAGATGTGCAATGCCGTACCAGTAAATAAAAAGGCCTTGCTATTTACCTGCAGTGTTTTTTGAGGCAGAGAAAATTATTCGGGGATTGAGGGACATCCCCATCGTATTCCTACTGTTGACAGCTGGCCGGACATGAGCACTTTTTAAATGCCTATTTGTGCCAAGTGGTAGGTATAGCTGTGAATGTATCTGCTGCCGGGTTTAAACATGCCGGTGCTATTCTGAAACTGGATCTTTGTACTGACGCCCCCCATGCAAAATGGATGTGATTGCGTTGGATGTGTAAATTTGGGCCTTTTTAAAATAGCTCTTGGAACATGGATTTGATTTGCATATCTAACTGGATGTTTTTAAACATGTAAATCATGAAAAGAGCTTGTAAAATGACCCCCTAACTGAAAAAAAGAAAAAAACACACTTCAGTTTGCTATAAATCTAACACATGCTAGTTTCATGGAGGGTCCTCTACTGCCAGTACAGTTTGCAAGAGTCAGTAACCGTTCCCTGTTCACCTGCTATTATAGATCCTCTATGATGCCCTCCCGGTTGCGTCTTCTCCAGGCTGAAGAGGTGTGATCTGATGAGTTTTTCTTCATAGGAGAGCGGTTCTGTCCCCTTTATCATTGTTGTTGCCCTTCTCTGTATCTTTTCCAATTCTAATCTTTTTTTGAGAAGGACACAATAGTGAAGATAGTGGTTGCACTGCGGATTGATAAAGGCATCGTAATAGTCTTCATTTTCTTCTCCATCCCTTTCTGAACAATTCCTAACAGTCTATGTGCCTATTTTGACTCCTGCCACAATGTTTCCAAGATCGTTTTCCAGCACTGTATAAGTGGAGTTAGGTTTGCTTTCCGATGTGCATCATTTTGCACTTGTCCACATTAGGGCAGAGAATAAAAGCAGAGAAAAAATCAGATGGGGTATGTCCAGGCTCAAAATGCCCCAGGGCAAAGCAGGACATTCTTCTTTCTCCCACTCTCTCTTTCCGCATCCTTCTCCCGCTTCATAATAAAACGTAACTTCCTCGCAGAGGCTGAGGACATCTTGCAGTGCCACAGCAGGAGAGAGCGTGCTTTAAAAACACATGGTTCAGGTCTTTAATAGACTACAAACTGCCAGAGCCAGTTTTAACAAATCACATGCATTTTTGTTTCTTTAAATCAGCTGTACATGGACTGTACCAACCATCCTGTCTTTCTCAGCAACCTCAAGTTAATGAAGCGACTAATTTAATTTGTCGTCAACAATAGGGATGACTCCCTATTCAAACTGCAGGCAGCTGCCACAAACTCAGGAGTCCACGCTGGGGCAGGAAGGGGCTTCTCACTCATTCTTTTCTACAGGGGTGCCCTAGGTACGATAGGATCAACTCCACGACAGGGCCAATGCAAGGGTAATAGGCACCCCACCTCCCCTCATGGCACCCACCGCCCCTCCTGAAGATTGCTGAATCGAGTTATCAAATTATCACTCCAGCACCACCTGCCTGGAATGATCCTGTAAAAGCACAGACTTGGACTACTTCCATTATTTGAAAATGGGTCAGACCAAGATCCTCAAACCCAGTATCCTGTTTCCAATAGTGGCTCATCCAGGTCACAAGTACTTGTCAGGTACCCAAAAAGGTACACAGATTCCACAATGCTTTTCCCAGGGCAAACATTGGATTTCCTGGCTCCTCCTTAATAATGGTTTATGGACCTTTCCTCCAGGAACTTGTCTAAACCTATTTTAAACCCAGATACACTAACAGCTTTTACTACATCTTACAGTAACAAATTCCATAGTTTGATTCTGCATTGAGTGAAAAAATATTTTCTCTTCTTAGTCTTAAGTGGGTTACATTATAGCTACATTGCATGTCCCCTAGTCTTTCTACTTTTTGATGACCTAAACAACCAATCTACATTTACCCATTCTACTCCATTCATTAATTTATAGACCTCTATCATATCTCCTCTCAGCCGTCTCTTTTCCAGGTTGAAGAGCTGTAACCTTTTAAGCCTTTCTCATTGTGTAGCCTTCCATCCCCTTTACCATTTTGGTGGCTCTTCTCTGTACCTTTTCTAATTCTGCTATATCCTTTTTAAGATATGGTGACCAGAATAGCACACAATATTCAAGGTTCGGTTGCACCATGGAACGATACAGATGCGTTGTAATATTCTTGTAATATTCTCCATTACTTTCCTTATCATTCCTAGCATTTTATTTGCTTTTTTTTGGCTGCCACAGCACAGTGGGAAGAGTGTATCAATGTATTATCCACGATGATGTGAGATAGGAGGCAGGGATGATAGGGATAGGAGGCAGTGTACTATTGTGGATCAGGAACTGGTTAAAAGATAGAAAGCAGAGGGTAGGGCTAAATGGCCAATTTTCCCAATGGAGAAAGGTGAATAGTGGTGTACCCCAGGGATCTGTGCTGGGTCCGCTGCTTTTTGACATATTCATAAATGACCTGAAAAGTGAACATAAGAACATAAGATATGCCATACTGGGTCAGACCAAGGTCCATCAAGCCAAGCATTCTGTTTCCAACAGTGGCCAATCTAGGTCATATGTACCTAGCAGTTTCCCCAAGGGACACAGGTTCCACAATGCTTGTATTGGTTCAAGCATTGATATCCTGGGTCCCTTCTTAATAATGGTTTATGGACTTTTCCTCCAGGAACTTGTCCAAACCTTTTTTAAACCCAGCTACACTAACAGCCTTTACTACATCCTCTGGTAACAAATTCCAGAGTTTGATTACACGTTGAGTGAAAAAATATTTTCTTTTATTAGTCTTAAATAGTTTACCCTGTAGCTTCATTGCATGTCCCCTAGTCTTTCTATATACTGATGTAAACAATCGATCTACGTTTACCCGTTCCTCTCCGTTCATTAATTTATAGACTTCTATCATATCTCCCCTCAGCCATCTCTTTTCCAGGTTAAATAGCCCTAACCTTTTTAGCCTTTCTTCATAGGAGTATCCTTCCATCCCCTTTACCATTTTGGTGGCTCTTCTCTGAACCTTTTCTAAAATCGCTATATCCTTTTTAAGATACAGCGACCAGAATTGCACACAATATTCAAGGTGCGGTCTCACCATGGAACGATATAGAGGCATTATAATATCTTTTGTTTTATTTTCCATTCCTTTCCTTATCATACCTAGCATTCTATTTGCTCTCTTGGCCGCCGCTGCACACTGGGCCGAGGGTTTTGACATGGTATCCACAATGACGCCTAAATCTTTTTCCTGGGTGGTGCTTCCTAATGTAGAACCTTGCATCGTGTAACCATAGTTTGGGTTGTTCTTCCCTAGGTGCATAACCTTGCACTTGTCCACATTAAATTTCATCTGCCATTTTGATGCCCAGTCTTCCAATTTATCAAGATCCTCTTGCATTTTTCCACAATCCTCTTGGGTTTTAACAACTTTAAATAGTTTTGTCTCTACGTCACCTACGGGACTCTACGTCACCTTCACTCCTTGCTTGATCCAGGCGACTTCTGGACTATATACCAGGCATTAATCTTACTGCACTTCGATTATGCTAATGCCATTCTTCAAGGCCTCCCACAGTCTACCTTAAACCCTTTACAACTTGCCATGAACACCGCTGCCAGAGTCCTCTACGGAGCATCAAGGAGAGACCACGTAACACCTATTTTAAAGCAGCTCCACTGGCTCCCCATACATGGAAGACTGTTGTTCAAGACCTTGTTACTCACCTTCAAGGCCATCAAAGGCATCACCTCCTCCTCATTAATAGACTTCATTCAGACTGTTCCACCCAACAGATCTAGAAGAACCACATCTACAAACGCTCTAATAATCCCCAAGGCAGCAACAAGATGCACACTAGCAACATCTAACAGGGCTTTCAGCTTCTATGCCCCAAAATGCTGGAACACCTTGCCACCGGAGATTCGTGCCGTCAACGATCTAACTCTATTCAGAAAGGCACTCAAATTCCACCTATATTCCCCCACTACTACCAGGTCAACCAGATAACGACCTAACCACACCTCCTCCAATTCAACCACCTGTACCACAGGACCCTATTCACACCCAGAGCATAAAGCATACTATATATATGTAAGTACTATACTATATATATGTAAATAGTTCAGTTAACAATTCCCTATGTTATCCAAGTTGTCGTACCTGTTCTCTGTAAAACCAAACATTATTTTGTTCTGGTCTTTGTGTTTTATGTAAACCGCGCTGATGCTAAATAGTGCGGTATATAAGAGCTTGTAATAAATAATAAATAAATAATTTTGTGTCATCTGCAAATTTGATAACCTCACTCGTTATTCCACTTTCTAGGTCATTTATGAATATGTCAAAAAGCAGCGGACCCAGAACAGATCTCCGGGGTACACCACTATTCACCTTTCTCCATTGGGAAAATTGGCCATTTATCCCTACCCACTGCTTTCTATCTTTTAACCAGTTCCTGATCCACAATAGTACACTGCCTCCTATCCCATGACTGTTTAGTTTTGCCAAAAGTCTCTCATGAGGGACCTTGTCAAAGGCTTTCTGAAAGTCCAGATACACAATATCAACTGACTCACCTTTGTCCACCTGATTATTCACTCCTTCAACAAAACATAACAGATTAGTAAGACAAGATCTTCCTTGTCTAAAGCCATGTTGGCTGTCTCCCATTAAGTCATGACTATCTACATGCTGAGTAATTTTATTCTTTATGATGGTTTCTACCATTTTTCCCGGTACTGATGTCAGGCTCACCGGTCTGTAGTTTCCCGGATCACCCCTGGAACCTTTTTAAAAATTGGTGTTACATTGGCGATCCTCCAATCTTCAGGTATTAGAGATGATTTTAATGATGGTTCACAGATTACTAATAGCAGGTCTGCAATCTCGTATTTCAGTTCTTTCAACACCCTTGGATGTATACCATCCGGCCCAGGTGATTTGCTACTCTTCAGTTTATCTAATAGTTGTAATACATCTTCCCGATGTATCGATATTTCCTTCAATTCTTTCGCACATTTAAATACCACTTCAGTCATGGGTAACATCCCTACATCTTCCTCAGTAAAGACCGAAGCAAAGAATTCATTCAGTCTCTCCGCTATCGCCTTGTCGCCTCTTAGTGCTCCTTTAACCCCTTTATCATCTAATGGACCAACTGACTCTCTCACAGGTTTTTTGCTACAAATGTACTTGAAAAGGTCTTTACTTTGCGTTTTTGCATCCGCAGCAAGCTTCTTCTCAAATTCTCCCTTTGCCTGCCTTATCAATGCCTTGCATTTGACTTGCCAGTGCTTGTGCTGTTTCCAGGTTTCGTCGTTTGGCTCTTTTTTCCATTTCCTGAAAGATGCTTTTTTGGCAACAACAGCCTCTCTGACCTCACCTTTAAACCATGCTGGCAGTTTTTTGGACTTCCTTCCACTTTTCTTAAAGCGTGGAATACAGCTGGTCTGGGCTTCCAAGATAGTATTTTTCAACAACACCCAAGCTTGATGTACGTCTTTAACCTTTGCAACTGCTCTTTTTAGTTTTTTCTTAACTGTTTTCCTCATTTTATCATAGTCTCCCTTTCCAAAGTTAAAAGGTCGTACTGTGGATTTCCTTACTATCCCTCCTCCACTAATTAAATCAAAGGCGATCATGCTATGATCACAATTGCCAAGTGGCCCCAACACCCTTATCTCTTGCACTAGATCTCGTGTTCCACTAAGGACTAGGTCTAATATGGCTTCCCCTCTGGTCGGTTCATGAACCAGCTGCTCCAAGAAGCAATCATTTATTTCATCTAGGAACTTTATCTCCCTAGCATGTCCTGCCGTGACACTGACCCAGTTGATACCGGGGTAGTTGAAATCACCCATTATTATTACTGCACTGTAACTTTTGTTAGCTTCCTTGATTTCTTTGAGCATTTCATCATCCATTTGGTCATTCTGGCCAGGCGCTCGATAGTACAACCCCACTGACATTGCCTTCCCCCTTTTACATGGAATTTCAATCCATATAGATTCTACAGCAAATTTTGTTTCCTGCAAAACTTTAATCCTTTCTGACTCAATGCCCTCTCTAACATAGAGAGCAACCCCTCCACCAATTTGATCAGCTCTATCATTACGGTATAGTTTGTACCCAGGTATCACAGTGTCCCACTAGTTGTCCTCCTTCCACCATGTCTCTGATATTCCAATCATATCTAACCTTTCATTTAGTGCTATATATTCTAACTCTCCCATCTTATTTTTTAGACTTCTAGCATTTGCATACAAGCATTTTAGAGAATGTATTTTATTCATATTAATTTGGCTATTGTTAGACATGGGTAATTTAGGATCTTTAAGCTCTGTCTGCTCCATACTTGAGGGCATTTGGGCTACTTTACTCTTTTGTGGCATCTCTCTGCTTTTGGTAGTATCCTTCAAAGATACATTCTTCCGAACCATCTGCTCTTGGGTGACTGTCGGCTTTCCCCTAATATCTAGTTTAAAAGCTGCTCTATCTCCTTTTTAAAGGTTAATGCCAGCAGCCTGGTTCCATCCCGGTAAAGGTGAAGCCCATCCCTTCGGAAGAGCCCCTCCTTTCCCCAGAATGTTCCCCAGTTCCTAACAAATCCAAAACCCTCATCTCTGCACCACTGTCTCATCCACGCATTGAGACTCCAGAGCCCTGCCTGCCTTTTGGGTCCTGCGCGTGGAACAGGAAGCATTTCGGAGAACGCTACCCTGGAAGTTCTGGATTTCAACTTCCTACCTAAAAGCCTAAATTTAGCCTCCAGAACCTCCCTACCACATTTTCCTATGTCATTGGTACCGACATGTACCAAGACAGCAGACTCCTCCCCAGCACTATCTAAGACCTTATCTAGGTGGCGTGTGAGGTCCGCTACCTTCGCACCAGGCAGGCATATTACCAGGCGATCCTCACGTCCACCAGCCACCCAGCTATCTACATGCCTAATGATCGAATCACCAACTATAACGGCTGTCCTAACCCTTCCCTCATGGGCACATGGCCCTGGAGAAACTTCCTCGGTGCGAGAGGGTTTTACATCACCTGGAGGACAGGTCCTAGTTACAGGATCACTTCCTGTCACACCAGGGTGATGCTCTCCTGTCACGTGACCTCTCTCCTCCATGGCAACAGGGATGCTGCCAGACTGGAGGTGGGACTTCAGGACTATATCCCTGTAGGTCTCGTCTATGTACCTCTCTGTCTGTCTTATGCTTTCCAAGTCTGCTAAGTCCAAGTGGAATAACGAGTGAGGTTATCAAATTTACAGATGACACAAAACTATTTAAAGTTGTTAAAACCCATGAGGATTGTGGAAAATTGCAAGAGGATCTTGATAAATTGGAAGACTGGGCATCAAAATGGCAGATGAAATTTAATGTGGACAAGTGCAAGGTTATGCACCTAGGGAAGAACAACCCAAACTATGGTTACACGATGCAAGGTTCCACGTTAGGAACTACCACCCAGGAAAACGATTTAGGCGTCATTGTGGATACCATGTTAAAACCCTCGGCCCAGTGTGCAGCAGCGGCCAAGAGAGCAAATAGAATGCTAGGTATGATAAGGAAAGGAATGGAAAATAAAACAAAAGATATTATAATGCCTCTATATCGTTCCATGGTGAGACCGCACCTTGAATATTGTGTGCAATTCTGGTCGCCGTATCTTAAAAAGGATATAGCGATTTTAGAAAAGGTTCAGAGAAGAGCCACCAAAATGGTAAAGGGGATGGAAGGATACTCCTATGAAGAAAGGCTAAAAAGGTTAGGGCTCTTTAACCTGGAAAAGAGACGGCTGAGGGGAGATATGATAGAAGTCTATAAATTAATGAACGGAGTGGAACGGGTAAACGTAGATCTATTGTTTACCTTATCAGAATATGGAAAGACTAGGGGACATGCAATGAAGCTAAAGGGTAAACTATTTAAGACTAATAAAAGAAAATATTTTTTCACTCAACGTGTAATCAAACTCTGGAATTTGTTACCGGAGGATGTAGTAAAGGCTGTTAGTGTAGCTGGGTTTAAAAAAGGTTTGGACAAGTTCCTGGAGGAAAGGTTCATAAACCATTATTTAGAAGGGACCCAGGATATCAATGCTTGAACCAATACAAGCATTGTGGAACCTGTGTCCCTTGGGGAAACTGCTAAGTACATATGACCTAGATTGGCCACTGTTGGAAACAGAATACTGGGCTTGATGGACCTTGGTCTGACCCAGTATGGCATATCTTATGTTCTTATGTCTAAATCCTTCTTCTGGGGGGTGGTACCTAATGTGTAACCTTGCATCATGTAACCATAGTTTGGGTTGTTCTTTCCTAGATGCATAAAACTGCACTTGTCCACTTCTGCCATTTGGACATCCAGTTTTCCAACTTATCAAGGTCCTCTTGCAATTTTTCACAATCCTCTTGGGTTTTAACAGTGTTGAATAATTTGGTGTCATCTGCAAATTTGATCACCTCACTCGTTATTTACAGGTCATTTATAAATACGTTAAAAAACAGCGGGTCCAGCACAGATCCCTGGAGTACTCCACTATTTGCCACTGAGAAAATTGGGTATTTAGCCCTACTCTCTGCTTTCTATCTTTTAACCAGTTCCTAATCCACAATAGTACACTGCCTCCTATCCCATGATCTTTTACTTTTGCCAAGAGTCTCACACGAGGGACCTTGTCAAAGGCTTTCGGAAAATCCAGATACACTATATCAACCGGCTCACCTTTGCCTACATGTTTATTCACACCTTCAAAAAAATATAAGATTAGTAAGACAAGACCTTCCTAAGCTAATGGTTTCTACCATTTTGCCTGGTACTGATGTCGGCCTCACAGGTCTGTAGTTTCCCGGATCACCCCTTGAACCTTTTTAAAAATTGGCATTACATTGACCATTCTCCAATCTTAAGATACTACAGATGATTTTAATGATAGTTCACGGATTACTAATAGTAGGTCTGAAATCTATTTCAGTTCTTTCGGCACCCTTGGATGTACACAATTCGGTCCAGGTGATTTGCTACTCTTTAGTTTTATCAAATAATTGTAATACATTTTCCTGGTTTATTGAAATTTGTTTCAATTCTTCTGATCTATCACCTTTAAACCCCATTTCAGGCATGGGTAACTTCCCTACATCTTCTTCTGTAAAGACTGAAGCAAAGAATCAATTCAGTCTCTCTGCTATGGTCTTGTCCTCCCTTAGAGTCCCATTTATCCCTCTATCATATAATGATACAACTGACTCACAGATTTTTTGCTAAAAATGTAATTGAAAACATTTTTTGTGTGCATTTTTGCTTCCACAGCAAGCTTTTTTTCAAATTCTTTCTTTGCCTGCCTTATCAATGCCTTGCATCTAATCTGTCAGTGTACATGTTGTTTCCCATTTTCGCTATTTGGCTCCTTTTTCCATTTCCTGAAAGTTGCTTTTTGTGGCTACAACAGCTTCTCTGACCTCACCTTTAAACCATTTTGGCAGTTTTTTGGCCTTCCACCTTTTTTAAAGTATGGAATACATGTGGTCTGGGCTTCCAACATTTGCAGCTGCTCCTTTTAGTTTTTTCTTAACTATTTTCCTCATTTTATCATAGTCTTCCTTTTGAAAGTTAAACGATAGTACTGGGGATTTCCTTGCCACCCGCCCTCCATTTATTAAATCAAAAGTAATTATGCTGTGATCACTATTTCCAAGTGGCCCTAACACTGTAATCTCTTGCATCAGATCCTATGTTCCACTAAGGACTAGGTCCAAAATAGCTTCCCCTCTTGTCGGTTCATGAACCAGCTGCTCCCAAGCAGCAGGCATTTATTTCATCTAGAAACTATATCCCTAGCATGTCCTGCTGTAACATTGACCCAGTCGATACCGGGGTAATTGAAATCTCCCATTATTATTGTGTTGTAATTTGTTAGCGTCCCTAATTTCTTTTGGCATTTCATCATCAGTCTCTTCATTCTGGCCAGGTGGTCAGTAGTACATCCCCACTGCCATTGCCTTCCTCTTTTTTACATGGAATTCGTTTCATTAGAGATTCTACAGTGTATTTTGTTTCCTGCAAAACCTTTATCCTGTGTGACTTAATGCCCTCTCTAACATAGAGCGCAACCCCTCCACCAATTTGATCTACCCTATCATGGTGATATAGTTTGTATCCAGGCATCATGGTATGTCATTGGTTGTCCTCCTTCCACCATGTCTCTGAGATACCAATCATATCTAACCTTTCATTTAGTGCTATATATTCTAACTCTTCCATCTTATGTTTTAGGCTTATAGCATTTGCATACAGGCATTTTAGAAACTGTATTTTATTCATATTAACAATCTTGTTATTGGTTGACAAGGATAACTTGGAATCTTTCTGCTCTGTCTGCTCTATACTGAAAGGCATCTGGGTTACTTTTATCTTTACTGGCGCCTCCCCTATTATCTACTTTAATAGCTGCTCTGTCTCCTTTTTAAGGGTTAATGCCCAAACAGCCACTCCAGGTGACCTCTTAGTCTGCCGACCTTGCTGCAGGGTCCAGATACTAATCACCTCGAGATTCCATGACCTGGATGGAGCTATGTAAATAGCAGAAATGGACTGTATAGGCAGACCTGCACATATCCATGCTTATGTTCTTACCTCAAAAAGAGTAAAAATATACTAGACCAGTTGAAAAGTGCACACTTACAGGTAGACTCAATAGTGCATTTCCCCTTTCCTCCATTCATAGACTCATTGTAGGGTGTTTAGTTGAAGCAGCCATGTAAATTGTGTCTCCTAGGTCTAAGTGAGTGTCTGGGTGGGTGAGCATACTGTGGTAGTGACTAGTTTCTGTGAGATTGCCAATGACATTTTATTTATTTAGCAATTTTTCTATACTGTCTTTCTATAAGTCAAGACTGTTTACATGATACTCGGTGCAGAAACAGAATCTATGGTAAATAATATGTGTTCAGTGTAACATGCAATGTTAACATAACGGCATGATGTGTCTATCTCTATGGGAAACGTTTGTGTGGGGATGTAAAGGTGGGATGTCAGACAGTGGGGAATGTGTGTGTGTGTGTGTGTATATATATGTCAGGCGTTCCTTATGTGTGAAAATGTGTCTACCTATGAGCATGTGTGTGTTGGAGGTGCACACATCGCTGCTCCATCTCAGGGAGTGTGTGTCATGAAACTCTGTGTGTGTTGTGGGGAAGGCAGGGGAGGAGGTGCAGGTTTGATTCTAGGAATGTAGGCTCATGTTTGTTGAACTTGACGGACGCTACCACCACCATTCAGCCTTTTCTTCACCAGCAGGAGCTCGGTGCTCTAACTTCTCCTTCACTGTGGCACTGCCAACGAGACCTGGTGACTCTAGTGAAGCCTCATAGTCAAACAAACTGATGCATATAGACAGGTAGACAAACAGAGCTTCCCCTAACAAAAATCTTTAGACTAGAGTCCTATAAAAAGATACGCTTGAAATCTTTAAATATCAATGAGAGAATGAAAATGAGTTGAAAAAAAACAAGTCTCATCTATTCATTTTTTTAACTTATTATTCCCCCTTTCAAAGTGCAGCTTGCATTACTGTTCCTACACTTCGAGGATCTGTTTTATTCTGGCCATTTCACAAATTAAAGCTCGTTTTGATGAACTTTTGCGATACATTGTAAAATGAGCACCATCCCCAAAACTGGGCACTTAGGAAATGGAAAGCAGTTAGCAAAAAGTGTGGTGCTTCACAGGAAGTCATTTTGTCTCAAATTTCCTTGCCTGTGCGATGAATTGCTCCACCCTCTACCTCCTCTCAGCTGGGGGTCTCCAGTCTCCTCAGTTGTCTACTCAGATTCATAGAGGATGGGTAACTTGGAACCTGACATACTCTGAAGTTGATGTCAAAATAAAACAGGTACCCACCCCAGTAAACCTCAGGAAAAAAAAAGCAAGAAGCTAGAGAAAATTTTTCCCTTCCCACCACACCAAAATTGCAAAGAATCCAGAACCTACAGATGCCTCAGTATTATCGTACTGAGACTTTCCCAGCAACTCGGGGTTGACTCTTGCTAGCAGGACGGCTTACTGGATCTCCCTCCTCACCATTGCCAAATAACCGCTCTGTAAGAGCCTTACCTTCCACCAGGGATGTCAGTAGCGTGACATTGGCAGCCTTGCGTCTTCCTGCAGGTAGATTAAGCCCGATCTTCTCCAACCTCTCTCTTAAACATCGTCCACCATTTTTTGATTTCGCCCTAGAGAAGAATAGTGTGGTTGCTAGTTAAAAAAAATGTTTTGTTAATTCAGTTTAAAAATGTCACTTCAGATATTTAAGTAGTACTCTAAACAATGGCATAAAGGGCATTGATCTGCATGGAGCGGCGATAGCACTCCTCTTCCTTCCGTGCCGTCATTTCCTGTTACTATATTGTACTGACCTTTATTTCATTTCTAGAAAAAGGAAAAGAAAGAAGGAGAAGTATTGACTTGAGCCTAGCTGATGTGAATTAGTAGATGACCTCTGTTTTCCATAAACATCTCAACTCCCTATCAGGGAAAGTGAACAGTGACAACTGTATGTACATGCGTGGCCCAAGAACAGAAAACATGGCTTTCCCTCGTCACCGTTGCTTCACATTACAGAAATAAAATTGTCCTGGGGACCCCATGGGATATCCACAAAGACTATGCGTGAGATTAACTGGCAGACATTTAAAATCCAGTATGCAAACTAATCTCATGCACAGTCCTTGTGGATATCCTGAAAACCCATCCAGCAGTGGGGTATTTGGGAATTCTGACATTAAATACATTATTCTCTCTCTTTTTTGCCATTTACCTCGTTCAAAAATCACAAATTTACCTTTGTTTATTTTTATTTTATTTACATTCTCTTATATACCGTGCTATTCTGCATCAGTGCAGTTTACATTGAACAAACTGAAATTACATTGAACAGGGCACTATAACTTGGAGATAACTATTTGTTATTGACAGCAAAATGTTCACATAGTCCTAGTGTCAAATAAGTGAAGATGCTTTTGTGTAATTGTTCTGCCATAGTGCCATAGTTTGTCTTCCTGTTATGATGTCATCAGTAGGTGGCATATCTCCACTTTCTGGATGGATAATGGTTTTCTGTCTTCAGCATGAGAATATGAGCTCTTAGTGGCATTGTCAAAATGGGATAAACAGGCATGCTTATGCTTACAGATGCAGGAGAAACTGAAACTCTGGCTGCTTTAATCAATTATCTTGGTATATTTGGCAACAAAATCCCCTGTGCTTGAATTAATAGGAACGTGTGTTACAGGCCTTGTTGTTTGTGAGGCCTCACTGTACAACTGAAAAGCTGCAAAGTTGATAGTGTCCTGTAAAGCAGAAAGTGCATTATCTTGGCGTCATTCCCACTAGCGCTCCTTGTGGCCTTGGGCAAGTCACTTAACCATCCATTGCCTCGGAAGAAAGGCCTGGTAATTTACTTTCAGTCACACGGCCATAAAAACCCAGGGGCTGCTGGGTCGCCAGGAGTCAGCACTGACTCAACGGCACATTGCATGCAATAGCTCTGGAACTTCCAAGAGTGTTGTCCTGTCCCAGAGCCTTGGTGGTCATGGGGAAACTCCGACACTGGAAATGGTAAAGTAAAAACAGCTGAGACAATGCGAACAGCAAAGCTGGTCCCAGAGTTTGTTCAAGGTGTTGGCACTCTTAAGCCTTACACCCACCCTGGCTGTCAGAATCTGTTCTTCAGTTTAGAATTCCCTGCTCTTTGCTGCCTTCCAGAAGCTGCACCGTAGGCGATCACCTGAGTGGGGCTACAGCCAATGTACAGCAGGCTGCTGAAAGACAGCCTGATGCCACAGGAGCAATGGAACACCTGAACTCCTATATTTCTCCACCAACATGTTTTCACAGACTAGAAATATCCTACCATGGAGGGAAGGGTTGGGCATCATGACCTGGCTGGAGCTGGTGAGGAGATCTATTGTTCTGTTGCTGGTCATTGACCCTACCCCATGCAACTGTCTCAGCAGGGGAGACCAGACTCTGAAACACTTCAGCAGTATTCAGCCGTATGGTAAAATCATCATTTTACGCCTATAGGTGCCTAGAAGGAGAAGGGCCTCTTGCCACGTGCAGCTGCAAATATATGACCATAGGCAGATCCCCAGGGGGTGTATTCAAAGGGGCCTGCCCCTTTGGATGACACTTTAGAGGAACTGAGGCAAAAGCCTGGGTGATTAGTATGGTGAAACCTAATCAGACAGACAATCGTGCCTAAACTCTAAGGGGAAAGTAAAGAATTTCTCAGAGTTGAGTGCGCCAGGTGCACAGGACCCAGTGGATGCCTTTGGTTCCTGGCTATAAACAAGAAGAGCTGTGCAGAGCAACGTCCCTACAGCTAGGTCATTGGGGATCAGAATTAGTGACATCTCTCAGCTCAATACCCCACATCACCTGAAAGTACACAGGTTCAACTCTGCCCTCCCTTCTCCAGCAAGGGTGGCTAGAAGATCCTGAAAGGAGAAATGGGGCAGGGTCTGCAGGATTCCACCACAGACCAAAGAGGTAAATGCAGCTCTGATATGCTAAAGGTTTGCTTAGAATGCCAGTAAGCTAAAAACTCCAGCTGCTAAAACCTTCCTGGCTTCTGCTTTTGTGATATGTCCTCTTACCTTGAGCATGGGGGGGGGAGAGGAGGAGGTTAGAATGGAAAGCTATTTTTACAGCTTGAACAGTATTTGGATTGCTTCAGTGCACACAAAGGATGGGAAGGAGCTCAATTCATGGTCTTCCTCTGCATGTTCTGTGCACTAAATATTTTGCTCTGATGTGGTTAGGAAGCCAGGGGGCTCCTTTATATAACTTACTGATAATAACAGAAAGAGTGGTGGATGCTGGCATGCCTCCCAGAGAAGCTGCTGGAGACAGATATGGAAAGGAGTGGGATATATACAGAAGATCCCTGAACCGCACAAGAATGGAAACCAAGCATTGAGCACTTTAGCTCTGAACATCAGTGCAATGGTGTTTGCACCTTTTTAAGAAGACATAGGGTACAGTAGCTTGCACGGAGTGACAGGTACAATCCTAACCACCTTATTGGCAGACTAGATGGGCGTGTCGATCTTTATCTGCTGTCATCTACTATGTTAATACTATGCTATTTCTCTGACCTCACAGGGCTTCGGTGCAGAAGAGAATCTTAGTGATACTGAGACTCAACACCTTACTGCCAATCCAAAACAAAATTAGCAAGACCATCTCTCTGAATGCATAGCGTTCATCAGTGTAGATTAAATTCCCATTGCAAAGTTTATACGTTCCCGCAGAGCTATATGGGAGATTTTCTAGGAATTAGGTAGGATGTTTTGCTAAAGACTTGGATATTCACTTATGCCGACTATTCTCCCACTTGAGGTTACTCATCCAAACGAACCAAGCAAATACCTCAACAGTGTAGCAAGCACAAGTCTTTAACCCTGATCATTTATAAATATTACTTATTTCTTGTTTGTTTCTATTGTTTGTCTCACTTATATTCACTCCATTCAGCATATAAATAAATATACGAAAGTAGATGAACCATCAGAAATTGGGACTTGGCTATGTCAAATGCATAAAAAGAGTACTAAGTTAGGTTGTTCCCCCTGCTACTCCAACTGCATTGTTTTCAGTATAGAAATGGAAGCACGTTCAAAACGATTTTGAGTCCACAGCAAAAGGTTCCAGGTACCTGACCAGAAGATCAGTAGTGATCACAGTGTGGAACTTTATGGAGAGGTTAGTAAAACACTGGCATTCTAGAGGCCATGTATCTAGTTGTCTACCAATGACAGTCCAGGCTCCAGTTGCCCCCTCTCACCTGTTCTTTAACATGTGTTCTGCAGATGCCCTGGTCTGTGTTCCTTTCTGTTCCTCTTACAGAGTGCTCTGGTTCTCTTTCACGGGACAGTCACTCAATAACCCGGTGTGGCGTGGGATCTTACCTCCGAAGAACTCCCCCAAGAAGAGAGGCGTTGAGACACTCTGGAGGAGACAGCCGTCTCTGGACTTCCCCAACTGTCACTTTGTACTTTGAGGTGGAGCTGAGAAGGGACAGGCGCCCAGGAACCGAGCAGAAAACCTCATTCGGATTTGAGACGCCTCCAATCAGACTATCTTTGTTCATGGACAGTGAGGAGATGGTGTTGCCATTCTGCTTGGAGGGAATGGGCACTGAAATAAGGAGACAGAAGTGAAGCAAGTTCGTTTTGAGGTTCACATCAAAGCTGCTTCCACCACAAATAGATTAAATGTGTTATTTCTTCAATTTATCCCTGCCTGATCATGTGTTATCCAAGTGGCTTACAATAAAATACATAAAGTCAAAACACAAAACATCACACACACACGCAAATTAAAAATCTAAAATGATCAAAAAGTCTGGCCTCACAATATTTACAGAAGCTCAGATATGAATCAATGCCTCTACGGTCCTTTGTCAACGAGTTGCAGAAATTCCTTCTTCCAGGTGCTGTCCACTGCTGGAGAAGATAAAAGCAGCTTGTGACAAGAATGAGAACCTCTCCCATTGTTTCAGCTGCACACATAAGGGGCTTTTTTTTTACTAAAGACTTTGCAAAGCTGTGCAGCATCATAAGACCATAACTTGATAGAGGCAACAGAAGAAACACCTTGATTTTGGAAGAGTTAGCCCAAAGTCCTTGTAAATGGGGTGCAAAGCACAGATTATCCATCATCACTGTGAATGGGCTGCAGTGGTATTGCTGAAAGGGACAAAGTCTTAAGAGTAAGAGGCAAGCTTTTGGCTGTATCTTAGAAAGAGTTGCTTAACTGAACTTGAATCTTTCAGGAAACGGCAGAGCGCTCAGAACTGTTTTCAACAGCCCGTCCGTTATCATATGTGCTAAGAGACACAATCATCCTGCAGCCCCATATTTGATATTGTTCTGCCGGCCACTTAGATTAAAACCAAGTGGAGGGATATTAGAAGGGATTTACGCTGTTCGTAGACATGCAAGCCATGTAAATCACACTACTGCGATATTCAGCAGCACTTACCAAGTTACTGCTGCTTCTAGGCCAACTAGATGTCTGCTTGCTAAGCAGTTATTGATGGGCAGCCTGGTCATGGCAATATTGAGCACCTAAAAGTTAGACAAGTGAAAGGCTGCCCTAACTTTGGGTATTTTAGTTAACTGGTTAGTGGTTCAATATCACTGCTGAATGGCTAGCTAAAATACTATCTGAGCAAACCCAATATTCAGTGCCAATTGCAGGCTGTGGCCTGGCACAGAAAATACATTTTACATTATAGTGGCAATGGCCAGCCGGCACCAATGAATACTTCACCCCACCTCCAAATCTTTCTATTTAGAAGTGCTTCAAATTATACATTACAAGAGAACATGATTTAAAGAAATGCAGATTATCGGTCAATATGGAAATATACAGTATATAAGCATAATAATATAAAAAACCTATGAAAAGCTACAGTGATATGGCTCAAGGGGAGAAGTTAAAGGAAGTTTTAACAAAGTAAGCATGAAACCTGGATATAATTAATAGACCATCACTTTGACCGCTGACTCTCTTAGCCATTTCTGGGCTAAGACTAACAATTTTTTAGACTCAGGGAAAACTCTGAGTTGGTCAGAAGACATAGAAATATAGAAAAATGACAGTGGACAAAGACTATCCAGCCTGCCCAACAATCCCAACTACTAAGCTCGACAATCCCCTTCTCTCCCTTAGAATGTGTCATTGGGAAAATGTAGTGCTGAGTGTGGAAACCTCTTGGCACACTACAAGAAACTGATTTTTCGCTCCTGTGTTGTTTTGGAGAGATAAATCCAGATCTGTTAACAAAAATTAAGGCATATAATCATATTTAGCCTACTTGAAGGTGAACAGAAGCAACCGCCTGGTTTTTCCAGCATAGCAATTAAGTCCAGGCTATCAATAGTGTTTTTGGGCTCTTGGCTGCCACCAGGCTGAAAAAATGTTTTGTTCATGGGGGAGGCAGGGAGGACTGTGCTACAATATTCAAGACCTCAGTAAAGTATTTCTTTAAAATCTCAAGAGAGCATACGACGTGTTCTAGGGAGATTGAGGACATAAAGATTCAGATGACTTACATAGTTCTGCATTTGTTATACTTTCAAACGTAATCGCACCTAATCTTGAATCAAAGCAGCATTTGCAGATATTTTGTCCTCAACATCATTGTTTAAAGTCTCCAGCCGCCCCTTAGATTGTGCAACTGACACTTTAAGCCAAAGAGAAGGGATTTTGTTCAGAGGAGTAGCCACGTTAGTCTGGAGTAGCAAAACATAACAGCAGTAGGTGGCAATTTATCGAGGCCTGAGCTTTTGAGATAAGAGGTCACCTATGTCTCTTTCGTCGGCAGCTGAAGGCAAGTTACACACAGGTATCTTCCTGTCTCTTGGAGGGCTTATATCCAAGTTTGTACCAGAGGCAATGGAGGATTAAGGGACTTGCTCTAGATCACAAGGATCTGAGCCAAGCTTTTCTGATTCTTAGGCTACTCTCCACACACCTAGAGAACAAAGTATCTGCCACTCAAATGGCATTTAGAGTAACAACCAGAGGCTAAGAAGATAAAAGGGTTTACTAACTGGCTGAGATGTCACAGTTTATATCAGAGAGTCTCGGAGCCTGACTCCTCAACATCAGACAGTGAGTAAACTCATCCAGTCGGAAGATTCTCCTGCTTCACTGGAACTAGTGTTGTTTAAGGGAATGCCTACAGGAAACCAACTCCCCCAATACTGAAGCTGTCAGTGCCGAATCATCACCAGCTTCATTTCCTTCTATAAGGGCGGTGGATGGTCAGGAGGACTTGGTAGGATCACTTCTCCCAGCTGGGCAGATGCTCCCCCACCTGCACTAACAATGAGGCTCATAGAGGACAAAGCCAGCCTCAGGAATGAGATGGAAGATAAACCTTCCCTTTAATGTTCATTGATATAACCTCCAGAGGCCAAAAAACAACACTAGAGAGGCAAAACTGTGGATCAGCACAGCTCAAGTCACCATTCTGATGTCAGTTAGGAGTTAATTCATTAATATGTACAGAAAGCAGAACTCTGCAAGTGAATTGACATACAGTATGCATAGTGGTTGCAAGTTTAGAAAGACACTACTGGTTCGAATAGACAGTAGAATTCAGGGTTTTGTCCTTATATAAAGAAGGTGTGTTCTGGGCGGTCCTTCACAGTATACATGCATCCCACATTTATAAGGGCACTACACATATTTGTAGCACTTAGCCTGCTGGCCTTTGCACTGCACAGCGTCATGAGCAAGCCTCAACTAGCTTGTCTTTGGGACTGGGCTTGATGGCGGAGACATGCATGGTTCTCCTAGTGCCAAATCCACCTCACTGGGTCGGAGTGTGCCTTTTTGAGGAAGGCTCCCTAATTGATGACCACTGGGTGAACAAGCTTATAAAATGTGCTTTATGCACACATCAAGGCCACTTATGAAATCATGGTATATGCTTGTCTGTAGAACTGTGTATCCATGTATGTTCCCACTGAGGCGATGCTCTGTGTGTTTATGCTTATGAAATAGCCTCTTGTATGTAGCACCAAATATATGTCTATTGTAGAAAAGGCTGGGCACTCACCGAGTCGTTTATCAAATATTTAAATAATTGTGAAATGGCAGACCATTTCCACACCTACATGACCTATACAAAGTTATAAGCTTAGGAGCCCTTTTACTAAAGTGTGGTATTTTTTGGCTCCTAACACACGTTTTTAAGTCAGAAATCAATGCATGTTAGGTACCACCGCACCACTGTGATTGTCAGGGGGTGTGGTCAGGCTGTGTCCAACAGTTATCGTGCAGGCAAACCGCTTAGTGCAGGTTTCTTGGTAATTACTATGGGTACAGCTAATGCCATCTACTAAGGTGGCAGTAGGTGCACCCTTTAAAATTGCAACATTGGCAATTAGGGTGCACTACTGATGCCCTTACAGTGATAAGGCAGGCAAAGAGAGAAGTTGGAAAAAAAAAAAAAAAGCTAGCCATGGAAGCAAAAATGTATAATAAAATCTTTTTCAAGTATATTCATAGCAAAAAACCTGTGAGAGAGTCATTTGGACCATTGGATGATAGAGGGGTAAAAGGGGCATTAAGTGAGGACAAGGCCATAGCAGAGAGACTGAATGAATTCTTTGCTTCAGCCTTTATTGAAGAAGATGTAGGGAAGTTACATCACCTTTATATACCATTTCAGGCATTGGTATCGGAAGAATTGAAAGATATATCAATAAACTGGGAAGATGTATTACAACTCTTTGATAAATTGAAGTGTAGCAAATCACTTGGACCGGATGGTATACATCAGACGGTATTGAAAGAACTGAAATATGAGATTGCAGACCTACTATTAGTAATCTGTGAACTATCATTAAAATCATCTGTAATGCCTGAAGAGTGGAGAATGGCCAATGTAAGGCCAATATTTAAAAAGGGTTCCAGGGGTGATCCAGGAAACTGCAGACCAGTGAGTCAAATGTCAATACTGGGCAAAGTGGTAGAAACCATTATAAAGAATAAAATTGCTGATCATGTAATAGTCATGGTTTAATGGGAGAAAGCCAACATGAATTTAGCCAAGGAGATTCTTGTCTTACTAATCTGTTTTACTTTTTGAAGGTGTAAATAAACAGGTAGACAAGGTGAGTGTTGATATAGTGTATCTGGATTTTCAAAAAAGGTCCCTCATGAGAGACTCTTTGTGAAATTAAAAAGTCATGGGATTGGAGGCAGTGTAGTATTGTGGATCAGGAACTGGTTAAAAAGATAGAAAGCAGGGGAGGAAGTGACGTCACCGGAGCCAATGGCAGCTTGAAAGAGCTGCTCCGGCACCGACCCAGCCATTAAATTAATAAACAACCCCTCGGAGGCAGAAAGTGGCGGCCCCGGGTGTAGAAAGCGGGTAGGAGGTGCCGGAATCGCTGGAATGCCGGCGGCAACACAATTAAAGCGGCGGCGAGCCGCGTGAGCGGGAGGACATCGCAGCAGCGTGGAGGGCCGAAAATGGGGCCCGGAGGCAGCGTGGAGGTGGTGTTTGCGGCCGGCAGAAGTTAAGGTCCTGTGCCTCTGACAAGATTGAAGCTCCCCAGCGTGAGAGACCTGCGGAACACAGAGGGCTGGAGGTGAGCAGGATCGTGGTGAAGAGCTGAGAGGTGCAAAGCAGGATCGCTGTGCATAGTAGTGCCGGAGGTGTGCAGGGGCTGAGGAGGGCAGCCCAGGAGATCGGAGAAGGTTGAGACAGCTGTGGGTCTGCAGTGTGGAAGCCAGAGAGAGTGCTGTGATTTGTGGAAGGGCACAGAGAGGATCTGGTGGCAGCAGAACACCAGCAGAAGGACAGTACAGCTCAGAGGAGGGTCCAATAGCTTGGTCAGTCAGCACATAGGACTGGTGAGCCCAAGTATTAGAAGACCCGTGCTGAACCTGACAGAGGTGAGGAGATGACTACCAGAAGAAAAGCGGCGGATCTCAGAGAATATGTGTACTCTGGGTCGCATGGAGCGAAAGGCGATGCTGGGCAGATGGAGAACAAAAAGCTCCCTGATGTGCAAGGAGAGCAGGGCGGAGAAGTGGAAATGGAGAATGTAAAAGCCCCTGGAATGGAATCTATGCAACCTATCACGAGAGCGGAGCTTAGAGACTGGTTTCTTGAAATTAAAAACGAGGTGCAGTCAGTGAAGAGTGAGTTGAACGACGTGCTGGGTCCCCTGAAGGAGGAAGTTGGAGAGTTGGTGTGTAGAATGGGAGATCACGAGAACAGGTTACAAGAGATTGAACAACACCAGGAAGGAGAGACACAAAGATCCGTGACGTTGGGCTCACAATACGAGAATTTGCTATATGAGTTGGAGGACCTGGAAAACCGTTCTCGACGTAATAATCTGAGACTCCGAGGAATACCAGAGGAGAAAGAATTTCAGGATAGTGAGAAGGTTGCACGATCAGTGTGCTTGGAGGCTCTACGGCGGGGTGGTGAGGAGGTGACCGCTACGGACATACAACTTGAAAGAGCCCATCGTGCACTGGGAAAGCCAGTGGGCAATAAACCACGAGACATCATCATCTGTCTAGCACGTTATAAAATTAAGGAGAAAATTGTTAACAAAATAAGGAGAGAAGGAGCCCTCATGTGGCAGGGTTATCCGGTGTCCATATACGAAGACCTCTCTGCAGGCACGTTGCAGAGGCGGAGGGCCATGCAGCCCGTTACACAACTACTGCGTAGAGAGGACATCAAATACAGGTGGCTCCATCCTTTTGGATTATCATTTACCTTTAAAGGGCGGACATGGCGGACACAGACACCTGAGGAGGCAATGAAAGCCCTCCGGGATGTGGGACTGAGCACCCAGGCGGTAGACCTGGGGGCGGACCCCTCCACCGGAGGGTGGCAGGGGCAGCGCAGTGGCAGCCCAGAGTGCAGAAAAAACAGAGCAGCTAGCCATGGGCAGGAGCTGCAAGAGGATCGGCTGACGGAAGACACTTGAAGAAACTTGCGGACTGAAAAAAAAAAAATAATAATAATAAAATAAATGCTGGTTTATGTGTTGAAGGGTGGCGGAGGAGTGTTATCTTTAAGAATGATTGTACAAGTATCATACAGGTATTGTGAAAATTATTTTGGGGGGGAGGGGAGGAGGTGGAGAGGGGGAGGGTGTAGGTGGATAGGGGGGGAAGGAGGATGGTGAGGTGGACGAGTAAAGGGAGGGAGGGATAAGGTAGGGAGGGGAGGAGAGGGAAGAGAGGGAGTAGGAGGGAATATGGAGAGGGAAGGGGGGATGAGGGTATGGGCAGGAGGAGGGGGGAGGTGGGAGAGTGGGATGGTGGAGGGTGGGGGGTAGGGGTGTGTGAAGGTGTAAGGCTGGGGAAGGTAGGGGGCGCACTACTCCTGAGTTATCCTCTGGAAGTGAAGGAGGATGAGGGCGGGATGGGGAGGGGGTATGATGGCTTGCGGAGGTCGAAAGGGGTACGAGGTATGAGGGGGGGAGAAGGAGGGGGGAGAACAGGGGTAGGAGGGGAGGGAGGGAGAACTTGGGAGGGGGGTGTGGGAAGCGAAGAAAGTTAACGATTATGACCTTGAATGTAAAAGGGCTGCGAACGAGACAGAAACGACAGCTGGTGGAGAGGGAGGGTAAAAGAATAGGTGCAGATATTATTTGCATACAGGAAACGCATTTGCGGGTGGGGCAGGAATATTTGTTGGAATCCAGGCAATACCCCACGGTGGTTTTGGCGGGCCAGAGAATAAACTCTAGGAAAGGGGGGGGGGTGGGAATTCTGGTGGGGGGGGGAGTATCATACTATGGTGAAGGAAGTTAGATGGGGGAAAGGAGGGAGATGGGTGGGGGTGCTATTGCAAATTGAAAGGGAGGAAGTATGGGTGATAAGTCTGTATGGTCCTAATGAGAAGCAGGGGGAGATGTATGAACAACTCTTGAAGGAGTTGGAAGAATTCGGGAGTACCCCGATAATCATGGGGGGGGGATTTTAATCTGACGTTTAACCCCAGAATTGACACAAGTGGGGGGCAGGGGGGAGGAGGGAGGGGGGGATCGACGAAACCTGCATACAATGCGAGAGCGCCTGGGTTTGGTAGATATTTGGAGAAGTTGGCATCCGGGGGAACGGAAATACACTTTCTATTCCCCAGTGCATAGCTCCTATAGTAGGTTGGACATGATCTGGGGGGGCGGAATCTGGCTGGAAAGAATACAGGAGGTGGGACATGGTCAGATCACCTGGTCAGATCACGCCCCAGTGAGTGTACGATTTGATATGGGACGGAAAGAGGATAGTTTAAAATTCTGGAGACTCAATAATTCCTTGCTGGAGGAGGAGAAACATGTGGAGAAGATTAAGGTCAATATAAAGGATTACCTCCAGCTAAACGATACGGGGGAGGTGTCTATGGGGGTGCTTTGGGATGGCTTAAAGGCGGTGATTAGAGGACAGTTGGTTAGTTTGGGGGCGCGGGTAAAGCATGAAAAAGGGGCAAAGGAAAGTGACCTATTGCAGCAGCTGCAGCGATTAGAGGGGGTACATCAGAGGATGTCGGATCCAGGTACCCTTATGGAGATACATAGGGTGAGAGCGGAGTTGAGTATATTGCGGGCCCAAGAGATAGCATTCCAACTGGCAGTCTTGAAGCAGGCCCATTTTGAAGGGGGTAATCGGGCGGGGAGGGTGCTGGCCAGTCGCTTGAAGGGGCGGAGGCAAGCAGTGCATGTTGCGGGCATTAGGGGTAATAAAGGTGAATGGATACACAACTCCAAGGGAATTAGGGGGGGTGTTTCGGGAGTATTATAGGACCCTGTATGAAAGTGAACTGGAGGTGGGAGAGAGGGATACTGCAGAATTTCTGGAGGAATGTGGACTGTCACAGGTGACGGAGGAGGAAAGGGAGCATCTTGGACGTGAAATTCAGGAGGAGGAGGTGAGGAAGGCTATAACCACGCTGAAATTGGGGAAGGCGCCAGGGTTAGATGGGTATACGGCAAAGTTCTATAAGGTTATGTCGGAACAGATTACGCCTATATTTACCAAGGTAGTTAATAGGGTGCTTCAGGGGGAGGACCTCCCGCGAACAATGGCGGAGGCAGGTATAACGGTCTTTCCGAAACCAGGCAAAGATAAGGGGGTTTGTGGATCGTATAGGCCCATTTCTTTAATAAATTTGGATGCAAAGATATTGGCAAAAGTTTTGGCAAACAGGATCCAGGATGTAGTACCGCACCTGATCCACCCGGATCAGACGGGCTTTGTGAAGGGGCGTCAGGGTAGCGATAATGTGAGGAAGATTTTGAATGTTATGTGGCGTACTAAAGAAGAGGCAGTGTTAATTACCGTAGACGCGGAAAAGGCGTTCGACCGGGTGGAGTGGTCTTTTATGTTTCGAGTTCTGGAGAAAATGGGGTTTGGAGGGCAGTATATCAGTTGGCTCAGAGCTTTATATCAGGGACCGCGCGCTCGAGTTCGGGTAAACGGTGGGTATTCTGAGAGTTTTGAGCTCCATAGAGGTACCCGACAGGGGTGGCCGTTGTCGCCCATGTTGTTTGCATTGGCTATTGAGCCGCTGGCGGCCTACATCAGGCAAACCGGGGATATTAAGGGAGTAAAGATACGTGGGAGGGAGGAAAAGATTGGACTTTTTGTGGATGATGTAATCTTTACCCTGACGCAACCGCTTACAACACTACCAGTGCTAATGACGGCTATACAAAGGTACAGCCGCTTAGCGGGATATAAAATTAATCAAGGGAAAACGGAACTACTGGGATTTAACTTGGCGCCCAGGGTGGAAGAGAGCTTGCGGCACCACTTTAAGTTTAGGTGGGTGGAGGGGAGTTTTAGGTATCTGGGGATCCAGTTGGGGATCCCTCTATTTAAGATCAAGCAATGGAATTATCAAGGTCTGGTCGAGAATATTAGGCAGGACTTATCACGTTGGAGGGGGCTGTATCTGTCTTGGTTGGGGCGCATTGCAGTGGTAAAAATGAATGTTCTCCCACGGTTACTGTTTGTCTATATGTCCCTGCCATATAGGTTGGTTAGAAAGGAAATAGCTAGGATGCAAAATCTGCTTCTGCAGTTTATTTGGGATGGAAAGCGCCCAAAAGTTGCTCGGGCGACCATGTATAGGCTTAAAGCGGAGGGGGGGTTGGGGGTCCCATTGTTGCTCCGGTACTATGAGGCGGCGCAACTTCGGGCCTTATTTGCATGGAAGGAGGGGGTGGAGAGGCCTGGGTGGGTGGAGATGGAGGGGGAGGCGGGGACAGAGGTGGGTGCTTGGATTTGGGACCCTGGGGGGGGAGGGAAGAGGCTGGGAGAAAAGAATCCCTATAGAGAACTTACAAGACAGGTCTGGGCGAAATGGAAGGGGTATCTGTTAGGGGGGAAGCAATACTCTCGCGAAACTCCAATCCAGATTGCAATGAGGGGTAGGATGGGGGAGGAGGCAGGGGTTTTTAGGAGGTGGGGGGAGAAAGGGTTGTGGAAGTTGGGACAATTGGTGGGGGATGGGGGGAGAATTAGAGGCTTTGAGGAGTTGCAACAGAAGTATTGCTTGGAGATGCAAGATAGATATGCTTATGTTAGTTTGTGGTATTGGCTCCAGCGGCGGGAGGTGAAGCCAGACTGGATGGCGAAACCTGCGCCCTTTGAGGAGATGATGGGGAGTAAAGGGATGCCTAACAGGATCATATCGAAGTTATATAAAATTTGGGGGGAATTCAAGCAAGGGGACATACGGGGCCAGTTGCAGTGGGAGGAGGAATTGGGGGGGCAGTGGGATATTGAGAGGTGGGATAGAATTTATATCCGAACCCATAAACTAGCTCCGGGAACAGCAATGCTGGAAAACAGCTACAAGCTAAGGTTAAGAATGTATTGGACCCCGGTGTGGCTACACGCTTTATACCCCGATAGTTCGGATCAATGCTGGAAGGGGTGTGGGGCTAGAGGAGAAGTGCTGCATATGATGTGGGGATGCCCGATAGTTCGGGACTATTGGAGAGGGGTGGAAAGGCTTACGGAAGACATCGTAGGGGTGAAGGTATGTTTTACCCCTAGTATGGTGATATTGAATGAAGGAGAGATGGGAGAGGGTGGGAGAGAATGGGGGAGATTGCAGGGGTACTGTGTAATAGCAGGGCGGATGTGTCTTCTACGTTGGTGGAAGAAACAGGGTGTCCCCCCATTAGAGGAGGTGGTGGGGCGAATGGAGCAGCTTTGGGGGTACTGTGCAATAGAAGCCCATCAAAAACATACTGTTTCACGATACAAGAAGGTGTGGGAACGATATGAGCAATGGAGGGAGGAGGGGGGGGTGGTCCAGGGGAACAAATGCGGGGAGTAGGAGAGATTAGTCCACTGCTGAGGGCAGGGCTATAGGTTTAGAACGTATGCCCCATCATATTATATTGTAGAGGTCTTGGGCGGGGCGATCGCATCTTGCCTCTCTGGTTAAAAAGTATTGTACTGGCTACTCATGGCAAGCCTACCGTTGAGTGTTCTGCAGATAGGAGATCTCACCAACTTGAGGTTCGTGCGGAGTGCATGTCTTAAAGCCTACTGTTAGAGGGAGGGGGGATTGGTAGTGGGGGGGGAGATGATACGGGGTTGGGGGGGGGAGGGAGGGGGGGGAAGTGTGATATCTGTGTTCTGTATGCCGGTGTGGTTCACATTGGACGAATATCTGCTTGGTGGGTGGAAGTGAAGTTGGTAGAATATGGGATAGTTGTTGGTGGGAGTTGAGAATTATATGACTGGGCTAATGTACGGTACTATAAGTGGGGGGAAACTGTATACTGTATAAAATGTGTAAAGGGCACAAAGTGTTTCTGGGTTCAATGGAAAAAATGGGGAGGCACTATGAGCAGGGGCCTCTCCCAATTGTTGATGTTGTTGATATAAAGAATGTATATTGGTACATGTGGGGGGGGGGGGGTCACGGTTTATGCTGTGTATTGCATGTTTTGTTGGGTGCTAATAAAAACTTTAAATACCAAAAAAAAAAAAAGATAGAAAGCAGAGAGTAGGGCTAATTTTCTCAATGGAGAAAAGTAAATAATGAAGTACCGCAGGGATCTTGAGCTGGTTCTGCTGCTTTTTTAACATATTCATAAATGACCTGGAAATGGGGATAACGAGTGAGGTGATCAAATTTGCAGATGACACAAAATTATTCAAAGTTGTTAAAATCCAAGAGGGTTGTGAAAAATTGCAAGAGGATCTTGATAAATTGGAAACCTGGGCATCAAAATGGCAGATGAAATTTAATGTGAACAAGTGCAGCATTATTCAGCTAGGAAAGAACAACCCAAACTTTGGTTGCACGATGCAAGGTACCTCCTTAGAAACCACCACCCAGGAAAAAGATTTAGGTGTCATCGTGGATAATATGTTGAAACCCTCGGCCCAGTGTGCAGCGGCGGCCAAGAGAGCAAATAGAATGCTACGAATCATAAAGAAAGGAATGGAGAATAAAACAAAAGATATTATAATGCCTCTATATTGTTCCATGGTGAGACCGCACCTTGAATATTGTGTGCAATTCTGGTCACCGTATCTTAAAAAGGATATAGCAGAATTAGAAAAGGTACAGAGAAGAGCCACCAAAATCGTAAAGGGATACCCCTATGAGGGCAGGCTTAAAAGGTTAGGGTTCTTCAACTTGGAAAAGAGACCACTATGGGGAGATATGATAGATGTCTATAAATTAATGAATGAAGTGGAACAGGTTAACACAGCTCGGTTGTTTACGCCATCAAAAAGTAGAAAGACTAGAGGACACGCAATGAAGCTACAATGTAACCCATTTAAGACTAATAAGAGAAAATATTTTTTTACTCAACATGTAATCAAACTGGAATTTGTTACCAGAGGATGTAGTAAAAGCTTTTAGTACATCTGAGTATAAAAAAGGTTTGGACAAGTTCCTGGAGGAAAGGTCCATGGACCATTATTAAAGAGGACCTAGGAAATACACTGCGTACCCCAGGACAAGCATTGTGGAACCTGTATGCCTTTTTGGGAATCTACCAGGTACTTTTGACCTGGATTGGCCACTGTTGGAAACAGGATACTGGGCTTGATGGACCTTGGTCTGTCCCAGTATGGCATTTCTGATGTTCTTATGTTATGAATTGCAATGTGCAGTCAATGTCCACTCTCCAAGCTAACCCTGCTCAGATCCCGCCCTATTGTGTGATGCATGGTTAACGCACATTACAGTGCGTGGTAATCGCCCTGCCTGTACGGTAACAGCTACTGTGGGCCTGTGGAAACAGTGGTCTTTTAAGCATTGACAAGTCACAGTGTTTTCCTGAATGGACTCCTTGGGCTAGATCTGGCCTGTCCATTCAGCTCTCAGTTTAGCAGTCCAAGAATTGCTTTTCACAGACTGTTTGTGCATCATAAAAGTAGCCTCTACCTTGCCTCTAGCCAGAGTTTAATTTATCAACCATCCTTGGGAAATAATGCTCCTAAACAAATTCCCACAGCCATGGATGGCAGGCACCAGGGATCTGCTCCTCTGTACTTGCTGGGGATCATCAATGTCATTTGCATGCAGTGCTAGCACAGCAGGAACATCAGTCGCCAGCGTCACCCAGAAGCAGTGTTTCACCCTGGCGGATACTTGGACAAAAATGACTGAGCCTTTGCGGGACAGTGCTGGAGGCATCGATTCCTCCAAATAGTAGCTTTTATCTCGCTGGGTCTTATTCCCCAGATTCCTTTTCTTTTAGTGTTATATTTTATGACTGATCTCATTAAAACCAGCAAAGCAACAGTTTAAAGTGCACAGAAGTCCTGTTGGGGCTAGTACAGCAATATTGTGATTTCACTCGTTGGGCAGACAAATTTTGCAGAACTTGCAGGGGACCTGCTTACCCCGTGTAATTGAAACCTTGAAATTGCAGCACCATCCCTGATGGGCAGGAATATAGGGGGGGGGGGGGGAAGGACTCCCATGCATGTACAGGAAACTGCAGTAGTATAGAGGAGCAGGGATGATACTGGCCCTTAGCGATATTTTCTATTGGCAGCACGGGTGAAGGACTCTTGTGCAGCTTAGCGGGAACATTGTTCCTTAGGCTAAAGAAGAAAAAAAACAGGAAGGAGGAAACTCTTGACCCGTTAAGTTTTTTTTGACGACTCCATTAAATTAGAAAGAAATGGTCCTTCAAAGTAGGTCAGTGTGCACTGAGGGTCAAAGGGAGTCTATATTTGCCTGTGGTATTTGTCCTGTAGTTGTGTATGTCACTGTTGGTCTTGTGTGTGTGTCAGGATCCGTGCATCAGTCTTTCCTGTGTATCATTGCCAATGCTGTGTTTTGTTGTTTGTGTGTGTGGCTGGCTGTCTGTCCTGCACATCAGTGTGTGTAGAGGTCCTTATGCAGAGCTTTTATTCACCTGGGCTGAAGCACTAGAGATTGTCTTACTGTTTAGACCTTGCACATTTATTTGCTAATGGTAATATCTGGAGGTTAATCACCAGGCCCTCCTCCCAGCTGCCCTTTCACATCCTCTAAAGCCTCACATGTTTTCATGCCCTTCTTCAGATTCAGTTTAATTAAGCTTCAAAAGGGGCATTGTGTCCCCTCATGACTACTTTCCCCACTAATGCAGAACTGTCGGAAAATTGCAAAAGACCTTATCTGAAAAAGATAACATTTTAACTTTAATTGCTTGGTCTTTGTTGTATTTAGGGAAGAGAGTGGGAAAAGGTAGGGGTGGGATGGCCGGGACACCTTTATACCAAACAATTGTATAACCTTGGAGGATTATATAAAGCTGATATTTAAATGTTACTATTAAAATGAAAATGTGCTTCTGAACCAAGGAGTCATTCTGTTCTCAACCAGGTCCCAAGCGGTCAGTTCAGCCACCTTCCATCTAGAGCTGCTATGGGCAATTCCTTTCTGATGAGGTTTTCAGGATATCCTTAATGAATGAACATGAGATAGATTTTGAAGTAGTACACATGCAAATATATCTCATACATATTCATCAGGGATATCCTGTTATCCTGACTTGTTTGTGATGGTCGAGACCTGGCATTTGGGTCACTGTAGTGCTGAATGAAGGAAGTAGCAAGGACTACAGCTACTGCAGTGCATTGGGCTGTAACCTCAAACTAGGGAACCCCCAAAGTCTCCCTCCTGAAAATGGATCATTTAGTAGCTTCGGCACACCAAGATATTTGAAATTTAACAAAAAAGTCTTTAAGAAAAAGGTAAGGTATATGTATATAGTAAGATATATGTATGGTTTATGTATGAAGGGACAACAAAAACGTGCAGGCACATTCCATAGTGTGTCCATGCCTCTGTGCGTCCAGTCGGAACAGGACCCGGGTCTGATCGCACAGGGGCTAGACACGCTCCGCAGGATCAGAAGTGGGACTAGGGTTTGTACGTGCAGGCTGGTCCCTATTCCGATCGGCCTGAATTTACAGAGCCAAGCCTGGCTAACCCAGCCAGGCTCCTGAATGCGGCTGCGGTGCCACCGACCACTCTGTCCTTTCCCCGCAACCTGACCCCCAACCTGGCCTCCCATGGTCAGGGTCAGGCTACAGGGAATCTCCTGCACCCCCTCACCTCTTTGATGCTGGCTGGGCCTCCCGTCCCCCGGCACCTCAGAAACGGCCCTGTACGTCCAGGGCCGTAGACCGCTCACTGCCCGCCTTAACTGTGCCTCTGCACACCCACTCCCACCCCCATCTAAGCATCCCCATACAAACTCTTTGTTTGTACAGGGAGGCTTTAGACAGGGCCAGCAGGCAGACATATAGCAGGGATGGACGTCCCATTGGAACAAAATAGACCCCATCGCTTACTAAAATGGGCAAGAGGCCTTTTCACAAAAAAATGCACCCCGATATACATGTTTCTGCGAGAAAAGAAATCTCCTCTTTGAATGGCATCATTAATGCACAACATACAGTGTCACCCCACTTTTCTTGGAGAAATTGGATCTACAAGTCCATGGAACCACTGGAAAAAAAAACAGAAGAGACTCAGCCTACTGGGATCGACTTGAACTCAGTTAATAGCCGAGTCCAGGGGCACAGATTCAAACCTAAAAGGGAAAAGCCCCTTCCTTTTATCAGAAGAGATTTGGATGTAAAGTAAAGTGGCTTATGACAAAGAAACAAGGATCTAACTTGGAATAAAACCATCCTGGGAGGGCAGAGGAGAAGGCGAGACAACATTTTGAGGAAAAGTAGTTTGTTTAAATCAGCAAATTACCTTTTTTAAATAACATCCAGCCAGGGAGACTCTTTCTGCTTGTTAAAATGACTATAAAGTGAGCCTCTGGAGACACAGTCGCTTTGTAAAACTAAGGCTTGCTTTTTTTCTGAAGCAGCTCGTGCGCTTCCAGCTCTCCTGTGCTCCTTTTAATGGTTAAAAATCCCTTTAATAGCCAAGTTAGTGCACCATAAAGTTTCACAAGGACTTAGGCTGAATCTTTCGGGAGCTGACATCATGAAACCTGGCCTTCCTATTACCTGATACCATCAGCTCAGATTTTACATTCCTCTGCCTTACTCGTTGACTAGAGAACTACAGCATAGCGGCATTGCTGGAACCTTCCTGAATGTTGTTGCCATGAGGGAACTGCGTGTGCAACGATATGGGCAGCACATTCCCTTCTCCTTGGCTTCTGGTTCAGAAATGTCAAATACATTTACATTGGTCCAGTTGAGGGGGACTTAAGTTACTCACCATGATGCATAAAATTATCTCAACATTGGAGCCAAGTTATTTAAATGAGTATGTGAGCGTCTATGCACCATTGCACCCCTTGAGGTCTGAAAATGAAATTCTCTTGGAAGTTGCATCAGTAGAGGAATATAGGCTAGAGTCTGCTAGAGATATGGCATTGAGGTGGGGGCCCCCAAGGAGTGGAATAAATTGCCTGTCTTAGAGAGGAAAGGAATCACTACATTCAGAAATGGTACTTAGAGAAAAGGAGAAACAAAAAAAGGAAAAATAAGGCGATACCTTTTTATTGGACTAACTTAATACATTCTTGGACTAGCTTGCAAAGGTTAAAACGTTTTTTTCTTCAGGTCAGACTAATATATTCAGCAAGAACTTACAAACTTTCTGTTTTCTTCTACTGTGAATCAAAAGCGCACATTTACTAAGCTGGGACCTAGTTACAAATAGCCCATGCTAACTGTTGGCCCAGCTTAGTAAACATGCCCCAAATTGTCTTATTAATTAGCGTCAGTTATGCTGAATTGTGAATCAAAGGGATGAATTATACAACTGGAAAGACCTCTTTATTCTGGTTATTAATTACTGCTTTTAGTTTAAATTTTGATGTACTAGTATGAATAGCATTTGTGGGGATATATAATTTATTTTAATTGTTGTAATGCACCTCAGATCTTTCTGTTAAAAGCAGGCTATATATGTGTCATTTTAAATTAAATGAACTAAACTAGTCTCTGGGGCATTCTAATACTTCTAATGCACTCAGTAATGCCCTGTGGGATTCTCAGCCCTGCTCCTATCAAAAAAGCAGAGGAGCATCGAAACAGCCTCTGGACACGGAGTCGCCTGGCAGCTGGAGAGAAGGGACCGAGTTGAGACAGCTTCTAGGTGCAGTGAGGCTAGTTGACACTTGTGATTTGCTCCTTCTGCTCAATGTGTCTGTGTCCTACACAGGAAATCATAGTTTACTGGGAGAGATTTGCAATAAAATATCTGTGGGGGAGGGGACCAGCAGAGGTACAGAAAAAATCACACCAAACTCTGAAAATCCAGAGCGACCTACAGACTCTCTCCTTGTTCAGTTCCATCACAAGACATACTTCAGTTCTAAGGAACTACCAGCAGAAAGGAAGAGGTACCATCGTCACTGTACAAGTCACTGGCGAGGCCTCACTTGCAATATTGTGTTCCGTTATGGAGACCATGTCTCACAAAGGATATAAAAAGACTGGAAACGGTTTAGAGGAAGGTGACCAAAATGATTTGGAGCCTGTGCCAGAAGACATATGAAAAGATACTCCAAGACCTAAATATCTATACCCTAGAGGAGAAGAGGGACAGGGGAGATATGATACAGACCTTTAAATACTTAAGGAGTATTAATGAACAAACAAAACTCTTCCAAAGACAGGGAAGCTATAAAACTAGAGGGCATGACATGAAGCTGCAAAGGGGTAAACTGAAAGGCAACGTCAGGAAACACTTTTTCACTGAAAGGGTGGTGGATGCTTGGAATCCCTCCCGATGGAGGTGGTGGGGGCAAACACAGTGACAGAATTCAAAGTGGCCTGGGACAGACACAGGATTCCTTTATAGAAATCGGATAACATCAAAATAACTCTCTCTGATATCTTAACAAGTAGAGGTGACCTACACGGAGCGGTGGGTACACCCCTAGACAAAGGCATGGGGAGGGGTGCCCCTACTCTTGCCACCTTGCTGGGCGGGATAGATGGACCATGCTGGTCTTTATCTGTCATCATATACTGTGTTACTAAGGAAAGAGCTCAGAGCCTCTCGTGTAAGCTGCATCCTAAAGCTTGGCAAGTCATGATGTGCTGTGTAACTGGTCAAAGAAAATGGAACGTATGAGAAACCTCGAGAGGCAGGAAGAGGGTCTAAGCAGAACTGCACAATATCAGGCCTGTTTTATAGCTTCACAACACCTGGCTTGTGATGTCTTTATCTTGTAATACAGCTTTGCATGTGCAGTTCGCTGCTATACCTCACCTGCCACTCTGCAGTGCACCTCACTCCCATCCTCCAGCACCATCCCCTCTATGAAGCACAGCAAGCCCTGTATCACACTGCCCAAGCGTCTTCAATTTAATTACCTATTTCGGCCTAGCAGCCAGAGAAGTGCTTAGTGCCTCCCCTCCTGATGCCATAGGGCCAAGTCTCCCACTCAGAACTGAGAAACCACGTGGCTCTTATTGTGAAACTTGGTCCCGCAGCAAAAGGAGATGGTGTGCTTAAGCTCTTCTGCTGCCAGGCCAGATCAGGTAATGAAAACTGAAGAAAGCTGGGAGGTGGCTTGGGAACTGCTGGAATGAGGTACTGTGTTTGCCATGATTTGCCTCTGTCCCTGCATGTCAGAGGTTGCTGGTTCCCCTGCACTGGGGCAACTGTTGGAGTAGTATTCATGCCACTGCTTTCAATGCATCTCACTCCTGCTCTGCAGCACTAAGACCTTCACACACAACTCTACGTCCATTTCTCCATTTTTACATCCAGTTCAAGGCACTTACCACAATTTTCAAAATACTCCACAACGAATCAGCCAACAGCCTCCAGACTCTACTCTCAAAGCCTCCAAACAAAAGACCAAGAAGAAATAATTCCACCAACCTACTTGCAATCCCCCCTCAGAAGCTAAAGAGTAAGTAATCTTTATGCATCCACACTCTGGAACTCTACCGTTAACGCTACGAGCATGCACTACCCTAGAAGAACACAAAACACATTTGGAACCATGAACACAACCCAATGCTATTATGCCAGCCTTTCACAATGTGAATAGCCAAGAACTATGAATACTATTATTCAGTCTTAATATACTGTAAATAGTTGAGAACAATATCTACTGTTTATATACTGTTCTACTGTTACTATAATTAGTTCTATGTTACCTTGTTCTACTGTTACAATGTTTAGCTAAGGCCCGCCACAGCCCTGCTAAATCCTTGTTAAAAGTGAACCGTCTTCAATGGTAGAAAAGACTTCATCCTGCATTTCGGTCTTTTCTCTAACACTGGTGCCCAAACCTAAGTTGGCCTCACTTCAGGAGCAGCTCTGACCAGAGCTTGCAGTCCATGAAGTTGGGGCATGGAATGGTCAGTCTTTCTGGTTTTCATGGACTCAGAGTTTGAAGGGTCATTGGAAATATGAATCACACAAAAGGTTAACCACAGCAAAGAGCAGAAGGCAGAAAATAAGCAAGAAAATTTAGTGCATCGAGCAAGTCTCAGCTTTCAAGAAAAAGATGCTTCCCAGGCTTGGCTGAAATCACTTGGTACCATGTCCACTTGTTTCTATTGAACTTAAGTACAGTAGAGCACAGTAGCCTGCCACTTCAGAGGGCTGTACCACACAAATACGCCAATTAGCTTAGTGTATGTAGCTATAATATAGCCTGGCTGCAGTGTCTTATGCATAAAGCCATTCTCAAAAACAGACTTCTTCCGTAAGGAGTTCCAGCTCCTATTGCATGTTTGGCAAAGGTTATATGGTATCTTTATGCTTGAAACAGTCTAGTACAGTTTATAGCCGTAAGTTGGAGAAGGTCCCAGCCCCTTCACTATAGATTGGGAGGTCTTTGAATGCACAGGACACAAAACCAACTTGTGGGCAGCTATTGCAGCGACTGTTTACCAGGGGAGATGGCTTTAGATTGGACTAGAGGTGTGAGAAAACAAATGCTTCTCTGTGCTAGCAATTGACTGCCAACTCATAAATAGTTTGGGAGAGTTTTAATTTACTTGAAGCCATTCTAATGTAAATCCAATCAGTCCCACGTGCCATCCTGGAGTAATTTTGCACTGTAGAGATATGGGCTAGAAAAGTCTGGGTTCCTCCAGAACTAGAGCAGTCAGAAAACAAAAACTCAAGATTGTCTTAATGATACAGTTGTGATCAACATTATTGGCGGCCTTACATTTTAGGTATGTTGTGTACAATAACTTGAAAAGTAATTGGAAATATTCCAACTGTATGTCATCATAATATTTTAATAGTATGTTCAAAGGTATACAACAAAAAAAGATGGACAACTTAGACATAGTCATTTCTGAGAAAAAAAATTTAATATGACTTGGACAAGATTAATAGCACCCTTCACTAATATTTGGTTGCATAACCCTTGGCAGTGATGCAACCTCCAAACCTTTCTTGTTGCCATCTGTAAGTTTTGTACATCTGTCTGCTGGTAGTTTCTCCAAATGAGATTTCTTTCAGATCATGAATGTTTCCAGGATTTCTTTTATCAATGGTGGATTTCAGCTCTTTCCAAAGATTCTCAATTGGACTGAGATCAGGACTCATTGCTGGCCAATTTAAAATAGTACATTTTTTAAACCTTTTTAACCATTCTTTTGTATGTATATTTTGGGTCATTATCCTGCTGCAGGACCCATGATCTTTGACCCAGACCTATCTTTCTGACACTAGGTAGTACATTTCGCTCCAAAATATCTTGATAGTCGTCTGGCTTCATGACTCCTTTAATATGTTCCATGTCTCCATTTCCTGAGACAGCAAAACTACCCCACAACATTATGGAACCTCCACCATATTTAACCGTAGGAAGGGTGTTTTTTCCTTATAAGCTTCATTTCTTTGCTTGTAAGTGTATCGCTGGTCTGCATTGCCAAAGAGCTCAAGTTTGGTTTCATTTGTCCACAGAACATTTTCCTAGAATTGTAGTTTCTCAAGGTAGGTTTGGGCAAAGATCAGGCATGCCTTTTTATGTCTGTCTTTGAGCAGTGGGGTCCTCCTAGGCCTTTGTCCATGAAGTCCTTCTTTGTTTAGTGTGCAGTGGATGGTGCAGGTTGAAACCACCACTCCAGATTGCTCCAGGTCAACCTTACGCTCTTTGGATATTGCACATGGTGTTTTTCCAAACAGTTTGCACTAACTTTCAAAGACTTCTTGGATTAATTTTCCTCTTCCCACCACGTCCTAACAGTTCCATGAGCAGAAAACTTTGTAATAACATTGCGAACTGTAGACACAGAAATCCCAAGGTCTTTGGATATGGCCTTGTACCCCTTTGAAGTTTGATGTTTGGTGATGATGGCTTTTCTGGTGATCTCAGGCAGCTCTCTTGTCTTCACCATTGTGAAAATGGAACGGAAAGTGAATGTGGCCAGTTCAAACATTAGAGCATCATTGGTTTATTAAGTCATGTGCGTACTGACAATTGATCACAGGTGCATCTAATTTTACTGCAGTGGGAATGTGGGTTCTTCTGTTCAAAACTGACCAGCCAGACAGGCAGGAGATGCAGACAATGGAATTGGCCTCATATAGTCCAAAGCTATTTGTCCGGCCACTTTTTATTTTTTAAGAGATATTGGACATTAAAGGGTTGAACTGCAAAGGTGACAATAATGTTGACCACAATTCACAAAAATTAACAAATCCACTATCCTTCTTCTGCCCCTGGCCCTATCTCATTGGCGTCTGTCAGAAACACTAAAAAAACAACTAGAGATTAACTGCAGAGATTAAAAACCATCCTCAGGCATTTCTAACCATTCTCAGAAATTTTTAGGCCTTCCATTTTACTTTAAAGAGTATGAGGGGCCATTCTGTCCCATGAATAGTGGGGATGGACGTCCATCCCAGCTATTCATCCCCCTGCTGGCCCCAGCAAAAGCCTCCCCATGTGAACAGTGGGTTTGTACGGGGAGGCCTAGATGAGGGCAGGAGGGGGTGTTCTGGAGGAAGAGCAAGGGCAGGGCATGGGTGGACCACGGCCCCGGATGTGCAGGGCCGATGCAGAGTCCTATTTTTAATCTATGGTGTTAGTCGCACAGGCTCCATTTCTAGCTTGGTATGGTCTTGTTTGGACCCATCAGATTTTCTACTCTAGACTCCCATTTTTTTGGCCAGTCTGCTTAGCCCATCTGTTCCTGTCCTCTCAATAAAATATACTGGTTGTGCCCTCTGATCATAAGCTACAATTATAACCAACCCATCAAGCTGCTTTTGGTGTAGTAGTCCTGAAGTTATGTAATTCTTCACCCCTTCATACTGATCTTCATATCTCAAATTTAAAGTTTCCTTAACGATATATTACTTTAATATCACTTTCTCGTGATGTCTCTTTTTGTTTCCTTCACTTCACAGATAGAGACAGTGAAGGCTGCAGCAACTGAAGACCATGTTTGATTTATATTTTTTGTGTATCAGTTTTAGAATGTCTTTTATTTTGATTGGATGTGTTATTTTAACCTTACGGTTCTTTAATTTGTATTATTGTTTTATTCTTTTGGTATGGATACTTAGCTGTTTACCCCATTTGGATGTTTGCTCTGATTTGTTGATCTATCAAGAAAGCTGAAACCAAAACACACTACCCCAGCAGTAAGAATGTGGATGGCAGACTCCTGCATTGTAGAGGGAAGGTTGCTTCTGAAATATTAAAAAAGTTAAAAGAAGGGAAGAAAGTTTTGCTTTAATGAGTTGAAAGCTCCATTTAATGAATCAGTGTGACGTAGGGGCTCTGGTGTATTATCTCAGATAAACTAAGAGACACTTTAGGCAGCTCTAGAAAGACAAGCTAACCTCTAAATAAATATGTTTATAATGGGAGACTTAAGTACAAGAGGACACTTAGGTTATAGTGTAAAGCTGCCTATCTGCTGGGAAGGTCTGTCTCTGTTCCCACATCAAATAAAAGGAGAATGTCAGGGGAACTCGCTTACTGCCTGCTGGGGTCTAGAGACACTCCTCACCTCAACCTACTGTACATCAATGCCCTCGCACCAGTGCGTCTTCTGCTCAGCATACACTGCCTTTCTCCTCATCTCTAAGCCCTCGCACCAGTGCGTCTTCTGCTCAGCATACACTGCCTTTCTCCTCATCTCTCTCTTATATTTCCCCTGTATGTTTTTAAGGACATGTTTACTAAGCCGCAAGCTAGTAACATGGATTTGGGCCACATTGATAGTATGGGCAATATGCTAGATTAGGGCCGGCCCAAGGGTTTCTGCCACCCCTCACCATGCCAAGTCACCCTCCCCTGTGTTGAGCCGCACCACCCTTTCTCCCTCTTCCCCCCCCCCCCCCCCACTGCCGATTCCAGCAGCAGGGTGAGGGGGTGGCTCGGCTCAGTGGCAGGCTATGTGCTTTGGCACACTTGGCCTGCTGCTTCTGACATCCCCCTTTAACCACCTTCATGAGGGATCAGAAGTTGCAGGCCAAGTGTGCTAAGCACATGGCCTGCTGCCACTGTTCCCTCTAAGCTGTGCGCGTGTGTGCGCGCACACACCTCGCCGAGCGAGCGCACATACTTTACAACAGAGCGCACAAACATTTTGGTTCTGATTCTGATAGAAAACAACACAGACGTCTTAAAATTTAAAAGTTGTTGTGTATTTACGGTTTTCACAAGTTCTACAATATTTTCTAGTGCAATCAATGTGTTGTACATACTGTATTCTGACATGTAGTCAAATTTTAAAGTATATAACTCCCACTGTCATTATGTGGCGCACAAAAATTTAACCTTCCTTCAAAAGCTGCACAGCTGATGTTTTATGCGCACACAGCCTACATAAAATTAGAGGGAACATTGCCTGCTGCTGAGCCGAGCCGCCCCCTCACCCTGCTGCTGGAATCAGCGGCCAGGGGGGAAAGGGAGAAGGGTCACTGCCACCGCCGCTCCCGACCCCGGAATCAGCAGCAGTAGAGGGTGGTGGTGTGGCGCGGCTCAGCATGGGGGGAGGATGCAGCAGGCCATGTGTGCTGAAGCTGCCCAGAGGTCTGCTGCCCTAGGCGGCCGGCTGTGTGCTAGATTCAGGGAGGAGGGGGTGGGGCTATCCTCCTGAATTTAGTGCTCCTTGCCACATTACTACTGCCACGGGGAGCAAATACCACCATCCATTGTGCCGGCAGCACAGGCCATCAAGGCCCACACTAGCGTGGCGGTGGACGTGCCCATGCTCTGTACGGGTGCCAGCCAGACGTGTGCTGCCTGGATAGTGCAAGTGTTTTAACGCAAGGCTGTGCATTGCTTTGTAGTGCAAAGCCCAAAACACGTGCTACCCCTTTGCAGCTCGGCAATCCTGCTTTTGTAAACATGCCCCGTAGTTTGTAAGCTGACTTCCCATCTGGTTCAGACAAGATCACAGGGCTAAACCTATGAAAAAAAAAAAATCAGCAAATTCGGGTTTTTTTAATCTTTCTGAATTGTTCAGAATAAAACTGTGCGCCATCAGAAAGGTACAAATAGAAGGTTCCTTCTACAGGAGAAATGGCTCAATCAGTTACTCTTCGCCATTTGGGCTCGGTTCTCCCCATTGTAACTTGGTGTTGTTCATGCAGAGCAATAAGAGCCTGTGTGCCAGTCCTGCTTTTATTAGTATGGAAATTTGCTTTCTTATTTAGCATGTCTTGTTAATAAAAGAGAAATTTGATCCCATTACTGGCTCCAGTATATAGAATCCATTCACCGATGCCTCGATTAAGCTAAACTTCTTAGCTCTTTAAAAATAGCTATTTATCTAAAGATACTTGGCCCTTGGCATTTTTTTTTCATACTGCAAAACATTGGGGCAGTTCAGGGAATATTCAGCTGCCATCTATACAGAAAGCATTTGCGTAGTGCAGGCTATGGAGATAATTTTAGAAGCCCTCTTCATGATTTAGTCATCTGAAAACAGCCGTTCAGTCATTCTAATCACATCCCAAGAGTCATTTTAGAAGGCCTGAAGTTTACATGTGTCCAGCATGATTACATACATCTATGTTGCATGAGGTCATGTGGGGGGTGATTTTAGATTAACGTTACATGTGTCAGTTCACCAGCAGAGACGGCCATGGCTATATCTACTCAAAGGCATGAATAGGACTCAAAAAGAGCTCGTTTCATGAACCCAACCACTGTAAGGAGAAGAGGAAAATGCTCCCTCACTCCTCCAGTATTGTTCGCTCCTTCATGGCAATAAGTAGAAGGGCATTTGTCCTAGCTCCCACGCTGCTGCATGCCCCTGTTTTCAAAAGGGCAATTGGGACATGGATGTGCTGAGAGCTACATGGCTGCATCCTGCATATCTATGTTCATGTGCGGGTTTCAAACCCTGGGCGAAAACCTGCATGTTTGACCCACTACTCTGCACACCCTCATTCTTCCTTTTATTTCACGGACCGTGTATCTTTCAGGGTGGCAACTGCCTGATTTTACATGGCATTCACAGGTGCCCACCTTCTCTGCTGCCCCATCATCGAATTGCAAATGTTTCGACTTGGACGTCTCAGATTTCACCTATACAGACTTTCTAAAATGTGCCTTTATGGATATTATTACATATCCTAAAACTGAGCTATTTTATCTTAAGAGCATGATATTTCCCAGGCTTTAAGCGTGAGACGCTGGGTTAGCACAAGGATTGGAGGTGCCCTAAGCAGCCCCCTGCATCCTACTGCCCCTCTCCGGGCCCTTCAGTGGCGACGATGGCTCAGAAACTGCGAGGCAGCGCCCATGAGTTGAGCTTTCTGCCCTGTACTGTCAGTCTCTTCCACCCCCCGACAGGATGGCAATGAAAGTAGAATGCATCTCACGCTCGCTCACATTCACAGAGCTAACACAATCTTCCTTTTAGATGAACGGCTGTGCAAGTCCGGCAAAATGGTGTTCATTTTTCTTTTCATTTCCTTCCTGTTATGTTTCAGAGGAAACCTCATCCATGCAGGCCCCTGACACACAGTAACAGCATTAGAAGAAAAGGGGGTGTAATTGGGAAGGAACGTTTTACTCCACTGAGCTGTGGCAGCACCAGAGATCAGAAGGAGGCGAGTGCTGTGGCTATATAAGTTAGGACACAAGGCGTTACATGTCCACACTCCGCTGCGACATCACACGCAGCATGTGTCCTTTCCTTTTCTGTGTGAGGTGATTGGTTGTGACACTAACCAATTTCGAGGAGGGCAGTACAGAGAGTACCTTAACAAAAAAAAGAGTTGTAACTGATCCACAGAGCTTGTTATTACTCGTCTTAAGAAATTTTCCACAGTAAATGCAAACTACCTGGGCTTTTTTTTTTTTTTAACTACTTCAAACGCTTTCTTCTGAGAAGTAAGTTTGAGTGCTGCATTGTGATTTTTACAAGTGAAAAAATAAATAAGGAGATGTGTGAAGATTCTCTGATATCTAGTTTTCTCTTTGGCACACAAATTTGCATATGGTTATGACCCCCAGTCCTTCAGATCAAAGCTATTACAGTATGCTCTAATTCCCTGAACTGACGTTCTTCCCCCTTTTCAAAAAAGGAAAGAGGAATTTTAAGCTTTGGAGGCATTCAGAGAGCGTGAGCTGGGGAAACATTAGCCTAGCACTGTACTATCTATGGCAGAAACTAGAATTAGATTGGTTGAATGGTTTAATAGTTAATTAGGGAAGGAAGGGGAAGGTGACAGACATGATGATTTTTAAGGTCAATTTCTATATAGGAAATTAGACTAAAAATAATCTACTCCACCCCTAAACCACGATCTGCTGTGGTCAGTGCAGGCCTGAAGTTAGGAATAGGCAATTGCCTAGGAGGGTGTCAAATGTTGATGGTGCCAAGTACCCAGGGCAAAAAGGAGCCTTCTCCTACACTTAAGGGCCATGCACCGATGTCACTACAAAGAGGCACCACCATGGCCCAACCCTCCCAGTCCTGCTTTAACCCTCAGCAAGGGAAGCTCTGTGCCCTCCTCCTCGGGTCCTGCCTTCGGGGCTGAAATCTTACATCTGGCCCTGAATCAGTGACAGATGCCTCTGCAGTGGAGGCTTAGAGCTGTCGTCTTCCTGGGATCATCTTGAAGTCTCCAGAAATTAGAGTCAGTCACCAGGACAGTGCTCAGAGCATCCTGGGGAATTCTCAGTAAGAGAAGAGATGTCAAGTGGGGATCGGATCTCCCTTATCAGCTTCTCACTGCTTTTATACATTCCTGGAGCCTAGAATCCAGGTTGCAATATCAGACATTTTTTTTCTCATGCTAAATGCTAATGGACAGAATGACTGCAGACAATCAAATCTAAATAAACATATAAAGTATTTTCTTTTTAAAGAATGGCACATCCCCATTACCATGGACTAAGCTTCATAGTAACAGTACAGAAGATAGATATGTAAATAGCTCTACCTATCAGAGACCAAAGGCCTGTTGAAATTTATATGTTGAATCTAATACTCTCACTGTAACATTATCTGACTTTTTGAGTTCCATGTAAACCACCTCAAGTGGCATTAATTCACCGAGTTCCCTGTAAACTGCCTTAATTCCATAGATAAAGCAGTATAGAAGATCTAAAAATAAATACATTTAAAAAATGCCATATTGGATCAGACCAAGGGTCCATCAAGCCCAGTATTCTGTTTCCAACAGTGGCCAGTCTAGGTCACAAATACCTGTCAGGTTCCCAAAAGAGACAGATTTGAAGCTGCTTATCCCAAGGGTAAGCAGGCGTTTCCACAGACCATTTTAATAATGGTTTGTGGACTTTTCCTCCAGGAACTCCTCCAAATGTTTTTGAAAAACAGCTACACTAACAGTTTTTACTACATCCTCTGGTAATGAATCCCAGAATTTAATTACAGGTTGAATGAAAAAATATTTCCTCCAATTTGTCTTAAATGTGCTACATTGTAGTGTCAATGCATGCCCCCTAGTCTTTCTACATTTTGAAGGAGTAAGCAACTGATATGTTTACCATTCCACTCAATTCATTAATTTATAGACCTCTATCATATCTCCCCTCAGCCGTCTCTTTTCCAAGTTGAAAACCCCTAACCTTTTAAGTCTTTTCTCATAGGGGTATCCTTCCATCCCCTTTACCATTTTGGTGGCTCTTCTCTGTACCTTTCATAATTCCGCTATATCCTTTTTAAGATACGGCGACCAGAATTGCACACAATATTCGAGGTATGGTCACACCATGGAACAATACAGAGGCATTATAATGTAATATCCTTTGTTTTATTCTCCGTTCCTTTCCTTATGATACCTAGCATTCTATTTTCTTTCATGGCTGCTGCTGCACACTGATGACAAATAAAAAAAACAGCATTGTCCTTCTAGTCTGCCCCATGATGTGGCTAGAGTTTTACCCTCCTCTACTTTTGAAGTTATTTAAGTTCGCTCTGATAATATTCTCTTGCCATATAAGGATCGTTATATGGCAACAGGATGCTATAAGATACAATAGGGTTCCCTGAACTACTACCAATGATTTCAACATTGTTTTGCTTATGCGTCATAAGTAAGGTGATCTCTCCATAAGCTCATTCATTATATCATGTAATAAACTTCCAGGAACAGATTCCAGTGGAGGTGGCAGGAGGCAGGATAAAACCTGCAGTGGCACTTCAGCCCCTCCCTCCTGCTCAGTCACCGTCTCCCCGTGCCTGAGCTACAGATGTCTTCCTATCATGACATGTATGGTAGTAGTCATGAGCAGAGGGTGGTCTGCTCTTCGCCAAGACTGAGAAGCAGTGCAGCATGGGAGATATGAGTAAGGTGTAGTGCACTAAGGCCCTACTGCAAACCCCCACTCCCCCCATTATTATTTTTTATTTATTTGAACGATCAGGGGCGGTTTACATCAAACAAATATCAGTTACATAGAAAGATGTTGTAAACCATAATACAATTGAACTATTTGCATACCATCTATCCACATATGTAGGAGTACAGTGGAAGTTGGTTAACTTAACTATATACATGTTAGCTAGGCAGTGACAGAAGGAATTAGTCATGCCAGGTAGATAGATGGAGAGAGAATGGTTCAGTTGGAGTGGGTAGGAAGGATGGAATGAGTATAGGTATAGCTGGGAGTAGAGTTGTTATAGTATTCAGAGAAAAGTCATGTCTTTAGTTCCTTCTGGAATGTCTGGAGATCTTTGATTGATCTGATGTGGTCTGGAAGGGAATTCCAAAGAGTGGGTGCTGTATACGTGAAGGCTCTGTTTCTGGTAGTTTGTTTAGTCTTCCAGATTGAGGGTGGTATTAAGAGGAGATTTTGAGTCCTTTTTCTCCTGCGCCTAACATGTGTTTTGGCATGTATCTTAGTTGTCAGCTAGAAGGGGGATATTATTGAGTACTTTGAATGTAGTAGCTATTGTGGAGATTTTAGAGAATGAGGGTGATGTGGTCAGATAGCCTTGCCTTGGATATAATCCTGGCAATTACATTCTGGGCTAATTGAAGTGTGTGCAAGTTGTTTTAGGTAGATAGACCCTGTAACAAGCTGGGATCCATTGCCAAAACAGGAGGATTAAATCTATGAGGGCATATTAATGATGCTTTTCTCCATGAACCTTTGCAAGTTGTTGTGCATATCCGCAGGAGAAAAGTGTTGCGTTGCGGAAGAGACTGCATTTTTGCTTCTGCACTGTTAATGTTATTCAGTTTGGGTGAAAGGTCCTTTGTATGCCCCTATCATTTCCTTCACAGGAGCAAGATGGGAGAAATTAGTTACTGTTGTCAGGAATGTGGGGTGTCTGTATTAATTTGTAAGACAGCAGATCCCAGTAAGTATTGGAAAGATCATTAAAAATCCAGACATTTGCTGAGCTCCGTAGCAGAAAGCTAAGTGTTTATCAGTGCATGGCGTGACCTCTGTGCCAGGCTCTTTGTGGGCCTTTTCTCAGAGTGAGAGCCATGTGATCGGTGTGGCCACATGACAGCACATGATGTGTTGTTCCAGCAAGGGCCAAACACCAGCGGATGAAGGGGTGAAATGAATGGAACCAGTAATGCTGCCTATATACACCTCCCTCAGGTGAGGTGATGGATGCTGGGGGAGGGGTGGCGTGGCGTGGCGTGGCACGGCACTTGCGGGCAGGCCTGCCTGGATCAGCAGAACCCCTTGGGCTTGCCCTAGGATCTAGGTACTAATAGTGGGTCCTAATGCAGTAGCACACTTTGCTAACTCTACCTGCATTTCCTGGCAGTCACTAGGAACAGATCTGGATGTGGCAGTGTGTGTGTGTGTGGGGGGGGGGGGGGGGTTAGGGGGAGGCGGGGGCTTAACACTGTGGGTGCTGATAAGCCACAGAAAGTTTTCTTTAAGAGGCTAAGAAAAGGTCCTCTTGAAAAAGAATTGCACTTAAGCCTGCTGAACAAGGAAGAAAGGTTTACACGAGATCAGCAGAGACCTGCGAACTGTCTCCTTCTAGAACCGATTTACTTCCATGCACAAAGCGTCAATGCTTTGTAAAGTCAGGAAAACATGGAATATAATATGGATACATTATGCACACAGAGCTTTAGGGAGGATCAACCGAGTCCATTTTGTTTAGCACAGGTGGATCCAGTGCTGGTTTTACCCCACTGAATGAGGATTTTAAAAAAGGGGGTTATCCTGTGCTGAAAAAAATGAAGCCTTTGGTAACCTTCTATTTAGTGATATTGTACTAGCAACATAACAAGAATGGTATCCGAATAAACCCTGTGTATCTAGCAGTGGAAAGGGGGGTCTGCAAGACGTGGAATTCAGCAGGCTGCAGATTTATAGGTTTGATCACACATCCTGAAATGTAACAGTGAGCCTGGCAGGAAATGTCAGAAGAGACCCTTTAATGTCTGCCTTACTGGTCCTTACAGGGCACCGTTTAAACCCCCATCTGAAGGACCCTATTTATTCAGGCCGTGCTAGGGGTGGTAATCTCCGAGAATGCCCCAGTCATTAATGCAGAGGTTTTATCGTTGCAGCTCATTGCTTCTTTCAGCTTTCCATCCAGTGAACCATTTACAATATACAAGTCCAATGAAAAGAGATCACAGCCCCTAACGTCGCAAACTGTTCCGGAGACCTGTGCTTGTGTGTACCAAGAATTGCAAACTAAAGTAATGTTGAGAATTGTGTTGCCTGAGGTATCACTTCACCTTTAATACCAGTTTAAAAAAAGTGTATCGGGCTTTTTCTTTTGCGCGATTTCGATTCCCAGGCGCCTTTCCAAATAGCGCGCAAGGCAGCACATGTTGCGAGTGTGATGACTGCTGCAGTTTTGAATGTTTGATATATAATATTTTGAAAACTTGATTTAAAAAAATGAATTGAAAAAAACGTGTGTGTGAATGTGACTGGGAGGTCCTCGAGTTGGAAGGGAACTTAAAGCCTTGTAGTGCTATGCAAACAGGTCAGGTGTGCAGGTAGGGGAAACTGGAGGAGGTCTTTGTCTCCAATTTACTATTTCGTTTTGAGAGACCTTCCCAGAGCCCCCTTGCAGACAGGAGAATTTGCCTCGTGTGTCTGTCTGTCTGGGAAGTGCCCAGTGTATAAATGTGATATTCAGTCTGGCCTTCGGTATGACTTTAGAGACCTAACAAAAAGAGACAATGGAAACAGATGAGCCAGCCGAGGCGACTGAAGATGATGCAACCAGAAGGCAGGATGAAGCAGGCAGCCCAGTAATTACTCCACGGGAAAGGTGTAGGATAACCAGTTTAGTAGACATGGGCCACTAGCCACGAGCAGAGAGGGTAAAATAATACAAGCAAAAAAAACAACAAAGTCACGTTTACACATCTGAAAGCTTGGCAAAGAGAAGTGCTGTGTGTGTATATATATACGCACACACTTACATATAAATAAAATACACACACGCTTATCTCTAAAACCGTACTGATGAACTGCTTTTGCAAGGAATGTGGCCAGAATTCACTTTTATGCTGAAATTTCCATCTAAAGCCGAGTTATTTTCCTTCAGATATACTCAGTTCTCGTCTAGAGTAGAGCAGTCACATTAATACATCACACTGGCAGGTAATCGGGCATCTTACATTGACAATATGGGATATGACGGGCTGTCACCTAGGGGAGCTGCAACCCCTCAGCCTTATGCCCCCACCATTTTGATAATTAAACTCAATCGAGATGATCAGAACACTACCCCTCCCGCAACAATACTGCAAAAATGCATAACTGGACAACATACTGTTGCTTTGTGGGGCTGTGTGCGCTCCCGCTGCAGGGGGAAATAAATCATGGTAATGCTAAGTTTGTGGCGTTGTCCGGATATATTTGTTTTTGCTTTGGCCGCTGCTGCTCACACCTTTCCAGTAGTTCAAGGCCAGTTACATTCAGGCGTGTGTGTGTGTGTGGGGGGGGGGGGGGGGTAATAATCGTAGACTGCATCTAAGATAATGGAGGGTTAAGTGACTTGCCCAAGGCCACAAGGCCCAGCAGCAGAATTTGACGACTGGCTTCCCTGGTTCCCAGCCTAGTCTTTCCTACTGGTTGAGCCGGCCCTGGGGAGCTGCTAGCTGCTCTTGTCCCGGTCCCGGTCCCCGCCCCCGTCAGAAACATTCTGGACTAAGTTACCCTAAAACAGCAGCAGAAAAACAAAGAGATTCTGGCAAACATTGTGTTCATTAATAGTTCGGCATGCAGTAAGGTGTTGAAACAAAAACGATGAGTTCAAACTATCTTAAAGGGAAGCAAGTGTACACAGGCGAGAGAGCCCTGGAAACCTGAATCTACACGCCTGGCGCAGCACCTCTCCCCGGGGGAACACGCAGCTCTTAACCCAGCAGAAGGCAGCGCTACTTTAGAAGAACATTGATACCTACATTTATGGGTTACATATCTTCCAAGAAGCCATAAATCTAGGAAAGAAAAGACAAGTAACGCTATAGTTTTCCAAATTCCTTCCTTTTTGAGAATTGATTTTACTTTCAACCATAATAGACTTTTGCCGTTTATTTTTTTTTTTGGGGGGGGGGGGTTGGGGGGCAAGGGGGAGTATAAAAGACCTGCATATAATGAAAATAAGGACTGAAATTATCAAACCCAGTAACAACATTCGAATGATTTCAGCTATGAAGCAAATACCTGGCTCCCTCAGTTTCGGTGGACCTTATTTCCTTAGTGGTGTCTGTTTCCTCTTAAAATAAGGTTTTACCTATTGAAAGTGTGTGTGATATGTTTGCTTCCTGCATAATCTGCGCGCACAGTGTAATTTTAATAAAACCCACTAAGAAGAACATTTTAGCCGGCGATAATGGCCGACGGGGATGGTTAAGACACGGCATGACCGCTACAGTCTGCCGAATCACCTGAAGGGTCGGGTATGGAGAGCACATTGCAGTTAGGGGAGGGGGTACAGATCATGTGCTGTCGATGTGGCAAGTAGCGCGGGTGGCGTTCGGTGCCCTGCGTTAATTGCGCTACAGACGCGGTAGCAATCTGTGCGGTAACTGCTGGTGAACATGCTGACAACGTACCTAGCAGTTAGCGCAGAGGCTTTCTACTTAACGCGCATTCGTTTTCACTCTACACCGTGTTAACCACAACACCCTACGGGGCTTTAGGAAAAGGGCCCCTAAATGTCCAGTGTTTGCGCGAAGCTTAATCAGAGCCAAAATGTCTTCCACCCCCCCCCCCTCACCTTTTATTAGATTTTTATGGGACGCAGCCTATATTTCTCGTGCAACCTGCACGCATCAAATACTTGCCCTGCCTGATAATCTAAACTTCTCTTATGCCAAATTTCGTCGCAAGGCTTCGGTTGACGACATAAAAAAAAACCTTACATACCAGCAATCCGCATATTTTATGTTGGTATGCAAACGTTCAAAAGCTGAGAGCAAGGTTTAAATATTTCATACGAGTTATCGGGTTGCGGTATAAATCTGTCTTGTTACAAATGCTCTCAATAACAGAGAGATGAAGGCTTTATTAGAATAATATTTTACAGAGCTGGGTTATTTTAACCAGGGGCTTTACTCGGCGGGCAGATGGCATTTTGAGCAGGTATTAAAAAATTGTACTTTATGGACAACATTTTAAATTATATCAAGAGGGTAAACTGGCTGTCTTCAGACCTCTCCTCTCCACCCCTTTTTAACCTTTGCTATTTGTCAGTCTTGGAAATCACATATTTAAGCTCTTGTTTATCTCTTTAGGAAGATGGGCGGTGGCTCTGTTCAGAGTTATAAATTAGACATTTACATTCTAACGACCCATCAGAAATGAAAATAGATAAAATGCTTATAGTTCGTATATTTGGGAAACAAACAAACAGATGAGCGTACATAAAGACTGGAGATAAATACATTTTTATAGGCACATGGCAAATATGTCTGTCTCTCTTGTAGCTAAATTCCGGTTGTCCGTTTTCGGCACAGAGTACAAAAACGCATTTAATATATATGTAAAATAAATGTTTCTAGGAAATGTACTCTTTCCTTACAGCCCCTGTGCTCAGAAAAATTCTACACCAACCTTTGCTGTGAGAAAGTTATTCAAACGTTTTTATGTCCCGAATGAAAGTAACGGGGCTCTGCAGGCGAGCGGACGCCACTGGGTCCATCCTTTCAGAAATGCACCCGAGGGGTGGCAAAAATATAATTCGTTTAGTTTGCTGGGTTAGTTTTTTTCCCCAAAAAAAGATTCTCCTATTTAAAGCGGGAGTTTAGTGCAATTTGAATTTTAAGGCCTGGCACTCCAGGCTCTGGCTTAAAGCCTAAGGTTTAAAGAGAGGAGAGAGTATCTAAATTATAAACTGAGCGAAGTTTAAAGGCATCGGCTAAAAATTTGCCGAAGTTTCCCCTTAAATTCTGAGTCGATATGGAGTATTTTGGCCTTATACATTTTCAGTAAGAGAAATCACTTTGACACTTATATAGGGCTTATTATACAACGCATCTCCCCTTATTTTACGTCCTGATATGGTTTGCGCATTGTGTATAAAGTGCGTTATCCCATTCCACCCCTCCAGGGAAGAATGCGCTTAGGGATATGATATCCTGATCTTCGTAAATTAAACCCTCCCTTATACGTCAGTTTATTAGATGTGGTTGTTTAAAGAAAAGAAAAATAAAACGCCAACTAAATTTTTATTTAATCAAATCTAATGCCGTCCTGTCATTTCAACTTCAAATAGATACAACTGACTGTTAGTATAATAAGCGTCCGCGGCTTATCTAGACTGGAATCGAACTGGGCTTTTATTGACTTGTAAACTCCGATCTGGGATCTGTCTTCAGAGCTAAAATCCCTCCGGTGCCGCCAGGAGAACTGCTGCACCCCACACATTGATCCCGAAAATGTAATGCTGCCCTGTTGGGCTATTTGGACAAGAAATAAAATCTTGCTGAAATCCGATGTAACTGTATCTAAAGCTAGCCAGCAAGGACTCTATCCGACTGTCAGAGGCGCGCAACGTCCCGAAGCACGCCTAAAGTCCAGCGCAAAGAGCAATAGGAACCTACAAAATGAAATACTGGGTCAGACCAAGGTCCATCAAGCCCAGTACCCCGTTTCCAACAGCGGCCGATCCAGGTCACAAGCACCCGTTAGGCACTTGGAAGGCGGCCGACAGCGTCTAGGAGGGGTACAAGAGACATTTCAAGTCACCCCGCATCCCATAAGGGAGGTCAATTGGGCCCTCGTGGACACGATGCTTTCCTGGGCTCTGCTTAAGACTTCCGATCTACGATAAAGACTGAAACACTTCCGACAAAAAAAATAAAAAAGCTGGATACTGCAGAGAGCCAAGCTAGCTCCCTTCTGTTTACCTGCTAGCTCTCCCTTCCCATGGTATATTCATTATATTACATAGCATCTGTATAATACATAGCAGATACTACCCATGCAGAAAGTGCGTGTATTCAGAGGCCCCAGTCTATACAACTCGCACTTTGTCTTGCTTTCTTGAGTTGTCTTCATATTCCTGTTTTCTTTTGATATTTGAAGTTCTTCATTTTCTTTGTATTCGCTTTCCGGTCCAGCCTCAAGTAGCACGGGCGATACCTTCCTTACAGAATCTTCAAACCACACTTCTGGTTTATTGCATAACAAAAACGGGGGTTTTCCTATCGCGCATTATTCTCGCAGACCGCCTAACTTTGCGCACTATCTCCCTGTTGTGCGATTTGTACTCTGTACTCTGGAAAATAACGGCGAGTTCCGGACCAGCCGCCTTTGTTCATTTATAATACGATACATATTTTATTCCTCATCTTGTCCTAAATAGGTTCCTTTGAGACCCTCCCTATTGCTTTCCCGGTCTTCATCCATCTACTCTTGAATGAAAATGATTCGGCTGCTTCCAGGAACAGCAAGATTTTTAGGTATATTATAACCGTAATCGATAATGGACCTTCAAAAGCGACTCATGATTAAAATGATATATGTTTGGACAATTTTACGGGCAACTCGAAACTAAAAACAAGTTGTAGTCATAAATTGAGAAATGTTTGCGCTGAATCTGGGATTTAAGTACAGAACTGGTTCTAAAAGTAGAGGAACCTCGTTAACCCGCTGCGGACTCACATATTAAACTGTAAAATATATATATATATTTTCAGTGCATGAAATATCGGCCCCTTCCCTGCCTCTGCGGAGATGCTCAGGACCCTTCAGGCCTCCTCCTAACTAGGGGAGATTTATTCTAAAGAGCGGTAAAGTGACATTTTCTTGAAGAATTCGGTGCCTCCCCCCCCCCCCCCCGGCATTCCTTAGCTTCTCTTTAAACGCTTATAAGTGTTCCTGAAACCTCTGTTACAAAGCTCCTGCACTAGGAGGACCAAATCCAAGAACCCTCGCCGCCCCCCCCCCCCCCAGCACCCCCGTCTAGAGCCAGGAAAAGGCGCCCCCTACCGCCAGAGGATTTGGATTAAAGGGGAGCGGGGGGTTTTGTCCTCTTCAGATTTGGCATTCTTCATGAGGCAGTGAATACAGAGGGAGAAGGGCCGCGTTACATCTCGGCCTGGCCTCCGGTAATTCGTTTTAAGAGGAAAACATGCAGGGGTCTGTCTCGGTGAGAGACCGGATCAGCCCCTGGGCCGGAAATTGGAGCAGGCAGCTCGAATCCACTAGTCATCTCTGACCCAGTGTAAAGTGGGTCTGCGGGGTTATTTAGGGAGAAGTGGTTGCATATGACAGCTGGAGGGAGGGGTATGTGCGTTTATCTCCCTAGGTATACACGCTTATGCATGATTTTGCATGTCTATAAATGCCAATGTATATGCAGCTGTGTAGTATAGATGTGCGTATTTCTGTGTCCGTGCATGTATGGGCAGCTGCATATGAGCATAGGGAAGTGGAGGGGGTTACACCGGGGCTCTACACTTCCATGTGCTATTGAGTGTTTTGGGGAACCTTCGCGCTGGTTCTGGGATCCAGAGTTAACCGGACATGTTGCATTGCTGTTATCTGCTGCCGCTTTTAAACACGGTAACTGGTTTCAACAAGCTGTAAAACCTGGATCGTGTGTGGCATGCATTGTTTGACAAGACTGCACCCCCCCCCCCCCCCCACAGCAGGCTCTAGTTTTCAATAGGGTCGTTACCTTTTTTGATCACAGACTGGTCCAGCAAACTCATCCCGGAGCCGTCATCCATAGCCTGTAAATACACATTGAAACATGAGGTCACAAGCGTTGCAGGCGCGCAGGAAGAAGCGACAGCGCGCAGAGTTAGCGAGCAGCGCGCTTATGCACTGCCGAGGGTTTGGAGAAAGGTGAACAAGTAGTACACTATTTGACTAGGTTTCCTATCTGCTTTATTTCCCCTTCATGTTTAGTTTAAGCTCACTTAGCATATTAAAGACTCTCGTGGGAATTTTTCCGAGGGTTATATTATTAAAACTGTAAGACTTAGCAATTTTCTAACTCGATCCGCTCGCTCCCTTTGTACCGGTTTGGTGGACTGTGTGTCTTTGCACGTTCACGTCAGTTGCTAAGTTGTATCCGCATCTATCGATAGCTGGGTAGTGTCCTATTGAAATATAAGGCACAGGACTGTAATTGGAACTCAGACGCAGGAAAAACAACTAAAAAAGACTGTCATTACGGGGAGGAGGCCTAAACTCCCGGGGGCATTGGCTGTTTATCTTTCATTGCTTTTCTGCGATAGGGTTACTTGATCTTTTCTTAACGTTATCGTCCTGGTTTTGTTGTTTTATTTATTTCATTAATAAAATTCACTACAGCTTGGAACTTTAAAAAGAAAAACACGGCCTAATGGCCTTGAAATAGAAATTTCAGCAAAAAAAAACAAAAAATGACGTGCTGTAATACACTCCTTGTCCTGAATTCATTCTCCCGAGCATGGCTCCATAATGTCAGGGGCGGGGTGTGACATGACCGGCATAAGAAACCAAACTTTCTAAGCAAAATAACTTAGATAATCCTAGAAATGAACATGTTACATATTAGAGAGCGCCCGCCTCAAGCTAATCTAAACTAGACCCGAGGATGGGAGAAGCCGCTGCAAGTACTGGGAACCGATTACTTGCAGCAGATTTTGGACGCAAAATCGATTTAGGGCAAGTAAAAGACGCACGTTGTAGGCAAGTCGGCAGAACACTCACGTTTGTGGATGGAGCTTAATGGTTTTATGTTCACGTTCAAAACAGCGCACTTGGTGAAAGCCGTTGTTTTACCGTAAAAGTGCTTTAAGACTTCCCCCAAATTCTAATTAGAAATGCAAATATCTTGTTCCTAAAGACTCGATCTTCTTGTAAGTCTCTTTGCACAATGAATCGCCTTTTAGTGCAGAAGATTGGCTTACAAAGCTGCACTTTCGCTCAACTTGTCTGAAATGTATTTCAGAAATAGACATAACATAGGTATGTGTGACACACATCCATGGGGTCTCTAGTGCAACTGAACTGTTAACATTAAATTCACACCCTTTCTTTAAACTTTAAAAAAAAACCCTCTGATTAATGAAAGCCAGAATGTCTCCCCTGAAGTAACGCACAGAGCGCAAAGTATCACTTTTACGAGCGCATTTTAAACCCGGACTGGTAATCAATCCCTCCTTAACAAAATACATCTTCCACCCAGAATTTTAAGTTACATTAAAAGCATATTTACAAAAAGTAAATAAATAAAATGAATATTCACAATAAGAGGCCTAAAATCAGATGGAAAGTGAAGACGGGACTTAAACTTTCCTGTTTTTCATCTTGAAATCACGTTTGAGATTTCGGGTGTAGGTGAAAAGATCGCACTCGATACAGCCGGACTTAGAGCAAGAGGGGACCCCGCTATTAGAGCTCCCTCATGCGCTAAACTGCTTCCCGGGACGACGAGACAGAGGCATGGCCTTGGAGTAAGTCACCCCCGGGCAGTGGGAGATCTGTGCAAGTGTTCCTGCTACTGGCACTTTGAAAGCGGCCCATTGCTAGGTCGGTCCTTGCGAGTTTGGGACACCGGCCCGCCCTGCCCTGTGCGTCGTCGCTCAGTACCTGGATGTCCTCGATGCTGTGATGTGCCAGTCCGTGGAGTCCCAGGGGCACATCTGCCAGCCCGTGGCCGCCGTCTCCCAAACCGTGCAGCAGGCGGGGCACCCCGGCGTACTCCCTGCGGGGATCCAGGCTCAGAGCCCGGTGGGACTGGGACAGCAAGCCCGCTTCCTCCTGCCGGGATCGCTGGGCGTGCCAAGTGGGCTGCTGGTGCTGGTGCATGGAGCTGATGCTGCTGTAGGCGTCTGCCAGGTGCGGGTAACCGGCCTCCTGACTCTGGGAATAGGACAAGGGAGGCTGGGGGTAAGGCGGAGGGAAGTAGGGAGGCTGGAAGTCGGAAGCCGGCGTGTGGCACAAAGGGGGCGCCGAGGAATAAGCAGTCTGGTTCAGGGACGAGAGCTGGGACAGTCGGCCCCCCGTGGAAGTACCGTTTAATCCATCAGGACGGTCCTAAAGCCGGGGAGAAAGCAGAAAGATGGAAAAGGTCAACGCACGTGGCTCGGCACAAAGTTACACAAGTAAAACGCTGCAAGGGACGAATCCTCCCTACACGGGGAGGACGCGCCGGCACGGGATGGCTCCCCTCATGCGGCATCTCCCAGAAAAAGAGAGGAGACGACCCCAGAGGCCGAAGACTGCTCGGTAATGGAGCGTCCTCCCTTCAGTTCTCCAAAGGAAAATTAAAACATCAGAAAACACCAATTAGGAACAGTTAAGGCTGACATCTGGCCAACATTAAACGGTGAAATGCAGTCTAATGTGGAGGTGTAAGGTTACCGCAATTATGACGGCAATTCTGTCTGATGTTATAAAAGTGCATTTAAAATGATATCACGTCGCTTCTCGTTCAACTTACCATGGCTGAGTAAGTGTGAACTAACATCTGGGCGGTGGGAGAGCGGCCCTGGAGGAAGGGTCCAGAGAATGAATGAAGATAAAACGAATGTTGGTAAAATCCTTAAAAACGGGTGGAAAATAGCCGATCCATGGAGGAAAAGTCCCAAATCCCCGGCGCCGGATTGCGTTCAAAGCGCGCTGCTGCCGCTTCTTCCCGGCTCGTAGCCCTTGTCCCTCTGAGCCAAAACTATTTCCATGCGCTCCAGTTATAGAGCCGGGAGCGCGCAGGAGACGCCGGGAGCGCGCTTTAAAGGGACAGATCACCCCAAACCTTTCTCTTTGTGAGCGCGTGGAGTTTCTGGCGTAGCAGAGCTGGAAAACTTAGGGGTTTAAGTGCCACCATTTCATGCGTCCCTCAGTCAACAAGAGAAGCACGTGGATTATGGGTGGGCTATTTCTTAAAAAAAAAATATATATATATACGTAGAGAGAGAGAGAATTTATTAGATGATGCTTTCGTTTCGTTTGTTTACTTTTCCAATGACTCGTTTTGCTAGAGGCCTCGATAGCACTTAGAAAATTATTGTTCCAGTTAAACGCTCATCTTTCATGTTCTCCTGATTGTTATAGGAGCAGCTAATTCTCGGAACCACTTAAAGGAGCTGCGTGAAAAGAATCCGATTTCTCTAAAGCAGACAGTTCGTTTCCTGCTCTCACTTCATTAACTTGACTGCCTTCGAAGCACTTTTTCTGTTTTCTCTCGAGAGGAAAGTCACAGGATTTCGGCGGATCTTTCTCTTCAGTCCTTATTCCTTCCCATCTGGTCGCTCGACGGACCCGGGCTTGGGTACCAAGTTGCTCGGCCCATCACTGAACCAAAGCAAAAAAGAGAAAAGGCAATCCAGCGTTTTACAGCAGAATAAGTTTTAGACTAACCCTAGAAAACACCCCCTCTCTAGGAAATTGTCCAGGAAGAATTATCCGCGTAAATGTTTTTAGAGGGAAAGTTCACAGTGAACAGATAAAATCAGTGTCCTAATTCCGTGGTTAGTTAAGACAAACGCCTCAGATCCTCGACGTGTTAAGGTTGTATATTCACAAATTCTCGATCCCGCTGAGTCGTCCGCTTAAAATCTCGCTTTGCTTATTACACGTCTCTAATGCGCCATTAATAATAGCTTAAGGAGTCAATAATAAATTAGAGCGGCCTCCTGAGTTCTGCCGGCTTTTGTCCTCCTTGCACCCGACGTGCAGAAAATACAGTTCTGAAGAATAAAAAAAAATTAAAGGAACCAAACTTGACCTGTAGAGAAAAAGATTTGACATATTTTATTCCTTAAAGGAGCATGTCACAGCTCTGTAGGCTACCTCTCTGCTGCCGCAGGGTCTATAAACGACCCCCCACCCCCACCCCATCAAGCTCTTTGATCTTTATCGTTAGCATTTCACCTATTTGCCAGTCGCAATGGCCCCGAGGGGTAATTTTAGATTAAAACAGGAGAAGGTGCCGGTGGCGCTGAGGCTTTTCAATTTCGCTCAGGACAGGTTTAACCGGGTTAGCGATTTCTCTCACCGGGACCTGGGGGAGGGGTAGAGCCCCCTCCGGCTGGGGAGAGACGCAGACATCCAAAGGGAAGGTTGTGCATTAAATCTATCTGGGAAATTAGCGGCAGCCCAAGGAGGGTGCAGGTTTGAAACGTTAGAGCAGAAGCAGAACCAGAGTTGTGCGTCTATCTTCATTTCTATAGGCGCATGTCCTGTATGCTGCGGGGAATTCAGACCCTATATGCAGGGGGTCCACGATGCCACAGTGAGCCTGTCTCCTAAAGCTGAGATGAGGGTACTGGGGCCCCGAAGGCGCTTACAGTAGACAATCAACTCCTAAGTAAATTAGGGCGGATTTCAAAAGAAACCTGAAATATCTGTCCTTAGGGCACCACCGAAAGCTTCGCCCAGGAAGGCCGGGCTGTTTATTGCTCAGTGAAAACGACATCCTTACTGTCGCACGAAATATATTACTTGATTTATACCGAGCCGAGCCGTCCAGTTTAGGATAGTGCCCTGAAAACGACGTTTCTGCTTCCGAAGATGCAAGTGGAACCTGGTCGATGCGGTTTCCCCCGCTCACACCTCCTGGGGGCAATGGGGAAAAGACCTCCGGAGAGAAACGTTTTAGTCACTTCTCGCAGTCCATTCCCAGATAAACGTGCTGCTGAGATGTCGACGGGACTGGAGCAGACGAGAAATCCCGGGCTTTTTGTTACTGGGAGAAGATGATTTGTGCAAGCAAATAGATCCGAAGGGGTAGACTGACTGGCAAGAAATCTCCGATGGGTTCCGGCTCACCGCTGTCAGACACAGAACAGGAGCGAGTTCATTCACGTTCTCCTTGTTTTAATCTGTAATGCCAATTCAATAAATCATTGCAGGGCCCCAGGACACTGCTGGGGGCAGAACAGCCCCGCCCGCCCCCATCAATACACGCAGAAAACAAGAGCGTGCAGAAATATGGAACTTGCACAGGCCTCTAAACGCGCATTTACTGACAGCTGCTGCAAACCCTCTTCCGATCCCAACGTACATGTTTAGAAGGCTTAAAAGCATCATTTTCCCGTTCGAAGCGGACCATTTTTATTCTAGTGGATTGGTAATTAAATATTCAAGAGTTTGGGAACGGAAAGGATCGGACTGACATACGTCTATCTCAGTCTGGCCTCTCATTCGTCGATAGACGGACAAAACTAAGCACAATCTTCCGCAAAGCAAAGAGATTTTAAGAGTGTTTAGATGCCGGGACCATTCCATTACCAATAAAATTACATCTGAGGCAGAACCGGCAGGAGTCTAATTTTAGGGCCTAATTTCAAGCGTCCAAACAGGCTTTATCTTTGGTTATAATACTGTCTTTTTAGAAAAAAAGATACTTAAATTGAGCGCATTGGAAATTATTTGTTTCCCATAAAGGAAGAGCAGAACGCACAACTCAGTTATTCGTACTGTGATTTTTTTAGGGGTGGGAGAGGGAGAAGTTGGGATGTTTCTGTCATTTGAAGACATTTTGGCATCACATTTCTTGCTCCCTTTTGAAAGGCTGCATAAAGGTCGAACTAATATTATGAAACGGGATAATGAACTCGACGGAAGCAAGGCGAGTATTTAAACATCTGGTTATTCATTTTGGAAAGAGAAAAAGGGGAGATCTAAACTGTGCAAGCCATCAGCCTAAAATTAACCAGTGCTAACGCTGTATTATATTTAAAACAAAATTCGATATTTTAATTTCGTGCGGTTGGTTTTAAATTGAATTCCATCTTTTCTTTGTTCCTCGGTTTCTTTTTATTCATACCTACTTAATCCTAATTTTGGTATTTTGGTCAATTAATATTATTAATAGTCATTCTGTCCAACTTTTCTTGCCAATTGTTTTAATCTAAATAGACTCTGTGGTTGTTTATTATTTTGTCACTCCTTTTCTTAATTCTGATTTTATTTTAAACGTTTGTGTCTTCTCCAGTCCGTTTAGAGATTCAGGGTTCCCCTAGAATATTTGAGGCTCACTTTCCTGAACAATGTTGCCGAATTTTTCATCTGTGCAACAGCAAAGAGACACTTTAAGCTACACCACGATGTGTGATAGACATTAACAAACAGAATCCCACATTAAATGTAATTTAATTCCACAATTTCTGCCTGAAGCTACAGCCGCTTTCATTTTCATTTTGCTCTGAATTCCCATAACTTGAACCTCTTTGATTTTCAGTTTTAATTAACCATGCTCATTAAATGAATGTTATTCTTTTCTTTTAATATTATTCTGCCACCTGTCTTTAGAAGGCAGCGTATTTATCATTTATTCTAATTTATTTCTAGGAAAAGCGCTCATACCCTCTTCTTTTAACTGACACGGTTCCTGCTCATTTTTTTTTTTGAAGGATACATCCCCCCCCCCCCCCCCCAAACCGTTTCATCTGCTAAGAAAAAATGACTTTTGTCAGGCAACGTTTTGCAGTTAGGTCCTATGTTCTGCTTTAAAACCGGGTAACACTGCTGCTCCCGATTCCCTCTTTTCATCAGGACGTTTTCAGCGCTTAATTCGCATCCGTAGCCCACAGCATTCCCAAATAAGATTTAGTTAGGAGAAGATACGACCGTCAAGTGGAAGCTTCCAGAATTTCCCTAAAATAATAGTTTGCCACAAGTTTGCGATATGCGATGCAGATGTTGCTATTTTCCTCGGGAGCCAGCAGTCCACGCTCAATTAAAAGCTGACAAAATCCCCCTCCCCCAGATAGTTCTTTTATTCACACTCATTTCTCGTTTCTCTCGGCAAAATTAATTTCTGACCATATTACTGGAGGACTTCAGGAATAATTGCTTACATTGATATTTTAAACACAAGTCATGCTATCAATCGCACAAACATTTAAATATATACTCACTGCGGGCAAAACGGAGCGTTATTAACAAAGTTGGAGGTGCACATGACACAAAAGTCCATTCGCATAAAAGGCGCACAAACTCGGCCTTTTCCCTACTTCAGTGCATCTGGCTCTAAGGTGACCTCTAGAGGTGAAATGATATCGCTGCAAGTTGCTTGTCCCCTCATTCACCTTCATCAAAACGGCTATATTCACATTACCTTAGCTAGCGAATAACATGGTATTAGAAAGTGAAGGGGACCTTGGAGCGAGTATTTAGCTTTCTGATGGGCTGCTTGCGGTAGGAGCCGCCCTAACAAGACATTCATTTCACACTATGTGTGACTATGGGGGTCATTCTGAGATGCACAGAGCAGGGATGGACATCCAACCCTCACTATTGGCAGGGAGCAAATTCCAAACCTCAGGCTCAGGCACAGAGGTGGAATAAGTTCCCCAGAAGACGGCAATCGAGGTGAGCAGCAGGAGGTGGTGTCCCACCGCCCGATCCCAGCCCTGGCAGACCACACCAAGGGTTACGCAGAGGGGAAATGCATCGGAGTGTGGTGCTGGGCCTTCAGCACTCTTGCTGGGCATCCTGGTGCCCTAGTGATGGGATAGGAGCACAGGAGCGCCTGACATGCAGGACGTGCCCGATTCTGCAACTACCGGAATGTCTAGCTCCCGCGGTTGCAGAAGCAGGTGTAATTGGGGCCCGTCCATTTTTTGGATAGCCTGGATGTGCCCAGAGTAGAAGTGGCCTCCACGAGGGTCATTCTAAAAGGATTCTTCCTGGTTTGGACAGCTGCAGACATGCACATGGATGTCAAAATCCCAGATACATCTCCATGACTATCGAATAGGCATGGCATGGGATATCTTGGTCCTGAACTGCTCTCCTGGGGACGTCTACATAGACATTTGATACACGTGAATATCAGCACGTTCAGGTCACTGGAATTGTGCCTAAACTTGCATGTGCCCACCTTTCTTTTCAGACATTCTGGCTTTGACGTCCCATTTGAAATTTGCCTCTATGTGTCCTCATCTCAAGGCTTTCAGCATTGGGCTTCTGCGAGTCCCAGGTTAGTATAATTACTCACAAAAAGCCAGGGGTGGGACAGGACAGGACAGGGCATTCAAAGCTAAAGAATAGATTTTGCCAGGGGGAGGGGGGTACTGTAAAGCTTTGAACCATCTCTGGGGCCAGCCATGGCAAAAGGCCAATGTGTTTCCACTCAAACAAACAAAAAAAAAAAACCCCTCACGTGCCTCCGAGCTGCTGCATTTTCTACTAGCTTCACATCAAAACATTTTTGTAGTAACGGTAACAAAAGTGGTATGAAACATGCTATTTCAGTCACCCACACATAAATACCATTAAAAGCTTCTGCTGACGTAGCTAGTTGTCAGGAATATTACTCCCATTGCAGAGAGATGCCCAGGGCATTTTTTGAGGGGTACAGAGTGTCAGCAGCTTTTGCCTGCTAAAACTGACTCACAGTCTTCTAGTATTAATGAAAAAGCCCCACATCTGAATGCCAGCATCTTTTTTGTTATGAAAAATGGACTGGATATTACCAAAGGATTCCCCTGAAGTAGGCCATACTGGGACTCTGGAGAGCTCAATACCAGCACCGCTGTGGTTCTGCTTTAAACCAGCCATTTCCAGTCACAGTACATACTGGACTTCTGCCTGCAGTTGTGTGAAATTTCACAAGCACTAGCTTGCTATTTAAAAAAAATTCACTAGATGTTGGCAGGCTAGCAGACATTAATTGTGTGTACATATTTCACCCTATTTCCCAGAAAAAAAGTTAAAATTGTATAATCAACTTCACTTTAATTTATTAATTTATTTAAATCTTTTTTTTTTATACCACGCTCTTTTGAATCAGTGCAATTTACATTAATTAGTACAATGCAGGCTGAAACATACCTTGAACTTTACAAAGAACAGGTATTACAACTTGGGTTGCAACAGGGGTAACTATATACAAACTGGGCAATTGTGTCACAGAAATGTTTATGTCAACATGACATAATCTGACAACTATTTACAAGTTGAGATATTGTATTGATGGCTATGGTTACATCAACATGACAGGAGTTTGTTTATTTATTTATTTACATACATTCTCTTATATACCACGCTATTCTGCATCAGTGCGGTTTACATTGAACAAATTGAAATTACATTGAACAGGGCATTATAACTTGGAGATAACTATTTTACAGGGAACACGGGCTATGGAGGGTTAAGTGGCTTGCCCAAGACCACAAGGAGCACCTGTGGGACTAGAAACCCCAGTCCTTCCGGCCCAAGGTTGTTGTCCTCTAGTGGGATTTGAACCCCGACCTTCCGGCCTGAAGTACCTTGCCCCAACCACTAGGGGTGTCGTCATAATGGATGGGAAGGTGTGCTGGGTTGTGTTATGTCACCGGTATGGGAGTAATGTTGGAGGAAAATATGGTGCTTTAGTGCCTTCCTAAATTGTATGAGGTCAGTAATAGCTCAGATAGTGGTTGGGAGGGCATTCCAGAGTGTAGGTGCATAGAATACAAAGGCTCTGTTCTTTGTTGCAAGGGAGCATTTTGTTGCGTTGGGGATTGCAAGCGTGTTTGCAGCGAATGACTTTCCGGGTCTGTTCAGAGGAGTGGGGTGGAAAAGGTCCGTGAGGGAGGTGGAGGACAGTTTGTTAATGGCTTTGAATGTCAACAGTAGTACTTTGAAGGTGAGCCTGCAGTGGATCGGAAGCCAGTGGAGGTGTTGCAAGATTGGAGTTATGTGATCTCTTCTGGAGGCTCTGTGCAGAATGCGGGCAGTGTTGTTCATTGCTAGTTGTAGTGGGTTCAGTGTGCTCCTAGGGAGACCATGCAGAATGGCATTGGCGTAGTCAAAGTGGGGGGTTACAAATGCTTGAAAGATCATCCAGAAATCATCAGGCTCCAGTAGGGGTTGTAGGTGCCAAATTGTGCATATCTTATGATAGGTTGCTTTGATCGTGTTGCTTATATGTGCTTTCATGTCGAGCTGCTGGTCTAGGGTGATACCCAATTAGCGGATGGTGGGTCTGCCTCAGGAGCCCTGCATCTCTCACCTTTATTGAAGCAGGAGGGGTAAAGGACTGATTTCTGGTGATGAATAGGACATCTGTCTTGCTGAAATTGATTCTGAGGCTTTGCGTGTGGAGCCAGTCAGTGACAACATCAAAGCATTTCGTTAGAGGCGAGATGTCTGGATGGTCAATAGAGAATACTGTGAAAAGCAGTACATCATCGGCATACACCAGGCAGGAGATACTGAAGGAGCGGATGGGCTACATGTATAGATTGAAAAGGAGGGCCAAGAGTGAGGAGCCTTGGGGGGACACCTTGCTTTTGTTGAAAAGGCTCAGAGGTCATGGAGTCAGTTCATACCTGTTACCATCTGTCTGACAGGTATGACTTGCACCAACTCAAGGCTGAACCATGGATTCCCTTCTCTTGGAGACATGCAAGGAGCAGCTCGTGGTTGACTGAGTCGAACGCAGAGGCAATGTCCATGAAGATTAGAGCATATCCTTGTCTGATGTTATCAATCCCTGTGATTAAGGTACTGAATAGAGTGGTGAGGAGTGTCTCAACGCCATGTAATTCTCTAAAGCCATGCTGACATGGGTCGAGAGGAGCAGTGGTCTCGATGTGGTGCTGGATTTGACATTGAACGACCTTCTCAATTATCTTGGCCAGCAGGGGGATGCTTGAGATTAGTCAATAGGATTCCGCCTTCTGGGGGTTCAGCTTGTTGTTCTTTAGAAGGGGCCAGATGGACATTTGTTTTAGAATCAGTGGGAATGCCCCTGTTGAAAAGGACAGTTCCATGATCTTGGCTAGGATTGGGCTGAATTCCGCCCACAGTGACCTTATCCAGAATGCTGGGTAAGAGTCATTGGGAGCTGTGATGGTGTTGATGGATATGATGATGTCCTCTAAGCATCTCTCAGAAGGGGGCGTGAAGGAGGGCAGTGGCATTAGATGGCATGGTTTGGGACCTGGTGTGGAGTTAGTGGCGGTGTTGGTTTGGCTGGTTTTAGCCTGTAGGTAGTCAGCGAATTCCTGAGGGTGTAGCAGGCTTGGTTGGGTGGGAGAAGGCTCTTTAGTCAGGGTCTTTACAATGTTGAAGAGGTCATGAGGTTTGTTTAGGGAGCATAGCAGGAGTTCAGAGTGATATTCTTTCATTTTCTTGGAGACTGCTTCACAGTGTACTTTTAAGTGGGAGGTGTAGGCTGCCTGGTTGTCTGAGGACCGTGAGCGTTGCCATCGTCTTTTGAGCTTCCTGAGGAGGAGTAGTGAAGTCCGTATTTCTGAGGAGTACCATCGTGCTGATTTTCTTCTTCTTGGTAGCTTGAGGCACGTAGATGTGCGAAGGAACTAAGGCTGTTGTTCCAGGTGGATATCATCAAATTGAGGTTGGGTGATGGCAAGCTGAGGTTTGGTAGGACTTTGTCAATGATCTCCACTTTATTGAAGAGCTGGAATTGTCCTGTGGGTGCTGAGGAAGAATCGGCTGCCTTACGAGGAGTGTTGTGATCTTGATGCATGAGCATCTGAAATTTAATTAGGCTGTGGTCTGACCATGGGACTGGAGTGATGGATAGGTTGAGGTTGTAGTTTGGGCTTATGGCTGGGTAGTGGAACGAAGACAAGGTCCAGTTTATTTCCTTTTCAGTGGGTAGGGGCATCGATTATCTCTTTGTAACCCAACTCGTTGAGTGCTTCGAGGAAGGCTTTGGAGTGGGTGCTTTGGAGAGCTGGCAAGTTAAAGTCACCCATTACCCAGTTTGGTATGGGTGGGTTCTTGAGGTTGCAGGCGAGGTTTACTATGGTCGAGAGATCTTCAGGGGAAGAAGATGGGGATCTGTAAATTAGACTGACGGAGCTGTATTTGTTGGTTATGGTGATTGAATCCAGGTGTGTGGTATTATTGGAAGCAAGCAGTTGAACTTGGAGCTCCATCTTTATGAGGATGAAGGCACCTCTGCCTCTGCGGTTAGTTCGGTGGCAGGTGTGGATTGAGAAGTTGGGAGGGATGAGTTGCTTGAGAATGACCGAGTCTGAGTCAGACAACCATGATTCTGTGACCAGTAGAATGTCTAGATCGTAGTTGGTTATAAGGTCGGAAATGGCTGGTCATTTCTTGCGGACCAAGCGTGCATTTATGAGGGTGCATTTCAGGGTGCGAGGCTTTAGGTGCTTCTCCACCTGGGACTTTGTGGTATGCTGACATGTAAAGCAAGTGTGGGTGTAGGTTATGCTTAGTTTCAGCTTCTGGCTGACAAGGGCTGCCAGAACATCTCTTTCCTAGGCCTTAAAGGACTGGGATGGGGCTGTAGTTGGTGGTGAGAGTGAAGGTACTGTAGAATAGATTGGCGAGGAGGTAACAGCTGGTAAAGGCTAGTAAGGAGGGTGCCATTTTGAATGTAGGGGAGCCAAAGTTGGTTATGGACCTTCTGACAATATAAAGGGTAGACTTCCGTATATCTAAGCAGTGATGTACAGTAGCTCGTGAATGACTATGTTGTCTATTTCATCATGGAAGATTACAGTAGTTAATTCAATCAGCTAATACAGATCTTGTAGGTCTGCTTTGCATCATTAGAACATTACAGTTGATATTTAAACCTGTTAGAATTAGCAGATAATTCTAACGGGTTTATACAGATCTTGTAGGGATACTTTGCATCAGTATAAAATGACAGCAGGTAATTTTGACAAGCTAATACAGATCTTGTAACATAGTAAATGATGGCAGATAAAGACCAGCATGGTCCATCCAGTCTGCCCAGCACGATGGCAAGAGTAGGTGCACCTGCCACTCCATGCAGGCCCCCCTTCCCCATGTCCCTGTTTAGGGGTGAACCCACCACTCCATGCAGGACACTCCTATTTGTTGGGAAATTAGATGGTTCAGTTTATTTTGATTTTATCCTGTTGTTGTAAAGGGATCCACTGTGTCTGTTCCATGCCATTTTGAATTCTGTCACTGTGTTTGCCCCCACCACTTCCATCAGGAGGGCATTCCAAGCATCCACCACCCTTTCCATGAAAAAGTATTTCCTGACATTGCCTTTCAATTTACCACCTTGCAGCTTCCTGTTGTGCCCTCTGTTGTGGGTCTGGTTAGCACCAGTTGTTAATTCTTATGGATAAAACAGGTCTTGTTGGGTTACTGTGGGTGTGATTACACTGACTTCGCATAACAGCTCACATATTTCACAGTTGCATGGTTTGGGTTGTTTTAAATTAAGCGGGCGTACCTTCTTTCTTTTCTTGCCACCAAAGGGCACTCTGACGAGGTCCTCAGGTGCAGGCGCACCAGGAGGCGCTGCCTTTAAGTCCTGTGCTGCTGGGGTGTGTTGGGCCCTGATTGGCCATGTGAGGATTGGGAGGGGTTTCAGCCTCCCGACTGTCTTCCTGCCACCGATCAGGGCTTAACAGGGCTGGAGGAGGGTGCTGCCTTTAAGTCCTGTGCTGGAGTGCGTTGGGCCCTGATTGGTCACATGAGGAGGAGTGGGAGGGGTTTCGGCCTCCCAATCATCTTCCTGCCACCGATCGGGGCTCAGCGGGAGAATGTAATAGCTCTGTTCCAATTCTTTACATTTATTTGACATAGGAGTAGCCGAATCATCAGCCAGATCCAAGCCCACTGCTGCTTCAGGTCACACTGTCAAGAAAACCCAGGAGCAGCTAGGTCGCCAGGAGTCAAAAGGTACACATTGCATTTTTACACCTGCTTCAGCAAGTAGTTGCAATATGAACTTAAGTGACTCTATATAAAACTAAAGTTCAGAATCTTTTATTTTCTACCAGAGGTTGCTGTGCTAGTCTGGAACAGGAATGAGAGAGGCTGGTGGGACCTTGTAGATTCACAGATGTATTAAGGCAAGCGCGTTGGAGGCTAAGAGTTCCCATGGATAGATGCAGGGTTCAGGAGATGAGAGGGGCTGGTGGGACCTTGTAGATTCACAGATGTATTAAGGCAAGCGCATTGGAGGCCGAGTGCCCGTGGATAGATGCAGGGTTCAGGAGATGACTAATCCATGAAAGGTGCCGTCAACCTCTGGCATTTTAGCATAAGACACTATAGGGAGAGTAATTAAGGAGTAGCAGACTACGGGAAAGGGGGCTCCCAAACAGACTACCTCATCCGCACTTAGTAATAAAATTAGGACAGTGCTGTTTAGTACTGAAGACATCATCCTTTGAACCTACAGCTAAGATTTCTAATCGAGCAAGAAAGCTACTCTCCCTCCAGCCTAGGCAGTCAAACAAAGGCTTATGTTTATAAATGGTGCTGGACTGTGAATAAGCCTTTCCAAACTTATGGAAGATGCCATGCTCACCACCAACCACAACCCACATTTTAATAGCACCCAGCATCTCATTTTTTACATCAGAACAGTATTTTATTTATTTACATTTCTTAACTGTGCCATCAATAATGCACCTAGGACGGCTTACAAAAATAAAAATATCACAATTACAATAATAAATTTACCCCAACAACTCATTGTAGAAACCAAACCCCTGAAATAACAGCCCATCATGAAATATATTCTACAACTAAAGGCTAGTTCTTACCATAATCCTAAAGTCATCTCAACTCCAGCAAGATCAGCTGGGAGGGCATTAACCCCCTCCCCTGCCCCTATACACATCACCATATATACAACCACCCACCCTAGACCAGACACACAAACTAAAACAGCTGACGGCACACAACTTTAAATATGTGCCATCATATAATCCTGCAATCTCGTCTCAACCTCTTCTACCCTGTCCCACCCATGTTTGTAACCTCTAGGGTTGTCTTGATTAGATTGTGAGCTCTGATGAGCAGGAACTGTCTCTTCTTTGTTCTTATGTAAACCACACCGATATTAAATAGCACGGTATATAAAACCAAATAAATAAATAAAATATATAGGGTCTTGGTCTCAAAGAAAAGAAGTATCCTTAGAGGCTGATGCCATACTGGCCCGTCCAGCCCTGTGTGGCCAATCAGAAGCGGGGCATACAGAGGTAGACCAGATTCTGGTTCCACAGGGGCTAGAGGTGCCTGCGGCATCAAAATTGGGTCTACGGCCCAAATTCTGAGTGATCGCACATCCAGCCACATACCTGGCTAACTCAGCCAGGCCCCTGCACATAGCCACAGTGCCATGGCATCCTGTTGCTATAGCACCATGGCTCCATTCAGGGGCTGCTTTCCCTGCAGCCTGACTCTCAATCTGGCCTTTGCCCCCCCCCCCCCCCCCAGCTCCTGTGTCCCTAAGCAGCTAACCCCAGATGTACAGGTCTGATCTCAGCATCGGTCCTGTATGTCTGGGGTTAGTCACTGCCTACTGCCCACCCTCCCTCCTCCCATCCACGAAAAGCGCTCCCCATACAAACTGGCACTACGTGCAGGAAGCTCTGTTACAGACAGGGTGATCCAGGCGTTTTAGCGGGTTTGGATGTCTGGATCAGATGTCCAGACCCGCTAAACGTGGCTCAGAATTTACACTTGATTTTACCCAAAAGGGATGAAGGTGGTTTATTTCACAATCTTTGTAACTATACCTTGGGTTAACAAGGGAAGTGCTACCATGGACTGCTAATGACAAACAGAACATGGCACCTAATTTACTCTAGTCCGTAAGAGGGGAAGTGACTTTAGAAGATCTTTGGAGAAGTTAGTTACACCTTGGCAACAACAGGAGACTAGAAAAATGAGCAAGGTACCAATATATAGTTTTTCTAATTACAAAAACAAAAATTATTGATATACTGATCCTTCAAGCTGAAGTCAAAATATCCCTCATGAAAATTTGGTAAAAAAATTAACAAGCTTCCCCTTTGCCCCAGAAAGAAAAAAAAAAAAAAACAAGCTTCCCCTTTGCCAACACTTCCTATAGCTAAAAAGAGGACATCAGTAAGGTAGTTAAACAAGTGTTGCATGTGACACCTTGTGGCCACAGAGAGCAATGACAGGCTGCCTTTACAAGTACAGTAAAGCGTAGAGCTCAAGTATCATGAGGTAAGCACCAGCACCACAGTCCGTCCATTCCCAGCAGTCTGTGAGCTCCGTCTCTCCCGACTGCAGCTGCACACATGCAAAATCATGACGACGAGTTGTAGTCCATAGAACAAACATTTAGGAACATCTACAGAATACAACACAGAACTGGGTGGCTTTCTTGGTCTGGTGATCACAAGGGTTGAAACAGGCTACAACTTCTGCAGCAAAGCTGACAAACTCAGATACTGCAAACTTCTTAAAAGGAGTTAGAACTGCAACTGTGATTCCAGTTGCCAGGGCTGAATGACATCATTGGTCAGTAAAGGCAAAAGAAAGCCATGCGACTCCAACTGTGTTGCTTCCTTCGCTCTCAGCTTCAAGTGGGGACAGTGCAAATGATAGACCACCAGCACATTTACTAAAATGTGTTCTCCGGGCCACTATTAGGATTCCTGGGAGCCAGTATGACGTTTTATTGTAAGTCTAGTGTCATTTACTGCCCTTGAGACCAGTGGGACTAACATTTAAGCAAATGACATCAAAGTTTGATTTTCCGAACTTGTGAGTTTTATATTGTCCGTCTTGGGCCATCTCATTTCCTATGGAAAAAGAGTTCAGACACTTGGCGCAAAGTGGTGCATGTTTTATACAGCTTAATGACATTCTATCTCCAGTCCTCAAATGCACATACAGGGTCTTTTTCTAACAGTGCAGCTGATGTCCATAATGTGTGCTATTAGTAAACAATCCCCACAGTTTAACCTGGCACACGAAGACCAACCAACCCAATGGCTGTCAGGCACAAGTGAGACAAGCAGAGACGCAGTTCAGAAACCTCCTACATTTGAGCGCTGTGCGAGGAATGGAAACCAAGAGCCAGACCAGAGCAACAGTGTCCAGGTGTAAACTTGCAGCAGCGCAGGGCAAGAGTACACCTCGGCTCACTGGCCCCGATCCCCTGGCGCCAAGAGTACACCTCGGCTCACTAGCCCCGATCCCCTGGCACCTGGAAGAAAACCTTTTTTCAAACACTGCATGTAAAGGCCTGATGCTCATTTACGTTCTGGAACACCTTTTGCTGCTCCATTCAAAACGTTACAGAACTATTCTTATTATCATGCGGGTGTTTAATGAATGTTCTGATATATTTAGCTTAACAGGAACTGAAAGAAAGGCCCTTTGTATCTTACATCTGAGAACGTTGTAGCACTCCTCCTCCTCCTCCTCCTCCTCCTCCAACTCAGAAAGGACTAGCAAGAGGTGTTGCAGGGCAGGAGTGAGGGGCTGGAACAGCAGGGCGAGACATGTGTGGGCCTGGAGGCATCTCAGGACTGGAGCAGCAAGATGGGTATAGAGCAGGCGTGAAGTACATTCACAGAGCTGTGGAAGGGAGGGGCTCAATATTGGGTGGGGGGGGAGGCCTCTAGGTGCTGGAAGAGCAAGAGGTGCTGCAGGGAGGTTGCAGTTGAGAAGGGGGCTTTGCAGACCAGGACTAAAGTACATTGTTAGATCCGTGATCAAAGCCTGACACTAGGCCATGGGAGTCAGTCACTTTAATAAGACATGTGCTAGGATGCAGGTCACTTCACTGTAAGGAGGTCCTAATAACAGACAAGCCATTCAGCCGTGCCTGGCTCCAGATTCTCAGAATGAAGTGGATTCAGCCTCAGCTTCACTCTGAAGATAAAAATAAATGCGGCCCATTTTTCCAGACATGACTCAACTGATACCTTCCCCTCAGCCTGCTAACGGACTTACTGGACACTAAGAACGGGAAGGCACACTGACTCCTAAACCTTGCCATGTCAGAGGGGCTTAGGCTTCTCACACAGACACTGCTCCAGGGCGGCCATCCCAAACAGATTAGCTTTTTCTGCCCCATCCAGAGACAGAATGAGTTCTTTGCATGCTGGGCTTTTCTCTGCTAACTCTTTAAGGATGCCCTGAAATGCACCGACAAGCTCAAGGTCAACTGAGGCTGGAGACACACACTCTAGGAGTTTGAGGATGTCCTGTATCCAGTAGCTCTCCAAAACTTCCTGAGGTAACCAGGTCAGAAGCGGCACACAGCTAGCAAACGCTTGCATCCCCAGGAACCACAACTCCGACACATCGGCCCAAGCAGTTTTATACAAACCGGATACTGCAATGGTGAACTCCTCCGTTCTAGGGTTCCTTTCACCAACATGGGCCTGATGCAGGAAAAGGATGGTAGCTCTGAAAAATTTCTTCACCACGGCTGCATCTCCAAGAACTAACAGACAAAATACCCCAAATGACAAAACGCCAGGGATTAATGTTGCTGTAAAGGGAGATAAAGACTACAAACTGAAAGAACAGCAATAGAAGGTCTATTTACTAAACTTGCTAACTGTTTAACACAGCAATTACCACGTGAGCTCAACCCGACAGTGCAACACGGTAACAGCTCACATTAACTCCAGTGTTAAACAGCTAATGTGAAAGAACAGAGCAGTTACCACCACCTCCAAGAGTGTAGCCAACGGCATGGATTTATCGGTCATGAAGTCAACAAAATGCTCTGTGTTAACTAGAACTCCAACCGCTAACGGAGAGGTTTTTGCAGTTACTATGTATTTGTTTGGGAAATTAGTTTAGCTTTAGCTTAGTTATTCACTTTCCATTTTCAAATAAAATCACAAAGCAAAGAACATTAAAATAATTAAAGAGCAATGATTTTACATATACAACACATTAACACACCACATAAAAAACATATCAACTATTTCTCCCCATCTGAACTCATTTTTCCCCATTAACAATTAATGATAAATATATTTTTGTCTCAAATAGCCAAGTTTTTAATTTCTACTTAAAATCCAAATAACGTCAGTCACTATGAAGTGCTCAATGGTACCGCACAGTAACTGCAAAACTTTACCATACCTTCAGTAAGCTTGGCCCCGGATGAAGCGGTGTTTGGGAATCGGTTGTTTGAGAACCCTCTGACACAAAGCTCTGAAAAAGTCTTTATTTTGCTCATGTATCAGAAGTCCAGGCTCCCAAATCCACAAAGTAACATTATAAAACTGAAGTAGGAGTGTCAGTCAGGTACGCAGACTGGGCCGATACACTGTCTCTTATCCTACATACAGAGCGCTCCTTTACAGAAGGGAGTCGTGCATCATTGCAAAAAGAGTAAATAAGACTCCCTGGGAGTTGCAGTTTGCTGATGCCTGGCACTCTGATTCAAGCTCAGCTTTCGCTGGGAAAGAGAAAGAACCTGATCGTTGAGTCAGCTGCTAGAGACGGGAAGGGATTTGGGATTTTTGGTAGCTCAAGACTAGTTACATTCAGGTACTGTAGGCATTTTCTTGTCCCTGAAGGGCTTACAGTTTAATTTTGTACCCGAGGCAATGGAAGATTAAGTGACTTGCCCATAGTCACAAGGAACAGTGGTGGGATTTGAACCTAACTTCCCTGGCTCTCAGTCTGCTGCTCCGGACTACTAGATACCCCTCAACTTCATTATGTTTTTTAAAAAGGAGCTTTACCAGTACAAGACAGTGTGTCAGTGGAGGAGTAGCCCAACGGTTAGAACAGCAGGCTGAGAAGTAAGGGAAGCTGGGTTCAAATCCCACCACTGCTCCTTGTGATCTTGAGCAAATCCCTTAATTCTCCATTGCCTCAGGTACAAACAGACTGAAAGCCCTCAGGGATAGCGAAATACCTGCAGTAACTGAACATAAACCTGCCTTCAAGTACTGAAAAGTCCTGTGAGTGAAGCCCATTATCTTCAATGATGGGCATTTTAAACAGATACGTCATAGCATCAGGCAAGACCTTTTACCTTCGGAGCCAGCAAGCAGCCGTGCCATCATTAAGCCCAGCGTGGCGGCATTTGCTGCTAGGACAAGACGTGCCTTCTGCAGGAGAGTCGGAAGGGAGGCCATCAGTAAGGTCATCAGAGAAGAGAAGCAACGCTCCTGTCTAGAGCAAGAGAAATCAAGCAAGACTCAGTAGGGTCCTTTGCACAGTGGATCTTCTTTTACTCTAACCGCCTGTGGAAACCAACCTTATGTTGTGTTTAAGCCGTGAAAGGAGTGCGGGAGAAGCCTAATGGTTAGAGCATTGGCTTGATAACCAAGAGACCAGGGTTCAATTCCCGCTAGCCTTAGGCACGTCACACTTACCTCTCCACTGCCTCGGAAGAAAGGCCTGGCAATCTACTTCCAGTTACACTGCCAAGAAAACCCAAGAGCTGCTGGGTCACCGGGAGTCAGCCTCGACTCCAAGGCACACACAAAGTGCCATCTGCAGTTCCCAACTGGTTGATACCCGCTGTAAAGTCTCTATAATCTGGCCCACCTCCCAGAAGCAGAACTACAACCAATCCCAACGGGAGGTCTGGAGCAGAGGAAAGCTGGATGTTTCAGGTATCCCCCCCGAGATCCCTTCCAGCCCAAATCTTTCTGTTATCTGCTCACCTGACTAAATCTGGTGCTGTCACTACCAGATTCAGGAAAATCCCACAGGCAGTCTGCAGGCTGGCCTCTTCACTGGCTGGGTGATCCGAGGCAAAAGCACCCCACAGCTGCTGGAAGTACTCGAACAGCAGGGCAGGAACACCTTCTGCAATCAGGATCCTCCGTGGCCCATCCTCAGCCGTCAAGTGGCACAGAGCAGGTAGTAAAAACCTGGCAAAAAAAAAAAAGAGGCAGCATACATGCTACTCCTCTGCCTCCCTGTTTCCACTAAAGAAATCTAGCAAATGCCCAGCACTGCGCATATAGACAAAATCTAAATAAATTCATGTAGCAGGACCTCAAAAAGTTCCTCTATAATGACCATGAGGACGTTTCCAGAGTCCTTGTTCCTGATTTGACCAGGGGTTCAAGTGTTGAATGAGCTTGGAATGAGAGGCCCATGACTGTCAGTAGGTGTATCCTGCCAAGGGATTTGGAGGGAAATTATTTAAGGCCTTGTATACTGGGGCTGAGAAGAGTTAGAGTCAAAATATTGAAAAAAAAGTTTGACATTCTGACATTGGTGAGAGCACAGGGGGAACAGTGAAGGCCGCTGCGTCCCTCTGCACAGCCAGCCAGGCCCAACCAGAGGTATAGAGAGGTACAAACTAAGGATGGGTGTTGGGATTGGGGGGGGGGGCGGTGACAGAAGCAGCAGGGGCTTGCAAGTACCTGGGAGAGTCTAGCTGGTGCTTTTTGTTTATTCCTTTGAGGCGAGTGAGATCAGTATGTTGCATCCCATCTTGACCTCTGGAAAGCCCTGAGTGTAAAGAGCCCAGAGGGAGTATTTGTGCACTTTTGTTTTTTAGGGAGAAGTGTTTCTCCCCAAAGGAGGCCGTTTTGAGGAATGCTTTGGAATTTTGTCTCAAATGCTGAGAGAGGTATGGCAATTTTTGGAAAGTGGATCTGTGAGAGTGTCTCACAGGAGATCTGAGGAACAGAAAGGTTTGGAGTATCCAGATCAGAAACCAGGAAGCAGAGGGTGTCCGCCCTAGGATCCCGGAAGAGGATTTAGGCAAAAGATGAGGAGGGGGAGCTGCTCGGAGCCAGTGCTGTGAGAAATTCAAGAATTGGGATGTTGCTTTATTCTTTTTTTTCCCCTTTTGCTACTTTGTAAATACCTTGCTCCGAGGGGGTTACGCCTAAGAAAAGGTGGGCTTTTTATTTCATTTTATTTTGCAAAAGTATCCCATGGATTGGACTTGTGATCTGTGAAGTGTGGAGTCTGTTGCAGGAACGATCAGCGAGAGCCTGGGGGCGTCTGCCTCTCTCCGCCCACTTTTAGCGTGTTTCCATTATATTTGTGTTTCTTCCAGAGCAATCCTCGCCCCGCTGTGAGGAGCTACGTTTGTCAAATCACACATGTCCTGACTTCATGGCACAACTCTCCCTTGCGGCTTCAAAGGACATCAGTGACTGGACCACTCCCCACAACACAGTGGACTAAAGAGGTAAACAAATTCAGGCCCACCTTCTTATAAGGCAGATACAGATTGAACTTTGCTAGAGAATCTGTCACTGGGCACCTCCAGGACCTAATGGTGGTATCAGCAAGCCTGTGGCTCCAAGGGGAGGGATAACAGGGTTATAAACTGGGTCCCTGAACTGCCAATAAGTGACACGTGCTGTGTGCTACCCCCTCAGAAGAGCATTCATCCTTCTCAACTTTATTTACCTTTTCAGAGTTGCTTTGATATTGAACAGACTAGAGTGGGAATTTTGCTATGTGAACCTAGAGGGAAGACAGATGGGGAGGGATGACATGGAAGCTCCAACTGCTCGGGTTTCACTGCCTTGTGTGTCTAAGAAAAGGCCGCAAGTCACAGTGAGTACTTAACATCTGAAACTACTCCTTAGCCAGGCAGCTCAGTCGCTGCCACATGGCCTCCTGGGTCTGCTGGGACAGGGCTTCATTCACAACACAACCTCTCCCTGGGGCGAAGGGGGGAGGGGGAATCGTGGTCCTTGCTTAAAGGTAATACCAGAAGTAGTGCATGGACTTGGGTCCCAGGAGTTCAGGCTTCCTGAAGAGCATGAAGGCAACTGCACATAGAGGCAACACAAGATGGAGTCGGTATCACATTCCCCATGCTAAACAAACTCTGCTCGTCCAGATGCCTGAGAGACTGCCCCCCGTACGCTGCATCAGCACCAAAGCCGTTGTCTCAGAGGTGGACATTAATAAAAACAAAGAACCTCTGCCCTTTTCCATAGGACACAAGTGTATCTCTACTCCTACATTCTCGGGGCTATGGCAGACCAGGAGGCCCTCATGCAGATAGCTGGTATCCAAAGGCTACTTCCTGTCGAAGCCCTGCAGGGAGGGTATCACTTCCCTCTCGGTTCTTCTCGCACCTGACCCTTCTGACAGCGGGAAAATAGACGCAATAGTAATGCAACAATCTAGGGCTCTGGGAGGATGATAATCAGCGAGGCCTGGACTAGCTGCGCGTCGCTCCTGACCACCTTCAAAATTCCCCTCCAGAGCTCAGCTTTTTATTGGTCAGTTTTTAGGCAGTTACATTATCTTTCGATCACGTCTTGCTGTCTAAACAGGTTTTCTGCTGACAGTATTAGATATTCCAGGCCTCACTGATTATCTTCCTCCAGACTCCAGAGAAGGGCTCTCAACCCATTCCTCTGGGACCCCTAGTCCAGTTGGGTTTTCAGGGTATCCACAATGAATATGCATGAGATAGATCCGCATACAATGGAAGCAGTGCATACAGATCTATCTCATGCATATTCATTGTGGATATCCTGAAAACCTGACTGGCCTGGGGGTCCCAGAGGACTGGGCTGAGAACCACTGCTCTAGATTGTTGCATTACTATTGTGTGTCGTGTCTATTTTCCTACTGTCAGAAGGGCCAGGTGAGACAAGAACAGGAAAGCGATACCCTCCCTTGCAGGGCTTCGACACTTTCTAACCCTCGGACCCAAACCTGAACCATCACCTGGAGATACACCACCAAAATGCTGAGTGCATGGAAGGATGGAGGAAATAAAATCTCTGCCATAGCTCAGCTGTAGACATGCTCATGCCCTGAAGATCAGCTGGGCTCTCTCACTCTGAGTCCTCACCTGCCCTACATGTAGGTGCCTTAATAGCCCGGACCAAGGGTGGCCAACTCCGGTCCTAGTGCATCATGATCCAGCCTGGTTTTCAGGATGCCCTGCATGAATATTCATGAGATATATTTGCACCCACTGCCTCCCATTGTTTGCAAATATGGAGTGGAGGAGTGGAGTGGAGGAGTGGCCTAGTGGTTGGGGCAAGGTACTTCAGGCCGGAAGGTCGGGGGTTCAAATCCCACTAGAGGACAGCAACCTTAGGCCGGAAGGACTGGGGTTTCTAGTCCCACAGGTGCTCCTTGTTGTCTTGGGCAAGCCACTTAACCCTCCATAGCCCATGTTCCCTGTAAAATAGTTATCTCCAAGTTATAATGCCCTGTTCAATGTAATTTCAGTTTGTTCAATGTAAACCGCACTGATGCAGAATAGCGCGGTATATAAGAGAATGTAAATAAAATAAGATATAGCTCATGTATATTTATGAGGGACATCCTGAAAACCAGGTTAGATCATGGTGCACTAGGACCACAGTTGGCCACCCCTGGCCTGGACTCACAGGGGAAAACACCCACTAGAAGGCTGCCTATCCACATTTGCTTCTCTCTCCCCTGCTACAAAGGACTGAACTGCAGCAATGGAGGTCTGTAAGCAATCATATTTATGATCTTCCCGGGTGAGCTAGGTAGCTAGTTGTGCATAATATGTTTGCTGCACCAGTAGGAATGATGATGACAGAATGAATGTACTTTTCTCAGTTAATTGTAACCGAGTAATAACTTAGGCTGCAATCTATCATCCTATGACCCTACTGAATAGAAATGGAATAAAACCTAATTTGGTACAGATGTCTCAGTGTCTGAATCAGTATCCTAAGTTGTGCCAAATCTCATAAAAATCGGGCAGGGCAACTGGAAACCTGCATGAATTATTCATAAGTTATGTCTAACCAATTAGCCTAATATGTAGCTCGCTGCTCAGACCTATGTATGCTGAGGAAGGAAGAGGAGATATGAAAGCAGAAAATGCCCAGCTAACTGCAAATGAAGGTTTGAAGCACCAGATCCGACTACTCTTCTTCCTTTCTACTTCTAGCTCAAAACTACTGAGTCAACACTCCCCACCCTGACACATGAAAGAATAGTCTCTGCTCGCCTTATGCAAGAGCATGACGTATCTGTGTACCTGAGAGCATCTCCAGGCCATAGCGAGCCCCAAGAGCTGCAACAGACTGTCAGCTTTGCCACCTGCTGAGGAAGATCCTGGCATGCAGCTCCCCGCTGGAAACGGGTCCGTGCATACTGGATCAGGAATGGCAGCACCTGACAGACCTCCTGTCTGAGTGCAGAAGTTTCCTCTGCCAGCCAAGCGCCGAGGAGTCGCACTGAAGCAAAAATAAAAGGGTCTTCCATCCTTTGCCAACCCACCTAAGACAAAAGAGATGAGAACAACATGAGAGAGGACAAAGAGTCCGACTGGCATTAAATCACTGATGCACTGAGAAAGCTGTAAGCGATGGGGCTGGACAGCTTAGAGAGTAATATATATTCTTTCACCTGTTGGTTAATAGTGAAATAAATCACTTCCCTCTGAAAACTAACAGGAAGCCTAAAGGGACTAAGCTGGTCACTGGCTTGACAAACAGGACCAGTCGGGTCCCTGCTGATGTTCTTAGATTAGAGGGATAAAGCATGCTATATGGATGATGACAGCCATTAAGATCCAGCAACTTAAGGTCTCCCTTTCGCTCACTTTACCTGGTTCAGATAGTAAATGATGGCCCCACATGCTTCCTGCAGGATGGCCACCAGCTGCAGCTTCTGGGCTTCCATTAGTATGGACTCTTCTCTGGTGCACTCATGCATCCCAACCTCCAGGATAGCATAACATGCAGTGATAAGATCCTGCCTGGAATCTGCATAACCTGGGTTGGGCTCCTCCAGAGACAGTCGCACCTCCACACAGGCCAGATTCACCAGTAGTGCTAGAAACTTGCAGCTCTTCTGGCTACTGTCCGCCAGGATCCAGTCAGCGTCGTAGTCACTGGCAAGACAAGCAGCAAGCTGTAAGGCGGGGTTCCGCTGAAGCTCATTCAGTTTGCTACTAAGAATACGTGCCAGCCCTCGATAAATGCTCCTCCGACACTCCACACCCCAAGATTCCATAAGGAGCGGTGGCGGAGGCAGAAAGCGGGGCAAGATCTCGCACATTTTAAATTTATTCAAATCCTCTGCCTCCTCGAAGTCCTTGCTAAGCGTGCTCAGAACCTTCACTAAATCGGACTTGCATGTCTTCCAACATTTAGCTCTAATTGTGCTCAACAGCTTTGCAAGAAGATCTAGAGCTTGATGCCAGCCATAGCTATGGAGCAGGTAGACCTTGCACAGACATGGCAATGTTCCGTTAAACAGCATATGTCTGGGACCTTTGGGTGTAGAGAAGATACCATTCAGGCACTGGTAGGCATCATCAGTCATGGAAGCAAGAGGCACATCATTAGCCTCACAATTGCTAATGAGGGTTTCATTGAGTATTTGGATCTTGTTAAGGACTTGGGGGTGTCCTGCTAACTCAGGATCTGTGCAAAAGCAGGCAAGCAAGGTCAAACCAAGAGCTCGAAAAACATGTTTCGGGCACCCAGCTGGGGTCTCCTGAGACACTAGAAGCCGGTTTGGAAATGTGAAGCCAACTGCGTCGAAGATCCTGCGTCTGGTTTTAGGGTCGATATCATTGGCTCGAACTGCCTTAGTTACCTATAAAGGAAGACACTATGAGTGGAGAAACATGCTGGCATGGAAAGACAGAACAGCGTTTATAAGAACATAACATAAGATATGCCATACTGGGTCAGACCAAGGTCCATCAAGCCCAGTATCCTGTTTCCAACAGTGGCCAATCTAGGTCATAAGTACCTAGCAGTCTCCCCAAAAGACACAGGTTCCACAATGCTTGTACTGGGTCAAGCATTGATATCCTGGGTCCCTTCTTAATAATGGTTTATGGACCTTTCCTCCAGGAACTTGTCCAAACCTTTTTTTAAACCCAGCTACACTAACAGCCTTTGCTACATCCTCCGGTAACAAATTCCAGAGTTTGATTACACGTTGAGTGAAAAAATATTTTCTTTTATTAGTCTTAAATAGTTTACCCTGTAGCTTCATTGCATGTCCCCTAGTCTTTCTATATTTTGATGGCGTAAACAATGGATCTACGTTTACCCGTTCCACTCCATTCATTAATTTATAGACCTCTATCATAGCTCCCCTCAGCCGTCTCTTTTCCAGTTTGAAGAGCCCTAACCTTTGTAGCCTCTCTTCATAGGAGTATCCTTCCATCCCCTTTACCATTTTGGTGGCTCTTCTCTGAACCTAGTGGCTCTTCTCTGAACCAAAGTAGGTTTATCCAAGTAGGTATGTCTTTTTTTGGAAGCCAATCGGAATACTTTGATATGTGGCATGTAAAGTTTTTAAAATGAACAGATGTGCTCTAGTCACATAAGCCGCTTCTGGATCTGCCTCAGGATATATATTTCCACTCTAGTGCCAATCCTGATACTCTGTTTTGTCGCACTATGAAAATACTGTTTTTTATTTGTCGGACTTTATGGTCAAGAGAGCTGCTATTAATCAGCTGCCATCGTAGTCGGCAAGATATATTAATTTCAAGAAGGCTTATGTTACAAAAGCTTTTTAGTTTTTAAATGCTTAATAAATAAAATGGACTGATGAATTGATGGCAGCTGATTAATAGCAGCTCTCTTGACCATAAAGTCCGACAAATAAAAAACAGTATTTTCATAGTGCGACAAAACAGAGTATCAGGATTGTAAGTGTGTCACCAGTCACATAAGCAGCAAAAGGTGAAGTCTGTATTCTCTCTACAGGGGGCTGGAAGAAAGATCACTGGTCAAGTGCCAAAGTTAAATTAAGCCGTCAGTACATCACCTCTGCACATACTGTATATAAAGAGGACAAAGCACAGTTACTTACCTGTAACAGATGATCTCTGGGAACAGCAGGAATAAGTCTTCACATATGGGTACGTCGGTACCGATGGAGTCTGCGCGGGAACGCTTCCCAGCGTCTAATCAAAGAGCTTTTGGAAGCATCCCACCACGCCTGCGTGCTGCCTTCCCGCCTTTCCCAACTGCCTCTCCTCAGTTAAGTTTTAAAGCTGAGACAAAGAGAGAGAGAGAGAGAGAGAGAGAGAGGGGAAAGGAAAGATAGATAGAGATACAACTCCTGGGGAGGTGGGTGGGTTGTAAAGACTTATTCCTACTGTTCCCAGAGATCACCTGTTACAGGTAAGTAACTGTGCTATCTCCAGGAACAAGCAGGAATGAGTCTTCACATATGGGGACTCCCAAGCTAAGATGCCTGGAGTCCCAGCATGTCATAGGTTGGAACATGCTATCTCCCACAACGCCAGGCATCCTGAGGATGGAGGGTAGGAGTTGAAGAAAGAAAGGTGCTGTGGAACAGCTAACCTAGCATAGGACTGCAGACAAGGAGTCCATGTGCGGATGATAATTATCATCAATGATATTGAAGAAATATTGCAATATGGACCTCCCCTAACAGGATTACACAGCAGTAAGGAGGTTCATGGGATCTACTGGGGAACCCAGTAGAGGAACCGCAAGGATGACCTCACTGTGAAGTGGAGGTAATAAACCTGTGGGAAAAAAGAGTGGAGGTCAGATTCCTGAAAGGTAAGAGGGGACCCCGGTGAACTGGGGTAGTACCAAAAACGGTGGGCCTTCAGCGGAAGGCTTTATGATAAAAGCCAAACTCTTTTGGCGACAGAGTGGCTCACCCTTGGGAGCAAAAAGAGAAGGCCGACCGGATTGTACAAACAGGCACAGTCCTTGTGGGAGGAAAAGGTATGGAAACCCCTTGTATCCCAAAAGAAGAACAAACGCCTGAGGTGTTAGGGCCTGTGATTAACTGAAGATCGGCAATGTCTCTCCTAACTGGGGTCAGCTAGGAGAGATACTGGAACATGGAGAGCTTCAGAGGTACCTAAACCTTAAGGTTATGGTGGAAGTTGTTAACTACCACAAAAGTGGTTGTGAGTGTGGAACCCCAACCATGCTGGATAGCATAGGTATGGGTAAAGCCCATCTGTCAGAATCATATAGCTATATGAGCCTGGACAGTCAGGTAGATAAATGCAGGATACCTATCTACCCATAGTAAATATCTCGACAGATCTATATATGTATATATGTGTATATATATATCTATATCTATATATCTATATATATATGTATCATATAGATAGATAGATAGATAGATATATGAGAATATATCTATAGTGAGATATGAAGGGCATAAACACACACAAATGATAGACATAGATATCTGTAAGATGTATGCTATAGAATGGACATATAGGCCTCTATATGGGTGTCTGCAATGAAGCAGACAGAGATATGCCTACAGAACGGTATTCACATAGGAAATGTGGAGAGGAAAGATTCATCGAACAACAAGAAGGTGGAACCTACTTGAGAAGATATATAGAGAATCTATTCCCACTGGTTATGAACTACAGGGATGCTAGCTAGTGAAATAACCAGGACGGTTACGTGAAAAGCAGAGGATGAAATCAGTCTGCAGCCAGCAAGTCCCAAGTATTCCAGAACTCTAGCATGGTAAGTGAACAGAAGACACATAAAAATGAGATACCATGCTGACTTGCTTAAGGGCAAAAAAGGTATCATGCGTTCTTACCATGAGGACGAGCTGCAAGGAGAAGGCCTATGTCCTTTATCTGAAAAAGGAGAACCTTTCTAGTCATGGGAGACATGACTGAAAAAGCCTTTTCCAACCATCTAGGATAGCTATTGGAGAAAAAAACCCCATGCTCTCTAGCAAGGGCCCATAGTGGAGAGCTTCTCTGTAGAATTGCAGAGAGCATGATGCAGGAAAATGAGATATAACTGGCTGCTGGAGAGCCAGTACCTATGTCAACTATGCTGCCAAACCCAGGGGAATGGAGATAGCAGAAAGAGAAGACAATCCAACAAGGCTGTAGTGAAATAATTTCCAAGACAGATAACAGCACTGACTTGGAATCACTACTAAACTAGACAGAAAGTTAGTGGAGGACAAATCTGGTTGCTGGTGGACAAGAACCAGTGGTCCAAACATTAAGGTTCCTGCATTGGCAGCTGCTTGCCAGACAGCAGAAAGAATCTTACTGTTTAAAAACAGAAAGAACAGACAGAACAGGAATAGAAAACTCTGGACATGTCTGATGAACTGCTTCAAAGCAAGACTGAAAAAGAGGAGTCAACTCAGAGAGGAAAACTCTGCACTGGAAAAGTAACAAAACTAGAGAGGCTGAAGAAAAGCCCTCCAGTGAAGCAATACCGCTCTTACAGCTTGGTAAGAAGGTAAAGAGAATGGAGCTGAAGAAGACTTACAAAGTAGTGAGTCTATAGAAAGGAAAAAAGACATGCTGGCACAGGAAAACTATCGTTTGATAGTGGTTAGACCTCTTTCCCTAGCAGGAAGAAGAGGAGAACCCTGTGCCCTATAGGCATGAACATCCTGACAGCTCATGGGACATAGAAAAATGGATGTCTTTTGGGAAGAGATCCATGTCTAGGGTTTAGAATGAGAGCAGTGGATTGCCTCTATTGAGAAGAAGCAACTGCAGATTCTAACCCAGAGTCACAAGCATCTGATGAAGATTGATCAGAAGCCCTGCGGTTGCTGGGTTTGCTGAGCCTGGTGAGAGGTTGAATTCTGCAGACCAGGACGATGCTTCCCCTGTTTGGGAACATCTGCATGATGGGCAGATGATGCATAAAATCTTCTTCTCCTATGGGAAGAAGGTTTGGCAGGACATTTCCTACCTACTGGGACAGAAGAAGGTGCAGAACAGCCCTTATGAACAGGTAAGTCAGTGGACAACTGAGTAACCTGACGTAAAGACTCCTTGTTGAAAAGATTGTCTCCAGTACAAGGAGTATGTCCCAGTCTTTGCTGTGCCCATTTGTCTAAGTCTGAAGCCAGGCTCTACGTCATGCCCCTATAGTTATAGCAGAAGTCCTGCTAACAGACTCAAGAGTCCAGGGAAGCACGAGTAAGAAACCAAGAGATATTCTGAAGATGCTTAAGCAGTGAAGAATAGCCTGCACTCTTGGACTCTGGAAGGGAAGGAGTCAAAAGATGTAATTGCTTTGTGACCTCCTCAAGAGAAAGACTCATATAGAATATATATGAGAGAATTCTTGCAGAAAGCATAGATGTCTGGAAGGTTTGACGTCCAAAGTCATCTAGTGTTTTAGACTCACGACCTGGCAGATAGGAAGAGTGCTTTTTCTTACTCTTAACCCGCCTCATTGCTGATTCCACTACTAGGGAATGATGAGGAAGTTGAGTCTTTTGAAACCCTGGAGAGGGGGCACCTGATATAACAGATCAGTTGCCCTGGGAGGTGGGGGTACCCGTAAAGGTGTTTCCCACATTCCTAGAAGGAGATCCTGCAAGGAATGATGCAAAGGAAGCATTATGTTCCCCTTTGCTTTGGTAGAAAGAGAGCCTTGTGCAGGATCATGTCCTGGGATAGGAATGGCAAGGGATCTTGCTATATCCAGGAGGAAACTCTGAAAAGAGGGATCCCCAACAGGAATCTCTCTTGGACAGGGAAGATTTAAAGAACTAGCCTGAACACCGACAGAGCTATCCAAATATATAGGAATAGAAGATCCTGCACGGTGCAGTGTGGAATGCTTAAGGGATGGTCGCCGGTACTGGCTGTCTGGAGCAGCGACCGTCAGTACCACATTGTCCATGCCAGGTATAGACTCCAAGCTTGGTATAGAAGGGAGCGATCCTGTTGAAAAAAGCATGGCAGGAGATGGCCACGATGCTACTGTGGATACCGGTACCGATGTCGGAGTCGAGCCCGACAGAGACATCGGAGCAGTCATCGGTGACAGTTCAATCGATACCGAGGTAACCGAAAACCTCCGGACACTATCCTCGGTACCGAGCCACCAGTATCGATCGGTGTCGGTACCAAAGTGTATTGGTACCCAGTCTTCCAGACTAGAGATCATAGAAACATAGAAACATGATGACAGAAAAAGACCACATGGCTTATCTAGTCTGTCCTTCCATAACAACAACTACAACAGTCCACTTTTTACCTTTAGAGATCCTCTGTGTTGGTCCCATGCTTTTTTGAATTCAGTTACTGTCCTCATCTCTACCACCTCCACTGGGAGACTATTCCATGGATCCACTACTCTTTCTGTAAAGAAATATTTCCGCATATCACTCCTGAATCTATCTCCCTTCATCCCATGTACCCTCGTAGCAGAACTTGCTTTCAATTGAAAGAGGCTCTCTCCCTGAACATTTATGCCACGGAGGTATTTAAACATCTCAAATCATATCACCTCTATCCCGCCTTTCCTCTAAGGCAGGGGTCTCAAACTCAAATTGCTTTGAGGGCCAAATGAGGACTTGTAGAGTAACCCGGGGGCCGCACAAGACGCAGGCCTCATTTGCATAAGGGCATCATTTGCATAAGGGAATCATTTGCATAAATATTTGCATAATGTTACCATACACTAACTTTTAGTAAACATGCAGAACATACACCATCACCAAACAAGGAATCACAATTGAGAAACAGGAAGACAATTAAACTGGGAACCCCAAAAGCCAAACTTAGAATGTACAACACTGTAGAAATAAAACTATAAATTGATTTCCTCTTGTATTAAATAAAGTGCAGACGTTAAAGATGCACATTTCCAAGAGCTGACATATTTCAGTTAATAAATTCAAAATAAAGAGAGATTTTTCTACCTTTTGTGCATTTTTTTTCAGTTGCAATTGTTCCAGCCACTTTCTTCTGGTTTCTTCGTGTCTTCTGCTAACGCTCCATTGTCTGCTGTCCATTTGTCCTTTCTTCTTTCCTAGTTTTTTTCCATTCTCTCTCTACATCTGCTTTAACATACTAATCATTCTCCTTTTGCTCTTTCCTCATTCCTATTTCATCCACTCAAATTTTACCCCTCCATCCTCAATCCCCACTTACTCTCCCAATACCCGGCCAATTGTAGATTTTTCTTCCCTCCCACACAAAATATATTTCTCCTCTCAATTTCACTCTCCCAGCCCCATCCCATTCTAATCGTCCCCCAACATCAACTCCCTTCTAGCTCCTGCCCCACCCAGCATCCGCTCCCTTCTAGTCCCCGCATCATCAGCCCATTTCCAGTCCTAGCTCCCTCCCCTCACAGCCCATTTCCTTTCCAAGCCCCCCTCCCCATCAGCCCATTTCCATTCCAAGCCCCCTTCCACTCAGCCCATTTCCATTCCAAGACCCTGTCCCCATCAGCTATTTGCAGTTCAAGCTCCCCCTTCTACTTGGCCCATTTCCAGTCCTAGCACCCCCCCAGTCCATTACCAGTTATAGCCCCCCCCCATAGCCCATTATCAGTCCTAAGCCCCCCCAACAGCCCACTTCCAGTCCTAACCCCGCCAACAGCCCACTTCCAGTCCTAACCCTTCCATCGCCCCATCTTCATTCTTAGCCCCCCCCATAACCCCATTTTCAGTCTTAGCCCCCCAATCAGACCACCTCCAGTCCTAACCCCCATCACCCCATTTTCAGTACTATCCCCCCATTTTCAGTCCTAACCCCCCCCCCCATTACTAGTCCTAACCCCCTCCCCCCATCAGCCCAAGTAAATTTAAAAATGAAAAAAAAAAACCCGGCTTCTGCTGCTGCTGCTGCCGCTGCGTGGCAGCGGCAGAATCAACTGTCCCGCGGCCCCTTCCCATCTGCCCGGCAAAGCATCTTCTGAGCTCCATCAGCGGCAGCTTTCAGGGCCGCGAAGAGAAGAGTGATTTCCCTCTCGCGGCTCTGTTAGCCTGCCAGGGCTGATGGGAATTCCGCATGTTTGAGACCCCTGGTATAGGGGGTGAAGTACTTTTGTCCATGAAAGAAGAATGGGACCTAGGCGTGGTTGTGTCTGCCGATCTCAAAGTAGCTAAACAGGTAGAAAAAGCGGCATGAAAGCTAGGATGGTTGGATGCATAGGGAGAGGAATGGCCATCAGAAGGAAGGAGGTGATAGTGCCTCTGTATAAGTCTTTGGTGTGGCCTCATTTGGAGTATAGTGTGCAATTCTGGAGACCGCACCTTCAAAAGAATATAAACAGGGTGGCGTCAGTACAGAGAGTGGCTACTGAAATGGTTAGTGGTCTTCATTATAAAGCATATGAGGACAGACTTAAGGACCTTAATATGTAGACTTGAGAGGAAAGGCGGGATAGAGGTGATATGATGGAGATGTTTAAATACCTCCGTAGCATAAATGTACATGGGGAGAGCCTCTTTCGACTGAAAGCAAGTTCTGCTATGAGGGGACATGGGATGAGGGTGAAGGGAGATAGATTAAGGAGTGATATGTGGAAATATTTCTTTACGGAAAGAGTGGTGGATCCGTGGAATAGTCTCCCAGTGGAGGTGGTAGAGATGAGGACAGTAACTGAATTCAACGAAGCATGGGACAAACACAGAGGATCTCTAAAGGAAAAAAGGAGAATGTTGTAGTGGTTGATATGGAAGAACAGACTAGATAGGCCATGTGGTCTTTTTCTGCAGTCATATTTGTATGTGCTTCAGGACACATGACCTGCTGCTTCTGATTCCAGTCCAATGCAACTTACTATTGGAGGGGGGTCAAAAGTGGCAGGGCATGTATGCTGAAGCACATGGTCTGCCACACGCAGCAAAGTGGTGGTGCAAAACCAATTTTAAAATAATGCCACTATCGCCTTGGTGATGGGGGGTGGCTGGGCATGGCTACGGTTTCTGTCTGGGGCGGCTGAAACTCTTAGGACAGCCCTGCCTCTGACACAAGTTGCTGCCGGAGGGGGTCGGAAGCAACGGGCCTTGTCTGCCGCCCCAGGCAGTGGTCTAGCCTGTCTAGTGGATTTGCTGTTGCGAGTTACATGGCCATCCGGTAAGGCTGCAGGTTTCCATAGGCACTAGCACTGCCCGTCAAGCCCACTGAAGCCTCCAGCAAGCATCGGGACTCTCTTCTTGCGGAAGCGGACGCGAGCCGCTGCCCCTCGTGCAGGTCTGAGCCTCGCGGATCCGGAAACGACGACAGCGCCGCGTGCGAGTGAGGACGCCAAGACCGTGCCTGCTGTCTTTCTAGGTCGGCCGGGGCTGCCTGCGGGGTGAGTCACACGAGCCGGCGGGAGCCCGGGACACAGGCCTGCTCTTAGCCCGTGGCAGGCTGGGACTTGTAGTTGTCACTTGTATGGGGAACTCTAGAGCTAAGAGCGAGTGCAGGCCCGAGCCGACGTGGAGTCCGGTGGTAACCCTAACATGGGACGTCCAGGGCTTTTAGCGCTCTGGACTCTACAGCCTCGTCCACACAGTCCAAGGATTTTTTTTTCCTGGCCCAGCAGTTTTCTTATGCTCCTTTGTTCTGGGTCCCTGAAAGCTGCCGCTGATGGAGTCAGATGCTTTGCCGGGCAGATGGGAAGGGGCCGCGGGACAGTTGATTCTGCCGCTGCCATGCAGCGGCAGCAGCAGCAGAAGCCGTTTTTTTTTTTTTGGCCTCTGCATTGCGGGCTGCACAAAGGTCTCTCCGCATGTTTGAGACCCCTGCTCTAAGGTGTACATATTAAGATCCTTAAGTCTGTCCTCATATGCTTTATAATGAAGCCCATTAATCATTTTAGTAGCAACCCTCTGCACCGACTCCATCCTGTTCACAACCTTTTGAAGGTGCGGTCTCCAGAATTGCACACCATACTCCAAATGAGGTCGCACCAAAGACTTATACAGAGGCATTATCACCTCCTTTTTTCTGCTAGCCATTCCTCTCCGTATGCACCCAAGAATCCTTCTAGCTTTTGCCATCGCCTTTTCTACCTGTTTAGCTACTTTAAGATCATCAGACACAACCACGCCTAGGTCCCGCTCTTCTTTAGTGGACAAAAGTACTTCACCTCCTATACTGTATTGCTCCCTTGGATTGCTGCAGCCCAAATGCATGACCTTACATTTTTAACATTAAATCCCAGCTGCCAAATTCTAGACCATTCTTCAAGCTTAGCTAGATCGATTCCAAACTCGGCATCGAGGGCAGAGAGCCTGATAAGCGAAGCATGGAAGGCACCGACCGTAAGGGTAATGGGGACATCGGTACCGACTTCGGTACCGTGTCTGATACCGGTGGATGAAGGTCAACCAGTGGCAACTCAATTGGCCTCGGGGGAACCAAGAGTTGCGGATCCGAATCATCGGAACCGAGCCTTCGGTACCGCCGAGAGCTGGTACCAAGGCGAGTCGGTACCCAGTCCTCCAGACTGGAGATCGATTCCAGACTCGGCATAGAAGGAAGCGAGGCTATCGATGCATGTCTGGAGGGTACCGACGTCGGTGGTAGTATCGGTACTGGTACCGATAATGGAAAGTGTGTCTGGAGAGTATCCACCGGTCCCGAAGGCACCGAGGACGCCAGATGACCATCCCTGGTGAGGAGTGTTTGATGAAACACCAGTGCCGATGTCGGGGTATCGGTACCGCTCGAAGCGGATGCCACCACCGGACACAGCTCAGGTATGTTCTGTGAGGGGTGAACCCCAGGAACAACCTGAAACCCCTGAAAGGCTTTGGAGACGGAAGACTCCCGCCGGGGTTTTGAAGCCAGTGGGCCCTCGAGGGCAAGGCCGGAGCCGTCTACACTCTGTGCATGAGACCTACCACTCGAGGGCTGGCTAGTCTTAACAGACTGTTTGTGGGTTACCTGATCCTGTGTAGAAGAAGGGGACGGTGCCCCGAAGTTGGAGGCAAACCGTGTATCGCGGGAACCTCGATGTTGAAGACCTCTTCTCACCAAACTACTGTCAGGACCCAAGCAGGTTAGACATCGACTTTGAGGGTCTAAAAATAAAGTTGTACCGCCACAGTTTGAACATTTCTTGGAGAAAGTGGCTGGCGGTTCCATGAAGGAAAAAGAAGAGGCCTAAGAAACCGTGGGACACTATGAAGAAAAAATATCCCTTGAAAAAGGAAGATTTTACAAGAAAAGAAAAGAAAACACCAGCGGTACCGGTGGCGTCGGGAAAGACAGCCGCGACCACAAGAAAACTAAAGAAATAAAACAAGAATTTTCTGTGGTGACAGGAGGACGTCCTGCCGGCTCCGCGGAAAACGAAAACTGAGGAGAGGCAGTTGGGAAAGGCGGGAAGGCAGCACGGAGGCATGGTGGGATGCTTCCAAAAGCTCTTTGATTGGACGCTGGGAAACGTTCCCGCGCAGACTCCGTCGGTACCGACGTACCCATATGTGAAGACTCATTCCTGCTTGTTCCTGGAGATTGCACAGTATGGCTCAGAACAGCAACAGATTATAACATGGCCGAGATTCACCACCACATGTAGTAAGAGCACCGCATAGGCAGCAAAAGCCACTAAGATTATAAAGAGTTATTACATTTTGATTTTTAATATCCTCAAAAAATAAAGCTGCAGCTGCCACCGTAAAACACTTCCAACTTTCTGTAGTTCTCTTAACATGTAAAGCAAGAAGAGCCCCACGTGGCCAAGGAACCGTCAGACTGAATCACTGGTTGCCTTGATTTCCACAGCCCTCGATAGCATGTGAACACTCGGACTCTGCTACTCGCCCTGCCACAAGCTCGTCAAGCCCCTAGTTCCCAAGTCACAGGACCTATATAACCGAGGTCAAGAGAAAGGAACTTAAAATTTCTGGCATCGTATTTTTGGTAGGACTCCCAGAAACCCTGGTTTAAAAGAAGAGAAATATACGATGACCACTATTCCCTCTAAGCTGTGCGCGTGTACACATACTTTACAACGGAGCGCACAAAAATTACGGCTCTGATTCTGATAGAAAACACAGACGTCTTAAAATTTAAAAGTTATGATTGTAATTATTAGAAATTTCCCGCTTCATTTAGTAATCGTCTATTTTCATTTAATTTGATTAAAATCAATGTGGTGTACATACTGTATTCTGATGTGTAGTCAAATTTTAAAGTATATAACTCCGAGTGTCGTTATGTGGCGCACAAAAATTTAACCTTCCTTCAAAAGCTGCACACAGCTGATATTTTATGCGCACACAGCCTACAGAAAATTAGAGGGAACATTGACAATGACCCCATACAATCTGTTAATCGCCATATGCAGAGACTACTTTCTGCAAAATTAAACAGAAGGTTTTGTGCATTTCTCCGTTAAAAGATGAAACAGATTCTTACCAACAAAAGGGCAGCAAATTGTTCACTGTCATTTTTGGCATCACGCAGAACCTCGAGGCAACGCTCCAGTGTGGGAGTCCTGGCACTCTCCTGGGCATTGGGTGCAGGTTCAGCACTGGACGCCATTATGTGCCCAAACTACCAAGAGAAAGAAAGACATTTTAATTCAGAAGTTACTCAAGGGATCGAGGCAGAATCTCTACCTCCAAGGAAACTAATAATTTTACAGAGGCAAATAAAAGCTTTTCAAACCAACAGTATCTCCTGCTTTTTCAAGGGGGGGGGGAGATTCTCTCCACCCGAGTTCCTACATAATTATCTTCCCTTTCCCCCATCTCCATCTGAAATATGAGAGTGGTGCTGAAAGAAAGGAAATATCAGACTGCAGATCTACTATGCAATGTGTGCCTTCGAGTCAGTGCTGACTCCTGGTGACCCAGCAGCTCCTGGGTTTTCTTGGCAGTGTGATCGGAAGTAGATTGCCAGGCCTTTCTTCCGAGGCAATGGAGAGTTAAGTGACTTGCTCAAGGCCGCAAGGAGTGCCAATGGTAATTGAACCCTGGTCTCTTGGTCATCAAGCTAGTGGTCTAACCACTAGGCTACTCCTCAACTAGAGAAGATCAAGCCTTTATGACATGACTTCAACTTTCAAACTTTGGACACATCGTGCAAAGAGAGATCATCATGCTTGGCAAGATTGAAGGTCAATGCAGAAAAGGAAGGGTAGGAATGAGATGAATCAATACAATAGCAGCAGCAGCTATGGTGCCACTCTAGCAACAATGAGCCACCTGGGACTTCCGCTGATGGTAGCCTAACTGAAGAGCTCCTGGCTGATTCTAGGAATACCCTTCCTGGTCTGGTAGAAAACTACTACTACTACTCCTCAGCATTTATATAGCGCTACCAGTCGCACGCAGCACTGTACAGCACAGACATGTAGGAGACAGTCCCTGCTCATCAGAGCTTACAATCTAGTCAAGACAAAACGCACGAAACACGGCAGGTGTAGGCAGGGGTCTAGAGCAAGGGAGAGAAAAGGAGATCAGGTGAGTCAAGATCCAAAAGCAGCAGCAAAGAGGTGAGCTTGCAACCTGGACTTGAAGAGGGTTAGAGAAAGTGCCTGGCGCACAGACACAGGTAGTTTGTTCCAGGCGTAAGGGGCAGCAAGGTGAAAGGAATGAAGTCTGGAGTTAGCAGTAAGAGAGCGGGGCACAGATAGAAGCAGTTTGCCAGAGGAGTGGAGTTCCCGAGTGGGGTTATAAGGGGAGATGAAAGGTAGTGAGGAGCTGCAGAGTGAATGCATTTATAGGTCAGCAGGAGAAGTTTGAATTGGATGCAGAAGCGGATAGGGAGCCAATGAAGTGACTTGAGAAGAGGAGTAATATGGGCATGACGAGGCTGGCGGAAGATTAGCTGCGCAGCAGGGTGTTGAACAGATTGAAGGGGAGCGAAATGATTCAAAGGGAGACCAGCAAGGAGTAGGTTACAGTAGTCAAGACGGGGGGTGATTAAGGAGTGGATAAGTGTTTTAGTAGTGTGTTCAGAAAGGAAGGGGCAGATTTTGCTAATGTTATAGAGAAAGAAACGGCAGGTCTTAGCTACGAGTTGGATGTGTGTGGAGAAAGAGAGAGAGAGAGAGAGAGGAGTCAAAGACAACCTCCAGATTGCGGGCCGAGGAAACAGGAAGGAGCACAGTTATCCACAGAAACTGAGAAGGGAGGAAGAGGAGAGGAGGTTTTAGGGGGAAAGATAAGAAGTTCAGTCTTGGCCATGTTCAACTTCAAGCAGCGGTGAGACACCCAGGCAGCAGTGTCAGAAATCCGGGTCTGGATTGCAGGGGAGAGTTTGGGTGTAGAGAGGTAGATCTGGGAGTCATCAGCATACAGATGGTACTGAAAGCGATGGGAAGAGATAAGCGCACCAAGCGACTGGGTGTAGAGAGAGAAAAGGAGCGGACCCAAGACAGATCCCTGAGGTACACCAACTGGGAGCGGGGTAGCGGAGGATCCACCAGAACACACAATGAAGGAGCGATGGGAGGAGAACCAGGATAGTACGGAGCCCTTGAAGCCAAGAGAGCACAGGGTGTCGAGGAGAAGGCTGTGGTCAATGGTGTCAAAAGCAGCAGAGAGGTCAAGAAGGATGAGGACAGAGTAAAGGCACTTGGATTTTGCCAGGAACAAGTCACTGGAGACTTTGGCAAGAGCCGTTTCAGTAGAGTCTAAAGGACGAAAGCCAGACTGTAAAGGATCCAGGAGGATATGAGGGGAGAGGAAGTCGAGGGAACGGCGGTGAACCGCACATTCAAGTAGTTTAGAAATGAAGGGAAGGAGAGAGATGGGTCGATAATTAGAAGGACGGGTGGGATCAAGTGAGGGTTTCTTGAGTAGAGGTGTGACCACGGCACGCTTGAAGTCTGCAGGGACAGTTGCAGTGGAGAGCAAAAGGTTGAGAATATGAGATATGGAGAAGACAATGGTGGAGGAGATGGGGCCTAGCAGGCAGGTGGGGATAGGATCAGAAGAGCAGGTGGTGAGTTTGGAGGAAGAAAGAAGGTGTGCAGTTTCCTCATCAGAGATGACAGGAAAGGAAGAGAGGGTAGCAAGGGAGGGGGGGGGGAGTTGGGAGTGGAAAGGGGGAGGAGGGGAAATAGCTGAGTTTATGGGGAATTGGAGGGTGATCTTGTGGATTTTGTCATGGAAATAGTCAGCTAGGGTCTGGGCAGAAAGGGAGGGAGGGATCAGAGGCGGAGGCACTTTAAGGAGAGAGCTGAGAGTAGTAAAGAGACGGCGAGGATCAGAGGCAAGAGAGTTAGTCAGATGGACATAGTAGTCTTGTTTGGCAAGAGCTATGGCTGACTGGAAGGAGACAAGCATGAATTTGAAGTGTAGACTATCTTGAGGGGAGCGGGATTTGAGCCAAGCACTCTCGGCAGAACAGGCACAGGAACATAGGTAGCGGGTAGTGGATGAAAGCCAGGGCTGGGGTGGAGAATGTCTCACAGGATGTGGGGTGGGTGGAGCGAGAGCAAACAGAGCCGAGGAGAGTGCAGCATTATAGGAAGTTACTGCCTCATCGACAGACTTGGATGACATAGTGAAAGAAAGAGATGGAGAAATGGTGGAAGAGAGAGTCAAGGGATCAATAGCTTGAAGGTTTCTAAAAAGGTTGGTGGAGACAGGACAGGGCTGAGGCAGTGGGAGATGAAGATTAAAGCTTAAAAGGTGATGGTCAGATAAGGGAAGAACTGAGTTACGGAGGTTCGAGGGTAAGGAACTAGAGAAAAATATCTGGTCCAGGCAGTGGCCATGCTGGTGAGTGGGAGCAGTGGAGCAAAGTTGGAGGTCAAACGAGGAGGTGAGGGAGAGGAGCTTTAGAGCATGAGGATCAGAGGAGTTATTGACATGAATGTTAAAATCCCCAAAAATAAGAGCGGGGAAAGAAGGAGTCCAGAAAGAAAGAGAGCCACGAGTCAAAGTCAGTGAGAAAGGTAGAAGCAGACTTGTCAGGAGATCAATAAATAACAGCAACCTGGAGAGGAAGTGAAGAGGCGGATGGAGTGGACTTCGAAAGAGAGAAAGGAGTGAGAATGAGGCAGCAGGAGGGGTTGGAATTGGCAGGAGGGAGAAAGTAGAAACCCAACACCACCACCACCACGGCCAGTGGGACGAGGTGTGTGGGAGAATGAGGCAGCAGGAGATGTGGTATCATCAGGGAGGAGCCAGGTCTCAGAGCGAGAAGATGTAGAGCATTGGAGATAAAGAGATCATGAGTAAAAGCGAGTTTATTAGAGAGAGTGTGCGTTCCACAAGGCACATGAGAAAGGGAGAGTGGAGGGGAAAGGAGAGGGATCTGGATAAGATTAGACAAGTTGCGTGAAGATCTCTTCAAAGAGTGAGATTGAAAACTAGGGGGGCCAGGATTGGGGTTGATATCACCGGATGAGAAGAGGAGGAGAAGGAGTAGCAGAGTACGGGGTAAAGAGGAGACAGTACGCCGGAAACGAGGGTGAGGTTGCCTTAGGGAGAGAGGAGATGGTTGGATGAGGGAGAAAGTGATGAAGCTCAAGAGCTGATAATTGGTTAGAAGACAGAATAGAGGGGGGAGTGGTAAAGGGGTGAGGAGAGGAGGAGTGAGGATGCAGGTAGGAGGGGAAACAATTGGGGAGTATGAAGAAAAGGAAGATAATGTGAAGTGGAGCCATGGAAGAGGAACGGGGAGGGGCTATGCAGCATATGTTATTTTACAAGCAGTGGGGTAGTGATGAGGCAGCAATGGAGTCTACACGCTATGCAGCGTATGCTATTTACAAGCAATGAGGAAGAAATGAAATCTACACGCTATGCAGATGTTATTTTTACAAGCAATGAGGTCCATACTAATCTCTGTTAAGCCCAAGGCCCACAAGCAGAGCTATGGCTACCCCGGTTAAGAAAGGAGGCACGGATTTGAAAGTGTTTGCCTTTAAAAACAGCAGTGCTTTTTGCGGAGCTAGTGGGAGTCGGAAAATGGCATGCCTGGCAAATGGGCACAAATCATTGCATAACACTGCGACGGAGAGAAACACAAGCCCAGAAGGAACCGAGTTAACCTCCCTGCGGAGAGAAATGCACCAGTGGTTTGTGGAACTAAAGGAGGATGTCCAAGGGGTAAAAATGATGTTCTCACAAGGGTGGCTGATGTACGATCAGAGATCCACGAGATTGGCCAGGCACATGGAGCAAATGGAGGAGCAGGGGGAGAGTATAAAGGAGACTAGCCGATTGATTTTCGGGTTAAAGAATAAACATGAGGCACTGCTGCTTAAAACCGAGGATCTTGGAGTAGAGATCCAGGAGGTGTAACATAAGAATAAGAGGACTGCCTGGGCGGTCTTATTCGTAGAACTATGTGGCCCTAGCAGAGCGTATATTTAAAATGGTGGTACAAGTGGTGCAAATGGATTCAAAAGAGTTGTGCGCCCAACCGGCCTCAGGGAAGTCGAGAGACGTGCTAGTGTGCTTCCATGTATACGTGATTAAGACTACTATCATGCAGACTGCCCAGAAAGTGCACTTAATCTCTTGGGAGAACGCAGAATTGGAACTGTATGCAGAGCTGTCAACCGGCACTATGACACGCAGGAGTTCCGGAGTGTAACGCAGAGGCTGTGGGAGGAGGTGAAGTATAGATGGCTCTACCCGGAGGGACTGATGTTTACGGTGGAGGGCCACTCCCACAAAGTGCAATCACCTATGGAGGCGCTTAATATTATGAAGGACCTGAACTGGGGTGACTCTCCCACCATAATGGCCCACGAGGAAAGACCTGGAATGCAGAAAGCACTGGGAAACTCCCGGCCCAGATGGCAGCGATCACAAAAATGTGGACATCTGCAGCACCAAAGCGAGAAGCTTAACCGTGGAGTAACCCCAGCCACCTAAAGAAGAAGTGGACTTATTACGAGAGAACTGTTAGAGCTGCAATGAGGCTGTATTGTAGGTGCCAGAGGGCTAGGTAAGGAGATTCTAGAGCCACAGAGAAGTGGACAAAGGGAGGATCATATTAGCAGTGGAAAGGGTGCTGGGGTACAGTGTAGATGGAAGCCAACATTTTGAGTCAAAGGAGGTTGGAGATACAGGAGGGGTATGGGGTAAGGAGAGGGGAAGGATAGGGCAGAAGGCAATCTAAAAGTTGTGTCCTTCAAATGCAACCGATGAGGATATGTAAGCTAAATGTAAGAGGGTTGAACACTCCCCAGAAGCGGCGTTTTTTTTAGCAAAAGAGGTGCTAAGGTTGGGCTCCCAGATAATATGCATTCAAGAGACCCACCTCCTACCAAAGGATGAAGGGCGGGTGGCATTCCCTAGACATAAACAAATATGGTTTGCCTCCAATAATGCCCAGAGGAGAAGAGGGGAGGGGGGTGGCAATTGCTCTGGTCAATGATCTACCATTATGGTTTATGGGGGCCCTGAGGGACCGGGAAGGCCGCTACTTGTTTAAAAAAATTTCCTTGTGGGGAGAGATGGTTAAAATAGGTAGCGTGTACGGGCCGAATGCAAACCAGGGGGAGTTTCTTTGATAAGTTAACTATAAAGATGGGTAGCTTTGTTGAAGGGGATCTAGTTATAAATGGAGATTTTAATTTGGTTTTGGACCCTAGGCTGGATACCTTTTGAGGAAGCAGTGCTGGAACTGGTGCTGACTTTCAAAGCCTGATGGCATGGGCTAAACACTTATTTATTTTATTTAACATTTCTTATATACCGCCTTTCATGATATCAAGGCAGTTTACATTGAACAAACAAATTACATTGAACAGAGCATTATAACTTGGAGATAACTATTTTACAGGGAACACGGGCAATGGAGGGTTAAGCGGCTTGCCCAAGACCACAAGGAGCACCTGTGGGACTAGAAACCCCAGTCCTTCTGGCCCAAGGTTGCTGTCCTCTAGTGGGATTTGAACCCCCGACTTTAACCTAGTAGACGGGTGGAGGGAATTACATAAAGGGGAAAGGGACTATACTTATTATTCCTCAGTGCACTCCTCCTACTCTAGATTGGATTATGTGTGGATTTCCCAGACTATGCTGAGAAGGCTGAGCTAGTGTTGGATAGCGGACCAAACGTGGACTGATCACTCTCCAGTATGTGCTGTGGTGGAGAAGGGTCGGGGTAAGCAACCTCAGGGGATATGGAGGCTCAACAGCTCCCTTCTGGAGGATGAAGAGGTTTGTAGCAGAGTCAGGGTAGCGATAAGACACTTCCTGGAAGACGACACTGGAGAGTGCTCTCCAAGTACATTATGGGAGTGCTTGAAGATGATTATATGAGGGCACCTAATTAGTGTGGGCACCTATAAAAAGAAAACAAGGGTGAGAGAGACTGAGGCCCTCCATCAAAAAATGAAGGACCTCGAGTTGCAAATTAAGAGAGGGACCAATGATATTAGACTTAGACAACAACTCTCCCTAACAAGGCAGAAGCTCCATGAATATCAGTTAAAAGATATATACAGAAATCTAGATAGGATTGGCCAACAGGAATTCAAATTTGGCAATAAAGCTAGGCAACTATTGGCCTTTCGCCTCCTCAAGTTACGTACCTGTTAACTGGATATGGAAGGTTAAAAATAAGCAAAGTAAAGACCTCACGATGAAACCCTCTGCCCAATGTGCAGTGGTGGCCAAGAAAGCAAATAGAATGCTGTCAATTATAAAGGAAAAGAATGGAGAATAAAATCAAGGATATTATAATGCCTCTGTATCGTTCCATGGTGAGGCCGCACCTTGAATATTGTGTGCAATTCTGGTCACCGTATCTTAAAAAGGATATATCAAAATTAGAAAAGGAACAGAGAAGAGCCACCAAATGGTAAAGGGGATGGAAGGATACCTCTATGAGGATAGACTTAAAAGGTTAGGGCTCGTCAACTTGGAAAAGAGATGGCTCATGGAGAAATATGATACAGATCAATAAAATAATAAATGGAGTGGAACGGGTAAGCATATATCAGTTGTTTACTCCTTCAAAGAGTAGAAAGACTAGGGAACACAAAATGAAGCTACAATATAGCACATTTAAGACTAAATTGAGAAAATATGTTTTCACTCAACATGTAATCAAACTCTGGGATTCGTTACCAGAGGATGTAGTAAACGTTGTTAGAGTAGCTGGCTTTAAAAGAGGTTTGGACGAGTTCTTGGAAGAAAAGTCCATAAACCATTATTAAAGAGGACCAGGGAAATCCACTGCTTACCCATGAAACAAGCAGCATAGAATCTGTATACCTTCTAGGAACCCAACAGGTACTTGTGACCTAGATGGGCCACTTTTGGAAAAAGGATACTAGGCTTGATGGACCTTGATCTGACCCAGTATGGCATCTCTTGTGTTGTTAATCCTCTCTCCCAAACAGCCATCATTTCTTCACTTGAAAGTTATCAGACACCAGATCCTCATTCCTTAAGGAAGATGAAGTCTCCCTCCCCCCACATCTCCGCCTCATGAAGCTCCGATTCCCCATCCCTCCTCCAACCTCCCAGAGATATCATTTGGTAGGGGCTGTAGTGCAGCAGGAGATCTCTCACATTGTCCTTCTTCATGCAGTTCATATATAAAGTAGTAGGAAACTCACTTTTGTGAATAGCAGGTTAAGTGCTATTTTATCATTAATAAATGTTATATGCATGCTAAAATGTCTATTAAAAAAATGACCATGGGTCCTATAGTGGTAAAAGAAAAAAGCAGAACAGTGTCAGGACCAAGCAACTATCAAACTACACTTGAGTTTTATGCTTCCCTGGTCAATACAGCATTTTTTGATGAATCTAAATGAAAAACTGCCGACAGTCTCTACATATATATTGATGTATATGGTTGTTTCATCTAGATTGTAAACTGCTCTAGTGGCCTTTGGCTAAAGGGCAGTTTATCATATGTCCCTAATAAATAAATATCAAAATTGCATTTTTGGCAGATATAACTTCCAAATGATTGCTGTAGTCAGACTTTCTAGTCCCGTTTTTGGAATTTTCTCTCCACTCTTCCAAGGTTTGTTATTTATTTTATTTATTTATTTAATTGGATTTCTATACCGCCTTATCATACAATCAAAGCGGTCTTACAAACAAAGATATTAAGAGTATTAGTGAGAAAATGTAAAGAAATAAAAGTTAAAGTTATGGTATAATGTGTTAGAGTGAGTTGCATTATCTACATAGTGAGCTATACTATAATGTGAGCTATTATACAATATGTATATGATTTACATTCCAGACAAATTAAGTTAGTTAATTGCATGACCGTAATGTTCTATAAACAAAGATGTTTTCAGTTGCTTTCTAAAGTCATTGATGTCCTGAGCTGCTCTCAGCTCATTAGGTAGAGAGTTCCAGATGGAAGGTGCAGCAAAAGAGAAAGCCCTTTCAGAGGTGTCTTTACGTGTTTTTCTGACATCATTTGATAAGCTGATTCTGTTGTCAGATCCTCTTCTTCTAGGTCTGTTGCTAATATCTGACTGTATGAGATATGTCAGGCTTTCTGCAGAATATTGTTGTTTTATCTTGAAAATATAAATTATAGTTTTATATTTTACACGTGAAGCTATAGGTAACCAGTGAAGCTCTTTCAAGATGGGAGTTATATGTTCTCTACTTGATAGACCAAAAATTATACGTGCAGCAGTATTCTGCACCAGTTGTAAAGGCTTAAGTGCTTGCTTAGATAAACCCAGATATATTGGATTACAGAAGTCAAGTAATGGAGTAATCAATGCTTGACAAACATTTCTGAAGTGAACAGTATCAAGAAGCGGCCTTAGTCTTTTGATGAGCTTCATTCTGTAATAAGCGCTTTTAATTGTCTTATTTATGTGTGATCTGAGATTCAACTCATTATCCAGAGTAACTCCAAGATTGTTGGGATCTCCAGGATTTATTTAAGTCTGGGACTACATTGACCTTTCCAAAAATCATCATCTTTCTTTCCTATAAATATTTCCATGGTTGAATTTGAGTTTTAATTTCCTGCTGAAATACCAAACATCTTTTTAGCTTCAACTTCTTCACTGACTATGGGACATTCGCCACTAAGCTAGCTGAATCCATTTAATCTTCCACCCCACTGGCTGCCACACAACCCCAAAAGCACAAGAGATCCACTCTATGCTTAACAGTTGGCAAGGTGCTCTTTTCTTCAGATGTTACATTTGGACAAAAAAATATTGAATTTGCTGGGGCTGTGCTGAAAAGATCAATTTTCATCTCATCAGATCAAAGCCTTTTGTTCCAAAATGTTTCAGGCTTATCGAGGTTCTTTTTCTTAGTCGAGATGATAACTATTATGATGAAGTCATTGAAAAAGGTTTCCTTCAGACAAATCTTCCATGCGGATAAGCATCTGTGGACAACTACTCTAGTACCAGCTAAAATGTTTCCAGCAGGTCATTTACAGGTATCTGTGGGTTTTTTGTTTTGTTTTGCACATCTGAACGGTTTCAGGCAGCGATATCATTTTTTCTTGGTCTTCCAGATCTTGCTGTGATTTCAACAGTTCCCTGTAACTTCAATTTCTGACAGCTGAGATTGCTAGCTGGAAGGGTTTATATAGATTTTTTTATAGCCTTCCCCTGCTTTGTAAGAGTAAATCATCAATACCAAAAATTATTTTTTCTGAAAAAAATCTCACAGAAGCATTGTGGAACCTGCTAGGTACATACGACCTAGATTGGCCACTGTTGGAAACAGAATACTGGGCTTGATGGACCTTGGTCTGACCCAGTATGGCATATCTTATGTTCTTAGAACTATATAAAAAAATTTCCAAACCAGAAGAAAAATGACCTCACAACCAAAGCTCTTAACAGCAGCAACTATTTAAGGGCTTCATGTGCCAATCATTGGTCATGAAAATATCCTGTTATTTTCAGTTTATACAAAGTGCATAAATTCATAAAAACGTTGTTAAAGTAAATGAGTAATAGTGCCACACTGATTCAATATTAAAAATAGCAGTATAATAATATTATAGTCAGAAGTACACTTCTGTATTACTTAATTTAATGGCATATATATTAATCAAAACTGAACTTTCATGCCTTCTTGCATGTGTTCTGCATTATAGATTTGAAATGCTGAACTTACATGTTCAATAATACTTCCAAACTACTCCCCCGGAAGCACTGATCGTTGCAAAAGACAGAACCAATCACTTAGGCTCACACAATATTAACTGTACTACACACATTAGAACTGCTCCTTGAAAAAGCTTGACAGAGGCCTTTGTTTTGCAAAAAATGCTGCTTCAGAGACAACTAATTGAAATATTTTTCAATTAAAATTCCTTTCAACATCATTCCAGAGATTTAAAAAATGGCACCCACATCTTATAGATACCACCACCACTGGGCAGCCAATCATGCACTCAAATTACAAGGATATTGAAAGAAACAAACATTCTGCTTGCATAAAGACTATATTTAAATGTCTTGTATCTAACACATTATCTAGTGGCCTGAGCAAATATAATTCATAAGTTAAATAAAATACATTAAATGCTGGAAAATAGACAACAGCCTTCACAATATTTTCCTACAGAAGCCATTTGGTACTTCATGCTAGTCAATCAATAGAAATTTCCTCATCGTCCCTCCAATCCAGTCCCGGTACCTGTGGGTAATCTCGTCCCACCAGCAGCTTGGAGACTGAGCATGTCTTTCCCATGACATCAGACTAGATAAGTAGCTGGCACCTCCCACCAGCTTCCAAGAAGCTTTTAAGACAGATTCCCCCATTGGGACTCGCTGAAGAAACAATTGGGAACAGTTAGGTTGACTTCTCGGAGTTAATTCGGCTGAACAGGTCCTTTTCTTTAAATGGAATTGCCCGGCAAGGGATCTTTCATAAAGTTGCAGACATTAGAAAAAAAAAAAAAGCGTGACTGACTTTCATTTCAGTGTCTTCCCGGTATGGGGCTAGGCTGGTGAAGCCCGGGGCAGGAGAGGTCTTGCCTACGACAGAAGCAGTGGCTCTGGAGCTCTGAGTAGTGTGGAGTCATCGGGATGAGGGAGGCCTGTCACTCATGCTGCCTGCACCGAAGCTGATCAGGAGGTTGAGCGTTGGAGCGGCAGCTTCCTCTACAGGGGCTTGAATGGAGATTTCCCTGCCCACTGTAGGAGCTGCGTTGCAGGTCAGTGTGGGGCCAGGAGGGATAGCAGGCCCGACTGACAGTGCGATCATTCACAACCATTTCCTGTAGAGCACAGGAACCGCAGCCATTTCTATACACCGCATGGCTGCTGAGCTTAGAGAGGGGAGATCTACGGATGCAGGATTCTCCCTTATGTTTTGTTGTTTTTGGGGGCTCAGCATTCTGAAAGAAATTGTGAGTTTTAAAAAGGTAACAACTAGGAGTGCGAGGAAAAAAAACAATAGATAAAAGGCGGCAAGCAATATGCAGGCTATGGTGGGATCCAGCATGCCAGCTAGACAGACTTGTTTGGCTTGTGGGTCTCACAGGGGTTCGGTTTCTGCAGCTGGCTGAGTTCCTGGTTGACAGATCAGTGCAGACCCCAGGAGCTCGGGGGTCCTCCGGCAGCTGCGGGGCATCTGCACCAAGTGCAGGGATGGCAGTTCTGACAGGAGGTGATGAAGGTACATCCTGTCCCTTGAAGAGCAGCAAGAGTAAGGGGAAGGCGGCTACTTAAGCTTCCTCCTCCAAAGAGGTGCTGGCGGAGACCAAGTTTCCCCGAAATTTGTCCTCCATGCATGAGGGCCTTTCGAATGCGGCAGCATTCTGGTGAGGGAGCCTTCTGGAACTTGGGACAAAGCCCAGAAGCATGTTCCCCTGTCCGCTGCAAGGGAGAGGTCAGAGGGGGAACATCTGTAGGATGAACTCAAGGAAGAGATGGAGTCCCATCATTTGGAAGAGATGGAGGACCTGGAGGCTGAGTTGGAGGTCAAATCAGATCTGGAGGGAGGATTCTCGCATTATCCTTCCATAGGTAGGAATTGGCGGCCTTGATCGCTCATTCCTCCAAGGCCCTCAATAGTCGCTCCGAGACTCCTGCAGAGGAGAAACCATTGGAAGACCCTCTTTTTCAGGCCATTCGGACACTGCAGAGGGTGTTTCCTCTGCAACGGGTTGTCCGGCGCATGATTCAGGATAAATGGGATGTGCTGGAGTCTGCCCTCAAAGGGACTCGGACAATGGCTCAGCTTTACCTGCTTCTGGATCGAGAGCAGGCAATTTTGTGGACTCCCAAGGTGGACGCGGCACTCGACTGTCACAAAAAGAGCCACAATTCTGATGGAGGACAGGTCAGCCCTGAAGGATGTCCATGATCGCAAAATGGAGACCCTCCTTAAGCAGTTCTTCGACATTACTTCATTGTTATTGTAGGCTTCTGTATGTGGAGCCTTTGTGACCCGAACCTGTTTGTGCTGGGCACAAGGGATCTTGGAGGGTTTAGAGTCTCAGCCACAGCCGCCGAAGGCATCAAAGTTGGAGTCAGAAGCCGTTTACTTGGCAGACGCCTTCTATGACTTGATTAGGTAGCTTGTCTAAGGGCATGGCCTCAGTGGTGGCCACGCAGCATTACTTGTGGCTGCAGAACTGGTCAGCAGATGTCTCCTCCAAGTCCCAACTCAGTAAGCTCCAGTTTAAAGGGCAAGCTCTTGTTTGGGGAGGACCTAGAAAAGTTGGTAAAAGATTTAGGTGAAACAAGAGAGGGGAGACTGCCCAAGGACAAGCAAAAACACGTTAGGTACTCTACCCCGGCAAGCGGACAGTCAAAGGACTTTAGGCATTTCTGCGCAGTACAGGTTGCACCATACCAGAGAAGACACTTTCCCCTCCCGGGAAACCTTTCAAGGATTTTGAGGCTCTGGCAGAAGATTTTATTCCCCTGCCACATTGACCCCCAAGAAATCTCAATGAAGTGAGGACAGGCCAGGCAGTCTTGGTCCTCATAGGAGGTTGGCTGCAGGAGTTTTAGGTCACCTGGACCCGGATCATGTCTGATCAGTGGGTTCTGGTGGTTATCCGCGAGGGGTATGCCCTGGAGTTTGCTCGCCCTTTCAGGGAGGCCTTCGTCACCTCGCCGTGAAAGGCACCCTCAAAGCTCGAGGCTGTACGCCAGACTCTTCTTTGTCTTTAAGCCTTGCAGGCTGTGCTGGAGGATCCCAAAGACCAACATGGGTATGTTCGATACTCCATTGTCCCCATGAAGGAGGGGTCCTTTCGGCCCATATTAGACCTCAAGCATGTGAATCAGAGTCTGCAAGTGCCTCAGTTCCACATGGAGATTCTGCAGTCTGTGATAGCAGTGGTCCGAGAAGGAGAATTTCTCACCTCACTCTACCTCACAGAAGCTTACCTGCAGTGGGAGGAGTGGTCTAGTGGTTAGGACAAGGTACTTCAGGCCGGAGGGCCGGGGGATTCAAGTCCCACCTGGGGACAGCAATCTCAGGCCGGAGGGACTGGGATTTCTAGACCTGTAGGCACTCCTTGTGGTCTTGGGCAAGCCACTTAACCCTCCATTGCCCATGTTCCCTGTAAGTATTACCGTATGTGTCTCATATTCCCTCGTGTTAAATGTATCCTCCAATTGACCGCTTTGACCCGGTGAAAAGCGGGATATAAATACAGCTAAATAAAAAATTAAATAAATAAATATCCATATTCGGCCCAATCATCAACGTTTCTTGAGGTTCTTGGTACCGATGGGCCACTTTCAATTTCAGGCGCTGCCGTTCGGTCTAGCAGCGGCACCTTGTATTTTCACAAAGGTCATGGTGGTGGGTTGCAGCAGTCCTCTGCCAGGAAGAGATTCTGGTACACCCATACCTCGACAACTGGCTTATTTGCATATCAAATACAAAACAGCTCCGATCATCTTCAAAATCAGACAAAACCTCTTAGCAGACACACTCCAAGAGCCAATCTGCACCCAACCCAGCAAGAGGCCACGACGACAATGTTCCATTGACAGCATCCAAACACACAGCTCATTCACCAATCCAACAATTCCATAACCAACAGAGCTCTATCACTAGCAGCACCCACCATTTGGAACTCCCTTCCGGAAGCACTGAGGACCACAACAGATTTAAAAGACTTTAGGAAGAAGCTGAAAGCATTCCTCTTCATGGAACACTTCAATGAGCTCACACTGAATCCACTACCCGAAACACCCGAACAGCCTGAACACCGATTCTTATTTATTTATTTACATTCTCTTATATACCTCGCTATTCTGCATCAGTGCGGTTTACATTGAACAAACTGAAATTACATTGAACAGGGCATTATAACTTGGAGATAACTATTTTACAGGGAACATGGGCTATGGAGGGTTAAGTGGCTTGCCCAAGACAAGGAGCACCTGTGGGACTAGAAACCCCAGTCCTTCCGGCCCAAGTTTGCTGTCCTCTAGTGGGATTTGAACCCTCGACCTTCCGGCCTGAAGTACCTTGCCCCAACAACTAGGCCACTCCTTAATATGCTTATTAATCAATGTAGATATGTTAAAATGTAAATAAGTTATGCTTTCTAGTATGTCCTGCATGCCGCCCCTACCTATATCATGAGTTCCATGTAAAATTCATTGAGTTATACTGTAAACTGCTTTGATTTTATGATAAGGCGGTAGAAAAAAAACTTGTTAAATAAATAAATTTGAGCGAAGTCCAGAGAGGAAAGGGAATGAACCACTGTGAGGGTCAGAGTTTCTTCAGGGGCTCAGCAGGGTAGTCAATTTTGCCAAGCGTCAACGTCAGCTGTCCCAGGATCTGGAGTAACTGAGCGCTCATTTCCAAACTGACACCAGTCGAGTATCCTTGCTGATGATGAGTTGGGTGCGCAATGTGCTACTTCAAATTTGTCAGTTTCTGCAGATGAAGGCATTGACGGCCAGGCATTACCTACAGATCTTGGGCTCTATGGCAGCATCCATCAAGCTGGTGCCCTGGGCGTGGGCTCACATGAGACCTCTACAAAGAGCGCTGTCATGCAGGTGGTCAGCCCAATGCCACCCGCTCTTGCGTCATCTGCCATGCCTGGGAGAGGATCGGGAGGCCCTCTGGTGGTGGCTACAGCCCAACAAGCTCCTGGCAGGCATGCCTTTGGAGACCCCACAGTGGATCCCGTTGATGATGGACTCCAGCTTGGTGGGATGGGACCACATTGCAAAGCACAGATAGCGCAGAGTATTTGGTTGGCACAAGATGTTGCATGGTCCATCAACCCCCCCCCCCCCACCCCCCGGAGATACAGGCAGTGTTCTCTACTCTGCAGATGTTCCAATCCTTTCTGAGGGGAAAGGCAGTGTGAATCTTCTCAGACAATGCAACTGCAGTGGTTTATAGCAATTGGCAGGGCAGAACAAGCAACGCCCAGCTGGAGAGTGAGGTAGGTCCCTTATTGTGCTGGGTGGAGAGTAATCTGACAGCTCTCTCAGCAACACATGTGGCCAACAAAGACAACATGGCGGCCAACTATCTCAGCAGGGTGCGGATCAATCCCAGCATGTGGACACTCAATGAGGCGGTCTTCGCACAGTTAGTGTGGCATTGGGGTCAGACCATTATGGATCTGATGGTGACCTACGAGTCAGCAAAAGCACCATGCTTTTACAGCAGGAGGAGAGAGCATATGTCAAGAGGTGCAGGAGTGGCTGCGCTGGTGCAGGAGTGGCTCATGGAGGAGTTGCTCTATATGTTTCCCTCTGGGTGCTTACAGCGCGAGTGTTCAAGGACCGAATCACATTGGCCGAGATGATCATGGTATGCTGACCTGGTCCAGCTGACAGTAGGGCACCCCTGGCGCCTTCCAGTGCGAGTCGACCTGCTTTCACAGGGTTCCATCCTAATGCCGCAGATGGATCAATCCTTGCTTACAACATGGCTTTTGACGCTGCTGAAGGCTCGCATATGCTCCACTTCCTTGGGGTACATTCAGGTGTGGAGAGTGTTTGAGGCATTGTGTGAGGAACGAAACCTTTGTCCCCTGACAGCTATGGTGTCGGATTTCCACATCTTTTTACAGGCCGGGCTGGATATGAGGTTGGCTTGCAGTTCCCTCCAGTGCAGGGCACAGCCCGTTCCTGTTATCGTGGTAGAATCCGGGGAATGTCCTTAGCAACTCATCCGGATGTTGCCCATTTTCTTAGGGCAGTGCGGCAACTGTGCCCACCAATACAGTCAAGTTGTGCCACCTTGTGATCTCAATTTGGTGTTATCCATCTTGATGGAGACTCCTTTTGAGCTCCTGCTCCTTGAAAGATTTGATGTTGAAAACCATTTTTCTGGTAGTGATTTGCTTGGCCAGGAGGATCTCAAAGCTTCACATGCTGTTGTGCCAGGCTCCATTTCTGGTGATCTTAAGGCAGAAAGTCGTCTTGAGACCGATACCCTATTTTCTCCCCAAGGTTCTCTCGGCTTTTCATCTGAATCAATCAGTGATGCTACCGGTGTTTTCTGGGGCTAGGGGGACAAGAGATGATCCCCTTCTGTGCCAGCTGGACATTCGCTGCATTCTGCGGAGTTACTTAAAGACAACCGAACCCTTTTGGAAATTGAATCATTTGTTTGTCCTGTTTGGCAGACTGTGTAAGGGAGAGGTGGTCACCAAAGCCTCTATTTCCTGATGGGTGAGGGAGGCCATCTCTTCATATCTCCTGAGGCATAGATCTTTGCCTCCAGGATTGAGGGCCCATTCGACCAGAGCGCAGGTGTCATCTTCAGTGGCGTTCAGTTTGGTCCCATCGGTGGATATCTGCAGTAGCAACTTGGTCTTCTTTGCATTCCTTTGTGAAGCATTACCGTCTTGATGTACAGGCACTGGCAGATGCCCGGTTTGGTTCAGCGGTGCTTCAGGTCAGGCTTGCAGGTCCTTACTGAGTGTAGTACTGCTGTGGTTCATCCCACAGGTACCGGGACTGAACTGGAGGAACGATAAGGAAAGTGAAATTAGACCTTACCTGCTAATTGATGTTCTTTGAGTTCCTCCAGTCCAGTTCTGAACCCTTCCTTTGGTACTACTGGCTCAAGATCATCGCTAGACCTTCCGGGCCTAAAGGAATACATCTCTATTGGGTAGATCCAGAAATCAAAGCTGGATTTTTAGGAGTGTGAAGTCTCCTTTCAAAAGAAAAAAGCTGACAGCTGAGGTCAGAATTATTAAGGGACCGGCAATGGATAGAGTAACTAGTCTCCAGCACATCTTCTTGCTGTCCATCTCTAGCAGGTAAGCCTTTCCCTTTTCTCTTTCTGGGGGGGGGGGGGGGGAGAAGGTCTGCCAGGGCAGTTGGGGGGGCATCTCTGGGGACTCTGATGTATTTTATGGTTCTTACTTGTTGCTCCTGTGAGTCTGCTTTGTCAATAGAATACTGGAGGCTGGTGGAAGGTGCCAACTGCTTATCCAGTCTGATGTCATGGAAAAGACATGCTCAGTCTCCAAGCTACTGGAGGGGTGAGATTACCCACAGGTACCGGGACTGGCCTGGAGGAACTCAAGGAACATCAATTAGCAGATAAGGTCTAATATCACTATTAAGTCCACAGGGTTCAATATGATCAAGTTCAAAAGAACATGTTTGATTTTAAGACACTGAGCCTGTCACCTCCATAGTGACTTATATGCAATTGGGGAATGTTTACTGCAGGCTGTGCTGGTAGCAAGCTTTTGTGCTGCAAAGTTAGCAGAGTCCTGTGCTAACGTTTAGGGGGCATGTGCGTCCATCTTTCTCCCATTAGCATGTTGCTAACATGCCACACTGTGCTGACATGCAGGTGCCAAACTAATGGCAACATTTACAGTTAGTTTGTACCCAAAACACCCACACTAACCATGATGTGCCATCAATGCCCACATTCTGCACCTAATCCACTCAGTCCTTGCCCAAGTGCGTGCTAATTGGTTAGCGCAGGGCCCCACGCCAATGGTTAGCAAATGTCATTAAACATGCCCCTTGGCCTATCACATAGGAGGTGACAAGAAGATTTGGGGGAAATCAGACTGCTTTTCAATCCTGATCCCCCAAATCTCCTTATCTTCTCCTATGTTTCCTTACCATTCCCTAGACATATCCTAGTCCCCAGTTGTGCGTCTGTCTTGACTAGCCTGAAAGCTCTTGTGTAAGAGAAAGCCCAGTGCTGCGTATGCCTTGTAGCACTACACAAATGATAAGGGGAAATTTTACTTGACGTTAATTTCCTTTCCTGGAGCTCTGCTAGACCAGTCCAGACCATAGGGTCGTCCTATCTGTGCTCTTCTCTTCTACCGCCGACTCCAGACTTCGCTCCTTTCACCTTGCTGCTCCTTATGCCTGGAACAAACGACCCGAGTCTGTACGTCAGGCTTCATCTCTGGCCCTTCTCAAATCCAGGCTAAAACCTCACCTCTTCGAGGCCACTTTTGGATCCTGATCTACTTAGTCTCCTATGTGTTTCCTTACCATTCCCCTAGATGTATCTTTGTCCGCAGCTATTGAGTTTTCTGTCTTGACTAGATTGTAAGCTCTGATGAGCAGGGACCATCTTTTATGTAAATGTACAGTGCTGCGTATGATCAGTAGTAGTAGAACTTGTTGAAACCTCTTTTAAGCCTTCTACTGAGACTGTAATCATGCAACTGCTAAGTAAACATATTCTGAAACTGCATTTTATGCAATACTTTAATTCCGATAATATGCAAAGAGACCCTTTGTTTACTAGGAATGGTATCAATGACATACGCCAATCTCAGTAGACTACAAGCCAAAGCGCTAGTAGTTCTATTGGCCCTGGAGAATTCTGGAATTTTTGTAGGTTGTGATATTTTTTAAAGGAATAACCCATAAGCTTTTCTCTGAAAAGAGACCTGCGAGGCCTTGAACCAACAAAATATGATTGTGCTTCTTTCAGTTGAAAACGTTACTGCACTATGTCCATGTTTAGATAGCAGGGCATTTCCCATCCTAACTAATTCAAGCTGGTCAATGGTAAATTAGACAGTACCAATATTTGGAGGCCGGTGCAAGCACTGGAGGCACCCTAAGCTGGGCCCCCATCCTGCCACCCCACCATGATCCCTCCAGCCCTGGTTTGAAGTGCCAGAGTGTATTAGAAATGGCACATTGTGAAGAGGAGGAACCGTCACGTAGTAAGAGCAATACCACCACTATTACTCCTTTATAGAGTGCTACAAGGCATACACAGCGCTATACAAACAGATAAAATAGTCCCTGCTCGTAGAGCTTACAATCTAATTAAGACAGCCAGTACAATAGGGATAGCAGACACAAGGGGAACAAGAGATTAGAATCCAAAAGCAGCCTTAAAGAGGTAAGTCTCAGCATGGATTTGAAGAGGAGGAGAGAAGAGACTTGACGTAAAGATACAGGAAGTTTGTTCCATGCATAAGGAGCAGCAAGGTGAAAAGATCAAAGTCTGGAGTTTGCAGAAGAAATGGGCAAAGAGAAAAGGAAGCCAGAGGAGGGGCAACGTTCAGAAGGAGAGGCGTAGGGAGAGAGGAGAGGCAAAGTAATGAGGGACAGTAGAGTGAATGCATTTATAGGCCAGGAGGAGAAGTTTGAAATGGATACAGAAACAGGAGAGCCAGTGAAGTGATTTCAGAAGAAGGGTTATTCTAGTGCATTGGGGCTGGCAGAAGATTAGCCGCGCAGCAGAGTTCCAGATAGATTGAAGAGGGGAGAGATGACTCAGATGGAGACCAACAAGGAGGAGGAGGTGGCACTAGTCAAGATGGGAGGTAACTAAAGAGTGGACAAGAGTCTTAGTTATGTGTTGAGAGAGGAAGAAATGACAGGTTCTAGAAATCTGTTGAATATGCGTGGAGAAGAAAGAGGAGTCAAAGATTAGCCCAATGTTGCAGGCAGAGGACACAAGAAGAGAATTATCAACAGAGATGGAGAAAGAAGGACGGTGGGAGGAGAGTTTAGGGGGAAAGATGAGAAACTCAGTTTTAGCCACATTCAATTTATTTATTTATTTAATGCTTTTATATAACGTGCTTTTTTAAATCAGTGCAGTTTACAGATAACTTTTTGTGCAGAGTAGGAAGAGCCTACCTTGCACTTACAAAGAACAGGTAGTACAACTTGGATTGATAACAGGGGAAAGCATATACAGACTATATACAATGGGAGGGGGTCGCTATGCAGCTATAGCGACATGGCTTGTCCTGGGGGCTATATACAAGGATGTGAATTATTTATTGGGTTGACTATTCTTTATGGTTGGGACATAGGGGTGAGGATGTGTTGTTGGCCTGGGCACAGCGTAGGAGAAAAAGGTGGTGCTTTAGTGCCTTTCTAAATTGGGCAAGGTCAGTGATCAGACGGTGGTGAGACATCCAGGCAGCGATGCCAGATAAGCAAGCAAAGATACGAGCTTGGAGTTTAGAAGAAATGTCAAGTGAAGATAGATAGATTTGAGAGAGTCATCAGCATAAAAATGATACCAAAAGCCATGGGAAGAGATGAGGGCACCAAAGGACTGGGTGTAGAGAGGAAAAAAAAGGAGAGGGCCAAGAACAGACCCTTGTGGGACACCAATTGAAAGAGGGAGGCAGTAGAGGAGGAACCACCAGAACAAACACTGAAAGAGTGATTGGAGAGATAAGAAAGGAACCAAGACAGCACAGAATCTCTAAAACCAAGAGAGGATAATGTGTCAAGGAGAAAGTGGTCAACAGTATCAAAAGCAGCAGAAAGGTCAAGAAGAATAAGAACTGAGTAACAGCCTCTTGACTAAGCTGGGAAGTAATCACTGGAGACTTTGGCAAGAGCCGTTTCAGTAGAATGAAAAAGGTGAAAACCAGACTGGAGTGAATCAAAGAGGGCATGAGAGTAGAGAACTTTGAGGCAATGGCGGAGAACTGTACGTTCAAGAAGTTTGGAAATGAAAAGGAGAAGGGTCAATAATTAGAAGGACCAGTAGGGTCAAGAGAAGGTTTTTTTTTGAGGAGAGGAGTGATCACAGCATGCTTGCAGTGGAGAGTGAAAGGTTGAGATGGAGGAGGAGATGGAGTTGAGGAGATGGGTGGGGACAGGATCCAAAGATCAGATAGTGAGTTTAGGAGGAGGAAAGAAGAAGGGAAGTTTCCTGTTCAGAGATTTTAGAAAAGGTTGAAAGGGTGGAGGAAGATAAGAGGAAAAATTGAGGACTTTGTAGGAAATTGAAGAGTAATCCAATGGACTGTCATGGAAATAGTCGGCTAGGGTTTGGGCAGAGAGAGAAGGAGAGATTGGAGACAGTGGTGCCTTAAGAAGCAAAATTGAGAGTAGAGAAGAGACAGCAGGAGTTAGAGGCAAGACAGTTAGTCAGATGGATAAATGAAGAAATTAGACCTTACCTGCTAATTGTCTTTCCTTGAGTTCTCTCCGGGCCAGTCCAGGAACTGTAGGGTAGTCAACCTCCTCCAGCAGCTGAGGACTGAATTCTAAAAGTCTTACTGACAGCCTATCCAGCTCCCCCTGGTGTCAGAGACTCAGTGAACCACTTCCAAAGCAGCCTGATCTACCACTAAATGCTCTTAACAACCGCACTGAACCTTCACTCCCGCTATACTGTAACCACCTAAGCTTTAATCCATTGCCTCTTCTCTTCTTTTCGGGGTTTTTTTTTTCGCAACACTAAAATTGGCTACTACTGCTCATCCCCCATCACCCCAAAGGGAACCCCACAGACAGTGCCACTCGAAAACAACCGCTTTGACCAGAGCCGAGGCAAGTCCCGTAATCTTAACTATACCTGTTCTGTCCTTTAGGACTACCTTCGGCTACAACAGCATGTCATTAAAATGATCGAGATCTTCTCTCCGCGAATCCCTAACATAACAACACAGGTGGGCCCTGGACTGGCCCAGAGAGAACCCAAGGAAAGACAATTAGCAGGTAAGGTCTAATTTCTTCTTCCTCTTTTTGTCTCTCCGGGTCAGTCCAGGAACTGTAGGGAAGTACCAAAGCAGTACCTACTGTCGGGAGGGTCCCCCTAGCCCCGCTACCAAGGCCGAGGTCCCCACCTTTGCGTCTGCCTTTGCCTGAACATCTAAATCGATAATGCTTAGCAAATGTATGCAGAGACGACCAAGTAGCCGCCCGACAAATATCCACTGGCGGAACCAACGCATGTTCAGCCCAGGAAGTAGCCTGCGCTCGAGTTGAATGAGCCCGCAGTCCTACTGGTGCCAATTTTCCACGTGCCTGATACGCTGCCGCTATTGCATGCTTCACCCACCGGGCTATCGAGGCTTTGGAAGCCACCTCTCCCTTACGAGCGCCTCCAAACAGCACAAACAGCCTATCGGTCTTCCTAAACGACGCTGTTCTCCTAAGATATCGGCAGAAAATCCTCCCCATATCCAACTTTCGGAGCGAGCCAACCATACCAGCCCTCTCCCGGTTCCGAAAGGTCAGTAAAGAAATTGGCTGATTCACATGGAAAACCGACACCACCTTCGGTAGAAACGAGGGAACTGGACGCAAAACCACCTTTTCCTCCGAAAACTGAATGTATGGCTCTCTGCAGGATAGCGACTGTAGATCTGAAACTTGACACGCTGAACACAACGCCTCCAGGAAGGCAGTATTCCATGAAAAGTTCCCGTAGCGCCATCGCTCCGGTGGGCTCAAAGGGCAACTGTGTCAAGGCCTCCAGGACTAAATTCAAATCCCAAGCCGGAACCACCGGCCTTACCGGGGGCCACACATTCTTAACCGCTCTCATGAATCTCAAAATATCCGAATGGAGAGACAAGGTACTACTCTGCACTTTTCCTCTATAACAAGCCAAAAGCTGCCAGGTGAACCTTCAGGGTATTAAGGGCTAGTCCCCTATCCAGCCCCTCCTGCAAAAATGCCAAGATATCTGAAATTGAGGATGAGAACGGTTGAACACTGTGTCTAGCATACCAGCCTTCAAAAATGCGCCAAATCCGGATATAGGCGAGAGATGTTGACCCCTCCTGGCCCACAGCATGGTAGCCACTACTGCCGCCGAATATCCTTTCCTCTTTAGGCGCTCCCTTTGAAGAGCCAAGCCATAAGAGAGAAGCAATCCACCTATGGCATTAAGATTGGGCCTTGAAATAACAGATTGACCTAATCTGGGAGCCGCCATGGACGATCCACTAAAAGGCGTATCAGATCCGCAGCAATGAGAATCACTCTGCCGTTGTGTCCTGCTATTCTCCGAATGACCCTTCCGATCAACGGCCACGGCAGGAACACAAAGGAGCCCCCCTGACGGCCACGGCTGGGCCAGGCCATCAAGACCCTCCGACATGCGTTCCCTGCACCTGCTGAAAAAACGACGTGCCTTGGCATTGTTGAAGGTGGCCATGAGATCCAATACCGGCTGCCCCCAGCGCACCGTAACGTCGTGAAAGACTGCTTCATTCAGAGTCCACTCTCCTGGATCTAAAGAATGCCGGCTAAGAGAATCCACTTGAATGTTGTCTCTTCCTGCCACATGCACCGCTGACAGGGCTACTAGATGGCTCTCTGCCCACTGCATCAGCCACTGGCTCTCCTCCAGTAAGGGTGCACTGCCTGTGCCCCCTTGTCGGTTGATATAGGACACCATCACCGCACTGTCGTCCTATAGTGCTATACAAATGATAAGTAGTAGTAGTACTCTGGCTCAGGAGCTAGATTCACTGCTGTTATGGTATGTGTAAAACAAAAATCTCAGGATGGCTCAAACCCTACATTTAGTGAAATTCTCCACTATAGGGAATAGCTGACGCTCACATCACCGGTCAAAAAGCCATAATTAATTTTTTTAAATTTTAAAGCCAAATTTTTTATATCATTAAATTAAACCACATTATTTTCCACAAAAGTACTTTTTAGGATTCTCAATACCTAAAACATATAATATTAAAAAGAAAGACAGCGTCTTTTGTACACAACTGCAGAACCGTAGAAACGAACGCGAATTGGATCTTCTTCTCCTGTAAAACAGAAGTAAAACGTTTCTAAACAGACAATTAAGTAATGACCTATGGCATACTATTAAGTGTCTGTTTAGAAACGTTAAACTTCAGTTTTACAGGAGAAGATCATCCAATTCGAGTTCGTTTCTACGGTTCTGCAGTTGTGTACAAAAGACGCTGTCTTTCTTTTTAATATTATAATATGTTTTAGGTATTGAGAATACTAAAAAGTACTTTTGTGGAAAATAATGTGGTTTAATTTGATAATATAAAAAAATTGGCTTTAAAATTAAAAAAAAATTAATTATGGCTTTTTGACCGTTGATGTGAGCGTCAGCTATTCCCTATAGTGGAGGAGTGGCCTAGTGGTTGGGGCAAGGTACTTCAGGCCGGAAGTTCAAATCCCACTAGAGGACAGCAACCTTGGGCCGGAAGGACTGGGGTTTCTAGAACCACAGGTGCTCCTTGTGGTCTTGGGCAAGCCACTTAACCCTCCATAGCCCATGTTCCCCGTAAAATAGTTATCTCCAAGTTATAATGCCCTGTTCAATGTAATTTCAGTTTGTTCAATGTAAACCGCCTTGATATCATGAAAGGCGGTATATAAGAAATGTTAAATAAATAAATACATAGTGGGGTTTGAGCCATCCTGAGGTCCTTGCCTTTCATTATTGATTGAAATAATTGAAATTTAGTACCTTTAATAAGTATTTTTTGACTTTGGAGGTCTTTTTACTAAGCATTTTTGGTGTATAGTTAAATTGGCCCTTAGGCGGTTATTTGTGTTTTATGTGTAAAACAAAAACATTTGGAAGCATTTGGGAACAATTCCTTTAGGAACAAGGAAGCAATGCCACTAATCTCTTGAAAGAGGTAGAGAAAAAGATCTTCGACAGCAGAATTACGTAAGCTTGGAGGCAACGACAGTCAGTCGGGTGGTAGTTGCTCCTTCTGGACCTCTTCTGATTGAATAGGAGGGCATTTTGTGCGTAAAATGAGAGAGATGACAGCAAGTAAGGAAGCCTCTGGAAGAGCTATGAGCGAGAAGCTGCGGAGGGGCTGTAGTAGCAGCGTCCTAAGTTAAGAGCCGCAAACCTCAGCAGGAGGAAGATGGAGTAAGAGCTGCCCTGGGATTCCAGCTTCTGCACCAGACCACAGGAGGTAGTGTCAGCACCAGCTGGTTTCAATGCAGGGTATCAACCTGTACTTTGATTTTTCCTAAGAACGGCAGACATTATAAATCCAGAGACAACAGGGCTAAAACCAGGTCCGTGTCAACCCGACCCGGACCCAAATTACCACAAGAACGCGCAGCTCACCTTTAAGGCTATAAATGCCGCAGACACTTCCACCATGCAGTACCCAAGAGCTCGGCCGGCTGGCGCGCTCCGAAATGCGTCCCGCATCCTTTCAACCAGCCGGCGCGCTGCTTAGTACGTCACTGCAGATGACGACAGCGCCGCGTCGCAGCTCCATGTCTGCGCGAGGCCCAGAGGTGACGGTTTGCTTTCCGTTTCGTTTCGTTTCTCTCCTTTCACCTCAGGGAGAAGCGACGTACACAAACCCCTCCTCGAAGCCAGGACTTTTTCTGAGGGAGGCGGCGACCGCGGCCGGCGCGTGAGGGGCGGATATAGGAAGCGGAAGGACTCAGGTGGCGTTTGCGGGAGGCGTGGTTAGTGCTTCCGGGGGAGGGGTCGTCGTGGAGAGCGGGCGCGCAGATAACAGGGCGAACACCGCGGACGTTGATGTCGGGAACTGCTCTGCGCATAGGACTAATGGGAGTAAGAGGCTCAGTCCTGGGAGCGGTGTTGGAGCTGCTGCAGGTGAGGAGTCGCGCTGATGCCGGGGATGTTGCAGCTGCCGAGGGAGGCGGCACCGGTTCTGCTGCTGCTGTTAATCATTTAGTAATTTCTAAAGCGCACATCCGGCTGGGCTGAACGCTGCGATGAAAACCTTCATAGTACGTGAGACCAGCTAAGCAGAGTCAGCACACGAGCCCTCGATCCCCAGGGCCGCCAGTGTAGTATTAGTACCGAGGACACTGATGCTATTATTAGTACCCTACTGAGCCTGTGCGAGGGAAGTGCTGAATGTGAACGTGTCTGCTAATGCTGGAAGCGGTTCTGCTGCCTGTAGCGTTCCTAATACTCGATACAATACGAACCGCATATTTGCATCATGTCGGAGCATGATGATATTCATCCTAGTGACCGTTTTAATACTTGCAACATTACTAAAATGGATTTTTATGGTGCAAAGTCATTGCAGCAGCAGTAGTGTAGGTAGGTGCGCTGACAATGTATTGTAGTTCAATGGAAATGAATTGCCGTATTGATGTGCTCGGAGAGGTGTGTGTTTGCACACAGCACATTTCCGGGTACAATCAAGGAGTGTGTGTAACTTTCTGTATGTACCCTGCACTCAGTATTTGTACTGTGGTTTCTGTTGGTACATCTAGTGCATTGGATGATACAGAAGAACAACCTTTCTATGTGCTCTCTGCACAGGTTACGAACTAGCAGCATTTATGTCTCGCTCTGTCCTAACACAGAACAGAGAAAGGGAGCATTTATAAGCATCAGGGATACAGGGGGCTGCAGGTGGCACATGCTGTGGTCCAGCTGGGGCACAGTGCGGACTAGGCAGAAGCCTAGGTGCACATAGGAATGCCGAAACTGTAAAGCAGCAAGACAGCAACTGACGAGGGTCCAACATGGGCACGAGTGTGTGTCCCACAGTGTCATAGGGGATATTACCCAGCAGGTACCCCCAAGGGCACATAACATTGGCAGGCGGTGCCGGGGGAAAGCGTGCATGTCCATGTAGGCACCCCTACCCGAGAACCCACACCATAGGCAGCTGCCTACTGGCACACTGGATGGCCTGGGACAGTGCACCACCGGCATAATGGCATGGCAGCATTGTGGCGGAGGGGGCAGTGGCATCTGCCCACAGCAGACCATGGCCAAGCCCCATTTAGGTGGGGGCCGTGCCCTACAACAGACAGGGTCTGTCTGACAAACAATCATGGTATCCCCAGGGAATGATCTGTCCCTGTGGCAACAGTGTGGTGCAGTACACACAGCCAGTGTGTTCAGGAGCAGAAGGTCACAAGTTCAAGTCCCAGCTGTGGCTCCTGCCAACCCTTTCCCCATATTTTACCCAGTACTAAACCGTGATAATAAAGACGGAACCTTTATTGCAGATAAAATAAACATGCCTAAAACACCTATATTTTACCCTACAGAGCACAGACACCATAAACATGTGCAATCCCTAGAGCAGAGTTCCCCAACTGTACTTCTGGAGGGCCAAACACCATTCAGGTTTCATGCTGTCCCTAATAAATATGCCTGTGCTTCATTAGTATGTGCTGCCCCATTGTATGCAAATATATCTCATGCATATTCATTAGGGACAGCATGAAAACCTGAACAGTGTTTGGCCCACCAGGACCGGAGTTGGGAACCTCTGCCCTAGAGCAGGGGCATAACACCCACACCCACAGGCTTCACTATCCAAAGCCTCATGGAGATTCAGGCTGTTGGGCCCTGCGCGCAGCATCATCTCCCAATACTAGCACTTGCATACCTTAGCAATGCCGGCCCTAAACTTGGGAATACGTTACACATATATCAAAAGGTTGCTATGATTAATGGCAGATAACAGTTCCTAAGTTAAGCACAATTTGCTGATAGGGCTGCATCATAGCAACCTTTCTGATATCTGTGGAGTGTGTTTCAGTTTTGGTTTCTGACAGTTTACCACCCTGGGGAGTGACCCCAACAGTATTGCGTACCATAGCCATGCCTGCACTGTGCCCAGGACTGGTGTGGTGGCCAGGGCTGCCAAAAGCCTCTATTTGCACAATGCTGGCATAGGTGTGGGAGTGTGTGTCGGTCTGTCCAGTGTGTGGTGGCTGCCTACACCTTACTCAGCCCACACTGCTTGCACTGTTTCCAGTGTTAGCCTGCCAATGTGCATAATGAGGAGCAAGGTACTGTGGGTATGGCCCGGACAGGGTGGCCTGGGCAGGATGCATCTGCATAGGGCAATGGCTGGGACATTGTAGTGCCCGGCCACAACCTGCACGGACAGGGTGGCCACAGCATGTCCTGCTGGGAGGTCACTCTTACCCTGACTGAGCAGTGACCATGGCATGGCTAGGTTCCCCCATAGTGCTATATAGTATTTCTCTCAAGTGATATTTATGGGTTCCCTTTTCTGGGGCTCAATCACTGACTTACCTGCTTGGTGTGTGTGCTCGCATCCCATTTTTGGGTGCACACAGTTCCTCCAGGAACATGCACTATGTACAAGCTAGCAGACTGCAGTTAGTATGTGTATGGCTGGAACACCTTGCAGGGTGCAGCAGCTGGAGAGTCACTGTGCTTGCTGCTGGAGAATGTCAGATAGTGGTGGGGGGCAGCTGAGCATTTCCAGGCCTACTGTCTGTTTGCCATTGCCTTCTGGATGTGTACAGATCTGCATTGACTGCCCTGTAGGGTGCCTGTTCCCCCAGCAGGACTGGGGTTAATGGTCCCCTCTACTGCCACCATTGCAGGGATGTGGATCTGTTGGTGGGAGATCCTGTCCCCCACCCTGAGCCCCAGAGGGCGGGTTGGGTGGTGCTACATAATCCGCTTATGGGTCCAAACACCCCCCTTTTGCTTAAATCATGTGACCATGGCAACCACACAGGATGTGGACTATGATGCACCCAGAATAGTGCATAAGGGCTAGACGTGACTGGGAAATACAGATGGACACGGATGTATCCTAGGTGTGTCTGCAAGGACTACCTATCACACACTGGTACTGATGGCAACCTGCAGCATAGCCTATCTCAGCTAAGCCAGGTGCTGCGGACCTGGTGTTGGGGTGCCCCACCTTGCCCTCAGGGTGAGCACAGTACCCGCACAATGTGACTGTC